>CM039673.1:373741410-376141410 GCA_022496015.1 Hordeum marinum
CAACAACACAACAACAACAACAACAACAACAACAACAACAACAACAACAACAACAACAACAAAAAGGCAACAACTAGAGCAACAACAACAATAGCAGCAGCAACAACAACAACTACAACAACAACAACAACGACAACGACAACAACAACGACGACACAACAACAACAACAACAACAACAACAACAACAACAACAACAACAACAACAACAACAACAAACAACAACAACAACAACAACAACAACAACAACAAGCAATAACAACAACAACAACAGCAACAACAACAATAGCAACAACAACGACAACAACAATAACAACAAGAACCCCCACCACCACAACAACAACAGTAACAGCAACCGCAAAAATAACAACAACAATAACAACAACAACTACAACAACAAGAACAACAACAACAACAACAACAAACAACAACAACAACAACAACAACAACAACAACAACAACAACAACAACAACAACAACAACAACAACAACAACAACAACAACAACAACAACAACAACAACAACAACAACGACAGCAACAACAACAACAACAAATACAACAACAACAACAACAACAACAACAACAACAACAACAACAACAACAACAACAACAACAACAACAACAACAACAACAACAACAACAACAACAACAACAACAACAACAACAACAACAACAACAACAACAACAACAACAACAACAACAACAACAACAACAGCAACAACAACAACAACAACAAAAGCAATTAACCAAGGTTTCACAAGAGGACCAAACACATAAAGCGACGCTTCAATGCCACCCGCGATGACACCAAGGAGGAGGACATAAATATTTGCAAAGTACACATGGATATGAATGTTGCAGACCCGTTAACTAAACCTCTTCCATGGGCTAAACATGATCAGCACCAGAACTGTATGAGTGTCAGATTCATTACAATGTAAATCACATGGTGATGTGAGCTAGATTATTAACTCTAGTGCAAGTGGGAGACTGTTGGAAATATGCCCTAGAGGAAATAAATAAAGTGTTTCTTATTATATTTCCTTGTTCATGATAATTGTTTATTTTCCATGCTATAATTGTATTGATTGGAAACTAAATACATGTGTGGGTATATAGACAACATTGTGTCCCTAGTATGCCTCTAGTAGACTACCTCGTTGATCTAAGATGGCTAAGGTTTCCTAGCCATGGACATGGGATGTCATTTGATAACGGGATCACATCATTAAGAGAATGATGTGATGGACAAGACCCAAACTATGAACATAGCATGTGATCGTGTCAATTTATTGCTATAGTTTTCTACATGTTAAGTATCTGTTCCTATGACCATGAGATCATGCAACTCACTGACACCAGAGGAATACTTTGTGTGTATCAAACATCGCAACGTAACTCAATGACTATAAAGATGCTCTACAGGTATCTCCAATGGTGCATGTTGAGTTGGCATGGATCAAGACTGGGATTTGTTACTCCGTGTGACAAAGAGGTATCTCAGGGCCACTCGGTAATACAACATTACAACAACCTTGCAAGCAAAGTGACTAATGTATTAGCCACATGATCTTGTACTACTGAACGAGTAAAGAGACTTGCCAGTAACGAGATTGAACTAGCTATGGAAATAGCGACGCTCGAATCTCGGGCAAGTAACATACCTATAGACAAAGGGAACATCGTACGAGATTATGTGAATCCTTGACATAGAGGTTCAACCGATAAAGATATTCATAGAACATGTAGGAACCAATATGGGCATCCAGGTCCTGCTATTGGTTATTGACCATAGAGGTGTCTCGGTCATGTCTACATAGTTCTCGAACCCGTAGGGTGTGCACACTTAACGTTCGGTGACGAAATGGTATAGATGAGTTATGTATGTTGGTGACCGAAGGTTGTTCGGAGTCCCCGATGAGATCCCGGACATGACGAGAAACTCCGGAATGGTCCTGAGGTGAAGATTCATATATAGGAAGTTCCATGTACCGGGGGTGCCGAAAGATTTCTGGGGTCCACCAGAAGGGGCCACCAGCTCCAAAGGGCCCCATGGGCTGTGAGAGGGTGCACACCAGCCCCTGGTGGGCTGGCCGCCCCTCCCACAAGGCCCATACGGCCGAAGGGTGGAAGGGGAAACCCTAAGGGGGTCGGCCACCTTGCCCTGGGGGCCAAGCCACCCCTTGGCCGCCGCACCCCTCCTCTTGGTCGCCGCCCCTAGGGTGGGAACCCTAGGGTGCAACCCATCCCGCCTTTCCCCTATATATATGAGAGAGGGAGGAGGGACGCCGCACCACAAGCCATGGCGCAGCCCTTCCTTCCTCCTAGATCGCTTCTCCTCTAGTAGATTGGTTCGGCGCCGCTTAGCGAAGCTCTACCGGATCAGCTCCACCATCGCCGCCGCCATGCCGTAGTGCTGCCGGAGAACCCATATACCTCTCCACTCCGTTCAGAGATCGTCGTCGAGCTATACATGTGCTGAACACGGAGGTGTCGTCCGTTCGGCACTTGATCGGGAGTTCGTGGGACGGCTTGTGATTTGGATTGCGAAGATGTTTGACTACATCAATCGCGTTTCTTAATGCTTCCGCTTAGCGATCTACAAGGGTATGTGGATACGAACTCTCCTCTCGTAGATGCTCATCTCCTAGATTGATCTTGGTGAAGCATAGGAAAATTTTGTTTCCCATACAACGTTCTCCAACAGTCGCGAGGGGCTAGAGGGTCTTCAACCTTCAGATCCGCGACAACGATGAGTATGTTTGCCGACTAGTTTTGTCGCCACAAGCGAGGACGACAGAGTAAGATGATGGTCTTGGCTGCCAAAGAGTCCCATATTAGATTTTAGCCATGCACCTTCCTCCCTCGTCAATCTTTATCATGTGTGTGACGTCGACCTTCGCCTTTGAAGCCATGGACCGACTCTTTCAGTGAATCAATTGCATACTTGTGCGGGTATTGTCTTCACCGTGTGTCATCTGACGCGAAGACCATGCTAGGCTTGTAGTTGCTAGGATAGCAGAAAGTGGTGGCGACAATGCAAAATGGTTTTGATTTGATGGTGCTTCTTGAGTACTGGCATTGAGCTCCGACATGAAAACTCAATGTCTGATCCTAGTTGGTCATACTTGAAATTCTTGGTGTTTCTACGATGTTACCTTGTTGAAAGCACTGCTTGGATTTTCTCGAACTTCATCTTCGGGACGAAAACCTAGCCTTTGGTGTTGCATTAGGCGACGACATAGTTGTAGTGGCATTTCCTTTCTAGTGGCGTTGCTACTAGGGAACTTTTCTTATCGTCTGTTGTAATGCCATACAATAGTTGGTGCTGATGGTTGTTGGCATAGTTCATTGATCGTTGTTCTGATGGATATTAGTGTTAGGGCATCTCCAACGGCAACTCGCAAATTGTCTACCACATCCGTTCACGGACAGGGGTACCAGTCGGCGGACACGGATGCAGGAGGACGCCATCCAACCGTACTCACATATATTTCAACCCGCATTTTAACAAATCGGATGATATTCATCAAAGTTCAGATAGGAAATAGCACAAATCATCCAAACATACCATGCAAATTAAGTATAGTACAACAAGGTCTCAAATTTGACTACATTAACCAGATGCACAACAAATTTGTGATCCACGGATCATGTCGCCCCACACATACTGTCTCTTCAACTTCATCCAATAGTGTGTAGGTAATGGTCATCCCTTTGTCCTGTGGTACGCCACGGTAGCGCGTGCGGGGTACATATACTATGTAGACCAACATCGAGTGAATGATCAATCAATAAGTTGAGCAAAAGGAAGCAAAAAACTTGCGATCATGTCCTCTGTCGTGTGCAATGGACACCTTGCCTCGAACTGATGAACCACGTCGCAAAACGGCTTCACGTGCAATGATGTACATGTCATAGAACGCAATGTGCTTTCGGTGTGAAACTTTTCATGCACTTGCTCCTAAAGGGTTCCCCTCTCGTCCTCCCTACGAAATTTGTAAATACGGCCAGCCACGCATCGCACAACAATTCATCCTCCATGATCGAGTAGCTCATCGTATGGTTCCATAAAAGCCTTAAAGTCGGCCCGTAAACGCCCGCGATTCCTCCATAGTGAGCACCGGTGCATTTTAGGGTTCCATCCCACAATTCCCCACCCATCTGCGTCGTAAAATACTTCCTCTGGCGACAAATCCTCAATCATTTGGCGATCTTTTGTGACGTATTTGACCGCCGGATCTTGCCGGAGATGGCATCCCTGGGTTCCGGGTGTGGAGGCGGCGGGTGTTTCGGTGGCCACGGTGGCTTCGGCGGCCGCAGGCGATACGATGACGACGACGATGGTAGCTCGTCCCTTCGCCCTCCGGTGTCGAACAGGTGCCGGGAGGTCACGCGCCACCGCGGCGCGAAGTCTCACAGCGCCGGAGCGCACGCGTGGGACAATTTTCGTCACCTCATCTGAATCTTTGATCCGGTCATGCAACGGCTGCGAGCTTTCTTCGTTGCCGCGATCGACGCTACTAATAACAAGGTAAGTCTCTCCCAGTCGTCGGATCGGTCCGTAAAGATCCCAGATTAACCTGCTCGCTCGTCCAGGCGGTGGGACAAGGGCGCCCTGAGCCGCCGGCGCGTTCGGCGCGGCCGGCCACATGGCCACATGGGCGCGGTGCTTTGAACCTCCCACGAACCAACAGCTCGCTGCAGCTGCACATGCAGGAGCTCTCGCTCGCGCCCCAGCTGTCCGAGCACATGGCCCGGCTCTACCCCTACCTGCTGCTCCTACTCGTAGCCGAACACTATGCACAGCAACCGGACAAATTTTCTGCCATAGCACAGTACAACAGTACTATATTAGTTTTCTATGGCTCGACTCGTCAGACTGGCACAGCTATCTCGCTTCTCGCCGTTTGGATCGTGGCCTCCTCGTGGCCAGGTCAAGCTCAACAGATGCAGGACAGACTGTAAAACTATGCAAGGAGCGGCGGATCTGGCCCTGATCAGATGTTTTTCTTAATTTTTATTGACAATACACGTACAGTTTCCAAGAAATGGTCGCGGCATAATGCCTTTGCGACCTAGCAAAATCTTAGGTGTTCTTGTGCGAGTTTATAGTGTGATAATGGCCGGTTTTTGGTCCATATTCATGTCCTTGTTCTTAATAGTTTGATGTTCTTTTCTCTAGGTATCCGAAACCGTTGTCTAATAGCCGAGTAAATCAGTTTGCAGAAGGTAGCATCGTTACAGAGTTGTGCACACATCCAAAAAGTAGCATCTCAAGATCGGGCTCCCAGAATACATACAAGAAGAACAATGGTAAAATGCATAAATTAAATCAATGATCGTAATTACAGCAGAACAAGAGGGTACACCAATGTGCGGACGGAAGGGGGGAAAGAGGGAGAGAAATGGAACAAAGGCTGCAAAGAAACAATGAAATGATACATCGTCGGGTCATCTAGAAGACGTAGATGGCGGCGGCGGCGACGGCCAGCACGAAGGCGGGGCGGAGGCCAGTGGTGCCGCTGCCCGGGGTGGCGGGCTCGGCGGTGGGCGAGGGCGACATGTCCGGGGTGAGCGACGGAGGAGAGGACATCGGGGAGTCGGCGGGCGCCGGCGCAGTGGCGGAGGGCGTGGGGGCGACGGTGGGCGCGGGCGCCGGGGTGGCGGTAGGGGGCGGGGACACCGGGGCCGGGGTAGGGGGCGCCATTGCCGGGGGCGGGGTCGCCGGCGGGGGAGGCGGGGCCATGGGCGCTGCCGCGGGGGCTGCTCCGGGCGCCTGAGCGGTGGCGGCCACGGCTAGGAGCGCGAGGACGGAGAGGATGGTGAGCTGAGAAGCGGCCATTGCGCAAACCTTGGTGGGTTTCTTGGTGGCTCGCTTCTCGCTTCCTCTGCCTGCGCTGTGAGCTGGAATGTGTGTGTGTGGGTGGGGGAGCGATGGAGCGGCGCGCAGGGGCTTATAAAGGAGGGCCGGAACTGAGCTGTGCGGTGGCGTTGCGTGGGACAGCGCCGATGTATTGTGCAGTAGCGGCTTGCATGATTGTTGCCATCTCTCCCTCTCTCTCATTATTGATGATTGGCGGTTTATTTTCTTCGGTAGGAATCTTGAGGGAAGCCGAATAATGGGTGCGGTGATGAACTGGTCATATGATTGAGATTATATAAATGGAACACAGTTTTATTCGTTATCGTAATGATAATGGGGTCGTTTGGAAATAAAAATGGGTTATGAGAGAACGGACTTATAACAGCCCGAAATTACACAAGGTAGAAACTGTACTCCCTTCGTCTGGGTTTATTAAGTCTCTTTTTTTTGCTAAAAATTAACCTATAAATTTAACTGATAAAATATAAACTAAATGTCACAAAAAATTATATTGTTGAAAAGCTCTTTCAAATACAAATTCAACAGTATAATGTTTCATAAAATATACTTTGTATTTTAGTAATCTATAAATGGTCAAAGTCTGCCTCAAAATACAAAGGGACCCAATAAACCGGACGGAGGTAGTAACTTTTCTCTAAAAAAGAGAAGGGTAATTCTTGTATGAGCTTCTGCTAATCCACGTTCAGAAAACATTCATTTCTTTGGAATCAAGATACTCGAGTGTGCCAGCTGAGTGAGTCATGCACTAGGAGGGGTCCCAGCCGAGTTGGTCTAGTCCATGGGCCGTGTTGGAGGCCTACCTTGGAGGAAGGACTTTGGAAGCCCCTTGAAGGGACGTGAGCATATCGAATTCTACCAAAAGACTTGACGTGCACTCCAGAAAGAGGATGATTCGTTTGGCATGTAATCTATAGATGGTAACTGACATTATGTAACCCTAGATACACACGATGCCTATATAAACCATGGGCTTTAGACCGTAGAGGATACACATACACAATGTCATAACCCTTAGGGTTTAGACCACAAACTTACGATCTCGAGGTAAATAAACTTTGTACTCACTACATCATTAATATAACAATAGCAGGACATAGGGTTTTACCTCCGTTTTCTTCTTCATAAACTCCATGTCCCTTTCGGACATCTCAAGCTTGCGGTTCATTTCTTCCAACTCCTAGGAGGTGGAAACTGAAACCTGCACAAAAAACAAACAAGCAAACGTTAATACTCCTCGGATGGCATCGATCCCCTGATAAAACAATTGCATCCGATCAGGGTCTCGGGGGCTACTGCTATTTGTTGTTTACTTAAAGTTAAGACCCCCGAGTAAGATCCTTGGATCTTACTCGGGGCTTGGGGGCTACTTTGGTTAGACACTTACGGTCATCAGACCAATTATCATTAACAATCATTCATTATGTCAAAGCTCCTACCAATTTTATATGACTATTGTATTGTAAAGGAGAAGCATAAACACGGCTTACTTAAAGCTTTGAAAAAGGCCTCGGAAGACCTCCCTCATGCCGGCCTCCATGGACCGGTAGCTTTGCAACACCACACACATCATCGTACGGTGCTCGGAGCGGATGGAAGATCCCTCCATGGCTTCTTCTGTTGGAAATATGCCCTAGAGGCAATAAATAAAGTGTTTATTATTGTATGTCCTTGTTCATGATAATCGTTTATTATCCATGCTATAATTGTATTAATTGGAAACATGGATACATGTGTGGATACATAGACAAACACAATGTCCCTAGTATACCTCTAGTGAACTAGCTTGTTGATCGAAAGATGGTTAAGGTTTCCTAGCCATGGACATGAGATGTCATTTGATAACGGGATCACATCATTAGGAGAATGATGTGATGGGCAAGACCCAAACTACAAACGTAGCTTATGATCCTGACAGTTTATTGCTACTGTTTTCTGCATGTCAAGTATATGTTCCTATGACCATGAGATCATGCAACTCACAGATATCGGAGGAGTACCTTGTGTGTATCAAACGCCGCAAAGTAACTGGTTGACTATTAAGGTGCTCTACAGGTGTCTCCGAGGGTGCCTGTTGAGTTGGCATGAATCAAGACTGGGATTTGTTACTCCGTGTGACGGAGAGGTATCTCAGGGCCCACTTGGTAATACAACATCACAATAAGCCTTGCAAGCAATGTGACTAAGTGTTAGTTACGGGATCTTGTATTACGTAACGAGTAAAGAGACTTGCCAATAACAAGGTTGAACTAGGTATGGAGATACCAACAATCGAATCTCGGGCAAGTAACATACCGAAGAACAAAGGGAACATCATACGTGATTAACTGAATCCTTGACATAGAGGTTCGACCGATAAAGATCTTCCTAGAATATGTAGGAACCAATGTGGACATCCAGGTCCCGCCATTGGTTATTGACCGTAGAGGTGTCTCGGTCATGTCTACATAGTTCTCGAACCCGCAGGGTCTACACACTTAAGGTTTGGTGACGTTTCAGTAGTATAGAGTTATGTATGGTGGTGACCGAAGTTTGTTCGGAGTCCCGGATGAGAACCCGGACATCATGAGGAGCTCCAGAATGGTCCGGAGGTAAAGATTCATACATAGGAAGTCCCGTTTTGGTCGCCGGAAAAGTTTCGGGCTCATCGGTAGTGTACCAGGAGTGCCGGTAGTGTACCGGGAGGCCTCCGGGAGGGGTATTTCGACCCAAGAGGCTTCATGGGCTGTGGGAGAGTGAATATCAGCCCTTAGTGGGCTGGTGGAAACTCCCACACAAGGCCCATGTGGCTGGAGGAAAAAAACCAATAGGAAAAGGTGGAAAAAAAGGCAAAAAGGAGCAATCCTAGTCCTACCAGGATTGGAGGAGGAGAGTCCTCCTCCACCTCCCACTTCAGCCGAAGCCTCCAAGGCTTGGAGGCCAAGGCTTCCTCTCCTCCTCCTTGCCTCCTATATATACTGGTGGATTTCTAGGGTTTTGCACTAGAATTTCAACCACTTGCTACCCGTTCCTCCAGTGCATAGTTTCTCCTCTAGATCGGTTTTCTGCAGTGCTTAGGCGAAAACCTACCGGAATTGCTCCACCACCATCGCCGGAGCGCTGTCAGGCTGCCGGAGAACTCTTCTTCCTTCCACTCCTTCTTGCCGGATCAAGACGGTGGAGATCGTCATCAAGCTGTACGTGTGCTGAACGCGGAGGTGTCGTCCGTTCGGTGCTAGATCGGAAGGATCGTGATCAAGTTCGTGAGACGGATCGTGATCAAGTTCATGGGACGGATCGTGATCGGATCGTGATTGGATCGCGGGACGGATCGTGATTGGATCGCGGGACGCATGGCGATTTGGATCGCGAAGACGTTCGACTACACCAACCGCGTTTCTTAACGCTTCCCGCTTAGCGATCTACAAGGGTACGTAGATCCACTCTCCCTCTCGTAGGTGCTCATCACCATGGATAGATCTGCATGTGCGTAGGAAATTTTTTGTTTCCCATGCAACGTTCCCCAACATCTTCCACTTCCTACGTCTTCCCCTTGGACGCCTGTTCTAGGACGGGCGAAGGTGAACTAATCACCTCAGCTCCCTCCCTTAGCATAAAAAGAGCCGCCGTGGTTGACGGCCGAGGTGATTCGTCGCCCTTGGGAGTCAAGGATGTTGGTTCCACCAGCTTTGTTCCTTCTATAGAAGAAGGAACCTTGGCCGAAGGATCCTCGACAGTCGAAGACTCCAACCTGACCATGGGTGTGCTACTACTGGCACCCATGGTAAGCGTGGGCGGGGCACGTGAAGTCGCCTCCCCTGGCCCTTCGCGTGTAGGCGGGAAAGGGCGATGCTCGTCGGACGAGCTGCCTATAGGAAATCCCGCTTGACTGCCCATCAACGAGGACCGACCTCTGGGTCATGTAAAGGGCGGAAAAGGATGAATCACTAAAGGTGTAGGCAAGGGGAGGTGATATGGACGATAAAGGTTAAATACTTACCTCTTTGGCGGCGGCTTGCTCCTGCCTGCCTCGGAATGCTCGCTCTCCGAGGAGGATTGGATGACCCTGGGATTAACCGGGGCCTTGTGGTCCTTGCCTTCAGACGCCTTCCTGAGGCTCTTTAGATAGCCCTGGGTCTCCACCTTGGTGACATCCTCAAACGTTGTCTCCTTCCTCAGAAGGAAGGAGCAGTCGTCACTTTCCTCCTCTTCCCCCTTGCTCCTCCCTCCGAGGAGATGGACTTCAGCTCCTTGGTTTTGGATTAC
Organism: Hordeum marinum; assembly: GCA_022496015.1. Lineage (NCBI taxonomy): Eukaryota > Viridiplantae > Streptophyta > Magnoliopsida > Poales > Poaceae > Hordeum > Hordeum marinum. Next base: position 373,751,539 of record CM039673.1, read on the forward strand.
GAGGGCCCTTCTTCCCGAGTACCTTTAGTCCTTTTTTTCTTTCCCCCGGCTCTCTTTTCGCGTTGGCCGGACCTGCTGGGAGCGCCACAACCAGAAGCACCTGGAAATCAGGGGAAATGTCTTCTTTACGCATAGGGACAGGGCAGTTTATGCTTGCTGCCTACTCCACCCACTTCTACACATGGATAAAAATGTCTCAACTATAAAAGAATAACCTTCGTATTCAAAGGGCCAACGGAAGGAATAATTACCTTCTTCGGAACAGGTGTTTTTGACTAGCCGCTCTCGGGTCCCTTCACGGGGAACTCGTTCTTCTTCGGCTTGAAGAGAGCCGACCACATGCCTTTCAGGTCGATGCGGAAGAAGTGGTGGATCATCCGGGGGTCTTCGGGCATGTAGGGCCACATTATGCTGGCCCGAAGCTGGAGCGACAAGATGTGGCGGTGTAGCATTACGTCGATGATATCCACCAACTTTGCTTTGCCAAGGTTGTGGATCATCGACTGGAGGCTGGAGACCTCCTCAGGGTCGCCCCACTCCAGGCTCTACGACTATGAGGAGTTCAGCTTCCTTGAAGGCAGCCCTGTGAAGGGTGGGGGTGCAGCTAGGTTCTCAGCACGAGGTTCGGTGATTTAGAACAACTATTGTTGCCACATCTTCATCATCTCCACGCAGGTCCCCTCCGACTAGTCCGCTTTCTGGCGCTTGCTAATCACCGCCCTGCCACATTCCGCCAAGCCGCCACGGCCGACACTGCTCTTCGGCTTGCAGCAAAATGTCTTCAGCCATAAGCCGAAGTGTGGCGGGATCCTCAAGAAGGCCTCACATATCGTAATGAACTCGACAAGATGAAGGATGGAATTGGGGACGAGGTTGTAGAAGTCGACCCCGTAGAAGTAAAGAACCCCCCGCACGAATGGATGCGGGGGGAAGCCCAAGCCTTTGATGAGGTTGGAGACAAAGATCACCCGTTCCCCATCTCGAGGAGTACGGATGAGCGGGTTAGGCTCCGACACTCTGCATGCGGCATCTATGAGGATGTACCCCGTAGCTCGGAGCTCTTCTATGATGGCAGCATCGGACTTTGAAGGTACCAATTACCCCTTCAGATATGCGTCCGCCGTTGTTTGGGAGGAGCTTGGAATGAGAGAGTTTATGAGCGCTGGAAGCAAAGGAGGTTTCGAGGCAAGAGCAGTAAGGGAGCATGGGGAAAAGAGGATTAACCTCCCCATGCCTTTATAGGCTGGTGAAAATATGAAGTGTCCCCTTAACCGTGCCGGTAAAATAGCCACGTTTCGGCTGGATCAAGCCATTGTGGACGCGTGGGGTGTAGCACTCGACTAATGATATCCCCCCAAACGCGGGGCACGATCTCTGTTTTGATACGACATGTCAAGGGTTGCCTTGAACCACGGTTCGATTAAGTTACGATCGATATGCATGACATCATTTATGTGACGATTTAGAAAAAGTTGTCGGTACCTTGTAACTGGGCACGCTTGTCTTCAGAACTCAGTTAAGCACTTCATGTGAAGAAAGATGCTATGCAGATTACTGGAGAGCTATTGAACTCGTATGTCGAGCCGAAGATGTTATTATCCAAAGCCATACATCCAAGGAAGATTGTATGATGAAGGTTATTATGCTCGGCCCCGAAGACTAGTTTCGGGGCTACTGAGGGAGTCCTGGACTAGGGGGTTCCAACCGAGCTGGTCTAGTCGATGGGTTGTGCTGGAGGTCCACCTTGGGGGAAGGACTTTGAAGGCACCTTGAAGGGACGTGAGCATAATCTGTAGATGATAACCGACATTATGTAACCGTAGATACCCATAGTGCCTATATAAACCGCGGGGTTTAGCCCATAGAGGATACACATACACAACGTCATAACCCTAGGGTTTAGACCACAAACTTATGATCTCGAGATAGATCAACTATGTACTTATTACATTATCAATACAAGAAGAGCAGGACGTAGGGTTTTACCTCTATCGAGGGGGCCTGGGCCTGGGTAAAAGCCTCGTGTTCTTTGTCTCGTGTTACCCTCGATCCGATCTCACAGCTCGGTCCCCCTACCCCGAGGTCTACCGGTTTTGACACCGACACCAGAAGTGTGTAAATTTTGGTGGTGTTTGCACACTTGAGGAGCTCTAGGAAAAAAGATAATATCAAGCAATGACAATGCACTTTCTCAAAGTTCCTTTCATAGTCAAAATTGTCCTTTTGTGCCACAACTTTGTCTAATGTTCAAACATCATGAATTTTTGCAGGCACATCACACATTTAAGGTGGATGGTAAATTAAATAGAATATTTTTAAAATCCGTTTGTTATTTCAAATGAATTCACTGTTTGAGGGCCACTGAATCGTTCCACTCGGTATAGTGCTACTCGACAATGAATAGAGGTATCTCCTACGAGTTGGCACGTCCTGAACACGAGTACATATGCACCCACTTTTCCAAAATATGCTTTAAAACGTTTTGTAATGTCGAATAATTCAAAACAAAATTTTGTGCATACATGTTCTCGCAAATATGCCAGCGACACAAAGTTTTGTGAAAAATCTTTTTATTTTGTATCCATAAAAAGAACAAATTTTAGTGCTTCTAAATAGCGTTTCACGACATAATGTTTTGTCTTTTTTGCGCTGGCCATAAGAAAAAGTTGTTTTTCCATGAAACTTTCTGCATATATATAAAACATGAAGACGTCCACACACACTTTTTTCAGAACCTTTTATCATTTCTAAATATGTTTTCCAAAATGGTTCGTCCATGACCTTTTTCGTCTCCTACTCGATCTGCACTGCATGACCGCACAGTAGCTAAATGCCGTGCTTGTTGCTAAAAACTGGAGTTTCCAGTTTCATTGGCTCAAGAGCGGACGCATCTCTTATTTACACTTTTTTTAACTCAGAAACATAAATAGATATACAGTTGGAGTGGTATGTTCCTTCAAATTCTATGCGATAAGAAAATCTTATAAATTTAGATTAAAAAGTGTTTGATGCCATAGTAAATGTAAAAAAATGTGTTTTTTTTAGAAAACAGTACAGACGCAAGCGCTTATATACACGCGCATACACTCACCCCCTATGAATACACACACACCCTATTTTTATGAGCATCTCCGAGAGAGTGAGCCGGCATATCATCTTGAAATTTACAAAATCACCATAGGCGCCTCGTCATCCACAGGAACGTCTTCTCCCACTGAATGTGCATCGTCGGAAATTCTGAAATAAATCCAAAAATAAATGCGAGCAACAGGATTTGAATCTTGATGGGCTGGAGATACCACAATCCCTCTAACCATCCAACTACAGGTTGGTTTGCAAATGTAAAAAAATGTGCTAACGGTCTGAAGTTGATGGGAAATAAATTTCTGAAAGAGAGTGCAAACCAATCCTTTACAACTTAGGATAACAATCCTATTCGGACTTTTTTATCTTGGGCATGCCTATCTATATTCATCCGGAAATTGGCCTGGATTGATGTCTGTACACGGATAAGAAAGCCATCCATCCAAGCGTATACCCTAAATTTTTGCCGTAGAAAAATAGCAACTGCGATTTCAGACATGGATTTGATAAACATGATTCCACGAGCACCCGTTATGAATAGTAAATTCAAAAAAATGCTAAAAAGCAAAAGGATATAAATTTATTTCTGTAATATGCATAGTCAACTTGTATGCTCATGTATGAAGTTTCACGAAGAAATCATATATGTAGTAATCTCGACAAAAAAGACAAAACCGAAGCTATAATAAAAAACACTGCTTGATGAATAGTATGATAGCAATTGTATTTTGTTCACTAAGACTACCATAAGTGTCCATACATGGCGAAACTTAACATGTGAGTTCACATGTGAGTAGAATGGTCGATTAGGTTTCATACTGCAGAATTTCAAAACAAAAAAAGTTTCCAATATTTTTATGAATTTACTATTCACGTGGATGCGCATGAACCCATGTTTACCTTTGCATTTTTGCTCTGATTTTTAATTTGTTTAATAGCTAAGCTACTGGTTTCACCAAATGCCACTAATAAGCATTTGGCGGAAACTTAGCTTTCGCCAAATTGAAGCTACTAAGCTCCGCGTAATCTAGCAAGACTGCCTAATCGAACATAATTAGCAACTCTCGCCAAATGCACAAACGTCTTCCACACTACCTTCCGTCGGATATAATGCAATTAGCATAAAATATTCCGCGAAATGCTAACCATTCCGAGTGGATATGATGCTTTTTGATTGGCCAACGAATGTTCGGATTACCGTAAAATCCCTCGCGTTTAGTTTTAATTTGCCAAAAAAACATGATCCGGACCTATCGATGAACTGATACATGACCGCATTAAACGATATAAACTGTGTTCAAATAACGCGGTCCAAGTTTTTGTCGGAGGTTTGAAAATCTGACTTGAAGATGCCATTAGGACTCCATCGGGGACAGCGGTTAGGTTAGATTAGAAAATACACGTCTGTTTTATATAGTTGAAATATGTTACTAAAAGTGTAATGTATCTCGTCTAATTTGCATAAAAATCATCCAATTTACATAAAAATTGACTGATTTGTTTATTGTTCAAGGCCACTCAAAATATATATGGACATATTTGGGTTATCGGCTCCGTGTAGCTATCCGCATATGCGTCCGGACATTGTCTGTTTTATAGATGTTGGGTTTAATCCTACATCAGTTGTGGGAGAAGACATAACACGACTTATAAAGATAAGAATGTCCCTAATAAGCTAGCCTTTTTTAGAGGAGGGGGAGGGGAGGGGGGAGGGGAAGAGGGAGAAGTCCTGATATAAGTGGTTGTTGCTATTTGGTTGGACTTGTTGAGGCATGTGGGTTGGAACACTGGTTTAATGGACTCGATATTACCTAACAATAGGTGCATGTTGAAAACGACGCTCTTACTTTGATTTGAGGACGAGCGTCGTTTATTTACGGAACAACATATAAAAACGAACACGAGACGACATAAGTACCTAATCTGATCTGTGAGAATAGCACTTTACCTTTTGCGAGCTCTTATCCATAACTGCTTAAAATTTACTGATTGTTTCTTACCAAGTGATCATTGTTGAAGCATCCTTAATAGCCGTGCTGCCCACATCGCAGCGTGGGACCCCTGTGCAACTAGAGCATGTGCATAAGTCCGGACTGGGTGTGTAAGTTGAGATAAGATAATATTGTCATCTCGAAAGATGCTTTTCTACTTATATTCCTCCTGTACTTAAAAAGGATTAGAGAGACAAGACCCAGCTTGGACAGCTGATGCATGGGTGGCAAGACAGCCGTCTAAATGACAGCAGAGGAATATGTTTTATATTCTCAGAACATAACTTTTTGTTCCAACTCTCAACTCATCTTCGTAACTGTTAATGAGGGCATCTCCAACCCCATCCATCAAAACAGACAATGAATAATGCTAGCGAAGCTGGTCATCCAAACCTACACATCAAGAATGTGTTTGGATGCTGCATCTATTTTGTGTGCATTGCATACTTATTTCAACTGGTTCTGGTTGAGTAAATACATGCTAAAAATTATTATTTGCATATCGTTTGGTTGTGTGCATACTCTTCAGCTTGGCTACAAAGAAAACGCAGACAGATTACTTGATTGCGACTTGTTTAGCAGAAACGCAAGTCGGGTTGTTTGGTTACATGCAACACATGTTGCCTCGTAACCTCTTTGTGAAGGTAGCGAGGTTAGCGGTACACAGACAAGAACATAGCTAGCATACCACCAATCTTAAGCAACCAATTTAACATAGATAGCATATCAAGCAGGACATAATTAAGCATAGTTTGATAAAAACAAATTGTACCAATCCAGGCAACAAAAAACTTTCTAGACATTCACAATTCACGGTGGATGCGTCATCGTGTTTCTTGCGCCTGGTCACCACCTCAACTCTGTCATCGTTGAAAGCGATCACTTTCCGGGCGTTGGGAGTCAGCAACTTGAACATGACCACGTATCTGATCTTGATCTGGTGAATAGCGGCGAAGGGGGCCCAACCCTCATCAAGGGTGACCCTGTCGTTCATCACCAAGACGGTCACCATCCAGGCGCGACCGGTATTGGTCTTGAGCTTGAACTCTCGAGGGATGGCGGGGAAGTGCTTCGTGAAGTTCAGAGGTATCGGCATGCACTCTAGTTTCAGTGCAAGGATGGCCGGCAGAAGTGGGTTGGTCCTCCCTCTTCATGGTTAGTTCCTCGTCCGCTTGATGCTAGGGAGCTACACCACCTACTCGCCCTTGTCTTGGGCCGACACCACCGCCTTGCCCTTGTCCTGGGGCGTCACCACCTCCTTGCCCTTGGAGTTCTCCGAGGCTACTTTCTAGATCTGCATTATGAACATCATGAAGTTCAAACAATGATCATCATTCATTCTTCCCACCCACCAAGTCCAAAGCCACTATTTATCAACCACCGCACTCCATTAACCTTCTCTATCTCTCATTAACACTCATTGTCTTATATCGTCTTCCACATCTATGTCTAATCACCTCTCCATCGCCATGAATTCCATCCCTTACCCCTTCCACTGGGGAATTGGATGTGGGCTTTCTTCCTTGGTTGTTCACTTGGTGACCGCACCAAGTTCGGCAAAACCATGAAGGTGTGCTCTCAGTTCACTAGCATGAAGGACACACATAAAGAGGCAGACGTTGTGGTTTGAAGGCGGTGAAGGAGGAGTTGAAGACAATGGTACCTGAGCCCAATCAAGGGTGTTATGTCAGTGGACATACTGTGTTGGGAAATGGATCAGGGCGAGTCCCAGGATGCTGGTCAGAGAGCTAGACGGGCCTAGTACAAGCTTGTTACGTCTCCTCAAGACCAACCGGACGTCGTGGTGCCGTCGACCATCATCGTTCTAGAGCCGGTGGATGACGACGAAGCAAAGGAGCTAGTGGTCAGGGCACCAAAGCCAGGAGACTATACTATGCCCATCGTTCTGGACAACGACGAGGATGAGGATATATGCTGGATGATGCGGTCGAGCGAGAGGTGGAGGAATACAAGGCCAAGGGCCCCCGCCACTATAAGCACCTTTAGGGTCACCGCAGCTAGGATGTAGCACTATTGTAAGGCTGGTTTACCCTCAACTCCCTAGCCCCCCCCCCGTTTACTCAATCCCTGATCGAACGTGAAACCCATCTGTACTGCCTAAATCCATATGTACCAACCAGTCCCCTTTCCAATCCCCACATTCAACCAGACCCCTGCCACGCAAATTGAATGCCAAAATCGAATCAAATACGCGAATCGAATGCAAAAAATTGAGAGCGAGAAGGTGAAATAGAGGGCTTACCGCCATTGTCTGTGCGGTCGGTGGGTTACGGTGCTCGGCACTGGTGCTTGCCTTGTAGTTCTTCACTCCGCGGATTTCCGCTGCCGGTGTGAGTGAGAAGAGTCGAGAGAGGCGAGAGAGAGAGAGATGAGGGAAGGTGAGGTAATAATGTCGGCGCTTCAGGAAACATCGAGAGTGTCTCCAGTGTGGCTCCTCGCGTGCAGCCACTACTGCCCATGTGCCTGGAGTTGCATCCCGTGGGCTTAGCTGTGAAAACACTGCCTATTCGGGTGTTCCTAGAGGACCTGGCTCGAGAGTCCTTTAAGGTCTATGTTATCCAGGATAAACAGTGAATGCAGCCTACCAAACAACCCATTTTCGTCCCACACTGCACTGCTTGTGGTGTATGCATGAAACAAAGCACATGCCAAATGCCTGCCTCAGACCAAACTTTCTCAATTGACATGCATATATAGATCAATAAAAATTTATATAAAGTATAAACATGTGCAATCACAACCAAAATGTGTTCGATGTTCAAAGTTTTTTACATGCGGCCGATCCCAAAAGTTTTAAGGTTGTCCGTACAAAAAAACCCTCAAATTTTACCTCCCGGACTAGTTGTATGTGCCAAGTTCTTGACTATGCGGTCCACTTCTCACCGGTGGACTTCTAACCAACTGACTGCTCTAAATGAGTCGTCAAGCACTTTAACATCGTGGCATGATAGGTTTGCACAATATTTGCCGCATATTGATCCAAGTCAGATATCTTTATTGTCAACATCTTCATTTTCTAGGAAGCGACTTTGATCTCAACCTTCTTATCTTGAAGTTGGATCAACTTCTATGCACAACAATGAACTTGGCATACTTCCTTTCCTCCTTCGCATAGTTGCTTGACGTGTCTCCTCCTTCTTGACCATTATGTCCTCGAACCCCTCAGTCATCTTGGTTGCCAGCCCTTTTCACTTCTCCTTCTCCTGCACCCACTTCCTCTCCCGATTCCTAGCCACCCTTTGGGTTAGAGCATGTTGGATCACCAGCTTCACCTACATTGGACATGGTGGCGGTCTTGACACAATTGGTAACAACATTAAGCAACTTGGAATGTGCATTCAACTTCAACGAACAATGCATTAAGAAGTTTTTATTCTCCACATTTAAGAAAAATGTGACCACACGACTAGGCTACAAAGAAAATGCATGATCAACTAGTTGCATTCGGCCAAATGACCAACACATAGACCATATCCGACCAAATTCCACACACATAGAGCAAAAAGCTAACGATCTAGTACAATCTTGCACCACTTTTGGCTATCGAATTTTCAATTGTTTGTAAGAGGCGCAATACTTGCTCATCATGGCCTATTTAATGGTGTAACATCGATTAGTGAGCGACTTTGGGTTGCGCTCATGGATCATCGCCATGCAATACAGATCAAAGTGTTTGTGCTCATGGAACCAAGCATGCACATTTCTCCAAAAGGTAGTGCCTCTTTGCTCTGTGCAATGAATCATCTCAATGCTTGTGGACAACCATGCAACAACATAACAACAACAACAACAACAACAACAACAACAACAACAACAACAACAACAGTAACAACAACACCACCACCAGCATCACCACCACCACCACCAACAACAACAGCAACAAATCAAACAACAACAGCAACAACAGCAACAAAAATAGCAACAGCAGCAGCAACAACAGCAGCAGCAACAACAACAACAGCAACAGCAACATCAACAACAACGACAACAGCAACAACAACAGCAACATCAACAGCAACGACAACAACAATGACAACAACAACAACAACAACAGCAATGGCGAGAGCAACAGCAACAGCAGCAGCAGCAGCAGCAACAACAACAACAACAACTGTTGGGGAACGTTGCATGGGAAACAAAAAATTTCCTACACACACGCAGATCTATCCATGGTGATGAGCATCTACGAGAGGGAGAGTGGATCTACATACCCTTGTAGATCGCTAAGCGGGAAGCGTTAAGAAACACGGTTGGTGTAGTCGAACGTCTTCGCGATCCAAATCGCCGAGCGTCCCGCCATCCAATCACGATCCGTCCCGTGATCCAATCACGATCCGTCCCACGAACTTGATCATGATCCGTCTCGCGGACTTGATCACGGTCCTTTCGATTTAGCGCCGAACGGACGGCACCTCCGCGTTCAGCACGCGTACGGCTTGATGACGATCTCCACCATCTTGATCTGGCAAGAAGGAGCGGAGAGGAAGAAGAGTTCTCCGGAAGCATGATGGCGCTCCGGCGATGGTGGTGGAGCTATTCCGGCAGGGCTTCACCTAAGTGCTGCAGAAAACCGATCTAGAGGAGAAACTAAGCACTGGAGGAACGAGCAACACGTGGCTAAAAATTCTGTGCAAAAACCCTAAAACCTCCAGTATATATAAGAGGAAGAGAGGAGGAGGCTTGGACAAAGGGTCAAGCCTCTAGGAGTCGGCCGAACCAGGTGGGAGAGGTGGAATCCACCTCCAATCCTAGTAGGACTAGGATCCACCCTATTTTTGCCTTTTTCCACCTTTTCTCTTTGGGTTTTTTCTCCCTAGCCACATGGGCTTTGTGTGGGACTTCCACCAACCCACTAAGGGCTGGTAATTACTCTCCCACAGCCCATGAAGCCTCTTGGGTCGAAATACCCCTCCCGGTGGTCTCCCGGTACACTACCGGCACTCCCAGTACATTACCGATTAGCCCGAAACTTTTCCGGCGACCAAAACAGGACTTCCTATATATCAATCTTTACCTCCAGACCATTCCGGAGCTCCTCGTGACATACGGGATCTCATCCGGCACTCCGAGCAACCTTTGGTCACCACCATACATAACTCTATACTACCGAAACGTCACCGAACCTTAAGTGTGCAGACCCTGCGGGTTCGAGAACTATGTAGACATGACCGAGACACCTCTACGACCAATAATCAATAGCGGGACCTGGATGCCCATATTGGTTCCTACATATTCTACGAAGATCTTTATCGGTCGAACCTCTGTGTCAAGGATTCAGTTAATCCCGTATGATGTTCCCTTTGTTCTTCGGTATGTTACTTGCCTGAGATTCGATCGTCGGTATCTCCATACCTAGTTCAACCTCGTTACCGGCAAGTCTCTTTACTCGTTCCGTAATATAATATCCCATGACTAACACTTAGTCACATTGCTTGCAAGGCTTATTGTGATGTTGTATTACCGAGTGGGCCCTGAGATACCTCTCCGTCACACGGAGTAACAAATCCCAGTCTTGATCCATGCCAACTCAACAGACACCCTCGGAGATACCTGTAGAGCACCTTTATATTCACCCAGTTACGTTGTGACGTTTGATACACACAAGGCACTCCTCCGATGTCTGTGAGTTGCATAATCTCATGGTCATAGGGACATATACTTGACATGTAGAAAACAGTAGCAATAAACTGACACGATCATATGCTACGTTTGTAGTTTGGGTCTTGTCCATCACATCATTCTTCCAACGATGTGATCCCATTATCAAATGACATCACATGTCAATGGCTAGGAAACCTTGACCATCTTTGATCAACGAGCTAGTTTACTAGAGGCATACTAGGGACAAAGTGTTGTCTATTTACCCACACATGTAATGTGTTTCCAATCAAATGAACAAGGAAATATATAATAATAAACACTTTATTTATTGCCTCTAGGGCATATTTCCAATAGTCTCCCACTTGCACTAGAGTTAATAATCTAGCTCACATCACTTTGTGATTTACATTGTAATGAATCGAACACCCATGCAGTTCTAGTGTTGATCATGTTTAGCCCTTGGAAGAGGTTTAGTCAACGGGTATGCAACATTCAGATCTGTGTGCACTTTGCAAATATTTATGTCCTTCTCCTCGATGTAATCGCGGATGGTGTTGAAGCGTCGCTTTATGTGTCTGGTCCTCTTGTGAAACCTTGGTTCCTTGGCCAGAGCAATGGCACCAGTGTTGTCACAGAACAGGTTCATTGGATTCAATGCACTGTGCACTACTCCAAGATCTGTCATGAACTGCTTCATCCAGACACCTTCCTTCGTCGCCTCCGAGGCTGCGATGTACTCCGCTTCACATGTAGAATCGGCTACCACGCTTTGCTTGGAACTGCTCCAGCTTACCGCTCCCCCATTGAGAATAAATACATATCCAGTTTGTGACTTAGAGTCATCCGGATCACTGTCAAAGCTTGCATCGACGTAACCCTTTACGACGAGCTCTTCATCACCTCCATAAACGAGAAAATTTTCCTTTGTCCTTTTCAAGTACATAAGGATATTCTTGACCGCTGCCCAGTGTTCCATTCTAGGATCACTTTGAAACCTTCCGGCCATACTTATGGCAAGGCTAACATCGGGTCTTGTGCACAACATTGCATACATGATAGAGCCTATGGCTGAAGCATAGGGGATGACACTCATCTTTTATCTATCCTCTGCAGTCACTGGGCATTTAGTCTTACTCAACTTCGCACCTTGTAACACAGGAAAGAACCCCTTCTTGGACTGATTCATTTTGAACTTCTTAAAAACTTTATCAAGGTATGTGCTCTGTGAAAGTGCTATCAAGCGTTTCAATCTATCTCTATAGATCTTAACGCCTAATATGAAAGCAGCTTCTCCTAGGTCCTTCATTGAAAAACTCTTGTTCAAATATTCCTTCACGCTTTCTAGCATTTCTATATTGTTTCCAATCAGCAATATGTCATCCACATATAATATTAGAAACGCTATAGAGCTCCCACTCACTTTCTTGTAAATACAAGCTTCTCCATAAACTTGTATAAACTCAAACGCTTTGATCACCTCATCAAAACGCTTATTCCAACCCGGAGATGCTTGCACCAGCCCATAAATGGATCACTGTAGTTTGCAAACTTAGTTAGCATTCTCTGGATCGACAAAACCTTCTTGTTGTATCATATACAACTCTTCCTCAAGGAAACTGTCGAGGAACGCTGTTTTGACATCCATCTGCCAAATTTCATAGTCGAAATAAGCAGCTATTGCCAACATGATTCTGACAGACTTAAGCATCACTAGGGTGAGAAGGTCTCATCGTAGTCAACTCCTTGAACTTGTGAAAAACCCTTTGCCACATGTCGAGCTTTATAGACGGTGACATTACTGTCCGCGTCTGTCTTCTTCTTAAAGATCCATTTGTTCTGAATGGCCTTTCGCCCTTAAGGTAATACTTCCAAAGTCCATACTTTGTTTTCATACATGGATCCCATATCGGATTTCATGGCCTCTAACCATTTCTCGGAATCCGGGCCCATCATTGCTCCTCCATAGCTCGTAGGTTCAATGTTGTCCAACAACATGACCTCCAAGACAGGGTTGCCATACCACTCTGGAGTAGTACGCGGCCTTGTCGACCTACGAGGTTCAATAGTAGCTTGATCCGAAGCTTCATGATCATCATCATTAACTTCCTCTTCTACCATCGTAGGTTCCACAGAAACAACTTTCTGCGTTGCGCTACTTTCTGGTTGAAGTAAAGGTTTAATAACCTCATCGAGCTCTATTTTCCTCCCACTCAATTCTTTCGAGAGAAACTCTTTCTCAAGAAATGTTCCGTTCTTAGCAACAAACACTTTACCTTCGGATCTGAGATAGAAGGTATACCCGACTGTTTCTTTCGGGTATCCTATGAAGACGCATTTCTCCGCTTTGGGTTCTAGCTTTTCAAGCTGAAGCTTTTTGACATAAGCATCACATCCCCAAACTCTAAGAAACGACAACTTTGGCCTCTTGCCAAACCACAGTTCATATGGCATCGTCTCAACGGATTTCGATGGTGTCCTATTTAAAGTGAATGCAGCTGTGTCTAATGCATAACCCCAAAACGATAGTGGCAAAGCAGCAAGAGACATCATAGAACACACCATATCTAATAAGTTTCGATTACGACGTTCGGACACACCATTACGCTGTGGTGTTCTGAGCGGTGTCAACTGTGAAATAATTCCACACTATCTTAAGTGACTGCCAAACTCATAACTCAGATATTCACCTCCTCGATCAGATCGCAGGAACTTAATCTTCTTGTTACGATGATTCTCAACTTCACTCTGAAATTGCTTGAACTTTTCAAACGTTTCGGACTTGTGTTTCATTAAGTAAATATACCCATATCTACTTAAGTCATCAGTGAAGGCGAGAAAATAACGATATCCACCACGCGCTGTAACATTCATTGGACCGCACACATCAGTATGTATGATTTCCAATAAGTCACTTGCCCGTTCCATTGTTCCAGAGAACGGTGTTTTAGTCATCTTGCCCATGAGGCATGGTTCACATGTGTCAAGTGATTCAAAATCAAGTGACTCCAAAAGTCCATCAGCATGGAGCTTCCTCATGCGTTTTACACCAATATGACCTAAACGGCAGTGCCACAAGAAAGTGGTACTATCATTGTCAACTCTACATGTTTTGGCATCAATGTTATGAACATGTGTGTCATCACTGTCAAGATTCAATATGAATAAACCCCTAACATTGGGTGCATGACCATAAAAGATATTACTCATATAAATAGAACAACCTTTATTCTCCGATTTAAATGAGTAACTGTCTCGCAATAAACAAGATCCAGATATAATATTCATGCTTAATGCATGCACTAAATAACAATTACTCAGGTTCAGCACTAATCCTGATGGTAATCGAAGAGAGAGCGTGCCGACAGCGATCACATCAACCTTGGAACCATTTCCCACGCGCATTGTCACTTCGTCCTTTGCCAGCCTTCGTTTATTCCGTAGTTCCTGCTTTGAGTTGCAAATGTGAGCAACCGAACCAGTATCAAGTACCCAGGCACTACTACGAGATCTAGTAAGGTACACATCAGTAACATGTATATCATATATACCTTGTTTGTCGTTGGCCGCCTTCTTATAAGCCAGGTACTTGGGGTAGTTCCGCTTCCAATGACCAGTTCCCTTGCAATGAAAGCACTCATTTTCTGGCTTAGGTCCATGCTTAGGCTTCTTTAGAGGAGTAGAAACTGCTTTGCCATCCTTCTTGGTTTTACCCTTCTTGCCCTTGCCCTTGACCTTGCCATTTTTCTTGAAACTAGTGGTTTTATTGACCATCAACACTTGATGTTCTTTCTGGATTTCAGACTCAGCGACTTTTAGCATCGCAAACATCTCGGCGACTGACTTGTTCATCCCGTGCATGTTATAGTTCATCACAAAGCTCTTGTAACTAGGTGGCAGTGATTGAAGAACTCTGTCAGTGATCGCCTCTGGCGGAAGGGCAATTCCCAACTCCACTAGATGAGTCGAATACCCAGACATTTTGAGTATATGTTCACTGGTAGACCCGTTCTCCTCCATCTTGCAAGCATAGAACTTATCGGAGGTCTCATACCTCTCTATCCGGGCATTCTTCTGAAAGATAAACTTCAACTCCTGGAACATCTCATATGCTCCATGACGTTTAAAACGTCTTTGAAGTCCCGATTCTAAGCCATACAATATTGCACACTAAACTATTGAGTAATCTCCAGTACATGCCTCCCAAGCATTCTTAATGTCTTCGGAGGTCATGTCTTCTGGTTGGTCACCAAGCGGTGCATCAAGGACATATGATTTCTGGGAAGCCGTGAGGATAATCCTCAGATTACGGGCCCAGTCAACAAAGTTACTTCCATCATCTTTCAACTTAGCTTTCTCTAGGAACGCATTAAAATTCAGGGGTGCTACTACGCGAGCCATTGATCTACAACATAAATATGAAAAGTTTACTTCGACTATTGTTCAAGATAATGAGTTTAGTTAATCAAATTTACTAAAGCTCCCACTCAAATCGACATCCCTTAGGTCATCTGAGTGTCACATGATCCAAATTCACCAACTCAAGTCCGATCATCACGTGAGTTGAGGTGGCTTCGATGGTGAACATCTCATGTTGATCATATCTACTATATGACTCATGTTCGACCTTTCGGTCTCTTGTGTTCCGAGGCCATGTCTATACATGCTAGGCTCATCAAGTTTAACCCGAGTGTTCTGCGTGTGGAACACTGGCTTGCACCCGTTGTATGTGAATGTAGAGTCTATCACACCCGATCATTACGTGGCGTCTCAACACGACGAACATTCGCAACGGTGCACACTCGGGGAGAACACAATTCATCTTGAAATTTAGGTGAGGGATCACCTTATAATGCTACCGTCGTCCAAGCAAAACAAGATGCATAAAAGGATTAACATCACATGCAATTCATAAGTGACATGATATGGCCATGAACTTGTGCTTTTGATCTCCATATAGAAAGCACCGGCATGATCTCCATCGTCACCGGCATGACACCATGATCTTCATCATCTTGATCTCCATCAATGTGTCGCCATAGGGGTTGTCGCGCCCGACATGCTTCTACTACTATTGCTACTGTTGAGCGATAAAGTAAAGCATTACATAACGCTTCATGATTGACACGCAGGTCATACAATAATTAAAGACGACCCTATGGCTCCTGCCGCTTGCCGTACTCATCGACATGCAAGTCATGATAATCTATACATCACATGATCATATCATACATCACATATATCACATCATGTAATTGGCCATATCACATCACAACATACCCTGCAAAAACAAGTTAGACGTCCTCTAATTGTTGTTGCATGTTTTACGTGGCTGCTACGGGTATCTAGCAAGAACAATTATCATCTATGCAAAAACCACAACGGTAATACACTAGTTGCTTTTCAACCTTCTCAAGGACCACCTTTGTCGAATCCGATCTAATTAAAGTGAGAGAAACTGGCACCCGCAAGCCATCTATGCAACAAGTTGCGGTCGAGGTAACCGGTCTCTCATAAGCGTACGAGTAATGTTGGTCCGAGCCGCTTCATCTCACAATACCGCTGAACCAAAATCCGACCAAGGGAGGAAGCAATCTAAGCATCTGTTGGAAATATGCCCTAGAGGCAATAATAAATTAGTTATTATAGTATTTCCTTGTTAACTCCGCCTATGTTGTCTCAACATAGCCGGTCCCAAGCCCGGGTAAAGGAGGAGGGTTGTGATAGGCTTGGCGAGCCAACGTGAAAACCCAGCCACTCTTATGGAGATGAAACCCAAAAGATTTTCGTTGGGGCGTAACCCTCTTAGCGACGCGCCACATCGGAACCCGGGTGTGGTGGAAAATGGGCAAGGGCCGGGCCGTCACCCCCCAGGTGGCGCACCGTATCGTGATCTGGATACGGTCGCAAGTGAGCGAGGATCGGGTCGTCGCATCCTTAGTGGCGCGCTACATCGGCGCCCGGGTGTAGTGGAAAATGAGCGAGGGTCTTCGCATTTGACTCGACGAGTGCGAAGGGTAAGGAAGCTAGCCGAGCCTAGGAGGATTCGATTAGGTAGCTGGAACGTAGGGTCTCTGACAGGTAAGCTTCGGGAGGTAGTTGATTCAGTGGTGAGGAGAGGCATTGGTATCCTTTGCGTCCAAGAGACCAAATGGAGGGGACAGAAGGCGAAGGAGGTGGAGGGTACCGGCTTCAAGCTGTGGTACACGGGGACGGTTGCAAACAGAAATGGAGTAGGCATCTTGATCAGCAAGAGCCTCAAGGATGGAGTGGTAGACGTCAAGAGACGTGGGGACCGGATTATCCTGGTCAAGCTGGTAGTTGGGGACTTAGTCCTCAACGTTATCAGCGCTTATACCCCAAAAGTAGGCCACAATGAGAACACCAAGAGGGAGTTCTGGGAAGGCCTGGAGGACTTGGTTAGGAGTGTACCGATCGGCGAGAGGCTCTTCATAGGAGGAGACCTCAATGGCCACGTGGGCACATCTAACACATGTTTTGAAGGGGTGCATGGAGGATTTGGCTATGGCATCAGGAATCAAGAAGGAGAAGATGTCTTAAGCTTTGCGTTAGCCTATGACATGATCGTAGCTAACACCTTCTTTAAGAAGAGAGAATCACATCTAGTGACTTACAGTAGTGGGCAGCACTCTAGCCAGATTGATTTCATCCTCTTGAGAAGAGAAGACAGGCGTGCATGCCTAGACTGTAAGGTGATACCTGGAGAGAGTGTTGTCCCACAGCATAAGCTTGTGGTTGCTGACCTCCGTTTTCGGATTCGTGTCCAGCGGGACAAGCGTGCCAAAGTCGCTAGAACGAAGTGGTGGAAGCTCAAGGGGGAGGTAGCTCAGGTGTTCAAGGAGAGGGTCATTAAGGAGGGCCCTTGGGAGGAAGGAGGTGATGCAGACAACATGTGGATGAAGATGGCGACTTGCATTCGTAAGGTGGCCTCAGAGGAGTTTGGAGTGTCCAGGGGAAGTAGAAGAGAAGCTAAAGATACCTGGTGGTGGAATGATGTTGTCCAGAAGGCAATCAAGGAGAAGAAAGATTGTTTCAGACGCCTATATCTGGATAGGAGTGCAGACAACATAGAGAAGTACCAGATGGCAAAGAAGGCCGCAAAGCGAGCTGTGAGTGAAGCAAGGGGTCGGGCGTATGAGGACCTCTACCAAAGGTTAGACACGAAGGAAGGCGAAAGGGACATCTATAAGATGGCCAAGAGCCGAGAGAGGAAGACGAGGGATGTTGACCAAATCAAGTGCATCAAGGACGAAGCAGATCAACTCCTGGTGAAGAACGAGGAGATTAAGCATAGATGGCGGGAGTACTTTGACAAGTTGTTCAATGGGGAGAGTGAGAGCTCTACCATTGATCTGGATGACTCCTTTGATGATACTAGCAGGCGTTTTGTGAGGCGAATCCAGGAGTCGGAGGTCAAGGAGGCTTTAAAGAGGATGAAAGGAGGCAAGGCGATGGGCCCCGATTGTATCCCCATTGAGGTGTGGAGAGGCCTCGGGGACATAGCGGTAGTATGGCTAACCAAACTTTTCAACCTCATTTTTCGGGCAAACAAGATGCCAGAAGAATGGAGACGGAGTATATTAGTACCAATCTTCAAGAACAAGGGGAATGTTCAGAGTTGTACTAATTACCGTGGAATTAAGCTGATGAGCCATACAATGAAGCTATGGGAGAGAGTCATTGAGCACCGTGTAAGAAGATTGACAAGCGTGACCAAAAATCAGTTTGGTTTCATGCCTGGGAGATCAACCATGGAAGCCATTTTCTTGGTACGACAACTTATGGAGAGATATAGGGAGCAAAAGAAGGACTTGCATATGGTGTTCATTGACTTGGAGAAGGCCTATGATAAGATTCCGCGGAATGTTATGTGGTGGGCCTTGGAGAAACACAAAGTCCCAACAAAGTACATTACCCTCATCAAGGACATGTATGATAATGTTGTGACAAGTGTTCGAACAAGTGAGGGCGACACTAACGACTTCCCAATTAAGATAGGACTGCATCAAGGGTCAGCTTTGAGCCCTTACCTTTTTGCCTTGGTGATGGATGAGGTCACAAGGGATATACAAGGAGATATCCCATGGTGTATGCTCTTTGCGGACGATGTGGTGCTAGTCGATGAGAGTCGGACGGGGGTTAACAGGAAGTTGGAGTTGTGGAGGCAAACCTTGGAATCGAAAGGTTTTAGACTTAGTAGGACTAAAACCGAGTACATGAGGTGCGCTTTCAGTACTACTAGGAACGAGGAGGGGGAGGATGTTAGCCTTGATGGGCAAGTGGTGCCTCAGAAGGACACCTTTCGATATTTGGGGTCAATGTTGCAGAAGGATGGGGATATCGATGAAGATGTGAACCATCGAATTAAAGCCGGATGGATGAAGTGGCGCCAAGCTTCTGGCATTCTTTGTGACAAGAGGGTGCCACAAAAGCTAAAAGGCAAGTTCTATAGGACGGCAGTTCGACCCGCAATGTTGTATGGCGCTGAGTGTTGGCCGACTAAAAGGCGACATGTGCAACAGTTAGGTGTGACGGAGATGCGCATGTTGAGATGGATGTGTGGTCACACAAGGAAGGACCGCATCCGGAATGATGATATACGAGATAAAGTTGGGGTAGCGCCAATTGAAGAGAAGCTTGTCCAACATCGTCTGAGATGGTTTGGGCATATTCAGCGCAGGCCTCCAGAAGCCCCAGTACACAGCGGACGGCTTAAGCATGCTGATAATGTCAAAAGAGGCCGGGGTAGACCGAACTTGACATGGGAAGAGTCTGTAAAGAGAGATCTGAAGGACTGGAGCATCACCAAAGAACTAGCCATGGACAGGGGTGCGTGGAAGCTTGCTATCCATGTGCCAGAACCATGAGTTGGTCGCGAGATCTTATGGGTTTCACCTCTAGCCTACCCCAACTTGTTTGGGACTAAAGGCTTTGTTGTTGTTGTTGTTGTTGTTGTAGTATTTCCTTGTTCATGATAATCGTTTATTATCCATGCTATAATTGTATTGATCGGAGACTTAGATGCATGTGTGGATACATAGACAAAACCATGTCCCTAGTATGCCTCTAATAGACTAGCTCGTTGATCAAAGATGGTTAAGGTTTCCTAGCCATGGACATGAGATGTCATTTGATAAATGGGATCACATCATTAGGAGAATGGTGTGATGGACAAGACCCAAACTACAAACGTAGCATAAGATCGTGTCAGTTTATTGCTACTGTTTTCTGCTTGTCAAGTATATGTTCCTATGACCATGAGATCATGCAACTCACGGACATCGGAGGAGTGCCTTGTGTGTATCAACCGTCGCAACGTAACTGGGTGACTATAAAGGTGCTCTACAGGTATCTTCGGGGGTGTCTGTTGAGTTGGCATGGATCAAGACTGGGATTTGTTACTCCGTGTGACGGAGAGGTATCTCAGGGCCCACTCGGTAATACAACATCACAACAAGCCTTGCAAGCAATGTGACTAAGTGTTAGACACGGGATCTTGTATTACGGAACGAGTAAATATACTTGCTGGTAACGCGGTTGAACTAGGTATGGAGATACCGACGATCGAATCTCGGGCAAGTAACATACCGAAGAACAAAGGGAACGTTATACGACATTGACTGAATCCTTGACATAGAGGTTCGACCGATAAAGATCTTCGTAGAATATGTAGGAACCAATATGGTCATCCAGGGCCCGCTATTGGTTATTGACCATAGAGGTGTCTCGGTCATGTCTACATAGTTCTCGAACCCGCAGGGTCTGCACACTTATGGTTTGGTGACATTTTGGTAGTATAGAGTTATGTATGGTGGTGACCAAAGGTTGTTCGTAGTCTCGGATGACATCCCGGACATCACGAGGAGCTTCGGAATGGTCCAGAGGTAAAGATTCATATATAGGAAGTCCTATTTTGGTCGCCGGAAAAGTTTCGGGCTCATCGGTAGTGTACCGAGAGTGCCGGTAGTGTACCGGGAGACCTCCGGGAGGGGTATTTCGACCCAAGAGGCTTCATGGGCTGTGGGAGAGTGAATATCAGCCCTTAGTGGGCTGGTGGAAACTCCCACACAAGGCCCATGTGGCTAGAGAAGAAAACCCAAAAGGAAAAAGGTGGAAAAGGCAAAAAAGGCAAATTAGGGAAGGAGTCCTAATCCTACTAGGAGTGGAGGAGGTGGACTCCTACCTAGTTAGTTCGGCCGACTACTATAGGAGCCTTGGCCCTTGCGCCAGCCTCCCTTCCTCTTCTCCTATATATACCGGTGGATTTTAGGGTTTTGCACAGGTTTTTACGGCCACGTGCTACCCGTTCCACCGGTGCTCCTCTAGATCGGATTTCCGCAGTGCTTAGGCGAAGCCCTGCCGAAATTGCTCCACCACCATCGCCGGAGCGCCGTCACGCTGCTAGTGAACTCTTCTTCCTCTCCACTTCCTCTTGCTGGATCAAGACGGTGGAGATCGTCATCAAGCTGCACGTGCGCTGAACGCGAAGGTGCCGTCCGTTCGGCGCTAGATCGGAAGGACCGTGATCAAGATCGCGAGACGAATCATGATGAGTTCATGGGACGGACCGTGATGAGATTGCAGGACGGCTCATGATGAGTTCGCGGGACAGATCGTGATTGGATCGCGGGACGGATCGTGATGTGATCGCGGGACACTCGGCGATTTGGATCGCGAAGATGTTCGACTACACCAACCGCGTTTCTTAAAGCTTCCCGCTTGGCGATCTACAAGGGTATGTAGATCCACTCTCTCTCTCGTATATGCTCATCACCATGGATAGATCTGCGTGTGCGTAGGAATTTTTTTGTTTCCCATGCAATGTTCCCCAACAGTGGTATCAGAGCTAGGTCTATGTGTTGATGAGATCTCGAGTAGAACACAAAAGGTTTGTGGGAGTTGATGCTTAGATTGCTTCCTCCCTTGGTCGGATTTTGGTGCAGCGGTATTGTGAGATGAAGCGGCCCAGACCAACATTACTCGTACGCTTACGAGAGACCGGTTCCCGCGACGCAACTTGTTGCCTAGATGGCTTGCGGGTGGCAGTTTCTCTCACTTTAGTTGGATCGGATTCGATAAAGGCGGTCCTTGAGAAGGTTGAAAAGCAAATTATGTATCACCGTTGTGGTTTATGCGTAGGTGAGAATCGTTCTTGCTAGAAACCCGTAGCAGCCACGTAAAACATGCAACAACAATTACAGGACGTCTAACTTGTTTTTGCAGGGCATGTTGTGATGTGATATGGCCAATTACATGATGTGATATATGTGATGTATGAGATGATCATGTGATATATAGAATTTCACGACTTGCATGACGATGAGTACAACAACCGGCAGGAGCCATAGGGTTGTCTTTAATTATTGTATGACCTGCGTGTCAATCATTAAGCGCTATGTAATGCTTTACTTTATCGCTAAACGGTAGCAATAGTAGTAGAAGCATGTTGGGCGCGAAAACCCCAATGTCGACACGTTGAAGGAGATCAAGATGATGGAGATCATGGTGTCTTGTCGGTGACGATGGAGATCATGCCGGTGCTTTCAAGATGGAGATCTAAAGCACAAGTTCATGGCCATATCATGTCACTTATGAATTGCATGTGATGTTAATCCTTTTATGCACCTTGTTTTGCTTAGTAGGACGGTAGTATTATAAGGTGATCCCTCACTTAAATTTCAAGATAAATTGTGTTCTCCCCGAGTGTGCACCGTTGCGAAAGTTCGTCGTGTTGAGACACCACGTGATGATCGGGTGTGATAGACTCTACGTTCACATACAACGGGTGCAAGCCAGTGTTGCACGCGCAGAACACTCATGTTAAACTTGACGAGCCTAGCATGTACAGACATGGCCCCGGAACACAAGAGACCAAAAGGTCGAACATGAGTCATATAGTAGATATGATCAACATGATGATGTTCACCATTGTAACCACCTCAACTCACGTGATGATCGGACTTGAGTTGGTGAATTTGGATCATGTATCACTCGAATGACCGGAGGGATGTCAATTTGAGTGGGAGTTCTTAAGTAATATGATTAATTGAACTCATTATCATGAACATAGTCAGTAGTGTCTTTGCAAATTATGTTGTAGATTACTTGCTCGCGCTGTAGCGCCCTTGAATTTTTATATGTTCCTAGAGAAATAGAGTTGAAAGTTGATGGTAGAAATATTGCGGATTGGCTCCATGATCTGAGGATTGTCCTCGTTGCTGCACAGAAGGCTTATGTCCTTAATGCACCGCTCGGTGCGCCAACCCCTCTAGCGTCGTCTGTAGATGTTGTGAACATCTGACAGGTACGTGCTGATGACTACTTGATAGTTTAGTGTGTCATGCATTACGGCTTAGAATTGAGGCTTCGAAATGTTTTGAACGTCACGGAACAAATGAGATGTTCTAAGAGCTGAAATTAGGATCTCAGGATCGTGCCCGTGTTGCGAGATATGAGATCAACAAGATTCTTTGCCTGCAAGATGAATGAGAATAGCTCAATCGTTGAGCATGTGCTCAGACTGTTTGGGTGCTACAATCGCTTGAATCGAGTGGGAGTTCATCTTCCAGATAAGATAGTGATTGATATAGTTCTCCAAGTCACTTTCACTAAGCTACTAGAACTAGGTGATGAACTATAAAATGCCAGGGATAGAATTAATGATACCTGAGCTGTTCGCGATGTTTGACACCGCGAAGGTAGAAATCAAGAAGGAGCATCAAGTGTTGATGGTTAGTATAACCACTAGTTTCGAGAAGGGCAAGGGCAAGATGGGAAACTTCATGGATGGCAAGTCAGTTGCTGCTCCAGTGAAGCAACCCAAAGTTGAACCCAAACCCGAGACTAAGTGCTTCAATTATGAGGAGAGAGGTCACTGAAGCAGAACAACCCTAGATACTTGGTAGATAAGAAGGCTGGCAACGTCGACAGAAGTATATTTGATATACATGTTATTGATGTGTACCTTGCTTGTACTCCTAGTAGCACCTGGGTATTGCATACCGGTTCGGTTGCTAAATGTTAGTAACTCGAAATAAAAGCTACGGAATAAACGGAGAACTAGCTAAGTGTGAGGTGATGATGTGTGTTGGAAATGTTTCCAAGGTTGATGTGATCAAACATCGCACGCTCTCTCTACCTTCGAGATTAGTGACGAACCTAAATAAATGTTATTTGGTGTTTTTGCGTTGAGCATGAACGTGATTAGATCATGTTCATTGCAACACGGTTATTCATTTAAGTTAGAGAATAATGGTTATTCTATTTACATGAATAATACCTTCAATGGTCATGCACCCAGTAAGAATGGTTTGTTGAAACTTGATCGTAGTAATACACATGTTCATAACATTGATGCCAAAGATATACAAAGTTAATAATAATAGTACCACATACTTGTGGCACTGCCGCTAAATGTCATATTTGGTATAAAACACATGAAGTAACTCCATGCTGATGGATCTTTGGACTCATTCGATCTCAAATCGGTTGAGACATGCGAACCATGCCTCTTGGTCAAGATGACTAAGGACCCTGTTTTCTGTTTTGATGAAGCGGGCAAGTGATTTATTGGAAATGATACATGTTGATGTATGAAATCCAATGAGTCTTGTAGTGTGCGGTGGATATCATTATTTTCTTACCTTCACTGATGATTTGAGTAGATATAGTGTATATTTACTTAATGAAACACAAGTCTGAATCGTTTGAAAGGTTCAAGAAAATTCAGAGTGAAGTTTAAGATCATCGTGACAAGAAGATAAAAATGTTTGTGATATGATCGTGGAGGTGAATATTTGAGTTACGAGTTTGGCATACAACTTTAGACAATGTGAAAGTTGTTTCACAACTCACGCCACCTGGAACACCATAGTGTGATGGTGTGTCCGAACGTCATAGTCATGCTCTATTGGATATGGTGCATGCTATGATGTCTCTTATCGTTTTGTTACTGTAATTTTGGGGTTATGCATTAGAGAAAACTACATTCACTTTAAATAGGGCACCATCTAAATCTGTTGAGATGACACCGTGTGAATTATGGTTTGATAGAAACCTAAGCTGTCATTTCTTAATGTTTGGGGCTGCGACGCTTGTGTGGAAAATGTTTTCACCTAATGAGCTCGAACCCAAAGCGGACAAATGCATCTTCATAGAATACCCTAAGAACAGTTGGGTGAACCTTCTATCTCAGATCCAAGCATAAAATGTTTGTTCCTAAAACTGGGTCCTTTCTCGAGAAAGGGTTTCCCTTGAAAGAATTGAGTGGGAGGAGGATAGAACTTGATGAGGTTATTGAACCTCTGCTTCAACCAGAAAGTAGCGAAGCGCAGAAAGATGTTTCTGTGGAGCCTATGTCAGTTGAAGAGGATGTTAATGATGATGATCATGAAGCTTCGGATCAAGTTACTATCAACCTACGAGGAAAATAGAACTTGATGAGGTTACTAAACCTTTACTTCAACAAGAAAGTGGCGCAGCGTTGAAAGATGTTTCTGTGAAGCCTACGTCAGTTGAAGAGGAAGTTAATGATGATGATCATGAAGCTTCGGATCAAGTTTCTATCAAACTTCGTAGGTGACAAGGACGTGTACTACTACTAAGCGGTACGACAACCCTGTCTTGGAGGTCATGTTGTTGGACAACGATGAACCTACGAACTATGGAGAAGCAATGATGGGCCCGGAAACCAACAAATGGTTAGAGGCCATGAAATCCGAGAAAGGATCTGTGTATGAAAACCAAGTATAGACTTTGGTGGACTTGCTCGTTGGACGGCAGGTCGTTAAGTACAAATGGATCTTTAAAATGAAGACAGATGCTGATGGTAAATGTTACCATTTGTAAAGCTCAACTTGTTGCAAAGTAGTTTACGAAAAGTTCAAAGAGTTGACTGCGATGAGACTTTCTCACTCGTAGCAATGCTAAAGTCTGTTGGAATTATGTTAGCAGTTGCTGCATTTTTCAATTATGAAATCTGGTAGATGGATGCCAAAACATCATTTCCTTCATTAAGGAAAGGTTGTATGAGATACAACCAGAAGGTTTTGTCAGTCCTAAGGATGCTAAAAGGTGTGCAAGCTTCAATGATTCTTTGATGAAATAAAGCAATCATCTCGGAGTTGGAATATACACTTTGATGAGGTGATCAAAGATTTTGAGTCTATACAAAGTTTATGAGAAACTTGTATTTGCAATAAAGTGAGTGGGAGCACTATAGAGTTTCTGATAAGTATGTGTGGATGACATATTGCTATTCAGAAATGATGTAGAATTTTTGGAGAGCATAAACGGTTGTTTGAAAAGAGTTTTTCAAAGGAAGACCTGGGTAAAGCTACATAATTGTTGAGCATCAAGATCTATAAAGATATATCAAGATGTTTGATAAGACTTTCAATGAGTACATACCTTGACAAGATTTTGAAAGAGTTCAAAATGGATTAGTCAGAGAGAAGAGTTCTCGCCTGCTTTGTAAGGTGTGAAGTTGAGTGAGACTCAAAGCTCGACAACGGCAGAAGAAAGAGAAAGGGCGAATGTCGTCCCCTATGCCTTAGCCATAGGCTCTATATAGTATGCCATGCTGTGTACCGCACCTGTGTGTGCCTTGCCATGAGTCCGTCAAGGGGTACAAGAGGGATCTAGGAGTGGATCACTGGACAGCGGTCAAGATTATCCTTAGTAACTAAAAGACTAAAGAGATGTTTCTCGATTATGGAGGTGATAAAGTGTTCGTCGTAAAGAGTTACGTCGATACAAGCTTTAACACCAATCCGGATGACCCGTAGTAGCAATCTGTATACATATAGTGGAGCAACCATTTGGAATAGTACCAAGTGGAGTGTGGTAGCAGTGTTTACAGTTTGACATAGAGATTTTTAAAGCACACACGGATCTGAATGTCGCAGACTCGTTGACTATAAGACCTCTCTCACATGCAAAGCATGATCGAGCCCCAGAACTCATTGGGTGTTAGATTCATAACAATGCGTATCACATGGTGATGTGAACTAGATTATCGACTCTAGTGCAAGTGGGAGACTGTTGGAAATATGCCCTAGAGGCAATAATAAATTAGTTATTATCATATTTCCTTGTTCATGATAATCGTTTATTATCCATGCTATAATTGTATTGATCGGAGACTTAGATGCATGTGTGGATACATAGACAAAACCATGTCCCTAGTATGCCTCTAATAGACTAGCTCGTTGATCAAAGATGGTTAAGGTTTCCTAGCCATGGACATGAGATGTCATTTGATAAACGGGATCACATCATTAGGAGAATGGTGTGATGGACAAGACCCAAACTACAAACGTAGCATATGATCATGTCAGTTTATTGCTATTGTTTTCTGCTTGTCAAGTATATGTTCCTATGACCATGAGATCATGCAACTCACGGACATCGGAGGAGTGCCTTGTGTGTATCAAACATCGCAACGTAACTGGGTGACTATAAAGGTGCTCTACAGGTATCTTCGAGGGTGTCTGTTGAGTTGGCATGGATCAAGACTGGGATTTGTTACTCCGTGTGACGGAGAGGTATCTCAGGGCCCACTCGGTAATACAACATCACAACAAGCCTTGCAAGCAATGTGAATAAGTGTTAGCCACGGGATCTTGTATTACAGAACGAGTAAAGAGACTTGCCGGTAACGAGGTTGAACTAGGTATGGAGATACCGACGATCGAATCTCGGGCAAGTAACATACCGAAGAACAAAGGGAACGTTATACGGGATTGACTGAATCCTTGACATAGAGGTTCGACCGATAAAGGTCTTCGTAGAATATGTAGGAACCAATATGGTCATCTAGGGCCCGCTATTGGTTATTGACCGTAGAGGTGTCTCGGTCATGTCTACATAGTTCTCGAACCCGCAGGGTTTGCACACTTAAGGTTTGGTGACATTTCGGTAGTATAGAGTTATGTATGGTGGTGACCGAAGGTTGTCGAAGTCCCGGATGAGATCCCGGACGTCACGAGGAGCTCCGGAATGGTCTGGAGGTAAAGAGTGATATATAGGAAGTCCTGTTGTGGTCGCCGGAAAAGTTTTGGGCTAATCAGTAATGTACCGAGAGTGTCGGTAGTGTACCGGGAGACCACCGGGAGGGGTATTTCGACCCAAGAGGCTTCATGGGCTGTGGGAGAGTAATTACCAGCCCTTAGTGGGCTGGTGGAAGTCCCACACAAAGCCATGCGGCTAGGGAGAAAAAACCCAAAGAGAAAAAGTGGAA
Organism: Hordeum marinum; assembly: GCA_022496015.1. Taxonomy (NCBI): domain Eukaryota; kingdom Viridiplantae; phylum Streptophyta; class Magnoliopsida; order Poales; family Poaceae; genus Hordeum; species Hordeum marinum. The sequence continues at coordinate 373,779,493 of CM039673.1, forward strand.
AAAGGCAAAAATAGGGTGAAGCCACATAGGCCTTGTGTGGGAGTTTCCACCAGCCCACTAAGGGCTGATATTCACTCTCCCACAGCCCATGAAGCCTCTTGGGTCGAAATACCCCTCCCAGCAGTTTTCCACTTTTTCTTTTTGCCTTTTTCCACTTTTTCTCTTTGGTTTTTTTCTCCCTAGCCGCATGGGCTTTGTGTGGGACTTCCACCAGCCCACTAAGGGCTGGTAATTACTCTCCCACAGTCCATGAAGCCTCTTGGGTCGAAATACCCCTCCCGATGGTCTCCCGATACACTACCGACACTCCCGGTACATTACTGATTAGCCCGAAACTTTTCTGGCGACCACAACAGGACTTCCTATATATCAATCTTTACCTTCGGACTATTCCGAAGCTCCTCGTGACGTCCGGGATATCATCTGGGACTCCGAACAACCTTCGGTCACCACCATACATAACTCCATACTACTGAAACGTCACCAAACCTTAAGTGTGCAGACCCTATGGGTTCGAGAACTATGTAGACATGACCGAGACACCTCTATGGCCAATAATCAATAGCGGGACCTGGATGCCCATACTGGTCCCTACATATTCTACGAAGATCTTTACGATCGAACCTGTATGTCAAGGATTCAGTTAATCCTGTATGATGTTCCCTTTGTTCTTCGGTATGTTACTTGCCCGAGATTCGATCGTCGGTATCTCCATACCTAGTTCAACCTCGTTACCGGCAAGTCTCTTTACTCGTTCCGTAATACAAGATCCCATGACTAACACTTAGTCACATTGCATGCAAGTCTTATTGTGATGTTGTATTACCGAGTGGGCCCTGAGATACCTCTCCATCACACGGAGTAACAAATCCCAGTCTTGATCCATGCCAATTCAACAGACACCCTCGAAGATACCTGTAGAGCACCTTTATAGTCACCCAGTTACGTTGTGACGTTTGATACACACAAGGCACTCCTCCGATGTTCGTGAGTTGCATGATCTCATGGTCATAGGAACATATACTTGACATGCAGAAAACAGTAGCAATAAACTGACACGATCATATGCTACGTTTGTAGTTTGGGCCTTGTCCATCACATCATTCTTCCAACGATGTGATCCCATTATAAAATGACATCACATGTCAATGGCTAGGAAACCTTGACCATCTTTTATCAACGAGCTAGTTTACTAGTGGCATACTAGGGACAAAGTGTTGTCTATTTACCCACACATGTAATGTGTTTCCAATCAATACAATTATAGCATGGATAATAAACGATTATCATGAACAAGGAAATATATAATAATAAACACTTTATTTACTGCCTGTAGGGCATATTTCCAACAACAACAATAACAACAGCAACAACAACGCCTTTAGTCACAAACAAGTTGGGGGTAGGCTAGAGGTGAAACCCATAAGATCTCGTGACCAACTCATGGTTCTAGCACATGGATAGCGAGCTTCCACGCACCCATGTCGATGCATTAAGAAAAAATCCAACCTCATAAAAGTTGAAATATTATCCCCTTACTTTCTTTGGGTCAGCACCCGCCGCCCACACATTGTTTGGATCACCTTCTGGTTGGTCATAGACTCGCTGTCCGGCCAGTCAGTCTGCGTTGTCTAGGTATGCGACAGCTTGGCCTATGACTACTGGTTGTCCGACATCTGAGTGTGCATCAGGTGGGTGTCCACCTCCAATTGGGTGTCATCCACTTGAACATATTTGTAGTCGTCACTATTGTGGATTATGTTCATCAAGGCCTCCCCAACATCCACCGTCAAGCCAGACCACGACAATTTAGCAAACAAAGACCGAGCATTGACGGGTATGGAAGCAGGCATCCATGAATGTACAAGTGGCAACATCGGTGACTCCTTGAAGTTGTAATCCACATTAGTTCGACGTTGTAATACATGTGATGGCTAGCGGTGATGGTAGGCGTGGGTTGCTGCTACAGACCGAGTTGTGTGGCGGTGAAGTGGTATGGCGAAATCATCAGCACCGGCCAACGTGACAGTTGTTGCACAACCTGCACCCGCCAAGTAGAATGCTTGGTTGGAGGAAATATTGAGAGACCGGCCGCTGCCAAAGCATCGTTACTCCTCCTCTATTTGCAGCGGCAGGTAATGTGTGTCGCCCTGCTAACATTGCAGGTGGCTACCACCGATCAATCCTTAGTCTTTCGGCCCAGTGGGACTATGAACATCTTTGTTGGCACCTCCTCCGACCATATCACGGTGGTAGACGGCGAAATAGGTGGGAACTGGGATGGGTGATGAGAGTGATTGGAGCAAACCTAGTAGGGAAAGCAAGGGCTTTGGCACATAAACATTGCCAAAATGACCATATATTTGGCTATGCCTCACTTTCATGTGGGTTAGGGGTGTCAGAGCCAATGTGGCGTCTATCCGGATGCCCACAAACATCCTCCAGGTTTGCCTCCATTTTGTGGGAATTCAGACGTGCATATCGGTCCATGGGCATTTGAAGTACGGTGTTTGAGGGCACAAAGTATCTGAACAATGTGATCCAGACATTTACGGGCAGTTTGATGCTTGGCGCCAGGGATGCCCTAAACAGACCACAACCCAATAGACCTATAAAGTAATAACCCAACAGACCAAATTGGTTAGATCTGCATAATCATATCTAAAACTATAGCATAAATCACAACTTCATAATTGTGCTTAGATGGAGCATATATGTCACTATACCTGAAAAGATTACTTCGATTGATCTTCGTAAATATACCTAGCTAAATCACAACCAATAAATCATCATAATTGCTATTAGATAGATAACACAAAAAAACTTGAAAGGCACATGTTAATTGTTAGTTAAACTATGAGCGACAAGTATATGTCACGCATGATTTAAACACATTCGGGCTCCCCGTGGACAAATGCAAGTCTAATGTTGTGAACAATACATAATTGGAACCCTACTATCTGCATTTGGAATCATATACACTTATAATTGGAACTATTAGCAAGCATCCACAAATACTAACAAGCTCATTAAGGTAAACCAAATGATAGCATTAAGATATATTAGCCCCCTCATCCCATATGCATCAATTTCTATGGTGTGGTAAGGTATTCAGTCACTCCAGTTGTCCTATGCATAATCATATCAACATACTACTAACAGTAAGGTATGATACACGTGCGCGCTCATGTTATGGGCACCAAAGCACAATCACATAACAAAATACAATTCAAACTAACGATAGCAGTTCACCAATTAACCATAGGACATCAACAATTTACTCAGACATATTAGAGATGCAATAGATCATCGATAAATAATATATAGCATCAAACACCATGCTCAAACAAGGGATTACAGAGGTTTACGGGAGAGTGGACATTTTATAAAGGGGGAGTAAGGTGAGATTTTTATGAAGACGGTAAAATTAATGGAGACAACGGCGATGATGATGGTTCCCCTGACGGCACTTTGACACCACGGGAAGAGAGGAGTGCCGGTGATAAAATCGGCGGATCTTGGGTAGGGGATCTCGAGCTGTGGACTGAGGAACAATGGTCAGGAGACAAGGGAGACGGTGTTTTATCCAGGTTTGGGCCCTCTTGAAGAGGTAAAACCCTACATCCTGCTTGGATTGTATTGATGTGATGGGTACAAAGTACAAGATGATCTACCTCCAGATCAGATGATTCTGTTCTAAACCTTAAGGCTTGTAATCATGCCCCTAAAGAATAAAACCTCCTCGGTTTATATATGCATCGGGGGTACGTAGGTTACACATATGGTCAGTGGCCAACTAGGAAGAAACATGCATACTACTAGAACTCTCCTTGAAGTACATGCCAAGTCTTCAACAGTTTCCATGTTGATCACCATGAGGGCCACGACTTAGGTAGTCCTTCCTCTATTGGTTGGTGATACTTGTCCAACGTATCTATAATTTATGAAGTATTCATGCCATGTTTACAATAATTCTATATGATTTTGGTATGATTTTATTAGAACTAACCCGGACTGACGCTGTTTTCAGCAGAACTACCATGGTGGTGTTTTTGTGTAGAAATAAAATTTCTCGGAATGAGCTGACAATTTATGGAGAATATTTTTGGAAAATATAAAAAATAATGGAGCGAAGAGTCATCAGAGAGGAAGGCCAAGGAAGCCACAAGCCACAGGGGCGCGCCCACCCCCTTAGGGCGCCCCCCTAGCTTGTGACTTCCTCGTGGACCCCCTGGACCTGTTTTCGCTGCCACAAACTCTTATAAATACAAAAAAAAACCAAAAAGAAACCTAGATCTAGAGTTCTACCGCCGCAAGCCTCCATAGCCACGAAAAACCAATCGGGAGCTCATTCCGGCACCCTGCCGGAGGGGGAAACCATCACCGAAGGCCATCTTCATCATCCCGATGGTCTCCATGGCGAGGAGGGAGTAGTTCACCCTCGGGGATGAGGGTATGTACCAGTAACTATGTGTTTGATCTCTCTCTCTCTCTCTTGTGTTCTTGAGATGACACGATCTTGATGTACCGCGAGATTTATTGATATAGATGAATCGTATGGAGTTTTCCCATCTCTATCTTGTTGTGATGAATTGAGTTTTCCATTTGAAGTTTTCTTATCGGATTGAGTCTTTAAGGATTTGAGAACACTTGATGTATGTCTGAAAGCACAACATGCTCCCTTGGTGGTTTTGATAATTCATGACAACATACATTGTCTCTTGGACTAACACCTCTCTCTAGTGTATTTCAGATAATAGTCCATGGAGAGTTGAGTTGGCAAAAGGATTGGGGAGATTGTGGAATTACCCAAGATTCAAGGAAATAGGTTGGACAAGCTTCAAGCAAAGAGGACTCTACATTTTGCATTTGTGAGAAATCACTTTGAGTCCATAGGAAAGCCAATACTATTAAAAGGGGGTAAAGTTTTGATGATGAACAATATGCTCAAATGTGCACAAGTGATAGTCACCAAAACATCCACAAACTCTCCCACCAAAGTCTGTCCAAAACCAAATATGCAAAATCGGTGCAACCAACATTCCTATCCCGGTGCCACCGATTCCAAACCCTAGACAGACTCAGCCAAACCCTAACAGTTCGGTGCAGCCGACACTGCTCTCGGTGCCACCGAGTTGGATTGCCAAGTTTCTGTTATGCAAGTTCAAATTTTTGGTCCATCCAAAAATGGTGAATCGGTGTCACCAAGTTTGGAAAATCTGACCGTTGGTCATCTTGTCGGTGCAACCGAGATTCGTATATCGGTCCCTGCGAGATTCAAAAGTTGCTACTTTTGGTCACTTCGGTACCACCGAGATTTACACCTCGGTGTCATCAAGTTGGTCATTTTGTGTGTAACGGTTGGATATTTTGGGATTCCCATATATACCTCTTCACCACCACCCACTCAAAAAAGAAGCACTCAGAACTATTCCATACCTATCCTACTCAGTTTTCTGAGAGAGAACCGCCTACCGTTGAGTTGAGGTCAAGATCTTCTAGTCCCACCATATGGATCTTGATTTCTAGCCTCCCCAAGTTGCTTTCCACCAATCCCATCTCTTCTACCAAGACAAATCTGAGATAGAATGATTGTGTGTTGAGGAGTCTATCATCTTGAAGGAAAAGATCAAGGAGTTCATCGTCATTACCGAGCCTATTACCTTTTGGAGGGTGGTGCCTCCTAGATTGGTCAGGTGTCGCTTGGGAGCCTCCTACTTCGTGTTGTGGAGTGAACCAAGAAGTTTGTAAGGGCAAGGAGATCGCCTACTTCGTGAACATCTACCCATAGTGAGGCTAGTCCTTCATGGACGAAGGCCATATGGAATAGTCAAGGTTGCTACTACGTGGACCCTTATGGGTGGAGCCCTCCGTGGACTCTCACGACCATTACCCTCCGTGGGTTGAAGACTCCATAAACATGGACGTACGATAGCACCACCTATCGGAACCACGGGAAAAATCCTTACGTCTCCTATAGCATTTGATCTTCCTATCCCATCTCTTTACTTACATGTGCATTGTCTTTACTTTCCGCTGCCATACTTGTAGACATGCATGTGTAGGGCTGTTAGACTTGCTATACTTGTTAAAATAGTTAAAATCTATGAACCAATTAACTTGGAAAAAGGTTAGGCTTTAAATTCCTGCTAGTAGTCTATTCACCCCCCTCTAGACACCCCTCTCCCGATCCTACAAGTGTTATCAGAGCTTTGGTCTCCATTGCTTCGGTTTAATCACCGTGGAGGAAGATGGATGTGTCTAGACTAGAGAGTTTGAGTTGTAGAGTGCCCATTCTTGATGGAGAGTACTATAGTCAATGGAAGAATGTCATGATTGATCTATTTAATAGATCCCATTTGAAAAAATATATTGAAAACCCTTATGTGGTCCTATTGATGAATTGCATCCCACACACGAAGAGGAAATTAACATGCTTGGTAACTTAAGAATTATCAATCTTATTGTTAGAGGTTTACCAAGGTTCGTGCTTTCTCAGTTGAAGAACTTTGCCTGTGCCTATACATTGTGGACTGATTTGGAGAAACGATATCCAAATCTTTCCGTAGGAAATATTGATGAAATTCTTCATAAAACCATTGCTTTTCACAAAATGAAGCCTAGTGATCCAAACTTTGATAAATGCATATTTGAGTTCTGTGATCTTATGCGTGCTAAAGGAGATGTCACCACTATCAACAACATTATCTTTGAAGCCATTCGCATTCATAAACTTGAACATTGTCATGATCACTATTATAATGAATCCCTTGTTCTTTATGACAAGGATTTCCCACTTGATGATGACAATGTGGAACATGGCTACTATGAAGAAGATGAGTTGTTCGACATCGAGCACAAGAAGATCATGAAGAATCTAAGCCTCATGGCAAACTTTAAGGATTACATGTTCGGAGGAAAAGAGTGGATTCTTGACAGCGGATGTACGTATCATATGACTGGTGATAAAGACATGTTACAAGAGATCACACCTAATCAAGGTCCTCGACGGTACGTGACCTTTGGAGACAACTCTAAGGGTAAGGTACTTGGCCTTGGTAAGGTGGCCATATTCCATGATAGCTCTATTCAAAATATTATGCTTGTTGAATCCCTTGGCTACAATCTTCTTTCCGTATCTAGGCTTGCCGACTTTGGTTTCAATGTTTTATTCACGAAAGTAGATTGCCAAGTGTTTTGTCAAGATAATCATAAAATGGTCTTTACCGGTTTCCGTAGAGGTGATCTATACATTGTTGATTTCACTAAAAGATCAAATCCTTGCACTTGCTTAATTGCAAAATCTTCTAAAGGTTGGCTTTGGTATAGAAGACTTGGACATGTAGGCATGCGCAATCTAGATAAGCTAATCAAAGGTGATCATATACTTGGTCTTAAGGATGTTATCTTTGACAAAGATAGACTTTGTAGTGCTTGTCAAGATGGAAATCAAGTAGGTGGAAGTCATCTCGTTAAGAATATCATGACTACTAGGAGACCACTCGAGTTACTTCATATGGATCTTTTTGGTCCCAATGCTTACAAGAGTCTTGGTGGAAATTCCTATGGTCTAGTTATAGTTGAAGATTTTTCAGATTTACGTGGGTATTCTTTCTTCATGATAATCGCAGGTTCAAAAGATCTTCAGGAACTTCGCTCGTAAAGTGCAAAATCAGTTTGAAGTGAAGATCAAGAAGGTTCAGAGTGATAACGGATAGGAGTTCAAGAACACCCATGTGGATACCTTTCTTGACGAAGAAGGCGTGTCACATGAGTTCTCGGCTACATACACAGCTCAACAAAATGGAGTTGTTGAGAGGAAGAACCAGACGCTCATTGAGATGGCAAGAACGATGCTTGACAAATACAAGACGCCAAGACACTTTTGGGTAGAAGCCGTTGAAACATCATGTCATGCCACAAACCGACTTTACTTGCACAAGCTTCTCGGTAAAACGGCATACGAGCTACTCACCGGTAACAAACCCCAAGTCAGATACTTTCGGGTATTTGGCTCAAAGTGTTACATTCTTGATAAGCATTGTCGTACTAAATTTTCTCCTAAATCTCATGAAGGATTCCTACTTGGTTATAGATCGAACTCTCACACTTACCGTGTCTACAACAACTTCACTCGAAAAGTTGAAGAGACGGTAGATGTGAAGTTTGATGAATCTAATGGTTCCCAAGTCGAACAGTTCCCAAATGATGTAGGTGATAAGGATCCTTTGGAAGCCATTCTAGATCTACCCATCGACAAGGTTCATACCAAGGAGGTGAAGGAAAGTACTTCATCAACTCAAGTGGAAGCCCCCACTTCACGTCAAGGTGAACCTCAACACGACATGGAGGCATCCACGAGCGGTACACGACGAGATGATGAAGAGGAGAAAGTGCATCATGAAGATCCACCACAACCACCTTCACCACCACCTCAAGGGAACAACACCTTCAACAAAAAACGAAGATGAACAAGATGATGATGAAGAAGAAGAAGCTCCACCATCGAACAATCGGAAGCTGACCCGAGTTCGAGCTCAAGTGACTAAGAACCATCCCCTAAACCAAATCTTTGGTGATATACAAACAGGGTGAATCACTCGCTCTAAAACCCGTCTAGCTAACTTTTGTGAGCATTATTCTTTCATCTCTAGCATTGAGCCTTTAAAGGTAGAACAAGCTCTTGAAGACGCAATTGGTGAATGCTATGTATGAAGAGCTACACAACTTCGAGAGGAATGAAGTGTTGACACTCGTGGAGAAGCCCGAAGATGAGCACAACATCATTGGAACCAAATGGGTGTTTCAGAACAAACAAGACGAAGACGGTCAAGTCGTGCGCAACAAAGCTCGTCTCGTAGCCCAAGGATATACGCAATTCGAAGGTATGGACTACGGTGAGACTTATGCCCCCGTCTCTATACTTGAAGCTATCTGTATTCTTCTTGCTTATGCTAATCACCATAATATCACACTTTATCAAATGGACATCAAAAGTGCACTTTTAAATGGTGAAATTGAGGAAGAAGTTTATGTTAAGCAACCACCTGGTTTTGTGAATCCTAAGAAACCTAATCATGTTTACAAGCTTCGCAAAGCTCTTTATGGTCTTAAGCAAGCCCCTCGTGCTTGGTATAAATGTTTAACGAAGTTTCTCATCAAAAAAGGTTTTGAAATTGGTAAAATAGATGCAACCTTGTTAACTAAGAGAGTTAATGGAGAATTATTTGTGTGCCAAATCTATGTCGATGATATTATCTTTGGTTCCACTAATCCTCAATTTAGTGAAAGATTTGGAAGGTTGATGTCCGAGAAGTATGCGATATCTATGATGTGTGAGCTGAAATTCTTTCTTGGTTTGCAAATCAAGCAATCAAGAGAAGGAACTTTCATCTCTCAAACTAAGTATACCAAGGACTTAATCAAGAAGTTCAACATGCAGGATTACAAAGGTATGAAAACTCCTATGCCCACTAGTGGACATGTTGACCTTACCAGAGAGGATGAACCGGTTGATCAAAAGGTTTATCGATCTATAATTGGTTCATTTTTATATCTATGTGCATCTCATCCCGATATTATGCTTAGTGTTTGCATGTGTGCTAGATATCAAGCTGCACCTAAAGAGTGTCATCTTTTGGCTGTGAAACCTATTGTGAGGTACTTGATACAAACACCAAACTTTGGCATTTGGTATCCCAAGGGATCTTCTTTTAATCTTGTTGTCTATTCCGATTCGGACTATGCCGGTGACAAGGTTGATAGAAAATCCACCTCGGGTACTTGTCGATTTTTAGGTAGATCTCTTGTGTCTTGGTCCTCCAAGAAACAAAAGTCGGTATCTCTATCTACTGCCGAAGCTGAGTATATTGCTGCTGGATCTTGTTGTGCGCAATTACTATGGATAACACAAACGCTTAAGGATTATGGAATTTATGTTAAAAATGTTCCATTACTTTGTGACAATGAAAGTGCTATTAAAATTGGACATAATCCTGTGCAACATTCTCGAACCAAGCATATTCAAGTTCGACATCATTTCATTCGTGATCATGTTGCCAAAGTAGATATCAATCTTAAGCATGTTCGTACTAACAACCAATTGGCAGATATCTTCACCAAGCCACTTGATGAGAAAACATTTTGTCATTTGAGGAGTGAGTTGAACATCCTTGATGCTTCAAACTTGAGCTAGACGCACTCGGTTGCAAGCAAGGGCATGAGCTTTCTTGTTATCTCCATGTTCCCGTAACTCGTTATCATATGCCATGGAATTCTATGCTCCCTTGTATTGCATCTAACCTTTTGTAGGTACTTGGAAGAACTTCATTCCACAAGATTGCCATCAACTCCAATCATAAGCAATCTTGTCGTCACCAAGTATCCACAACCCCTCTCGATGATGGAAGGAAGAAGACAACAAAAATATCCTTGACATATACTTGATCTTAGTTACAAAATCTTAAGTAGTATCATGTCAATAGGATATATCCATTGTTCTTCCTTGCATGACTAACCTTTGTAGGTGACTAGTGTACTAGAACGAGAAGGATTGCTCCAAATTCAAGATGATCTTCATCAACCTCGAGCATCCTCAACAAGTTCACCTACGAGCAACATCATCAACATCACTCAACGATATGTATTCATATCGTTGAAAAGGCTTTACTCCAAGTCATGGGCTAAAGCAACTTAAGTGATATGAAGACATTAAAATGCTTAATCTAAAAATGGTAACCCCATTTTGAGCTTAACATAGAGTATGACCTATGATCAAGTATTCGTGCTTGGCTCGTAAGTCAATATACTCTAATATAGGTGACTTCATCACCGCCCATCATTTAGCTAAGATTCTTACGTGGTTTGCTCCCTATTTGCATGATCTCTCGTAAGCACTCAAATCTTATCTATTTGATGTCCTTTGTAAAACTTTTGCATTTTTATTTTTGAAACTATTTCGTTTGTCTTTGTGAAAACAGAAACTTGGTCTCTCATTCGGAGTCACTGATATAAATAACTCGGTTCTACCGAATTTGCAGATAAGCTGCACCACACAATCTTGGTATCATCGACTTATTTATCCCGGAGTCACCGACTTTCTTTGCTTTTGAAATCTGTGTTTCTTTAATATTGTTTATTTGTTTATGTTCTTGTGATATTATTGTTCCTTCGATGACCCCTTCATTAAAAAAATTATATATATTTAGGGGGAGAAGAGCAAACAACACTAAGGGGGAGAAATTCTTCATTCAAGGATCCCTAGCTCCAAGGAGAAGAAAACCAAAATTTGCCAAAGGGAGAGAAGTTACATTCAATGATTCCCTTAGCCTTTTAATGAACCCTACTTTCAATGACCCTTGTTCTCCAGGATCCCTTCCTTGTGATCCCTGTCACTACTCCCAAGTTTAACCTTTTTGGTATTTTATGCCAAAGGGGGAGAATATCAAAGCTTCATGCTAAAGGGAGAGTTACATGCTTATGTAAAGGGGAGATATGATTTAGGGGGAGAGGAAAATATCAAAAGGTCACACTTATATAATAAATGAGAGGAACAACAATGTAGGGGGAGAAAAATATTTTTGGAGAAAAGTCTCATGAGAACAAAGGATTCCTTTTCTCACCCTATCCGATCCCAATATCTACATGCTGAGATTCAGGGGGAGAGGATGTACTACCATTTTCATATCTAAGGGGAGAAAAGATATAACAGATTAATGCTAAAGGTGGAGACATATCAATCTTAATGGTTATCATATTTTATATGTTCTCAATATCTTGGTAATCGTTGGGTTCTATTACTTTTGTGTAGTAGAATACCCTTGTGTTTCCTAACATTGTTTTCTCAAGTGTGTCTCTACTACTAGAATGCTCAAGAACTCATGGTAAGTATATGCATCATATCTTTGATCAACATGATCTCTTGCTTCTTGCACATATTGTTTGGAAGAGTGATGTCTTGATCAAGTATATACATTTCATTCACATATATTGACGCATATAGCCAAGATACACATGACTCCTTATATCCCTTTCATCCATATGTGTGTTCATGCATTCCAAAGCAACCATCCTTTAAAGGACTGCACACATTTAGGGGGAGCAAATCTAAGTCATGTGCTTCTCAAAGTCTTAATTGCATCCATGCATATCTTTAATTGAAGCTTTGATTGTATGTTTTCATCAATTACCAAAAAGTGTGAGATTGAAAGCACAACATGCTCCCTTGGTGGTTTTGATAATTCATGACAACATACATTGTCTCTTGGACTAACACCTCTATCTATTGTATTTCAGATAATAGTCCATGGAGAGTTGAGTTGGCAAAAGGATTGAGGAGATTGTGGAATTACCCCAAGATTCAAGGAAATAGGTTGGCCAAGCTTCAAGCAAAGAGGACTCTACATTTTGCATTTGTCAGAAATCACTTTGAGTCCATAGGAAAGCCAATACTATTAAAAGGGGGTAAAGTTTTGATGATGAACGATATGCTCAAACGTGCACAAGTTATAGTCACCAAAACATCCACAAACTATCCCACCAAAGTCTGTCCAAAACCAAATATGCAAAATCGTGCAACCAACATTCCTATCCCGGTGCCACCGATTCCAAACCCTAGACAGACTCAGCCAAACCCTAACACTTCGGTGCAGCCGGCACTGCTCTCGGTGCCACCGAGTTGGATTGCCAAGTTTCTGTTACGCAAGTTCAAATTTTCGGTCCATTCGAAAATGGTGAATCGGCGTCACCGAGTTTGGCAAATCTGACCGTTGGTCATCTTGTCGGTGCAACCGAGATTCATATATCGGTCCCTCCGAGATTCAAAAGTTGCCACTTTTGGTCACTTCAGTACCACCGAGATTTACACATCGGTGTCACCGAGTTGGTCATTTTGTGTGTAACGGTTGGATTTTTGGGGATGCCTATATATACCCCTTCCCCACCACCCACTCAAAAAAGAAGCACTCAGAACTGTTCCATACCTATCCTACTTAGTTTTCCGAGAGAGAACCACCTACCCTTGTGTTGAGGTAAAGATCTTCCACTCCAACCATATGGATCTTGATTTCTAGCCTCCCCAAGTTGCTTTCCACCAATCCCATCTCTTCTACCAAGCCAAATCCGAGAGAGAGTGATTGTGTGTTGAGGAGTCTATCATCTTGATGCACAAGAGCAAGGAGTTCATCGTAATTACCAAGCCTATTAACTTTTGGAGGGTGGTGCCTCCTACATTGGTTAGGTGTTGCTTGGGAGCATCCTGCTTCGTGTTGTGGAGTGAACCAAGAAGTTTGTAAGGGCAAGGAGATCGCGTACTTCGTGAAGATCTATCCATAGTGAGGCTAGTCCTTCGTGGATGGAGACCATATGGAATAGTTAAGGTTGCTACTTCATGGACCCTTATGGGTGGAGCCCTCCATGGACTCTCGCGCTCGTTACCCTTCGTGGGTTGAAGACTCCATAAACGTGGACGTACGATAGCACCACCTATCGGAACCACGGGAAAGTCTCCTATTGCGTTTGATCTTCCTATCCCATCTCTTTACTTAAATGTGCAATGTCTTTACTTTCCGCTGCCATACTTGTAGACATGCACGTGTAGGGCTATTAGACTTGCTAGACTTTTTAAAATAGTTAAAATCTTCCAACCAATTAACTTGGGAAAAGGTTAGGTTTTAAATTCCTGCAAGTAGTCTATTCACCCCCCCCTCTAGACACCCCTCTCTCGATCCTACAATGTCTTGTGATGGGATATCCGTGGTTACAATGGGATGTTCTATTTATCCACTTGATGTATGTTTTGGTGATCAACTTACGGGTTCCATGACCTTGGGAATCTATGCATAGGGGTTGCCACACGTTTTTGTCTTGACTTTCCGGTAGAAACTTTGGGGCACTCTTTGAAGTTCTTTGTGTTGGATTGAACATGATGCATCTGAAATTATGTGATGCATATCGTATAATCAAGCCCATGGGTACTTGTGGTGACATTGGAGTATCTAGGTGACATTAGGGTTTTGGTTGATGTGTATCTTAAGGTGTTATTTTAGTACGAACTCTAGGGCTGTTTGTGACACTTGTAGGGATAGCTCATAAGATTGATCGGAAAAGATAACTTTGAGGTGGTTTCGTACCCTACAATAATTTCTTCGTTAGTTGTCCACTATTTGTGACTTTGGAGTGAACTCTTTGTCGCACGAGAGGTATTTACATATGATTCAACTATGTCAGTATTGTTGCTAGAAATTGCACTAGTGAAAGCATGGACCATAGACCTTGTTTCCAAGCATTTATACAACGTTTTGGTTGCTGTTTACTATTTGTTACCTTGCTGATTTTATATTTTCAGATTACAAAAACCTATATGTACCATCCATACTGCACTTGTATCACCATCTCTTCGCCGAACTAGTGCACCTATACAGTTTACCATTGTATTGGGTGTGTTGGGGACACAAGAGACTCTTTGTTATTTGGTTGCAGGGTTGTTTGAGAGAGACCATATTCATCCTACACCTCCCACGGATTGATAAACCTTAGGTCATCCACTTGAGGGAAAATTGCTGTTGTCCTATAAAACTCTGCGCTTGGAGGCCCAACACGAGTCTACAAGAAGAAGGTTGCGTAGTAGAAATCAAGCTCTTTTCTGGCACCGTTGCCGGGAAGCTGAGTGCTTGAAGTATATCTTTAGATATTTCAATTGAATCTTTTAGTTTCTTGTTTTTCACTAGTTTGGTTTTATAAAGGAAAAGTACAAAAAATGGAATTGAGGTTGCCTCATGTGCTTCATCTTTTTAATGTCTTTCGTGAAAATGATGGAAAGGAAAATTGTGCTCAAGTGTTAGACGAAGAAGTTACTAAATCTTTGAGTGATGAGCATGGTTGCAATATTGTTAGTATGAATTCTCTGAATATTAATGATGCTAGTCATATGCAAAGCTACAAGCTTGGGGATGCTATGTTGGATGAAAATGATATTTTTAGTCCCCCAAGCTTTGATGAGCAAAACTATTATGATTATGACTTTGTTCCTATCTATGATGATTATTGTGATGACACGTATGATATAAAGAGTAATGAAAACCATGAAACCTATTATCATGATTGTAATATTTAATGTGTTTATGTCAATCAAGTGTCACATGATAGTTATTTTGTTGAGTTTGCTCCCACTACTTTGCATGAGAAGAAATCTTGTTGTGTAGAGAGTAGTAGAATTTCTATGCTTGTAGATCATGAATACAATGCTTTGTGTGATGGTTATATTGTTAAATTGCTTCATGATTCTAATGAAAATTATTATGAGGGAGGAACATATGCTTGTAGGAATTGCAATAATGTCAAGTTTCCTCTCTATGTGTTCAATGTTTTGATGTTATGCTTGTTTTGCCTTCCTATGCTAGATGATTCTTGTTCCCATAATTTTTTTGCTCACAAAATCCCTATGCATAGGAATTGGGTTATAGTTAAATGTGCTTGTCATGTGATTCATGATGCTCTCTTGCATGTTTCAACTATTATTCCTATACGAGCATCATTGAAATCATCATGCCTATCTAAAAGGCATTAAAGAAAAATGCTTGTTGGGAGACAAC
This sequence comes from Hordeum marinum, assembly GCA_022496015.1. Taxonomy (NCBI): domain Eukaryota; kingdom Viridiplantae; phylum Streptophyta; class Magnoliopsida; order Poales; family Poaceae; genus Hordeum; species Hordeum marinum. The sequence goes on from CM039673.1 coordinate 373,795,083, forward strand.
CCAACACTTTTTCCTTCTGTTTTTATGTGTTAACATGATTAAGATACTTTATTAATCCTGTTTCGTGTCTTTTATTTCAATAAAGTGCCAAGTAAAGCCTTTGGGGTAGTATGGAAACTTGTTTGTTTGATTCTATGCAAATACAGAAAGTTTTGCGTCCAGTATATGAATATCTAATTTTACTGGAGCGTCAAAAAAATTCTGAAATTTTTAAACAACATTTATATGCAAATTACTTGAGTTTTACTAATTTTTCAGAATTGTTAGAGTCAGGGAAGTATAGTTATCATTCAGATCTTTACAGACTGTTCTGTTTTTGATAGATTCTGTTTTGCATGCATAGTTTGCTTGTTTCAAGTGTTCCTATAGCTTATATTGAGTAATATAAATTTTGGGAATGATGTAATATAGTAGTTATCATGTGGGAAAAATTATGAATCTTGTCTTGATAGTACCTAAGTGAATGATTTATCTTTACTACACTAACCCTTCTCACAAAGTTCCGTTAAGTTTTGTGTGATTGAAGTTTTCAAGTTTTGGGTGAGACATCGATATGAGTAGGATAAGGAGTGACGAGAAACTGAGCTTGGGGATTCCCAAGGCACCCCAACGTAATATTCAAGGAATACTCAAGCGTCTAAGCTTGGGGATGCCCCGAAGGCATTCCCTCTTTCGTCTTCAACACTATCGGTGTATCTCACTTGGAGCTATATTTTTATTCGTCACATAATATGAGTTTTACTTGGAGCGTCATTTTTTTATCTGTTAGGTGTTATTTATAATATTTTTTTTCAATAAATAGTTCCAAGAATTGCCTTAGGATGCTTGCATTGCATGTTTTGATATTTCTTCTGTACAGTTTGAATTTTCATATTTTACTGGAACGTGAAAAGTTTCTGAAATTTTTACACTGTGTTTTCATACAAATTCCTTAGAATTTCCTAAATTTTCATAATTTTTTGACTTACATAAGTACACTGTTTTCATAAATTTCTACAGACTATTTTGTTTGGACAGATTGCTGTCATAGTTTTGTTATCTACTTATCCTATAGTTTCCATAGCCTATATTGGTAAATATAAATTGTGGAAATAATATTATACAGTACCTAATGTTTGAAAATTATTGTGCAACTTGTCTTGGAAGTACATTAAGAGTTGATATATTATTATGTGTACTAACCTATCTCACGAGTTCTTTTCGAGTTTTGTGTGGATGAAGTTTTTGAGAATAGGTGAAACCATGATATGAGAGGATTTGAATGAGATACAAAAGCTCAAGCTTGGGGATTCCCAAGGAACCCCTAGTAAATATTTCAAGATGTATCAGGCATCTAAGCTTGGGGATGCTACGCATCCCATCTCTTTTCAACAACAATTATCGGTTAGCCTATGTTGTGCTTAAATTTTAATTCATTCACGTGATGCATGCTATTCTTTGAGTGCTATATTTCTTTTGCTTGCATTTAAATAAAATGCTCATATCTGAAAATATTTATTGAGAGAAAGAGAGAGAGAGAAAGTCCTCACATAGCTACTTAATTGTTTAACTACTCATTGATCTTCACTTATATGTTTTGGAGTAGTTTTGTCTTTTGCTCTAGTGCTTCACTTATATCTTTGTAGAGCACGGCAGTGGTTTAATTTTATAGAAATTGTTGAACTCTCATGCTTCACTTATATTATTTCGAGAGTCTGTAAAACAGCATGGTAATTTTCTTAGGTTATGAATAGTCCTAATATAATGGGCATCCTAGAGGGATATAATACAAACTTTCATATGAAGTGCATTGAATACTATGAGAAATTTGATTCCTTGCATAAAGTTTTGAGATATAAAGATGGTGATATTAAAGTCATGCTAGTGAGTAGTTTTGAATTAGAATAGATACTTGTGTTGAAGTTTGTGATTCCCGTAGCATGCACGTACGGTGAACCGTTATGTAACGAAGTCGGAGCATGATTTGTTTATTGATAGTCATCCTTTGTGTGAGGGTCTGGAGGGGGTGATGGTTAACTCCTTCCAACCTCTCCCCTAGGAGCACGCATCTAATACTTTTCTTCGATAAGTAATAGACTTTTGCAATAAGTATGTGAGTTATTTATGATTAATGTGAGTCCATGGATTATCCGCACTCTCACCCTTCACCTTTGTTGGCCTCTCTAGTACCGCGCAACTTTCGTCGATGCGATAAACCCACCATATATTCTTTGTCAAAACAGCCACCATACCTACCTATTATGGCATTTCCATATCCATTTCGAGATATATTTCCATGCAACTTCCACCGTTCCATTTATGACACGCATCATCATTGTCATATTGCTTTGCATGATCGTAATATAGCTAGCATGATGTTTTCATGGCTTGTTTTTTTTTGATGTCATTTGCTATGCTAGATCATTGCACATCTCGGTACACCGCCAGAGGCATTCATATAGAGTCATATTTTGAGTATCGAGTTGTAGTTCTTGAGTTGTAAGTAAATAAAAGTGCGATGATCATCATTATTAGAGGATTGTCCCATGTGAGGAAAGGATGATGGAATCTAGGATTCCCTCACAAGTTGGGATGAGTCTCTGGACTTATAAAAAAAAGAGGCCAGAGAAGCCCAAATAAAAAGAGAGGCCAAAGATGCCCACCAAAAAAATAAAAAAAATGATGAGAGAAAAGAGAGAAGGGGCAATGCTACTATCCTTTACCACACTTGTGCTTCGGAGTAGCACCATATTTTTCATATAGAGAGTCCCCTATATTGTCACTTTCATATACTAGTGGGAAGTTTTCATTATAGAACTTGGCTTGTATATTCCAATGATGGAATTCCTCAAATTGCCCTAGGTCTTCATGAGCAAGCGAGTTGGATGCACACCCACTTAGTTTAATTTTGAACTTTCATACACTTCTAGCTCTAGTGCATCCGTTGCATGGCAATCCCTACTCACTCACATTGATATCTATTAATGGTCATCTCCATAGCCCGTTGATATGCCTTGTTGATGTGAGACTATCGTCTCCTTTTCTTCACAACCTTCACCATATTCTATTCCACCTATAGTGGTATATCCATGGCTCACGCTCATGTATTGCGTAAGACTTGAAAAGGTTTGAGAACATAAAAGGTGTGAAACAATTGCTTGACTTGTCATCGGGGTTGTGCATGATATAAATACTTTGTGTGGGGAAGATGGAGCATAGCCAGACCATATGATTTTGTAGGGATAACTTTCTTTTGCCATGTTATTTTGAAGAGACACAATTGCTTTGTTAGAATGCTTGAAATATTACTGTTTTTATGTCAACATTAAGCTTTTGTTTTGAGTCTTATGGATCTAAAAACTCTTGCCACAATAAGAAGATTGCATTGATAAATATGTTAGGCAGCATTCACACTTCATAAATTATTTCTTTTATCATTTACCTACTTGAGGACGAGCATGAATTAAGCTTGGGGATGCTGATACGTCTCCAACGTATCTATAGTTTATGAAGTATTCATGCCATGTTTCAATAATTCTATATGATTTTGGTATGAGTTTATTAGAACTAACCCGGACTGACGCTGTTTTCAGCAGAACTACCGTGGTTTTGTTTTTGTGCAGAAATAAATGTTCTCGAAATGAGTTGAAAATATACGGAGAATATTTTTGGAAAATATAAAAAATATTGGAGCGAAGAGTCATCGGAGAGGGAGGCCGAGGTATCCACAAGCCACAAGGGCACACCCACCCCCCTAGGGCGTGCCCCCTGGCTAGTGACTTCCTTGTGGACCCCCTGGACTTGTTTCCGCCGCCACAAACTCTTATAAATATAGAAATCCCCCAAAAGAAACCTAGATTGGGAGTTTCGCTGCCGCAAGCCTCCAGAGCCACGAAAAACCAATCGGGAGCCCGTTTCGACACCCTGCCGGAGGGGGAAACCATCACCAGAGGTCATCTTCATCATCTCGACGGTCTCCATGCCGAGGAGGGAGTAGTTCACCCTTGGGGCTGAGGGTATGTACCAGTAGCTATGTGTTTGATATCTCTCTCTCTCTCATGTTCTTGAGATGACATGATCTTGATGTACCATGAGCTTTATTGATATAGATGAATCATATGGAGTTTTCCCCTCTCTATCTTGTTGTGATCAATTGAGTTTTCCCTTTGAAGTTTTCTTATCGGATTGAGTCTTTAAGGATTTGAGAACACTTGATGTATGTCTTGCGATGGGATATGCGTGGTGACAATGGGATGTTCTATTGATCCACTTGATGTATGTTTTGGTGATCAACTTGCGGGTTCCGTGACCTTGGGAATCTATGCATAGGGGTTGCCACACGTTTTTGTCTTGACTTTCCGGTAGAAACTTTGGGGCACTCTTTGAAGTTCTTTGTGTTGGATTGAACATGATGAATTTGAAATTATGTGATGCATATCGTATAATCAAGCCTATGGGTACTTGTGGTGACATTGGAGTATCTAGGTGACATTAGGGTTTTGGTTGATGTGTATCTTAAGGTGTTATTTTAGTACAAACTCTAGGGCTATTTGTGACACTTATAGGGATAGCTCATAAGATTGACCGGAAATGATAACTTTGAGGTGGTTTCGTACCCTACAATAATTTCTTCAATAATTCTCCACTATTTGTGACTTTGGAGTGAACTCTTTGTCGCACGAGAGGTATTTACATATGATTCAACTATGTCAGTATTGTTGAGAGAAATTGCACTAGTGAAAGTATGGACCCTAGGCCTTGTTTCCAAGCATTTATACAATGTTTTGCTCACTGTTTACAATTTTTACCTTGCTGTTTTTATATTTTCAGAGTACAAAAACATATATCTACCATCCATATTGCACTTGTATCACCATCTCTTCGCCGAACTAGTGCACCTATACAATTTACCATTGTATTGGGTGTGTTGGGGACACAAGAGACTCTTTGTTATTTGGTTGCAGGGTTGTTTGAGAGAGATCATCTTCATCCTACACCTCCCACGGATTGATAAGCCTTAGGTCATCCACTTGAGGTAAAATTGCCTCTGTCCTACAAAACTCTACGCTTGGAGGCCCAACACGAGTCTACAGGAAGAAGGTTGCGTAGTAGATATCAGTTGGTGGGTCATCGGCGCGTGGACACCAAGCCATACAGGTTGACACTCCCATAGTCCAGGACACCATCAAGGGGGAGAGAGACCCATTCCTTTTTTTCTTCCTTGGCCTTCTCCCGATGTGAGAAGGTTCTCTCCTCTGGTTCATGGAGTTCTTAGCCTCCTGGGAGCAAGAGCCACCCCCGAGATTGGATCTTGGAATTTTTTTGTCTATTTTCGTGTGTTGGAATCACGAACATTTCATCGTTTTGACGACACCCCAAGATTTGTAAGTCTAAAAAATTTGAAATTTGTACTGTGGTGATACGTTTCTAACGTATCTATAATTTTCGATTGTTTCATGCCATTATTTTATCAATTTGTATACTTTATACATCATTTCATTTCATTTTTGGGACCTAACCTATTAACCCAATGCCAAGTACCAGTTACTGTGTTTTGCTTGTTTTGGGTTTTAAAAAAAATCTATACCCAATGAAGTGCAAACACGATGAAACCTTTTGATGATTTTTCTGCACCAAAACAGAACCTGGAAGCTTCGAGAGGAGTCCAAACGTTGGAGGAGGCGACGACAAGGGCATAGGGTAGACCTGGGGGTAGGCCTGCCCTCCCCTATTTTGGGGCCCTTGCCGCTCCGTTTGACCTAAAACCTATCCTATATATTCACATATATTCAGAAACCCTCTCGGGAGCATCTGAAATGATTTTTTTGTTGCTGCAAGCCTTTTTTCTTCCGCGATCCCATTGATACGTCTCCAATGTATCTATATTTTTTATTGTTCCATGCTATTATATTATCAATCTAGGATACTTTATGTGCAATTATATGCTATTTTACATCATTTTTTAGGAATTAACCTATTAAGCGAGTGCCTAGTGACACTTGCTATTTTTTGCTTGTTTTTGGTTTTCGAGGAAAACAATACTAAATGAAGTCCGAACACTATGAATTTTTTTGAAAATTATTTTCTCGATAAAAGAGACCCTTGAAGCTTATGTAGGAGTCAGGAAGCGAGAGACGAGATGACAAGGCAACATGGCGCTCCCTGATGCCTTGTGGGCCCCTTGTGGCTCCGTCTGACCTAATTTCACCTCCGCAAATTCTCTAAAATTGGGAAATCAATAGAGAGCCACAAGAAGCACTTTTTCCGCCACCACAAGCCTTTGTTCTGATGGGAGGCCATCTGGAGACCTATTCTGGTACTCTGCCGAAGGGGGGATCGTTCATGGAGCCCATCTACATCAACCTTGCTACCTCCATCATGATGCGTGAGTAGTCCACCACAGACCTATAGGGTACAAACAAAGTCCATCTTGAGTTGATAAGTTGGAAGAAATCCTTAATAAAGTGGGATCCACTTTTGCTCCTACTAAAACTATTGATAAGGCTCGCTTAAATAAAATTACCAACATCTTGTGTGTTGCTAAGCACACTGGTGTCACACCTAGTAAAAGGAATGAAGATCTTAAAATGATAGGTGTGCACCCCAATTTCATAGATGTAATAAAGCAACACGTGATTAAACCTCCTCTCTTTGTACCTAGGAGCGTGGTTATTAATAGCTTATATACTAAACCGCCTAGGAAGCATGGTTGCATAATTGACGAGTTGATGTAAAGGATGAAAATACTTGATACTATGCGTTATGCTAGCTAGGGGCATAAAACAATAGCGCTTGTTGGGAGGCAACCCAATTGTGCCCAAGTTGTCATGATTATTGCTGCTGTAATGATTGTGTCTTTTATTGCTGCTGTAATGATTGTGTCTTTAAACCTCCTCTCTTTAGATTTTTGTTTTACTTTATGTTTTGGTGTGTTTACATGATTATTGCTGCTGTAATGATTGTGTCTTTTATGTTTAAATTAGTGTTTGTGCCAAATAAAGCCTTTGGGATGATTTGGAAGATACTAGAATTGATGTTGTGCAAGAATAAAAACTTTTACGTCTAGTGCAGAATTTCTATGATGTTATTGGAACAACTTTTTATGTAAACTTTTCACATAGTATTGGTATATAAATTACCCAAGTTGTCATGATTTTTTAGAATTTTCGGAGTTACAGAAGTATGGTTTGAGTATAGATCATTACATATTGTTCTGTTTCAGACAGATTTTGCTTTTGCTTGCATACTTTGCTTGTTCTGATGATGTTATGGATTGTATCGAGGTTGGGGGTATAAGCCATGGAGAAGTTAGAATACAATATAAATGATGCAATAATAAGATATGAATCAATTTATAATAGTACCTAAATAGTTTGATATGTCTATTATACTAATGGGTCGCATGAGGTTTTGTTCAGTTTTGTGTGTTGAAGTTTTCAAGATTTGGGTGATACAACGATGGATGAAGGAATAAGGAGAGGCAAGACCCTAATCTTGGGCGTTCCCAAGGCACCCCAAGGTAATATTCAAGGAAGACCCAAGCGTCTAAGCTTGGGGATGCCCTAGAAGGCATCCCCTCTTTCGTCTCCAATCTAACGGTATGTCACCTATATTTGAGAGAGACACACGATCATCATAATTTTTTAGAATACTCTATATGCTTCACTTATATATTTTGAGCTATGAAGTTGCTCTAGTGCTTCACTTATATCTTTTAGAGCACGTCGGTGGTCATATTTTATAGAAATAGTTGAATTGTCATGCTTCACTTATATCTTTTTGAGAGTATATAAGAAATGTGCACGTGTTATAAGACTTGTCCAAAAAGGATAGGTATTCAAGGGGGATATAATAAAAACTTTCATGTATCTCACTAAAGAAGAAACATGAGTTGATTATATTGATGTAGTAATATGAAAGGGCATGAGTACATGATCGTTGGTTAGTACAAATATCAGTAATTAACGCTTGTTATTTGTTATTCATCTAAGTATTAGTTATGGCATGGTGATGATGTGTGACCATTTTTATGTCTCGAATGAAATCCTATCGTGTTGTTCAAATCGGGGGCGCACGATGGTTAACTCCTACCAACCTCCTCACTAGGGGTATGCGCTAGTACTTTTCTTCGAGAGATATAATAAGGCTTTACAATAAGTATATGAGTTTATTATGACTAATGTGAATCCATGGATATACGCCCTCTCACCTTTCCGTAATTTGCCAACTTCTTTGGTACCATGCATTGCTCATTCTCACCTTGAGAGTCAGTGCAACCTTTGCTAGTGCATACAAACCCTGTGATATGATATGCTCTATCATACATAAGCCTCCATGTATCTTCCTCAAAGCAACCACCATACCTACCTAATATGGCATTTCCATATCCATTCTGAGATATATTGCCATGCAACTTCCACTGTTCCGTCACATGACTTGTGTGTTCATCATCATATTATTATGCATGTTCATATAGCTGAGATAGTATTTGTTGCAAAGCCATCGTTCATCATTGTCTATATGTTATGCTAGATCATGGCACATCTTGTTACACTATGAGAGTCATTCATATAGAGTCATATTTTTCTATGTTGAGTTGTAAGTAAATAAAAGTGTGATGATCATGATTATTAGAGCACTGTCCTAGCGAGGAAAAGAGGATGAAGACTATGATTCCCCCACAAGTCGGTATGAGACTCCGGACAAAAAATAAAAACTAAATAAATGGGGGAGGCAAAAAAAGAGAATATCCCACCATGACAAAAAAACGATAGACAAGAGAGAAGGACTCGTGTAACTGTCCATTTACCACATTGTGCCTCAAAGTGGCATCATGTTCTTCGTATATAGAGTCTCCTGAGTTATTATTTTCATATGCTAGTGGGAATTTTACATTGTATAACTTGGCTTGTATATTCCGATGACAGGCTTCGTCAAATGCCCGAGGTCTTCATGACCAAGAAAGTTGGATGTATGTCCACTTAGCTTCCATTGAGCTTTCATACACTTATAGCTCTAGTACATTTGTTGCATGACAATCCCTATTCCTCGCATTGATATCGATTGATGGGCATCTCCATAGCCCGTTGATCCGCCTAGTTGACTTGAGACTTTCTTTCCACTTTTACTCCTTTTGATATCTACCATCAGAATCTTTTCTACACATATGCTATATCCATGATTCACGTTCATGTATTGTGTAAAGTTAAATATGCTGAAGCGCGTTAGAAGTATGATCCAATTGCCTACTTTGACGCCCGGGTGCTCATGATTTAAACTTATGCGATAAAGATGATGATATGTCATGCTTGCTATGATAAAATGAGTAGGGGATAACATTCTTTAAGGATCATATATTTTGATAAGAAATGATTATATTTATGTTTACGGATATTATTATGTTGATATCAATTAGTTCATCGTTTCTCAATGATCATACCTAAAAGATATTTAATGTTGGCAAACATGTCGCATCAAAATTTCCGTTTTTATCATTTATCTACTCGAGGAGGAGCAGAAATTAAGCTTGTGGATGCTAATACGTCTCCAACATATCTATAATTTTTTTGGTCCATGCTATTATATTATTATTCTATGACACTTTATATGCAACTAGCAAAATGGCCCGTGTGTTGCAATGGAAGAAAAATATTCATATTCTCCATCGACAATTAGCACATTTTACTCATAAACATTGAGATACAACATCATTCTCATTTTCTTGAATCGTAAACAATTTCTGAAAATAATGAACATTTTTTAAACTCGTGAACATATTTAAAATTGTGAAAAAATCAAATTCACGAACATTTTTCTAAAATCATTAACAGTTTTTGAATTCATGAACATTTTATACTATTTGAAAAAAAATTAGAACATTTTTCCTGTGTCGGTAAACATTTCTAGAATCGACAAACAATTTTTTGGAAATAGGTCGAATAATTTTTGAAATTCATGTACATTTTTGAAGTGCATGATCTTTTTTGAATCAACGAATATTTTATGAATCAGTAATTTCTTAAAAAAATATAAATATATTTTTGAATTTTCAGGATATTTTTCAATTCATGAACATTTTTTTGAATTTGCAAAATTTTATTCAGTTTCATTTATATTTTTTAATACACTAACTTAAAAAAATCACGAACATTTTTTGATTTGCCAAACATTTGTTTTAAAATTTGGGAATATTTTTTGAATATGGAAACAATTTTTAAAATTGTATACATTTTCTGAATACACAAACATTTATGAGTTATTAAACATTTTATTTGGAAATTCTTATTTTTAAAATTTTGACACTTTTCCCAATTTCAATATAATTTAAAATCGATTTTTTAAAAAAAAATTCAATATAGTTTAGTTCCCAAGAAAGAAAAATGAAATTTAAAAAGCAGATCTTCCATACATGGGCTGGCCCAAACAAGCGATATATGCCGTGTCCTAGCGCACATGGCGTAGTATAGGACGTTCTCCATGGGCTTGCCTAAGCCGAGATTCCTTTGTGTGAAACGCTTTTTAGCACTTATATGTAGCATTGGTGGGTAATATTTCACAACTTTATGAGCAATTTCGATGAGGGATGCCCAGAAGTAATAGGTGCTTTATTATTAGGTAAAGAATATATGCTATTTTATATCTTTTTTGGTAACTAAACTATTAACTCAGTGCCTAGTGCGAGTTGTTGTTTTCTGCATGTTTTTTAGTTTTCCACGTAATCAGTACCATATGAAGTCCAAACTCTATGGAACTTTTTTACAATTTTTTCTTGAACAAAAGCGACCGTAGAAGCTTCGCGAGGAGTCATGAAGCGATATGAGGACACAACAAGGTAACATGTGCGCCTAGGGGGTAGGTGCGTCGTGATGCCTTGTGGCTTCCTTTTGTCTGCGTCTGACCTAATTCCACCTCCATAAATTCTTTAAAATCGGGAAACCAACAGTGATCCACCCGAAACACTTTTTCCGCCTCCACAAGCCTTTGTTACGATGGGGGGCATCTAGAGACCTTTTCCGATACTCTGTTGGAGGGGAAATCGATCACAAAGGCCATCTACATTGACCTTGTTACCTTCATGTTGATGCGTGAGTACTCCACCACAAACTTACGTGTCCGTAGCTAGTACTTAGATGACCTTTTCTCTCTCTTTTATGTTGAATGCCATGTTCACCTCTATCCTCGCGGTGATTTATTCCACGTATAGTTGGCCATATGCCGGGCCGGACTAGGTTTCGGGTCAGGCTGAAAAAACCCGTTGCTGAAAACCCAGGCCCATGCCCGGCCTGACCGCCAGGCCTAATAAATCGGGCCCGAGCCGGAAAAATCCTGAAACGGCCTGACCAGTTCGGCCCAACTACGACTAAAAAAGTAGTTTTTCTCAAGCCCGAGCCCGACTCGGCCCGTCTGTTAGGCTCGATTTCCATGCCCGAGCCTGGCCCGAGTTTTTTGTGTCGGGTCAGATCGGGCCATCCGGGCCGGGCTGCCCATGGCCAAGTGATTCCCGTGGTGATCTATCTGATGTAATCATCTTTTGTCGTGTGTTTGTTGGGATGCGATGAATTATGGGTTTATGATCAGATTATTCATGAAAACTTATTGAGGCTTCTCTGAATTTCAATATGCATGATATTATAGCTTGGTATTTCTCTCTGATCTATCTGTTTGGTTTGGCCAACTAGATTGATTTATCTTCAGCGGGAGTGGTGTGTTGTAGTGGGTTCCATCTTGTGGTACTCTATATCCTCGTGACAGAAGGGGACAAGACACATATTTGTATTGTTGCTATTAAGGATAAAATGACCGGAACTATACATATTGCTTGACTTATTTTGTCTACATCATGTCACCTTGCTCCAAGCATTACTCTATTTATGGACGTGATGCCTATATACATGATCATTGCTGTGAATAACATGTCATAACTATGTGCAATTCTGTCAATTGCCCAACAGTAATTTTCTACCCGCCATATGCTATTTTCAAGAGAGAAGCCTCTAGTGAAAACTATTACCCCACGGTGTACTTAAACATAAATACTAAAACCTCATATAAATACTTTGCTGCAATTTATTTACTGTTATTTTATTTTACCTTTATATTATCAATCTGTATCAAGATTTAATCCTTGCAAGCAACGAGTTCAAGGGTCTTGACAACCCTCTTGTCGGTGTTGGGTGCAAGCGTTTGGTTTTGTGTGTGTAGGTGTTGTTGAAAGGAGTTTGCTTGGTTATCCTAACGGTTCGATAACCTTGGTTCTCACTAAGGAAAACTTCTCTATCGTGCTGCATCTCCTCTTGTCTTCGGGGAAAATCCCAACACAACTCATAAGTAGCACCCATTCGTAGGCCTTTCCTGGTAATTTGTCAGAGGGACAATCCATCATGGATGCCATATTCATCAACCTTGCTGCCTCCCCAATGATCGTGAGTATTTCCCATAATACATACGAGTCCATACGAGTAGTTAGATGTCTCTCTCTCTCCCTATCTCTCTCTTTTCGATTGATCTTCCTCTCTCTCTCTCTCTCTCTCTCTCTCTCTTTTCGATTGATCTTCCTCTCTTCGTCTTTTCAATTGATCTTCAATACAGTGATCTCTTCAGAGACCTTTTAGATGTAGTATTTGTGGTGTGTTTGTTGGGATCTGATGAATTGTGGGTTGATAATCAGATTATTCATTGTAAATGTTGAATCCTCTCTGAGATTTATTATGTGTGATTGTGATACGACTCCAAAGTAGCTATAATTTTTGATTGTTTCATGCTATTATATTATCAATCTTGAATGCTTTATATGCAATTACATGCTATTTTATATCATTTTTGGGGACTAACCTATTAACCCAATGCCTAGTGCCAGTTCATGTTTTTGCCTGTTTTTTACTTTTTCGGAAATAAATATCAAACAAAGTCCAAATTCGATGAAACATTACGGGGTGAGTTTTGGACATAAAGGGATCCTAGAAGCCTTGGGAGGTGGCTAGAAGATCTATGAGAGGGCCACGATCTCATAGGGCGCACCCTAGGGGTAGGGCGTGCCCCATGAGCTTGTGGGCCCCTCTTACCTTCGTCTGACCTAATTCCACTTATATATATTCAAGTATACTGCAACACCAACAAAGAGACACCTGAAACACTTTTTCTACCGCCGCAAGTATATGTTCTTCTACGATCCCATTTGGAGACCTTTTCGATGATGATGGAGGCCTTCTACATCAACTATGATGCCTCCATGATGATGTGTGAGTAGTTTACCTGAGACCTATGGGTCCATGGCTAGTAGCTAGATGGCTTCTCCTCTCTCTCTCTCTTTAATCTTTGATACCATGTTTTTTGGGATTCTTGTGGAGATCTATCTGAAGTAATCTTTTTTTGTAGTGTGTTTGTTGGGATCCGATGAATTGTAGGTTTATGATCATATTATTCATTGAAAGTAGTTGACTCTTTTTGTATTTCTCTCTGATCTACCTGTTTTGGTTTGGCCAATAGATTGATTTATCTTCAGTGGGAGGGGTGCATTGTAGTGGGTTCAATCTTACGGTGCTCTATATCCCAGTGATAGAAAGTGACAAGGCACATATTGTATTCTTGCCATTAAGGATAAAACGGCGAGTATTGCTTGGGTTTACTTTGTCTACATCATGCCATCTTGCTTAATGAGTTGCACTGTTTGTCATGAACTTAATACTATAGATGCAGCACGAGTCGGTCAATTTGTGGAGTAATAGTAGTAGATACAACATCATTTCGGTCTACTTGTCACGGTTGTGATGCCTATATACACAATCGTTGCCATGAATAACATCATAATTATGAGCTTTTCTATCAATTGCCCAATAGTAATTTGTCTACCCACCGTATGTTATGCGTTCGAGAGAGAAGCCTCTAGCAAAAAATATAGCCCCGGGTCTATTTAATCATATTGATAAAATGCAAAAATACCTTGATGCAATTTATTATTTACCTTCCCTTTTTATATATGTATCACTATCATAATTAATCCTTGCACGTAATGAGTTTAAGGGGATTGACAACCCTCTTGCCCGCGTTAGGTGCAAGCGTTTGGTTTTGTGTGTGTAGGTGCTGACAACGAGAGTGTGCATTGATTATCCTAATGGTTCGATAACCTTGGTTCTAACTGAGGGAAATACTTATTGCTACTATATTGCTTCACCCTTCATCTTTGGGGAAAAACCCAACGCAGCTCACAAGTAGCAGGAAGAATTTCTTGCGTAGTTGCCTGGGAGATATTATCAAATTCTCATCTGGTTCCTTCGTACAAATTATTATTCACTTATTCTACTTTTTATTAGTCCTTTTATTTTGCTTCTACAAAAAATTAAAAACACAAAAATATGTTTGTTTACTTGTTTTGCTTGAAGTTGCTATCATGTCTCAGTTTGGGAAAGTTATTGTCGAAAGTGCTACTCAAGATAATGCCAATGAATCTTATGAGGAAGAACCTAAATATTTTGATTTTAATCATGATCCTCCCGAAATTCAAGTTCCTCATGTTGAAATTCCACGTTCTTAAAAACTAAAATATATCACGTGGGTAATGGTAACATTATTGGAAAGGATGTCATGCATGAATTTTTTGAGTGTACGAGAGTTATCCTAGCATTAGAGGATATTTACTTGATAAAATTAATTTCTATGTGAATGCCATTGCTAAGCTTATAGTTAAATTAGAAAGTAAATTCATGCATATCCACCCCTTTTTACAAAAAATGTCATTAGGACTCCCCGCATGTGAGTATCATCCTTATGCATGAATGGGGAAGCTAGGATTTTTTTTGCCTTTTATAGAATAAATTCTGAACATCCTCCAATAGAAGAAATCCTTCATGATAAAGATAAAATCCATAGATTAGAATCTAATTATCATGGTTATGGTGAGAATTTGAGGAGAAAAGTTCCGCATGAAGTTTTAATTAAATATTTGTACCATAATATTTGTGATAAATTTGAAATGGATCATTGAGGGAATTGATGAAGGGGTTTAGTGAAGAATATTAAAAAAGAGAGCTAGAGAAGCTATAGATGATGAAATGCATGTTTTGTATGATAATCTATATGGTGATGATTCGAATTTTGAAGTTATGAATGTTACAGTTACCAAGCATAGCCCTTTTAATAAAATGAGTTCACCTACTAGAAAGGTGGAATATGAGAATAGGGGGTTATTACTAAAGTTCATTGATGATTTGATTCTAACCTATAATAAGGATGACAAGGATGACAACACACTTGAAACTATGCTTTATGCCTAGCTAGGGGCGTAAAACAATAAGGCTTATTGGGAGGCAACCCAATAGTTATCTTACATTGTTGCTATTATTTGATGTTTTGGTGTGATGGCATGACTATTGCTACTGTAATGATTGTGTGTTTATGTTTTAATTAGTGCTTGTGACAAGTAAATCCTTTGAGATGATTTGGACGATATTGAATCTATTATGTCCGAAAATAGAAACTTTTGTGCCCAGTATTTAATTTCTCTCATTTCATTGGAGTATATTTTTATCTCAATTTTTACACAGTATTGATATACAAATTTACCAAGTTGTCCTAATTTTTTAAATTATTTGAGCTAGATAAGTATGGTTTTAGTACAAATCATTATAGACAATTCTGTTTTTTGGTTATAGTTTGTTTGTTTAATGATGCTATGGATTATAACGGGAGTACAAGTCACGGAGAAGTTAGAACATAGTAATTACCTTAAGTTTATGATATGTCTATCATACTAATGGATCTCACGAGCTTTGTTGAGTTTTGTGTGCTGAAGTTCTCAAGTTTTGGGTGAGACAGTGATGGATGAAGGAATAAGGAGCGGCAAGACCCTAAGCTTGGGGATGTCCAGGGCACCCCGAGGTAATATTCAAGGAAGACCCAAGTGTCCAAGCTTGGGGATGCCCCTGATGGCATCCCCTCTTTCGTCTAAAATCTATCGGTATGTCACTTGGAGCTATATTTTTTATTCATCGCATGATAGAGTTTTGCTTGGAGCGTCATTTATTATAGTTTCTTTTCCTTTTAGTTTGCTAGAATCATTTTTTGCTAGACACACCTTTTGATAGAGAGACACATTATCATCATAATTTCTTAGAATACCCTATGTGCTTCATTTATATTTGAGCTTGGCAGTTGCTCTACTGCTTCACTTATATCTTTTCGAGCACGATGGTGGCTATATTTTATAGAAATAGTTGTACTCTTATGATCCACTTAAATATTTTTGAGATTCTAAGAAATAGGAATGGCAATTTGCACGTGCTATAAGACTAGTCCAAAAAGGATATGTATTCAAGGGGGATATGGTAAAAACTTCCATGTAGTTCACTAAATATGAGATGTATGGCTTAATTTTATTTATCACTGATTAGTAGAAATATTAGTATTAAAGCTTGTTATTAACTTCTCATCTAAATATTGGTCATGGCATGGTGATGAGGTCCAAGCAGTTTTATGTCTCAAATGAAATCCTTTCGTTTTGTTTGAATTGGGAGCGTGTGATGGTTACCTCCTCCCAACCTCCTCCTAGGGGCATGCGGTAGTACTTTTCTTCGAGAGAGCTAATAGGCTTTGCGATAACTATGTGAGTTCTTTATGACTAATAAGAGTCCATGGATTACACACACACTCACCTTTCCAAAATCCCTACTAAAGTTACACCCACATCCCCACCAACTATACATATTGGACCAGTTACTAGAGCCCGCGCACGCCAACTAAATTATCAGGTATTGTCATTTCATGGAAATGCTTCTAATATTCATGAACATATGATGCTGCCTAAATTAGATACTTTTGTTTTACTTATGAATGAAGGACCTAGCGTCGACAAGAACGATGGACATTGGAGTGGGATCAAGCATGGAGTAGAAGGTGCGTGCGCGGGAAGGAGTTAGGGTTGGTTTCGGACTCCTCCTCCAAGGGGTCACAAAATTCCCCTCTATTACCCTTAGGGAGCCGTTTAGACTTGGGTTCTGTTTAGATTGCAAGTTTGACATAGCTGCAACATCGCGTCCTTTGTTTGTGTTCCACAACCAGACCAAGATGTCACATGACCCCACTTTCATCAATCAAGCTTTCCTCTTGTCAGATTTCGGGCTCCGCAAAACCCTCAAGGTTCGAACATAGGGGCATGTGTGAAGGTTCCTTGCAGCCTCGCCCAACCTAGGTCGCTACTCGATGGTTACTATGGCGAACTCACTCGATGACGAGGAAGAAGATGAACACGGCAGTTTACCCAGGTTTGGGCCGCTGTGAAGCGTAATACCCTACTCCTGCTTTGGTGGATTGCCTCTCATGGAGGTTGTGTGGATGAACTAGTATAGTGGGCTCGAGCCTCGCGAGGGCGCTCAAGAGGTGTTCTTAACTCTTTGCCTTGTGGTGGTTCGTCGAGTGGCTAAGTGTCCCACCCCCCGATGTACGGTGTGGCCTAGCCTCTATATATAGCGGTGGCCCGGGTCCTCTTCCCTTACCACAATGGCAGGAAGGGATCCCATAACGGCCAATTTTGAAGGGGGACAAGAGTACACCCGCACCTATCCAACGGTGGTCTTCGTCTGCAAAGTGGCTGTCGATGATGCAGTGGTGGGCTCGCCGATGACATTCGTCCTCCAAGAATCGTGGACGTGGTATTGTTGCACCAGAATGAAAAACTTTGGCGGCGCTATGGGAACCCACGTACGCCCTTTATCCCTTTGCACGAAAGGGGAAACTGCACCACCTGGCGCGCTGGCGTCCGCCTGTCCTTCCTTCCGTCACCTTTGACTCTTGAGGCCGGGCTCTACATAGAGATCTCCATCGCTTAGGAGGGGGCCTAATGAGGCCCATCTTTGCATGCCTTGGTGCCATTCTTTCTCGCGAGCACCGGGTCCTAGCGAGGGCCTTGTCTTGAGTAGAGTTGCGCCAGGCAACACCTGGCTGACGAATTGGGCCATGTCCTGGGCCGCAGGCAGGCAGGGCTAGGTAGCCCCATTCCCAGAACGCCGACAGTAGCCGTTGGGCCCAAGGCGTACTTGAGCCGGCTTTGGAGTGAAGCTTTGGGGACGACTGGAAGCACCGCGAGCCCCAAATGCTTGCGGGCCAGGCTTTACACCCGTCGGATGCCTGTGCGGCGGCGCCCCCGCTCCCCGAAGGCGTCAGGAACCGCCCCAAGTCAAACCGATGCGACGCGTGTGCACAGTGCCGGCCATCATTACCTTTCTTTGAATGTTATCGCTTCCTTGGGCTTCCAGCCCTAGAGCCACGCGGATGTGCCCCGATTGTGTCAGGCGAGGCGACATGAGGTAGGATCGCATGCTGATCGAGCAGGCCCTTTCGACGCCCGAGGGGCGCATGTTGCCTGCTCTCCCACGATGCCTCGTGGCCTTGATCCCACCTATAAATCCACCTTCCCCTTGGGGGAGCCTAGCCATCTCAAAGCGCCCGCCTACTCCCGCGACTCCAGAGAAACCCTCTTACTCTCCTTAGCTTCTCCATTTCCTCATGGTATCTGGAGGAAGCGCCGCCGGTGCAGGGGAGCGTGTGGGGCCGTCAGCCCCCTCACTCTCCTACAGAGGCAACGGTGGAGGGCCCTCGTGGCCGGCGCAGGTTCGCCGATGCTGGGCCATGGTGGATGAGTGAGTGTTCCGCCGCCTCCCTCTTTCATTGCTTGACATCTCCAATGTACCGGGCTTGACCGTCTCCTCCTTCCAGGGCGCTGGCGGCCAAGAAACGCAAGCGCGACGAGCTCCAGGAGGAGGTCGCCGCCACCTTCCGAGCCGCCCTTAGGGGCGAAGTGGAGGCCAGGGCAGAACTGGCGTCTCTCAAGACCCAGGTCCAGGAAGCGGCTGACACCGTGCAGGTCGTGCAAGATGAGGCGGCTTACGCTAGGATGATGGAGTCCTAGCGCGCCAAGCAGTACCTCGACATCGCCCACCGCGCGGCTGGAGCGGTGAGTTGGTTCGTTGGGGAAGCCCACACCCTCCCCAACATGCAGGGCGACAGTGGCTACCTTGACTTCTTCCTCTAGGTGGTGGAGACGCTCGAGACTGGCGTCTCCCGCGTGAATGCAGACAGCGAGGTCGATGCACGATACCTCTGGAGCTTGTGTCGACGCACGTCTTCTCCAACCTATGCCGCCTCGTCCCAGAGCTCGACCTCCAACGTGTCGTGGAGCGGGTGCCCGAGGGGCTCCTAAGGCCTCTCCTGGATGTGGTGCGCCCGCACGTGGATGCCCTGGTCACGCGGTTTATCTAGGTGCCCCCTCCCAGAGGAGAAGGTGGCCGCCGTGGCGGCCGTCCACTCGGACAGCGACAACAACTCCTCCGCCTAGACTCCCCCCTCCTTCTTCCTCCTGGTACCTATAACAGTTTAAAAAGAACTTGCCCTCCATGGGCATTAACCTTTTGTGCATTACCTCTGTCTTTGTTTCTTGTCCTTGAATCACTGTCGGTCGCTCATAGTTATGCGATTTAGTTTTCTCGTGTAAGCTTGGCGCCGCTGCCGATACAGCCTGATGAGGGTGGCTAGCCGTGTCCTCACGAGGTGCCCCCTCCTTAGGGGCAGCGCGTGGCCGCCGGCCCCGGGTTCGTGGCTTTGCGGCCTGTCACCGCTGGGCCTCTGTCCTCATGTTATTTCCCCTACCACTCCAGGCCTCACGGGTGTTGGCAATCGCATGTAGTTGGCCCATAGTACTTACGTCCTCACATTAGTGCGCATAATCCTCGCCCCATCCTTGGGACACTGTTAGATCAGGAAACTGTTGCTTGATTCAATAGTGTACTTAGCTTGTGGGCTATTGACGATCTCGTGGCATGACTGGGTTGTCCAGGTAATCCGCTATTCCGCCTGGGGCGCTTGTCCCTTTCTTACGAATGGGGCGTGTTGGGGCCCTTTCTACGCTTTGCGTCTGTAGGTCCCAGTCCCGCGTATTTCCCTACCGCCATAGTTTACGACTGGCCAAGGTCGAACCATGGGGTGAGGCCTCGTCACCCTTGATGCCGACCAGATCACCAAGGATGGCATCGAGGGGCGAGTGGCTATTTGGTCAGTAAGGCTCCTAAGGCATACTGCTCAGGAGCCCCCTTTGACACTCAAGCAACTCTACGTCGACAACTCCTAGTCCCGCACATTTCCCTACCATCGTGGTATACGACCGGATCACCAAGGACGCAACCACGAGGCGAAGCCTCGATACCCTCGATGCCGACCAGATCACCAAGGACGGCATCGAGGGTGCCGAGTGGCTATATGACCGGTAAGGCTCCTAAGGCATGATGCTCAGGAGCCCCCTTTGACGCTTGAGCGGACCCCATTCTGCTTTGTCGGGTTTTGCCCCAGGAGGCCCAAGCACCGGGGCTTCCTGAGACTCCATGTTGTGGTGCCGCGCCGTGGTCGGAGCCCCTGAGTGGGGGTCAGCTGCCAAAAGACGCAAGTCCCTGAGGCGATAGGGCCTCACTATCCAGGTCCGGGGTGCCACGAAGAGGGCCGTAACGTGCAACCTCTTGCAAAACACCAATCCAGAAGAAAGAGAACTCAAGATTGGTAAAAGAGAATGCAATGAGAGAAAAGTCCCCGCCCCTTTTTTTTTAAATATAGAACTCCAAACTCTTCAATTTCATTCCAAAAAGCGGCAATTCGAACACAAAAAGAAGCAAGCAAATGCCGCGTCTGGCACCTAGGCTAGTCTTTGTCTTCCCCCGACACTGAGCATAGGGCATCCACATTACATGGGGTATAGCCATTGATGGGCAGTGTTGACTTCTCTGCCAACGTGGAGCATGGGGCTGCCACATTGCATGGGAGGAACCCCTCCACGTCCTCGGGGGCGGGGGGGGGGGGGGCTCCGGGCGTATACAACCCACTCATTATTACGTGAGCGTGTCACGACCGTAGATAGCTGGGCAAGCCCCCAGGCAACGGGCCCGGTAGCTCCCAACTCTGTCAAGAGCCATCCCGTGCAATTCTGCTCGGTTGTGCATCCCTATGACCCAAACTCGAATGCATTGTTCCCCGCGTAGCCGCAGGATTGCGCTCCCGTGGCCCAAACATGAGTACAACGCATCCGGCACAACCATAAGGGTGTTTTCTCGATGAAGCCGTCACGTGACGCGTTTGGGCGGCGACCGTGCATTGCCTTGATACGTCTCCAAGGTATCTATAATTTATGAAGTATTCATGCCATGTTTACAATAATTCTATATGATTTTGGTATGATTTTATTAGAACTAACCCGGACTGACGCTGTTTTCAGCAGAACTACCATGGTGTCGTTTTTTGTGCAGAAATAAAAGTTCTCGGAATGGGTCGAAAATTTAGTATGATTTTTTGTGGACCAAAAGAGAGCTCCAAAGCATTGGAGCTGGGCCATAAGAGCCCCGAGAAGGTGACAAGCCTGCCAGGCGCGGCCAGGGGGGTATTCCTATAAATACAGAAAACCCCCAAAAGAAACCTAGATCGGGAGTTCCGCTGCCGCACACCTCTAGAGCCACGAAAAACCAATCTTGGCCCTCTCCGGCACCTTGCCGGAGGGGGTCACCATTACCGGAGGCCATCTTCATCGTCCCGGAGGGGCCATCAACACCATGAAGGCCAAGGACCAGAGGGAGAACCTCTCCCCCCAGAGGGGGGGGGGCATGGAGGAGGAATCACAAGGGGGAGAATCTCTCTCTCTCTCTCTCTCTCTCCCGGTGGTGCCGGAGTGCCATCGGGGGAACCATAGCCACGGTGATCGTATTCATCAACATCACCTTCTCCTTTTAGCGGTCCACTCTCCTGCACCCCGCTGTAATCACCTACTTGAACATGGTGCATTATGATACATATTATGATCCAATGATGTGTTGCCATCCTATGATGTTTTGAGTAGATTTCTTTTATCCTTTGGGTCGATTGATGATCTAGATTGGTTTGAGTTGTATATTTTTTTGGAAGCCCCAGTGCTTGGGCCTCCTGGGGAAAAACCCGACAGAGCGGAATGCGGGCCGCTCGAGCGTCAAGGGGGCTCCTGAGCAGCACACCTCAGGTGCCTTACCGGTCATATAGCCACTCGGCAACCTCGATGCCGTCCTTGGTGATCCGGTTGGCATCGAGGATATCGAGGCCTCACCTTGTGGTTGCATCCTTGGTAATCCGGTCGTATACCACGATGGTAGGGAAATGTGCGGGACTGGGACTTGTCGACGTAGAGCTGCTTGAGTGTCAAAGGGGCTCCTGAGCAGTACGCCTTAGGAGCCTTACTGGTCATATAGCCACTTGGCACCCTCGATGCCGTCCTTGGTGATCCGGTCGGCATCGAGGGTATCGAGGCCTCACCTCGTGGTTGCGACCTTGCCCAGTCGTAAACTACGGTGGTAGGGAAATGCGCGGGACTGGGACCTGCAGACACAGAGCACAGAAAAGGCCCCCAGCGCGCCCCATCCGTAAGCAAGAAAGAAGCACCCCAGGCGGAGTAGTGGCATACCTGGACAATCCAGCCGCGCCACAAGGTCATCCACAGCCCACAAGCTAAGTACACTACCGAATCAAGCATGAGTTTCCTGTCTAAAGGCGCCCCAAGGGTGAGGAGAGGTTTGTACGCACTAATGTGAGGGCGCAGGTACTACGGGCCAACTATGTGCGATTACTAACACCCGAGGGGCCTGGAGCGGCAGGGGAGGCAACATGAGAACAGAGGCCCGACAGCAACGGGCTGGTAAGCCACGAGCCCAGGGTGGCGGCCACGGGCTGCCCCTCCGGAGGGGGCACTTAGCGGGGACCCGACTAGCCACCGTCATCAGGTCGTATCAGCAGCAGCGCCAAGCTGGCATGAGAAAACTAAATCGCATAACTACGAGCGGCCAATGGTGAATCAAGGGAAAGAAGCAAAAACATAGGTAATGCGCAAAAGGTTAACGCCCATGGAGGCCAAGTTCATTTTAAGCTATTACAGGTACCAGGAGGAAGAAGTAGGGGAATCTAGGCGGAGGAGTCGCTGTCGCTGTCCGAGTCGACGGCCGCCATGGCACCGAGGCTGCCTTCTCCCTCGGGAGCGGGTACCTGGATGAACCACGCGACCAGGGCATCCACGTGTGGGCGCACCCCGACGCGGAGAGGCCTCAGGATCCCCTGGGGCACCCTCTCCATCACGGGCTATAGGTCGAGCTCCGGGACGAGGCGACACAGGTTGGAGAGGCCGTGCGTCGACGCAAGCTCCAGGAGGTCCTATGCGTTGGACTCGTTGTCTGCGTTCACGTGGGAGACGCCGGTCTCCAACCTCTCCACCACCCAGTGGAAGAAGTCGAGGTAGCCCCTGTTACCCTACATGTTGGGGAGGGCACGGGCATCCCCAATGAACCGCTCCACCGCACCGGCCGCACGGTGGGCAATGTTGTGGTACTACTTGGCTCACTAGGACTCCAACATCTTGGCATAGGCCGCCTCGTCCCGTGCGGCCTGCACGTCATCGACCGCTTCCTGGACCTGGGCCTAGAGAGATGCCAGCTCTACCCTGGCCTTTGCTTTGCCCCCGAGGGCAGCTTGGAAGGCGGCGTCAACGATCGCCAGCTAGGCGCATAGTGCGTCCACCTCCTCCTAGAGCTCGACACGCTTGTGTTTCTTGGCCGCTGGTGCCCTGGAAGAAGGAGACAATCAAGCCCGACACATTAGACAAGTCAAGCAAACAAATACGGGGGCGGCGGATCACTCACTCGTCCACCCTGGCCCAGTGCCGGCGAACCTGCGCCGGCCCCGAGGAGGGCAAGGGTGCTGACGGCCTTGCGCGCTCCCCTGCATCGGTGGCGCCTCCTCCCGACACCATGAGGAAAGGAAGAAGGTAAGGAGAGGAAGAGGGTTTTCTCTGAAGTCACGAGAGCAGGCAGATTTGTCTTGAACCGTGAGATGGATAGGCTCCAGCACAGGGAAGGCGGATTTATAGGCGGGATCAAGGCCACAAAGCGTCGTGGGAGAGTAGGCGACGTGCGCCCCTTGAGCGCCAAAAGGGGCGGCTCGATCGGTGCGTGATCCTGCCTCATGTCGGCTCGACTGACGCTATCTGGTCACATCCTGTTGGAAATATGCCCCAGAGGCAATAAATAAAGTGTTTATTATTGTATTTCCTTGTTCATGATAATCGTTTATTATCCATGCTATAATTGTATTAATTGGAAACATGGATACATGTGTGGATACATAGACAAACACAATGTCCCTAGTATGCCTCTAGTGAACTAGCTCGTTGATCGAAAGATGGTTAAGGTTTCCTAGCCATGAACATAAGATGTCATTTGATAACGGGATCACATCGTTAGGAGAATGATGTGATGGAGAAGACTCAAACTACAAACGTAGCTTATGATCGTGTCAGTTTATTGCTACTGTTTTCTGCATGTCAAGTATATGTTCCTATGACCATGAGATCATAGAACTCACAGATATCGGAGGAGTACCTTGTGTGTATCAAACATCACAATGTAACTTGGTGACTATAAAGGTGCTCTACAGGTGTCTCCGAGGGTGTCTATTGAGTTGGCATGGATCAAGACTGGGATTTGTTACTCCGTGTGACGGACAGGTATCTCAGGGCCCACTCGGTAATACAACATCACAATAAGCCTTGCAAGCAATGTGACTAAGTGTTAGTTACGGGATCTTGTATGACGGAATGAGTAAAGAGACTTGCCAGTAACGAGGTTGAACTAGGTATGAAGATACCGACGATTGAATCTCGGGCAAGTAACATACCGAAGAACAAAGGGAACATCGTACGGGATTAACTGAATCCTTGACATAGAGGTTCGACCGATAAAGATGTTTGTAGAATATGTAGGAACCAATGTGGACATCCAGGTTCCTCCATTGGTTATTGACCGTAGAGGTGTCTCGGTCATGTCTACATAGTTCTCGAACCCGCAGTGTCTGCACACTTAAGGTTTGGTGACGTTTCGTTAGTATAGAGTTATGTATGGTGGTGACCGAAGTTTGTTCGGAGTCCCAGATGAGATCCTAGACGTCATGAGGAGCTCCGGAATGGTCCAGAGGTAAATATTCATATATAGGAAGTCCTATTTTGGTCGCCGGAAAAGTTTCGGGCTCATCGGTAGTGTACCGGGAGTGCCGGTAGTGTACCGGGAGACCTTCGGGTGGGTTATTTCGACCCAAGAGGCTTCATGGGCTATGGGAGAGTGAATATCAGCCCTTAGTGGGATGGTGGAAACTCCCACACAAGGCCCATGTAGCTGGAGAAGAAAACCCAATAGGAAAAGGTGGAAAAAGGCAACATTGGGTGAATCCTAGTCCTACTAGGAGTGGAGGTGGACTCCACCTCCACCACCTGGTTCGGCCGAAGCCTCCAAGGCTTGGAGGCCAAGCTGCCTCTCCTCCTCCCTCCCTCCTATATATACTAGTGGATTTCTAGGGTTTTGCACTTGATTTTTCAGCCACGTGCAAACCCTAATCTCTAGTGCATAGTTTCTCCTCTAGATCGGTTTTCTGCAGTGCTTACGCGAAGCCCTGCCGGAATTGCTCCACCACCATCGCCGGAGCGCCGTCAGGCTGCCAGAGAACTCTTCTTCCTCTCCACTCCTTCTTTCTGGATCAAGACGGTGGAGATCGTCATCAAGCTGTACGTGTGTTGAACGCGGAGGTGCCGTCCGTTCGGTGCTAGATCGGAAGGATTGTGATCAAGTTCGTGAGCCGGATCGTGATCAAGTTCGTGGGACGGATCGTGATCGGATCGCGGGAAGGATCATGATTGGATCGCGGGATGCACGGCAATTTGGATCGCGAAGACGTTTGACTACACCAACGGCGTTTCTTAATGCTTTCCGCTTAGCGATCTACAAGGGTATGTGGATCCACTCTCCCTCTCATAGATGCTCATCACCATGGATAGATCTGCGTGTGCGTAGGATTTTTTTCCCATGCAACGTTCCCCAACAATGGCATCATGAGCTAGGTCTATGTGTTGATGAGATCTTGATTAGAACACAAAAGGTTTGTGGGCGTTGATGCTTAAATTGCTTCCTCCCTTGGTCGGATTTTGGTTCAGCGGTATTGTGAGATGAAGCGGCCCGGACCAACATTACTCGTATGCTTACGAGAGACCAGTTCCCTCGATGCAACTTGTTGCCTTGATGGCTTGCGGGTGGCAGCTTCTCTCACTTTAGTTGGATCGGATTCGACAAAGGCAGTACTTGAGAAGGTTGAAAAGCAAATTATGTATCACCGTTGTGGTTTATGCGTAGGTGAGAATCGTTCTTGCTAGAAACCCGTAGCAGCCACGTAAAACATGCAACGACAATTAGAGGACGTCTAACTTGTTTTTGCAGGGTATGTTGTGATGTGATATGGCCAATTACATGATGTGATATATGTGATGTATGAGATGATCATGTGATGTATAGAATTTCACGACTTGCATGTCGATGAGTACGGCAACCGGCAGGAGCCATAGGGTTGTCTTTAATTATTGTAAGACCTATGTGTCAATCATTAAGCGCTATGTAATGCTTTACTTTATCACTAAACGGTAGCAATAGTAGTAGAAGCATGCAGGGTGTAACAACCTCGATGGTGACATGTTGATGGAGATCAAGATGATGGAGATCATGGTGTCGTGCCGGTGACGATGAAGATCATGCCGATGCTTTCAAGATGGAGATCTAAAGCACAAGTACATGGCCATATCATGTCACTTATGAACTGCATGTGATGTTAATCCTTTTATGCACCTTGTTTTGCTTAGTACGACGGTAGCATTATAAGGTGATCCCTCACTTAAATTTCAAGATAAAATTGTGTTCTCCCTGAGCGTGCACCGTTGCGAAGTTCGTCATGTTGAGACACCACATGATGATCGGGTGTGATAGACTCTACGTTCACATACAACGGGTGCAAGCCAGTGTTGCACGCGCAAAACACTCGGGTTAAACTTGGCGAGCCTAGCATGTACATACATGGCCTCGGAACACAAGAGACCGAAAGGTCGAACATGAGTCATATAGTAGATATTATCAATATAATGATGTTCACCATTGAAGCCACCTCAACTCACGTGATGATCGGACTTGAGTTGGTGGATTTGGATCATGTGACACTCAGATGAACTGAGGGATGTCTAAACTCATTATCTTGAACAATAGTCTAAACTGAACTTTGCATATTTATGTTGTAGATCAATGGCTCGCGCAGTAGCACCCCTGAATTTTAGTGCGTTCCTAGAGAAAGGTAAACTGAAAGATGATGGAAGTAACTTTGTTGACTGGGCCCATAATCTGAGGATTATCCTCATGGCTTCCCATAAATCATATGTCCTTGATGCATCGCTTGGTGACCAACCAGAAGACATGACCTCCGAAGACGTTAAGAACGCTTGGGAGGCACGTACTGGAGATTACTCACTAGTTCACTCTGCAATATTGTATGGCTTAGAACCGGGATTTCAAAGACATTTTGAACGTCATGGAGCATATGAGATGTTCCAGGAGTTGAAGTTTATCTTTCAGAAGAACGCCCGAATTGAGAGGTATGAAACCTCCGATAAGTTCTATGCTTGCAAGATGGAGGAGAACGGGTCTATCAGTGCACAGATACTCAGAATGTCTGGGTATTCAACTCGTCTAGCGGAGTTGGGAATTGCCCTTCCACCAGAGGCGATCACTGACAGAGTTCTTCAATCACCGCCACCTAGTTACAAGAGCTTTCTGATGAACTATAACATGCACGGGATGAACAAGTTAGTCGCCGAGCTGTTTGCGATGCTAAAAGTCGCTGAGTCTGAAATCCAGAAAGAACATCAAGTGTTAATGGTTAATAAAACCACTAGTTTCAAGAAAAATGGCAAAGTCAAGGGCAAGGGCAAGAAGGGTAAAAGCAAGAAGGATGGCAAAGCAGTTGCTACTCCTGCAAAGAAGCCCAAGCATGGACCCATGCCAGAAACTGAGTGCTTTCATTGCAAGGGAACTGGTCACTGGAAGCGGAACTGCCCCAAGTACCTGGCTGACAAGAAGGCGGCCAACGACAAACAAGGTATATATGATATACATGTTATTGATGTGTACCTTACTAGCTCTCGTAGTAGTGCCTGGGTATTTGATACCGGTTTGGTTGCTCACATTTGCAACTCAAAGTAGGAACTATGGAATAAACGAAGGCTGGCAAAGGACAAAGTGACGATGCGCGTGGGAAATGGTTCCAAGGTTGATGTGATCGCCGTCGGCACTCTCTCTCTTCTCTTACCATCGGGATTAGTGATGAACCTGAATAATTGTTATTTAGTGGCTGCGTTAAGCAAGAACATTATATCTGGATCTTGTTTATTGCGGGACGGTTACTCATTTAAATCAGAGAATAAAGGTTGTTCTATTTATATGAGTAATATCTTTTATGGTCATGCACCCAATGTGAGGGGTTTATTCATATTGAATCTTGATAGTGATGATACACATGTTCATAACATTGATGCCAAAAGATGTAGAGTTGATAATGATAGTTCCACTTTCTTGTGGCACTGCCGTTTAGGTCATATTGGTGTAAAACGCATCAGGAAGCTCCATGCTGATGGACTTTTGGAGGCACTTGATTTTGAATCACTTGACACATGTGAACCATGCCTCATGGGCAAGATGACTAAAACGCTGTTCTCTAGAACAATGGAACGGGCAAGTGACTTATATGAAATCATACATACTGATGTGTGCGGTCCAATGAATGTTACATCGCGTGGTGGATATTGTTATTTTCTTACCTTCACTGATGACTTAAGTAGATATGGGTATATTCACTCGATGAAACACAAGTCTGAAATGTTTGAAAAGTTTAGGCAATTTCAGAGTGAAGTTGAGAATCATCGTAACAAGAAGATTAAGTTCCTGTGATCTGATCGAGGAGGTGAATATTTGAGTTATGAGTTTGGCAGTCACTTAAGACAATGTGGAATTGTTTCACAGTTGACACCGCTCGGAACACCACAGCGTAATGGTGTATCCGAACATCGTAATCGAACCTTATTAGATATGGTGTGTTCTATGATGTCTCTTGCTGATTTGCCACTATCGTTTTGGGGTTATGCATTAGAGACAGCTGCATTCACTTTAAATAGGGCACCATCAAAATCCGTTGAGACGACGCCATATGAACTATGGTTTGGCAAGAAGCCAAAGTTGTCGTTTCTTAAAGTTTGGGGATGTGATGCTTATGTCAAAAAGCTTCAGCCTGAAAAGCTGGAACCCAAAGCGGAGAAATGCGTCTTCATAGGATACCCGAAAGAGATAGTCGGGTATACCTTCTATCTCAGATCCGAAGGCAAAGTGTTTGTCGCTAAGAACGGAACATTTCTTGAGAAAGAGTTTCTCTCGAAAGAATTGAGTGGGAGGAAAATAGAGCTTGATGAGGTTACTGAACCTTTACTTCAACCAAAAAGTAGCGCAACATAGAAAGATGTTTCTATGGAACCTACGACTGTAGAAGAGGAAGTTAATGATGATGATCATGAAGCTTTGGATCAAGCTGCTATTGAACCTCGTAGGGTCGACAAGGCCGCGTACTACCCGTGAGTGGACAACAATGAACCTACGAGCTATGGACGAGCAGTGATGGGCCCAGATTCCGAGAAATGGTTGGAGGCCATGAAATCCAAGATGGGATCCATGTATGAAAACCAAGTATGGACTTTGGAAGTATTACCTGAAGGGTGAAAGGCCATTCAGAACAAATGGATCTTTAAGAAAAAGACAGACGCGGATGGTAATGTCACCGTCCATAAAGCTCGACTTGTGGCAAAGGGTTTTTCACAAGTTCAAGGAGTTGACTACGATGAGACTTTCTCACCCGTAGCGACGCTTAAGTTTCTGAGAATCATGTTAGCAATAGCTGCTTATTTCGACTATGAAATTTGGCAGATGGATGTCAAAACAACGTTCCTCAACGGTTTCCTTGAGGAAGGGTTGTATATGATGCAACCCAAAGGTTTTGTCAATCCAGAGAATGCTGACAAAGTTTGCAAACTCCAGCGATCCATTTATGGACTGGTGCAAGCATCTTGGAGTTGGAATAAGCACTTTGATGAGGTGATCAAAGCGTTTGAGTTTATACATGTAGCAACCCGACCTGAAAGGTCGAATCTCCGGTGTTTTTGTACCATCCCAAGATCATGCTGGTACACACACACGGTACATCAATGTATATATCAAAGTGAAATCACACAACTTTTAATAATCGAAAAATCTCATATCGAGTCCTTTATTACAATAAGAATTACAATAAAGTGGCTGAAGGCCAACTCATGATAATAACAAATCTTGCGGAAGCTTCAAAGGTAGTTGAGTCCATGTGACTCCAAGGGCATCTCACCGAGCGTAGAGTGTATATTCACTCCTGGTCGGAAAAGTACTCTGCAACATGATACGTTGCAGCCGTATAGGTCAGCATATTGAATATAACGGCAATGTCACAAAAGAGGGGGTAAAGTAATCATCTATTCTATATGCATATATGGCAGGTGGGGTAGTAAGTTTTTGCATAAAGCCAATTTTTTCCTACAACAAGAGAGGGCAAAAGCATAATCACTACAATCTTGGTTGATTAATGAGATGGTTCCACCAACCAATTCTCATACCCAAGTTGACATTAATACCCACATCAATGCAATTAATTGTGTTGAGAGTTCTAGATAGTTTCAGTTCCTTTGGCTCAAACTCTCCATGACCATGGACACGGCTAATCGATTAGCTTTGGGTACTCTGCAGAGTTTTGCACACGTTCCCCACAAGATTTGATCGCCTCCGTTGATTTCTCGCACTTCAGGGTGTTTGAGAAACGGA
Organism: Hordeum marinum; assembly: GCA_022496015.1. Taxonomy (NCBI): domain Eukaryota; kingdom Viridiplantae; phylum Streptophyta; class Magnoliopsida; order Poales; family Poaceae; genus Hordeum; species Hordeum marinum. The sequence continues at coordinate 373,825,850 of CM039673.1, forward strand.
TGACCAAAACATGGTCTTCTAAAGGGTTTCCCCGAGACTCTGTCGGTGCCCATCCTTTCCTACCGTTCTTCTACATCTCGTAGCACCGCCTGTCTAGGGTCACCACGATATCCGACCAAGCCAGAGGCCATAATGGCTTGTGGCTATGTAGGTAGGCCTTGGGTCTTGAAGCATCCATCCATCTCTTTGTGCCCTGGTGGACCTTTCTGCATGAATACTGGCACTTCTCCAGCAACATCTAGGCTAACCACTGGTTTCTCCAGGGCGTTGTTCAACCATCATCCACCCAGAGGTATGTTGAAAACTCACAGTCTTGAAGACTTGATCATCATGTAGGTCTTTAGATTATTAACTCACAACTCTCATGAATCACACAACCAACCCCGTCTACTAATAGCATAGCAAAATTAAATCAACGTTTCCCGGGACCAATGTGTCAAAGGGTTGAGGGGTACCTACCACATGATACTACAACAAGTAACCAAGTTTCCAAATTACCTACTTTGCATGCAATTGGGGAGATGGTAGAACTAATGCAATAAAAACATAGGTATACATGGTCAAAGTGACTTGCCTTGTTGACGATCCTCGTATTCAAGTGACTCTAAATAACAAGCTTCGCACTCCAGATGATCTAACGAATCAAACAAAACACACAATAAGCATAACCACAATACAATTCATACAACAGCAAGGTAAACAAATACTTCGACAAACAAAAGCACAATCAAAAGGAAAAAAATCACTCAAAGTATAAGACTCTAAAATTTTTGGTGTCAAAACTCTACGAAGATATAACAAGTCAAAATTTGTTTTGAACAACTAGGCATTTAGATAACATAAAAAAATACAAAATTTTATTAGAAAACAGAAAGTTTTTTCATTATAAAAATTTTGTGCAAAAAGAGTTACTACAAAACTTTTTTCTAAACAATACTAAAGGTGAAAATATGATGTACCTATTCAAACTAGAGCACCAAACAAATTAAAAAAATATTTTGATTAACAGAAAATAATACACCTAATGTTGAATCAACATAACCTAATGAAATCTATAAACAAAAGTTAAACTAACTCAGATTCAATACTAAACAAAAATCAAATTTAACTAAACTCTATTAAGAACTAAACAGATTCTATTTTTTGTTAAATAGATTAACCATCCTAAAAATCCTCAAAATTTGTAGGATGATAGGTCTAACTAATACAAAACAGTGGCAAAAAGATTCACTCAAAAATATATTTTTAAACTCTAGTTATACAGATTTTAGTAATTTAAGAAAATTTGGTTAGATTCAAATTTAAAAGTTCAAATTTGAAATCTAAGACTACAGGATGAAACTACATGAAATTTGTGACCTAATGCAAAAACAATCAATTAAAAACACTAATTAGTTTAAAAGATACAACTAAAACAAAAACAGAAAACATTCTGTTTTCTAAAACAGAAAAGAAAAGAAAAAGAATCTCATCGAACGGACAAGGTCTACGTGGCATGCTGCGATTGGTTGAGAGAGTGTGCGTGCGGGATCTAGCGAGCGGACGAACGGAACTTAGCGCGTACCGATTCGTTTTATAAAACTTCTAATCTAGCGCGTTGGATCTAGATCAAACGAATGCGGGTGGAGCTGGCGGCTTACAGAGGAGGGGTCAGGGTTCCGACGAGGCTTGACGGTGACCGGAGGTCGGAGGTGGTCGGAGACGACGGTGCTATGGTCAGGGGCGGCGAAGCTCCGGCGTCTATTGGTGGCGTCGGCCGGGGCTGGGGACGACGAAGGTGACGACCTCGTGCTCGGGGAGTTTCGGGTGGAGGTAGAACTCCGGCGAGGTGGCGTGGTTGCGTTTTAGCGAGGGTAGAGGGGGTTTCGAGTGGAACGGCGAGCAGAGGGACGGGGGGGTTCTTATAGGGGTGGTGCGGTGGTCGGGGTGGGAGAGAGGGGCAAGATTTGTGGGGAGGGATCGCCGGCGATGTCGGAGGCGTGGTGAAGGAGACGAGCACGCTGTCACCGTGGTCGAACGGTGGGTCTAGTGTGTCATTGAGGGTGGGACACAGTGTCTACGCGTCGGTGGCCGACCCGGATTGATTTCGGGTCTTAGAGGCTGTGGGCCGACCCATTTCTGTTTAATTCGTTTCCTTCTTTATTTACAGAGCGTTTAAAACATCTTTAACGCATTCAAATCCTTTCCAAACATAGGAGATGTATATATCAAAATGATCAGGGGATTAAATTCTATTTAATGAACATTTTGCCTCTGTCATATTGAATATTTTTTTAAAATTCATTTTCAGAAAAGTGCCTAATTGATTTTAAATCCTTTTGCAATAATTTTGCAAATAACCCCCTGGTTTTATTGTTCAAAATATTCACCAAGATGCCCCTGGTGTGGAGTGTCATGTTACTCCCCTCTTTCTTTGAACATTACCAAAGGTTTTCAAATAGGTGAAACAAATACATGGAAAAAATTGAAATGGCCTTTCAGAAATTCAAAGGAAGCACTTAAATCATTCATTTCATTCAAACAAGGTGATGATGATGCATAGCTATATTTCATAACATTCCAAAATGAAATTTTGGGATGTTACAATACAAGTTTATGGAGAAGCTTGTATTTACAAGAAAGTGAGTGGGAGCTCTATAGCGTTTCTAGTATTATATGTGGATGACATATTGCTGATTGGAAACAATATAGAAATGCTGGAAAGCGTGAAGGAATATTTGAACAAGAGTTTTTCAATGAAGGACCCAGGAGAAGCTGCTTTCATATTAGGCATTAAGATCTATAGAGATAGATCGAGACGCTTAATAGCACTTTCACAGAGCACATACCTTGATAAAGTTTTGAAGAAGTTCAAAATGGAACAATCCAAGAAGGGGTTCTTGCCTGTTTTACAAGGTGTGAAGTTGAGTAAGACTCAATGCCAGTAACTGCAGAAGATAGAGAAAAGATGAGTGTCAACCCCTATGCTTCAGCCATAGGCTCTATCATGTATGTGATGCTGTGCACAAGACCCGATGTCAGCCTTGCCATAAGTATGGCCGGAAGGTTTCAAAGTGATCTTGGAATGCAGCACTGGCAAGCAGTCAAGAATATCCTTAAGTACGTGAAAAGGACTAAGGAAATGTTTCTTGTTTATGGAGGTGATGAAGAGCTCGTCGTAAAGGGTTACGTCGATGCAAGCTTTGACACTGATCCGGACGACTCTAAGTCGCAAACCGGATACGTATTTATTCTTAATGGGGGAGCGGTAAGCTGGTGCAGTTCCAAGCAAAGCGTGGTAGCCGATTCTACGTGCGAAGCAAAATACATTGCAGCCTCGAAGGCGGCGAAGGAAGGTGTCTGGATGAAGCAGTTCATGACAGATCTTGGTGTAGTTCCTAGTGCACTAAATCCAATGAACCTATTCTATGACAACACTCGTGCCATTGCTCTGGACAAGGCACCAAGGTTTCACAAGAGGACCAGACACATAAAGCGATGCTTCAACTCCATCCGCGATTACATCATGGAGAAAGACATAAATATTTGCAAAGTGCACACGGATCTGATTGTTGCAGACCCGTTGACTAAACCTCTTCCAAGGGATAAACATGATCAACACCAGAACTGCATGGGTGTTCGATTCATTACAATGTAAATCACATAGTGATGTGAACTAGATTATTGACTCTAGTGCAAGTGGGAGACTGTTGGAAATATGCCCTAGAGGCAATAAATAAAGTGTTTATTATTGTATTTCCTTGTTCATGATAATCGTTTATTATCCATGCTATAATTGTATTAATTGGAAACATGGATACATGTGTGGATACATAGGCAAACACAACGTCCCTAGTATGCCTGTAGTGAACTAGCTTGTTGATCGAAAGATGGTTAAGGTTTCCTAGCCATGGACATAAGATGTCATTTGATAATGGGATCACATCGTTAGGAGAATGATGTGCTAGACAATACCCAAACTACAAACGTAGCTTATGATCGTGTCAGTTTATTGCTACTGTTTTTTGCATGTCAAGTATATGTTCCTATGACCATGAGATCATGCAACACACAGATATCGGAGGAGTACCTTGTGTGTATCAAACGTTGCAACGTAACTGGGTGACTATCATGGTGCTCTACAGGTGTCTCCGAGGGTGTCTGTTGAGTTGGCATGGATCAAGACTGGGATTTGTTACTCCGTGTGATAGAGAGGTATCTTAGGGCCCACTCGGTAATACAACATCACAATAAGCCTTGCAAGCAATGTGACTAAGTGTTAGTTACGGGAACTTGTATTATGGAATGAGTAAAGAGACTTGCCAGTAACGAGGTTGAACTAGGTATGGAGATACCGACGACTGAATCTCGGGCAAGTGACATACCGAAGAACAAAGGGAACATCGTACGGGATTAACTGAATCCTTGACATAGAGGTTTGACCGATAAAGATCTTCGTAGAATATGTAGGAACCAATGTTCACATCCAGGTCCCGCCATTGGTTATTGACCATAGAGGTGTCTCGGTCATGTCTACATAGTTCTCGAACCCGCAGGGTCTACACACTTAAGGTTTGGTGACGTTTCGGTAGTATAGAGTTATGTATGGTGGTGACCGAAGTTTGTTCGGAGTCCCGGATGAGATCTCGGAAGTCATGAGGAGCTCATCGGTAGGTAAAGATTCATATATAGGAAGACCTATTTTGGTCGCTGGAAAAGTTTTGGGCTCATCAGTAGTGTACCGGGAGTGCCGGTAGTGTACCGGGAGACCTCCGGGAGGGGTATTTCGACCCAAGAGGCCTCATGGGCTGTGGGAGAGTGAATATGTTCCCTAAGTGGGCTGGTGGAAACTCCCACACAAGGCCCATGTAGCTGGAGAAGAAAACCCAATAGGAAAAGGTGGAAAAAAGGCAAAATTGGGTGAATCCTAGTCCTACTAGGAGTGGAGGTAGACTCCACCTTCACCACCTGGTTCGGCCGAAGCCTCCAAGGCTTGGAGGCCAAGATGCCTCTCTTCCTACCTCCCTCCTATATATACTAGTGGATTTCTAGGGTTTTGCACTTGATTTTTCAGCCACGTGCAAACCCTAATCTCTAGTGCATAGTTTCTCCTCTAGATCGGTTTTCTGCAGTGCTTAGGCGAAGCCCTGTCGGAATTGCTCCACCACCATCGCCGGAGCGCCGTCAGGCTGCCAGAGAACTCTTCTTCCTCTCCACTCCTTCTTGCTGGATCAAGACGGTGGAGATCGTCATCAAGCTGTACGTGTGCTGAACGCGGAGGTGTCGTCCGTTCGGTGCTAGATCGGAAGGATTGTGATCAAGTTCGTGAGATGGATCGTGATCAAGTTCGTGGGACGGATCGTGATCGGATCGCTGGACGGACTGTGATTGGATCATAGGACGGATCGTGATTGGATCATGGGACGCACGGCGATTTGGATCGCGAAGACGTTCGACTACACCAACCGCGTTTCTTAACGCTTCCCGCTTAGCGATCTACAAGGGTATGTGGATCCACTCTCCCTCTCGTAGATGCTCATCACCATGGATAGATCTGCGTGTGCGTAGGAATTTTTTTGTTTCCCATGCAATGTTCCCCAAGACATCCATGTGGCCCGAGGGATGGAATCCCGATGGAGCGACATCATTCAAAGAAAGGTAATGATGGCCAGCACTATGCACAGGCGTCGCATCGGTTTGACTAGGGGCGGTTCCTAACGCCTTCGGGGAGCGGGGGTGTCACCGCATGGGCGTCTGACGTGTGTAAAGCCTGGCCCGTAGGCGTTTGGGGCCCGCAGCGTTTCGAGACGTCCTCAAAGCCTCGCCCCGAAGCCGGCTCAAGCATGCCTTGGGCCCGGGGGTTACTGTCGGCATTCTGGGAATGGGGGTACCCAGCCTTGCCTGCCTGCGGCCCAAGACATGGCCCGCTTCGTCAGCCAGGCGTGGCCTGGCGCGGCTCTACACAAGACAAAGCCCTCAAGAGAACCCCGGGCTCACGAGGGAGACCGGCACCAAGGCCAACAAGGATGGGCCTCCTCAGGCCCCCTATTGACCGACGAAGATCCCTATGTAGAGCCCGGCCTCAGGAGTCAAAGGTGACGCAACGAAGGACAGGCGGGCGTCAGCGCGCCAAGCGGTGTAGTTTCCCCTTTTGTGGAAAGAGAGCAAGGACGTATGTGGGTTACCGAAGCGCCTCCCAAAGGTTTCCATTCTGGTCCAACAAGACCACAACCAGAAGCCCCGCAGGACGGATGTCATCACGAATCCCACCACTACATCACCGCAACCACTTTGCAGGCGAAGACCACCTTTGGACAGGGGCGAATATACTCCTGCCCCCTTCAAAATTGGCAGTTTGGGATTCCTTCCCATCGTTGTGATAAGGGAAGACGACCCGGGCCACCACTATATATAGAGGCTAGGTCACACCATAGAGGAGACAGATCCAATCCTTATCCACTCGACGAACCACCAAAGGCAAAGAGCCATGAGCACCCCTTGAGCACCCTCGCGAGGCTCAAGCCCAGTATACTAGTTCATCCACTAAACCTCCACGAGAGGTAATCCACCAATGCAGGAGTATGGTATTACGCTTCACAGCGGCCCGAATCGGGGTAAACTGCCATGTTCATCTTCTTCCTCGTCGTCGTGCGAGTTTGCCATAGTAACAATCAAGTAGCGAGCTAGGACGGGCGAGGCTGTAGGGAACCTTCGCACACGCCCCTATGTTCGAACCTTGATGGTTTTGTAGAGCCCGAAATCCGACACAGGTGAAGACCACCTTTGGAGAGGGGTGGATGTACTCCTATCCCCCTTCAAAATTGGCCGTTGTGGGATCCCTTCCCGCCATTGTGATAAGGGAAGAGGACTCGGGCCACCGCCATATATAGAGGCTAGGCTGCACCGTAGAGGTGGGCAAATCAAACACTTAGCCACTCGACAAGCCACCACAAGGGAGAGAGCCAAGAACACCTCTTGAGCGCCCTCGCGGGGCTCAAGCCCACTGTACTAGCTCATCCACCAAACCTCCACAAGAGGCAATCCAACAAAGCAGGAGTAGGGTATTACGCTTCACACTGGCCCGAACCTGGGTAAACTGATGTGTTTATCTTGTTCCTCGTCATTGCGTGAGTTCGTCGTAGTAACCATCGAGTAGCGAGCTAGGTTGGGCGAGGCTACGGGGAACCTTCGCACATGCCCCTGTGTTCGAACCTTGAGGGTTTTGTGGAGCCCGAAATCCAACAAGTACACGCGCCCCTATCCAGAGGTGGTCTTAGGTTGCAAAGTGGTTGTCGATGATGTTGTGGTGGCCTCGACGATTTCATCCGTCCTGCGGGGCTCGTGGTCATGGTCTTGTTGCACCAGAATGGAAACTTTTGGGTGGCGCTTTGGGTACACGCGTACGCCCTTGCTCCCTTTACACCAAAGGGGAAACTGTGCCGCTTGGCGCGCTGGTGCCTGCCTGTCCTTCCTTGCATCACCTTTGACTCGTGAGGCCGGGCTCTACATAGATATCTCCACCGCTCAGGAGGGGGCCTGATGAGGCCCATCTTTGCAGGCCTTGGTGTTGTTCTTCCTCGCGATCCTGGGGTCCTCCCGAGGGCCTTGTATTGAGTAGAGCCGCGCCAGGCCACGCCTGGCTGACAAAGTGGGCCATGTCCTGGGCCGCAGGCAGGCAGGGCAGGGTACCCCCATTTCGAGAACGCCGACACCTCTTATATTTGCAATATCTAGATTGCAATCTTAATTTCTTGGTTGTTCTTCGTTTGCACACAGGAAAAAGACCCTCGTGGTCAGGTTGATCATGCTCCGACGTGGTCAATAACCTCTCGAAGTTGGTTTCGCGATTACTAAGGTGTCACTTCCTCGCACATTCGTAGTTGGATCATCAACATCGACGCTACCAAAAATGATAGCCACATCTCATCGAAAGACAGGGACAACTTCGCCTCTATCACTTCGGTATCGCGCATTGCACTTTCACCTCGAGGGTCGGTGCAAACTTCGCCAATGCATCCCTCTGATGGCGGTTCCATAGCCATTCAGAGGTATGTTTCCATGCAACTTTTAATGTTCTGTCACATGACTTGTGTGTTCATCATCACATTTCTTTGTGTGATCATATAGAGTTGACATAGTATTTTGTGGCAAAGCCACCGTTCATCATTTTTTTACATGTTATGCTAGATCATTGCACATCTTGGTACACTGTTAGAGGCATTCATATTGAGTCATCTTTTATAATTTTTATTGAGTTGGAAGTAAATAAGAGTGTGATGATCATCATTACTAGAGCATTGTCCCACTTTGGAAAGGATGATGGAGACTATGATTTCCCCACGAGTTGGGATGAGACTCCAAACGAAAAGTAAAAACAGAGAAATAGAAATAAATAAAAATAAAAGGAAAATAAAATAATAATAATAATAATAATAATAATAATAATAATAATAATAATAATAATAATAATAAGAAAGTGAATTTTTTAAAAAAATGAGAGAAAAGGAGAAAAGGAGCAATGTTACTATCCTTTTTCCACCCTCTGCTTCAAAGTAGCAAGATGTTCTTCATATAGAGAGTGACCTAAGTTGTCATTTTCATATTATAGTGGGAATTTTTCAATATAAAATTTGGCTTGTATATTCTGATGATGGTCTTCCTTAAATGCTCGAGGTCTTCATGAGCACGCAAGTTGAATGCATGCCCACTTAGTTGCATTTGAGCTTTCATACACTTATAACTCTTAGTGTATCCGTTGCATGGCAATCCTTGTTACTCACATTGGTATCGATTGATGGGCATCTCCATAGCCCGTTTATGCACCTAGTTGATGTGATACTTTCTTCTTCTTTGACTTCCCTTTGATATCTACCACCGCACTCTATGCACCTAGATGCTATATCCATCGCTCACGCTCATGTAGTGCGTGAAGTTAAAAATGCTTAAGCGCGTTAGGGCTACGATCCAATTGCCTAGTTTGACATTGGGGTGCTCATGATTTATACTTATACGTTGAAGACGGAGTCATGCCATGCTTAATATGATAAAATGAGTAGGGATAACATTCTTTAGGATCGTTATATTTTGAAAAGTAATGATTACGCTTCTTATGGTCATGGATTTTATTTTGTTGATATCAATTACTTCATTGTATCTAAATAATTATACCTGAAAGAGATTACATGTTGGGTAGCATTCAACATAAAAAATTCTGTTTTTATCATTTACCTAGTCGATGACGGGCACAAATTGAGCTTGGGGATTGAGGGAGTCCTGAATTAAGGGGTCCTCGAATAGCCGACCTATTTCTCATTCGTCGGACTATGTGGGTCGTTGGATGAGCAATGGATGATCTAGGACCCCGTCACCAGGATGGAAGTTTCAAGGAGCCATGGCGTGTCCTCCAAGTTGTCAACAGTAGATAGGCATGTTTATCCCTTCGACGTGTAACTGACCATGTGTAAACCCTAGGTACCCTTGGCGTCTATATAAGTCGGAGGGTTTTAGGTCGTAGAGGGAGAACAACTCATCTAGGGTTAGCTATTCGAGCTCGAGGTAGATCAACTCTATATCCTACATATCATCAATACAATCAAGCAGGACGTAGGGTATTACCTCCATAGGAGGGATCAAACCTGGGTAAACATCGTCTCCTTCGTCTCCTGTTACCATCGATTCTAGTCTCATAGCTCGGGACCCCCTACCTGAGATCCGCCGGTTTTGACACCGATAGGGGTGCTGATACGTCTCCAACATATCTATAGGTTTTGAATGTTTTATGCTATAATATTACCTATCTTGGATGCTTCATATGCAATTATATCCTATTTTATATCATATTTTGGGAATAACCTATTAACCAAGTGTCGAGTGCCAGTTCCTGTTTTCCCCTGTTTTTTTACTTTTTCATAAAATCAATACTAAAGGAAGTCCAAACGTGATGGAACTTTACGGGGGCTATTTTTGGACATAAAGAGATCCTAGAAGCTTTGGGAGGTGGCCAAAAGAGCTAGACGAGGGCCACGATCTTGCAGGGCGCGACCTGGGGTGTGGGGATGCCCCTGATCTCGTGGGCCCCTTGCAACTCTGTATGACCTAATTCCACTTCTGTATATTCATGTATACCCCAAAACCAACAAAGAGACACACGAAACACTTTTACCGCCAATGCAAGTATCTGTTCTTCCATGATCCCATCTAGAGACCTTTTGCGATACTCCTCCGGAGGGGGAATCAGTCATGGAGGGCATCTACATCAACCTTTCTTCCTCCATGATGATGTGTGAGTAGTTCACCGTAGAACTACGGGTGCATAGCTAGTAGCTAAATGGATTGTTCTCTGTCTTCGATCTTCAACACCATGTTCTTCGCAATTCTCGTGAAGATCTATCCGATGTAATCTCTTTTATGGTGTGTTTGTTGGGATCCCATGAATTGTGCTTTATGATTATATTATTCATTGAAAGTAATCGAGTCTTTCGGAACTTTATTATGCATGAGTGTTATAGCTTTGTATTTCTGTCCAATCTATCTGTTTGGATTGGCAATCTAGGTTGATTTTACCTTTAGCGGGAGGGGTATTTTAGTGAGTTCAATCTTGTGGTGCTCTATATCCCAGTGACAGAAGGGGTCAAGACACATATATTATTATTGCCATTGAGGATAAAAAAACGGGTTTTATTAATATTGCTTCGATTTACTTTGTCTACATCATGCTATCTTGCTTAACGCGTTGCTATTTTTCTCATGAACTTAATACCATAGATTGAGGCAGGAGGTGGTCGATTGATGAAGTAATACTTGTAGATGCAGCATCATTAGTGTCTACTTTTCACAAAAGTGATGTCTATATACATGTTCATTCCCATGAATAACATCATAATTATGTGCTTTTGTATCAATTTCCCAACAACAATTTTTATTACCCATCGTATGCTATGTGTTGGAGAGAGAAGCCTCTAGTGAAAACTATGTCCCTAGGGTCTATTCAATCATATTGCTAAAAAGGAAAAATAACTTGCTGCAATTTATTATTTACTTTTTACTTTCCTTTTTACATGTCTATCACTATTAGAATTAGTCCTTTCAAGTAGCAAGTTCAAGGGGATTGACAACCCTCTTTCCCGTGTTGGGTGCAAGTGTTTGGTTTTGTGTGTGTAGGTGCTGACGAAGAGAGTTTGCCTTGATTCTCCTACTATTCGATAACCTTAGTTCTCACTGAGGGAAATACTTACCGCTAGTATATTGCTTCACCCTTCCTCTTCGGGGAAAAGCCCAATGCAGCTCACAAGTAGAAGATTGTTATAGCTATGTATACTTTCCGACCTATAAGTTTTCTTTAGCCAAATTGATGAGTAGATCTTCAGAGGAAGTTGTGCATGTTAGTAGGTTGAATTTGTGGTTGCATCGTCGTGTCGAGTTGCTGGTCTTAGGGTCAGGTCCTTTAGGGTTTCGAGTTTTGTTCACAAGTTGTGCCGCCGCCATCGCACCATCTTCACCGCTGCCATTTACCAACACCGACCACCATCATCACCGCTGCCATATACCATCACCCACCATGATTGTCATCCTTGCCATATAACCCCATCCATCTATGTCCATATATACCACCACAAATCCGCCACCAATCTGAGTCCATCGCATATTAGGTTTGATTTTGAGACCCCTCTGTTTTCAGTTTCGATTTTCCTTGCCTGAGTAGGTTTCAGTGAACAAAAAGAGTGTGGAGACCTCCGGACATTTTTTCAGCGCAAATTTCAGTGGGCGGAAATATTTTTTCCCTATCCTGTTTTTAGGCTTTCCAGAGCGTTTTGAGATACTCCCCATCATAGTGATTTTAGTCGCAGTTTTTGGTCTCGTAGCCCCAAATCGCTCCCGAAAAAAATTAGTCAATATTTTTTGTGCCTATCCCGTTTCTACGTCTTTGGAAGAGTTTGAGACACTCGCCATTACAGTGTGTTTCTAAAAAATGCGCAAAATAAACAGGCGCCAAAAAAGATTTTTTTAGAGTGTGCTCTTCCTTGATTATGGGTAGCGTCATGCTTTTTTTGGTGTTCTAGGCTGGCGTGTCTAGTACGGTCTAGCCTAGGACCAACACGGTCCCCCTCATTGAGTGTCTTTTCAACTTTGCATCTCTGAACTAATTATTGCTGATCCTTTTTGCTACCATATTATAAGCCTTACCATCTCCAGATACATCTACGTTGTGTGTTTGACACCACCTAGCAATCGCTCTTTCCAAGCTTTGAGAGTTTTGACTACAACGGTTGCCGATCACCACCTGCTGCTAGGTAAGAAGTGTTAAGAAGTTGAGATTTGATTGACGGATTTGTGACACACCACCACCACCATATCCTATTAGTCTGTAGGTTTATATTCTTGTGTGTTCCTATTGCCGCTAACCATGCCAGGATCACAAGCTGACAAGATCAACTGGGAGGGTATGACCAACAAGGAGCTCCATGATGAATTTCAGCAAAGGATGGCTGACAAGGTACAAGACTTCATGACCAACCTTGGAGAGGCCATGGATAAGCTAGATGGTTTGGAGAAGACATTCGACACCAAGATGGATGCCAAGTTCAATGAGGTGCTTGCCCGTCTACTACCACCAGTTGTAGCTACCGTCCGTCTCCAACAACAACAACATCAACATGGCGCTATTTCGTGGGACGAGCGCAATGTGTGCCTCTCGACCAAGGCCAAAATTCTGGTGCTGTTGCTACTGCTACTACTGTTGCGGCTTTTGTGGCTCCTGCTTCTACTATTGTTGAGAAGAATGAGGATTATGATGATGATTACGATGATGAGGGAGAGGCTGCTCCAAATGAGCACCAGGCGCAACCACCACCACAAGCATGGAGTTACCCACATGGGTACCATCGCAATGGTATGGCTGCACCCCCCCCTCAGGTACGGGATCATGATCATCTCCCTCAACCTAAATTCAATATTCCGACATTTGATGGTAGATATGTTCTTGATATATATCTTACTTGGGAGTTAGAAACAAAACAAAGTTTTACATGCTTACAATTTCCTGAGGATAGACGTGTTGTTGATATTGGTTGTGCATTCACTAGTTTTGCTTGTGTTTGGTGGTCTGAACATTGTCACATACATCATGCTAATATTCCAACTACTTGGGCTGCTTTGAAAACTTCTATGTGTACTCGTTGGGTTCCACCATATTATCAACGTGAATTACTTTAGAAATTGCAGTGTTTAAGACAATGAAAAAAAATTCTATAGAAGAGTATTATCAGGAATTACAAACTGGCATGATTAGATGTGGTAGTGTTGAGGAAAATGAAGCTATGCTTGCATGTTTTATGTGTGGATTAAATAGAGATATTCACACTATTTTATAGTATAAGGAGTATAACACTATCACTCATTTATTCCATCTTGCTTGCAAAGCTAAACGTGAAGTGCAGGTTCGATAGGCATTGTCAAGAACTAATTTTGCTGCAGTCGCACTTCATCATGGACGCCACAAACGTCATCTACTTCCAGACGTCCTACTACGGGACCACCTACTTCAGCTACTGACTCCAACCTAGATACCATAAATTAGGCACCACCACCAGCCTCCAGCAAGGGCATGCCTTCGGGGCCTGCATAGAGCTTTTCTTCATCCATGGCATCTACAAGGCAAACACATGAGGTTATATGTCGTCTTTACAAGCGTAGATGTCACTTTGTGAGATAATGCACATCCAGGCGTGTGATGATTGTTATTGAGGATGGTGGATATGCCTCCACTAGAGATTATGAGGGGGAGACTTTGGCTTTTATTGCAAGTGACGAATAGGGTGCCAAGGATATTGAACAAAAGACACACTACACGGCTCCTGACTACGCGAACATGTATGCTAGTTTTGTTGCTCAACGTGTTCTGAGTGTGCAGGTTACATAGGCTGAGCAAAATCATACAACTTTTTCCATACATCATCGATCGCATCATCATCGATGGACGGAGTTGCAAAAACTTGGATATCATGGAGATGGTGGAGAAGTTGTCTCTAACCACGAGACCACATTCTCATCCATATTACATCCAATGGTTCAAAAATAGTGGCAAGGTTAAGGTAACATGTACTGTTTGTGTGCACTTTAGCATTGCTACATATTCTCATTATGTTGATTGTGATGTGGTGCCCATGCAAGCATGCTCCGTTTTACTTGGTAGACCATGGCAATTTGATAAAAAAAATTGCACATCATGGTAGGACAAATCAGTATAGTCTTGTTCATATGGATAAAAATATAACTTTGTTTCCTATGTCTCGTGAACATATTATGAAAGATGACATTTCTAGAGCTAGTAAAGCAAGACAAGAGCAAAGTGAGAGTGTAAATCATATTGTGGCCAAGGAAGAGCAACATAATAAGCCTAATAAACAATCATCTAGTGTTGCATCTGAAATAAAACTGAAGAGTGGTTGTTTACCTGCCACTAAATCTGATATTACTGATTTGGATGTTACAACATCTGTTTGCTATGCTTTTATATGCAAAGAGGTATTAATTTCATTCGAGGACATGCCTCCCTCTTTGCCTCCTACTGTCATTAACATCTTGGAGGAGTTCGCTGACGTCTTTCCACAAGACGTGCCATTGAGATTACCACCTATCCGAGGGATTGAGCATCAGATTGACTTAATTCCTGGTGCTTTTCTACCCAACCATGCGCCATACCATACCAATCTAGAGGAGACAAAGGAGATTATGCGTCAAGTACAAGAGCTTCTCAACAAAGGTTAGATACGCGAATCCCTTAGTCCTTGTGTTGTTCCTATTATTCTAGTGCCAAAAAAGGATGGAACATCGCGTATCTGTGTGGATTGTAGAGGCATTAATAATATTACTATTCATTATCGTCATACTATTCCTAGTCTAGATGATATGTTTGATAATTAAGTGGCTCTACAATTTTCTCCAAATTTGATTTGCGTAGTGGATACCATCAAATTTGTATAAAATCGGGAGATGAATGCAAAACTGCATTTAAAACTAAGTTTGGTTTATATGAGTGGTTAGTCACGCCTTTTGGGTCAACTAATGCACCTAGTACTTTCATGAGATTAATGAATGAGGTTTTATGCGTTTTCATTGGATGATTTGTTGTAGTCTAATTTGATGATATACTGATTTATAGTAGATCTTTGGAGGAACACTTGGAACATTTACGTGTTGGTTTTATTCCTCTACGTGATCCACACTTGTTTGGTAACCTCGGGGAGTGCACTTTTTGCATCGACCAAGTATCTTTTCTTGGCTATGTTGTTACTCCACAGGGAATTGAAGTTGATAAAGCCAAGATTGAAGCTATTTAGAGTTGTCTGCAACCCAAAACGGTCACACAATGAAGGAGTTTTCTTGGCCTTGCTGGTTTCTATATGCATTTTGTGAGGGGTTTCAGCACCACTCATGCACCTCTCAATAATCTTACAAAGAAGGATGTGCCTTTTGCTTGGGGTGCCTCATAGGAAGAAGCCTTCACGGTATTGAAGGATAAGTTAACACATGCTTTGTTACTCCAACTTCCTGATTTTAATAAGACTTTCGAGCTTGAATGTGATGCTAGTGGAATTGGATTAGGAGATGTGTTATTAGAAGATGGTAAACCTATTGCACACTTTTATATGTGTTTGCCTGTACCTAGTGTTCCTTGGGAGGATATATATATGGACTTTGTTTTAGGTTTACCTCGAACAAAGAAGGGGAGGGACAACATATTTGTTGTCATGGATAAATTTTCAAAAATGGCACATTTTATCCATGTCATAAAAGTGATGATGTTGCTAATGTTGCCGATTTTTTCTTTTGTGAAATTATTCGCTTCCATGGTGTGCCAAATACAATTGTTTTAGATTGTGATGCTAAATTTCTTAGCCACTTTTAGAGATGTTTATGGGCTAAGTTGGGGACTAAACTGCTTTTTAGTACTACATGTCACCCCCAAACTGATGGATAAACTAAAGTAGTCAATAGATCATTATCTACCTTGCTTAGGGTTATTTTGAAGAATAACCTGAAATTGTGGGAAGAATGCTTGCCTCATATTGAATTTGCTTATAATCGTCCGCTGCATTCTACTACTAAGATGTGCCCTTTCGAAGTTGTGTATGGTTTCTTACCTCTTGCACCTATTGATTTGTTGCCTCTTCCATCTTCGAAGAAGGTCAATTTTGATGCTAAAGAACGTACTGAATTGATATTAAAAATGCATGAGTTAACTAAGAAAACATTGACCGTATGAATGCTAAATATAAACTCGTGGGAGATAAGGGTAGAAAACATGTTGTCTTTGCACTTGGAGATCTTGTTTGGTTACATTTTTTTAAGGATATGTTTCCTGATTTGCGCAAGTCAAAGCTAATTTCACATGCTGATGGTCTGTTTAAGGTGTTAGAGAAAATAAATGATAATGCATATAAGCTTGAGCTGCTTGTAGATTTTGGGGTTAGTCACACATTTAACATTGCAGATTTGAAGCCTTATTTGGGCGAGAAGATGAGCTTTCGTCGAGGATGGCTTCATTTCAAGAAGGGGAGGGTGATGAGGACATCCCTACTGAAGTTACACCCACATCCCCACCAACTACACATATTGGACTAGTTACTAGAGCCCGTGCACACCAACTAAATTATTAGGTACTTTCGTTTCTTGGAAATCCTTCTAATATTCATGAACATGTGATGCTGCCTAAATTAGATACTTTTGTTTTACTTATGAATGAAGGACCTAGCATCCACAAGAGCGATGGACATTGGAGTGGGATCAAGTATGGAGAAGAAGGTGCGTGCGCGGGAAGGAACAATGGAGTTTCCAGTGGTGATTTTCGCATTTTGAAGCCACAATAATGAGAGCATGAAGTCTTGGACGAAATATTCAAGATGCCACTTTATAAATTTCGTCCATAGTATTATAGGTGTTGCGTCACCTTATTTTTGGGCCAGGCCCATGTAATTTCTAAATACCACTTTATAGGTTGTTTTTAGAGTCCGTGCGTGTGGGGAAACAGAGTTATGGTTGGTTTCGGACCACTCCTCCAAGGGGTCATGAAATTCCCCTCTACCCCCATAGATATAGCCCTTAGGCGCTCTTTGGAGTTGGATTTTGTTTAGATTACAAGTTCTCCATAGCTGCAACTTTGCGTCGTTCGTTTGTGTTCCACGACCAGACCAAGACGTCACAGAACTCCACTTTCATCAATAAAGGTTTCCTCTTATATTAGCAATATCCAGATTGGAATATCTGTTTCTGGATTGTTCTTCATTTGCGTTCAGGAAACAGACCCATGTGGTCAGGTTGATCGTGCTCCGACATGGTCAATAACCTCTTGGAGTTGGTTTAGCGATTGCTAAGGCGCAACGTCCTCGCACGTCCATAGTCAGATCGTCAACGTCGACTCTACCAAAAATGATAGCCATATCTCATCGAAAGACAGGGACAACTTTGCCTTTATTACTTCGGTACCATGCATTACCCTTTCACCTCGAGATTCGGTGCAAACTTCGCTAGTGCTTCCCTCTCATGGCATTTCCATAGCCATTCCAAGATATATTGCCATGCAACTTCCACTGTTCCATCACATGACTTGTGTGTTCGTCATCATATTGCTTTGGGTGATCATATAGAGTTGACATAATATTTTGTGGAAAAGCCACCGTTCATGATCATTTTACATGTTATGCTAGATCATTGCACAGCCTAGTACAGTGTCAGAGGCATTCATATTGAGTCATCTTGTATAATTTTTATCGACTTGTAAGTAAATAAGAGTGTGATGATCATCATTACTAGAGCCCGTGTTGAAAGGACCATGGAGACTATGATTTCCCCACAAGTCAAGATGAGACTCCGTACGAAGAAGAAAAATAAAAAGGAAAAAAGAGAAAAAAGAAATAGAAAGATAGAAAAAGAAAAAGAAAAAAAGAAAAGAAAAAAAGAAGAAAGTGAAAAAATAAAAAAATGAGAGAAAAGGAGAGAATGGCCAATGTTACTGTCCTTTTTCCACCCTGGGCTTCAAAGTAGCACAAGTACCATCTTCTTCATATAGAGAGTCTCCTGAGTTTTCATTTTCATATGCTAGTGGGGATTTTTCATTATAGAATTTGGCTTGTATATTCCGATGATGGGCTTCCTCAAATGCTCGAGGTCTTCATGAGAAAGCAAGTTGAATGCATGCCCACTTAGTTTCATTAGAGCTTTCATACACTTATTGCTCCTAGTGCATTCGTTGCATGGCAATACCTACTACTCACATCGATATCGATTGATGGGCATCTCCATAGCCCATTGATGCGCCTAGTTGATGTGAGAGTTTCTTGTTTTTCACTTCCCTTTGACATCTACCACCATTATATCCATCGCTCACACACATGTATTGTGTGAAGTTGAAAATGCTTAAGAGTGTTAGGGCTACGATCCAAATGCCTAGTTTGACACCGGGGTGCTCATGATTTATACTTATACGGTGAAGACGGAGCCATGCCATGCTTAATATGATAAAATGAGTAGGGATAACATTCTTTAGGATCTTTATATTTTGAGAAGTAATGATTATGCTTCTTATGGTCATGGATTTTATTATGTTGATATCAATTACTTCATTGTTTCTCAATAATTATACCTGAAAGAGATTATATGTTGAGTAGCACTCAACATCAAATTTTTTGTTTTATCATTTACCTACTCGATGACAAGCAGGAATTGAGCTTGGGGATGCTGATACGTCTCCAACGTATCTATAGATTTTGATTGTTTTATGCTATTATATTATCAATCTTGGATGCTTTATATGCAATTATATGTTACTCCCTCTATCCCATAATATAAGAGCATTTTTGGCACTAGTGTAGTGTCAAAAACGCTTTTATATTATGGGATATAAGGACTATTTTAAATCATATTTTGGGACTAACCTACTAACCTAGCACTCGAGTGCCAGATCCTGTTTTGCCTGCTTTTTCTTTTTCACAAAATCAATACCAAACGAAGTCCAAACACGATGGAACTTTACGGGGGTTATTTTTGGACATAAAGAGAACCTAGAAGCTTCGGGAGGTGGCCAAAAGAGCTAGACGAGGGCCAGGATCTTGCAGGGCGCGCCCTGGGGGTGGGGGTGCCCCTGAGCTTGTGGGCCCCTTGCAAGTCTGTCTGACCTAATTCCACTTATATATATTCACGTATACCCCAAAACCTATAGAGAGACACCCGAAACACGTTTTCCACCAATGCCAGGCTCTGTTCTTCCGCCATCCCATTTAGAGACCTTTTGTGATACTCCCCCGGAGGGGGTATCGATCATGGAGGCCATCTATATTTACCTTGCTTCCTCCATGATGATGTGTGAGTAGTTCACCATAGAACTACGGGTCCATAGCTAGTAGCTTGATGGATTGTTCTTTGTCATTGATCTTCAACACCATGCTTCACAATTCTCGTGAAGATCTATCCGATGTAATCTTCTTTTGTGGTGCGTTTGATGGGATCCAATGAATTGTGGGTTTATGATTAGATCATTCATTGAAAGTAATTGAGTATTTTGTAAACTTTATTATGCATGAATATTATAGCTTTGTATTTCTCTCTGATCTATCTGTTTTGTTTGGCAAACTAGATTGATTTTATCTTTAGCGGGAGGGGTGTATTTTAGTGGGTTCAATCTCGCGGTGCTCTATATCCAAGTGACAGAAGGAGTCAAGACACCTATTGTATTGTTGCCATTAAGGATGAAATGATGCGGTTTATTAATATTGCTTCAATTACTTTGTCTACATCATGCTGTCTTGCTTAATGTGTTGCTATGTTTGTCATGAACTTAATACCGTAGATGGAGGCGGGAGTTGGTCGATTGATGAAGTAATACTAGTAGATGCAGGATCATTTGGGTCTAGTTTTCATAGACGTGATGTCTATATACATGATCATTCCCATGAATAACATCATAATTATGTGATTTTCTATCAATTGCCCAACAGTAATTTGTTTACCCATTATATGCTATGTGTTCGAGAGAGAAGCCTATAGTGAAAACTATGTCCCCAAGGTCTACTTAATCATATTACTAAAAAACAAAAATACCTTGCTGCAATTTATTATTTACTTTTTACTTTTCCTTTTTACATATCTATCACTATCAGAATTAATCCTTTCTAGTAGCAAGTTCAAGGGGATTGGCAACCCTCTTGCTTGCATTGGGTGCAAGTGTTTGGTTTTGTGTGTGTAGGTGCTGACAACGAGATTTGCCTTGATTCTCCTACTGTTCGATAACCTTGGTTCTCACTGAGGGAATATTTATCGCTACTATATTGATTCACCCTTCCTCTCCGGGAAAAAGCCCAATGCGACTCACAACTAGCAGATTGTTATAGCTATGTATACTTTCTGATCTATAACTTTTCTTTAGCCAAATTGATGAGTAGATCTTCAGAGGAAGTGGTGCATAGTAGTAGGTTGAATCTTGCAGTATCCTTGCTCCATGACAAGAGGAGTACCAAGGCGCGTATTTGTATTGATCTTACTTTGTCTACATTTTGTCATCTTCAAGTATTACTCTATTTTTATGAACTTAATACCATAGATGCATGCTGGATAGCACTCGATTTGTGGAATAATGATAGTAGATGTTGAATTGTTTTGGTCTACTTGTCTTGGACGTAATGCCTATATACATAATCATGTGATGAATAACATCATAAATATTCATTTTTGTATAGTTTGCCAACTGTAATTTGTTCACCCAGCGTTGCTATGTTCTTGAGAGAGATGACTATAGTGAAAGCTATGGTACCTAGTGAGGGAGTCCTGGATTAAGGGTCCTCAGGAGGCCGACCTGTTTCTTATGGGTCGGACTATATGGGCCGCCTACCGAACATTGGATTGATCGAAGGCCTTGTCTCCAGGAAGGAAGCTTCAGGAATCGTGGCTTTTCCTCCATGTTTAATGTAGCGAATAGGCATGTTTATCTCTTCGACGTGTAACCGACCATGTGTAAACCCTAGATACCCTCGACGTCTATATAAGCCAAAGGGTTTTAAGTTGTAGAGATAGAAGAACTCATCTAGGGTTTAGCTATTCAATCTCGAGGTAGATCAACTCTGTAACCCACATAACATCAATACAATCAAGCATGATGTAGGGTATTACCTCCATAGGAGGGCCCGGACCTAGATAAACCTTGTCTCTTTCGTCTCCTGTTACCATCGATCCCAGTCTCACAGTTTGGGACCCCCTACCTGAGGTCCGCCGGTTTTGACACCGACATTCGTGCTTTCATTGAGAGTTCTGTTGTGATCGCCCAAGGAATCGATGTATAGCTTTTTCATCAACAAAGAGGTTCGCAACATGGCAGTGTATTGCTGCACGCCGATCCGACCGGCCATCTAGGCCATGTCGAAAGCTTCGCCCCTGGTCGAGAGGTCAGATTCGGGAACCGAGAGTTCACCGTAGATCCTAGGGGTGACCTGTCACTAATCGGGCTCGCAGTCTCACCTGCCACGCCCGACGACTCTGAGGCTTTAACCCCGAGTTCCTTTTCCGGTCACGCCTACGGGGTTAACCCCGGCGATGGCCCGACTCCTAGTCCAGATCTGGCCATTGTGCCAGAGGACTGGATACTTGTTTTTGCCAAACACTCCACTCGCTTGGACACACCAGAGATCAACTCCGAAAGCTCCGAGCATTTTGACCCGATCGAGCTCTCTACATTCAACGAGGCCCTAGATTAGATCTCGTCGATGAAGATTACCGACGACCCAACTCCAATCTATGCTCATATCGGCTATAGAGCGGGTTAGGACGAATTTTTCGACCCACCCACCAACCACTTGATAGCCATAGTCGAAGACTTAACCGACATGCTGGACTATGCCTCTAAGGAGGCAGAATACTTGGATGAAGAGGATTGTGCTCCCACCCCCGTTAGCATCGGGTGATGGGCCGCCACCTCCACATACGATGTCTACATGGTGGACACTCCTGCTACTAACGGCAAAAACACGCCTAAGAACGATGGCGACAAATCGGACGACGCACCGTCAAGGCGCCGAAAGCCGCATAAGTGGTCAAAAGGCAAAAAGGGAAGGAAAGCTATCATCAGCATCGGGGACAGAGATACCCCAGAGGACCTAGGCGACCCCGATATCCCCGAACACCCGCTAGAGGGTCGGGAGAAGCCTGAAGACCAGCGCAACCCCGATGAATTCAATGATTCCGAGGATGATAACTACCTCCCTCCTATAGAGGAGGAGGCTATCCCAAAAGCTGATGCCTTCGACATCCCTGATAATCTCGAGGATCAGGAACTGTTTAGACAAAAGCTCATAGCCACGGCCCGCAGCCTGAAAGCAAAATAACGACAACTTAAAGCTGAACAAGATGACCTCAATAATCGATGGACGAGAGTCCTCTCAACCGAGGAAGGGTACGGTACCGGTCTATCGGACCAACCCGAGAGCTACCCACGTAGAAGGCTGCTGCCACAATTTGATGACGAGCTCACTGATACTCTGTCTCCCAAACATACACCATACGACAAGCCAGACCGCCCCCCTCGAGGAGGAGACAGGATGACTGGCGACACTGGTTATAGGCCGGTGACGCCCCGAAGATGGGGAAAGGAGCCATTAGATCCCAATGAAAGGTTTGACCTGCAAGACAACCTAGACTATAGGGCAGGTCGTACAAGATCTATCTACGGATCCAGAGGTTACTCACCCGATAGACGGGAAAGGTACAGACCATGGCTTGATCGCAACAATAGAGGCCAGGAATGAAACTGGTCTAGAACAGACGCCGAATACTGACGTGACATAGCTCGATTCAGAGGCGCCTCTCACTGACTGTGTTTCGCGAACGAGGTGATGCAACATGAGTTCCCAGAGGGGTTTAAACCCATGAACATAGAGCAGTACGATGGGACAACTGACCCAACCGTATGGATTGAGGACTTCCTCCTCCACATGCACATGGATCGAGGAGATGATCTCCACGCCATCAAGTATATCCCCCTAAAACTGAAGGGCCCAGCTCAGCACTGGTTAAACAACCTCCTCGGAAACTTCATTGGATGCTCGAAAGACCTAGAGGATGCATTCCGATCTAACTTCCAGGGCACCTATGTTTGGCCGTTGGATTCCTCCGACCGAAGTAACGTCGTTCAGAAGCCCGGAGAGTCTGCGCAGCAATTCTGGAATTGATTCTTGACCAAGAAAAACCAGATTGTCAACTGCCCGGATGCTGATGTAATAGCCTCCTTCCGGCATAATATTCGGGATGAATTGCTGGCTCGCTAGCTCGGCCAGGACAAACCTTGGACTATGTCCGCCCTCACATGACTCATGACCCACTTTTACGTGGGCGAAGATAATTGGCTGGCAAGACGCAGCCACAACTTCGAAGACCTCGAAACCTCCGAAGTTAGGGACGACAATAGGAAACCAAATCACAACAAAAACAAGCGCCGACATAACAACAGTGATGCCAATGCCACGACCATTAACGTCGGCTTCCACAATTCCCGACCTGGGCAGCGGAAGAAGCCTGCTAAAGGCAATCGCGATGGACCAACCCCACTGGAGAAGATCATGGAAAGTCCTTTCCAATTCCATGGCACTCAAGAGAAGCCCGCCAACCACACGCACCACAATTGTTGGGTGTTCAAACAGGCCGACAAGCTCATGCCCGAGGATCAAGGCATGAGCCCTCGTAGCAAGGATGAAGATGAGCCTCGGGGTCCGATTGGTGACGGACAAAAGAAATCCCCTCAGAGGTCAAAACAGTAAACATGATATACGCCACCCATATACCCAAGATGGAGAGCAAGCGCGCCCTTCGAGAGTTCTATGCTGTAGAGCCTGTAGCCCCGAAGTATAACCCATGGTCGGCATATCCGATCACCTTTGATCGACATGATCACCTGACTAGTGTTCGTCATGGGGGTTCGGCCGCCCTCGTCCTAGACCCCATCATATATGGGTATCACCTCACAAAACTGCTAATGGACGGAGGAAGTAGCCTTAACCTGATTTACTCAGACACGGGAAAAAGGTGGGTATAGATCCGTCAAGGTTCAAACCCAGCAACACTACCTTGAAAGGAGTAATTCCAGGCGTCGAGGCTCAGTGTACGGGCTCCATCAGCCTAGAAGTAGTGTTCGTCTCGGCCGACAACTTTCGAAGAGAAGACTTGATCTTCAACATTGTACCCTTCCGCAGCGGCTATCATGCCCTGCTCGGCCGAACAACGTTCGCTCGCTTTAACGCCATACCGCACAATGCATACCTCAAGCTCAAGATGCCCGGCCCCAAGGGGGTCATTACTGTCAACGGCAACACAAAGTGCTCTCTCCGAACTGAGGAACATGCGCTGGCCCTAGCAGCCGAATTTAATTACAGTGATGATTGGCAAGCTCCGACATCTGCCGTAAAGGCATGCAAGGTGGGGAAGCGAGCACGGCTTCAGTCCGAACTCTCAGAACCTTCCCCTCCCCTTAAATAGGGATTCATCCCCATCGCACAACCCTAGAACCAGCAAAGTACGTGCCAAGGAAGCACAACTTCGCACTTAAAATTCCATGGGCGGCGGTGGGGAAAAGGGTAAGTGTTTGGCTGGACCGAACTATTACCACTACACTGTCTTCGGACCAATGCAAACACTGTCAATGGGCCTGCCAAATGTGTAAAGCTCATCCACACTTCGGCGACTTCTCAAGACCTTGTTTGCAAGATCCTTTTGTCGAACAGTACCACCCATTGATGTGCACCAAGGCGCAGGAGTAAACAAGTGGCTGGGCACATCGAGGACGTAAAGTCACCAATCGAAGACCCCTAGTACAACCACTCCTGTATAATTTCTTTTTTTCACCTACCCGTAAGAAGTTGCTTCAACAATCCGAGCAATAAGAGTTGTTGAGAAAAATATAACATCATTATACATGTTTGTCTCATTGTCCTTTTTTGCACATATTTTCTTTCTCCCTCTTCTTGTAAAACTATTTTGTATGTGGTGATGCAACCAGCTAATAGACCCGGGGCTCGAGCTTAAAAAACAAAATCGCCTTACGAACATTTTCTTATGCGTTCGGCGTCTTGGAATTCGCTTTATATGCACTGGTTTCGAACTATGTCTTGGGTCAATAGTTGGGTTGCCTGGCTCCTGTGCTTGCCCCTTTACGTTCCGCTAGTTTGGCTAAAAGGGCAAAGGGAGACCCCCTGCAATTGTGTTTTTGGCTAGTCTGGTCAAGCACCTCGGGGGAGAAAGCCAAAATCTAATTGTCATAGTATGCGGGAACCGGTCTGTGAATCCGAACTTAAAGTGTTATACTCAAATCCTCGTCGTGGGATATTCCGTGTCATACGAGGGGTTTGTTTTTCATACAAACCATGTGATATTGGCTTCAACCGTGGTTCATCCGAACATCACAAAGCACAGGGGGCTAGTCATCAGCCCCTCGCAGTCCTTTTCGTGACCTACGGCTAAGTGAAAGCAATAAAGCACTATGGTCTAATTGCCTGGTCTGCCGCACACTACCGCCTTCGGGTACCGATAGTTCGGCTAAGGTTATAGTGCGTAACTAGAAACACCCCACGTAGTATCTACATGGGGGTTGAAGCCGACTACTGGCAGCTTTCAGTTTAAACGGCCACAAAGGAGTTATAAAGGAATGCAAAACATTAAAAACATGATAAACCATGCATAAAAAATATACAAGCGTTTAAAAGTCTTCGTACATATTATAACGCATCTAATCGTACATGTTCTATTTTGAACACTACGACTCTATCACCCGAGCAACCTCCATTACTCCGGAGAACTAGAGCCCAGGCCGCTGATGTTCCTTTCCGGGAGGCGGAGGAGCGGTGGCTATCTTCATCGGATCAAGCCCCGGCCAGTGCACTTTGGCATTTGCGAAGGCCATCCGAGATCCTTTGATGCAGGAGGAGTGCTTCAGTGCGGCGATCCCGGGCACGACATCGACCAACTTCTATACTAGTCCAAAGTAGCAGCCCAATAGTGGCTCGTTGGGCCATAGCCGGATGCAGGGATCCTTCATGGTCAGTTCCGCCATCCGGTGCAGCTCCATCAGCTGCTTGAGCTTCTCAATAAGGAGAAGAGAGCGCTCGAGGGCTTCGAACTGAGCCCAAAATAGACGAGCTTCGTCTCCTTCCCGCGAAGCATAGAGCTGATTCGTGTTCGCCGCGCTCTTCTAAAGGTTGGAGCAGGCGCCTGAGGAACGCCACACCTAGGTAAGCAACTCGAACTTGTTATTCCCGAAGACACACTGCAATAAGAATGGGTTACCATCTGTTATAGCCTTCGGTTGGCAAACTTGCTCTTCGAAAAACCTCCTATCCACACGCTCCTTTTGTAGTTCGGTTTTCATGGTGGATAGTTTGGCATCCTGCTCCTTGCCTTTCTGCACAAGGGCCTCACACTTTTGGCCAGCGTCCTTGAGCTCCTATTGGATCTGGTCCACCCAAGCCTCATGCTTGTCGCTGGTGGCCCTTAGGGCTGACAACGTGGAAGCCGCTTGGTCGGCCGCCGCCCTCTCAACCGAAGCCACCTGCTTCACATTTTGTAGCTCGGCCTTGAGCTTCTCCATTTCTTTCGCCGAGGCTGTGTAAACATCAAGAATAAGAATACTGAGTAAGTCTTACCTTGCACCTCGTCGAATCTCTTGTTAGGAGCATCAAGCTCGTCTTCGAAGCTTTTGAGCTTCCGATTCAGCTCGCCTAGTTCGGCGGCATTCACAGCCGCCGCTGATGACAAAGCCTGCAAAAACAAATCCTTATTAGGTTACATAAGCTCAAAATTACCGAACTAACATCAATCTGATTCTATGGCCGGTCTTCTTCGGGGCTGGTTTGAACATTCCGAACATATAATTTGGTATATAGTTCGGGAAATGATCCATGATTGACCCCTAGGTAAGTTCTTTCAAACTCCCCTAGGGCTTGGGGGCTGCCATGTATACAATGATAACACAAAGAAATTAATATTTTGCAAATAAAGCATCACATGGTTCACCTGAAAGCCCTCCAAGAGACCCTTAAAGGCCTCCTTCAGTCCATTGTCGACACACTGAATGGTCTGCAATACCGCACCCATAAGGGTGCGGTGCTCCTCGGAGATGGAGGTGCTCGATAAATCCTCCCCCATGACCAGCCACCCATTGGTCGGTGGTGCGGATGGTGTTCGGACAACCTGATCACCAACCGGGGACTGAGCAAGAACCTCCGGAGGTTTGGTACGCTCGGGAGACGTCCTCAGAGGGGACTAAGCATCCGCCCGTCCGGCCTCCTCAGTATCCGGGTGGGGTACTGCCCCCCGGTCCTCGATGGCCGAGGCGTTAGCCTCGGCCATGATGTCGGCTCCCCCACCGCTGGTGCCCGGATCCATAGGAGCATGATGGGGCGACACCTCTGCGGTGTCCTTCGTGGTGCATAGAGTAGTAGGATGCGACGTGTTCCCGTTCTCCGCTAAATCGGCGGGTGGGGTCTCCCCATCCGAAATCTGGTCGGTGGGGAGGACGCGCGTGTCACACCCTGTGATTTGCCTCATGACTAAGCTATCATGACTCAAAAATCAGGGCCGATTAAAACTTTTGTGTGCTTGTTATGCTTGACTTGATTACTCATTGTTTGATTGCTTGCTAGTGCTCTATACTCATAAAACTCCCTCCTACTCTCAAAGATCTTTTCCTTGATCCAAAATTCTTGCCCAATGATCATGTCATGCGAATAGCACCCAAAACTATTTTTATCAAATATTATTTTCGCCAAAAAGCATTTATTTAAATTAGGTTTTCAGAACCCCCTGATTTCAGGTTTTCACTACAAGTCCCCAAATTGGGTGGATCCTTTTTCCCCAAATGCTTTATTTGGAACCTACTATATATATATAACTTCCCAAAACCACAGAATATTATTTTTAAAGATTATTTTCATATTTTATTTAAAGGCTTTTTCTTAAGGACATAAATTTTCTTTTATAGGGAAAAATATTTAAATGCTTTAAAAGAATTTCGGAAAATTTAGGAAAACTAAGTGGACATATATTTTCCATATATGAGGGTTTTAACACATGGTCATGTTCAAAATATTGGACAAAATCCTTCAAAACCATTTCTGCCTATTCCTAGCATTTGAAATATTTGTATAAGAAATATTCTCTATTAAATCCAGGAAAATTCTAGCATGTCACATATGCTATACATGTTCGTCTTGCCAAGTTTCATCTCAATCCCAATTGTTTTGGTTCACCAAAATATCCCAAAACCATTCCTGTCCAGAGCCAAATTTGATCAACTTTACATTGTGAAGTTTCTCTTATTGATCCCAAACTTTATGGACATGTTCTAATCCCCAAATAATGATGTTACACCAAGTTGTGAATCAAGGGGATTAGTTTAACCCAATTGGATCTAGAGAAACCTGATTTTGTTGAATCCTAGGGTTTACCATGTTTACATTGCAAACTTTCGGAAAATCATCTCCAAACTTGTGATTAGGACCAAATGGACTTAACATTTACCCCTAGTAAATCTCAAGATCATAGGATTCCCCTGCCTAGCCCAATCATAGCACAAACACCTTCAGCCATGAACTTGTGGACAAGCAAAGTGGGCCCAAAAAGATTCCCCTTGCCCCCAACCTTTTACCACAACATGGTCTAGCCCCCTTATACCTCCAGTAACATTGCCATGCCCTCTGATCAATTATTTGGGGGATAACTCCCTCATTCTCCCTCTCTTTTACCATGGCAAGACCTCTTCTTTCCCCTCTCCCATTATTCTATTCATAAAAATGCCTCCAAACCTTTCCAAGGCATCATTTGCATCAACCCAAACCCAAATATGGAATACTCATGTGGGAAATATGAGCAGTACCTCTAAAACTAGATTATGGTAGTAAAAGTAGCTTTGAACTGCAAGTACCCTATGCACTCTTCTAGCTGAGCTGAAAATGGGTGGTTATGTAGGCCCTCAATACCCATGACCACTAGACATGGATTGGTCCCAAGAGGCCCACAGTAAAAACATCTTGGATAAGCTCCAAGTTTGCTGCTACAAACTTCCCAGCTGTGAAAACCCATTTCAACCAGCTCCAATTCCCTTGAAATTTACCAGGAACCTATATCATGCATGCCTTGCACGCCATACATGTTTGACCGACAAAAATGTTGCCCTGGACATGCCCTTGCGTGGTGACCACATAGTCGACATGCAAAACCGGCGCTCTGCCGCTTGTCCTCGTCCTATAGCTCGTGTCCAGTAGCGACAGAGTGCCACAGCATGCCGGGCATCTTCCCTTGGCCTCGCACGCCCCTCCCCAATGCTCACATGATTCCAAGACACCTCTGGCCCGCGTGCTCCCTGCGCTCGAAGCGCATCCGAGGCTCGCCTGAGCCCCACCTCGTCGCCCTCACTTTTATCCCTTCCCCGGGCTCACCCTCGGGCCTAGTAGCACTCCCCTCACTCCCAGAGCCTCCCTGGCTAAGACACTTAAGCTCCAGGGATCACCTTCTTCCCCCACGGCCGCCATGGCACCGCCACGACCTCGGCCCAACTCGGCTCCCTCCTCTTCCCCAAACCGTGCAAGGAAACCAGTAGATCCACCGCCACCCTCCCTCACTCATCATTTCCTCCTCCGATGGCCTGAACACCGAACTCCATGGCCATCATCGCCGGAATCCGCCGCGGGCAAGGTCGCACTCAAATAGGCACTTCCCGGTGAAGGAAAGGACCCCTGGGGGTGAGGCCCTTCGCCCTGATCCCGCTAGTGGTCAAAGCCTCACCGGGGGCGGTCTGAGCCGCCAGGGCGACGCCAGCGAGTGCTCGGCCCTGCCTCCCCTGTCTCGCCCTGGCGGGAGGTGGGAGAAGCCCTGCCGGCCAGGACCGCCAGTAAGCCACCCAAGGGCCGGGCCCGGTGGTTTAATTGGAGACGACTCCAGGTATTGGCGCCTTCCCCGACCGAAGGCATATTTCAGCAAATACGCCATCGACGTGGCACCTGGCGTGCGTGGCTGGGCCGGCCCTGTGCGCCCGGTGGCTATCTTGCGCCCAGTGCATGAATGGCCCGTTGGGTAAAACCCCTTTTCCAATTTCTCTTCTTCCAGAACTTGTAAAATTCATAATAAATTCATATGACCTCTAATTTTGATGATTCAAATTCCTATATTCTTCTAAAATCCCATTCTACTTAATTATACAACTTTCAAAATTTTCCACTGCAAGTTTTTGCACTGTTCAAATTTAAATTAAATTTGAATTATTCAAGCCCCACTTGCAAATCCCTAGTGAGTTCAAATTAACTCCAAATTAGGTGATCCAAATTCCTAGATGGCTATAATGTCATTACCTATTTATCTAGGCATGGTTAACATTTTCCCATGCCCCTATTCTACTTGGCCTAATTAATAATACCTTTTCCCATTTATTTCCTGCTAGGAAATTCATAGGAAAATCCTCACAACTCCAAATCCAGTGAAAACACTTCCCACTCATTTTTATTAAAACATTTTTTGTGGACACCTTATAGGACCATCAATTCCTTCATTTCCACGATTCAAAAACCTCCCTTGATCCACATCCAATGAAACCTCCTTGAATATTTTCCTTATGACCAGAGGTGTCCATGAAAAAATAAAACTCCTATTTATAGAGCACTTTTATTTTCTGCTTGTTGTGTTGCTTATTGCGGTTGTTTACGGAGATAGTTAATGAAGTAGAGGTAGTGCTCAGGATGGACGAGGAGCGTGTGAAGACCTCGAAGACTTTGCAAAGCCAGGCAAGCAGCCCTTTGACCATGACTATAAACCCTTTTGTTGCATGTCATATAACACTAGTTGTTCTGATGAATTGATCATGTTGATAAGGTACCCCCCTTCGCTGGGATGCCTCTGATACCTTACCATTGATACTTGCATCATGCATGACCCTACCTTCCTATGAGTGTTGTGCGGGTGGGATTAGTTAGGTTGCTAGTAGTGCTATGCAAGTGGGATGGGAATATGCATGGTGACGGAAACAAAACAGTTTCAATGAATTTTCGAAAACCCCGTCGGGTGCCACTAATGCCTGAGGGAGATGATGTTGAGTTGGGTTACCACTTGATAAAGAAGTGGTGTACCAGAGCAAGTGAGTGTGTGTGGTTTTCGAAAAACGGATGGGTGTGAGTTGCGACCGTCATTCCAACCTTACATGTACAACCACTGTACCCCTATATGGGAGGGGCTTTGTTTATTACCTTGGTGGGTAATAGCATAGAGCCTGCATTACTAGTGGCGGGAGTGGCGTGGTCACTCTTGATACGGGGTCGTATCGGAATGGACGATCATGCACTGTTTTTACAGGCACCGGGCACACCGTTGATCCCCTCATGGATGGTACGATCTGGGGCATGGCTAGTGTGATGTACATTGTGAGGGCTGAGTACCAATCGAGTGGACTCTTTGTTTAGTATAGGTAGGTGAAAGGCATAGTTCGTGTGCTTACCTCGGGTATGTGAAGTACCGCGAATCGTGGATGACATGGAAGTTCCCCGAGTCTTGTGGATAAAGTGTGCAACCTCTGCAGAGTGTAAAACTATTCGAATAGCTGTGTCCATGGTCAAGGACAGTTGGATGACTGCTCTTGTGATACGTCTAGTGTTCTCTAAACTTGGTGTGTGTGTGTGTGTGTGGTGACAAGGATGATTCTTGAGTCGAGTCGGATGACTTGGCATGATGACTGAACATGAGATGTTTAGACGGTACATGAGACAAGTCTTAGGACTTGGTGTGATGGTCGAACATGAGACGTCCAACCCCTGCTTATGATGATGACTGTGATGTGTTCTTATGAACACCTATCCATTGTTAATGCATGCTTACTTAAGTTACTTGATCATGTCATTGCACTCAAAACTAGCTTTCTGCAAAACTTACCTATTAGTGCTATATCATGCATTGATATTGCTTGCGAGTACATTCAAAAGTACTCATTGGCTTGCCACTGGTTATTTTATTGGCCAGGCATGAAAGATCAGGTTATGATGAAGATAACCATGGTGATGGGCATGCGAGCTAGGACACTTCCCAGTCAGAATGCCTGTAGGGTTAAGGTAGATGGCATGGGTTCACGCTATCGTTGAAGATTCCTGCTGCAATCGTATGAAGACTTGACCATAAAGGCCATATAAGGCCATATTTGAGTAAACCGATATGTAATGGATGTAAGACTCCTGTTATTCAGTTTCTGTGTGTTCAGTGAGCATTGATCTCTGGGATCAGTGTGCACGTACATTAGGTGATCACAACTTATGAGTCGGGGTCCCCACAGCGCGGTGGGGTGCATAATGAGAAAATGCTCGGATGTTAGTAACCCTCAAGGACTATCAATAACAACCGAGGGAGTGTTCGGATCCTTAACTCCGAGCTGGGGGTTTGACCCTCAGGCTCCTTTGTGGAACCCTCTCGAAGTCATCAGACTCGGTATCCGAGTCTGAACTGTCGTCGGACAGGATTACCTGTGTCCGATGTGCTTTCTTCGGGGCAGGAGGGGGTACCTCCTCTGCGGCGTCCAATGACGCCACCCTGTTTCTTGCGAGGGGGAATCGCCCTCCGCCTTGCCTTCGTCCTCGTCCTCATGCTCCTCTTGATTCGAGGAGGCATGGGTTTCTTCGGACACAGCCTCTGGCTAGTGCCTGATGCGCATACCTTCTTGGCCTGGTTTCTTCTTATTCTCTTTCTTCGCAAGCGCCTCGTAAGGCGCCTCGATGAGCATCTCCGCTAACAGCCCGGACATGATGTCTTCAGGCTGAGGCGCTGGGCAGTCAATGCGCATGGCTTTGCTCAACCATTTCTGGAAAGAATGATTGGAAAGATGTTTTAGAAACTTCTTTATGAGAGATAGAGTCGATCAAACAGAGCTATGCTATACCTTGGAGGCAGGCTTGGTGGCGTGTAGACCCCGATCCTCCTCTTCGACTGGCCAATCCTTCTGCGATTTGACAAGTGCCTTCCACAACTTCTCTCGAGTAGTGCGGAAGAGGTGCCGAATCGTGGGCTCATATATGAGCTAACGAGCCCAAAAGGGAGCATCTCGGTGCTGATAGGGGAGGATGCGACGCCGGAACATGACCTATACCACGTTGGTGAGCGTGATGTTGTTATCAATCATCGAGCCGGTGCGCTTATGCAGGTTGCTCACCTCCTTGCCCGACCCCCAGTTGAGGCCCTTTCGGAGCCACGAGGTTAATCTGGTGGGGGGACCAGATCTGAATCCGGATGGGGCAGCTTGACCTCCCTCCCTCGGCTCGATGATGTAAAACCACTCCTTCTGCCATACTTTGATGGTGTCGATGAAGGTACCGGAGGGCCATACGATGCGGGTGAGCTTGATGATGACAGCCCTGCCGCAGTCTACGTGTTCACCTGCGAGACACTTTGGCTTGATGTTAAACACCTTGTGCCAAAGGCCAAAGTGTGGCTCGACCCGCAGAAAAGCCTCGCAGACGAGGATGAAGGCCGATATGTGCATGAAGGAATTCGGCGGGAGGTCGCGGAAGTCGAGGCCCTAGAAGAACATGAGCCCCTTGACGAAGGGGTCGAATGGGAAGCTCAATCCCCGGATGATGTGGGGAATAAAAACCACTCTTTCGCCTGGCTTGGGGGTGGGGATCACCTGGTCCTTCTCTGGCGCGTGGTGGAAGATGTTGGTGGGGAGGTAGCCGATGGTCTTAAGGTCCCGGATGTCTTGGTCGGTGACCGTGGAGGCCTCCCACTTGCATTGGATCTGGAACCCGCCATGGATTAGCTCGGAGAAGGTGTGGTGGAAGACCTAGATCTACGCTGTGGAAGCTCAGAAGGATGGGGAAGCAGAGGGTGCGAGAGGGGAGCGTGGTTAAGCCTTGGGGTTTTCTTTCCCTTTTATGAGGCTTATCGCTGTTTGGATCCTCTTTCTACGGCGTGAATCCCTCCGCTTCTGGAGACATGTATGCCATTGCACGCGCATGATTAAACGTATCCCGTATAAAACGGGGCATGATCTGTGCATTGATAGTTCGTGTTGATGAAAATGGCCTCGAACCGCGAATCGAGTTTTTGCAACTGGCTTAGCGGTCGTGGTGGGCCGTGACCTTTCATCAGAAAGGTCATCAGAGGACGTTATTTTACCCCTTGACGTTTGGCCTTCAGGCCCGACCTATTCACGGTGTTTGGACGCGCCTCTATTTGGAGAACTACATGTCATCGGAGGTCGAACTAAACACGGTAGGAAGAACTCACCTCGCAAGGCGAAGACTCCGATTATGCAAAGCGATTGAAGCTAATACCCTTGGCATTGGAGGCAAGTTCGGGGGCTACTGAGGGAGTGCAGGATTAAGGGGTACTCGGGAGGCCAACCTGTTTCTTATGGGCCACACTGTATGGGCCGCTTACCGAACATTGAATCGATCGAAGGCCATGTCTCTAGGCAGGAAGCTTCGGGAATAATGGCTTCTCCTCTGATACGTCTCCATCGTATCCACTTTTCCAAACACTTTTGCCCTTGTTTTGGACTCTAATTTGCATGATTTGAATGGAACTAACCCGGACTGACGCTGTTTTCAGCAGAATTGCCTTTGTGTTATTTTTTTTGCAGAAATAAAAGTTGTCAGATCGTCCTGAAATTTTACGGAGAATATTTTTGTATTTAATAAAAAAATTGGCACAAGAATCAACCAGAGGGGGGGGGGGACATCTGCAGGCCACAAGCCTGCTAGGCGAGGGCATCCCCCTGGCCGCGCCTAGCAGGCTTGTGGGGCCTGTGTGGCTCCTCCGACCTCATCTCCAGCTCCATTTAACCCTATTCACGGAGAAAAAAATCAGAGAGAAGAGTCATCGTGTTTCACGATACGGAACCTCCGCCACCTCCTGTTCTTCCTCGGGAGACCAGATCTGGAGTCCGTTTTGGGCTCCAGAGAGGGGAAATCGACGCCATTGTCATCACCAACCATCCTTGATCACCAATTCCATGATGCTCTCCGACATTCATGAGTAATCTCATCGTAGGCTTGCTAGATGGTGATGGGTTGGATGAGATTTATCATGTAGTCGAGTTAGTTTTGCTAGGGTTTGATCCCTAGTATCAACTATGTTTTGAGACTGATGTTGCTATGACTTTGCTATGCTTAATGCTTGTCACTAGGGCCCGAGTGCCATGATTTCAGATCTGAACCTATTATGTTTTCATGAATATGCATGTGTTCTTGATCATATCTTGCAAGTTGTAGACACCTATTACTAGTTATGATCCGCATCCCCCAAGGTGATAATATCTGGAATTCTTTCCGGTGATTACCGTAGTTTGAGGAGTTCATGTATTAACTAATTGCTAATGTTTTGGTCTAGTTCTCTATTAAAAGGAGGCCTTAATATCCCTTAGTTTCCATTAGGACCCCGCTACCACGGGAGGGTAGGACAAAAGATGGCATGCAAGTTCTTTTCCATAAGCACGTATGACTATATATGGAATACATGCGTACATTACATTGATGAATTGGAGCTAGTTCTGCGTCACCCTATGTTATAACTATTGCACGATGAATGATATCCAACATAATTATCCATCACCAATCAATTGCCTACGAGCTTTCCACATATTGATCCTTGCTAAGTTACTTCTCCGCTGCTGCTGTTACAATCACTATAAAACTGCTATTGTTACTCTTGGTACCATTACCGTTAGTTCCATACTACTTTGCTATTGAATACTTTGTTGCAGATATTAAGTTTGTCTGGTGTGGTTGAATTGACAACTCAGCTGCGAATACTCGAGACTATTCTTTGGCTCCCCTTGTGTCAAATCAATAAATTTGGGTTGAATAATCTACCCTCAAAAACTGTTGCGATCCCCTATACTTGTGGGTTATCAAGACCTTTTTCTGGCGCCGTTGTCGGGGAGCATAGCTCTATTATCTGAGTCACTTGGGATTTATATGTTTTGATCACTATGCAGAATCTGAAAGATTCAAAAACCAAGATCTATCCCTCTACTATGAGGGGAGGTAAGGAACTGCCATCTAGCTCTACACTTGATTCACCTTTTGTTATGAGTAAGTTTGCGACACCACCACCTACTAGTAATTCTGATATGTCGCAAGTAATTGATGATGCCACTTCTGATATGCATGATGCTTATGATGATACTTTGCTTGATAATACTGTGCCACTGGGTGAATTTCTTGATGAACAAATTTCTAGAGTCAATGCTGAGAATTATGATACTTATGAAACTGATGAAATTATTGAAACTGAACACTTTGAGACACCTAATAGACCTAGCTCTCCTAGGTATGAATTGCCTGATATTCCTGAGGGTAGCTAGGTACTTTCTTGCTTGTAAGGATAGATATGATCTTAATAAACTACTTTGCAAGTGGAAAGAAAAATTTGTGAATGCTAGAATGAAATATGATCCTAAGTTTTGTACTTCACCTGTCTTTGTTACTGATAAGGATTATGAATTCTCTGTTGATCCTGATTTAATTACTTTGGTTGAATATGATCCTTTCCATGGTTATGAATCTGAAACTGTTGTGGCACATCTTACTAAATTGAATGATATAGCCACCCTATTTACTCATGAGGAAAATGCGTTATTACTATATCCTTAAGTTGTTTCCTTTCTCGTTAAAGGGTGATGCTAAGATATGGTTCAATTCTTTTGCTCCTGGTTGTGTGCGTAGCCCCCAGGATATGTTATATTATTTCTCTAAAAAATATTTCCCTACCCATAAGAAACAAGTTGCCTTGCGGGAAATATTTACTTTGTGCAAATTGAAGAAGAGAGTCTCCCACAAGCTTGGGGGAGGCTTCTCCAATTACTTAATGCTTGCCTGATCATCCTCTCAAGAAAAACGAAATA
The DNA here is from genome assembly GCA_022496015.1 of Hordeum marinum. NCBI lineage: Eukaryota > Viridiplantae > Streptophyta > Magnoliopsida > Poales > Poaceae > Hordeum > Hordeum marinum. The sequence continues at coordinate 373,862,727 of CM039673.1, forward strand.
CTTGATATCTTTTATAATGGACTAACCGATGCTTCTAGGGACCACCTAGATAGTTGTGCTGGTTGTGTTTTTAGGGAACAAACTATTGAACAAGCTGGAATACTATTGAATAATATATTGAGCAATGATAATGATTGGACTATTCCCGAACCACCTCCAAAGCCAACTCCAAAGAAAAGAGGTATTCTATTTCTAAGTCCTGAAGATATACAAGAGGCAAAGAAATCTATGAAAGGAAAATGTATTAAAGCTGAAGATGTTAAGACTCTACCACCTATTGAAGAAATACATGGCCTTGATAACCCGACACAGGTAGTAGAGGTAAATTCTCTTTGTAGATTTGATGAAAGCGATATTCCTTATAATAAGTCTGCTAGCCAATGCTTGGATGAGTTTGATAATTTTGTTGTTAAGCTAGAAAATTTTAATGCTTATGTTAGTAGACAGTTGAAACATAATGCTTTCATGCTTGATCGCTTAGGTGACTATATGAGTAGAACTATCAATGGTCTCAAACTGATTAGTAAACATGCTTCCATGGTAACTACTCAAGTAGAACAAGTACTTAAAGCTCAGAATGACTTGCTTAATGAGATGAATAGTAAGAACAATGATCATTCTGTTAAAGTTGTGACTAGAGGTGGAAGAATGACTCAGGAACCTATGTATCCCGAGGGCTCAAAGGGGTAATATTGATGCACCTAGTCGTTCCAATAATAAGAGAAACAAGGATGATGATAGAACCTTGCATGCTGCTAGTGAACCTGTTATTGATACACCCGAAACCCGAAATGACATTTCTGTTTCTAATGCTGAGACACAATCTGGTGATGAACGTGAGCCTAGTGATAATATGAATAATGATGTTCATGTTGATGCTCAACCTAGTAATGATAATGATGTGGAGATTGAACCTGCTATTGATCTTGATAACCCACAACCTAAGAATGAAAGATCTGACAAAAGCGATTTTATTACTAGGAAGCAAGGTAAAGAAAGAGAACCATGGGTTCAGAAACCCATTCCTTTTCCTCCTAAACCATCCAAGAAAAAGGATGATGAGGATTTTGAGCACTTTGTGGAAATTCTTAGACCTGTCTTTTTGCATATGCGCTTGACCGATATTCTGAAAATGTCTCCTTATGCTAAGTATATGAGAGAAATTCTGACTAATAAAAGGAAGATACCGGATGCTGAAATTTCCACCATGCTTGCTATTTATACCTTTAAGGGTCGAGTACCAAAGAAATTAGGAGATCCAGTAATACCAACTATACCATGCTCTATTAAAGGAAATTATGTTAAAACTACTTTATGTGATTTGGGAGCTGGTGTTAGTGTTATGCCTTTCTCTTTATATTGTAGACTTGATTTGAATAATTTGGCACCTACTGAAATCTCTTTGCAAATGGCTGATAAATCAACTGCTCTACCTATCATTATTTGTGAGGATGTACCTATCATAGTTGAAATGCTACTATCTTAACGGACTTTGTTATTCTCGACATTCCCAAGGATGACAGAATGTCAATCATCCTTGGTAGACCCTTCTTCAATACCGTAGGGGCTGTTATTGATTGCAACAAGGGCAATGTCACTTTTCATATTAATGGTAATGAGCATACGGTACACTTTCCAAAGAAACAGCCTCAAGTTCATTGTATCAACTCCATTGAAAAAATTCCAATGATTGTTATTGGAGACTTTGAATTCCCTCTTCCTACTGTCAAGAAGAAATATGATATACTTATTGTTGGGGACATGCATATCCCCATTAAGGTAACTTAGTGTTATTCAAAAAAATTCTTTGGTTTCATGTTATTTGAAAGAAGTTTGTTAATAAGACTTGATCAACCTTATTGATGGATTCTTGTTGATGAGCATGTGATGGATGAAATTAGAAAGCACAACTCCTTGTACCCAACTTTTACTTTCTATTAGCTAGATGAAATTATGCAAGAATGCTATTATTTTCCTGTTTTCTGAGTTTCCTGTGCAATAAAAAAGTGACCTGAGAATAAAAGTTCTTCAAATGCCCTGAAAATGGAGTATGATTTTTTCTGAATTATTTAAGAATTTCTTGCACTGAGCACACTACAGGGGGCTACACCAGTGGGCCACAAGCCAATAAGGCGTGACCACCCCCTAGCCGCACCTAGTAGGCTTGTGGGTCCCACGTGGGCCCCCTTCACTTATTCCAACAACCATCCACTTCATCTTCCTCCAGAAAAAATTCTCCCATTGCTCAAACCCGTGTTCTAGCTCACTTTGCTGCCATTTTTGATCTCCTTGTTCAAAGCTTCATTCGCAAAACTATTTTGGGAGATTGCTCTTTGGTATGTGATTCCTCCAATGGTCCAATTAGTTTTTGTTCTAGTGCTTTATATATTGCAAATTTTTGCTGCTGTGGTGACCTTGTTCTTGAGCTTGAATGTCAAATTTGTATGGTCCCAAGTAGTTTTAATGCATAATATAGCCTCTAGGCACTTGGGAGAGTAGTTGCTATGAGTTTTGTTGAGTTTTGTTCACCTTTATTTTGGGTCAAAAAAATCAGAGACAAAAATGTTGAGGAGATTATTAAGAGGCTCTTCAAGTCGGAGTTCTAAGGATGATGAAAATGAGATGAGGGAGAAACTCAAGTATAATATTCCTCGCGTCACAGAAGTTCGACCATGTGAATGGATGTGTAACACATTCTTGAGGGCGGCCGGAATTTATGAAGATTTTTATTATTTGGCCAAGAATGCAGGCATCACCGACTTCCGCAGCAATAAGTGTGACCAGTACCTCTTGCTCACGAATACCTTTGTGCCAAATTTTCACTTTCATTCTAGGGAAGTCCCTCCTACAGTAGAATTTCACTTATATGATGTGCCTAAGAAAATGAACCTTTATGATTTTTGCAAAGTTTGCAAAATACCCTATGAGGGCAGCAACAGGGAACCACGTCCTCGAGACATGGAAGATTTTATTGCCGTAGTCACTGTAGGGGAAGAGAGAGGTGTGTCAAAGGCAGGAGCGGCTAGTTTACATTTTCATGTGCTACGTTATTATCATTATTTGTGGGAAGATGTTTAGTTGGTCGCTGGGAGAGTGGAAGTCTTAGTGCCCCTGATCTCGCCATTCTGCGCCATGCTTTATTTTGCTGATAGAACCTTTAGTATGGGTGCTATGGTGGCCTAACGGTTGAACACCAACCGTTCGAAGGGGCCCATATTCAGAGGCATATATGCATCTCATTTAGACAAACATTTTGAGATACCCATTAGGCTTAATGAGAAATATGACAGGCTGCTACCCGCGAAGTTTTTTGATTATGACCGTATGGTAGCTCATGATGTTATTAAGAAAAATTGTCGTAGGAACGAACACCTATGGGATCATGGAAATCCCTCTCGGTTCGGTGAGGGGAAGGATTACACAAAGAGCCAGTCTAATGAATAGCATGGGAGGATCTTTACCTAGGTTTGGGCCGCACGAATGTGTAAAACCCTACTCCTGCTTGGTTGTATTGAGAGTGTTCTAAGGGTTCTAGCTACAGGAGCGCTATGAGCAGCTGCCACCTACGTGACCTAGTGTTCTTAGAGTCCCGAAAATCGACTAGTCAAAGGTCTAAAAATGCAAAAAGTCCTCTACCGTATCACCCTCGGCCTCCTTTTATACTCCGAAGGGGATCCCAACAGTGGCATACAGTGCGTACACGGGGTGTATAGAGCTACACTGCTATCATACCTAACACTGACAGAGTAGGACATGCGCATTTAATGCACCGTCGGGCATCTCTGTCCGTCAGTGGGATGGGATAGGAGCCTGTCCCATCGGCGCCACTTAGCTCCCTTCAACGTCGACGCCACGACACGCGTCGAGGTGGATTGACACCTACCCTGTGTGCTAACGAGGTCTTGCCGAGGCTTTGCCTTGCCAAGGCCTTGCTTCGCCTAGGCGTTCAATAGCCCTCCCGGCAAGACCTTGCCGGTGGTCTTGATTTTCCTGTGCTGGTATCTAGTAAGTCCCTGCTGGGCCTTGCTGCCAGGGTCGCTACTACTGCCCGTGCACGAGTAAAGGGGCACTAGAGAGCCCAAAACTCTAGTGCACCGACAGGAGCCCCCGGGCCTTGGCCACACATGTCGCGAGACGCTGTTGGGCTAGGCCCAATCAGTGTACGAGCACACGTGGCAGGGGCCTTGCAGTTGTGATCATCGCGCATGCTGCCCTTCCCCACGACGACCATTGAATGCGAGACGTGGGGTACGTGCGTGGCGCGGTCGTTACAGTAGCGCGCCCACAAATGTTTCTATGTTAGCTTATTCAAGTAAAGAGACCGCCCCGCGCCTTCCCCATAAAAGAGGAAATTGCAGAGGCACTGTTCATTTACCTCTCGTCTTTCCCAATCTGAAAATCGTCGCCGTCTTCTTGTAGTCTGCCTCTCCGTTCCATCTTTTTCTTCTATTAATCTCCCCTAGGGGAGAAAGTCAAATAAAGATGTACTTAGGAAAAAGCAATATCTTATGTAAATTTCACCCTATTTTGAATGAAAGTGAATTGTCTTCCTTGTAACCTTTTTTCGTATATGGAATTTTCCCTAGCTTTCTTGGAAAAATCTTGTCGGCGTGCATAGCCCTACCGCGATTGCTCGAGGAATAGGTCCTTAGCAGCCTGCTGGTGGAGCTACTACTGGCAAGATACCTCGGCGTCCTTGGTACAACCGTTCAAGGTGTGGCTCTTGCTTGAAATAGAATATTCACTTGAGTCATTGAGAGGACTCGAAACGAAACAAGGAGCGCGGGCGTGGCCACTAAAGCTGTTGAGCGGTCCCGCACATGGTGAGGGCACAGCCAATCGCGGCAAGGTTCTCGTGCGTGCAGGTTTTCCGCACACAAGCCTAAATCGTCCAAGGAAAATAACCTCACGATAAGGATTCACTTGGGGTTTTTGCAACTTATCTTTTTGTTGTCGTGCTCCCTCCGGCCAGTTTTTTTTGGGATGTCGCTCATAGGTATCCGTACCACCATTCCCTACCCCCTGGCAAAGCTGCACGCGAGGTGTCCTTCTGTCCTTTGAGAAAAAGAAAGAAGATAAAATATGGGTATGGAACCTTGGCGGTCCCTTAGTCCTTGCCAGGATTAAGAGCAATGCAATAATTCAGATAAACATGCACATAACTAAACATGAGAATCGATCCGGATTGCAGAACACTTATCTTTATTTAACTACGCACAGGGTCTGAGCCTGGCTTTGTACCAAGGATTACATTCTTCAGCAGCAAGACTTGTACAAAAGGTGGTTCCCGGGAGACCCGACAACCGCGCCTTATGGGTAGAACTTGCGAAGGTGTTCGATATTCCAGGAGTTGCTCGCTGGGATGCCATCTTCGGTCTCCAAGGGAATTGCGCCAGGCCTGGTGACTCGTACTACCCGATTAGGGCCTTTCCACTTTGGCGTCAACTTGTTGGAATTCTTAGCGGACTGAATTCACCGAAGAACAAGGTCGCCTTCCTCAATACTTCTGGCATTAACTTTGCGGATATGGTACAGGCGCAAAGCTTGCTGGTAGCATGCAGCTCTCACAGCAGCCTGAAGACGGTCTTCCTCAAGGAGCGTCGCGTCATCTTGCCGCAATTGCTCTTTCTCGAGCTCATCATAAGAGAGCACTCGAGGTGATCCATATATGATTTCCGTGGGGAGAACTGCCTCTGTCCCATAGACAAGGGAGAAGGGTGTCTGGCCGGTAGCTTGATTTGGTGTCGTTCTGATTTACTAAAGAACCACCAGCAACTCATCAATCCGGTTCCTTCCGCATTTGTGTAGCCTGTCAAAAGTTCTTGTCTTGAGGCCTCACAATACTTCAGCATTAGCTCTCTCTGCTTGGCCGTTTCTCCTCGGGTGGCCAACGTAAGCAAAACATATTTTGCTACCAAGGTCTTGGGCATATTGCATGAAGGTGCGGCTCGTGAACTGTGTACCGTTGTTAGTGATGATCCTGTTGGGAACACCAAAGCGGCAAACTAGTCCCTTGAAGAACTTAACAGCTGACTGCGCTGTCACCTTCCTCAATGATTCCAGTTCTGGCCACTTTGTGAACTTGTCGATTGCAACATACAAGTATTCAAAGCCCCGGGCAGCACGGGGAAAGGGGCCCAATATGTCAAGCCCCCAGACCAAAAATGGCCAGGAGAGAGGTATCGTTTGAAGTGCTTGAGCTGGTTGATGTAATCTCTTCAAATGAAACTGGCATGCTTCACACTTGGTTACTAATGCCATTGCATCCTGGAGGGCACTGGGCCAAAAGAAGCCGTGCCGGAATGCCTTTCCGGCAAGGGCCCTTGATTCAATGTGGGAGCCACATGTACCTCCATGTATCTCTCCCAACAGCTCCAGTCCATCTTCCCGGGAAATGCACTTGAGTTTCACACTGTTTGGCCGTTTCTTTACAGGTCGTTGTCCATGAACTGGTACATAGTAGACCGGCGGGCTACTTTATCTGCTTCCTTCTTTTCCCTGGGAAGTTCTCCTGTCTGAAGGAAACGAACGACATGATGTTCCCATGCTAGAGCCTCGGGCTCGACAACAAGGGCTAAAGGCATATCCTCTACGGGGTATCAATTGTCTCAACAACAAAGGCCAGAGGCCCTGCCGGAGCTTGTTGCACCCCAACAAGCTTGGCGGGAGCGTGTGCTTCCACGACAAGAGTCGGGGGCCCTGCCGGAGCACACTACTCATTGACAAGCCTGTCGTTCTCTTTGGCAACCTTCTCGTCAGCGACTTCTGGGAGCCCTGCCGGGAAATACTTGTCGGAACTTAACTTCCTTCTCTTCTCTTGTCCGGTTGATGGTGTCACGGAGGGTTGAGTTAGTTGGAGCACAAAAGTTCCTGGTTCCACGGGTAACTTAAGGGCAGCACACTTCGACAGGCCATCGGCAACGCTGTTCTCCGCACGTGGAACGTGCTCCGTTTGTAGGCCGTCAAAATTCTCTTCCAACTTCCTCACTTCATCTACATAGGCTTCCATCAACGGGCTCTGTTAATCTTTTTTCACTTGCCTAACGACAAGTTGAGAATCACCCCTGACAATAAGTTTCTTGATCCCAAGGTCTGCAATGATCCTGAGACCAGCAAGCAGCCCTTCATACTTATCAGCGTTGTTCGCTGATCTCTCCCGTGGAAAGTGTATTTGGACCACATATCTGAGGTGCTCTCCGATGGGTGCGACAAGCAGCACTCCGACATCAGCGCCTTGCAGGGAGAAAGCTCCGTCAAAATACATGATCCATTCTCAATTGGTTTCCTTGTCGGGGAGTGTTGACTCTGGAACCTCTTCATCGGGCGTTGTGGTTCATTATGCAATGAACTCGGCCAAGGCTCTGCTCTGAATGGTCGAAGTTCTTTCAAACTTAAGACCAAAGCTTGATAGTTCCAAATCCCACTCCACAATCCTGCTGGTAGCTTCTGGGTTTCGCAAGATCCGCTGTAGTGGACAGCAAGTGACAACGGTGATCTCAGGTGCTTGGAAGTAGTGGCACAGCTTCCTCGAGGGCATAAGAAGGCCGAAGAGCAATATTTGCACGCCAGAATATCTTGACCTAGCCCATTGCAATAAGGAGCTGACAAAATAGTCAGGTCGCTACACCACCTTCTTCTTCTGAATTGCCTCATTCAACTGCGCAGATCCTTCTTTGCCAGCACCGGACCCTAACGGGGAATGTCCTGGCTCGTCACTTGGCGGCCTTGCCATTGCTGCTGCTTCTTCGTCAACTTCTCTTTCTGCCACTAGTGCAGCACTCACCACTTGATTAGTTGCCGCGAGATACAGCAGCAATGGCTCTTGTGGTTTTTGCGTGACTAGGATTCGTGGAGAGGAGAGGTACTTCTTCTAATCCTGCAGTGCTGCCTCTGCTTCTGGAGTCGAGTTCATTGTCCTACCTTCTTCAAGATATTGAAAAGGGGCATGGCGTGCTCAGCAGATTTTGAGATGAACCTACTCAGAACAACAACACAGCCGGCAAGACATCGCACATCTTTGACTCGTTTTGGTGCTTCAATTTGCTCAATTGCTTTGATCTTGTCGGGATTTGCTTTGATTCCTTGTTGAGATACACAAAGAACCCGAGAACCTTGTCAGATGGAACGCCAAACAAACACTTCTCAAGGTTGAGCTTCATGTTGATCTTGTGCAAGTTGGCAAATGTCTCTTCTAGGTCTGATATGAGCATAGCCTTGTCCTTGGTTTTGACCACTATGTCATCCATATAAGCCTCCATGTTTCTACGTAGCTGGGGCTCGAAACCAATCTGGACCGCTCTTGCAAAAGTAGAATCAACACTTTTCAACCCAAAAGGCATACGCAAAAAGCAATACATACCACATGGGGTCATAAATGTGGTGTTCTCCTCGTCTTCCTTGGCCATGAAAATCTGATGATAACCGGAATAGGCATCAAGGAAAGATAGAAGTTCGCAACCGGCAGTGGAGCCCACAATCTGGTCTATGCGCAGAAAGGTAAAAGGATCTTTGGGGCTGGCTTTGTTGACGCGTGTGAAATCTATGCACAACCTCCATTTTCCATTCACCTTGCGCACTACAACCGGGTTGGCCAACCATGTTGGATGGAGTACTCCTCTGATCAAGCCAGCTGCCTCTAGTTTCTTAATCTGTTCGGAAATAAACAGTTGCCGCTCCAAAGCTTGCTTCTGGACCTTCTACTTGACGGGCCGCGCGTGTGGGCAGACGGCAAGGTGGTGCTCAATCACCTCACTGGGAACACCGGGGATATCAGATGGTTGCCACGCAAACACATCAACATTCGCCCGTAGGAAGGTGACGAGCGGGCTTTCCTATTTGCCGCCAAGGGTGGAACTTATGGTGAAAGTCCCGCCCCCGTGCCGTCCTCCTTGGCTGGCACCTTCTTGCTCTCTGGTGGAGCAGCCTTGGAATTTTTGCTTTTGCCGATGGATCTCTCTGGCACATCATCAACGGGAGCGTAACACTCCGAGGATTTGCACTTGCGAGAATGTGCGCCAGAGGCCTTGTCGGTCTTCTTCCCCCCGGTAGCTTCAGCGGCAGCCGCAAGTGCCTTGGCGGCTGGTGCTGTGACTGCACCCGGGTAGAGTTTGTCGGCGCAGATAAGTGCGCTTTTCTTGTCGGAGTTGATGGTAATGACGCTCATTGGCCCGAGCATCTTCAGCACGTTGTAAGCAAACTGGGTGGCCACCATGAACGTGGCCAGTGCCGGACGACCAAGAATGCCGTTTGTACGGCAACTTGATCTTGGCGACGTCAAAAACGATCTGCTCCATTCTGAAATTGATATCGTTGCCGAAGGTTACCGGCGGCGTGACCTGGCCCTTCAGCTGAGTTCTTCATAAATTGACCCCTTGGAAAGCACCTGTCGGCTCGAGATCTTTGTCAGGAATTTGTAGTTTCTGGATGACATCAGGTGAGATCAGGTTCAGGCTGGGCCCACTGTCGACTAACATCTTCATCACCTTGAGGTTGTAGATTAATGGGAAAACCAACAACGGCAAGCACCCGACCGCAGTCATGCGATCGGGGTGATCCTCGGTGTCGTGGATGATAGGAGTGTTGGACCATTTCAGAGGTTTCTGCGCACCGATAGAGGGCTCCTCCATGTTAATCTCGCGCACCCACTGTTTAAGTTGGCGGTGAGAGGAATGCGATGAGACACCTCCCTCTATGCACATCATCTTTGTAGCCTTCTCAAACTCATGCTCGCTCGACTCGTCGTCCTCTTTGACATCATCATTATCTCCCTCTTGCTTGTCGCGACCATGGGCGGGCTGGTCTTTTTGTTGCTTGGGCTTGCCGCGGCAACCTCCTTGGCCGACACGCTTCTTGCCGAACCCGTTGGCACCGTTTTGGCCCTTCTCTTTGTCTCGCCTCTTGTACTCGGCCTTCTGCTTCTCGGCAAGCTGCTCAACTTGCCGGCGGGCTTGGACATCGTGGCCCTTGGTGCGTTGGATCTAGCAATACTGCTTACCGGAGCCTTCTGGGTTCCCGACAGCCGCCAGGGCGTGACAGGAGGCGCACCCGGAAACATCGTTGCCGGGGTCAACAACCTTGCCCTTGTTGGCGGCACCTAGGTTGCCGGATGCCTCAACGGCAAGTACGGTCTTGCCCTTGTGCTTCTTGTTCTGCCACCGGCTCTTCTTCACCAGGGTAGCGGTGTCTTCATCTTCAGAGTCGACCCCTGCGCCAGCGTCTTCGCCAGGGAGTCTCCTCCCTTCTTCAGCCCGAGCGCATTTGTCTGCCAAAGCATAAAGCTTGATGACGTCCCTGACTCTATTCACCGCCAGTTCTTCCCGCATCCTGCGGTTGCGCACATTCTGATGGAACGTGCTGATAACAGCGGCAGGATGAACGTCTGGATGTTGTTATGCACGTGGCTAAACCTTTGGATGTACTTGCGTAAAGTTTCGCCCTCCTTCTGAGGGATGATGTGTAGATCACTTTCCTAGCCTGGATCTTGATGACCTCCTATGAAGGCGCCAACAAACTCGTGGCATAAGTCTGCCCAGGAGGCAATGGATCCCTCTGGCAGATGCATCAACCATGACCTGACATTGGGCTTAAGCACCAGCGGGAAGTAGTTGGCGAGTATCTTGTCATCGCGATCCCTGGCAGATTGCACCACAATGGTGTAGATGCTCAGGAACTCCGACGGATGAGTCTTGCCGCCATACTTCTCCGAGACTTCTGGCTTAAACGTGCGAGAGTTGGGCCACTGGACTTGCCATAGCGCACAGGTAAACATTGCACAACCCACCTCATAAGGTAGGCTGACAGGATACCCCAACGCAGACTTGTCGATAGTGGTCCCCGCGCGCCTATCAGACTGGAGGCGCGCTTCCTGCTGCTGCTCGATTGCAGTTCGAGCGTCTTCTTTGCTGTGTTCCCGAAGAACTAGACACTGATTGCGGTGTGTCCGTGGGTCGGACGACGCTGTTGAGTAACCGTCGTAAGCGTCGGTCTGTCGAGTCAGCGACTGGCGATGTTGCTATGGAGGAGAGTGCGCCAAAGTCACGCCGCCTCGGGCCCTTTCACCACTGGCTTGAGTTGGCCCGATGGACCAAAACTTATCTGCGAGGCTGAGGAGGCTCTGAATGGCGGCTCTCCATTTGTCGAGCTTCTCCACAGCAGGAGGGAAGTTTAGGAGTAGCTGCACCCACGCCATCGCTTCCTCCAACGTGGTTGGCTGTGAATGGCGGGAGGAACGCGAGGTGCTTTGACTCCTAACTGTGTTAGAAGGTGCACCGCCGCGGTCCCGCGTCGGCATGCCATTCCTACTTGCATGTTGGCGAGCATGCTGGTCCTGCACGTCTTGGGAATGATGCGTAGGAGCCTTCCCATGGGGACATTGAGAACTGTGGGTGCCATGGCGCGTCTCTCCGCGCGCGTCCTGAGAAGGTCGCGACGTAGGCGCCGGCGTCAGTGCCCTAGAAGATACCCTTCTGCCCCCGGAGTTCGTTGTACCACCCGCAGGCGGTACCGCTCCGTCCTGAGATCCATGGGCATGGGGATTCCCACCGTCGCCATGGGTGTCTCCGCGGTGAGCGTCGCCGCTTTCTTGGCCTTGGTCACCGGAGCATCGCGGAAGTTCAGAACCTCCTCCTCCTCGTCCTCCACCCATGTCTACGCAATCTCCTCTCTGCTGAGATACAGGGATGGCAGTCACGGACGGACCAACTCCAGTTAGGACCTTCTTCTAGGGTGCCATGGCGATGAGGAGCACGAAGAAACTGGCGCGCTGATTACCAGAATGGGTTTGAGCGGCCTAATCCCCCCTACATGGCGTGCCAAAGATGTCATGGGAACGAACACCTGTGGGATCATGGAGACCCCTTTCGGTTTGGCAAGGGGAAGGATCATACAAAGAGTTGGTCTGAAGAACAACACGCGAGGATCTTTACCCAGGTTCGGGCCACACGGATGCGTAAAAGCCTACTCCTGCTTGGTAGTATTGAGAGTGTTCTTAGGGTTCTAGCTACAGGAGCGCTATGAGCAGCTGCCACGTACGTGAGCTAGAGAGTCCCGCAAGTCGACCAGTCAAAGGTCTAAAAATCCAAAAAGTCCTCTATTGTATCGCCCTAGGCCTCCTTTTATACTCCGAAGGGGATCCTAGCAGTGGCGTACAGTGCGTACACGGGGTGTACCAAGCTACACTACTATCATACATAACACTAACGGAGTAGGACAGGCGCATTTAATGCACCGTCAGGCATCTCTGTCCGTCAGTGGGACGGGACGGGAGCCCGTCCCATCGGCGGCGCTTATCTCCCTTCAACGTCAATGCTGCGACATGCATCCAGGTGGATTGACACCTACCTTATGCGCTGGCGGGGTCTTGCCGGGGCTTCGCCTTGCCAGGGCCTTGCCTTGCCGGGGCCTTGCTTTGCTTGGGGGTTCAAGAGTCCTCCCAGCAAGACCTTGCTGGTGGTCTTGATTTTCCTGTGCTTGTATTTGGTAAGTCCCTGCTAGGCCTTGCTACCAGGGTGGCTACTACTGCCCGTGCACGAGTAAAGGGGCACCGGAGAGCCCAAAACTCTAGTGCACCGACAAAAATAATGATAGGAGGTTGCTTTACAACTTAGTTTTTAGCCAGGGTATTTGTGAAATTATTACTCTGTCTGCTTCTTCTTTGTTCGATATTCGCTCATGCAGGTACACCATTATGCCCGGAGACATTTACAGATATTGGAGTCTGACGCAACCCCCAGCTCTGTAACCGGCACCAGCCCTTGATCCGTACGCAGAGTCAGTTTTTCAGTGGGAGCCACAGGAGTTCGCCAACCAATGGAACAATGAGGACGCTCCTGAGTATCCGGGAGATAGCTCTTTCCAGCCATGGACATAGACCAACTTAGGCCAAAAGCCTAAGCTTGTGGGAGTATGTATTTCTCACCGACTTTACATTCATGTTCACATAGTCATATAAGTAGTCGGTGTTCATTCTCTTTCCCTGTACCATCCATGGTAGTTTACTTTCTTGTTTCGCTTTCTTCTTGTGTGTTTAATTAACTTTGAGAAAAATAAAAAAAAATAGTTCTAGCTTTACCTTCTAGTTGCTTAGCTGTAGCATTAAAAAGAAAACCCAAAAGGATTTTTCGTTCGTTTTTTCCTTGTTGGGAGGTTTCTCGTGTAAATAGTTTTTCGCATTCATGTTTTGATTTTTCTTTCTTTGGGTCGTAAGGAGAAGACCACAATGAAAATGTCGAGTGGTTCTCATATGCATTATTGTTTACCTATTAGAGAGCCCATGTTACCTTGTCTTCTCCTTTGAGTTATTGTTTGCAGATTCCAGCTTACTCCAATGCACGTGCACTCTTATTATTAGCCAGTTAAAAGTGATTAATTAGCTAAGAGTGGATAATGGTTTGTTTGGGGTGCCAACATGCATATTAAAATGGTTGTGATGTAGTATGATGGGATGCTATCCTCCTATGAACGATTCAAGTGGCTCGACTTGGCACATGTTCATGCATGTGGTTGAAACAAAATCAACATAGGCTCTACGATATTTATGTTCATAGTGATTTATGTCCTCCTCATGCTTGCATTCAATGTTGGTTAATCTCAAGGCATGCTGATGAATGTGTCTCTCTCTAGTTCGTCGCTCCTCTGTCTTTTGCTAGCCTTCACTTGTACTAAGTGGGAATACTGCTTGTGCATCCAATTCCTCAACCCCAAAGTTGTTCCATATGAGTCCACCATACCAACCTATACACGGTATTTACCTGCCGTTCCAAGTAAATTTGCATGTGCCAAACTCTAAACCTTGAAATAGACACTCTGTTTTGTATGCCCAAATCGCTCATGTGGCAACTGGGGTCTGTCAGTATCTTCCATGATAGGTGGGTTATTCTCATGATATGTGTTGATTCACTATCATTGACAATAAAGTGGCTGGTAGTCAGGATGCCTAGTTCCATGCTTGAAACAAATGAAAAATCTAATTAAACAAAACTCTCCCAGAACTGTATTTGTATGGATGGTACCCGTGGATTCGGCTCGCCGTGGAGTGTGACTGATTGGTGGAGGGGGAGTAAAAACTTTATCATTCTTTTTGGGAATCGCCTATAATGTATCTAGCATGGAAGATGTTGAAAACCTCTTGGTCGTTATATAAGCAATGAAAGCATAACGCTCAAAAATCATTACTTATCTCTGTTTTAAAAACTCGAGCTTTGGTACCTCTGCAAATCAATGCTTCCCTCTGCGAAGGGCCTTTCCATTTACTTTCTTATTATGTCAGCATCTTCATATAAAAGGCACCAGTTAGAAAGCACCTCCGTCATTTGTATGCTTTGCTGTTAATTGATATTGAGTATGAGCATGAATGGATCTCTTTCACCGTGAGTTACAATGTTTAGTGAGTACTTGTTCTTTAGAGGTGTTCTGCATTTATGTTTTGCGGTCTCAAAAAGGCTAGCGAGATACCATTTTGTCATATTGTATCATGATTCTTTTGAAAAAGTGTTGTCATCCGAGAGTTATTATTATTGCTCGCTAGTTGATTATGTCATTGGTAAGAGTAAATGTGAGACCTAAATGTTATTGTGAATGTGGTTAGTCCATTATCTTTGCTCAAAATCTGAACATCAGTTAGACGTATTTACAACAACAAGATCAAACAGAGTTTGTAAAAGTTTTTATTTATCACTTTCAGTTTATCAACTGAATTGCTTGAGGACAAGCAATGGGTTAAGCTTGGGGGAGTTGATACGTCTCCATCGTATCCACTTTTCCAAACTCTTTTGCTCGTGTTTTGGACTCTAATTTCCATGATTTGAATGGAACTAACCTGGACTGAAACTATTTTCAGTAGAATTGCCTTCATGTTATTTTTGTCTAGAAATAAATGTTCTCGGATCGTCCTGAAAATTACAGAGAATATTTTGGATTTAATCAAAATACTGGTGCAAGAATCAACTAGAGGGGAGCCACCTACAGGCCACAAGCCTGCTAGGCACGGCCACCCCCCGGGCCGCGCCTAGCAGGCTTGTGAGGCCCCAGTGGCTCCTCCGACCTCATCTCCAGCTCCATATAACCCTATTCGCGTAGAAAAAAATAAGAGAGAAGAGTTCATTGCGTTTCACGATACGGAGCCACCGCCACCTCCCGTTCATCCTCGGGAGACCAGTCTGGAGTCCGTTTTGGGCTCCGGAGAGGGGAAATGGACGCCATCGTCATCACCAACCATCCTTCATCACCAATTCCATGATGCTCTCCGACGTTCGTGAGTAATCTCATCGTAGGCTTGCTGGACGCTGATGGGTTGGATGAGATTTATCATGTAATCGAGTTAGTTTTGTTAGGGTTTGATCCGTATTATCTGCTATGTTCTGAGATTGGTGTTGCTATGACTTTGCTATGCTTAATTCTTGTCACTAGGGCCCGAGTGCCATGATTTCAGATCTAAACCTATTATGTTTTCATGAATATATATGTTTTCTTGATCCTATCTTGCAAGTTGTAGACACCTATTATGAGTTATGATCTGCATCCCCTAGGGTGACAATAACTGGGATTCTTTCCGGTGATTACCGTTGTTTGAGGAGTTCATGTATTCACTAAATGCTAATGCTTTGGTTCGGTTCTCTATTATAAGGAGGCCTTAATATCCCTTAGGTTCGATTAGGACCCCGCTGCCATGGAAGGGTAGGACAAAAAACTCATGCAAGTTCTTTTCCATAAGCACGTATGACTATATATGGAATACATGCCTACATTACGTTGATGAATTGGAGCTAGTTCTATGTCACCCTATGTTATAACGGTTGCATGATGAATGCTATCCAACATAATTATCCATGACCGATCCATTGCCTACGAGCTTTCCACATATTGATCCTTGCTAAGTTACTTCTCCGCTGCTACTGTTACAATCACTATAAAACTGCTACTGTTACTTTTGCTACCATTACCGTTACTTCCATACTACTTTGCTACCGAATACTTTGTTGCAGATATTAAATCTTTTAGGTGTGGTTGAATTGATAACTCAGCTGCGAATACTCGAGAATATTCTTTGGCTCCCCTTGTGTCGAATCAATTAATTTGGGTTGAATACTCTAGCCTTGAAAACTGTTGCGATCCCTTATACTTGTGGGTTATCATCCTCCATGTTTAATGTAGCGAATAGGCATGTTTTTTCTTTTGGACGTGTAACCGACCATGTGTAAACCCTAGATACCCTTGGCGTCTATATAAGCCAGAGGGTTTTAAGTTGTAGAGATAGAACAACTCATCTAGGGTTTAGCTATTCGATCTCGAGGTAGATCAACTCTGTAACCCGCATATCATCAATAGAATCAAGAAGGACGTAGGGTATTACCTCCATCGGAGGGCCCGAACCTGGGTAAACCTTGTCTCTTTCGTCTCCTGTTACCATCGATCCCAGTCTCACAGTTCGGGACCCCTTACCCGAGATCCGCCGGTTTTGACACCGACATCCAGGACCATTTACTTACCATATTTGCTTAAAATACAAAAATATACTTGCTGTAATTTATTTACCTTTTATTTTATTTTGCAATTTACAAACCTATCTCTATCATACTTAATCCTTTCAATTAACGTGTACAAGGGATTGACAACCCTTTTGTCCGTGTTAGGTGCAAGTATTTCATTTGTGTTCGTGCAGGTACTATTGACCGTTTGTTGTGGTTGTCTCCTATTCGTTCGATAAACCTTGGTTCTTAACCGAGCAAAATATTTTGAACTGCTACACTACATCACCATTCCTCTTCACGGAAATCCTAACACATTCACAAGTAGCAGGCGGTTCCATGACTTCCGGGGTAAGCTAACCACCAAGGGAACCCCCAACCGACCTCCACAGATCTTGAGCCCACCATGCCTCAGGGGTGGTGGTGTAGTGGGGAAACCGTCTAGAGCCCTTAGATCTCCTCCGGGTCAATGTCCCTTGGATATCTTATTTTCCAAAACTAACCCTCGTTAATCTGCGTGTATTTTTATCTCTGCAAGTATGGATTTTGAAGAAAAGAAGGAATGCAGAAAACAAAAAATGGCTCTGGGCACCAATTAACAAGTTAGTCTAATAAAAATAATATGAAATATTGCCAAAACCATATAAAATTGATGTGAATATAACATGAATACTTTTAAAATTATAGATACATCGAAGACTGATACGTCTCCAACGTATTTAAATTTTTTGATTCTTCCATTATATTATATTATAAATCTAGGATACTTCATATGCAATTACATGCTATTTTATATCATTTTTGGGAACTAACCGATTAACCTACTTCACGGTGTCTTGGATTAGGGGGTACTCACAACAACATCTCCCAACGAGGTGGGTCGGGCTGAGGACCCCCATGGCAGTTCACTAATGGGCCACTTCAGACACCCCATGAGATATATGAGGAGGATTCCCCAAGAAATGGTAATCAAGACAAGGACTCCTCTCCACCAATGTAGCCGACTAGGATTCTTGTTATACCAGGCCTCCAGTGCATTATATAAGCCGAGTCCAGGCTAGTCGACATGTCATTATGAGAAATCCATAGACATCATCATCACCCCTAGGGTTTAGACCACAAACATACGATCTCGAGGTAGACCAACTCTATACTCGTTAAACCAATAATATAACAAGAACAAGATGTAGGGTTTTACCTCCATAGAGAGGGCGTGAATCTACGTAAAAGCCAAGTGATCCTTGTCTCCTGTTACCATCGATCTGATCTCATAGCTCAGTCCCCCCTACCCGAGGTATGCCTGTTTTGACACCGACATTGGTATTTTTATTGAGAGCTCGTCCTTGGATCACCATAGATTGATGGCTCGTCTACAGAACAATTTTTTTCTAGATAGAGAATTCGTGTTGGTCATCCCTGTCTTCTCGAGCATAGCTTTGACGATTTCTTCGGGGGAATTGTATTGAATTGGCCCTACAACAACCTTGTAAAAAATTGTAACGTTCCGATGGATGAACCTCCGACAGTCTCATATATATCGGAGCCCTATCAGACCTGGATGGGAATTTGAACGAGTTTGGGTCGAGGAGTCCAGCAATTAGCTCGAATATCGTTTGGAAGATCCCACCTTTGATAGGCTGTGGAATTCTCATATGAACCACCCATCTAAATTTCAGCTCGATCCGACCGTTCAACCTTCGGGAAATGTCCGATGAGTTTATCAATTTTCGTATCTGTTTATTGCATGAAATGAATCTGACCCAAGTTCGTATTTTTGATGAATGGGTTATCGGACGCCCTTTCTGAAGGAAATTTTCTCCAGAGTATTGTGTTTTGTTCTCAAGCATGTGCCTACAAACTCTAAATCCTTTTCCAAGGTAATCTTCACCGTCGTGTTGGTGTCAAACTAGCACGACAATGTTGTTCCATAGATGCTGACCTGCACTTTATAGATCATTGCTTCGTCGACCCAAGGTCAACCTCATGGGATCATAATCTCGAGGAGCTAACCAAGAGTTTGGCATCATAAAGGTCGAATAATCATCAAGACCACATCGCCACACCATGGATTGCACAGGTTAGGTGCGTCAGCATTGCCGTGTGGTCACTTCATCGGGCCAGCATTGACGCATCACAAATTCTGACCTGCATCAGCATTGACGCGTCATTGCTTCTTCAAGGCGACATCCACCATGCCAACCTTCTTTGACACGTCTGCTGCCATGGGGACTCTAGCATCAACTCACCGACCTGTTTCGTCACCTCGGCTAGGCTAGGGGCTCTGACATCTCTTCACCAACCTACTCCGGGGACTTCGACATCACCAGTTGACCAACTTCATCATGTTGGCTGGACCGGGGGCTTCGCCTCGACATATCAATAGTGTTGTGCTGTCACTCATCAAGTCGAGCTCTTCACTCGGGCACCTCGGGACTAGCTTGGGGTCTGGGACCTCGATCTGCCGCAAGGTCTGCCCATGTCGTCAACATCGAGCACATTAGCCAGCTAAGTCGCTTTCATGCTCAACTTTTTTCAATTTTTAATTTCTGCGCGGTTCTACTAAGCGTTATTTTTTTGTTACACAAAAACATTGTTCGTGAAAAGAACTTCCTTTTACCGTGTCAACTGGAGGCTCTTAAATTTGTATGAGTCGTTTTATAATGAACGTGTTTTCTTATTGGTCATTGCATAGTCTTTCTACTGCTCCTTTTTCCGACGAGAGTGTGTGGTCAATAGATGGCTAGCTTGGTTTCTTTCTAAAGCCACTTGAGTTCTGTTCGCTAAATTGGCCTGAGCAGCACTATGCCTTTGGGATAGGAGGTTAAAGTCGTAAGCTAGCCCACTTGAAGTCTGGAGATCGAATGTGCCATGTTAAAGCATGACGGAAGCACAAACTAATTTTAAGAGCAATTTTTGGATTGGCACCAAAAGACTTGATTCAATGTAGACGTAAAGTTTTTACATGAGTTTTTTTGATTATTCGAGCTTATGACACCTTTAACCTATTTTAAGTTTTCCTTTGAGGAGGCGGGACATCCTCTTGTTCGAGGTGCTCTGCATGATGGTTTTGCTTGGGAAATCTTTTCTGACTTGTAGTTTGGCATCTTTCTTGTTGAGCTACACCTCGGCGTTGTGAACTTGTTCTCGAGGAGATATGGTCCTAGGGTTAGCCATGTTGCTTAACCCAAGTCTTTGGGGATACCACATTGATGATGCAATGCAGAAAAATTTAAGTGCAAAACAGTTTGCGAGAAGATTACGATCCGCAGGTTGGTCGGCCACACAAAACCCGAGTATCGAGGGCTACTGCACACCGCGTTTCTATTCTTAAAGTGCATTTCCGAGCAAAAACTTGATCCTTTGACCGATTTCGTGAATCGACCTAAGTCTTAGGGACTACTGGGATTAACAGTTTTATGTTATCCTTCAGGCGTATCCTAGATTTTAGGCCGACACGCACCTTGCAGGCTACTGGTTATACATCTCCGCACAAATTGTACCAACCGGAAATATATTCTCCAAAAAATTATCCCACGGTCGAGGTGGAGCGGTCTGACATAGAACTCAGATGCAAGTAGCTGGCTCCATAGAGGGCTTTTCCGGCATTAAGCTTAGCTAAACTCCGTCAAGTATTTCTAGAATGAGATAATTGTTGACACCTCAGAGGCAGATCAGTGTTGTAGCTCGGCTATAAAATACACCTAACATGCACTCTGGCGTTGGAACTTGGATGCAGGAGGACTTCGTCGCATGGGAAAAACCTCGAACAAGATGCGCATCGTAAAAAATAACAAGACACCGATAAACGCCAGGAACTTAAAGGGGATCCACGGATACCTGACGTGTGAACTCTTTGGATTCAGCTCAGCGATCCTCAAGATCGAAGCTACATAGATTTGTTGAACCAACTTTCAAGACCAGCGACCGAAGACGAAGAACTCTGTGGAACAATCGAGGAGCGTCCCCAACTTGAAGTCCGGTTCAAGGGGCTACTGACAGTGTCCTGGACTAGGGGGTACTCACCACATCATCTCCCGACCAGGTGGGTCAGGCTGAGGACTCCCATGGTAGTTCACTATTGGGCCACTTCGAGCAGCCCATGGCATATACAAGGAAGATTCCACAAGACTTGGTAGTTCACTATTGGGCCACTTCGAGCAGCCCATGACATATACAAGGAAGATTCCACAAGCCTTGGTAATCAAGACAAGGACTCCTCTCCACCGACATAGACAACATGGATTCTTGTTATCCTAGGCCTCCCATGCATTATATAAGCCGAGTTCGGGCTGGTCGATAGATCATTATGAGGTATCCATACACATCATCATCACCCCTAGGGTTTAGACCACAAACATACGATCTCGAGGTAGATCAACTATGTACTCGTTAAACCAATGATATAACAAGAACATGACGTAGGGTTTTACCTCCATAGAGAGGGCCTGAACCTGGGTAAAAGCCTTGTGATCCTTGTCTCCTATTACCATCGATCTGCTCTCATAGCTTAGTCCCCCTACCGAAGGTCTGTCGGTTTTGACACCGACATTGGTGCTTTCGTTGAGAGCTCGACGTTGGATCACCATAGATTGATAGCTCGTCTACAGAACAGTTTTTCCTAGATAGTGAATTCGTGTTCGCCATCCCTGTCTTCTCGAGCATCGCTTTGACGATTTATTCGGGGGAATTGTATTGAATTGAGCCTGTAACAACCTTGTAGAAAATTCGTCACGTTCCAAAGGAGGAATCTCTGCCTGTCTCCTATGTACTGGAGGCCTATCATACCTGGATGAGAATTTGGACGAGTTTGGGCCGAGGAGTCCAATAGTTAGCTCGGATATCGTTTGTAATATCTCACCTTTGTTAGGTTGCGGAATTCTCATATAAACCAAACCCCAAACGTCCGATGAGTTAATCAATTTTCGTACCTGTTTGTTGCGCGAAAACAAATCCGACCCGAGTTCTTCTTTTTGATGAACCGGTTATCAGAAGTATTTTTTGAAGGAAATTTTCTCTAGAGTATCGTGTTTTGTTCTCAAGAATGCGCCGACAAACTCTAAAGCCTTTTCCAAGGTAATCTTCACCATCGCGTCGGTGTCAAACCAGCCCGAAAATGTTGCTCCACTGCTGCTGACATGCACTTGATAGATCATCAATTCGTCGAGCTAAGGTCAACCTCATGGGAGCATCATCTCGACGAGCCAACCAAGAGTTTGGCATCATAAAAGACAAATAATCATCAAGACCACATAGACGCCCCATGGATTGCATGGGTCGGGTGCATCAGCGTCGTCGTGCGGCCACTTCAACACGCCAGCATTGACCGCATCACAAATTCTGACATGCGTCGGCATTGGTGAGAGGTTGCCTCTTCAAGCCAACATCCACCACGCCAACCTGCTTCAACACATCTGCTAGCATGGGGCCTCTAGCATCAACTTACCGACCTGTTTCATCACCTCGGCTAGGTAACGGGCTACGTTATCTCTTCGCCAACCTACTCCAGGGACTTCGGCGTCACTAGTTGACCAGCTTCATCACGTTGGCTAGAACGGGGGCTTTGCCTCGACATATCGGTAGTTTTGTGTTGTCACTCACCAAGTCGCGCTCTTCGCTCGGGCACCTCAGGACTGGCTTGGGGTCTGGGACCTCAACCCACTGCAAGCTCGGCCCATAGGGTCAACACCAAGCACATAAACAAGCTAAGTCGCTTTCATGCTCAAATTTTTGAATTTTCAATTTTTGTGCAGTTCTACCAAACATTATTTTTGTGTTAAACAAAAATGTTGTTTGTTATAAACAACTTCCTTTTCCCATGTCAACTAGGGGCTCTTAAATTTATATCAATCATTTTATAATAAGTGTGTTTTCTTATTGGTTGTTGCAAAGTCTTTTCTGCTACTCCTTTTTTCGACAAGAGTGTGTGGGCAATAGCCTGGTAGATTGGTTTCTTTCTAAAGCCGCTTGAGTTTAGTTCGCTAAATTGACCAGAGTAACACTCCATCTTTGAGATAGGAGGTCAAAGTCAAAGGCTGACCCACTCGAAGTCTCGAGATCGAATGTATCATGTTAAAGCACGATGGAAGCACAAACTAATTTTAAGACCAATTTTCAGATTGGCACCAAAAGACTTGATTCAATGTATACATAAATTTTTACATGAGTTTTTTTGGTTTTTTTGATCTTATGACACATTTAACGTATTTTAAGTTTTCCTTTGAGGAGGTGGGACATCCTCTTGATAGAGGTGCTCTGCATTGTGGTTTTTCTTGGGAAATCTTTTCCGACCTACGGTTCAACATCTTTCCTATTGAGCTACACCTCGGTGTTGTCAAAACTTATGAAAATTGAACTATTTCCTAAGGAGATACAATCCTAGGGTCGACCATGTTCCCCAACCGAAGTCTCTACGGCTACTACGTTGATGATTCAATGCAGAAAATTTAAGTGCAGTACAGTTTTCAAGGAGATAACGATCCTCACGTTGGTCGACCGCACCCAACCTGACTCTTGGGGTCTACTGCACACTCTGTTTCTGTCCCTGAAGTACATTTCCGAGCAAGGACTTGACCGTTCGGCCGATTTTGTGAATCGACCTGAGTCTCAGGAACTACTAGGATTAGCAGTCTTATGTTATCCTTTAGGTGCATCATACATTTTAGGCTGACACGCACCTTGAGGGTTACTGGTTATACATCTCGGCATAAATTGTATCAATCAGAAGTAAATCCTCCAAAAAAGTACCCCATGGCCGAGGTGGTGCACCACCTTAGAAGCGGTCCAACATAGAGCTCGGATGCAAGTAGCTGGCTTCGTAGAGGGCTTTTCTGGCATTAAGCTTGGGTGAACTCCGTCAAGTATTTCAAGAATGAGATAATTTATGACACCTTGGATGCACGTCGGTGTTGGAGCTCGGCTACAAAAAGACACCTCAGATGCACTCCTGCATTGGAGCTCGAACGCAGGAGGACACCATCACATGGGAAAAACCTCGAACAAGAGGCGCGGCATAAAAAAATAACAAGACATTGATAAAGGCTAGGAACTTAAAGGGGCTCCACTGATACCTAACGTGTGAACTCTTCGGATTAACCTCGGCAATCCTCAAGATTGAAGATGGGAAGATTCGTTGAACCAGCTTTCAAGAGCAATGTCTGAAGACAATGAACTCTTTGGAAGAACCGAGGAGCGTCCCCAACTTGAATTCTGGTTCGGGGGGCTACTGACAGTGTCCTGGACTAGGGGGTACGCACCAGATCATCTCCCAACCAGGTGGGTCGGGCCGAGGACCCCCATGGTAGTTCACTGATGGGTCACTTTGGCCAACCCATGACATATACAAGGAAGATTCCACAAGACTTGGTGAACAAGTAAAGGACTCCTCTCCAACAACATAGCCGACTAGGACTGTTGTTATCCTAGGACTCCGATGCATTATATAAGCCGAACCATGGCTAGCTAATAGATCATTATGACATATCCATACACATCGTCATCACTACTAGGGTTTAGACAACAAACATATGATCTCGACGTAGATCAACTTTGTACTCGTTAAATGAACAATATAACAAGAGCAGGATGTAGGGTTTTACCTCCATGGAGAGGGCCTGAACCTGGGTAAAAGTCTCGTGTTTCGTGTCCTCTCTTACCATCGATCTGATCTCACAGCTCGCGCCTCCCCTACCCGAGGTCTGTCGGTTTTGACAACAACACAAGTGACTAGTGCCAGTTGTTGTTTTTTGCATGTTTTTAGTTTTCCAGGAAATCTGTACCAAATGAAGTCCAAATGCTACGAAACTTTTTGATAGTTTTTCTCGACAAAAGAGATCCTAGAATCTTCGGGAGGAGTCATGAAGCAAGACGAGGAGACGACAAGGCAAGAGGGCGTGCCTAGGGTTAGGCACGCCATGATGCCTTGTGGACTCTCATGGCTCCGACTGACCTAATTCCACCTCCATAAATTCTCTAAAATTGAGAAACAAACATAAAGGCACCTGAAACACTTTCTCCGCCATCACAAGCCTCTATTCCTACACGAGGCCATCTGGAGACCTTTTCTGGCACTCTGCCGGAGGGGGAATCGACCATGAAGGCACTCTACATCAATCTTGATACCTCCATGATGATGTGTGAGTAGTCCACCACAGATCTACGAGTCCATAGCTAGTACCTAGATGGCGTGTTCTCTCTCTTTGATCTGGAATGCCATGTTCACCCCGATTCTCATGGTGATCTATCCGATGTAATCTTGTTTTGTGGTGTGTTTGTTCGGATCGAATGAATTGTCGGTTTATGATCATTATTCACTGAAAGTAATTGAGTCTTTTCTGAATTTTGTTATGCATGATTATTATAGATTCGTCTTTCTCTCCGATCTATCGGTTTGGTTTGTCCAACAAGACTTATTTATCTTCAACGGGAGTGGTGCCTTGTAATGGGTTCGATCTTGCGGTGCTCTATATCCTCGTAACAGAAGAGTACAAGAAACATATTTGTATTGTTGCCATTAAGGAAAAATTGACGGGATATGGACATGTTGCTTGTCTTATTTTCTCTACATCATGTCACCTGGCTCCAAGAATTACTAAGTTTATTATGAACTTAATACCATAGCTGCAGGCAGGATTCTGTCGACTGGTGGAGTAATAGTGTAGAGTCAGAATCATTTCGGTCTACATGTTTACGGATGTGTTGCCTATATACATGATCATTGCCGTGAATAACATGTCCTAACTATGCGCAGTTCCGTCAATTGCCTAATAGTAATTGTCTACCCATCGTATGCTATTTCAAGAGAGAAGCCTCTACCGAATACTATGGCCCCCAGGTCTACTTAAACATAAATACAAAAATACTAAATATATGTTTATACATTTTATTTACTTTTTTGCCTTTAAATTATATATCTCCATCAATAATTAATCCTTGCAAGTAACGAGTTCAAGGGGCTTGATAACCCAATTGTCCGTGTTGGGTGTGCAAGTGTTTGCTTTTGTGTGTAGGTGTTGTCGAAGGGACTTTGCTTGGTTCTCCTATTTGGTTCAATAACCTTGGTTCTCATTGAAGGAAATACTTATCTCTACTATGTTGCATCTCCTCCCCTCTTGTGGGAAAATCCGAAAGCATCTCAAAAGTAGCAGGAAGTATATTTGGCGTTGTTGCTAGGGAGGAGGTACAAAAGTAGTCTCCTGTCAACTTGCAAATTTCCCGCGCCATTGCTGGGGAGACCACATCAAACTCTTGTCAGGTCCCTACAGATAAATTATCTTTCACTTGTTCTAATTTTTATATTCTTTTGTATTTTACTTTATACAAAAATAAAAACACTAAAATATTTCTATTTGATTGCTTGCTTAGTTATCTAGTTTACTTGTTTGCCTGCTAGTTTACTTGCTTTTTCACTATGTCTCAAGAAAACACCAAATTGCATGACTTTTCAAATACTAATAATAATGATTTTATTGCTACCCCAATATCACCTGCCACTAGTGTGAAAGATTTTGATATAAATGCCTCTTTGTTGAATCTTGTTATGAAAGAACAATTTGTTGGAAGTACTAATGAGGATGTTGCTTCACATCTTAATACCTTCATTGAATTATGTGATATGAGAAAGAAAAATATGTGGATAATTATGTGGTTAAACTGGAATTATTCCTTTCTCACTAAGATATAAAGCTAAAATTTGGTTTTCATCCCTGCCTCGCAATAGTATTGGAACTTGGGATAAGTGTAAGGATATTTTATTGCCAAGTATTTTCCTCCTCCTAAGATAATATCTCTCTGAAACCAAATTATGAATTTAAACAACATGAGCAAGAACATGTTGCACAAGCATGGAGATAATGAAATTGATGATTAGAAATTGTCCCACTCATGGCTTAAATTTTATGGATGATAATACAAAATTTCTATGCAAGACTAAACTTTGTGTCGCGAAATCTTCTAGACTCTATTGTAGGTGGTACCTTTGTGGTTATTAAATTGGAGAAGCTACAAAACTACTTGATAATATCATGAAAAATTGTTCTCAATGGCATACAGAACGAGCTCCAACTAGTAAGAAGGTAAATTATGTTGAAGAAATCACTACTTTGAGAGATAAGTTGGATTATCTAATGAATATGGTTGAAAATAAGAATTCTCATCCTGATCCCAATGATGTTCCACTATCTACTTTGATTGGGCAAAATAATGATGTTATTGTTGTCAACTTTGTCTCTAGAAATAATTTCAATTACAATGCTTACAGAGGTAATTTCTATCCTAGATTGTATCCCGGTAATTCCTATAATAATAGGATGCCCTCTGATCTTGAGAACGCCATTAAAGAATTTATTAGTTCTCAAAAGATTTTTAATACTATGGTAGAATAAAAACTACATAAAGTTGACGATACGGCTAGAAACATGGATAGGATTTTCATGATGTGGAATCTCTTAAAACTAAAACTTTGCCACCAAAGCATGATAGTAATGATTTTATTAAATACATCCACATATATATTAATGAAAGTAAGGAGAGAACCGCTAGGTTTAGAGCTAAGGGAGAATTCCACGAAAAATCAATTCCTCCTGGATTTTATCGTAATTATGACGAAGATGTTAAAATGATCGGTGTTTCTCCTATTGAATATTGATTTAATAATATGAAAATAGTGATAAAGTCACTAGAGATGAGTCAACTTTGGCTAGAAGGCATCCTGTTTGTTCGGAGGGTGAAGATCTTATTGATAAAAATGAAAAATGGGTTTGGAGTGGTCAAAATTTTAAATTATAATGCACCCACTACTTTTGATTGCAAGGACTTTAATTATGAAAGTTGTTCTTTAGTAGAATGCATTTACTTGTTTTAATACATGATTAGCTCATGTAATGCCTATGAACAAAATAAAGCATTTACTAAACATATTGTGGAAGCTATGATAAAAGCTCATGAGTAGAAACTTGAGTTAGAGGTTTCAATACCTATTAAGTTGCATGATGAATGGGAAACTACTATTAAAATTATGCTTAAAGATATGAATGCACTACTTTGTGTGACCTTGGTGCTAGTGTTTCTACAATACCAAAATATTTGCGTGGTGTGCGAGGTCTCACTGATATGAATGAACGTTCCCTTAACTTGCATTTAGTGGATTCCACTATTAAGAAACCATTGGGTAGAATAAATTGTTGGGGAACGTTGCATGGGAAACAAAAAAATTCCTACGCAGATGCAAGATCTATCCATGGTGATGAGAATCTATGAGGGGGAGAGTGGATCTACATACCCTTCTAGATTGCTAAGCGGGAAGTGTTAAGAAACGCGGCTGATGTAGTCGATGGTGTTCGTGATCGAAATCGCCAACCATCCCATGATCCAATCACGATCCATCCCAATCTAGTACCGAACAAACGTCACCTTCGCGATCAGCACACATATGGCTCGATGATGATCTCCGCCTTCTTGATCTAGCAAGACAGATCAGAGAGGTAGATGAGTTCTCCGGCAGCGCGACAGTGTGGCGGTGATGGTGGTGGAACTATTCCAGTAGTGCTTCGCCTAAGCATCGCTGAAACGATCTAGAGGAGAGGGTAGCACGTGGCTGATTTCCATTTTTGAAAAAATCCTCAATACCTCTAGTATATATAGGAGGAGGAAGGGATGAGACTTAGCCACCAAGGGGCCAACCATTGGTTCCGCCGAAGTGGGAGGAGGAGGAGTCCTCCTCCAATCCAAGTACGATTAGGACTCCTTCTCTCCCACCTGGAAATTCTTTTTCCACCTTTTTCTCCTTGGGTCTCTCCATCCAGCCTCATGGGCCTCTTGTGGGGCTTCGACCAGCCCACTCAGGGCTGGTATACCTCCTACCACAGCCCATGTAGCCTCTCGGGTCTAAATACCCCTCCCGATGGTCCCCCGGTACCCTCCCGGCACTCCCGGTACACTACCGATGAGCCCGAAACTTTTCCGGCGCCCAAAACATGACTTCCCATATATCAATATTTACCTCCGGACCATTCCGGAGTTCCACATGACGTTCGGGATCTCATCCGGGACTCCGAACAACCTTTGTTCACCACCATACATAACTCTATACTACCGAAACGTCACCGAACCTTAAGTGTGCAGACCCTGCGGGTTCGAGAACTATGTAGACATGACCGAGACACCTCTATGGTCAATAACCAATAGCGGGACCTGGATGCCCATATTGGTTCCTCCATATTCTACGAAGATCTTTATCGGTTGAACCTCTATGTCAAGGATTCAGTTAATCCCGTATGTTGTTCCCTTTGTTCTTCGCTAAGTTACTTGCCGAGATTCGATCGTTGGTATCTCTATACCTAGTTCAATCTCGTTATCGGAAAGTCTATTTACTCGTTATGTAATACAAGATCCCATGGCTAACTCCTTATTCACATTGCTTGCAAGGCTTGTTGTGATCTTATATTACCGAGTGGGCCCTGAGATACCTCTCTATCACATGGAGTAACAAATCCCAATCTTGATCCATACCTACTCAACAGACACTTTTGGAGATACATGTAGAGCACCTTTATAGACACCTAGTTACGTTGAGATGTTTGATACACACAAGGCACTCCGCCAGTGTCAGTGAGTTGCATGA
The DNA here is from genome assembly GCA_022496015.1 of Hordeum marinum. Classification (NCBI taxonomy): domain Eukaryota; kingdom Viridiplantae; phylum Streptophyta; class Magnoliopsida; order Poales; family Poaceae; genus Hordeum; species Hordeum marinum. Next base: position 373,891,806 of record CM039673.1, read on the forward strand.
TCTCATGGTAATAGGAACAGATACTTGACATGCAGAAAACTATAGCAATAAACTGACACGATCATATGCTATGTTTATAGTTTGGGTCTTGACCATCACATCATTCCCCCAATGCTGTGATCCCGTTATGAAATACCATCTCATGTCAATGGCTAGGAAACCTTCACCATCTTTGATCAAGGAGCTAGTCTACTAGAGGCATACTAGGGACAAAGTGTTGCCTATGTATCCACACATGCAATGTGTTTCCAGTCAATACAATTATAGCATGGATAATAAAAAATTATCATGACTAAGGAAATATAATAATAACCATTTTATTATTGCGTCTAGGGCATATTTCCTATAGTCTCCCACTTGCACTACGGTAAATAATCTAGCTCACATCACTATGTGATTTACATAATCAATCGAACACCCATACAGTTCTTCTATTGATCATGTTTAGCCCTTGGGAGAGGTTTAGTTAACGGGTCTACAACATTCAGATCCGTGTGCACTTTGCAAATATTTATGTCCTCCTCCTTGATGTCCTCGCGGATGGAATTGAAGAGTCGCTTTATGTGTCTGGTCCTCTTGTGAAACCTTGGTTCCTTGGCCAGGGCAATGGCACCAGTGTTATCACAGAACAGATCCACTGGATTCTGTGCACTAGGCACTACTCCAAGATCTATGATGAACTCCTTCATCTAGACACCTTCTTTCGCTGCCTCCGAGCCTGTGATATACTCCGCTTCGCATGTAGAATCAGCTACCATGCTGTGCTTGGAACTGCACCAGCTTACCACTCACCCATTGAGAATAAATACGTATCCGGTTTGCGACTTAGAGTCATCTGGATCAGTGTTAAAGCTTGCGTCGACGTAACCCTTTAGGACGAGCTCTTGATCACCTACATAAACGACAAATATTTCGTTAGTCCTTTTCAGGTACTTAAGGATATTCTTGACCGCCGTCCAGTGCTCCCTTCCCGGATCACTTTGAAACCTTCCGGCCATACTTATGGCAAGGCTAACATCGGGTCTTGTGCGTAGCATTGCATACAAAATAGAGCCTATGGCTGAAACATAGGGGATTACACTCATCTTCTCTCTATCTTCTGCAGTCACTGCGCATTGATTCTTACTCAACTTCACACCTTGTAACACAGGCAAGAACCCCTTCTTGGACTGATCCATTTTGAACTTCTTCAAAACTTTATCAAGGTATGTGCTCTATGAAAGTCCTATTAAGTGTCTTGATCTATCTGTATAGATCTTAATGCCTAATATGAAAGCAGCTTCTCCAAGCTCCTTCATTGAAAACTCAAAAATTCCTTCACGCTTTCCAGCAATTCTATATTGTTTCCAATCAGCAATATGTCATCCACATATAATATTAGAAACGCTATAGAGCTCCCACTCACTTTCTTGTAAATACAAGCTTCTCCGTAAACTTTTATAAACCCGAATGCTTTGATCACCTCATCAAAGCGCAGATTCCAACTCAGAGATGCTTGCACCAGTCCATAAATGGATCGTTGGAGTTTGCAAACTTTGTCAGCATTCTCTGGATCGACAAAACCTTTCGGTTGTATCATATACAAATCTTCCTTAAGGAAACCGTTAAGGAATGCTATTTTGACATCCATCTGCCAAATTTAAGAGTCGAAATATGCAGCTATTGCTAACATGATTCTAACGGACTTAAGCATCGCTACGGGTGAGAAGGTCTCATCGTAGTCAACTCCTTGAACTTGTGAAAAACCCTTTGCCACAAGTAGAGCTTTATAGACGGTGACATTACCGTCTACGTCTGTCTTCCTCTTAAAGATCCATTTGTTCTGAATGGCCTTTCGCCCTTCAGGTAATACTTCCAAAGTCCATACTATGTTTTCATACATGGATCCCATCTCGGATTTCATGGCCTCTAACCATTTCTCTGAATCCGGGCCCATCATCTCTTCTCCATAGCTCGTAGGTTTATCGTTGTCTAACAACATGACCTCCAAGACAGGGTTCCCATACCACTCAGGAGCAGAATGTGACCCTGTCAGCCTATGTGGTTCGGTAGTAACTTGATATGAAGTTTCATGATCATCATCATTAACTTCATCTTCAACTATCGTAGGCTCCATAGAAACATCTTTCTGCGTAGCGCTACTCTCTGGTTGAATCAAAGGTTCAACAACCTCATGAAGTTCTATCTTCCTCCCACTCAATTCTTTCGACAGAAACTCTTTCTCTAGAAATGTTCTGTTCTTAGCGACAAACACTTTGCCCTCGGACCTGAGATAGAAGGTATACCCAAATGTCTCTTTTGGATATCCTATGAAGATGCATTTCTTAGCTTTGGGTTACAGCTTTTCAGGCTGAATCTTTTTGACATAAGCATCACATCCTCAAACTTTAAGAAACGACAACTTTGGCTTTTTGCCAAAGCATAGTTCATAGGGCGTCATCTCAACGGATTTCGATGGTGCCTTATTTAAAGTGAATGCAGTTGTCTCTAATGCATAACCCCAAAATGATAGTGGCAAATCGGCAAGAGACATCATACAATGCACCATATATAATAAGGTTCGATTATGACTTTCGGACACACCATTATGCCATGGTGTTCCAGGCGGTGTCAATTGTGAAACAATTCCACAGTGTCTTAAGTGACTACAAAACTCATAACTCAAATATTCACCTCCTCGATCAGATCGCAAGAATTTAATCTTCTTGTTACGATGATTATCAACTTCACTCGTAAATTGCTTGAATTTTTCAAACGTTTTCGACTTGTGTTTCATTGAGTAAATATACCCATATCTACTTAAGTCATCAGTGAAAATGAGAAAATAAATATATCCATCGCGCGCCTCAATGATCATCGGGCCGCACGCAGGCGCTAAATAACAATTATTTAGGTTCATCCCTAATCCTGATGGTAATCGAAGAGCGAGCGTGCCGACGGCGATCACATCAACCTTAGAACCATTTCCAACGCGCATCGTCACTTCGTCCTTTGCCAGCCTTCATCTATTCCATAGTTCCTGTTTTGAGTTGCAAATGTGAGCAACCGACCAGCATCAAATACCCAGGCACTACAACGAGAGTTGGTAAGGTACACATCAATAACATGTATATCATATATACCATGTTTGTTGTTATCCGCCTTCTTGTCAGCCAGATACTTGGGGCAGTTCCGCTTCCAGTGACCAGTTCCCTTGCAGTGAAAGCACTTAGTTTATGGTTTGGGTCCAGCCTTGGGTTTCTTCACAGGAGGGGCAATTGCTTTGCCACTCTTCTTAGAGTTACCCTTCTTCCCCTTGCCATTCTTCCTGAAACTAGTGGTTTTATTGCCATCAACACTTGATGCTCCTTCTGAATCTCATACTCTGTGACTTTTAACATCACAAACAACTCAGCGACTAACTTGTTCATCTCGTGCATGTTATAGTTCAACACGAAGCTCTTGTCGCTAGGCGGCATTGATTGAAGAACTTTGTTAGTGATCGCCTCAGCCGGAAGGGGCATCCCCAATTCGGCCAGACGGGTAGAATACATAGACATTTTGAGTATGTGTTCACTGACAGACCCGTTCTCCTCCATTTTCCAAGCATAGAACTTATAGGAGGTCTCATACCTCTCGATCCGGGCATTCTTCTGAAAGATAAACTTCAACTCCTGGAACATATCATGTGCTCCATGACGTTCAAAACATCTTTGAATTCCTTGTTCTAAGCCATACAACATTGCACATTGAACTATTGAGTAATCATCAGAACGAGTATGTGAGGCGTTTGCAATGTCTATAGACTCACCTGGAGCGGGTGGATCACCAAGCGGTGCATCAAGGACATAAGCCTTCTTGTAAGCCATGAGGATAATCCTCAAATTACGGGCACAGTCCAGAAAGTTACTTCCATCATCTTTCAACTTAGCTTTCTCTAGGGAACACATTACAATTCAGGGGTGCTACTACGCGCGCCATTGATCTACAACATAAATATGCAAAGGTTACTAAGACTATTGTTCAATATAATGAGTTTATTTAATCAAATTACTAAAGCTCCCACTCAAATTGACATCTCTCAGGTCATCTGAGTGATACATGATCCAAATTCACCAACTCAAGTCCGATCATCCCGTGAGTTGACGTGGTTTCAATGGTGAACATCATCATGTTGATCATATCTACTATATGACTCATGTTCGACCTTTCGGTCTATTGTGTTCCGAGGCCATGTATGTACATGCTAGGCTCATCAAGTTTAACCCGAGTGTTCCACATGTGCAACACTGGCTTGCACCCGTTGTATGTGAACATAGAGTCTATCACACCCGATCATTATGTGGTGTCTCGACATGACGAACTTTTGCAACGGTGCATACTTGGGTAGAACACAATTTATCTTGAAATTTAAGTGAGGGATCACCTTTTAATGCTACCGTCGTCCTAAGCAAAACAAGGTGCATAAAAGAATTAACATCACATGCAAATCATAAGTGACATGATATGACCATGAACTTGTGTTTTTGATCTCCATCTTGGAAGCACCGACATGATCTCCATCGTCATCGGCATGACACCATCATATCCATCATCTTGATATCCATAAATGTGTCGTCATCGGGGTTGTCGCGCCAACTGTTGCTTCGACGACTATTGCTAACTCATAGCGATAAAGTAAAGCAAAACGACGAAAATAATTAAAGACAACCCTATGGCTCCTGCTGGTTGCCGTACTCATCGACATGCAAGTCGTGATATTCTATAAAATACATGATTATCTCATACATCACATATATATCATCATGTAATTGTCCATATTACATCACAACATACCCTGCAAAAACAAGTTAGACGTCCTCTAATTGTTGTTGCAAGTTTTACATGGCTGCTACGGGTATCTGGGAAGAACAATTCTCACTTACGCCAAAACCACAACGGTGATACATAAGTTTATTTTCAACCTCTCAAGGACCGCCTTTGTTGAATCTGATCAAACTAAAGTAGGAGAAACAGACACCCGCCAGCCATCTTTGTGCAGCTAAGTTACACGTCAGTCGATGGAACCGGTCTCTCGTAAGTGTACGAGTAAGGTTGGTCCGGGTCGCTTCGTCCCACAATACCGGTGAACCAAAACACGACCAAGGGAGGAAGCAATCTAAGAATCAACGCCCACAAACTTCTTTGTGTACTAATCGAGATCTCATCTACACATAGACCTAGCTCATGATGCCACTATTGGGGAACGTTGCATGGGCAACAAAAAATTTCCTATGCACGCGCAATATCTATCCATGGTGATGAGCATCTACGAGGGGGAGTGTGGATCTACATACCCTTGTAGATTGCTAAGCAAGAATCCTTAAGAAACGCGGTGGATTTAGTCGAACGTCTTCGCGATCCAAATCGCCGAGCGTCCCGCGATCCAATCACGACCCGTCCAAATCTAGCACTGAACGGACGACACCTCCGCGTTCAGCACACATACGGGGCGATGACGATCTCCGCCTTCTTTATCCAGCAAGAGGGAGCGGAGAGGTAGATGAGTCCTCCGGCAGCGCTACGGCGTGGCGGTGATGGTGGTGGAACTATTCTAGCAGGGCTTCTCCTAAGCACCACTGTAACGATCTAGAGGAGAAACTACGATCTAGAGGAGAGGGTAGCACGTGGCTGATTTCTGTTTTTGAAAAAAGCCTCAATACCTCTAGCATATATAGGAGGAGGGAGGGAGGAGACTTGGCCCCCAAGGGGCCAACCTTTGGTTCGTCCGAAGTGGGAGGAGGAGGAGTCCTCCTCCAATCCAAGTAGGATTAGGACTCCTTCTCTCCCACTTGGAAACTCCTTTTCCACCTTTTTCTACTTGGGTCTCTCCTCCCAACGGCATGGGCCTCTTGTGGGACTTCGTACAGCCCACTAAGGGCTGGTATACCTCCTCCCACAATGCTTGTAGCCTCTTGGGTCGAAATACCCCTCCCAGCTCTGCTGGTACAATATCGATGAGCCCGAAACTTTTCCGGCGACCAAAACAGGACTTCCTATATATAAATCTTTACCTACGGACCATTCCGGAGCTCCTCGTGAGATCCAGGATCTCATCTGGGACTCCGAACAACCTTCGGTCACCACCATACATAAATCTATACTACTGAAACATCACTGAACCTTAAGTGTGCAGACCTTGCGGGTTCGAGAACTATGTAGACATGACCGAGACACCTCTACGATCAATAGCCAATAGCGGGACCTGGATGCCCATATTGCTTCCTACATATTCTATGAAGACCTTTATCGGTTGAACCTCTATGTCAAGGATTCAGTTAATCCCGTATGTTGTTCCCTTTGTTCTTTGGTATGTTACTTGCCCGAGATTCGATCATCGGTTTCTCTATACCTAGTTCAATCTCGTTACCGGCAAGTCTCTTTACTTGTTCCGTAATACAAGATCTCCTGGCTAAATCTTCAGTCACATTGCTTGTAAGGCTTGTTGTGAAGTTGTATTACCGAGTGGGCCCTGAGATAGCTCTCTGTCACACGGAGTAACAAATCCCAGTCTTGATCCATACCCACTCAACAGACACTTTCGAAGATACCTGTAGAGCACATTTATAGTCACCCAGTTACGTTGCGACGTTTGATACCACACAAGGCATTGCTCGAGTGTCAGTGAGTTGCATGATCTTATGTTCATAGGAACAGATACTTGACATGCAGAAAACTATAGCAATAAACTGACATGATCGTATGCTATGTTTATAGTTTGGTTCTTGTCCATCACATCATTCTCCCAATAATGTGATCCTGTTATCAAATGACATCTCATTTCAATGGCTAGGAAACCTTGACCAAATTTGATCAACGAGCTAGTCTACTAGAGGCATATTAGGGACAAAGTGTTGTCTATGTATCGACACATGCAATGTGTTTCCAATCAATACTATTTTAGCATGGATAATAAACAGTTGTCATGAACAAAGAAATATAATAATAACCATTTTATTATTTCCTCTAGGGCATATTTTCAACATAAATGATGTTCTTATTCTTGATAATAGAAATTATGTACCCGTATACTTCATTGTGCTTGATATTGAATGCAATCCGTCTTGTCCTATTATACTTGGTAGGCCTTTCTTAAGAACTATAGGTGCTATTATTGACATGAAGGAAGGTAATATCAGATACCAATTCCCATTAAGGAAAGGGATTAAACACTTCCCTATAAATATAATTAAACCACCTTATGAATCTATTAGGAGGTCCACCTATGGAATCAATTTGAAGGATGACAACACTTGATAATATGCATTATGCCTAGTTAGGGGCATAAAACAATAAAGCTTGTTGGAAGGCAACTAAGTAGTTATCTTTAAGTTTTTTGTTTTACTTTGTGTTTTGGTGTGTTGGATTGATTGTTTCTACTTTAATGATTTTTTTTATGTTTGAATTAGTGTTTGTGCAAAGTAAAGCCTTTGGGACGATTTGGAAGATCGTTGAATTGATATGATGCAAAAACAGAAACTTTTCTGTCCAGTGCAGAATTTCTTTGATTTTACACGATTTCTTTTGGATATGTTTTTTACACCATATTGGTATACAAATTCCCAAGAGTTCCTACTTTTTCAGAATTTTCATGGTTACAAAAGTATGGTTTTAGTACATATCATTACAGATTGTTCTGTTTTAGACATATTCTGTTTTTTGCTTGCATAGTTCACGTGTTTTGATGATGCTATGGGTTGTATCGGGTGTATAAGCCATGGAGAAGTTAGAATACAGTACCTATTATGAAATAATGAAATGTGCATCAATTTATAACAGTACCTAAATAATTTGATATATCCATTATACTAACGGATCTCACGAGGTTTAGTTGAGTTTTGTGTGCTGAAGTTTTCAAGTTTTGGGTAAGACAACGATGGATGAAGCAATAAGGAGTGACAAGACTATAAGCTTGTGGATGCCCAAGGCACCCCAAGGTAATACTTAAGGGAAACCCAAGAGTCCAAGCTTGGGGATGCCCTGGAAAGCATGCCCTCTTTTGTCTCCAATCTATCTTGGAGCTATATTTTTATTCATCACATGATATGTGTTTTGCTTGGAGCGTCGTGTGTTATATTTTGATTTTATTTTATTTTTCCACAATCATTGTTTTATGGACACACATATTTGAGAGAGACATGCGGTCATCATAATTTCTTAGAATACCCTATATGCTTCACTTATATCTTTTTAGCTAGGCAGTTGCTCTAGTGCTTCACTTATATCTTTTTAGAGTACGACGACATTTAAATTTTGTAGACATAATTGAAATCTCATAATTCACTTAAATATTTTTAGAGTAGATAATAAATTGGAATGGTAATGGTCATGAGCTATAAGACTATTCCAAAAAGGGTAGGTATTCAAGAGGGATGTCATAAAAACTTGCATGTACCTCAGTAAAGAAGAAACATGAGTTGATTATATTGATGTAGTAATATGAAAGGGCATAAGTCCATGATTATTGGTTAGTAGAAATCCGTTAACTAAAGATTATTATTGTTTATTGATCTAAGTATTAATTATTGCATGGTGATGATGTGTGAGCATTTTGATGTCTGAAATGAAATCATATCGTGTTGTTCGAATCGGGGGCGCGTGATGGTTAGCTCCTACCAACCTCCTCCCTCAGGGCATGCAGTAGTACTTTGCTTCGAGAGAGATAATAAGGATTTTCAATAATTATATGAATTCTTTATGACTAATGTGAATCCATGGATATACGCAGTCTCACCTTTCCGCAATTTGCCAGCCTCTTCGGTATCGTGCATTGCCCACTCTCACCTCGAGGGTCGGTGCAACATTCGTCGGTGCATCCAAACCCTGTGATATGGTACTCTCTATTACCCATAAGTCTCCTTCTATGTTCCTCAAAACAGCCACCATACCTACCTATCATGGCATTTCCATAGCCATTCCGAGATATATTGCCATGCGACTTCACCATTCCGTCACATGACTTGTGTGTTCATCTTCATAATGCTTTGCATGATCATATAGCTGAGATACTGTTTGTGGCAAAGCCACCATTCATCATTGTCTACATGTTACGCTAGATCATTGCACATATCGGTACACTGCCAGAGGCATGCATATAGAGTCATATTTTTTATGTCGAGTTGTAATATTGAGTTGTAAGTAAATAAAAGTATGATGAACATCATTATTAGAGCATTGCCCTAGTGAGGAAAGGGTGATGGACACAATGATCCCCCCACAACTCAGGATGAGATTATGGACGAAAAAATGAAATGGGGGAGGCAGAAAAAAAGAGAAAATCCCACCATGAAAAAATGAGACAAAAGAGAGAAGGGACAGTGTTACTATCCATTTACCACACGTGTGCCTCAAAGTGGCACCATGTTCTTCATATAGAGAGCCTCTTGAGTTGTCATTTTCATATGCTAGTGGTCATTTTGTTGGAAATATGCCCTAGAGGTAATAAATAAAGTGTTTATTATTGTATTTCCTTGTTCATGATAATCGTTTATTATCCATGCTATAATTGTATTAATTGGAAACATGGATACATGTGTGGATACATAGACAAACACAATGTCCCTAGTATGCCTATTGTGAACTAGCTCGTTGATTGAAAGATGGTTAAGGTTTCCTAGCCATGGACATGAGATGTCATTTGATAACGGGATCACATCATTAGGAGAATAATGTGATGGACAAGACCCAAACTACAAACGTAGCTTATGATCATGTCAGTTTATTGCTACTGTTTTCTGCATGTCAAGTATATGTTCCTATGACCATGAGATCTTGCAACTCACAGATATTGGAGGAGTACCTTGTGTGTATCAAACGTCGCAACGTAACTGGGTGACTATAAAGGTGCTCTACAGGTGTCTCCGAGGGTGTTTGTTGAGTTGGCATGGATCAAGACTGGGATTTGTTACTCCGTGTGACGGAGAGGTATCTCAGGGCCCACTCAGTAATACAACATCACAATAAGCCTTGCAAGCAATGTGACTAAGTGTTAGTTGCGAGATCTTGTATTACGGAATGAGTAAAGAGACTTGCCAATAACGAGGTTGAACCAGGTATGGAGATACCGACGATCGAATCTCAGGCAAGTAACATACCGAAGAACAAAGGGAACATCATACGAGATTAACTGAATCCTTGACATAGAGGTTCGACCGATAAAGATCTTCGTAGAATATGTAGGAACCAATGTGGACATCCAGGTCCTGCCATTGGTTATTGACCGTAGAGGTGTCTCAATCATGTCTACACAGTTCTCGAACTCGCAAGGTCTGCACACTTAAGGTTTGGTGACGTTTCGGTAGTATAGAGTTATGTATGGTGCTGACCGAAGGTTGTTTGGAGTCCCGTATGATATCGCGAACGTCACGAGGAGCTCCGGAATGGTCTGGAGGTAAAGATTCATATATAGGAAGTCCTGTTTTGGTCGCCGAAAAAGTTCCGGCTCATCGATAGTGTACCGGGAGTGCCGGTAGTACATTGGGAGACCTCCGGGAGGGGTATTTCGACCCAAGAGGCTACATGGGCTGTGGGAGATTGGAAACTAGCCCTTAGTGGGCTGGTGGAACAACCACAAGAGGCCCATGTGGCTGGAGGAAGAAAACCCAATAGGAAAAGGTGGAAAAAAAGACAAAAAGGAGCAATCCTAGTCCTACTAGGATTGGAGGAGGAATACTCCTCTCCTAGTAGGTTTGGCTGAACCAGCTAGCCTTGGAGGCCAAGGCTGCCTCCTCTCCTCCTATCCTCTTATATATACTCGAGGTTTTAGGTTTTTGCACTAGATTTTCAGCCACGTGCTACCCGTTCCTCCAGTGCGTAGTTTCTCCTCTAGATTGGATTTCTGCAGTGCTTAGGCGAAGCCCTACCGGAATTGCTCCACCACCATCGCCGGAGCGCCATCAAGCTGCCGGAGAACTCTTCTTCCTCTCCACTCCTTCTTGCTGGATCAAGACGGTGGAGATCGTCATCAAGCTGTACGTGTGCTGAACGCGGAGGTGTCATCAGTTCGGTGCTAAATCGGAAGGATCGTGATCAAGTTCGTGGGACGGATCGTGATCAAGTTCGTGGGACGGATCGTGATCGGATCGCGGGACAGATCGTGATTGGATCGCGGGACGGATCATGATTGGATCGCGGAATGCACGGCGATTTTGATCGCGAAGACGTTTGACTACACCATTCGCGTTTCTTAACGCTTCCCGTTTAGCGATCTACAAGGATATGTAGATCCACTCTCCCTCTCGTAGATGCTCATCACTATGGATAGATCTTCGTGTGCGTAGGAAATTTTTTGTTTCCCATGCAACGTTCCCCAACACATTTTACATTATAGAACTTGGCTCTTATATTCTGATGACGGGCTTCCACAGATGCCCAAGGTCTTCATGACCAAGCATGTTGGATGCACACCCACTTAGCTTCCGTTGTGATTTTGTACACTTATAGCTCTAGTGCATTCATTGCATGGCAATCCCTACTCCTCGCATTGATATTGATTGATGGGCATCTCCATAGCCCGTTAATTAGCCTAGTTTATGCGTGACTTTGTTTCAACTTTGACTCCTTTTGATATCTACCACCATATTCTATTCCACCCATATGCTATATCCATGGTTCACACTCATGTATTGCGTGAAGTTGAAATTGTTGAAGCACATTAGAAGTATGATACAATTTCCTAGTTTGACACTGGGGTGCTCATGGTTTATACTTATGCGGTGATGACGAAGTCTGCTACTTGTGAGTTGCATTGGGATTTTCTTCGAAGAGTAGAGGAGATGCAGTACAATAGAGATAAGTATTTCCCTCAGTGAGAACCAAGGTTATCGAACCAATAGGAGAACCATGCAAATTCCTTTCAACATCACCTACACACACAAAACCAAACACTTGCACCCAACGCGGGAAGAGGGTTGTCAAGCCCCTTGAACTCGTTACTTGCAAGGATTAAATCTTGATAGATATAGATATTACAGGTGACAAAAGTAAATATAAATATAAAAAGGCAGCGAGGTATTTTTGCGTTTTTTATATTTATGTTTAAGTAGACCCTAGGGCCATGGTGTTCGCGAGAGGCTTCTCTCTTGAAAGTAGCATACGCTGGGTAGACAAATTATTGTTGGGTAATTCATAGAATTGCTCATATTTATGATATGTTATTCATGGCAGTAATCATGTATATAGGCATCACGTCCTTAAACAAGTAGACTGAAATGATTAGGCATCTACTACTATTACTTCACCAATCAACCGTTATCTAGCATGCATCCATGGTATTATGTTCATGACAAACAAAGTAATGCATGGAACTAGATGACATGATGTAGACAAAAGAAGACAAGCAATTTGTTCAGATCCCTTCATCTTATTTGTAATGGCAACAAGACAAATACATTTCTTGACCCCTTCTATCACGAGGATAGAGCATCGCAAGATTATACCCATTACAACGCACCACTCTCACTGAAGATAAATCACTCTAGTTGGCCAAACTAAACCGATAGATCGGCGTGAAATATGAAGCTATAATATCATGCATATTGAAATTCAGAGAAGACTCAGTAACATTTCATGAATAATCTGGTCATAAACCCACAATTCATTGGATCCCAACAAACACATCGCATAAGAGGATTACGTCGAACAAATCACCGCGGAGATCACGGTGAACTTTGTATGAGCATCAAAGAGAGAGAAGAAACATTCTAGGCACTAGATGTGGACCCATAGGTCTATGGTAAACTACTCACGCATCATCATATAGGCAGCAAGGTTGATGTAGATGGCGTCCGTGATCGATTCCCCCTCTGGCAGAGTACCGGAAAAGGTCTCTAGATGGCCTCCCGCCGTAACAAAGGCTTGCAGTGGCGGGAAAATTGTTTTGGGTGGCTCTCTGATGATTTCGCAATATAATAGCATGGAGCAATCAAAAATTATTGATACGTTGGAGACATTGGAGACGTATGAGAGTCATAAGTATACATTTTCGTAGCATTTGGACTTTGTTTGGTGCCGATTTCCTGGAAAATAAAAAACAAACAGAAAATAGCAACTAGTACTTGGCACTGGGTTAATAGGTTAGTTCCCAAAAAATGATATAAAATACCATATAAAGTATTCTAAATTGATAATATAATAACATGGAACAATATAAAATTATAGATACATTGGAAACGTATTAGAGTCATGTCATGCTTGATATGATAAAATCAGTAGAGAATAACATTCTTTAAGGATCATATATTTTGAAAAGTAATTATTATGCTATTTATGTTTATGGATATTATTATGTTGATATCAATTCGTTCATTGTTTCTCAGTGATCATACCTAAAAGAGATTACATGTTGGGTAGCATGTCGCATAAACAAATATTTTTATCATTTACCTACTCGAGGACGAGTAGGAATTAAGCTTGGGGATGTTGATACATCTCTGATGACCCACAAGTATAGGGGACCTATTGTGGTCCTTTCGATAAGTAATAGTGTCGAACCCAACAAGGACCAGAAGGAAATGACAAGCGGTTTTCAGTAAGGTATTCTCTGCAAGCACTGGAATTATTGGTAACACATAGTTTTGTCATAAGATAATTGGTAACGAGTCACAAGTAACAAGTGTAATAAATGTGCAGCAAAGTATCCCAATCCTTTTTGTTGCAAATGACAGGCCTGGACAAACACTTATATCAAGTTAAGCGCTCCTGAGGACACATGGGAATTTCCGTCAAGCTAGTTTTCATCATGCTCATTTGATCAGTGTTCGTTTCTTTGATAATTTGATATGTAGATTGACCGGTGCTTCGGTGATGCCCTTACTTGGACAAACCTCACACTTATGATTAACCTCTCTCGCAAGAATCCGCAACTACAAAAGAAGAATTAAGATAAATCTAACCATAGCATGAAACATATGGATCCAAATCAGCCCTTTACGAAGCAACACATAAACTAGGGTTTAAGCTTCTATCACTCTAGCAACCCATCATCTACTTATTACTTCCCAATACCTTCCCCTAGGCCCAAATTGTAACATCCCAAATATTGGAATGTTATACTTAATATTAGAAGGAATGCTTGTTTGCTTGAGTGATTGAAATTGAGTGAAAATTTGAAACATTTTTAAAACTTTTGAATGAGAGGGAATAAAATGACTTTCCCCTTTGTGTTGGAATTCAAATTCCTACATTTCAAATCAGTGAGAGAAGATGACATGACTTCTTCATTATAAAAGGATTTGAAAAGTGAATTTTGAAAACTATTTGAATTTTTTTTGATATGGAGATCACCTTCATATTTGATTTTCCTATTTGAAATTTGTAAGCATTCAAACCCCTTACAAGTTTTTGAGAGGAGTAATATCACACTCCAAAGCAGGGGTAATTTTGTGAAGTATTTGAACCATAAAACCCAAGGGGTTATTTGAAAAATATTTGCAAAAAAATAAATAAAGCCATTTAGGCATTTTCTGAAAAATAATGTTTTTTAAAAGTATTTATTTTGGCCATGGAAAAATGTTCATTAAAGGGAAATTATTTCCCTGATCATTTTCGTATATAAAACTTTATTTTTTGGACAGGTTTTGAATGCTTTAATGATATTTTAATGCTCTGGTATTTAATAAAATGAAATCGCGTTAGTTTTTAAAGCCCACCGGCCCACCGCCCTAATCCCTCCCCGAAATTCCTCCGCACCGGCCACCGCTGACCGCGCCATCTCTCTCTCTCTTGCTGACAACCGGACCCACCGACCGATCCCACAAACCCCGCGGTCATCTCCCTCCTCTATCCCCTCCCCTTTCCACGCCGGCGACCACCGCCCCGGATCTCGCTCCCCTTGTCGTTTCTCGACCCCGCACTACCCCTATAAGAACCCCCTGCCTCACCTCGACCCGTTCCACCCATTTCCCCTCTGACCGAGCCCTCTCATCGCCGCAGTCGCTCGCCGGAGCCACCGGTTGCCGCCGCGCCATTTCCGTCGTGCCGCTCCACCTCGACGCCCCCGAGCCCCTCCGAGCCCACCAACCACTTCCCCACGTCCGTGCGCACCTCCGAGTGATCTCGCCCGAGCCTCGTACCCACCAGAGTCCTGTCCCCGTTGACACCCGAACTCCGCCGCTGCCTCGGAGCTCGTCGCCGACGCCCCCGACCACCCGCGTCGACGCTAGGACCACCACCCGACTCGCCGTCCTCGTCTGCATTGCCTGGTGCCTTCGCCGTGGCTGGAAGACCACTGGAGACGCCTCCCCATCGACCTCGCTTGCTCTGCCTCGCCGGATCTTCGCCGGAGTTGACCTCCACCACCTTAAGATGCCGGAACCCTCTGCCCTCCGTCCGATCTACAACCTACGGTTAGGATTAGATCCCGCGTACCTTTTCGGTTTAGATAAATAAACCGACCGGTTTTCTATTTGAATTAGTTAGACCAAACCGTTTTCTTTTAAATACAGGCCATCCGCTCGTTAGCACCCACGCGCACATCCCTCCAGACAATCAGAACCTGCCACGTCACCCTATCCGTTAGTTAGTTTTTTCTGTTTTTTTTCTGTTTTTGCTTTAGAAAACAGAATAGGTTCTGTTTTTATTTTTGTTATATCTTTTAGGATATTTAGAGTTTTTGATTGATTCTTTTTGCATTGTGTCAAAAATTTGGTCTAGTTCTGTAGATATCAAGTTTGACCAAATTAGAATAATTTAAAATTGATTTCAAACATATTTGATTCAAATCTTATTTTTTGAAGATCTTGAGTTTAAAAATATATTTTGAGTTGATTCTTTTTGGTACTTATCACTAGTGACCTTAGTTATCAGTATGTAGAGTTTGGAAATTTTTTGGAATATTTTATAGTAGTCTTTTCAAGCAAAACATATTCTGTTTAGTTCTATTAGGTTTATTTATATTCCCTTTTGTTTTAAATTATTTTAAATTCTTTTCTTTTATATTAGTGATAGACTTTTATAAAGTTTTCTGTTAGATAATAGTAGACTTCAAAACAAATAATATTTTATTAGTTGATTGCATGAAAATCAATTCTAGTTCAATTATAACTTGCAATTGGATTTGCATTGCTAGTTTTGATCCACTATTTGAAAATAGTTTCCACAAATTGTTTTATAAGTTTGATTTTCTATTAATCTAAGTTTAGACAAGAAACAATTTGTATTATAGTTGAGATTGTTTGTGGTTTAAGCCAAGGATGACCTTATAAAACCTTTTCAATTAGTTCTTTTTGCAAAATAAAGATTTATGAGAAAATACTTTCTGGTAATTATTTGCTTTAAAATTTGTTTTTCTTTTATTAACTTAGTGTTTTTCTTGATGATATGTTCTACTAGTTAAAAACTTAAGTTGCTAGAGTATTGTTTTCTTAGTTCCTAGTTGTTCTTCAAAAGTAATTCTTTTTGCTAAGTAAAATATTTACTAAACTACTTTTAATTATATTTTACTTTGTTTTGAGTTTTTACTTTTGAAAATAGGATGTACTTGTAGAGAAGACCAACTTTGGCGGTGTTGATGAAGTTTTGTTAATATTTGTCTTTAGTATTTCCTTCATCAAAAATTTGTTGCTTTTGGTGTGGTGTTACTTTTGATTGTTAGAATTGATTGCTAGTATGATTGCTTATATGAATGCAATGTTTGATTATATAGATTTTCATCGGAGAGTGACGAATAGTCTATCAGTTATCTCTGAGAGCGATATTATTCTTCATCAACAGTACAGGCAAGTCACATTGATCATGTTTATCCATGTTTTATTGCATTAGTTCTACCATATCCCCAATTGCATGCAAAGTAGGTATTTGGAAACTTGGTTACTTGATGTAGCATCATGTGGTAGGTCCCCATCAACCCTTGACACAATGGCCCCGGGAAACGTTGATTTAATTTTGCTATGTTATTAGTAGACGGGGTGGGTTGTGTGATTCATGAGAGTTGTGAGTTAATAATTTTCAAGACCTGCATTATGATGAAGACTTCAAGACTCCGAGTTTTCAACTTACCTCTAGGTGGATGATGGTTGAACGGTGCCCTGGAGAAACCAGTGGTTAGCCTAGGTGTTGTTGGGGAAGTGCCAGTATTCACGCGGAAAGGTCCACCCAGGCACAAAGAGATGGATGGATGCTTCAAGACCCAAGGCTTACCTGCACAGCCACAAGCCATTATGGGCTCTGGCTTGGTTGGATATCGTGGTGACCCTAGACAGGCGGTGCTACGAGATGTAGAAGAACGGTAGGAAAGGATGGGCACCGACAGAGTCTCAGGGAAACCCTTTAGAAGACCATGTTTTCGTCATCCATTTCTCAAACACCTTGAAGTGCAAGAAATCAAACGGAGGCGATCAAATCTTGTGGGGAACGTGTGCAAAACACTACAGAGTACTAAAACCTAATCGATTAGCCGCGTCCACGGTCATGGACAACTTGAGCCTAAGGAACTGAAACTCTCAGGAAGTCTCAACACAAAAATTATATTGATGAGGGTATTATTATTAACCTGGGTATGAGAATTGGTTGGTGGAACCATCTCATTAATCAACCAACTTTGTAGTAATAATTTCTACATTACCCCTCTCTTGTTGTAGGAAAAATTTGCTTTGCGCAAAAACTTAAACTTATAGCCCCACCTGCCATTTAAGCATATAGTATAGAGGATTATTTTCAACCCCTCTTTTGTGACTTGCCAGCATATTCAAAATGCTGACCTACACGGCTGCAACGCTTATGTTGCAGATAAGCTCTACGACGGGTAAGAGTACGATTCAGGGTTACGGTCGACACTCAACCTGCCGTTGGTGTTATTGGGACTCGACTCCCGTTTACTGTTTCCGCTGAGATTTTAAGGTATATATCAGCTTTACGTTAATTACATGTGATTGCACTTTGATATATACATTGATGTACTGTGTGTGCCAGCATACTGATCCAGGGATGGCACAGAACATACAGAGGCTTGACTCGTTTTGAGTCGGGTCGCTACAGAAATGGTATGAAAGCACATGTTGACTGTAGGACGTGACCCTAGAAACTGGAAAGCCCTTAGGAAACGATTTCTTGAAAAACTTTGTTTTCAAAAGACCCTTTACTTCTCATCTTAATTGAGCTTTATCAAATGATCTCTCTTACCTCAAATACTTAGAAAATACCAGTTCCCCTTTTGACCACACTAAGGATCAACTAAGACCACTTCGACGAGGACAAGATATCGAAACAACTGATGGTCACTTCACAGTAAAGAAGATTTCACCATGCATTAGAAGAGTTGAAGCTACATGAGTTGAAGACTGTGAAGACTCGAAGAAATTGAAGACCATGAAGAATTTCCAAGATATTACGCCCTAGAAGACCAAACCCCTCTTGTATACTTACGTTAGATACGATGTTTGTGAGCTGTCATTTGTGTGTAAATTTCTCGACAGCCACAACTAAAATCTTTTTTTCAAACCATTGTTTGTATTGTGTGTACTCCCCTCCTTTCTCTCTCTTACCCATCTCATCCCCAAAACCTTGAACCGAATAGATGATGAGTGAAGCTGGACTCGTGTATTCTGGATCGATGACTCGGTTAGATACAGAAGAATGGATTCAGAACATGGAGGATCATCTAAGGAGTAACCATGTTGCAAGGAACGAGATGGTCCAGTATGTTTTTTGGTACTTTGCAGAAGGTGCTTCACATTGGTGGAAGATGCATGAAGCTAACCATGATACGCAAGCAACAATCACTTGGGAAGAATTCAAGATGACTCTACAAAAAATCTCATGTTTTCACCAACACCAGAAGCCCCGTTGCAAAGAAGTGAAGAAGCTTTGTGCATGCAAGATATGTGGAGAGATAGGACACACCCAGGAAGAACACAAGGAAGGACGCCCTCATTGTGAAGAAAATCACCGAGCTGAGGAGTGCCCAACTAGGCAGGTGACATGTTTCTTGTGTGAAGGAACTACGCATTACCCGACTCAATGCCAAATGTACCCAAAGGTACAAGAAGTCATCAAGCAGCAGAAGGAAGCCTTCAGAGAAAAATCAGGAGAACTTGTGATGAAGGAAGATGTTGAAGACCCTAATGGAGAAGGCCTAACCAGATTTTACTCCAATGCCTGCTATTCATGTGGAGAAGAAGGACATTTCTCACAGGATTGTATGAAGGAAAGAAAAGAGTATCTGGGAAACTTCCCGACAGAAGAAGTGGAGTTTGATCGACAGGAAATTGAAGGCTTGATCGGGACAAAGAAGCTCAGGAAGAGACAAGCCCCTGAACAGAGGGACCTGAGTCATATCAGATGTTTCAAGTGTAAGGATATGGGCCACTATGCCAATAAGTGCCCAAGAAAGGAACCAAAACCCCAAGGAGCAAACACCAACATCAAGAAGCCCCGACACTTGTCCGAAATTATCTGTTTTTGTTGCAAGGAAGCAGGACATTATGGTAGTAAATGCCCAAAGGAGAAGAAAGCTAGAATGAGGTAGTTAAGTTTTGAAGATGGAAATAAGTGTATCATGAAGCACTCTCGTTTTCCTGAGATTATTTTGTAACGGAAGTCTCTGAGATTGTAATAACTTTGTAAAATCAATGAAATTTGTGGTGTCATGATTTTCTATGAGTTGTTACCCATGAACAAAGATCTCTGACTATTTTCGAGGATATGAGAAAATATGGTCTATGCAGGCATGAGTGCATTTCATTTTAAGTGTGGTAGTAACCACAGGGATAAATGAATGAAAAAAATACCATTCCTACTAAGGAGTTTGGATAAGTGAATACAGGTGAAGAGAATGTGGAACCATAACCAAACTAGGTGGATGATAACCTTTGTGACAACGTGTTTTTGAAGTTGGAATATTGAGAAAAGGAATGATTGTGATGAAACCATACCCAAGGTTAAACAGACCAATGGAAAGGAAAATAAATTCCACAGAGTGGGATCTAGACAAGAATAAGTCTGTGAATTTGTTACCTCAAGGGTATGGTGGAGTGAACTGAAGGTAATGTTGGAATATGGAACGCTAGTAACCCCAACAGTGAGATGAAGCTGTTCAAGTATTCAAGTGAACCCACAACTCACTGACCTCAGGATTGATAAGGATCAAGCCCCGCCTTTGTGAAGGAAGAAACTTGGAATAAGCTATGAATGATCAGCCAAACGTTTTCTTAGGAGTATACGAAAACCTGAGAGTTGTGAAGAAATGATAGATGTTTTCGCTTAGCTTGCAGAATCAATGGATTTATCCGAACCTCGTTCGTTGACAAGAGAAATTTCTGCAATGCTTGTGAGGAAGCCCAAGTGTTAGAATACGAGATTCACTAAACCTTATACAAGGTAATGATTTCAGTGCGACATGGCTTGGCCACCATGACGACTTACTCTTATCATTCTCTTGCTATTCGGAATGGTAAATCTCAGTGACTTACCCATAGTAAAGAGATGACGTTCTTTGAAGCTTTTGTTTAAGCCTTAGAATGATGTGATGTAAAACCATTATACATGGCAGTTGTTGCCATACGTAGGAATTTTACGGTGAGGAATGAAGCCAAGACCCATTTCATTGCAGGATAACCACAAATGGTAGACAACCACTAGATATTCGATAACTTAGAATGAACGCGAGACTCACCAGTTAAGAAGACCCAGTATCGGAGGAAATACATTCTCGTTATGAGAACACGAGATTTTGATTTAAGACAGACGAGCACCACCGAAGGAGCTACCGTAAAGTATGTGAAGAGACAGATGCACCCAGAGGACTGCCATGATTTTGAGGGACCAGTCACTCTCATTTTAAGTGTGGTATACCCCACACCTTCCAGGACAATGGATTTGCTAGAAGACCCCAAACCCTAACCTATTCTTTCTAGCCTCTTCGAATCTCGAGGACGAGATTCATTTTAAGTGTGGTACGTTTGTAACATCCCAAATTTTGGAATGTTATACTAAATATTAGAAGGAATGCTTGTTTGCTTGAGTGATTGAAATTGAGTGAAAATTTGAAACTTTTGAAAACTTTTGAATGAGATGGAATAAAATGACTTTCCCCTTTGTGTTTGAATTCAAATTCCTACATTTCAAATTAGTGAGAGAAGATGACATGACTTCTTCATTATAAAAGGATTTGAAAAGTGAATTTTGAAAACTATTTGAAAATTTTCTGATATGGAGATCACCTTCATATTTGATTTTCCTATTTGAAATTTGTAAGCATTCAAACCCCTTACAAGTTTTTGAGAGGAGTAATATGACACTCCAAAGCAGGGGTAATTTTGTGAAGTATTTGAACCATAAAACCCAAGGGGTTATTTGAAAAATATTTGCAAAAAAATAAATAAAGCCATGTAGGCATTTTCAGAAAATAAATTTTTTAATAGTATTTATTTTGTCCATGGAAAAAATGTTCATTAAAGGGAATTTATTTCCCTGGTAATTTTGGACTATAAAACTTTATTTTTTCGACAGGTTTTGAATGCTTTAATGATATTTTAATGCTCTGGTATTTAATAAAATGAAATCGCGTTAGTTTTTAAAGCCCACCGGCCCACCGCCCTAATCCCTCCCCGAAATTCCTCCGCACTGCCTACCGCTGACCGCACCCTTTCTCTCTCTCTTGCTGACAACCGGACCCACCGACCGATCCCACAAACCCCGCGGTCATCTCCCTCCTCTATCCCCTCCCCTTTCCATGCCGATGACTACCGCCCCGGATCTCGCTCCCCTTGTCGTTTCTCGACCCAGCACTACCCCTATAAGAACCCCCTGCCTCACCATGACCCGTTCCACCCATTTCCCCCTCTGCCCGAGCCCTCTCATCGCCGCAGTCGCTTGCTGGAGCCACCGGTCGCCGCCGCGCCATTTCCATCGTGCCGCTCCACCTCGACGCCCCCGAGCCCCTCCGAGCCCACCATCCACTTCCCCACGTCCGTGCGCACCTCCCAACGCTCTCGCCCGAGCCCCGCACCCACCAAAGTCCTGTCCCCGTTGACACCCGAATGCCGCCACTGCCTCGGAGCTCGTCGACGACGCCCCCGACCACCCGCGACGACGCCAGGACCACCACCCGACTCGTCGTCCTCGTCGCCTGGTGCCTTCGCCGTGGCCAAAAGATCACCGGAGATGCCTCCCCATCGACCTCGCCTCCTCTGCCTCACCGGAGCTTTGCCGGAGTTGACCTCCACCACGGTAAGATGCCGGAACCCTCTCCCCTCCGTCCGATCTAGAACCTGCGGTAAGGATTAGATCCCGCGTACCTTTTCGGTTTAGATAAATAAACGGACCGGTTTTCTATTTGAATTAGTTAGACCACACCGTTTTCTTTTAAATACCGGCCATCTGCTCGTTAGCACCCACGCGCACAACCCTCTAGCCAATCAGAACCTGCCACGTCACCCTATCCGTTAGTTAGTTTTTTCTTTTTTTTTCTTTTTTTGCTTTAGAAAACAGAATAGGTTCTGTTTTTTATTTTTGTTCTATCTTTTAGGATATTTAGAGTTTTTGATTGATTCTTTTTGCATTGTGTCAAAAATTTGTTCTAGTTTCTGTAGATAGCAAGTTTGACCGAATTTAAATAATTTAAAATTAATTTCAAACAGATTTGATTCAAATCTTATTTTCTGAAGATCTTGAGTTTAAAAATATATTTTCACTTGATTCTTTTTGCTACTTATCACTAGTGACGTTAGTTATCAGTATGTAGACTTTGGAAATTTTTTAGAATATTTTATAGTAGTCTTTTAAAGCAAAACAAATTATGTTTTGTTCTATTAGGTTTATTTATATTCCCTTTTGTTTTAAATTATTTTAAATTATTTTCTTTTATAATAGTGATCGACTTTTATACTGTTTTCTGTTAGATAATAGTAGCCTTCAAAACAAATAATATTTTATTAGTTGATTGCATGAAAATCAATTCTAGTTCAATTATAACTTGCAATTGGATTTGCATTGCTAGTTTTGATCCACTATTTGAAAAAAAATTCCACAAATTGTTTTATAAGTTTGATTTTCTGTTAATCTAAGTTTAGACAAGAAACAATTTGTATTATAGTTGAGATTGTTTGTGGTTTAAGCCAAGGATGACCTTATCAAAAGAAGAACCTTTATAAAAGCTTTTCAATTAGTTCTTTTTGCAAAATAAAGATTTATGAGAAAATACTTTCTGTTAATTATTTGCTTTAAAAAATGTTTTTCTTTTATTAACTTAGTGTTTTTCTTGATGATATGTTCTATTAGTTAAAAACTTAAGTTGCTAGAGTATTGTTTTCTTAGTTCCTAGTTGTTCTTCAAAAGTAATTCCTTTTGCTAAGTAAAATATTTACTAAACTACTTTTGATTATATTTTACTTTGTTTTGAGTTTTTACTTTTGAAAATAGGATGTACTTGTAGACAAGACCAACTTTGGTCGTGTTGATGAAGTTTTGTTAATTTTTGTCTTAAGTATTTCCTTCATCACAAATTTGTTGCTTTTGGTTTGGTGTTACTTTTGGTTGTTAGAATTGATTGCTAGTATGATTGCTTATATGAATGCAATGTTTGATTATATAGATTTTCATCCGAGAGTGACGAATAGTCTATCAGTTATCTCTGAGAGTGATATTATTCTTCATCAATAGTACAGGCAAGTCACTTGGAATATGTTTACCCATGTATTATTGCATTAGTTCTACCATCTCCCCAATTGAATGCAAAGTAGCTATTTGGAAACTTGGTTACTTGATGTAGCATCATGTGGTAGGTCCCCATCAACCCTTGACACAATGCCCCGGGAAACATTGATTTAATTTTGCTATGCTATTAGTAGACGGGGTGGGTTATGTGAGTCCTGAGAGTTGTGAGTTAATAATTTTCAAGACCTGCATTATGATGAAGACTTCAAGACTCCGACTTTTCAACTTACCTCTAGGTGGATGATGGTTGAACAGCGCCCTGGAGAAACCAGTTGTTAGCCTAGGTGTTGCTGGGGAAGTGCCAGTATTCACGCGGAAAGGTCCACCCAGGCACAAAGAGATGGATGGACGCTTCAAGACCCAAGGCTTACCTGCACAGCCACAAGCCATTATGGGCTCTGGCTTGGTTGGATATCGTGGTGACCCTGGACAGGCGGTGCTACGAGATGTAGAAGAACGGTAGGAAAGGATGGGCACCGACAGAGTCTCAGGGAAACCCTTTAGAGGACCATGTTTTGGTCATCCATTTCTGAAACACCCTGAAGTGCGAGAAATCAAACGGAGGCGATCAAATCTTGTGGGGAACGTGTGCAAAACTCTGTAGAGTACTAAAACCTAATCGATTAGTCGTGTCCACGGTCATGGACAACTTGAGCCAAAGGAACTGAAACTATCAGGAAGTCTCAACACAAAAATTATATTGATGAGGGTATTATTATTAACCTGGGTATGAGAATTGGTTGGTGGAACCATCTCATTAATCAACCAACTTTGTAGTAATAATTTCTGCATTACCCCTCTCTTGTTGTAGGAAAAATTTGCTTTGCGCAAAAACTTAAACTTATAGCCCCACCTGCCATATAAGCACATAGTATAGAGGATTATTTTCACCCCCTCTTTTGTGACTTGTCGGCATATTCAAAATGCTGACCTACACGGCTGCAATGTTTTATGTTGTAGATAAGCTCTACGACGGGTAAGAGTACGATTCAGGGTTACGGTCTACACTCAACCTGCCGTTGGTGTTATTGGTAATCCACTCCCGTTGACTGTTTCCGCTGAGATTTTAAGGTATATATCAGTTTTACGTTAATTACATGTGATTGCACTTTAATATATACATTGATGTATTGTGTGTGCCAGCATACTGATCCAGGGATGGCACAGAACACACAAAGGCTTGACTCGTTTTGAGTCGGGTTGCTACACAAATAATGGTGAAGTGTTATGTAGTTGACGTTCACATAACACCACTAGAGGAGAGACAAGATACATCTCATCAAAATATCGAACGAATACCAAATTCACATGATTACTTATAACAAGACTTAGACCATGTCCTCAGGAACAAATGTAACTACTCACAAAGCATGTACATGTTCATAATTAGAGGGGTATTAATTATCATAAAGGATCTGAAAATTTGATCTTCCACGAAGTAAACCAACTATCATCGACTACAAGGAGTAATCAACACTACTAGCAACCCACAGGTACCAATCTGAGGTTTGAGGCAAAGATAAGATACAAGAGATGAACTAGGGTTTGGAGAGGAGATGGTCCTGATGAAGATGTTGATGGATATTGACCCCCTCTCGATGGGAGGATCGTTGGTGATGACGATGGCTTCGATTTCACCATCCGGGAGGGAAGTTTCCTCGGCAGAACAGCTCCGGCGGGGCTCTAGATTGGTTCTACGCAAGTTTTGCCTCGAGACGGCGTCGCTTTGTCCCAAAAGCTCCCTTATGATTTTTCCAGGTCAAAACCCTTCATATAGCAGAAGATGGGTGTCGGGGACCTGGCAGGTGGGTCACAAGCCACATAGGCGTGGCTAGAGGGGTGGTCGCGCCTAGCAGGCTTGTGACCTCCTGGTGGGCCCCCTCTAGTATTTTTTCGCGCAATATTTTTTTTATATTCAGAACAATTCTCTGTAACTTTTCAGGACTTTTGGAGTTGTGTAGAATAGGTCTCTCAGATTTTCTCCTTTCCCAGTCCAGAATTCCAGCTGCCGACGTTCTCCCTATTCATGTAAACCTTGTCAAATAAGAGAGAAAAGGCATAAGTATTGTACCATAATCTGTAATAACATCCCATAATGCAATAAATATCAATATAAAAGCATGATGCAAAATGGACGTATCAACTCGCCCAAGCTTGGACCTCGCTTGTCCTCAAGCGAAAGCCGAGATCGATAAATATGTCCACAAGTTTAGAGATAGAGGTGTCGATAAAATGAAATATGGACATGAGGGCATCATGATCATCTTTAGAACAACAATACTTATTGATATCTAATTTCTTATGCTGGAGTAACAATTCATTCACAGGTTAAAAGTATGAACCCAACAACTTTATTGACAACTAACAAACTGTGCTCTTCGTCATTGAAGCAATTTTCAATTTATCATAACATCGGAAAGAGTCAATATAAGAGCTTGTAAAGGAAATCCACATACGCAATCATCTTTTAGTCTTTCACAATTGCTAACACCAACGCGGTACTCATGAGATCAAAGCTTGAATCATACACAGAGAAAGATAGGGGCTTATTGTTTTGCCTCCCAACTACTCACCTCAAGGGTGATGTCAACAATAATAACTCATGATCACGCACCTTCGAGTGGATATATGTTTTTAGATCATTCCCCAACACATAATGCTTGCCAAGCGAAAAAGGAAAAATATAGGAAGTGGTGAAGATCACCATGACCCTTGCATAAAGGTAAGCACTTAAAAAGTAAACGTAACAGATAGGCCCTTCGTAGAGGGAAGCAAAGGTTGTCATGCGCTTTTTGTTTTTGGATGTGCAAACCCTTAATGCATAGGAACATCGCGTTGTATTACCCTTTGTGATAGCAACCTTTATTATGCATTCCGCCGCTTTTATTTCTTTACTATCACAAGTTTGTACAATGCTTATTTTCCTTTACAATAAAAGATCATACATATTTAGGAGCAATTCTTATTGCTTTTTGCACCGATGACAACTTACTTGAAGGATCTTACTCAATCCATAGGTAGGTATGGTGGACTCTCATGGCAAAACTGGGTTGAGGGTATATGGATGCACAAGTAGTATCTCTAATTGGTGCGGAAGTTTTGGCTAATATGAGGTCAAAGCAAGCACTACATGTTGGAGGATCTATAACAATATAACTTCTGTTCGGAAATAAGCAAACATAACCCACTATATTGTCTTCCTTGTCCAACATCAATTTCTTAGCATATAATATTTTAATGTCCTCACAATCATAAAATATGTCCAAGAATATATTTATATGTGAACCTCTCTTTCTTTATTACTTCCTTTTAATTGCCCCAATGACCAATCGCTATGTTTGTCAATTCCCAACAAATTTCAACTGACACACTTCTTATATTTGAAGTCATCACTCCCCATTAGATCATCATATATACTCTTTGATTTTATTATATTCTTCTTTAATTTCTTATTTATTGTTCTCAATATCATAGCAAACAAGCAAAGCCCTCACATCAAAACTACAATTTATTATATAACTCTCGGACTCGCTTACATGAGAGGAACAAAAATCAAAAACTCAAAGCTAGATCATACTAAATTTAATTCTACTAGATCAAGATATAACCAAAAGGATCGAACTAAGAAAAACAAGAAAGGAAAAGGTGTGATGGTGATACGAAACCGGGGCACCTCCCACAAGCTTGGCACAAGCCAAGGGGAGTGCCCATACCCATGTGTTTAGATGCCCTTCTTCGGAGGTGATGGTGGTGGAGTTGTTGATGAGCTTGGAAGCTTGTCCTCCGTCTTCCAAGGCATAGGCTCACCATCGTAAAAATATGAACGGGTCTTCAAAATCCTAAAATCTACAGCCAAACTCATTATCTTAAATATGTATTCATACTCGCAGTTTTAGTTTTGCAGATCATAGATCTGGGCTTGGAGATGCTCGATTTTCTTGTAGAGATTGAAGATGTGCTCCCCGATGTCCTTGGTGTCTAGCTTGTGTTTGTGGGTAAACTCCAAGATCATCATATGATTCGCATTGAGTCAACATTCCAGCATCCCTTGGCACTTGAAGACTTGCTGCTCCATTGCTTCGAGCCTTGTTTCCACGCTTCCAGACTTCTTTGTCCCTTCAATGTCACAGATGTGTAGCACCACCTCACGCATCTCAATGGTTTGAGGGTGTCGCAACACCTCCGCAAGATAGGGGTTGATGAACTTCTCAAAGAACTTGTCCTTCGGAGCACTTGGGGGCGTCATGACGATCTAAATCTATCCAAAGAACAACAACAAAAGAAAACAAAGGATTTTTCTGTGGTATGATGGTCAAAACCCTCGGGAGATTATATAATGAATTTTTACTGACCCAAAGGAGTGTACCACAAGAAAACGGAGTTCGGAGGGTGCCCGAGGTGGTCACAAGCCACCTAGGCATAGCTAGGGGGTGGCCGTTCCTGGCAGGCTTGTCACCTCCTCGTGCATATTTAAGACTACTTTAAATTTTCCTAATATATTAAATATTCCAAAACCGAGAATAATTGCTATTGGGAAAGTTTTGGAGTCGATTTGCTTATCGTACCACATACCTATTCCTTTTCGGAGTCTGAAACGCTCTGGTAGGTCTCCCTAATATACTCCTCCAGAGTTATGGTATTGATAATATTTGTTTCAACATTTATGGGTGTACCTGAGATATAATGTTTGATTCTTTGCCCGTTTACCACCTTCGGATTTGTGCCTTCGGCCTTGTTGATCTTGATGGCACCGGAATGATATACTTCCTCGACAATGTAGGGCCCTTCCCATTTAGAGAGAAGTTTTCCTGCAAAAAATCTTAAACGAGAATTGTACAGGAAGACATGGTCACCTACATTGAATTCACGCTTTTGTATCCTTTTATCATGCCATCTCTTAACCGTTTCTTTAAAAAACTTGGCATTCTCATAGGCATGGGTTCTCCATTCATCAAGTGAGGTAATGTCAAATAGCCTCTTCTCAATGGCCAGTTTGAAATCATAATTGAGCTCTTTAATTTCCCAATAAGCTTTATGCTCTATTTCTAGAGGTAAGTGACATGCTTTACCATAAACCATTTTATATGGAGACATACCC
Source organism: Hordeum marinum (assembly GCA_022496015.1). Lineage (NCBI taxonomy): Eukaryota > Viridiplantae > Streptophyta > Magnoliopsida > Poales > Poaceae > Hordeum > Hordeum marinum. The sequence continues at coordinate 373,920,571 of CM039673.1, forward strand.
ATAGGGTTTTTATAAGCAGTTCTATAAGCCCATAATGCATCGTCAACTTTCTTAGACCAATTCTTTCTAGATCTATTAATTGTTTTTGGAAAGATCAATTTAATTTCTCTATTACTTAATTATACTTGACCACTAGATTGAGGATGATAAGGAGATACAATTATATGATTAACGTCATACTTAGCAAGCAATTTATGGAAGGCACCATGAATAAAGTGTGAACCACCATCAGTCATTAAATATCTAGGGACTCCAAATCTAGGGAAAATAACTTCTTTCAGCATTTTAATAGAGGTGTTATGATCAACACTACTAGTTGGAATAGCTTCTACCCACTTAGTAACATAATCAACAGCAACTAGAATATGAGTTTACCCGTTGGACTTTGGAAAAGGTCCCTTATAATCAAAACCCCAAACATCAAATGGTTCAATAACAAGAGAGTAATTCATAGGCATTTCTCGACATTTACTAATATTACCAATTCTTTGACATTCATGACATGACAAGACAAACTTATGAGCATCCTTGAAGAGAGTAGGCAAATAAAACCAAGATTGTAATACCTTGTGTGCAGTTCTATCTCCAGCATGGTGTCCTCCGTAGGCCTCGGAATGACACTTCTCTAGGATATGTTCCTGTTCATGCTCAGGTACACAACATCTAATAACACCATCTACTCCTTCTTTATAAAGGTGAGGTTCATCCCAAATGTAATGTCTTAAATCATAGGAGAACTTATTCTTTTATTGGTATGTGAAACTAGGCGGTATAAATTTAGCAATAATGTAATTAGCATAATTAGCATACCATGGAGCATTACACTAAGCATTTATGATAGCTAATTGTTCATCAGGAAAGCTATCATCAATAAGTAGTGGGTCATCAAGAACATTTTCTAACCAAGACAAGTTATCCGCTATGGGGTTATCAGCACCCTTTCTAGCAACAATACGCAAATCAAATTCTTGTAGCACAAAAACCTATCTAATAAGTCTAGGTTTAGCATCATTCTTTTCCATAAGATATTTAATAGCAGGATGATCAGTGTGAACATTTACTTTGGAAGCTGTGAACTTATAACAAGCAAAAATAACCGCCAAAAATTCCTTTTTAGTGGTAGCATAGTTTCTTTGAGCGATGTCCAGAGTTTTACTAGCATAATGGATAACATTTATTTTCTTATCAACTCTTTGTCCCAGAACAGCACCAACGGCATAATCACTAGCATGACACATAATTTCAAAGGGTAGGTTCCAATCAGGTGGTTGAACAACAGGTGCAGAAATCAAGGCATTCTTAAGAATTTCAAATGCTTCTACACAATCATCATCAAAAAGTGGAACATCTTTTTGCAAAAGATTAGTGAGAGACCTAAAATCTTAGAGAAATCTTAAATAAACCTCCTATAGAAACCACCTTAACCAAGGAAACTTCTTATACCTCTGATATCCATAGGACATGACATTTTTTCAATAGCATCAACTTTGGCTTTGTCAACTTTAATACCTCTTTCAGAGATTTTGTGTCCCAAGACAATACCTTCATTCACCATAAAGTGGCACAACTCCCAATTCAAGACAAGATTAGTTTCTTTGCATCTCTGCAAAACTCGATCAAGGTTGTTTAAACCATCATCAAAAGAAGTTCCGTCAACGGAAAAATCATCCATAAAAACCTCAACAATCCTTTCACAGAAATCAGAGAATATAGCAGTCATACATCATTGAAAGGTAGCAGGTGTATTGCATAAACCAAAAGGCATATGTCTATAAGCAAAGGTACCGAAAGGGCAAGTCAAAGTTGTCTTATCTTGGTCCTCTTTTGACACACGTATTTGAGAGAAACCAGAATAACCGTCTAGAAAGCAAAAAATGTGTGTGTTTGGATAGTCTTTCTAGCATTTGATCAATAAAAGGTAGAGGGTAATGATCTTTCCTAGTAGCTTTTTTAATTTCCTAAAATCAATTACCATTCTATACCCTGTAACAATTCTTTGCAGGATCAATTCGGTTTTTATCATTAGGAACTACGGTAATACCTCCTTTCTTAGGCACATAATGAACGGGACTAACCCACCTACTATAAGCAATAGGATAAATAATACCTGCCTCCAGAAGCTTTAATATTTCATTTCTTACCACTTCTTTCATTTTAGGATTTAACCATCGTTGGTGATCAACAACTGGTTTAGCATCGGGCTCCATATTAATTTTATGCTGACATAGAGTGTGACTAATGCCCTTAAGATTATCAAGAGTATATCCAATAGCAGCACGATGCTTCCTTAGAGTTTTCAATAATCTCTGTTCTTCATGCTCTAAAAGATTAGAACTAATAATAACATGATATATCTTCCTTTCATCAAGATAAGCATATTGCAGAGTATTCGGTAATTGTTTAAGCTGAAACACGGGATCACCCTTGGGTGGAGGAGGATCCCAAAGTATTTCAACAGGCATGTTTTGTTTCAAAGTAGGGTGTTGATCAAAGAAAATCTTATCTATTTCATTCCTTTCATTCATATGCATATCGTTTTCATGGTCTAGCAGATATTGTTCTAAGGGGTCAGTAAGAGGCACAACAATAGAAGCAAGACCAATAATTTCATCCTTACTAGGCAATTCTTTATCATGGGTGTGTCTACGAAATATAGAGAAATTAAACTCATGAGATGCGTCCCCAAAACTTACAGTGACAGTTTCTTTCTCACAATTTATCCTGGCATTAACAGTATTCAAGAAATCTCTACCAAATATACAAAAATCATCTTGTGGGGAACCAAGGACAAGAAAATCAATAGGATATTTTATTTTCCCACACAAGACTTCAACATATCTAACAATCCCAACTAGTGCTATAGTATCTCTATTAGCAAGATTAATGGTAACATCAATTTCCTCTAACTCAGCCGGTGCAATATCATTCATAATTTCTTTATATAAGGTAAAGGGAATTGCACTCACACTAGCACCCACATCACATAAGACATGATAACAACAATCTACTATTTTAGCAGAAACAACAGGCATGCCAACAATAGGTCTATGTTTATCTTTAGCATCAGGTCTTGCAATTCTAGCGGATTCATCACAGAAATGTATAACATGCCCATCAATATTATCAACCAAGAGATCTTTAACCATAGCAATACTAGGTTCAACTTTAATTTTTTCAGGAGGTGTAGGTGTTCTAACATAGCTCTTATGAACCACAGTTGAAGCTTTAGCATGTTCCTTTATTCTAACAGGGAAAGGTGGTTTCTCAATATAAGCAGCATGAATAACAGGATCAACATTATAAGTAATAGTTTCTTCTTCAACTTTAATTGGTTCAACTACTTTCACTTCAACAGGAGGATGATATAACCACTTTTCCTTAGGGAGATGAACATGAGCAGCAAAAGATTCACAGAAAGAAGCTACTATCTCAGGGTCAAGTCCATATTTTGTGCTAAATTCACGAAAAGCATTTGTGTCTACAAAGGACTTAACATAATCAAACTTAAGGTTTATACCTGACTCCTTACCTTCATCAAGTTCCCAATCTTCAGAGTTGTGTTTAATTCTTTCCAATAAACCCCATTTGAACTCTATATCTTTCTTCATATAGGAACCGGTACAAGAAGTATCAAGCATGGATTGATCATTACGAGAAAGTCGAGCATAAAAATTCTGAATAATAATTTCTCTCGAGAGCTCATGATTGGGGCATGAATATAACATTGACTTAAGCCTCCCCAATCTTGAGCAATTATTTCTCCTTCACATGGACAAAAATTATAGATATAATTCCGATCACGATGAACTAGATGCGTAGGATAGAACTTCTAATGAAATTCCATTTTCAATCGGTTGTAGCTCCAGGATCCAATATCATCACATAGCCTATACCATGTCAATGCCTTCTCCTTCAAAGATAAAGTAAAGACCTTATTTTTGACGTCCTTGGGTAGACCTGCAAGCTTAAATAATCCACAAACTTCATCCACATAGATTAGATGCAAATCAGGATGTAGTGTTCCATCTCCTACATAAGGATTAGCCAGCAGTTTCTTTATCATACCCGAAGGAATTTCATAATAAATATTTGCAGTAGGTTCAGTAAGTTGAGGGGCAACTCTTTGTGCTTCCGGTCGAGGTGATGATACCCGGAACAAACCCCTCAAAGGATTACTTTCCATAGTAACAAGTGACAGTAAATTTCAGCACACTCTATAAATTGTTCCTTACCAGATTCCACTTACCAAAGGCGCTTCACTTCCCGGCAACAGCGCCAGAAAAGAGTCTTGATGACCCACAAGTATAGGGGATCTATCATAGTCCTTTCGATAAGTAAGAGTGTCGAACCCAATGACGAGCAGAAGGAAATGCAAGCGGTTTTTAGTAAGGTGTTCTCTGCAAGCACTGAAATTATCGATAACACATAAGTTTGTGATAAGATAATTGGTAACGAGTAACAAGTAACAAGTGTAGCAAATATGCGTCAAGGTAGCCCAATCCTTTTTGTTGCAAAGGACAGGCCTGGACAAACTCTTATATAAAGTGGAGCGCTCCCGAGGACACATGGGAATTTCTGTCAAGCTAGTCTTCATCATGCTCATTTGATTCACGTTCGTTACTTTGATAATTTGATATGTGGGTGGACCGGTGCTTGGGTGCTGACCTTACTTGGAAAAGCCTCCCACTTATGATTAACCTCTCTCGCAAGCATCCGCAACTATGAAATAAAAATTAAGATAAATCTAACCATAGCATGAAACATATGGATCCAAATCAGCCCCTTACGAAGTAACGCATTAACTAGGGTTTAAGCTTCTGTCACTCTAGCAACCCATCATATACTTATTACTTCCCAATGCCTTCCCCTAGGCCCAAATAATGGTGAAGTGTTATGTAGTTGACGTTCACATAACACCACTAGAGGAGAGACAACATATATCTCATCAAAATATCAAACGAATACCAAATTCACATGATTGCTTATAACAAGACTTATCCCATGTCCTCAGGAACAAACGTAACTACTGACAAAGCATGTTCATGTTCATAATCAGAGGACTATTAATTATCATAAAGGATCTGAACATATGATCGTCCATCAAGTAAACCAACTAGCATCAACTACAAGGAGTAATCAACACTACTAGCAACCCATAGGTACCAATCTAAGGTTTGAGACAAAGATCGGATACAAGAGATGAACTAGGGTTTGGAGAGGATATGTTCCTGATGAAGATGTTGATGGATATTTAGCTCCTCTCGATGAGAGGGTCGTTGGTGATGACCGTGGCTTCGATTTCCCCCTCTAGGAGGGAAGTTTCCCCGGTAGAACAGCTCCGTCGGATCTCTAGATTGATTCTGCCCAAGTTCCGCCTCGAGACGGTGGCCCTTCGTCCCAAAACCTCACTTATGATTTTTTTTCCAGTTCAAAACCCTTCATATAGCAGAATATGGGCGTCGGGGACCTGCCAGGTGGGTCACGAGCCACCTAGGTGCGGCTAGAGGGGTGGCCATGCCTGGCAGGCTTGTGACCTCCTCATGGGCCCCCTTTGGTATTTGTTTCGCCTAATATTTTTTATATATTCCAAAAAAATTCGCCATTACTTTTCAGGACTTTTGGAGTTGTGCAGAATGGGTCTCTCAGATTTGCTCCTTTCCCAGTCAAGAATTCTAGCTATCGGCATTCTCCCTCTTCATGTGAACCTTGTAAAATAAGAGAGAAAAGGCATAAGTACTGTACCATAACTTTTAATAACAGACCATAATTCAATAAATATCAATATAAAAGTTTGATGCAAAATGGACGTAGGAGTCTCCAACGTATCTATAGATTTTATTGTTCCATGCTATTATGTTATCAATTTGGGATACTTTATATGATATTATATGCTATTTTATATCATTTTTGGGAACTAACCAATTAACCTAGTGCCTGGTGCCAGTTTCTGGTATTTGCGTGTTCTTGGATTTCCAACAAATCTGTACCAAATGAAGTCCAAACGCTTAACGGATTTGTTTGGACAAAAGAGACCCGGGAAGCGAGACAAGGAGACAACAAGGCAACAGGGCACTCCCAGGTGGGGTAGACATGCCCTGATGCCTCGAGTGACCCTCGTGGCTTCGTCTAACCTAATTGCACCTAAATAAATTCTCTAATATCGGGAAATGAACAGAGGGCCACCCGTAACACTTTTTCCGCCGCCGCAAGCCTCTATTCTGACGGGAGGCCATCTGGAGACCTTTTTTGATACTCTAACACAGGGGGAATCAACCATGGAAGCCATATACATCAACCTTGCTGCCTCCATGATGATGCGTGAGTAGTCCACCATAGACCTACGTGCCGATAGCTAGTACCTAGATGGCTTCTTCTCCCTCTTTGATCTTCAATACCATGTTCATCGCGATTCTCGCGGTGATCTATCTGATGTAATCTTCTTTTGCAGTGTGTTTGTTGGGATCTGATGAATCGTGGGTTTATGATCAGATTATTCATTGAAAGTAATTGAGTATTTTCTTTCTTCTATTATGCATGATTATTATAGTTTGTAATTCTCTCCGATCTATCGGTTTGGTTTGGCCAACTAGATCTATTTATCTTCAACGAGAGTGGTGTGTTGTAATGGGTTCAATCTTGTAGTGCTCTATATCCTCGTGACAGAAGGGGTCAAGACACGTATTTGTATTGTTTTCATTAAGGAACGACGGGATCTGAACATATTGCTTGTGTTATTGTGTCTACATCATGTCACCTTGCTCCAAGCATTACTCTATTTGTTATGAACTTAATACCATAGATGCAGACTGGAGTCGGTCGATTGGTGGAGTAATAGTAGTAGATGCAGAATCATTTTAGTCTACTTGTTTATGGGCATGATGTTATACATGATCATTTCCATGAATAACAAGTCATAACTATGCACATTTCTGTCAATTGCCCAATAGTAATTTGTCTACCCATCGTATGTTATTTTCAAGAGAGAAGCCTCTAGAGAACACTATGGCCCCTGGCTCTACTTAAATATGAATACAAAAACTCAAAAAATATTGTTCTGCACATTATCTATTTCTATCAAGATTTAATCCTTGCAAGTAACAAGGTCAAGGGCTTGACAACCCGCTTGCCCATGTTGGGTGCAAGTGTTTATTTTTGTGTGTGTAGGTGCTGCCAGGGGAAGTTTGCTAGGTTCTCCTATTGGTTCGATAGTTCTCACTGAGGCAAATACTTATCTCTATTGTGCTGCATCTCTTCTCCTCTTTGGGGAAAATCCCAACATAGCTCACAAGTAGCAAAGACGAGCACACCCTAGCTTAGCGATCAAGGCAGCACCCTAGAGATCTCGAGGATCCCATCCGACCTTAACCCACCTACAAGCAAGTAAACCCTTTTTAGATAAAATGCGTGGGAATGATTTGAGATTAATAAAGCCTGTGGTATAAATCAAGGTTTCGTAGCACAATAGGAAAGAGGTAGCAAGAAAGATCTAAACAGCCACAACCGGCAAGGACAGTGGCACGCAGGTTAGAAGGGAAACACAAAAGTAGAGAAGGGGTGACACTAAAACCTAGCTAAGGAGGCGATGCCTGATCCACATGCAGGATGGAGTGAGTCCTCACCTAGATCCACGAGATTAGAAGCTCCGCCACTGCATGTTCTTCCTCTTTAGTCAATTATCTCCACTGCCGCAACACGATAGATAATTTCAAAAGACAGTAAGAATCCTTGCTAGGGAAGACCATCTCGATGGTAAACATGTTGTGAGTAGTACAAAACTCCCAGCAAAACCCGAGAACCCAAACCAAAATAACCTCTTAATCTGACCACCCAGGCCATTGACAAGAGGTATTAGATCCTCAAAAGAGTTTGGGGTCCACATGACTTGAAGCCAATCCCTTAGTCCACTCCAAAAGAGGCGCGCTAGAGAGCAAGTAAGGAGAATGTGGTTTGTGTTTTCCACATCCCCACATAGTGCACAAAAATCCGTGCCTGGGCCATTTCATTTTTTAATCTGGTCTACAATGAGCAACCTACCGTGCATGGCCTGCCACATAGAAAATTTAATATTAAGGGGAATCTTGGCCTGCCAAATACCATGGAAGTGCGATGTTACACAGCCCACCTAGAGCTTATCATAGGTAGATTTCAAAGAAAACTGCCCTTACACAGTCCAAGGCCAAGAGACCGAGTTTGTTGTCTCTAAGAGAACAAGAAGGACGACAGTGCAGCAATGCCATTCCTCCAACTCTTCAAGAGACAACATCCTCCTAAATCAAATTTCCAATCACTAGCAGCTAGCTCCGTGATGGAGACCAACGATACAAAATAATAAGAGGAAAGGGTAGGGGAGGCACAGGAGAGAGGCCATTGACAAGAACGGATTGAATGACCATCACCAACAGAAAATTTAACTAAGGAACTAAACTCATCTTTACCGACGGCAGTTGGCGCCAAAATTGAGAGCCTGAAGACCTAGAAGGTATAAGGGGGCTGCCATCATGGATTTTTTTGCCTTAAGGGTCCTAATGCACAACACTGTAGGGTCAGAAGTGAGAAGGCCCCACCACCACTGAGGATCAAGCCTTTGTTAAACTGAGAAATATTAGTGATAACTAAGCCACATAGCTTCTTTTGCTCACACATGATTTCCCATTTATCTATCCTATATTTCTTCTTGTTAACTGTGGTATTACAATAAAATCAACCCCGATGCTTCTCAGATCCCACGTGCGTGCCCTCCGGCAAATGGTAAAAACCCACATGGAAGGTTGGGAGGGAGGATAAACAAGCATTAATTAGACAAACCCTATCATACATGGAGTTGTACCTACCGACCCTATTCCACGCCCTAAGGACAGAGAATGAAAAATATTTGCAAAGACGTTTGCGGGGAGTGATGGGAAGACCCAAGTACTTGAAGGGAAACACACCAAGGTTTCGGTTCAGCATGTTCACAACATACAAAGCCTACTGGTCCCAGGTGCCAGTATAGAGAACCTCACTTTAAGAGAAGTTAATTTTAAGACCTAAAAGAGATTTGAACATAAGAACCAAGAGATTGAGGTGAGTAAAGCACTGAAGGTTATTCTCCACCAGAATGATCGTATCATGCATGTACTGAACATGGGAGATGCCCAAATAATTGAGATCCGGCACCACGGGAACGATGTGACCAAGGGTCATTGTCCGATTCGGAATATAGGAGAAGGCATCAACCACAAAATTGAGAAGGAGGGAGAAGATTGGATCGCCCTGACGAACCCCTTGCCATTTGCAAAGTAGGGCAAACCACCCCATTTATCGGGACATCTATGTGGCCCCCACAGACTAGCTACATGAGCCTTTCAACATATGCCCCATCGAAACCCATGGCTAGTAGCACATCCCAAAGAAATGACCACCTAACCGAATCATAGGCATTCTTGAAGTCGAGCTTAAGAACAACAACATTCTTACCCTTGCACTTAAGATCATGCACAATCACATGGAGGGTAAGGAACCCATCGAGGATGCAGCGGCCCTTGATGATATAAGACTTCTGTTGTCCAATTGCTTTATGTGCCACCGGAGGCAGACGAGAAGCAAAAGAGGGTAATTTAGCAATGTCATCAATGAGTGCAATTGGTTGGAATTGGTGAATAGAGCCAGTCCCTTTAACCTCGGAGATAAGAGAGATGATAGCATAGTTCAATATAGAAATGTCAACTGTACCAAGAAAAAAATGCTTGGATAATAGCATAGACAACAAACTTGAGTATTAGCCAAAATTTCTCAAAGAAAACTATGGAAAAACCATCCGGCCGAGAAGTAGAATTATAATTTGAGGAGGCCACAACCTCATCAATTTCCTCGTAGAAGAGATGGATCATAAGAGAGAGGTTATCATCCTCTAACACATGGTTCTCAAGGGCCCACAACCCTTAGGAAATGAGCATACCATATGTTGGGGAAACGGACAGGAAATTTATGACAAAAGAGGAGACATGATGAAGGATAATTGTCGTATTAGCCATCATGTGTCCATCAATGATCAACTGAAAGATATTGCACCATCGGCACTTTCCATTAGCAATCACGAAAACAAAGTTGTAATTTGCGTCACCTTTCAGCATCCAGGCAATCAGACCTCGCTGTTGATATGTCTCTATTGTATCTATATTTTTTGATTTTTTCATGCCAATATTCTACAATTTTCACACACTTTTGGCAATAATTTATATCATTTTTGGGACAAACATATTTATCAAGTGCACAATGTCAGTTCGTGTTTTTCTTTCATAGAAAATCTATATCAAACAAAGTCCAAATGTGATAAAAATTTATGAATAATTTTTTGGAATATATGTGATTTTCGAGAAGAATAACTAATGCAAGACGGTGTCCAAGGGCCCCACAAGACAATAGGTTGCGGTCGGGGGGCACCTTGATGCCTCATGGCGAACCTATAGCTCGGTTGGAGCCCTTCTTTCGCCACGAGAAAGATAATTTTCGGAGAAAAATACCCTCAAAATTTCGGCCTAATCAGAGTTATGGATCTCTGGGAAATAAGAAACAGTTTTATGCCAGAAAAAGAGAGGTAGAAAATAGAAGAGAAATAAAGAGATCCAATCTATAGGGTCTCCCACCCCTTAGGGGCCATGGAGGCCAAGGATCTAAGGGGAAACGCTCCTCCCATCTAGGGAGGAGGACAAGCAAGAGGAAGAAGGAGGGGGGCCCTCGACCCATCTCTTTTGATGGCGCCGCAACGTCGCCTGGGGAATCATCATGGCAGCGATCTACACCAACAACTCCGATATCTTCCTTAACACGACCATAACCTTCCCTCGTCTATTTACATTGGTTCACTCCCCCCACCCCGTTGTACACCCTACTTGAACATGGTGCTTTACACTTTATATTATTATCCAATGATGTTTGAGTAGATTATTTTTGTCCTATGGGTTCATCGATAATCTTGATCGGTTCGAGATGCATGTTTTATTTTGTGTTTTCCTATGGTGCCTTCCATTCCATGCACACATGGGGGATTACCATTGTAGTGTGTAGAAATATGTTCATGATTTGCTTATAGTGGGTTGCAAGACTGAAAGAAGATTAAACACGAGTAAGGAAGTATTGTATATGGGTAACAGGGGACTTTATACTTAATGTATGGTTGGGTTTTACCTTAATGATATTTAGTAGTTGCATATGCTTGCTATAGTTCCAATCATAAGTGCATATGACCCAATTACAAAAAGTGTATTAGCTCATGCCTCTCCCTCATATAAAATTGCAATGACGACGACCATCTAGTTGTCAATTGCCTAGGGCATTCTCGCAAATCCTACCACTACTTTTCTACACTCACGAAACTTACCTAATTGTTATTTTATCTAAACATCCCCTAACTTTTATTTATGTGTTTTTTATTATCTTGCAAACCTATCCAATTAAACCTACAAGCTAGATTTATTTCTTGTACTGGGTAAAGTGAACATTGTCACGCGTGTATAGTTGGGCGATAGAACTTGAGAGAATAATAATTCTACCTTTATCTCCTTGTTGCGATCAACACTCTTATTTGTCGAAAAAGGCTACAAACGATCACCTACACTTGTGGGTTATCAAGACCTTTTTTGGCATCGTTGCTGGGGAACAATAGAGTAGGGCAAAGTGCTTTTTTTCTTTATCTCTAAGTAAATTTAATTTTATGTTCTTGTTTTCTATCTTTACTTATGAATAGGAAATGTAAAATACCAAAACAAAATTACTTGCTAACCCATTGGATGAGGAACCACTGTTACTTCTCGAGCATGCGTTGGTTTCCCGTGAAGAGGAACGGTTTGATGTAGCAAAGTAGATAAGTATTTCCGTCAGTTTTTGAGAACCAAGGTATCAATCTAGTAGGAGATACAAGCAAGCCACCAATAGATGTACCTGCACAAAGAATCAAGCTCTTGCACCCAACGCTATAAAGGGGTTGTCAATCCCTTCACAGCTACTTGCAAGGATGAGATCTAATAGAGAAAGATATAATAGGATGCTTTTAACGGAAAGTAAAACTAAAAGTAAAAATAGGGCAGCAAGTATTTTTTGCTATTTTTGGTTTTAGATCTGAAAATATAATATGGAAAATAGACCCGGGGGCCATAGGTTTCACTAGATGGCTTCTCTCATTATGACAAGTATTACGGTGGGTGAACAAATTACTGTCGAGGAATTGATAGAAAAACGAATAATTATGAAGATATCCAAGCAATGATTATGCATATAGGCATCATGCCCATGACAAGTAGACCGAAATGATTCTGCATCTACTACTATTACACCACACATCGACCGACTCCTGCCTACATCTAGAGTATTAAGGTCATGAAGAACAGAGTAACGCAATAAGTAAGATGACATGATGTAGAGGGATAAACTCAAGCAATATGATGAAAACCCAATCTTTTTACCCTTGATGGCAACAATAGAATACGTGCCTTGCTACCCCTACTTTGTCACTGGGTGGGGACACCGCAAGATTGAACTCAAAACTAAGCACTTCTCCTATTGCAAGAATTACCAATCTAGTTGGCCAAACCAAACCAATAACTCGAAGTGACTTGCAAAGATATGAAATCATGCATATAAGAATTCAGGAAAGATTCAAATAATATTCATGGATAATTTGAATATAAACCCACAATTCATTGGATCTCGACAAACACACCGCAAAAGAGTATTACATCGGATAGATATCCATGAAGATCATGAAGAAGATGGTATTGAGAAGAAAAGAGAGAGAAGAAGCCATCTAGCTACTAGCTATGGACCCGTAGGTCTGTGGTGAACTACTAACGCATCATCGGATGGGCAATGGAGTTCATGTAGATGCCCTCCGTGATCGAATCACCCTCCGGCAGATTACCGGAAAAGGCTTCAAGATTGGATCTCTCGGGAACGAAGGCTTCTGGCGGTGGAAAAGTGTTTTCGCGGCTCGTTTTTGATAATGATGGAATATTTGTGAAATTATAGGCCGAAGATTAGGGTTAGGGGAGTTGCCAGGGGCCCACAAGCCTGCCCGACGCGGGTGACCCCACTGGCCGTGGCTAACAACCTTGTGGCCCCGTGGCAGCTCCTCTGCCTTGGTTCTCAAGTCTTGTGGCTTCCTTTTCTTCCAGAAAAAATCATTTCGGAGTTTTTATTCCGTTTGGACTCCGTTTAATATTCCTTATCCGCGAAACTCAAAAACAAGGAAAAAACAGAAACTGGCACTAGGCTGTAAATTAATAGGTTAGTCCAAAAATAATATTAAATAGCATATCAATGCATATAAAACATCCAAAACAGATAATATAATAGCATGGAACAATCAAAAATTATAGATACGTTGGAGACGTATCGGCATCCCCAAGCTTAATTCATGCTCGTCCTCGAGTAGGTAAATGATAAAAACAGAATTTTTGATGTGGAATGCTACCTAACATATTTATCCATGTAATATTCTTTATTGTGGCATGAATATTCAGATCCGTTAGATACAAAACAATAGTCTAATATTGTCATAAAAACAGTAATACTTTGAGCACACCAACAAGGTAGTCATGTCCTTTCGAAATAATATGGCCTTATAAAGTTATCCCTATAAAATCATATGGTCTGGCTATGCTCCATCTTCCCCACACAAAGTATCTAAATCATTCACAACTCCGATGAACAAGTCAAGAAATTGCTTCACACTTTTGGTGTTCTCAAACCTTTTCAACTCTCACACAATACATGAGCGTGAGCCATGGATATAGCATTATAGGTGGAATAGAATATGGAGGAGGAGCAAAGGAAAAAAGGAGAAGATAGTCTCACATCAACTAGGCATATCAACGGGCTATGGAGATGCCCGTCAATAGATATCAATGTGAGTGAGTAGGGATGCCATGCAACAAATGCACTTAGAGCTATAAGTGTATGAAAGCTCAAAAATAAAACTAAGTGGTCGTGCATAATTAATATCCACTAGTTATATGAAAGTGACAAAATTGGAGACTCTCTATCATGAAGATCATGGTGCTACTTTGAAGCACAAGTGTGGAAAAAGATAGTAGCAATTGTCCCTTCTCTCTTTCTCTCATTTTTTATTTTTATTTTATTTTTTATGGTGGGCTTCTTTGGCCTCTTTTGTTTTTTGTTTGGGCTTCGCTGGCCTCTTTTATTATTTTGCAAATTCCGGATACTCGTCCCAACTTGTCAGGGAGTCATAGCCTCCATCATCCTTTTGTCTCATGGGACAATGCTCTATTAATGAAAAATCATCACACTTTTATTTACTTATAACTTAAAGAAAAAGAAAAATTACAACTCGATTCCTATGACAAGATATAACCCTATTTGCAATATGAAGTGATGATGCAAGTCATAGAAAAACTACACGATGGAAGTTGCATGGCAATATATCTCAGAATGGCTATGGAAATGCCATAATAGGTAGGTATGGTGACTGTTTTGAGGAATATATGTTGGCTGTTTTGAGGAAGGAGGGTTTGGTGTACCAGCGAAAGTTGCGCGGTACTAGAGAGGCTAGCAAAGATGGAAGGGTGAGAGTGCGTATAATCCATGGACTCATATTAGTCATAAAGAACTCACATACTTATTGCAAAATTCTATTAGTCATCAAACAAAGCAATAGACGCATGCTCCTAGGGGAGAGGTTGGTAGGATATAACCATCGCGCGCTCCCGTCCCTCACACAAAGGTTGACAATCATTAAACAAATCATGCTCTGACTTCGTTACATATCGGTTCACCATACGTGCATGCTACGGGAACCACAAGCTTTAACACACGCATTTCTTCAATTCACAACTACTCACTAGCATGACTCTCATATTACCATCCCTATTATCTCAAAACTATATGCAAGGAATCCAACTTCTCATAGTTGTTAATGCACTTAATATGAAAGTTTTTATTATATCCCTCTTGGATGCCCATTATGTTAGGACTAAATTCATAACCTAAACAAATTACCATGCTGTTTTAAGAAACTCTCAAAATAATATAAGTGAGGAATGAGAGTTCGATAATTTCTGTAAAATATAACACCACCATGCTCTATAAGGGTATAAGTGAAGCACTAGAGCAAGATTACCTAGCTCAAAAGATATAAGTGAAGCACATAGAGTATTCTAACGAATTCACAATTCAGCATGTCTCTCTAAAAAGATGTGTGCAGCAAGGATGATTGTGGAAAAGTAACAAGCAAAGACTCATATCATACAAGACGCTCCAAGCAAAACACATATCATGTGGTGAATAAAAATATAGCTTCAAGTAAATTTACCGATGGATTGAAGACGAAAGAGGGGATGCCTTCCGGGGCATACCCAAGCTTAGGCTTTTTGGTATCCTTGAATATGAATTGGGGTGCCTTGGGCATCCCCAAGCTTAGGCTCTTGCCACTCTTTATTCCATAGTCTGTCAAATCTTCACCGAAAACATGAAAACTTCACAACACAAAACTCAATGGAAAACTCATGAGATCCGTTAGTATAAGAAAAATAAATCACCACTTTAGGTACTGTTGCGAACTCATTCTTTATTTATATTTGTGTAATACCTACTATATTCTAAGTTTTCCATGACTCATACCCCCCGATACGACCCATAGGTACATCAAACAAGCAAACAACACAAAGAAAACAGAATCTGTCAAAAACAGAACAGTCTGTAGCAATCTGTAAACTTCGAAGACTTCTGGAACTCTAAAAATTCTTATACATTAGTACAACTAGGTAAATTTGTATATCAATCCGGTGTAAAAATTTCAGATAAATCTGACGCTCTGAAAAATTCAGAAAATTACTCGTCTGAGAGCAAAAGTTTCTGTTTTCCAGCAAGATCAAATCAACAACTACCATAGATCACCCCAAAGGTTTTACTTGGCTCAAACACAGAAAAACACAATTACTACAGAAGTAATAATGTGCCAAACACACCAAAACAGAAGCAAAAAGCAGAAAGCAAAATAAAATTGGGTTGCCTCCCAACAAGCGCTATTGTTTAACGCCCCTAGCTAGGCAAAACACAATAGATCTAGGTATTGTCATAATAAAAATAAGGGAGATCATTCATGCTCATATCATAATCCCTTCTTTCAGCAGCTAATTTCCATTGTGGCAAGCAAAAGTAATCAAAGGGCTGAATTAAAGAGGATTGGGATCATCAAGATCAAGTGCGGGAGGGATAGGTTCCTCATTATGTCCCTCATAGTGTACAATCAATTCATCATTATAAGATTTCCTTTGGTTAAAGGCCATGAGCCTTTTCTTAAGAATGAACTCTAATCCGTTATTTTGTATAGCAAAATTGTCGTTGAGTTCAGAAATCTTATCAACCAAAACCTCGGTAGGGACTTTCTTTCTCAAATTTTCATTATAAGCAACTTGATCTTGAGATCGTAGTCTCATTATCTCTTCTTGATTAAAAAGGATCTCCTAAATAGGGGGACATCCACCATTAGTTTTATAATGAGCAAAGATTTCACTAGCCTCTTTCATGATAAATCTAAACTCATGATCTAGGAATATAGTGGCAGCACGCTTAACAGAAGAATGTTGAATAGTAGAAAACTCAAGGAAAATCATTTGTATGCATGGGTGCATGTGTAAGAATTGTCTCTCAAGTTCACTTATTAACAAAGTTATAGCGTCCGCAAGACTATTAGTTTTATTGAGAATGGAACCTCCTAAAGTAGGAAGTGTTCCCGCACAAGTGAAAAAATCTTGAATAACACCTTTTCCAATGATATTACCACTACCTATACGGAACCTTTTTGTATGAATGATAGTGGGTTCTTCTTAAGGGTTGTCATTAACAAGGGCATCAAGATTCCCCTCAAGATTATTACTATATTTATCATCGAAAGTCTCCGACATGGCGACAAAGCAAACACACAAGAAATAGAGGGTCAAACAAATTAAGGGCGAATAAAAAGGCAAGTGCTTTCTGAAATTTAGAAGCAAGGGAGAGGAAGACGGGAGGAAAATGGCAAATAATGTAAATGCAAGAGTTGAGTTTGTGATGGGTACTTGGTATCCTTGACTTGCTATGTATCTCCCCGGCAACGGCGCCAAAAATCCTTCTTGCTACTTCTCGAGCATGCGTTCGTTTCCCATGAAGAGGAACGGTTTGATGCAGCAAAGTAGATAAGTATTTCCCTCAGTTTTTGAGAACCAAGGTATCAATCCAGTAGGAGATACAAGCGAGCCACCAATCGATGTACCTAGACAAACAATCAAACTCTTGCACCCAACGCTATAAAGGGGTTGTCAATCCCTTCACGGTTACTTGCAAGGATGAGATCTAATAGAGATAGATATAATAGGATGTTTTGAACGGAAAGTAAAACTAAAAGTAAAAATAGGGCAGCAAGTATTTTTGGTATTTTTGGTTTTAGATGTGAAAATATAATATGGAAAATAGACCCGGGGGCATAGGTTTCACTAGATGTCTTCTCTCATGATGGCAAGTATTACGGTGGGTGAACAAATTACTATCGAGCAATTGATAGAAAAGAGAATAATTATGAAGATATCCAAGGCAATGTTTATGCATATAGGCATCACGTCCGTGACAAGTAGACCGAAACGATTCTGCATCTACTACTATTACTCCACAGATCGACCGACTCCTGCCTGCAT
Organism: Hordeum marinum; assembly: GCA_022496015.1. Taxonomy (NCBI): domain Eukaryota; kingdom Viridiplantae; phylum Streptophyta; class Magnoliopsida; order Poales; family Poaceae; genus Hordeum; species Hordeum marinum. Next base: position 373,938,234 of record CM039673.1, read on the forward strand.
CTAGAGTATTAAGTTCATGAGGAACAAAGTAACGGATTAAGTAAGATGACATGATGTAGAGGGATAAACTCAAGTAATATGATGAAAACTCCATCTTTTTACCCTTGATGGCAGCAATACAATATGTGCCTTACTACCCCTACTTTGTCACTAGGTGAGGACACCACAAGATTGAACCCAAAACTAAGCACTTCTCCTGTTCCAAGATGTAACATCCCAAAATTCCATTTTGGAATGTTATGGAATATAGCTATGCATCATCATCACATTGTTTGAATGAATAAAATGGTTGAAGTGCTTCTTTTGAATTTCTGAAAGGCCACTTTCATCTTTACCTTTTCCTGTTTCACCTATTTGAAAACCTCTGGAAAAGTTCAAAGAAAAGAGGGGAGTAACATGACACTCCACACCAGGGGAATCTTGGTGAAATATTTGAAAAATAAAACCAGGGGTTTATTTGAAAAATTATTGCAAACAGATTTAAAATCAAATAAGCAATTTCTATAAATATTTTTTTCAAAGTATTCAATATGACAGAGGAAAAATGTTCATTAAATAGAATTAATTCTCCTGATCATTTTGATATATATATAATTCCTAAGTTTGGAATTGTTTTGAATGATTTTAAAAGAGTTTTGCTGCACTGGATATTAGAAAAGAAAGGTTTTTAAAACGAATCGGGCCGGCCCACAGGCTTTAACTCCGAATTCAATTCGAGCCGCTCAACCGACGAGCGAACCTCGCCTCTTCTCTCACTGGCAAGAGGGACCCATTGACCGACGGCGTCATCCTCGCGCTCGTCTCCTTCCTCGCGTGCGCGCCGCCGCCGCCGGAGATCTCTCTCCCTGGATCTCCCTCCTCTCTCCCTCCCCTGACCCCGCACCTGGCATATAAAAGCCACAGCCCTCGCCGCGCTCCATTCCACCCTAACCCCCACTCTACATCGCCAGAGCGCCACGCACGACCTCGCCGGAGTTCAGACTCCAACCGAACCCTCCCGGAGCTCATGCCCGTCGCCACACTCGCCCCCGACCCCCTCCGACGCCGCCAATCAACGCCGGAGCTTCGCCGCCGTCGCCTAAGCACCTCAGACGCCGCCCCCGGCCTCTACACCGTCGCCCACGACCACCATCGACCTCCGGCCACCGTTGAGCTTGCCGGAACCCCGACCCCTCCGTTGTAAGTCACCACACCTTGTCGTAGCCGTCGGATCCACAATCAACGCCCTAGATTAGATCACTTAAAAGCCCGAACCGGTACGCATTAAGTCTCAGTCAACCGCTTGTTAGCTCTCACATGCACGCCCTCGCGGCCAATCGCAACCTGACACGTAGCCCCTAACCGATCGTTATCAGTTTCTCTTTTTCCACTTCTGTTTTAGAAAACAGAATGCATCCTGATTTTGCTTTTATCATATCTTTTAAAAGATTTAGTGTTTTTAAATGATTGTTTTTGCATTAGTTCACATATTTGATGTAGTTTTTGTCTGTATGCTTAGATTTTAAATTTGAACTTTAAATTTTGAATCTAATCAAATTTGTTTAAATTACTAAAATTTGTATAACTAGAGTTTAAAAATATATTTTTGAGTGAATCTTTTTGCCACTGTTTGGTATTAGTAAAACCTATCATTCTACATAATTTGAGAATTTTTAGAATGAATTTAGTTACTGTTTTAACAAAAACAGAATCTGGTTAGTTGTTAATAGATTTTAACTAAATTGACTTTTAATTAATTTAAACCTGAATTAGTTTAACTTTTGCTTTTAGATTTCATTAGGTTCCGTTGATTCAACTTTAGGTGTATCATTTTATATTAATAAAATATGTTTTTCAAATTGTTTTGTACTCTAGTTTGAATAGGTTCATTTTTGTTTTCACCAAGTATATTGTTTAGAAGAAGTTTTGTAGTACTTCTTTTAGCACAAAACTTTTATGAAATACTTTTTGTTTTCAAATAAAACTTTTTTTTCTATTATCTAAAATGTCTAGTTGTTCAAGACCAATCTTGTTGACTTGTATGTCTTAGTAGGGATTTTTGACCCCAATAATTTTATAGTCTTATACTTTAAGTGATTCTTCTTTTGATTGTGATTTTGTTTGTTGAAGCATTTGTTTACCTTGCTGTTGAATGAATTGTTTTGTGTTTATGCTTATGGTGTGCTCTTGTTTGATTCGTTAGATCATCCGAAGTGCGAAGCTTGTTATCTAGAGTCACTTGATTACGAGGATCGTCAGCAAGGCAAGTCACTTTGACCATGTATACCTATGTTTTATTGCATTAGTTCTCCAATCTCCCCAATTGCATGCAAAGTAGGTAATTGGAAACTTGGTTACTTGTTGTAGTATCATGTGGTAGGTATCCCTCAACCCTTTGACACATTGGCCCCAAGAAACGTTGTTTTACATTTTTCTATGCTATTAGTAGACGGGGTTGGTTGTGTGATTCATGAGAGTTGTGAGTTAATAATTTCAAGACCTACATGATGATCAAGTCTTCAAGACTCCAAGTTTTCAACTTACCTCTGGGTGGATGATGGTTGAACGACGCCCTGGAGAAACCAGTGGTTAGCCTAGATGATGCTGGAGAAGTGCCAGTATTCATGCGGAAAGGTCCACCCAGGCACAAAGAGATGGATGAATGCTTCAAGACCCAAGGCTTACCTGCACAGCCACAAGCCATTATGGGTTCTGGCTTGGTTGGATATCGTGGTGACCCTGGACAGGCGGTGCTACGAGATGTAGAAGAACGGTAGGAAAGGATAGGCACCGACAGAGTCTCGGGGAAACCCTTTAAAAGACCATGTTTTGGTCATTCGTTTCTCAAACACCATGAAGTGCGAGAAGTCCAACGGAGGCGATCAAATCTTGTGGGGAACATGTGCAAAACTATGCAGAGTCCTCAAACCTAATCGATTAGCCGTGTCCACGGTCATGGATAGTTTGAGCCAAAGGAACTGAAATTATCTGGAACTCTCAACACAATTAATTATATTGATGTGGGTTATTAATGTCAACTTGGGTATGAGAATTGGTTGGTGGAACCATCTCATTAATCAACCAACATTGTAGTAATTATGCCTTTGCCCTCTCTTGTTGTAGGAAAATTTTGGCTTTATGCAAAAACTTACTACCCCACCTGCCATATTTGCATCTAGACTAGATGATTACTTTACCCCCTCTCTTGTGACTTTGCCGGCATATTCAATATGCTGACCTATACGGCTGCAACGTATCATGTTGCAGAGTACTTTTCCGACCAGGAATGAGGATACGCTCTACGCTCGGTGAGATGCCCTTGGAGTCATATGGACTCAACTACCCTTGGAGCTTCCGCAAGTTTTGGTTTAGTTTATCTCATGAGTTGGCCTTCAGCCACTTTATTGTAATCCTTGTTGTAATAAAGGACTCGATATGAGATTTCGATTTATTAATGTTGTGTGATTTCCCATTGATATATACATTGATGTACCGTGTGTGTACCAGCATGATCTTGGGATGATACAGAAACACCGGAGATTCGACCTTTCAGGTCGGGTCGCGACACAAGAATTACCAATAAAGTTGGCCAAACCAAACCAATAAATCGAAGAGACTTGCAAAGATATGAAATCATGCATATAAGAATTCAGGAAAGACTCAAATAATATTCATGGATAATCTGAACATAAACCCACAATTCATCGGATCTCGACAAACACACCGCAAAAGAGCATTACATCGGATAGATCTCCATGAAGATCATGAAGAACATGGTATTGAGAAGCAAAGAGAGAGAGAGAAGAAGCCATCTAGCTACTAGCTATGGACCCGTAGGTCTGTGGTGAACTACTCCCGCATCATCGGAGGGGCAATTGAGTTGATGTAGATGCCCTCCGTGTTCGAATCCCCCTCCGGCAGATTACCGGAAAAGGCTCCAAGATTGGATCTCTCGGGAACAGAGGCTTCTGGCAGCGGAAAAGTGTTTTTGTAGATCATTTTTGATAATGATGGAATATTTGCGAATTTATAGGCCGAATATTAGGGTTAGGGGAGTTGTCAGGGGCCCACAAGCCTGCCCGGCGTGGGTGGCCCCACTGGTCGTGGCTAGCAACCTTGTGGCCCCGTGGCAGCTCCTCTGCCTTGGTTGTCAAGTCTGGTGGCTTCCTTTTATTCCACAAAAAATCATTCCGGTGTTTTTATTCTGTTTGGACTCTGTTTAAATTCCTTATCCGCGAAACTCAAAAACAAGGAAAAAACAGAAACTGGCACTAGGCTCTAGATTAATAGATTAGTCCAAAAATAATATAAATAGCATATCAATGCATATAAAACATCCAAAACAGATAATATAATACCATGGAACAATAAAAAATTATAGATACGTTGGAGACGTATCAGCATCCCCAAGCTTAATTCCTACTCGTCCTCGAGTAGGTAAATGATAAAAACAGAATTTTTTATGTGGAATGCTACCTAACATATTTATCCATGTAATATTCTTTATTGTGGCATGAATATTCAGATCCGTTAGATTCAAAACAATAGTCTAATATTGACATAAAAATAGTAATACTTTGAGCACACCAACAAGGTAGTCGTATCCTTTCGAAATAACATGGTCTTGGAAAGTTATCCCTATAAAATTATATGGCCTGGCTATGCTCCATCTTCCCCACACAAAGTATCTAAATCATGCACAACCCCGATGAACAAGTCAAGCAATTGTTTCACACTTTTTGTGTTATCAAACCTTTTCAACTCTCACGCAATACATGAGCGCGAGCCATGGATATAGCATTATAGGTGGAATAGAATATGGAGGAGGTGGAAAGGAAAAAGGAGAAGATAGTCTCACATCAACTAGGCATATCAACAGGCTATGGAGATGCCCGTCAATAGATATCAATGTGAGTGAGTAGGGATTGCCATGCAATAAATGCACTTATAGCTATAAGTGTATGAAAGCTCAAAAAGAAAACTAAGTGGTCGTGAATAATGAATATCCACTAGTTATATGAAAGTGACAAAATTGGAGACTCTCTATCATGAATATCATGGTGCTACTTTGAAGCGCAAGTGTGGAAAAAGATAGTAGCAATTGTCCCTTCTCTCTTTCTCTCATTTTTTGGTTTACTTATTAATTTTTTATGGTGGGCTTATTTGGCCTCTTTTATTTTATTTTTGGGCTTCGCTGGCCTCTTTTATTTTTTGTAAAGTCCGGATACTCGTTCCAACTTGTGAGGGAGTCATAGCCTCCATCATAATTTTCTCTCATGGGATAATGCTCTATTAATGGAAAATCATCACACTTTTATTTACTTATAACTGAAAGAAAAAGAAAAATTACAACTCGATTCCTATGACAAGATATAACTCTATATGCAATATTAAGTGATGATGCAAGTCATAGAAAAACTACATGATGGAAGTTGCATGGCAATATATCTCGGAATGGCTATGGAAATGCCATAATAGGTAGGTATGGTGGCTGTTTTGAGGAAGGAGGGTTTGGTGTACCGACAAAAGTTGTGCGGTACTAGAGAGGCTAGCAAAGATGGAATGTTGAGAGTGCGTATAATCCATGGACTCACATTTGTCATAAAGAACTCACATACTTATTGCAAAAGTCTATTTCATCAAACAAAGCATTAGACAGTATCAACCACCTATATACCTCACTGTTGAAGCTTTTTACTGGTATCATCATTCATCCATTTTTTCTTGTGCCAAAAACCCAACTAGCTTAGTTGAGGGAAAATCATTAGATGAGCATGCTACTTTTGTGTGTCACCGCTTGTCGCAAAAAGGCAAACTCTTATGGGGTCAAATTATTTTTTACAATTATATGTTGTGTGTTTGTGTGAAATACATGATTTTATGTGTTTTTCTAAGGACTCTCAACACATTACCTACGTATGTGAGTTTAATGATAATAAAATCTTGGCTTCTTATACTAAAGGTGGTTATAATTACTATGCTATTGAACAAATAGAAGAATATTTTGCATTTAAGGGTGCCTATGAGATTGCTTCTTTCATTGAAAAGTATGATACTACTCTTTACAAATCTGAAATTTTTACCATTCTTAAATATTGCTATGAGAACTATGCTTCTAATGCTTATGTTAATGAACTTATCGGGAGAATGTATGTTGCTTTGTAAGAGACTAATATTTTGCAGGCTTCTATGGAAGGAGAAATTGCTAAAAATGTGAGCTCATTAGATGAAAAAGGTGAGGAGGAGAGGAAAGAACAAGAGGAGTAAGAGTGGATTAGCTACCCGTGTTGAGCGTCTAATGAGATTAACTCCTCGTCTCATACATTTTTAGTTTTCCTTCATGCACATCGAAGGATGAATGTTATGATCCCTCGGATTCTTTTGAAACATTTCTTTTTGATGAACATGATGCTTGTTATGCTTGCGACCATTATGCCAATATGAATTATGCTTATGAAGATGAACCTCCTCTAATTCTTTTTTAAACATGAAATTGTTCTTATTTCACCCACACATGAATTCCTGATATCTTTTTGAATTATTCCAACTACACAATATAGGAGAAGTTTACACTCATTAAGGATTATATTAAGGGGTTGTGTTTTAACATTGCACATGATGATTTTGATGGATAAATTATGCATCTTCTTGCTACTCCTAATTGAAATTATTATGAGAGAGGAACCAAATCTTCACCTCTCTATATTTATAATACAATAAAATTGCAAGAAACTACCTACGCTATGTATTGGCCTTTACTTTGTGTGAATAAATTGTTCTTTTATGACATGTCACATCTTAGGAAGAGACTTAGAATTTGTTCTTCTCTCATATATATTAATTTGTGCTCACTACTAAATTACAAATCATTGTTATTAAAATTGTCTTTGATATACCTTGGGATTCGAGTGGATCAATTACTTGAGCAAAATATGCCAAGCTTAACGACTTTAAAGAAAGCCCTGCCTAGGAGACAACCCAGAAGTTTTAGAGAGACATTTATTTCTATTGTGTGCTTTTAAAAGAAGGTTTAAGAACAAGAAAATTAGAGGGGAACCTAAAACTTTTCAAAAATAAAGGTGAAAGTGAGAAAGACAAGCACCGTTGAATTGGGGGATATCCTTGAACCTTATTCATGCCCATGGAAACTGTGTAAACGTTGATTACAGAAAGTTTTCAAAAAGAATAATTATCCCCTTGTACAAATCCATTGTATTATAAAAAATGTGCCAAGATTTACCTTTAAGATGCTTAAATTGCTTGTTTGATATGTGTTGTGTAGAAACAAAAACTTTGGTTGTAGTGTATGATTTTGTAATATTTTACTAAAATGCCAAAAAATTCTGATGTTTTTACACAGTATTGTTAAGCGCATTCTTTGTTGCTTCCTAATTTTTCGGAATTTCGGAGTTACATAAGCTTATCTTTCATCTGCATCTTTACATATTGTCCTGTTTACACAGATTTCGGTTATAGTTTCGTTATCTGCTTGTGTTCGAAATTTTGACAAACCCCATTGATGTGGGAGCATTATAATTGTGCTAGAATATAGTAGTTAATGTGTGGATTACAATTATACAATATTGTTATGGCGAGACATGATGAAATTTGATGTTATATGTACTAACCCTCTAGTAAAAGTTATGTTAAGTTTTGTGTGGATGAAGTGTTTGAAGATCGACAAGGTATTGATATGAGAAAAATAAAGACATGCAAGAGTTCAAGCTTGGGGATGCCCAAGGCACCCCAAGTAAAAATTTAAGGATACTCACGCATCTAAGCTTTGGGATGCCCCAGAAGGCATCCCATGTTTCTTCCTCGACAATTATCGGTATATCTTGGTATTTTTTTTGCTCACATGATATGTCTAAATTCTTGGAGCATCTTTTGTGCTTGTTTTTCCTAATTATTTTTTGCACCATGATGGTATGGTATAGTATCTGGTTGATTTATAGAATGCTCTTTGCACTTCACTTATATCTTTTGGGTATGGCTTTATAAGAATGCTTTATGTGCTTCACTTATATCATTTGAAGCTTCGATGCTCGTTTCTCTACATTTGGAAAATCGTTATTTTAAGAATACTCTTTTGCTTCACTTATATTTATTCGAGTGTCGTTCAGTATTTTGTCGTAACAATTGAACTCTCATGCTTCACTTATATCAATTTAGAGAGTTTACGGGAATCGGTCATTCACATGGTTAGTCATAAAATTATACATAAAACTTGTAGAAGAATGGTTTTGATTCCTTGTAATAGTTTTGCGATATTAAGTTGGTAATATGGGGGCATGCTAGTAAAATAATTAAAGTTGAGTATTAATATTTGTGTTGAGGCAAGTAAGTCTTTACGCAAGTAAATCCTCACGCATGTAAAGTGTTGTCCTCTGACATTAGCAATGTGGTCAGAGCATAATTTATCATTGATTTGGGTCTTTGTGTTGCCCGGATCGGGGCCACGTGATGGTTAACTCCTCCCATCCTCCTCCCTAGGGGCATGCTATGATTGCTATGCTTCGAGAGGGCTAATAGAGGGCACAATAAGTATTTGAGTTCCTTGTGATTAATGTGTGTTTGTGGACTGTAAGCACTTCCCATCCTTCCCGTATTTTTTAGACTCTTCGGTATCATGTATTGCCTGTTCTCGCCTCGAATTTGTCACATACTTTGCTGGTGCATCCAAATCCCATGATATGATACACTCCATCACACATAAACCTTATACCGTTCCTCAAAACAACCACCATACCTACCTATCATGGCATTTCCATATCCATTCCAAGAAATATTTCCATGCAACTTCCATAGTTTACTTGCATATGACCTGGTGTTCATTCTCATATTGCTTTTCATGATCGTAAGATAGATAGCATGGTATTTTCATGGCTTGTCTGTTTTTTGATATCTTTCCTATGCTAGATCATTGCACATCCTACTACACTACCAAAGGCATTCATATAGAGTCATATTATTTTTAAATTTTATCAAGTTGTAAATAAATAAAAGTATGATGCACTCTACAACTTTCCCCCAAGTGTGAGGTATAAAAAAGAGGCCAAAAATAGCCCACAATAAAAATAAAATAGAAAATAGAAAAAGGAGAAAAGAGACAGGGGCAATGCTACTATCCTTTATCCACCTTTGTGCTTCAAAGTAGCACCATGTTGTTCATATAGGGAGTCCTCATGTTTAGTCACTTTCATATACTAGTGATAATCAATATAGAACTTATCTTGCATATGTCATTTGTGGGTTCTTCAATTGCCCGAGTACTTCATGATGCAAGTAGGTTAGATGCACACCCACTTAGTTTCAGTAGAGAGCTTTCATAAACTTATAGCTCTAGTGCATCAAAAGTTGCACGACAATCCCTACTACTCACGCCAATGTCGATTGGAAGGCATCTCCGTAGCCTAATGGTCTGCCTAGTTGGTGTGAGATGATTCAAAGTTTTTTCTTCTCTTATGAATCCCCAACATCATTCTATTCCACCCAAAGTGTTGAAAGTCCATGGCCCGCGCTCATGCATTGAGTGAAGTTGAAAAATCTGAAGCACGTGAAAAAGTAGTAGTCAAGTGATTGGTTTGGCACCAGGGTACTCTTAATTTGATATATCTATGCAGGGAAGCGTGAGCATGTCATACTTACCACAATTAAGTGTATACAGGTTGTTTTCGGTAACCCCATTATTATGAAATGCAATGATGAATTACATGCATGTTTTGTATTGTTGTTTTAATATCAAATTGATAGACCATCGCATTGAATCACCTGTATCCGAATATCCATGCCATGATTAGATTACATGATCAAGATTGTGCAAGGTAGCATTCTACATCAAAAATTATCCTTTTATCATTTACCTACTCGAGGACGAGCATGAATTAAGCTTGGGGATGCTAAGACGTATCCATCATCTCTATAATTATTTATTATTTCATGAAAATATTCTAGAACTTTCACATACTTTTGGTAATAATTTATAAAAAAATGGAATACCATATTAATCCAGCGCCCAGTGACAGTTCCTGTTTTTTGCATGTTTTTTGTTTTGCAGAAAATCCATATCAAACGAAGTCCAAACGTGATAAAATTTTCTGGAGATGCTTTTGGAATATTTGTAATTTTGGGGAAGAAGAATCAAAGAAAGACGGTGCCTGGGGACTCCGCAAAACAACATGGTGCGAACATGGGGTGGTCGGGCCGTGATGCCTTGTTGGCACCCCATACGTCAATTGGAGCCCTTGTTTTGCCGCAAGAAAGATAATTTCCAAAGAAAAATCCCCACAAACTTTCAGCCCAATCAAAGTTACGGATCTTTGAGAATATCAGAAATGGTTTTTGACCAGAAACATGGACGCAGAAAATAGAAGAGAAAATAAAGAGACATCCAATCTAGTGGGCCCCCCGCCCCTCGTGGGCCATATCGGCCAAGGATCAGAGGGGAAACCCTCCTCCCATCTAGGGAGGAGGCGAAGCAAGAGGAAGAAGGAGGGGCCCTATCCCCCTCTCTTCTAGGGGGCCAAGGACCAACAACTCTGCCGTCTTCCTCAATACCACCATCACCTTCCCTCATCTACATACACTGTAGGAATCAGGCACTTTGTCGTGTGCCATGACAGACGGCAAAGTCACAAAGGCGGATGGCAAAAGACTTTGCCGTCAACTAGCGGACGGCACAAATGTGGGCCTAGCTAGCTCCGGCAAAGGATTTTTTTGCTGTCTGCTTCGGCCCAGCGGACGGCAAAGGCACAATGCCATTAGCTTGCGGATGGCAAAGGGCATGGACGGCAACTACTAACAACGTCGCCATCTGCCCCCGACCCCTTTGTTGTCTGCCCCCCCTCCCCCTGCCCCTTTGTTATCTGCCCCCCCTCCCCTTTGCCGTCTGCCCCCCACACACACACCCTTTGTCGTCTGCCCCCCACCCCCTTTGTCGTCTGCCCCCCCCCCCTTCTTTGCCGTCTGCCTCCCTCCTCATCTCTGCCATCTGCCTCCTCCCCCTTTGCCGTCTGCCGCGGACGGCAAAGAGACCAAATGTCCCCAGCCTGGGCTTCCCAGATTTCACTGGTGGCTGCCACGTGTCACCTTTGTCGTCCGGGGCAGATGGCAAAGAGCCCTTTGCTATTGATGGCAGACGGCAAAGTTCCTATATTTTCCCTTTTATTTTGTTTTTTGTTATATCCAATCATTTTCACAATCACATATATGATATATATATATAATTCATAGAAACCATATCCCTGCCATATCACAAGCACATATATATGATCATCCAACAAACATACCAAATCAAAAGTGCAAGTTTCATCCATACATGCATAGTTTCATCCATAGGTAGCAAGTTTCACAATGTTCATCAATACAAAATCAAAACAGAAAGTAAGCACAAGAACTCCATCAATGCAAGCTTCCGTGAAGTGAATCAAATCTACAAAATGGGAAATAAGAAAGTTAGAAGAAGAATACTAGAAGAAGAAGAAGAAGAAGAAGAAGGAGAAGAAGAAGAAGAACTAGAAGAAGAAAAAGAGGAAGAAGAAGAAGAAGTATTTTTCTTCTCTTTCTCTTTATCCTCTTGTTTTTCTTCTTATTATTGCTTATTTGTGCCATTTTAGAGCTAACCTAGGTAATTATGCCATTCTTGGCCTAACTAAGTTTAATGTGTCATTTTGCAATAAATAAGGTAAGTCTATGGCATCTATGAGGTAACGAAGAAGAAGAAGAAGAACTAGAAGAAGAAAAAGATGATGAAGAAGAAGAAGTGTGTTTCTTCTCTTTCTCTTTATCCTCTTGTTTGTCTTCTTATCATTGCTTATTTGTGCCATTTTAGAGCTAACCTAGGTAATTATGCCATTTTCGATGTAACATCCCAAACTTTGGAATGTTATAATAAATATTAGAATGAAATGTTTGTTTGCTTGAGTGATTGATTTGAGTGGAATTTGAAACTTTTTAAAACTTTTTTGAATGAGAGGGAATGACATGACTTTCCCATGTGATTTGAATTCAAATTCAATTCCATTTCAAATTAGTGAGAGAAGATGACATGACTTCTTCAATATAAAAAGATTTAAAAAATATTTGAAAATTTCCTGATATGGAGTTCTTTCATATTTGAATTTCCAATTTGAAGTTTGAAAGAATTCAAACCCCTTGACAAAACTTGAGAGGAGTAATATGACACTCCACACCAGAGGTTATTTTGTGAAGTATTTGAACCATAAAACCTAGGCGGTTATTTGAAAATTATTTGCAAAAGAATCAAAACCAATTTTCTGAAAATAAATGTTTTTAAAAGTATTTAATTTGGCTGTGGAAAAATGTTCATTAAATGGAATTTATTTCCGTGATCATCTTGGTATATAAAACTTTATTTTTTGGGAAGGTCTTGAATGCCTTAATGTTATTTTAATGCTCTGTAAATTAATAAAAGGAAACGATTTAACGGGTTATTAAAGCCCACCGGCCCACCGCCCATAACTCCTGCCCGAAACCTCTCCGGACCGGCCACCGACGCTGCTGATGCCGCCCTCTCTCTCTCTGACCGTGGGTCCACTGACCGACCGATAACGCCGCCGCGGTCATCCCCTTCCTTTCCTCCTCTCGCTCCCCAAACCACGCCGGCGACCACCAAGCCGGAGATCCCTCCTCCTGCCATACCCCGATGCCCCAAGGCAGCCTATAAAACCCCGCCCCTCCCCTTGACCCGTTCCCCCACTTCCCCCTCTGCTCGACGCCTCTTCTCACCGCTATCGCTCGTCGGAACCACCGGACGCCGTCGCGCCATTACCGCTCCCGTGCTCGCCCTAGCCACTCCTCTCGCAACCCGAGCACGCCATCCTCTCCACCACCCTCGCTCGCACCTCCCCGGTGCACTCGTCGTGCCCCAAAACCACCGGAGCTCCTTTCCCCGTCGACGCCCGAGCACCACCAGCTCTCCCGAGCTCGCCCCGCTCAACCCCGTCGCCCTCGAGCCTCGCTGACGCCACCATCGTCTTCGCCGCACTCGTCTACATTGCCTGGTGTCGTCGCTGTGGCCGGAAGACCACCAGAGATTCCTCCCCATCGACCCCACCTACTCTGCCTCGCCGGAGCTTCGCCGGAGTTGACCTCCACCATGGTAAGTCGCTGGAGCCCTCTCCCCTCCGTCCGATCTGAGTGAACGGCCACAATTAGAACGGACTTTTCATATTAAACGCCGAATCGTTTTACTCTAAATTTCGGTCGTCCGCTCGTTTTAGTCTAGCACGCACCCCCCGTAGCCTATCAGAACCTGCCACGTAGCACCCTGTCCGTTAGTTGACTTTTTTCTTTTTTCTGTTTTATGTTTTAAAAACAGAATAAGTTCTGTTTTTATTTTTGTTATATCTTATAAAATATTTAGAGTTTTTGATTGATTCTTTTTGCATTGTGTCACAAATTTTATGTAGTTTCTGTAGATATCCATTTTGACCAAATTTCAGTAACTTAAAACTGAATTCAAACAGATTTGATTCAAATCTTGTTTTCTGAATAACTTGAGTTTAAAATTTTATTTTTGAGTGATTCTTTTTGCCACTGTTTTGTATTAGTTAGGTTTATCATCCAGTGCTGTTTGAAAATTCTTAGGATAATTTAGATTAGGGTTTTTAACTAAAACAAAATCTGTTAGTACCTAATAGGATTTAGTTAGTTTAATTTTTCTTTAGTTTATTTTGAAATCTGAATTAGTTTAACTTTTTTTTAGTTTCCTTTAGTTCTGTTGTCCAATATTAGGTGACTTATTTTCTGTTAATAAAAATAGTTTTGTTTTGTTTTATATCCTAATGATATAGGAAACTATATTCTTCTTCATTAGGAAATGTTTTATAAAACAATTTAGTTTTAGTAGTATTTCTTTTCACAAATGTTGTAGAGGATTTAATTATGTTTTTCTAAATAAAAATTATTTTTAGTATTCTTTTCTGTTAAGGATTGTTTTGTTACTAAAAATTAGTTTTGTCTTGTTTTATATTAGTAGTAGTTTAGCCACCAAAATTTAGAGCCCATTACTTTGTTTTGTTTTTCTTTGTTGTATTGCTCTAGTATTGCTAGTTGATTTCTTATTTGAAAATATTTTTGTTTTTCTGTTATTTTAATATTTTAATTGTTTTATTAGTTTTCTTGTTGTTAAGTTTATTAGGCTAAAACCTATGTTGTTTAGAGTGTTGTTTTTCATAATTCTTAGTTGTTCTTCAAAAGTAATTCTTCTTGTAAGTAAAATATTTACAAAAATACTTTTGTTACATTTTTATTTTGTTTTTGTTTGTTACTTTTGAAGAAAGGATTTATTTGTAGAGAAAACCAACCTCAGTTGTGTTGATGAAACTTTGTTGTTTTGAGTTTTGTCTTAAGTATTTTTCTTCATCAATCTTGTTGCTTTTGGTTTTGTGTTACTTTTTGATTGTTAGTATTGATTGATAGTATGATTGCTTATATGGATGCAATATTTGATTATATAGATTTTCATCGGAAAGTGACGAATAGTTTATCAAGTTATTTCTGAGAGCTATATTATTTCGTCATCAACAGTACAGGCAAGTTCACTTTCACCATCTATTTCATACCTATGTTTTATTGCATGTAGTGACATCATTCAACAAATCCCTCCAGTAGTGTTATTGAAATTCTTGTAGTTGAGTAGAATGCATGAGGTAGGAACCCACCACTTGTTACTAAAGCCCCGGGAACGTTAGTTAGTTTTATGCTATGCTAAAGTAGACGGGGTTTGGTATGAGTATTCGTGAGTGGTGTGAGAAGGATGACTCTACGTCAAGACGACAACTTCATGAAGGCATCTTCAAGTCCTACATCTGCAAGACCTCAAGACTTCGAGACTCGAGAAACAAGTTTTCAATACACACTATTGGGTGAAGGATGGTTGATTGGGCATCCCTGGAGTAACCAGTGGATGGCCGGGATGCATGGAGAAGCGCCATTACAACTTGCGGAAAGCTTCATCCAGACTCAAAGAGACGGATGAATACTTCATGCCCGGAAGCTTACCTGTGTAGTCACAAGTCATTATGGGCTCTGGCTTGGTTGATCTTTGTTGTGACTCTGGCTGGGCAGTGCTACGAGATGTAGTCGACATTAGGATTGGATGGGCACTGATAGTAGTCAGGGAAACACTCTGAAAGACCATGTTTCGTTTGTCCTGTTCTAAAACACCAGGCAGTGCGAGGACTTACCAGGAGGGAAAGAATCTTGTGGGTAAAGTACACAACACTCTGCAGAGTTAAACCTAATCGATTAGCCGTGTCCCCAGTTACGGACAATTTGAGCTTCTAGACTTGGATCTATCTCTGAACTCTCAACACTGGACTGATAATTAATTGTGGGAAACTTATGATACTTGTGGGCATTAAGACATCGGTTGGCGGAACCATGTCCTATTAGGTAACTCTATAGTGAAACTCCGGATGTTCCTTTGTTGTAGGAAAAGAAAATAAAATCAGCTTTTATGCAAAAACTCAGACACAGAGCCACAAAGCCTTACTGCATATAGAATAGTTTTTATCTTATGTTTCTTCTATGGTGATCTTGCCGGTACATTCAATGTACTGACCTACACGGCTGCAACGTCTTATGTTGCAGATAAGCTCTACGACGGGTAAGAGTACGATTCAGTGTTACGGTCTACACTCAACCTACCGTTGGTGTTATTGGGACTCCACTCGCGTTGACTATTTCCGCTGAGATTTTAAGGTATATATCAACTTTACGTTAATTACATGTGATTGCACTTTGATATATACATTGATGTACTGTGTGTGCCAGCATACTGATCCAGGGATGGCACAGAACACACAGAGGCTTGACTCGTTTTGAGTCGGGTCGCTACATTCGACCTAACTAAGCTTATTGTGTCATTTTGCAAGAAAATAAGGTAAGTGTATGTCATCTATGAGGTTACCAAGAAGAAGAAGATCTGGAAGAAGAAGAAGAGGAAGAAGGACAAGAAGTGTTTTTCTTATCTTTCTCTTTATCCTCTTGTTTTTCTTATTATTATTGCTTATTTGTGCCATTTTAGAGCTAACCTAGGTATTTATGCCATTCTTGACCTAACTAAGCTTATTCTGTCATTTTGCGAGAAAATAAGGTAAGTCTATGGCATATATGAGATTACCAAGAAGAAGAAGAACTAGAAGAATAAAAAGATGATGAAGAAGAAGAAGTGTTTTTCTTCTCTTTCTCTTTATCCTCTTGTTTTTCTTCTTCTTATTGCTTATTTGTGCCATTTTAGAGCTAACCTAGATAATTATGCCATTTTTTTACCTAACTAAGCTTATTGTGTCATTTTGCAAGAAAATAAGGTAAGTCTATGGCATCTATGAGGTTACCAAGAAGAAGAAGAAGATCTGTAATAAGAACAAGAAGAAGAAGAAGAAGAAGAAGCGTTTTTCTTCCCTTTCTCTTTCTCCTCTGGTTTTTCTTCTTCTTCTTATTGCTTATTTGTGTCATTTTAGAGCTAACCTAGGTAATTATCACATTTTTTACCTAACTAAGCTTATTGTATCATTTTGTAAGAAAATAAGCTAAGTCTATGGCATCTATGAGGTTACCAAGAAGAAGAAGAAGAAGAATATCTAGAAGAAGTGCAACAACAAGAAGAAGAAGCGTTTTTCTTCTCTTTCTCTTTCTTCTCTTGTTTTTATTCTTCTTGTTTCTTATTTGTGTCATTTTACAGCTAACCTAGGTAATTATCACATTTTTACCTAACTAAGCTTATTGTGTCATTTTGTAAGAAAAGAAGCTAAGTTTATGGAATCTATGAGGTTACCATGTCAATTATGTCATTGTTGAGTTAAGTAAGCTTATTATATCAGTGTGGAGGAAACAATGCTAAGTATAGGTCATTTTAGATCTAACTTAGGTACAATATGTCATTTTAGAGCTAACTTAGGTACAATATGTCATTTTGGAGGTAAGTAAGTTTACTATGTCATTTTAGACGAAACAAAGCTAACTTAGGTAAAATATTACATTTGTCTAAGTGCTAAGTTTGTCATTGTGCTAAGTTTGTCTTTGTTCGAGAAAATGAGCCAAGTAAGTGGCATATTAGGTCTTACCCTCCTCGTCATCACGGAGGTGAAGCACTGGGGTTGCCCGGGTCATGTGATGTGGCTCGGGAGTTATGTTGTACCAAAGATCATTTTCGTTGGCATGATGACGCTAAAATGTTAAGACTAGTAACTAATGAATGTTGAAAATGAAACTCACCGTTCCGGCCGTGGTAATGACTGGCATCAGCGGAGGGGTCTGGCCGGTCTTCTCGCACAAAGTCTGCACATTTGGTTTTGCCAAGTCAATCATATTGGTTATTAATGAATAGAACTTGTAGTGCATGATTTGGCTAATATGGAGAAGTAACTTACCATGATGAGCTCGTACATGGCTCGGTGAGACGCGTCATTCTGTGCCCTCTCCTCCTCCAAAAACTTAGCCGTCATCTCCTCCAGATCCCTCTTCTCCTCCGCCGCCTTCCGGGCCTATTCCGCCAGAAGCGCATGGGTTGTCTCTCTCTCTTTCTGCAGATCAGCCTGCAACACACCTCCTCATTAGCATTGTAATCATCTCTGTTCGCACAGACAATGTAATGGAGGAAATCTATACGAGTCCGTATGACTAACCTCGATGGCGAGCTGCACTGGCCATGGACGAGGCGGCATCTCAGGACAGGAGCTCGTTTGGCGGGCCTTGATCTGCCAGAAAGTGCTCGAAGACCATATATGCCATTCACAATGGCTATCGAGCCATGGGGCCTCCCGTGGCCAGCTAACATCACCAGGTCTGGATCAAGTGGTTGCTGGCTCGGGTTGAAGTCCTCCCCATTCACCGCCTTCCCCCACATCTCTGTAACTCACGAGCTTGTGGTGGGAGGAGATATTGGTGAAGTTATCAGGATTATCAAGGTCAGACTCAGAGAATGCCTTGACCTTCTTGTATGAGGCATTATGGGTCATGGCATAGAGGTCGTACACCTCTGGCACCTCCGTCTTATTGTGATGAGCCTACAAGAGAGGAACAAAGTATTAATAATATGGGTAAACCTAGAACTACAAGAATGAATTGCAATAATCATGAAGAAAACCACATACCCAGTTCCACCCGAAATGATAAATGTTGGTGTTGCCTTGATGGTGTGGAACACCTTCCATTTGGGCACGCCGTGCCTTAGCATCGTCGTGGGCGACTTGCCATTGGCCAGAGCACCATTCATTCACCAACGCCTCCCAACAACCCATCTTATCCGCACACCGTCTCGGGGGCACCTAAGTTAGTAAAGATAAATTTGAGAGCTACGCCTACAAATCAAAGCAAAGGAAACTAAGTACAGGGCCTTAAGAATAGGTAATTACCTTCATGTACTGCTCCTTGTCCAGAAACTTTCAGCAGGACGATGACTTTGCCTTCTTAATATGCTGTGAGGCATAGTAGTCTCGAACAGCCTGTACCCGAGCCTCGTGTCGTAAGTTCTGTAGTAGGCGCCTGCACTCGTAATCGATAAGCTTTGACGCGGCCTCCTCGTATCCCTCCTCACACCTGTAGAAGGTCTGCAATCAAAAGAGACAACACTGATTAGTACAATAACTAGCTCTTATTGATTTTTAATTGTGTAAAGGAGAAATTAACAGAACTTTGTGATGACCACGTCGGCCCTTGTGTGGAACAACACACAGTCGATCATCTCCTCCCATAGGGTCGGGGAAGCCAAGTAGTCCCCCATTTCAATCCTACCTCTTCTTGCTTACCCTCGTCGGGCAACGTGACAAATCCCGGGAAGTTATGCCGTAAAATCACACCAAGGAGGAGTTGGGCCTACGGACATCCTTGGCGTGAATCCAACCCCTACATTATGACAAAGTCAACACATTAGATATGTGAAGAAACATGAAGGCAAAAGGTTTAAAAAGAGTAAAGGCACTTACTTCAGTGACTCAGGCTTAATCAGCCACCTCTGCTCGCTGGTCGCCGGCACGGGCGAGAGCCATGTACACCCATGCTGGTAGATGGTGCCCTCAACCACCTCGTCCCTGGTATCAGAAAGCCGATCCCCGCCACCATCAGCATGGCCACTCATCTCCAGCTGATGCAGATCTGGCCAGGTATCCAATCCAGTGGAAGCCTGTGGAGTCTCTTAGGACGAAGCATCTGCCACAGGAGTCTCGCGGGACGAGGCAGCTGGCACAGGAGTCTCGCGGGTCGAAGCATCTAGGACAGAAGGATCATTGACCCGAGGCTCATGGACAGGAGTCCTTGTAGCGTCCACCTTAGGCGAGTCCACCGTAGCAGTCCTATGCTCTGGTGAATCAGTTGGGTGTGGCAGCAAGGAAGGCGCAGCAGCCTTCGTACCTCTTCCGTGGCCACCACATGTAGCTTTAGGAGCACTCTTCTTCCCCTGACCTCCTCTCCCTGTGGGCAACTTCACTGACGAAGAAGTGCCCTCGGGTGAGCCAATACTGTCGTACAACGCTCTCCAGAGAGTTTGGGTGGAATGGAAGTACCCCTCCCACCATGCGCTGACGAAGGATCCTCGGATCGCTCTCGACCCGCGCCCACCATATTTCAACACCTACCATGACAATGAGTAAACGTAATTAGTACAACATAAAAAAAATTGAATACCGACATGAATAGTAATATGTGTATATATAATTTGAGTGTATCATCATCATGTATACCTGACATGAACTAATAATAATCTTCATCGTCTATATATTCTCCGGAATCAATAAATGCATCATTGTCATCATCACTATCATTAATAAATGCATCATCATCACTATCGTGAGCAACATGTGGAAGGCCTCCTTTATGTAATCGGTCAAGCATTGAAAGGTCATCCACAGCAGTAACCTCTTCTTCTTTCGTCTCTTCTTGTTCCGGCTCAGGGGTGAAGTCGGATTCACTGTTGTTGTCTACCTCAATGTTTTGGGGTGAGGTACAACGGTTCTTGAAACGTTTTTTGGAAAGACGTGTTTCTTGGAAGAATTCTCCTTCATATGTGTCTGGGTTAATGTGAGGTTCGTAATCATCTTCAGTGAGGGGAGGTGGTCTAAAATGTGGCGGCACATCATAAATGACATCCCAACCTGTCAAATTTGGAACAGTTTGGCAGGCCCATGATAGATAGAAAACTTGGGTCGCCAGTTGAGCCATAATATAGACGTTGGGAACATCTAAACGGGTGTTTTGTTTGTTTTTCACTAGCCCTATATGTTTATGAGTCTTTCTAGTCTCCTTCGGCTGGAACCAATAACATTTGAATACTACGACATTTGGTCTGTTATCACGAAAGAATATAAGTTCATAAATTGCTTCAACTCTTCCATAATACTCGACACCTCCTTCACTGGCAATGAAGACACAAAAATTGGTATACTTTTGGTCGGCCATAGATAGATCTTTGCCAAAAGTACGAAAGCGATACCCGTTGATGTCATATTTGTCAAATGAACGGACCTTATAGTCAAAACCATTAGCAACTTGTCTCAATTCTGTGTCCATGGACTCTGAATTACCCTACAAGTTTGATTCGAAAGGATTGTTGCATTAGCCGCAAAGTAGACGAAGAAATGAAATGGTCTAATGGAAATTACCGTTTGTTTGAACCAAGAGATGAAACCGGGATAGACGCCACCATGCTTTGCCAGAAGCTCATACTATTCGATGGAATCGTTTTGGATTAGTGCTCCATCCTAGAATTTGGCGATGTATCGACTGTATCACATATCGGGGAATAAGAGCAGTTCAAAGGAATTAGAAGTTGAGAAACAATGTACCGAGCACTTAATCGATGTACGGCCGCACTTATGTTAGGTTGTTGAAGATATACAATGAAATGGTCCGCCATTCTTCGACATCCAACGTTATTGCTTTTGATGCACCGGCTGGTGCAAGCTTCCCTTGGAATAGGCTGAGGTTGGATCGAACTTTTTCACGGTCGCCATCATTGTATCGAGGCTTGGGATTATGCAAATGAAGATTCTTGGCTTCGTAGTGTGCTGTCACGAAGTTTGCCACCTCCTTAGTAATGAATGCATCAGACATCGATGCTTCAATACTACGTTTATTTTACATTTTGCTCGAAGCGTCTTTTGCATCCTCTCAGTTCCAAAGCACCAACGATTTTTCACAGGCCTCCCATTCTTGCCTCGGTTGGGAGATGCAAAATCAAATGTTGCATTGGATTAAAGAAGCCCGATGGAAAGATCTTTTCTAACTTGCATATCAACTCTGGCGCCAACTCTTCCAGTTCATCTAGCACGTTAGGCGATAGTTCTTTCGCACAAAGAGCATGGACGAAATAGCTCAGCTCTGCTAGTACTAGCCATTCATCCTCAGGGATAAATCCACGCAACATCACCGGCATTACCCACTCAAGCCATATGTGACAATCATGACTCTTGAGACAAAATATTTTCAATTTGTCAAGATTCGCTGCATACCCATCGGAGAACATCAACTGCATTTTCACCCATAAGAGCATTTCCCTCATGACTGGCCTTCCAAAATTGAACCGTGCCTTTGGTTTCCTCCAAATTCACATATAGTCTCCTCATCGACTCTAGCCTTAGGATTATCCTTTGTCCTTCCCTCTATGTTGAACAATGTACCAACAAGGGCCTCGGGGATATTCTTTTCAGTGTGCATCATGTCGATGTTGTGTGGGCAAAGGAGGTCTTTAAAGTAAGGCAGATCCCACAAGCATATCTTGTGAATCCGGGCATGTTTCGTATTATACCCTTTGAAATACCCTGGACGTATTGGATCCGGCTCGAGAGCGTTTATATGATCCAGGGTCTATTGGCCTGTCAATGCAGGTGGTGCAGAGTTTTGGACAATTCTACCTTTCATGAAATTCTTCTTGTATTTTCTGAACTTATGGCGAGGATCCAGGAACTGTCTATGTAAGTCAAAGCAAGAATACTTGTGTCCTGCCTGCAGCCAACGGAACTCGAGAGCTCCTTGCATGTGGGGCACGGGAACCTTCCATGCACACACCAGCCAATGAATAGTGCATATGCCGGCAAGTCATGCGTCGAGTACATGTACCACACATGCATTTTGGAGTTGTTTTTGGAAGCGGCGTCATATGTCTTGATCCCATTATCCCAAGCTTCTTGCAATTCATCTTTAAGCGGCTGCATGTACACATTCATATTCTTTCCCGGATAGTTGGGCCCTGGAATTATCAATGTCTAGAAAATGTTCTTTCTTTTCATAATCTCTCCGAGGGGGAGATTGCGTGGAATGATAAATACAAGCCAGCAAGTGTATTGGGTTGCCGTCATACAAAACACTTGGAACCCATCCATGCTAATGGAGACTCGAGGATGCCTTGGATCTACCGCTTTATCCTTATCTAATGCATCGAAGTGCTTCCACGCAAAAGCATCTGAAGTGTGTCCCAACATTGGATTCCCATCTGCATCTAGTTCGGTTCTTTTGCCCAATTTGTGCCACATCATATGCCTGGCCATCTCTTCGACCATGAAAAGATGTTGAAGTCTTGGTATGATTGGCAGATACCGAAGAACATTAACTGGGATTTTGGTCTAACTCTTCTCACCCATACCGTTGTCAACCATAACATACGTGGAAGACTTCCAAATGGGAAAATAGTTCAAGCCCGCATACTCAAGCCTAAATAAGGCGCATCCATGCTCACAGGCATCTATCTTCTCATAGGGCATCTTAAGAGCACATAGGATTTTGTCACACTAATACAACTTTGCTGGCAATACATGGCCTTTGGGTAGAAAGCGTCCAAATATCGTCATCAACGTGTCGTAGCATTCTCTGCCTAGGTTTAACTGCGCCTTCAGAGCCATTACTTGCACGATGGCATCCAGCTGACAAAGCTTGGTGTGCTCGTGGAGAGGATGTTTTGAAGACTCCAACATTTCATAGAAGACCTTTGCAGATTCCTCCATCTCATCGTCCGAATCCCGAGCATCATCAAAGTCTTGCACCATGTCTTCGATCCCGGTACCATGCTCGTCGATGCAACGACGAACAACCTCACCTCTGGCACGTTGGGTAGACTCACCATGAAATCTCCACACCATATAATCAGGCATAAAACCCCACTTCTGCAAGTGTTTACCCATTTCATCCCATGTCCACTTTCGATGGTTGTCGCACCGGACACGAGGGCACTAGGTTATTTCCTCAACATTTGCAAATGCGGCGCTCAGAAACCCCTTGGTTTTTGTTAACCATTCAATGGTCATTTCTTTCTGACTAGGGTGACCGGTGTACATCCAAGCACGATCACTCATCTTGCCTACCTACTAAACACACAAGAAATATATATATTATTCATCATCTATATTCATCCGTTAATCAAGTTTGTCAGTTTTATTACGTCCATGCAACCTACACGCTAATAGGTAGAGATAGGTCCTAATCCCACGTGAGTATGTGTAGATTGGGTTCGTTTTCCCATGCTCTGCTCCGGATCTGACGCAGAATTTTGGCAGCACCTCCTCGCTGTTTTCCTGATACACGTCTCGGCAATAAGCAGAGAGGATGTGTACCTAGAGAACAACAGGGAGGCACTGATGAAATTCTGCATTGGATCCGGAGAAGATCATATGGGAAAACGAACCCAATCTACACATACTCGGGCTCTCCATGGATAACGTTGGAGGATTCGAAAGGATGGTGGTTATAAATATGCAAAGACATGCATAATTATAGATGCCGTCCTTTTGAACGGGAGACGCATACTAGTCACGCATACTGATGATTGAAGACACCTATAGCTAGCAAGTTTCATCAACATGAAGACCGGAACCGAGCAAATTAAGGGGGTCGGGGGAGGAGATGTCATTTGTGCTCACCCACGATCGCAGTAGGGGGAGCTTGTCCAACACGCGGGGAGGTTGTCGAACAACTAACCCTTGCAGCGACGAAACAAATGCACATTGAAATGAAACTCGATCAACACAAATATGATGCTTTTCATAACAGCAAGAATTGGAATATATATATGACCTAACTCATAATTTACATCAGGGGTCGGGGGTCAATGGCATCGGGGGTAGGGGTCAGTGGCGTCGGGGGTCGGTGTGTCAGTGGCGTCGGGGGTTGGTGTCAGTGGCGTCGGGGGTCGGGGGTCAGTGCCTTCTTCTTCCTCTTCTTCTTTTTTCCTTTTCTTTTTCTTCTTCTCCTCCTCCTCCTCCTGTCTTCTTCTTCTTCTCCTCCTTTTCTTCTTCTTCTTCTTCTTTCCTTTTTGTTTTTTCCTTATTCTTTTCTTCTTCTTTTTCTTATAACCTAACTAACTAACCGAAACTAACCTAAGCTAACCTAACTAACTAACCTAACCTAAACTAACTAACTAACTAACCTAAACGAACCTAACTAACTACCCTAATTAACTAACAAACAAGTTAACATAAATAAAAAACAGAAAAAAATTGCCTTTGAAGGTGCCGATGGAGGAGGGGGCGATGGAGTGGACTGGGAGGGAGGAGGTGGGGCGCCGCAGGAAGGGGGCGCTCACTGCAAGGGCGGCGGGACGGCAAGCCGTCCGGTGGGAGGCAGGACGGCGGGGTGGCCAGTGGGTGGGGGCCGTCGGGAGGGGGCCTCGCCGCGGGGCGGCCGGACGTCGGGGCGGCCGGTGGGTGGGGGCCGTGGGGAGGGGGCTCGCCGCGAGGCGGCGGGACGGCGGGGCGGTCGATGGGTGGGTGCAGTGGCTGGTGGGCGTCGAGGAGCGGCAGGAGGGACGGAGGGGAGGGAGAGAAAGAGGGAGCCGCGGGGAGGAAGGGCTCGCCGCTGGGCAGCGAGGAGGCCGATGGGTGGGGGCGGCCGGTGGATGGGGGCAGTTTTCGGTGGGCGTCGGGTTGGGGCGGGAGCGGCCAAAGGGAGAGATAGGCTGGCCGCGATGGTGGGGTGGGATGGAGACGCGGGTGAGTGAGGGGGTGGAGGTGGATCTGGCCGTTATGGGGGCGGGCTCTTTGACGTCTGTTAGCAGACGGCAAAGAGCGGGGGGGCGAGGGTTGGGGCCCTGCCGTGACCATTAGGGGGGACGTCCTCTTTGGGGAGGCGGATGGCAAATCTTACCCGACGGCAATGATATACCCAGGGTGCGGTGGGGCCCGCCCGTGACCTTTGCCATATGCCTACCCAACATTTGTCGTCCGCTAGCCGACGGCAAAAGGAGGGCTGATGGCAAAGACTTTCTTTGTCGTCTGCCCGTCCTTTGCTGTTCGTTTTGTGTAAGCTGATGGCAAAGGCTTTCTTTGCGGTCAGCTAGCAGACGACAAAGATCTGGCAGATGGAAAATAACTGAATTCTAGTAGTGTTATAGTGGTCCACTCCCCCGCAACCCGATGTAACCCCTACTTAAACATGGTGCTTTATGCTTCGTATTATTATCCAATGATGTGTTGCCATCCTATGATCTTTGAGTAGATTATTTTTTTCCTATGGGTTGATTTATGAGCTTGATTGGTTCGAGTGTAGTGGGTGGAAAGAGTGATAGAAGCTTAAACCCGAGTAAGGGAATTGTTGCATATGGGATAAAGGGGACTTTATACTTAATGCTATGCTTGGGTTTTACCGGAACGATCTTTAGTTTGGTGGATGCTTGCTAGACGTCCAATCATAAGTGTATATGACCAAAGTACGGAAAGTGTGTTAGCTCATACATCTCCCTCATTTAAAATTGCAATGACGATGACCGATCTAGTTATGAATTGCCTAGGACAATCTCGCAAATCCTACCACCATATTTCCACACTCACTAAACTAGCCAATTGTTATTTTATCTAAACAGCCCCTAAATTTTATTTCAGTGTTCTTTATTATCTTGCAAACCTATCCAATTTAACCTACAAACTTGTTTTATTCCCTATACTAGGTAAAGTGAACATTTTTGCGCGTAGAGTTGCATCAATGGTCGATATAACTTGAGAGAAAAATAATTCTACCTTCAGCTCCTCATTGGATTCAACACGCTTATTCATTGAAAATGGTACAAACGACCCCCTACACTTATGGGTTATCAGCTGTTGCCAATAAACCGACTCGTGTCAATGCAAATAAAGCAAGGCCTACTTGTAGGCATACATTAGGGCCCAGCTCGCCTCGTCAAACCCATCATAGCTAGCCCGAGAATCAAGGTCATGAGTGAGGTCAAGAAGCAGTTTATTTTCCCTACAATTCTCTACACATCGATTATGAGCCCAACCCCTAAGAAACTACCTCATATTCAAAGCATAAAAATCCAATCATCTAACAGACCAAACGACCAATAGGGGGACATGAATAGGGAGGTAATATTTTCAAAAACCATAGGGACAAAACCATCCACCTCCAACCATGTGGCACAAAATCTAAATCTATGAGTACTACCCCAGGGAAGCAAACACGAATCGAGGAGGAGAGGCGTGTGGTCACTACCAATGTGAGATTCTGCAATGAGAGACGAGATAGGAAAAAGAGCAACCCAATTGGTCGACATGAGGACCTGATCCGGCATCGACCAAACCGGGTTCAACTGATGATTAAACCAAGTATACCTAGCCCCAGCTCGGTGTAATTCATGCGGCACAAAATTACTAATAAAATTATTAAACAAAGCCGCTCAAGACCAAGAGAAATTCAAATTGTTTTTCTCAAGCGGCAAATGAAGCAGATTAAAATCTCCACCAAGAAGCAGAGGGAGGTTATAGGAATCTATTTTAGCCAAAAGTGCGTCCAAGAAATAGAGGAAATATAATGATCAACATGACTATAACCACTGACAACTTCCCATTGCCGCCCTATGGCACGCTGGAATAAAACCATGCTAACGAAGAAAACACCCATGTTAGACGAAACTAAATAAAAAATGTCCTTCTTGGCACCAAGCAGGATGCCACCCGATTGGTCATAGGTCGGAAGCCAATTCCTAGCAAACATGTCCACCCTACCAAGGGAAGATAATTCAGAGGGGGAAAGAAGATTTGATAGTTTTTTGAAGGCAAATAATATCAATTTTATGATCTCTAATATAATCTATAAGTTGATCTCGATGCCCCCGAGCCCCAAACCCACGCGTGTTCCAAAACAAAGCTCTCATGTGGAGGACAAGTTCTTAATATGAAGACTCAACCTGGTAGGGGCCACTGAGGCCACCGGTCTACGCCGTCTAGCTCTAGCCAGTGGGGCTGAAGCCGGAGCCACTATGTGGAGGCCAAAACCATCCATGGGTGGAGCGGGAGCAGAGGGAGAGGCTATCGACTTGGCAGATTCCCTAACACTAGCCTATGCCGCCTAGGCTAACTCGTTGCCTCAATTAACAGAGCTAATGGTGGAAGTGGGACCAAAAGAAGCATCAAGGGCTAAACCTGAATCAGATGCAACATAAATGAAATGATCATCAGAAAACTTGGATAAAAGCATGTTTGGGGAGGTGACACGTATACCTCAAGGAGGAGCATCCTTCAGCGCTACCCGCCTGGAGGCACGGTCCAACATAGTCTCACCTGAAATGATCGCACGCCTACTCTTGACGTCGTAGGAAGACGGGGATGAGCCTAGACCGAGTGTCGTCATTTTCTCATGATAGATGCCATGGGTAGGCTTATCGAAGGTGGTTGGGGCCGGAGGACGCCGACGGGCTCCGTGTGCGGGATTAGGCACAAGTGGTGATGACACACGATGTACCCAGGTTCAGGGCCCTCTATGGGAGGTAACACCCCTAGTCCTACTCGGTCTAGTTGCTGGATAGGTATGTTTACAAGGTTGCTCCTGGAGCTGAGTCTAGGAGAGGAAGAAGGATCAGCCGGCTCGTCTTCCTCTAGTACGGAGGGTGAGTGTATGGGAAGTATGATGTGGGTGTGTATGCGTGAGTGAGCTCGTCCCCGTTGCATGGGGGTTCGGGGGGGTTATAGGCCAACCCCCCGGCTTTACAATACTCCTAAGGTATAGAATGAGGGGCCCGGCTGGCAGCTTCTCCGACTGACTAGGGGGTCCCGCCTCTCGAGCTGTCTCGTCGCCCGTAGGGTCCACCGGCTGCGCGGTCCCATCGCCTGATGGGGCCCACCAGCCGGCTCTATGATTGCCCCCCGCCCACCTTCTATGGCACGGGTCGCCCGGGTGGTTTCATCTAGTGCAAGCTGGCCGAAGTCTCCGGTACGGCCGGCTGCACTATAGCCATGTCGGCACAGATAATCGAGTGGGCGGGGGCATGTCGGCACTGTTGCCCCGCCAGGTCGCGGTCCCCAAGGTCAGCGGCAGGGTCGGCCGATCTGTAGTCATGCGTGCCCGTGCGTCAACGGCCACTGGGGCTACATTGGCACTCGTCGTGGGGGTTCCGTCGTGTTATCGTACCTGCGTGCAGAGGGACGGGATAGATGCTTGTCCGTCGAGGGTTCAACGGATGAGACGGCACCTTGACCAGCCATCCCTGAGCCAGCCAGCAACGCGCCTGCCGGCTATGCGCCAGCCGGCCGTAAGTAGTCGGCCACACGTTAATTTCTTTGAAGCGTGGAGAGAACCCCATTGCTTTGGCCTACCCAGGGGTAATAACTCTGTCACCGAGCTCTCGAGGAAGGAGACGCCATGGGAGCAGCCACATCCGTCGACGGGTCACCGCCAAGATCTTGATGCAGTTAGCGGCAGAGCCTAGTAGAGGAGAACTTGGAGGCCCGCGAGCCACTGTTGCAAGTCGAGAACTTCTTAACAACATATTTGGTCTTAGTAACTGCCACGGCCTCCGGAATTACATCATCATCAACACCCGAGAGGGAGAGCAAACCATGGCCTCGGGGGTGATTGGAACAGACAACAAAGAATGGGCTAGCCATAGTTGGTGCCATGGAAGCCGGATCCTTTGCCCTGGGTCACATGCCGCAAACTTCTCCCTAGCGGTACCCGCCTCCAGTGCGAAGACGAAAGGCCAGCCGGGTCGGCAGGCGAACCGGACGCCTCGGGTTCCGACGCGATGCCCCGGGACCAGGGCCGGCCCGCCGCGAGCCATGCGGCGAGTAATGATGTCATGGGTCCCGTGCACGCGGGCAGACGAGACGTTGCCCTAGGCCTAGCCCGCTAGGCCTCGTGCATAGCCTAGTAGGCCTCAAGGCGCAGGCAAGGATCTTTTGCGCCCCGATGCGGCGGTTATGGCCTAGAACGCCCACGTGCGCACGGCGATTCCGGGGGAGTGGGCGCAGTTAATCCCCACGTACCCCGGTGGCGGCCTCCCCATTTAAAAGGGGAGGGAGGGTAGAGGGCGGAAGCACCCGCACTCCCTTTGCCCCCTTGTTCTCTCCTCTCTCATCTTCTCCACTCCCTCGCGCACCGCTGCTCTTCTTGCACGCAACCGCGCTCGCATGTCATCCCGCTGTCGCAATAGCCGAAGGACGCGTAGGAAGTTGGGCCAGATCCGTGGTCACGGAGGACACCATCGCGGATCTCCACTGCACGCGCATGCTGCCACCGGTGGAGTGCATGATCGCCGCACACCGGGCGACGAGTTGGTGCCCGAGCCGTAGGTAGGAGAGTTCGTCGTCTTTGCCTGGCACTTCTCCCGCAGCTTCGGGCTCCTAATGAGCCATTTCTTCCGTCTGATGATGGATACTTTTAACCTCCAACCGCACCACCTCGGCCCCAATGCCATCCTCTACATAGTGGGCTTCGTGACGTTGTGCGAGGGGTCCATGGGGATTCTCCCCTTCATCGACTTCTTCAACACACTGTTCTAACTCAAGGCGTTGAAGAGCAACGCCTGCGGGGGCGCGGCGGTGTGCTGCCGCGGCACGTGCTTCCCACACCTCTCCCTCATCGACTCCGTCAAGGGTTGGCATCAGACGTTCTTCTACGTGAAGAACGCCGACCCGTAACGGGATGACATCCGGCTGCCGGCGTATGTCGATGTGCAGTCCTCCGGGGCGAACTGGTCGGGAGCTGCCCATGCAGAGTGGCTCTTGCGGAGCTCGGCCGGCAACTGCAGCTGAGGAGTGGGGAGGGGCTGGTCACCTCCGATCTAGTGGCGGCCTTCATCGCGCGCCGGGTGCTGCCTCTCTAGATGAGGCCACATCGGATCTGCAACATGTCCGGCCACTGGGACCCCTGCCGGCTGACGACCGTCGACTTGACGCCGGCTCAGGTGGCGAGGCGGGTGAACGCCATCACGACGTTCAAACTGGAGCCAACGACATGGACCTTCGGCAAGGAGCCGTACTGCCACCTCAACCGACCTACCCTGGTACGTTCCGTCGAGGTGGCCCTTTTCGTTTGAATCCCCCTAGATGGCATCCGACCTTACTTCTCCGTGCTGACCACAGTTGTTCGTGCGACAGAACACGCCCGATGGCCTGCACCCCTAGATCTTCCAGGCGAAGGGTGACCACTCTGACTCCGAGGACTATGAGCAGGGAGTGCCACCCGAACAGGGGGTCGAGTCTTCAGGGGAGGTCGAGGAGGCGGCCGACCCGGGAGCCGATGGGCCCAGCAGAGCCGGAGGGTCCGACGTAGTCGGGGAGCCCAGCGGAGCCGGGGAGTACCCTACCGGTCCAAGATCAGGGACTGGACTGATGACGATGATGACGATGATGATGATGATGATGTGATGATCTTGAACGCGCCTCCCCCTCAGTTCAGCAGGGCCGGCATGGACAGAGCGAGGAGCGGCCGGCCCAAGCCCCGACGGTCGGAGCCGCCAGCCGGGAGAAGAGGCCGGCTCAGGAGGAGCCGGCAGCCCCACCACTTGCCCGTAAGCGGGTGAAAGTGGTCGTGTAGAAGCCGCCGGTGCGCGCCAGGCGGGTTTTGCCCGTCGTCACCGGGTATGTGACCTTTCTTTTCTGCGTGTGTTCCTTTCCGAGTCGCGGGTCGGTGGGTGTTTGACCCTTATGCGTCACAGGGACCCCATCAAGCTCCACGACATGGAGTCGACGGTTCACCTGACGGACGCCGCCAGCCGGCTAGCCCGCGAGCACGGGGCCACGCGGCAGGAGGAGAAGAGGAGGCTCGCGGAGCTACGAGCCTCGAAGTCCGGAGCATAAGGCAGGGCCTCGCGCTCCGGGACCTCAAGCGGTGGGAGGCGGAGGAGGTCCATAGACCCCACGCGAACATCCAACTTGGCGGTGGAATCGACTCGCCTGTCGAGGCCCCTGTCGAGCGAGCCGCGATGGGCGGCCACGGAGCCGGCCGCGCCCCCGCCCGCGAAGGGGGTGGCCCGATCGGGGGCGGTGGCTACGGAGCTGGCCCTCGAGGAGACCCGGTCGATGGTGTTGGACATGATGCCACCCGTGGCTGAGCTGGCCCAGGTCGATGTGTCGGAGGTTTCGGCGGCCGCGGAGGCGGTGGTCATGGAGACGGAGGCACCGTCCGTCGCGGTCGCCGCATCGGGCCGGCAGGAGGGGGAGGTAGCGTGAGTGCCGAGCGAGGGGCAACTAGGGACCGGTTCCCGTGCCCTCGCCATCATCAACCCTCCCCCGGCGGCCGGCACCGTGGCGAACGTCGGGACGGGCGGCGGTGATAGCCGGGACCGGAGGTCCATGGTCGACGTGATCCAGGACTAGGAGGCGCTGGCGCGCGTCCCTACCCTTTCGGCTCCCACGGCAGGCGGCCCGGTTCCTGCATTTGAGGAGTTGTGGAGCATCCTGGATCGGTGTCGCCAGGAGCTGGCCGGGTTCGTGGAGGCGGCCGACACCACCCTACGGCGCGCGGAGGAAGGCGTCGTTATCCTTGTTGAAATTTTTAGTGGGTGCGCGGAAGCGCACCCACTGGGTGTAGCCCCCAAGATGCGGGCCGGCTGACCGGCTATGGGGCAGCCGGGCCGGATCTCCTTGTGCGCCTTCTGATTTTGGCCTCCTATGGCAAGAGGGGAACTATCGGCGGTAGGAGCTGTTTGATGAGGCGATCTCCATCCACAACCGCGGCAAGCACGGCTTCTATCGGTTGGAGGAGGAGCTGGCATGGGTACGAGGTATGTCAGGTCTTGTGGGGAGGGGCGTGTAGCCCCCGGGAGCCGGGATGTCTGCTTGGCAACCGGAACAGGCCCGGAACGTCCGTCTGACTCCTGTTTTACTTCACAGGGGAGCTGACCACCCTTTGGGCAGAGAACACCAGGGCGGTCTCCGAGCGGAACCGGCTCAGCGCCCAGCTGGTGGATGGGCAGGCGGCCCAAGGCCGACGTGGCGTGACAGGCGACGGCCAAGGAGAAAGTCATCAAGGAAGCGACCGAAGCCGCCCAACGCACCACCGCCCTCCAAAACGAGGTGACCCGCCTCGAGAGGACGCTCGAGGAGCATAGGGTGGCTCTTGCCGAGGCAGAGGCGGCGCTGGTGTTGGAGCGGGATTCATCGCTGCACTTCGCCATCGAGTTGGACGACTCCATCGAGCGTAAGTACCCGTTTTTCTATTTTCGACTGGCTGCTTTCTTCTTCCCAGTTCTTGTCTTTGATTTGTCTTCTTCTCCTTCTTCCCTTTCTTCTTCAGGGCACTTCCCGGAAACCCAACACTGCGGTGAGTGTGCTGTCGAGGAGCACCGGGACTGTCTCCGAGCGCGCGGGCGCTTCATCGAGGAGGACTCCGCTTGGGATATGGCGGAGCTTGGGCTGGCCATAGAGAACCGGCTGATCCACCTCGAGTGGAGCGTAGAGTGGCCGAAGACGGCTGGCAAGGAGGTCATCGCCGCCTTGTGGCCGGGTCAAGGGGCTCTGGAGAACCGCGTGGCCTTGTGGCTGGAGCACGCTGTGTCCCGGCTCGAGGTTTGGAAGGCGTTAGTGGCTCGAGCCGGCGCACAGATGGCGCTCCGGCTCGTCACCTCATGGTACTGCGTCATTGACCTGGACCGGCTGGCCACTATGCGGGATGAGCCGTCCGAGGAACGGGTAGCACATGAGCCCTTCCTTGTCCGCCGGGCCAATAAGCTTGCCTCGTACGTCGACCCGGATGAGCTCCTGTTGGCCCTTGGCAAGGACGGCGAGCCGGTGGCCGAGGGCTCCTTTGGCAACCCCCAAGGTCCGAAGGATGAGGAGGTCGCCGATGAGAGCACTGACTCCAGCACCGAGACGGCTAGGACCGCAGAGGCTGCCCCATAGGCCAAGGAAACCGACCCGAAGGCCGCGACCACCTCTGGGACGAGAGTCAAGCCACCCAGCGATGCGCCGGGTGGCGACGCGCTAGTGGCCTGAGCCCCCAGGCGTCTTATATTTTCTTTTCTTATTCCTTATGCATGTTAGACTCAAGTCCACCCACTGGGGGTGTAATGTAATGAATCGTAATGGTCGTGGGCCTCTTTTATTTTAAATTTGTGTTCTGAATGCTTAATGTGTTTGCCTATCATGCGTGCCTGCTCGTCCTTACTCCTTTTTTGCCCCTTTGGTTCCGTCTGCTCGGCCCCTTTTCCCCTTTGGTTTCAGCCCCGCCAGCCCGACGGCCGGGAGCCGGTCTGTAGCTGGGTCGAGGCATCCGCCTTGAGGGAGCCAGTTCTGAACTTAGGAACCGCGAGAGTTTTTGGGTAAGTTGAGCGGCAGAGGCGAGGCGGTGGTCCGGCTAGACCTAGCCGGCAACCCGCTTGTGATCAATTTTTCGTGTGTGCTAAGTTTCGCCGCCCCAAGGCCCCGTCAGCAGGACAATCGGGAGCCGGTCAATAGCTGGGAGGGGTGGGAGGGCTTGCTTAGCTCACACTACTTGGTCGATTTTGGGAGAGGCGGCCTAGGACCAGCCGAAGAGCCCCCGGGCCCAGGGACCAGGTCGGGGAGCCGGTGAGTGAGAGAACCTTGGAGGGAAAGGAAGAGCGTGTGCCCCAAGAGCAAGCCTGGGGCACCCATTGCATTCATAAGCCCAAAAGGGGAGAGATACATACATACACTAGGTTTTTTCAGTAGTAAAATGGACAGAGGAGTGCCGCGTTCCACGGGCGCTCGGTCTCCTTGACGGAGGCGTCTCTCTTGCACTTCTGTGGCTTTTGGGCGTCTATCAGGTAGTACGCGTTGTTGTGCAGCGCCTTGCTGATGATGAACAGGCCCTCCCATGGGGAGGATAGCTTGTGCTAGTCGGCTGTCCGTTGGATCCACCTGAGCACCAGATTTCCTTCGCGGAAGGAAAGCGGGCGGATCCGCTTGCTGTGATAATGCCGAGGCTTCTGCTGATAGATGGACGTCCGGCTCAAGGCTAGTTCACGGGCTTCTTTGAGTAGATCGACGCTGTCTTCTCTTGCCTCCTTTGCGTCCTTCTCCGTGTATAGGGCGACCCGAGGCAAGTGAAACTTGATATCGGTGGGAATGATCGCTTCGGACCCGTACACAAGGAAGAGGGGGGTGTAGCCGGTTGATCTGTTGGGAGTGCTCTTGAGGCTCCAAAGGACAACCGGCAGCTCGTCGACTCAGCAGCCGGCCAACCTCACCAGCGGCGTTACGAGTCGGGGCTTGATGCCGGACAAGATTAGGCCATTCCCCCTCTCGACCTGGCCATTTGACTGTGGATGAGCGACGGACGCCAGGTCGAGCCGGATGCCCTGCTTGGAGCAGAACCGCGCTAGCGCGCCCTAGGCGAAGTTCGTGACGTTGTTCGCGAATGTCTCCTAGAGATCGTCGAGGAGGCTGAAGTGCTTCTTGGTTTTGAAGACGATGTCGTCAACGTAGACGTGGACGTTTCTGCCTATCTGAGGCAGGAGGCACTTCTGCATGCACCGCTTGAAGGTGGCGCTTGCGTTCTTCAGGCCTAAGGACATGGTGATATAGCAGTAGGCCCCGAAGGGCGTGATGAATGATGTCTTGAACCGGTCCTCTGGATCCAGCTTGATCTGGTGGTAGCCGGAGTAGGCGTCCAGAAAAGACAGCAAGTTGTATCCGGCCATGGAGTCGGTGACATGATCGATCCATGGCAGGGCGGATGGGTCCTTGGGGCATGCCTTGTTCAGGTTGTGTAGTCGATGCACATGTGCAAGGTCTTGTTCTTCTTCAGCACCAGGACTGGGTTGACCAGCTAGTCCGGGTGGAAAACTTCCATGATGAAGCCGGCTGCGAGGATCCGGGCGATCTCTTCTCCTATCGTGCGTTGCTTCTCCTCAGAGAAACGGCATAGGGGTTGCTTGACCGGCTTAACGTCTCGCCGGACGTGTAGTTTGTGCTCGGCGAACTTCCTCGGAATAGTCGGCATGTCCTTGGGGGACCATGCAAAGATGTCCCGATTCTCATGTAGGAAGTCGACGAGCTTGCCTTCCTATTTGCTATCAAGGCGGGGGCCGATGGTGACGGACTGAGCGGGGTTGGTCAAGTCAAGTGGCATCTGCTTGGTGTCCCTAGATGGCTAGAAGGAGGCCTCACCGACCAACTGCGAGGGGGGAGCTAGCATGGCCGGCTGGCTAGCAATGAGGGCTACGAGCCGGTCGAGCTGTCGTTTCCCCTCGGCTATCTCTAGGGCCTTGGCCAGCCGGCTGCCATCTCGAGCGCACTCAAGTGACATCTTGTAGTGTCCTGTGATGGTGATGATTCCCTTGGGACTCGGCATCTTGAGTTTGAGATAGGCGTAGTGGGCGACCGCCATGAACTTGACAAGAGTTGGCCGGCCCAGCAGCGCGTGGTAGGGACTCGTGAGGTCCACTACCTCGAACAACACCAGTTCGCGGTGGAAGTGGCTGGGGCCACCAAAAAGGACGTCAAGCTCGATCTTGCCAATAGGGGAGCAGGACTTTCCCGGCACAATGCCGTGGAAAACCATCCGGCTTGCCTGAAGGTCTTCTATTTTCAACCCCAGCTTGCGCATCGTGTTGAGGTAGAGGATGTTGATGCTATTGCCACCATTGATTAGCACCCGCGAGAAGCGGCAGGTGCGCTTCTTGGTGGCGATGGTGGGGTCGAGGACCAGGGCATAGTTGTTGGGGCTTGGCATCACGGCCGGGTGATCTGCCCAAATCCGGGTGACCGGCTTCTCCGACCAGTGCATGAACTGGGGAGTTGCCGACATGATGGCATTTACCTCACGATGGAGCCGGCACTGAGCATGTTTGCTCGTCTCTTCACTTGTGAAGACAATGTAGCAAATGTCCTGGTTGGGGAACTGGTCGTGCAGGCGGCCGTCATTCTGGGCCGGAGCCGGAGCCGGCATCGGGGCGGCAGCTGGGGCTAGAGCCGGCGCGCGGGCAGGCGGCGCAGGAGGAGCCGGAAGGTTGTCCTCCTGGGATAGTCGCTATGAGAAGCTGCACTACCGGAGCATGTGCCTGGAGGGATTGGCCCTAGAGTGGTTCTTGCAGGGGAGGTCAAGCATTTGCTCGAACGTGAGCTTGGGCTGCCAGGCAGCCTTGCCAATGCACTGGCGCTGGCTGGAAGACTAGGCAGTCGGCTCCTGCTCCTCGATGGTGGCCACCTGCCAGCTCCCGTAGCGGGAGTTGGGCTAGTCATTCTTGCGCTTGTTGTTCTGTGGCTACCGGTTGTCGAGAGTTGGTCAGGACGCCGCTGGCATCGGCGTTGCCTTGGCGGCCGGGGTCGTCTTGACCCGAATGGCGGAGTTGGCCGTGGCGTACTTGTCCGCCTTGGTCATGTGCTCGGCTAGCATATCCGGCTCGGAGCACAGGAGCTTGTGCTTGAGGGGGGTGCTGTCACGACAGCCTTCAATGAAGTATTGTATGGCTTGCACCTCGTGCACCCCCTCACAGGAGTTGTGGAGCTCGGTCCATCGGGTGAGGTAGTCATGGAGGGACTCGTCCGGCCCCTGAACGCACATGGCTAGTTCACGGGGGCGGCCTGGCCACTTGTAGGTGCTGGTAAAGTTGCGGACAAAGGCTTCCTCGAAGTCCATCCAAGTGTTGATGTTGCCGACCGCTAGGCTGTTGAGCTAGGTGCGGGCCGAGCCGATCAGCATGAGGGGAGCGTAGCGGATGGCTACGCGCTTGTTCCCCCTGGCGATGCCGACTGCGGTGGTGTAGTCGATCAGCCAGTCCTCAGGTTTGGTGGCCCCATTATATTTCGGGGTGTCTCGGGGGAGCGTGAAGCCGGTCGAGAACAGCTCATTGCGGATCGAGGGTCGTAACATGCCGGGCCAATCGAGCCCTTCTCCTCGAGGAGGGCTGACTGTGCGAGCCGGTCGATACGGAAACGGGCGTCATTCTCGTTGTGGGGAACGCGTGGTCCGAGACAGGCTGAGAGTTCGAGGCGGATGATAGGTGGAACCAACCGTTCTGGCTCGCGCTGCAGGGGCGGCGTATGCCCGTGACTGCGCTGGCTTCTGGCAGCTGGCGCCTCGTAGTGGCGGCTACTGTGAGATGGGTTGTTGGTGCGCCGGCTGTTCACAGTTGGCTGCTCGTTCCTCGGCAGCTGAGAGGGTCGGGGGTTGCTTGCCTCGACCCGGCGGCCGGAGACGCGAGGGGAGCAGGAGTGCAGAGCCGGCTGACGGCCAGCAGTCCCTGTGCCCTCGCGCTCGAGCCGGGGGCCTTCGGAGGCGGCGTCGCCCACCGTGAGCAGGTGTTGCTGCATGTTGGCGGCGTCAATGAGGTCCTTGGTGTGACGCTCGCAGGCGGCACGCTCTTCGCCCTCCAAGGTAGCCAAATCCTCGTAGGCTACCTTAGTGGCCCGCAGGTTGGCTGTGGGGGTGTCGTAGACGGGCATGTTGCCACCCAAGATTTCGGCAACCATGTGGCCACGGTCGCGCACAGCACCACGCCGTCTAGGCTCGGTGCCAGTCGGGGTGAGACCATAGGCAGAGGCATACTCCCGCTGAGTGGCCTCCATGCGGCGCCGCGTGGCCACGAGGGCGCGAGCGTCCTCGAATAGGAGGTGGCGAGCTCCCTCCAGCTTGGCCCTGGCGACTTTAGGGTTTGCCGTCGGGGCAATGGGGGTGCTCAGGCCCCGGAGGGCTGCACCAAGTGGATCGAAGGTGCCGACGCGGGCAGCTGCGGCGCCGGCCTCGGCCCACATACGACCGGAGGAGGTGGAGGAAATGATGGCCATTGCTCCCACGCGAACGTGAGAGCTGTCGGGTAGAGTCATGACCACTGCGCCCCTAGCTGTGGGCGGATCAGCACAGACGAGCACCTGGCTAGGGTACTCGTTGGTGACCGGTACTTCAGCGAGGCTTAGCCTACCGAAGCGCTCGGTGAGCGTGTCGACGTCGAGCGTGAGTTCGACGACGCTGCTCGCAGGGCCCACCAGAGCAAGCCCCACAAGCCCGCGGTTTCACCTAGACGTATGGCGATAGTGGGGAATGGTGAGGGGTCCCGCCTGGAGTATGAATCCGGCCGGCGCCGCGTACGGCCCCATGGTGGGCGCCAACTCTCGTCGTTTTCTCACGACAGATGCCATGGATAGGCTTATCAAAGGTGGTTGGTGCCGGAGGATGCCGACGGGCTGCAGGTGCGGGATTAGGCACAAGCAGTGATGACACACGATGTACCCAGTTTTAGGGCCCTCCGTGGGAGGTAACACCCCTAGCTCTGCTCGGTCTAGTTGACGGATAGGTATGTTTACAAGGTTGCTCCTGGAGCTGAGTGTAGGAGAGGAAGAAGAGTAGCCGGCTCGTCTTCCTCACCTACGGAGGGTGAGTGTATGGGAAGTATCCCGTGGGTGTTTATGCGTGAGTAAGCTCGTCCCCATTGGATGGGGGGCTCGAGGGGTTTTATAGGACAACCCCCTCGCTTTACAATACTCCTAAGGTATAGAATGAGGGGCCCGGCTGGCAGCCTCTCCGGCTGACCAGGAGGTCCCGCCTCTCGAGCCGTCTCATCGCCCGTAGGGTCCACCGGCTGCGTGGTCCCATCGCCTGTTGGGGCCTGCCAGCCGACTTCGTGATTGGCCCCTGCCCACCTGCTACGGCACGGGTCGCCCGGGTGGCGTCATCTAGTGCCAGCCGGCCGAAGTCCCCGGTACGGCCGGCTGCACTATAGCCACGTCGGAGCAGGTAATCGAGTGGGTGGGGGCGTGCCCACACAGTTGCCTCGCCCGGTCGCGGTCGCCAAGGTCAGCGGCCTGGCCGGCCGAACTGTAGCCATGCGTGCCCGTGCGTCAGTGGCCCTTGTGGCTACATTGGCACCCATCGTGGGGGTTCCATCGTGTCACCGTACCTGCGTGTAGAGGGACGGGATAGATGCTTGTCTGCCGAGGAGTCAACGAAGGAGGCGGCTGGAAGGCAGCCGGCCGTGCCCAGCCGGCCGGGGGCGGGACCGACACCTTGACCAGCCGTCCCCTAGCCAGTCGGCAATGCGCCTGCCGGCTGTGTGCCAGCCGGCCGTAGGCAGCCATCCATGCATTAATTTCTTTGAAGTAGGGGAGAGAACCCCATTGATTTGGCCTACCCAGGGGTAATAACTCCGTCACCGAGCATCTCGAGGAAGGAGATGCCATGGGAGCAGCCGCATCTGTCGTCGGGTCACCACCAAGATCTTGATGCGGTTAGCGGCAATGCCTGGTAGAGGAGAACATGGAGGCCCACGAGCCACTATTGGACGTCGAGAACTTCTTAACAACATATTTGGTCTTAGTAACTGCCACGGCCTCCGGAATTACATCATCATCAACACCCGAGAGGGAGAGCGAACCATGGCCTCGGGGGCGATTGGAACAAACAATAGAGAACGGGCTAGCAATAGTCGGTGCCACGGAAGTCGGATCCTTCGCCCTGGGTCACATGCCACAAACTCCATAACTTGATGGGCCACACCACTAGGCCCGCCTCGCGGTTCTCGATTTTTCAAAACCTACAACATCTTAGGAATGAATGCAGCCCATTCCTCCAAAGTGAAAGGTGGGCCTGATTCCTGACTGGCGATGAAGCTATCACCCTTGGTACGGTCATCATCCACCGCAAGGAGGGGGGGGGAGACAGATGCCCATGTTGTCCCTCCTTACGCACAAAGATGCGATAAGCAGAGCTCCCACGGAAGATATTCATGAAACCCCACACGTGCTCTGGGTTAATACAAATTATTAGCATGCGAATTGGATCAAGGTGAGACAGAGAGGAATCAGCGACCGATATAGGTTTACCAACAAGCTCCGCAAAGGCCATGAGGGCCATAGAGGTTCACATAATGGGAGGCACATCATCAAGAGGCACCCAAAGGTCAGACAACATCAACGAAGCCTTTCCCCCATCCGTAGCTGCCTTAATGGTGACCTCAACCTTGTTACAGGGAGGGTGAATCTAGAACATGTCGTCGTCATCCTTAGGCTCTCGTTAGTTGGGAAGACCACCCCAAAGTTAACATATGAGAGATGTTGCACTTGCAAGTCCCATCCCTCCAAACCCCATTCCTTTAAGTTCATCACAAAGCATATGCAAAGACACGCCTTTGGACAACACTATAATAATCACCGCATTGTAGATAGAAGGAGAAGCCACCACCGAATCCTAGAAACTCACCAAGGCAAAGAATTCACATCCTGGCACGCCCATGCCAAAGTGCTTGAGGTACGAAGAGGGGGGCAATTGGGGCATAGCACTATCAGGTGACCATCCTGCCGACAAATGAGAAAGAAGGGTAGGAACTTGCAATGGGACTAGAAGTGCCCACGTCAGTGGCAGGTGAAGCAGGACATATTGCTTAGTGATAGGGAAGGATATGGACATTATCCAGGGAATGTCATCCCCTAGAGGCGCTGACGGATCATGGCAAAACTGACAGTTCTTGGCCTGGAAGCCAACAACAATGGGGTTGGATGGGAAGTTGTTGATGGGGCCCGAACATAGCCCAGGATGACCACCATCAGATCTTGCACGTCTCGAACCCCCACCTTGGTTAGCAGGAAGCAGCAGGCGCAAGCCGGCTGCCGCCAGGAGGGAGGAGCCAGATCCGTCTACCGACAGGCCCACTATTGGTGTCGAAACCGGTGGATCTCGAGTAGGGGGTCCCGAGCTATGAAACTTGGATCGATGGTAATAGGAGATGAAGGAGACGATGTTTAGCTCGGTTCGGGCCCTCCTATGGAGGTAACACCCTACATCCTGCTTGATTATATTGATAATGTGTAGGTTACAGAGTTGATCTACCTCGAGATCGAATAGATAAACCCTAGATGAGTCTGCCTCTGCACTACAACCTAAAACTCTTCGGCTTATATAGAAGCCGAGGGTACCTACGGTTTACACATGATCAGTTGCACATCGAAGGAAAAAAGACGCCTATCTACTGTCGAGAACTTGGAGGACACGCCACAGCTCCTAGAAGCTTCCCACCTGGTGACGGGGCCTTCGATCATCTAATACCCATTCGGCAGCCCACATAGTCCAGCCCATGAGAAACAGGTCGGCTATCCAAGGACCCCTTAAACCAGGACTTCCTCAGTAGCCCTCGGACTGGCCTCCAACACTGAGGTATGTCTGGATAATCTTGTGTGTCAAAGTCTTCGGCTTGCCACGCAAGTCCCTCTATCCCTTCTTGTTCAGCAACCATCCTGGCATCGGCAAAATCACAAGCGTCACGAGCTCGCCAGGTTCATTATAATAATCTTCAGTGTTTCTTGATTTTCGTGCGCCGTGGGGAGACGAGCTATTCAGTGGCTTTTTACAAGACTGCCCCTTCACAACGTAGGCACCACCCATTTAAACAAACCGAATCGTGGTCTAAGCCACATCCTCTTCCTTCTTGTCATGGATTTGTCATGGCAGATGTCTGGGTGAACGGACTTAGGTTCGGGGCGATCGCAACTATGTGGCGGCTTGAGAGGGGTTGGTCAGAATCGAGAGATGTAGAGTTTACCCAGGTTCGGCCCCTCCGATGGAGGTAAAAGCCTACGTCCTGCTTGTTTGGTATTGATGATGAAGGAGATCTCTTGGTTACAAGGGTGCAGTTTGCTACCTCTAACTATGATAGTCTCTAATCTCTTGTCTATCTAAGACCTGTCTATTGAGACGTCTAAAAACTTGACCCTCTCAGGGTGACCCGCCCCTCCTTATATAAGCTGAAGGGGTGGCTTACATGTAGAGTCTGAGTCGGATTGAGACTTCCTATTGCAATTTCCCATCGTGGGCTTCTCTTCATGGGCTTCTGAGTCACCGGGCGGCTTACACCGGAGACTCATCTTCAGGGACTCATCTTCAGGGGCTTACAACCGGAGAGTCATCCGGGGACTCATCGAAGAGTCATCCGGGGACTCACAACCAGAGGGTCATCCGGGGACTCACCGGAGGGTCATCCGGGGACTCACAACAGGAGGGTCATCCGGGGACTCACCGAAGGGTCATCCGGGGACTCACAGCCGGAGAGTCATCCGGGGACTCATCGGAGGGTCATTCGAGGACTCATCAGAGAGGCATCCGGGGACTCACCGGAGAGTCATCTACGGACTCACAACCGGAGGGTCATCCAGGGACTCACCGGAGAGTCATCCGGGGACTCACCGAAGAGTCATCCGGAGACTCACAACCGGAGAGTCATCTTCAAGTCGGGTCATAGCTATCTCTGGGTTATAACTGTCTCCCGGGTCATACCGCGGGGTATATGGCTCCTCAGAAATCCTGGTCTTTTCTGCATATGAATGAGTCGTCTTGATAATCATCTTTCTTTTCAATGTCCTTTGAGAAATATTGAGAATAGAACACCCATACGCCATTGAGTCGGCTTCCAATACTCTTGGCGGGTCATCTCCGCCGGGTCATAATCATTGATGATGCCGGGTCATTATCGTTGGTGACGCCGGGTCAAATAACTAGAATCCGGCCGACTTGATAAAAATATTGGGATGAAAATCCATCTCATGTAAAACCGGACTTCCATTGTTCCGAAGCAGGGCGGCTTATATAAAATCTGGCGGGTTATGATCTTTTGATAATGCTAGGTCATAAATGTTGGTGACGCCGGGTCTAACAACTGAACTCCATAATTAACATCTTGAAAATCCTCCTCAAAGTTTTTGATATGTCCATAGTACCTGTAGCCCCCAAGCTCCGAGATTATCCATGATAACGTGGTGCTTTGCAATAATATTTTGGACTGTGTAACCCCCAAGTATCGAGTTGTTTGCCTATAGCAACTTGGGAATTGTAAATGTGTTATACCTTATAAAGCTTTGGCGGGTGTAGCCCCCAAGGGCCGGCTCATTAATATGTGATGGGCCGGATCTTCAATTTGAACCATATAATCTGTTTGAACAGCTGAATACTATAGCCCCCAAGTGTTGGGTCGCACGCCTACGGCGACTTGGGAC
This sequence comes from Hordeum marinum, assembly GCA_022496015.1. Classification (NCBI taxonomy): domain Eukaryota; kingdom Viridiplantae; phylum Streptophyta; class Magnoliopsida; order Poales; family Poaceae; genus Hordeum; species Hordeum marinum. Next base: position 373,981,310 of record CM039673.1, read on the forward strand.
TTTAGAAAATTTGACCTGAACGGTGTAGCCCCCAAGTGCCGGGTCAGTAAGACTTACGGGACCGGGACTTAGAAAAATACAAAAAGGATGACTCATCTCCTTGAGACAATAGGATCTTGTTGACAATGCAATGATTTGAAAACCGGCTTGCATTAGCCCCCAAGTGTCGTGGTGCATGCTTGCAGCGACATGGGACTTGCATATTTGATATAAACTGGACTTGAACAGTGTAGCCCCCAAGTGACGGGTTGTCTGCCTGCGGCGACTCGGGACTTTGTAAGAATAATATGACTCACCACAATTTGTTGAATGAATCCTTGACCATGGTTGTAATATAACCCGGACTGAATATCCTGGAATAATTCCTTTGTCTTTGATATGAAATCCCTGCTCGTGGTTGCGGTGCAACCCGGCAAATATATATTGGAGAAATCCATGAGTGTTGTAGATTACTACAGAGCACAATTGAAGAAATCCGAGAACCGGTCAATTAGATGACACGGCATTATATCTGATAGGGCGGCTCTTGAAAAACAATGAATTCTCCGAGCTGGTTTGAAAACCCCAATCATTTAGTACTGGTTATGATAAACCATGAAGATCCAGCCAGGATGGCTATTAAAGATCCATTTCCTCTTGCAGAGTACTTAATGGCGGCTCATCTTAAGAGATAGGACCTACAAAAAATAAACAAGACAGAATATATTCTGCATTGTTGTAAGGCCGGCTTGAAAAAGCACAACCTGGAGATGTTTAGATCTTTCATAACATTGCTCCTTGTTTCATAATCTTGCTCTGACCCGGCTTGATAAACCGGATGACATGTAAATATGATGCAATGTATGACGCAATATATAATGCAATGCAATGTATGATGCAATATCTGATGTAATGCATAATGATCTTGTTTTTCCTTACTTGCTTTTTCATAACAGCTCATGTGCCGGTTCTACTAGGTTGACTCGCCACTTAAAACTCCTTAGCAGTACAGGGTCTCTGTGGAGATTGGTCATTAAGTTCTTTGAACTGCCTCAGGGTCTCTAAGCGAGATTAACTGAAAGGAAGTGTGACGTCCCAGAAGAGACACGGTAGGGCATGAGCACCCTGATAGCCCAAAAACTGCCTCTCACATGAGTACGTGACATAAATCCATCGTTTTAACCTTAAACACTATAAGGTCCTCAAGGATTAACTGTCTAAGAGTACGAACAGGCCACATAGCAGAGAGTCAGCAGTAGATGGGAGAGTTTATCCTTGCTTTCCGTAAGCCAGCCCTCTTGTGACAAGAGCCACCGTTTTAACCTTAACCAGTACAGGGTCTCTATAGAGATTGGCCGTCAATTTCTTTGAGCCGGCTCAGGGTCTCTAGGCGAGATTAACGGGTAAGAGTTTGGCAGGTCACCTAGCAGAGTAGCATCAGCTTACAGGCAGGTTTAACCCTGTTTGGCTTAAGAGCCGATCAAGAGGGTGTGTAAGCTACACCCGGTGGGTGGGAAGCCCCCAAGTGACCTTTGTTGATGGAATCAACTGTTTGGCTTAAGAGCCGACCGATAGGGTTTGATAAGTTACACCCGAAGGGTGGGAAGCCCCCTGGACGATCATGTTGACGGAGTCAACTATTTGGCTTGAGAGCCGACCGATAGGGTTTGATAAGCTACGCCCGGTGGGTGGGAAGCCCCCTAGACGATCATGTTGATGGAGCCAACTATTTCGCTTGAGAGCCGAATGATAGGATTTGATAAGCTACACCCGGTGGGTGGGAAGCCCCCTGGACGATCATGTTGATGGAGTTAACTATTTGGCTTGAGAGCCGACCGATAGGGTTTCATAAGCTACACCCGATGGGTGGGAAGCCCCCTAGACAATCATGTTGACGGAGTCAACTATTTGGCTTGAGAGCCGACCGATAGGGTTTGATAAGCTACACCCGGTGGGTGGGAAGCCCCCTAGACGATCATGTTGATGGAGTCAACTATTTGGCTTAAGAGCCGACCGATAGGGTTTGATAAGCTACACCTGGTGGGTGGGAAGCCCCCTGGACGATCATGTTGATGGAGTCAACTATTTGGCTTGAGAGCCGACCGATAGGGTTTGATAAGCTACACTCGGTGGGTGGGAAGCCCCCTGGACGATCATGTTGATGGAGTCAACTATTTGGCTTGAGAGCCGACCGATAGGGTTTGATAAACTACACCTGGTGGGTGGGAAGCCCCTTGGACGATCATGTCGATGATATCAACTTGTGCACCATCTTGTAAGTCGCCGTCTTGTAAGCCGCCAACTTTTTGAAGAAATGATGGAAACTCCAAGTGACTTTATGATGATCCAATAGATCCGGGTACCCATGTTTGAACGGTGCATCGTGGCGACTCGTCCTCTTGGGCAATTTTTAATTCTTCCGCCAATAATGTAATAGCCCCAAGATTGTGTTTTCTCTTGTAAAGACCTGGGTTCTCATTTAAAAACAACCAAATGTGTCTCGCCATGTCTGTAGTCCCCGAGTCTTAAGTTGACTCGGAGAGGTGGCTTGAGAATCTCCACTGAGGTTGCCCATGGCGGGTTATAGATGATCACGTATGATTTGCTTCAATAATCCGGTCGATGGTTCGTCCCGGATAGTTGTTGAAGTGAACCAAACTATAATGGCGGCGATTTGTGCGCCTGTCCATTGGGCGGCTCGTATCGTCGAGCAGTGCACCGATATGTTGATGTAGATGTAAAAGTACGTCACGGCGTTGTAAGCCGGTGCGGTTGTGAGTCGTCCACGGCGTTGTCAGCCGGCGCGAACGCATGAATCGGCCGCGTCATGGGAATCCGGACGGAATGTGCGAGTCGGTAACGGCGCGTTCGACGTAAACTGAAATGCACGGGCGACATCTTGTGCGCGTCCGTTCCTATGGCATGGCATCAGCCTTCCTGCATATTTAAAATATACAGGTGATAGTACTTGTTCTCAAAGGAACTATGATATACTGAAAAATAAATCAATAAATAAGACAGATGATTCATGTGTGGGTCCGCCATATGTTCCATTGCCAAGACTTAACTGTCGTATTTTGTTAAACACCACTTTTTATCTGGCCCTCACATCCTTTTCTAATGAACCCTCACTTTTTTCTTTCTGTTTTTCTTTTTTTCAACCGGGTCTCGGTCTCCTCTTAACCCTTCTTTTCCTTCCACCGGCAGGGAAAATGTGTGGAACTAGCCGATGCCGGGCTAGGCAGCTCACAGGCGGAGCCACGGCCGGAGGCGACTCAGCGGGGCCGGCTTGAAGCCTGCTCCGGCGGGTCGAGGCAGACTCGAAGGGGCGTAGCGGAGGCAGAGGCAGTTCAGGGGCGAGGCAGTTCACAGCGAAGGGCCGGCTCACCGGAGCCGAGGTAGAGGGGTAACAAGGCGGAGCTCGTGTGGATGGGCGCGAAGCCAGCGGGGTGAAACGAGGTGGTGCGGCAAGCCGACGGGCGGAGTAGCGCGCGGCATGGTAGGCGCAAGAGGGGAGGCGCATGGGGGCGACCCGAAGGAGGGCGAGGCTTGCGGGGGCGACGCCGTGGTGGCTGAGGAGCGGATGCGACGCGGATGAGGTAGGGCCGGCGGCTCACAGAAGCAGTGGTCGCGGGGCGACGGCTGACAGGAGCAGCGGCGCGGGGGGGCGGCCGACAGGAGCAGCGAACGCACGGTAGCGACTTGCAGGGCGGCTCGCCGGCAGGTGTGGTGGCGCAGGGTACCAACGGCGGCTCGTGCCGCATCAGGGCACCAGCGGCGGCTGACGACAACGATGGAGGCGGAGCAACACGAGCACGGTGGAGGCGGAGCAGCGCGAGCGCGGTGGAGGCGGAGCTGGCGTAGGGCAACCGTGGCGGGCCGGCTCGACAAGATGGCGGCGGGGGCAGAGGCGCGACTGGGCAAGGGCTGGCTCATCCACGCGAGATGAGGCCGGCTCATAGCGGAGACTCAACGCGGCGAGGCAAGGCGGAGCGGTGTGTGACCGAGGTGAGCCGGCGTGGTGACAGGGCGGAAGCTGGCCAGCTCGAGCGCGTGTCAGCAGAGCGAAGCGCGGCGCAAACGGAGGCGGGGTGACGCTAGCTTCCCGCAGCAGAGGCGGAGCAGCTCAAAAGGGCGGTGGCTGGCAGCTCAAAATGGCAAGAGGCCGACTCGGACACGAGACACCGGTGGAGTCGTTGTGTATGTCTGTCTCTAGGACGTGGACGTCCTCCTCCCGAATTAATTCCTTTGGTAGTTACGTGCCATCGCATGAATACACTTCACGGTGCTTCAACTTTTGCATAGACTGCTAGCAGTACTACTACTTGTCCGATTCGAAGTTTCCCTTTGTGATTGATCTGACCGTGAACTTCTCAAATCCTCGGGGAAGATCCTTTTGGGGAGATACCTCCGAAAGTTGGTGCGGCAGCTTCTCGGTGCATTGGAAACCGGTGGCACGACGGCTCTAAGATGAGGTTGACTCAGGAACGGGTGATGCCTCTAGATCTCAACTGATGAATATGAAGTTGATGAAAATTCTCGCATGCCGTCTGTTGCGGATCCGGCAGGTTATACCCTTCTCGATCCCAAGTAAAGATCCCTTCAAGAGAACAACACCACCGACGCCCCACGGTGGGTGCCAACTGTCGTGGATTTGTCACGGCAGATGTCCGGGTGAACGAACTTAGGTTCGGGGCGATCGCAACTATGTGGCGGCTTGAGAGGGGTTGGTCGGAATCGAGAGACGCGGAGTTTACCCATGTTCGGCCCCTCCGATGGAGGTAAAAGCCTACGTCCTGCTTGTTTGGTATTGATGATGAAGGAGATCTCTCGGTTACAAGGGTATTGTTTGCTACCTCTAACTACGAGAGTCTCTAATCTCTTGTCTATCTAAGACCTGTCTATTGAGACGTCTAAAAACTTGACCCTCTTGGGGTGACCCGCCCCTCCTTATATAAGCTGAAGGGGCCGCTTACATGTAGAGTCTGAGTCGGATTGAGACTTCCTATTGCAATTTCCCATCGTGGGCTTCTCTTCATGGGCTTCTGAGTCAACGAGCGGCTTACACAGGGCGGCTTACACCGGAGACTCATCTTCAGGGACTCATCTTCAGGGGCTTACAACCGGAGAGTCATCCGGGGACTCACCGGAGAGTCATCCGGGGACTCACCGGAGAGTCATCCGGGGACTCACTCGAGGGTCATCCGGGGACTCACAGTCGGAGGGTCATCCGGGGACTCACAGTCGGAGGGTCATCCGAGGACTCACCGGAGGGGCATCCGGGGACTCACCGGAGAGTCATCCGGGGACTCACAACCGGAGGGTCATCGGGGGACTCACCGAAGAGTCATCCGGGGACTCACAACCGCAGAGTCATCTTCAAGCTGAGTCATAGCTATCTCCGGGTTATAACTGTCTCCCGGGTCATACCGCGGGGTATATCCTCGACACTTCTCCTCATTAGGAAAAATCTTTAGCGGGAGATCACCACAAGAACATGGTGAGCGCCCCCAGCCCTTGCTCATGCCCTTACGGCTCCCGTCTGTGGATTGGACAAGTTGTTCTGTCTCCCTTCTGAGACTACGCAACCTCAAGACCAAAGGGTACCTTCCCTCCTCGAATCTGGCAGTTACCAGTGCTGGCTTATCTTCATTCAATGACAAAGCCTCGTGGAAAATTTCCCCAATCCACAAAAGGGGGAGCGGGTATGTTTTTCCCCTTCCTTTTGCGGGGTCTCGGGTTCCCCGTTCATCCATTCTTGAGGGGGTATTGGAGTTCTATGGGATCCAGCTCCATCACCTCACCCCAGGGCCTATTCTACACATCTCGGGCCTCTTCGCCCTTTGCGAGATGTTCTTGGGCTGGGAGCCACATTTTGAATTGTGGAGGAAGTACTTCTGCCTCGTCCCTCATACTCGGGACAAGACAATTCTGGAGGTCGGAGGAGCCGAAATATGCCGCATAGCGGAGACGGGGTATCCAATGGGAACACTGAAGGAGTTCGAAGAGTGGTCCTCAAAATGGTTTTATATCAAGGACTTCCCCCTATTCGATCCAGCTCGGAGGGGTTTGCCCGAATACTCCGAAGCCCCCCTTGAAGAAGAGGTACAACTGGCGACCGAAGAGTTCGTCCCAAGAAGACAGCGTCAAAGTGCAATGCTTGGTAGCTCATGTGAGGGTACTAGCCCATCACAAGCTGACCATGATAGATGTCATGGCTGCCGCCATCACCCAGTATGTTCAGCCTCTTCAGCAGAGAATACACCCGTTGTGGTGTTACAACGGGACAAGCGACTCTACTCGCTCCTGACAATAGGGCCCTGTCGATCAAGCAGCATTAGCCGCCGCACTTGCCGATCTATACAAAGGGGAGCAAGAAGATTTTATTCGGTTGCCGACCAAGAAGGGCTACTCCAGTCACAATCCCATCGAATGGGTGAGCCTTTCAACTCAGCGACCACAATTCGAGTTTTTAATTTTATCCCTTCTTGACCGAAGCCTTTAACTTATGTGAACAGGAATGGAGGAGCTTCATCGACACAGTTAATTGTCCGCCCCCCCCCCCCAACCTAAGGACTATTCTCGTGATGACGATCTGGGCTTTCATGATGACCCGGATCTAACAATTGAGCTTGACAATAGGGTTTTCTACGAGGAGAGCCTCGATCGCTCAAAGGTGGCCATTATACTAGATTATCCTGAATCATTCCCTTCCCCTGCGATAAGCAAGAAGAAGAAAAACTCGTCCCGCAAAAGACAGACATCCTCCAATGACCCAAACGCACCAGCACCTCCTCCCAAGGGTCGTCGGTCTGCATGACATGCATCGGCTATGGCGGCAATACCCGGACCGGAAAGCAACAGGGATCCATCAAATGAGCCGGCCATAGGGACAAGTTTGCCCACTCACTCAACTCAAAGGTACTTTGTTCGGGTGTTTTAATTTATTATCGCGACTGATAGATCCTCACAAGAGACTTTATATCAAAATGCTCAGGCGAAGAGTTCAGCCATCTTCTACCAAGGATGTTGCCTGGGTGTCCGGCGGCGCTCAAAATTCCAGATCTTCGGTTCGTGCCGAACCCGCTATGGAGGTCCCATACGGTCAATCAAGCCCCCGAAGACTCTGGGGACGCAATGTCAGTTACCAAATCCGAGGTAGAGAGCGCCATGAATCATTGACATCATCGAGAATCCCTCCACCACCCAGCGCTCTCTGAAGAAGAGTTTAATGCTCTATGCTCGGTGGACGTGCACATTAGAGCTGCCTGAGCTAGGTTCGGCGAGGCCATGAAACTGATTTCGTCCAGCCTATAGGTGAGTAATTGGCTATAGAAGTCTGAACACCCCTGTAAACCCGGTAGCCCCAAGCCTTTAAGTGGCCGGAACGACCGAATTAAGGGTCCTTGTATTGTCTTTACTGCTATTGCAGGCCTCGAGGTAGCAAAGCGAACAACTAGCCAACGAACTGGAGGCAATCCAAACACAGGTGGAAACCATGAAGGCCGAATTGGATCACTTGAAGAGCTTTACCCGGGAGGCACATGGTGAGTATACATGTTCTACTGATCTTAGTGTATATTCCCATGCTGACGCAAGGGTACTTTGTATCAGCTAAATCAATAGGGCACTTGGAAAGAGATTTAGTAGCAGCTCGAGAATCTCAGCGGTTTGCCAAATCCCAGCATGAGGTCGGTTGCCGTATTTTGCAACGAAATATTGAGGAGAAGAACCATCTTCAGGAGGAAAACAAACAGGAGGCCAAAGAAATTGAGAGCTTGAAGACTCAATCGGACCAGGCCCAAGAAGAGAAGCAGAAATTACAGAGGGGCATGTTCGGTAAGTGTGTTTTAACATCAGGCAATACTTCCTATATATGAAGTATAATGGGCATGCCTTGATTCATGTACAAGTCTCCTATACGGGCGGCCCGAAGAAGAGGTCGGATCCTACCAGGGCAGCCTTCTAAAGGATCTGTCCACCCTTCATGAGTGGGCTCAGAAGGCCATGATGAGCATGGTTAAAGTGCTATGGCCTGCCAGGAAACCTTCGGAGGAGATGGCCGAACTAGTTGATCGATTCAAGGGAGCCCGAAGTAGGTTCGAGCTATGGAAGACATCGGCTTGCCAAGAGGGAGCACGAGAGGTGTGGGTGATGATCAAGACCCGTTATATCGGCCTTAACCCCGAGCGTATGGCTCGGGTTGGGCCGGTAGGGTCAGATGGGCAAGAAGTGTCGCTTCACTTGGTGTACGACCAACTCATGCCCGCCGCCCCTCTCTCACAAGAAGATTGCTCCCTGGATACCTTAATAGACAATCTCGACCAGCAGACAGATGTATGATTATATGTATCTATGTACAAGTAATCAGGAAAATTTCTTTGTCTTTGTTGTAAACTTTGTCTTAACCGGCCATTGGCTTCGACCTCCAGTGCTAAGAGCTTGGGAGTGTTCCCTATAAAATATCACTCGAGAAGTGTCGGATTTCGGGCTCCGCAAAACCCTCAAGGTTCGAACACAGGGGCATGTGTGAAGGTTCCCTGCAGTCTCGTCCAACCTAGCTTGCTACTCGATGGTTACTATGGCGAACTCGCTCGATGACGAGGAAGAAGATGAACACGGCAGTTTACCCAGGTTTGGGCCATTGTGAAGCGTAATACCCAACTCCTGCTTTCGTGGATTACCTCTCGTGGAGGTTTGGTGGATGAACTAGTACAGTGGGCTCGAGCCTCACGAGGGCGCTCAAGAGGTGTTCTTGGCTCTCTACCTTGAGGTGGTTTATCGAGTGGCCAAGTGTTGGATTCAGATCCCCTCTATGGTGTGGCCTTGCCTCTATATATAGTGGTGGCCCGGGTCTTGTTCCCTTATCACAATGGCAGGAAGGGATGCCACAAGGGCCAAATTTGAAGGGGGGCAGGAGTACATCCTCCCCTGCCCAAAGGTGGTCTTCGCCTACAAAGTGGCTGTTGGCGATGCAATGGTGGGCTCGGCGATGAGATCCGTCCTGCGGGGCTCATGGCCGTGGTCTTGTTGCACTGGAATGGAAACCTTTGGGCGGCGCTTTGGGAACCCGCGTACATCCTTGCTCCCTTTGCACCAAAGGGGAAACTGCGTCGCCTGGAGCGCTGGTGCCCGGCTGTCCTTCCTTGCATCACCTTTGACTCCTGAGGCCGGGCTCTGCATAGAGATCTCCGCCGCTCAGGAGCAGGCCTTGATGTCGTTCCTCCTCGTGATCCCAGGGTCGTCGCAAGGGCTTTGTCTTTTGTAGAGTCGCGCCAGGCCACGCCTGGCTGACGAAGTGGGCCATATCCTAGACCGCCGGCAGGCAGGGCTGGATACCCCATTCCCAGAACGCCGACAGTAGCCCCCGGGCCCAAGGCGTGCTCGAGCTGGCTTCAGGACGAAGCCTTGAGGATGGCCCGAGGTGCCGTGGGCCCAAAATGCCTGCGGGGCTAGGACTGGCGTGCGTCGTGCGGCTGACGTTGGGCGCCCTCGTGGCCACCGCCCAAATCGACAAAAGCCTGACTTCCAGCGCCGAGCCATTACTGATTTCCGCTTATGCGTGCTTGCTCTTGCTCCTAGATCCCGGCCTTAGCTAGGACCTCTCCAGATCCGGCATCGCTCCATCCTTCCCCCGAATGGCCCCCGCTGGCTAGTCAAAGCTAGAGGCCTAGAGTTCGGCCTCCGCTCCCATCTCACAGGCGCTCTCCGAGTCTACCATTGCCAAGGATGGCGACCTAGTCCCGGTGCTCCCATCGACGGTGGACGGGACCAATGAGCACGGGCGGACCTTGATATAGGCTGGCTCCTCCAAGAGGCGGCCCTCATCCGGGTCAGCCTATCCCTTCTTCCTCCATAGCGTCTTCACCGGGCTCGTCCCGCCTTTCTCCGTGTTCTTCACCACCATCCTCGATCACTACGGGATCCAAGCCCTTCACCTTTAGCCCAATTCCATCCTGCTCTTGTCTGTCTTCACCTTTTACTGCAAGGCTTTTCATGGCCCTCTTCCGACATTTCTTTAGTTTGCACGTGCACGACAGAGCTCAACAGTCGGCATGCGTCCCCTTCGTTGCGGTCCAGAGTGGTAACATGCTCTTAAAGGCCAGGAAGAAGGTGGACAACTTCCGGCAGCGCTGAGTCTTCATGGATCCTGGGAGTCCCAACCCCTGCTTGGAGCTGCCGAAGGGGCTGCCGAAGAAGACCTTTGTGTGGAGCTCTATGAAGCTTTCTAACCCTCGGGCCAAGCCCATCCTGGAGTGGATTTCCCACGACATCAGCGCCAGGAAGCTGACTGGGGGTGATAGTGAAGGATTTCTTGACGGAGCGCCTAGCGCCCCTCCACTCCCACTCTAGGCCCTTGTGGGACTATCAGGGCAGCGGCGACAACCTCAGGCTTCCGTTCGCGTGCATAACCCCCAAAGAATTGAGTAGGGTTGTGGCGACCCTGCTCAACGGTGACCCTAGAGATCTGCCCAAGGCCTGCACCCCGCTATATCGTCGCGACGACATGGCCGCTTCGGTCGCCAAGATGCGTGCCTTCAACGTATTCGGGCTCTCCCTAGTCGAGGGCCTTGGTTCCCCGGTGACAGTGTCCTCCGGTGACACCTTAGGCGGGGAGGATTCAGAGAAGACATTTTACGGCGATTCGGCAGGGGCTTCTCACCCATCACAGAGCGTGCTCCTGCGCGATCTTGAGGACGACGATGATGCTGGTGAAGTTTCTGCTGCGGGCTCTCCGCATCCCGCCAAGGTTCCCAGGGGCCTCGTGTCGGTCCCTCGCGCCACGCAGTTCGCTGGCATGACGACCCCCAGGAAGCGTGGGGCCGAGCCTCCTTCAGTGCGCCCTGCCTCTGCAGGCATGGTGGTTGAGGTGCCGGCCTCACCCCCGCCTGAGTCGCACCTTGCGGACCAGGTGGGCGAGGCCACGGCCACGGCGGTCCCTCCGGCGGCAGCTCTGGCCCAAAGTGCCCCTGTCCCTTGACATGACGGTGCCCTCACCGAGAGAGGCGAGGGCGTCACTAACGTCGGAGCGGAGGGGAAGAGGAAGTGGGTCGACGTTGAGGAGTAAGTACCTGGTTCGGCCTTTCCTGCCCTCCGGTAGCTTGGGTGCTAATGAGTCTTCCTTTGCCACGTAACTAGGAACGTCCCTGCGCTGAAGATGAGGAAAAAGAAGGCAGACATCAAGCCGAAGGCGTCCTCCAATACTCCGCCTGCTCCCATCGTGCCGCCGTCGCCTGACGATGTGCCAGCGGACGAGGGGGTAAAGGTTCGCCAGGCAACCCTCCTAGCTACCACCGTGAAGCCCCCGGTGCCTGTTGGCGTGGTCGCTCCCGCTCTTGATGGCATGTCGGTGCTGCTGTCCGGAGGGCCATCGCCCGAGGGCCATCCGCCCATCAATCCATCTGCGTCTGTCTTTCCCTTGGTTGTTGCGTGGCCTCCGGAGCCTCCTGCCCCTCATGCTGCCGTCTCCCAGGAGGTGCCGCCTGCGGTCGTGCATGTGGTGTAACAGCCCGGGTCCGACGCTCCATAAGATTCCAGAAGATTCCCCTTTCTTTCCATTCTCGTCTGTGTTTCGTTTGGTTGTTGCATTCATCATCGCATCATTCGCGTCATCTACATAGCATCGTCACCCGTTTCCGAAAACTTGCATCTATTCGTAGTTGTCGGTTCTCTCCGTTCTTGTCGTTGCCCGTTTCGAGACCAACCACACATGCACGTGCCCGTGGCATCGTTTAAAAAATGTTTTAAAAGGCATGCTAAAAATATTCTTGGATTGGGTCGAAACTTGGCGTGCGGTCTTGTTATATTGTAGGTAGTTTGCCCATCGAATTTCGTCGCATTCTGAGTTCGTTTGATACCCCGTCGGTTAGCCGTAGCTATGCGGTCATCGGTTATTCGTCGGACATTGTCGGTGTTTTAAAACTTCGTGTCATGGGCCGCAAACCTTTCCTCTCTTCCCCACCTAGCTCATCTACATAGCCATCCGTAGCCCCCTCCGCTTCCGGGCCGTCCGATCGAGATCGTACGGTCCGAAAACGTTCAGAGACGGTCATCCCTAGCCCCTAAACCTATAAATAGACCCTCCCCCTTCCTAATTGGGCAGCTAACCCTATTTCCCTCGAATCCCATGCCAAACCCCTCCTTCTCCCTCATCCAGCCTCCAGGCCCGCGAAAGCCCATCTGGGCCCGCCTCGGGCCCAAGTCGCACCGCCACCCGTAGGCTCCCGAGCCGTCGTTGCCCGAGGAGAGCAGCTCCTCCCGTGCCGCGCCGCCCTTCCGGAGGGCCACCGGACCCTCGCTGCCCTTCTCTTTTCCTTCTCTTCCCTTCTTCTTCCTCTCACCTCTCCCTCTTCTCTCTCCCCTATAGGTTCCCTGGCACCATGCCCGAAGCTCCGCCGCCGGCCGCAGCTTGCCGTCGCCGAGAACGGGCCAGCCGCCGCCGGATCCGGTGCCCCGCTGCCGGATCTCCCCATCCCTGGCGTCCCCTGCCTCCCCTCGCCGTGGAGCGCCGCCCCTGCCTCCCCGATCGGATTGGGAGGAGGAGGACGAGCCGCTCGCCCGTGTTGACCGCCTTGCTGCCGCGGCTGGGCCAGCGCCGGCCCAGATCTCCTAGCCCAGCTCCCTATGCACCGAATGGGCCTTAACCCATGGTGAGCCAGCCAGCCCCCCCCCTCCGCGCGTTGTATTATTTTTTCATGTGTAGGCATTGCATAATTTAAAACGTTAATAACTAATTAATCGTGCGGCAACATAAAATGTTTTATATATGAAAAATGCTTAGAAAAGTGTGTAGATTAATAATATGCCATTTGCATCCATGCTTAAAATATTTAACATGTCATTTTCTGTTTTTTCGCATAATTGCCATAATTCGCATAAGCTCATATTTAATTATCTGTGCCTCGGATTTAATCAAACCCTAAATGTAAAATGTGTAGAATTAGGTGGAGTGTCATAATATCACATTTCATGCATGATAAAAATGTTGGCATGATGTTTGCATTTTATTTTGCATAAATGACTTGCTAATAAATTATGACACAAACTTGCATAATCAAATGTGATTATTTTTCCACATGAACCTATTCATATTATATATGTTTTAGGGGTAGAAAAATCCATACTATTTATCTGTGCATTTAGTTTTGTCATTTGAGCATTTTTGTGTGCATGTCATATTGCTGTAATGCCCTTTTGTTATTTTTGTGTGATTTAATACATGCTTGATTTGAAATAAGTTTGAACATGAGATATGCCCTTTGATATGTGTCCTAGCCCCCGGACATTTTGCTTGTCATAGAAATGCATGTATAGGTGTTATTTTGTTGTTGACAACTTGCTATAAAATACTGCTGTTTTGAGGCTCCAAAATATTTCTAAGTTTGGAATCTGTAATATTTTGTTGCTGTTTTGCCATGTGTTTTGCTAGTGATCTAGAACCCTTTTGGGTAGGTGTAATGGAGTTATTTGTCGTCAATAATGTCCTTTAGTATGCTGTTAAGTTTCATGCCATTATATGCCCTGTAGCATATAGTTTCACTGCTGTCAATATGCCTTCGTGATAAAACTGCACTGTCAAAAACTGCTATTTTCACTAAGTCTGAAACATTGTGAGCTTACTACCATGTGATCCATGCAGGTTTGGTATATGATATGTGAAGATGAAATGAAGTATGTGTCATATACTACTTCCCCATGTTTAGTTTGTGCATTGTAGGATCTTGCGGCTTGTTGCTTTCATGCGTGTAATATGATAAGTTGTTGTTTTGGTCAAATTTCAACTAAAACTTGTTTTGGTGTTTGTGGTTGAACCGTAGCTCCGTTTTGGACATGTTGCATATGAAACTTGCTTAGAATCTCATGTAGTTTCATAATAACTTGCTGCATTCATGATTTGAAATGTTTGTGATTGTATTTTCCATGCATTTGCATTCCTGACATGTGCATCTTGTGTTGCGCATATCTTTTAGACCGTAGCTCCGTTTGAGATGTTCCATATATGTAAATCGACTAGCATGACGAGTAGAATTGCGTGGTGTGCTTTATTCTGTTGTTTAACAAATATAAAACATGATTAGTTCAGATCTGGACCAATTTCGAAATTAACATATGAGGTCATTTCGGAAATGCTATACATTGTTTCCGGCCTCATTTAAGATGCCTAGATAGGTAATTTACTTATGCTTCACCTCTTGCCATATTTAACAACATTTAATATTGTCGTGTACCTAACGGGAGTGAATTAAACAATCCGAACATGGAGTTTCGTCAATATGCAACTCGTTGCATATTGAGCTTCACTTTAATGTGTAGTAGTTGTTTGATGTGAATTGTCATGCCTTGCATATTTAAACCGGACATGCATCAAATTTGTTACGCATCGTGTCAGGCATATGTTGTGGTGTATCTTGTGTTGATTGTTTGTTTCGGATTTCTTCTTCTTGATAGAGTTCCGAAAGCTTTCGGAGTGTGAGGATTCATTTGACTACGTTAGCTCGTCTTCTTCATGGACTCGATCTTTTTCCGAGCGGGCTCTCAGGCAAGATGACACATTTCCCTGGATACCACTACTATCATTGCTATGCTAGTTGTCTCGCTTTTATTGATATGTCACGCTACCTACCACTTGTTTGTCAAGCCTCCCAACAATTCCATGAAAAGCCTCTAACCCCTTCACATCCCAGCAAACCTTTGTTTGGCTTTGTTACCGCTTGCTCAGCCCTTCTTATAGCATTTCTAGCTGCAGGTGCAATTGCTTCCATGTGTCAACATGGACATTATTTTTTTATATCACATTATTGCTGCTATTTAATTTAATGCACATATATACTTGGTAAAGGGTGGAAGGCTTGACCTTTGCTCAGTGTTTTGTTCCGCTCTTGCCGTCCTAGTTACTTGTGAACCGGTGTTATGTTCCATAATTGAGCGCTCCTAACATTCTCGGGGTTGTTTTGGGGACCCCCTTGATTTTCGGGTTAGAATAGAGCTTGTCTGGCAAGGCCCAACATTGGTACTATATTTTCCTAATAACTAATGAACTTGCATACGGGCTTTCTGGACCCTGTGGATAATTAATCAAAAACCCGGGTCAGTGCTCCTCATGAGTGTTGGTCCAAACTAGAGCACTGTGCGGGGCTAACCCAGTGCAACTTGGGAGATTTATATCAGGCCATTGTACGCGTCGCTCATCTGTCGTGCCCTAAGAACGAGATATGCGGCTCCTATCGGGATTGTCGGCACGTCGGGTGGCCTTGCTGGATTTGTTTTACCTTTCTCGAATGTCTTGAGTCAGGAACTCTCATTTTCTTCGGGCTATCTCGAGGTGTCGGATTTCCTTTGGAATTGCCTAGGATGATCACGAGATCCGTGGTTGAGGTTATTCCCACTGCGTGTGGTTAATTTGTGATGGATGAGTTGGAGCACCCCTGTAGGGTTAAATCTTTTCGAGAAGCCGTGACCGCGGTTATGTACCAAACTTGGATAGTTTGTTTAACACCCGGTCATAGCAAACTTGAAGTAAACTCTAATAAAATACACCAATTGTCTGCGTAACAGTGACTGCCTCTTCTCGTGAGTTCTTATCTGGAAGAGAACACGGTGGGGTTATGATTGACGTAAGTAGGTGTTTAGGATCAGTTAGTGATCATTACTAGTTCATGTCCGTTATGCGTAGACCACCATACTTTATTTTCTGTTCTCGTAAGTTAGCCACTCAAATAAATGCTTAGTCGCTTGCTGCAGCCTCTCCACTTAAACATACCTTACCTACTAAGCTTTAATAGTCTTGATACCCTTGGAAATGAGATTGCTGAGTCCCTATGGCTCACAGATTACTACAATAATAGTTGCAGGTGCAGGTAATGCGATGATTAAACATGACCGCATTACTTGATTTGATTGGAGTTCTTCTTCTTCTTCTTCATCAATCTAGGATGGGTTCTAGGCGGCAGCCTGGGATAGCAAGTGTGGATGTCATTTATCGTTTGATTTCGTCCGTAGTTGGACCCTGCTCTTCTGTATGAAGTTTGAGTATGTTGTTGTATTGATGTGACTCTGATGTAGCTTGTGGCAAGTGTAAGCCAATTCCATATACTCTTCTCTTATGTACATGTACTTGTAATGATATCCATTCTTGTAACACGACGAGATGTGCATTTATCCCTTGCGAGGCCCTCATGCCTTAATATGGATAGGCGCGCATCTTGGGCATGACAAGTTAGTATCAGAGCCTGTACCGACCTAGGAACCCCTTGATTGATCGAACTTGGCCGAGTCGAGTCTAGTAAAAAAACTATTTTAAGTCTAGTTACATCGGAGAGTAGGATTCTTTTTACTCCTCTTCTATGCTCTGGTGAGGTATTCGACTTAGGAATTTTGATTCTACTTCCCCTACTTTCTCAAAAAAAAATTTAGGATCATGCGGGTATTTTGGAAACTATATGATGCCGATGTGACAGAGTTCTGTCTTAGTGCCTCCTGTCTGACTTGATTTCTTCCGGGGAGTTGAGCTCTAAGGGATTCTTGGCACATCGTTATCATTCAATTTTCTTAGTATCTCAGGACGGAGGGTGTTCAGAATTGCTTCAATACTTGTCGTGGTGAGATAAGGTCGGAGTCACCCAGTACTGGGGAGGCGTGTGGGATACCACCATGGTTTAGTATCGTTGTGATTCCGTGGATTCGAGTTAGATGGATTTGCGAAAGCCTCTGGTTATGTGTTGAAGGATGGATACAGTTGGGGTGTAGGTTTGTTAGTTGTGTGAGATATTTCCTCCTTGTATCCCCCACACCGGATTGCATAACCAGAAAGTTTTCGGAAGTTCTTAGGTGGGAATTCATGTAGGTACCTAGGATTATCTTTCCAACAAGTACATAGTGGGTATGTATTTGTTCTGGCTTGTTTCATAAGCCTCATCTTGTGTTTTGTTTTGAATATGGTAATTCGAGTTGCTTCAATGTCAAGTGGTGATCTCATATGTTTCCTAAGAAGTGTTCTCATATTTCTGCGGGAATACTAATTCTTTTGCCCAATCAAGTTGTCATATCAATTCTTTTCCTACCGATGTGTTTCTCTTCAAGATAACTCCATCCTCTTCAATATTGCAAGATCAATCCTCTTATTTCGTTCCAGAGTTGTCTCATATGTTCCAAGGTTCTTTGTTTTCCCCACCCTCCCACCCTTTTCTTCAATGGTTAAATTCTCATTCATGTGTATTTCTATTCATGTAATGCTTTTGCTATCATTTCTTCATATCTATCCGGTGATTTCTTGTGTATATTCTCAAGAGTTTCAATTTCAAGATCTATCCTCATATTCCTTGTTCTTGTTGTTATTCTTCTCCGATGATTCTTTATGAAGATGCTGAGTGCTCATGTTATCATTTGTTAGGATTCATCTTTTTTTTTCTTTTCCGGTGGATTCAATTCAAGTTCTTGGTGTTCATCATATCATTTACATTCTCTAATTGCTCTCCCATGTTGGAATTCTTTATCAAGCATCTCTTGTTTATTCATCCCTCTCTATTCTATCCGGAGTGTTGAAGATATCTCAGAAGCATTCATTTTCATTTTTGTCCTCTTAAATTATTTCAAGGGTCTCATATCATCAAGTTCTTAATTTGTACCGGTGCAATCTCTCTCTTTAATCAATTGTTTCAACGGTGATTTCTTTTGAGTGGGCCCATAACCCACAGGTTTTTTCCCAGGATCTTACCTGGCTCGTCTAATCTTTTTGGAGATGTTCTCAAGTTCTCTTCAAATATGATGTAAGTATTGTTTTCATCAGTCATGTGCCTTCTCAAAGATCGCTCTAAATCATTTTCATTGTTGGCTCAACCTTTTCTTTATTCATTATTTCGGAGTGTCTCAGTAATTCATGATGTTGTTTCTCGTCGTCATTCTCTGCATTGAAGACCGAAGGAGTGTTTCTCTTAATCTTTGCTCGTTCTCTTAAAGATTCATGGTTTCAGCTAGTTGCCATCATCTCAAGTTGTGTCCAGTCATGAGAAATTTCTCCCATATCTATCTGGTGCATTCAGAATTGTTTTCATTTCTAGATCCTTCCGAAGGCCTTCATTTCAGAAGATTTCTTCGTTCTCAGCTTTCAGCTTTCGTTCTCAAATTCTTCTTTATTTTTGTCCCTTCGTTCGTATCTCAATTATTCCAGTGCCTTGTTGAAGTTTTTCTATTAGGTGGATCATGCTCTCTTCGTTCTCATGTTATATCATTCATTTGCTTTATCCTCTTTAGTTTGGAATTCTTTCCGGTGTTCTCGTTCAAGACTTCTTCAAGTGTGTGATTTATCTCTATCTCTTCAATTCTTTGCAAGAAGAATAAGTGGTGTGTGAAATCCGCTGTTTGTCATAAATTTAACTTGATGAAGGATAGGCATATCATAATTCTTATTCTTGTTTCATCCAAGTGATCTCAATCCTTCTTATGGAGTTGTTCATGATATCAATTCTCGATTTCAAGTGTTCTTATCTTCTCTTTTCCGGAGTTCCATGTTCCTCAAATATCTATTTTCGAAGCTTCTTCTATATCATTGGAAGGCCCAATCTTGTTCTTTTTGCATCCTTCAATTCTTTCTATCATCCTTTCATTTCGGAGTTCTTCCGGAGGTTCTTCATGGTGGTTCATCAAGAATTCTATCATTTTCGAGTGTTCTTCAAGATTCTTGTTGGAGGTTCTCAGGTGTTCTTTATCTTGGATTTCTAAGTTCAATTCCTTCTCCATTGTCTGTTGAGATGGTCTTATTAAATTCTTGATTATGAGGAGTCTCGAAGGAAATATTGTCAAGTATAAGATAAGTAAACCCATATTGTTTCTCGGAGTTATCTTGGGTTGGATTTCACCTAAAGCATTTCCTAAGGATTATTGCTACCATGGTGTCATATATGATTCAAGTTTTCTCCTCCTCTTCTTTGTGAAAGAAATTTTGCATATCTTGTTGCTCTCAAGCAATCAATTGATTTTGTTGTGGCAGGTTGTCACCTCATAATTTTGAGATATTTTCCATAAGCCCATAACAAGCTATTCTTTTCATTGTTGATTCTTCATCAACTCCATTCAACCTATGCTTTTCAAATTCATTGGTGCTAGAAGTTGTCATTTTCTTCTAAGTTCTCTTCTTTTCAAAGATTTAGCTTGTACTCGTTTGTTCCGAAGGCCTTGTGATGTTGCTCTCTTCAATCCATTGTCTTGTTTATCAAGATCATGTTCTTTCTTGCTTATTCATTTAACCGGAGAGCTATGAAATCTTTTCTTGATCCTTCCATCTTATGAAGTTTGATTCTATTACAACCAAAGTTTGGTGTATCTCTTTCAATTTTTTCCATCATATCTAATTTTTCCTCTCTATCCTACCGAAGTGCTACCGAAATTTCTTGTGAAGTCTTGCTTGTTTCTCATATCATTCCTCGTCTCTTGCAATCCTTCAATGATCATTGTTTCACTCATTGTCAAGAAGCAACTAAGTTTTACCTCTTGCTCTTTCTCTTCCCCTTCTCATTCTAGATCTCGGGGCGAGATCCTCGTGTAGTGGAGGAGAGTTGTAACAGCCCGGGACCAACGCTCCAGAACATTCCAAAAGATTTGTCATGCCCAAGATGCGCGCCTATCCATTTAAGGCACGAGGGCCTCGCAAGGGATAGAGACACATCTTGTCGTTAGCAAGAATAGTATCATCACAACAT
Source organism: Hordeum marinum (assembly GCA_022496015.1). NCBI lineage: Eukaryota > Viridiplantae > Streptophyta > Magnoliopsida > Poales > Poaceae > Hordeum > Hordeum marinum. Next base: position 374,000,983 of record CM039673.1, read on the forward strand.
ACAATACTGAATGAGAAGAGTATACAAGTTGGCTTACACTCGCCACATGCTAACTTACAATGTCACTCAAATCATACATCAAGTTGAACACAGGGTCTGACTACGGACAAAATCAAACGATAAAAGAAGTTGCAAATGATACTATCAAGCTATCACAAAGATCACGACCAGGTCCTCTACTCATCCGGATACGTCTCGTACATCCTGCCTCTTTCCTCGTCATACTCCCACTGGAGCTGGGTAAGATCATCCTGCACGTACTCATCTGAACCTGTACCTGGAGTGTTGTAGTAAACTGTGAGCCACAGGGGACTCAGCTATCATGTGCCCAGGTATCGAGACTATTCAAGCTTAAAGGTTGGGATGGGGTAAGTGTTTAGTTTGCAGCAGCACTAAGCATATATGATGGCTACCTTACGCAACATGAAATAAATATGAGTGGCCTACGAAGAACGATCGAATCTAGTATGATCTCTATGAGATCCTGAACACTTACTTACGTCAATCATAACCCCACCGTGTTCTCTCTCGGATCATGTTCACGAGCAGAGACGATCACGGTTACCCACACAGTTTGTGTATTTTAATTAGAGTTTACTTCAAGTTTGCTATAAACGGGTGTTAAACAAATATCCAAGTTGCCACATAACCATGGGCACGGCTTTCCGAAAGATTTAACCCTGCAGGGGTGCTCCAACTAATCCATTACAAAATTAACCACACTCCGTGAGAATGCCTCGATCGCGGATCTCGCGATCATCATAGGTAATTCCAAAGGAATTCCAACACCTCGAGTAAACCCGAAGAAAGTCAGACTCCACATGCAAGACACTCGATAAAGGTAAAACAAATCCAGCAAGACCACCTGACGTGTCGACGTACCCGATAAGAGCCGTGTATCTCGTTATCAGGACACGACAGAAGGGACTAGCTACGGGGAAAAACCAATCCTCAAGTTGCCTCGAGGCGGCCCTGCAGGCAGCCCATTTTGGACCAACACTCATGAGGAGCACTAGCCCGGGGGTTGATTAAATTATCCACGGGTTTGCAAGACCCTATGCAATTTTTATTAAGTTGTTAAGCAAATGTAGTACCAATGTTGGGTCTTGCCAGACAAGTTTTAATCTCAACTGAATAAACAAGGGGGTCCCCATAACAACCCCGAGCATGTTAGGAGAGCAAAATATGGAAAACATAACACCGGTAACAAGGAACTAATGGCGGTAATAGCGGAACAAATCACTTAGCAAAAGGCTAATCCCTCCACCAATACCAAGATATATATGTGCATTAAATTAATTAACTGAATTTATTGTGATATCCAAATCCATGTTATCACATGGAACAACCTGCACCTGCAACTAAGAACGCTATAAGAGAGGCTGAGCAGCAGTAACTTAGTCAATCAAAGGTTTGTCAGGATGTGGGGGTTAGAGGCTATCATGGCAACATGGGGGCTGATATCAAGTGGTAGGCAGCGCAATTGTATCGATAAGACCGAGAAACTAGCAAGCGAAAATAGTATCGGGATCCGGGTACAATCATCTTGCCTGTTGGTTCTCCAGCGAAACAAGTAGCGGGATCCTCGTAGTGGTACTCTCTTGGTTCCTCGTACTCAGAATCAACACTCACGTCTACCCAAGAGAAAAAGCAACAATAAACATCCAACCAAGGTGCAATGCACATTCAAAATGATGCATGATCATTTATGAAGAATTATAACATGGCAACCACAAACTAGTCATGTTTCACATGCAAGTTTGAATGAATCTGGACAGAATCTCATGTTAAGTTAATACATGCATTAACATGGAAAATATGGATGCAGCATGCAGAATCGATAGAAATGCATATAAATATCGCAAGAAACGGAGTTACGGTTCTCACGATACGCTCACGACAAGGAACGGAGGCAATATCACAAGATCACCAAGCCATGGGCTTATTCTTGGTATTCCAAGGCATCCACTGGATAGGTGATGAAAAATCAATCACAATAGACTCAAGAAAAAATCAATTCCATGGAGCATAGCTCCCACAATCCACAAAACAATAAAACACTAAATCTGCCACGAAACAGCAACATAGCAACTTCTACAGCTCACCTCTGGATCTACAAGAAGCCTACAGCCACAAACAAGACATGGAAAGAATCTACTCAACACACACAACAATTGATCCAATTACACCACCAGCAAAGGAGCCACACATCAATAAGAAAGAAGCAATCAAGTTGGCACGATGAATCAGTTTTCTGGGGCTTAGTGAAAATTACAGTTTTCTGGAATCTGTGATTATAAAGTAGCAAGTTAACAACAGTAGCTACATATGCTAGAACGCTCCTATTGACATTAAAATTAACAGGATGGTAGAAGGAAATATCTACTACAAATAACTAGCACTGAGCATGCCCAAATTCCAAACACATCACTAGCTACAACCAACTCTATATGGCAAAACAATAATAGTAGTTCTCCCAGACTGTCATCTTTAAGCAAGCTGGACAAAAACATAAAGTTGCTCTCTAAACAGCATGGTTCCCACTCATATGATGACTTAGCACACATAACAAAAATACTGGGACATCCCCAGCAACTTGAACTAACAATCTCATGTTGACAAGAACTTAATTGCATGCATAGATTAAATCATAATAAAAGACAAAAGGGCATCACAACATAAAAATGCAGTTTTTCCAAGTTGTCCCAAAGTTAAATCTGACTTCACAGATGCATTCACGGGTTGCCAAATGCATTACTCATACCCCTATACTTGCTTGGAGCAAGAGGGAGAAAAGCTAGGTCAAAATTTGACCCTTTAAGTCACATATGCATATGAATGGAAATGGCACAAAATGGCATGAACTCAATTGACACATGTTGGAAATGGTTAAATGGCATCCTAGGGGCATGATATCATGTCATAGCATCAATAGCAAGGATGAAACTAACTAGAAGTGAAACTATGCTCATATGCACAAAACAGAGAAACCTACACATGGAGCTACTCCTACACATACACATCACTCCAAAGTGAGTGGATGTGGAGCAACACACACACAACCACTAGAAAATGACTCCCAAGCATGAGTGCATCTAGGAACACATGCATTTCATACATGTATGCCCATATACACACACACCTACACATTACACTCACTCACACACAAGAACACACACATGTATGGGTGTGCAAAGAGCACACACACACATGTGTCATGCATGGTGCACCACACACCCACATGCACACACACTCACATCTTCACAAGCACACATGTAGGTATGTATGCATAGCATACACACACACATGTGTGCACCCATGCATATGTGCAACACACACACTCTCATGACAAGAAACACACACACAACATACATACCTCTCTCATGTAGGGGTATGCATCACCAAGACACATACACACACAAGCACCACAAGAACACCCACACAACCACATGGAGACACACACCTCTCACCATGCCACCTACACACATGTGTGTATGCCCAAGCACACACACACACACACACAAAAATGTGCATATGCACTACACATACACACGCACAGATCAAGGCAAAAGGAAAAACAAAACACACACACATATATAAGCAAGGGAAAATAGAAAACAAATAAAAAAATAGAAAAAACAAAACAACAAAAAAAGGGGAGGTTCAGGGGGTCAAACCCCTGACCTCTGGGTCGAGCACACGCGCTCACACCACTGCGCTACGGCGCCGAAACTTAACATGGAGGGGGGATCCGTAGCTCTAATACACACACGCGCACATACAGACTAACGAGACTGAATCCTACACACACATGACAGAGCAACAACAGCAGCGACAGCGGCGGGGCGACGGCAATTTCCGGCGATGCAAGGGGTCTCCGGCGACGGGGAGCGGCGGAATCGAAAGAGGAAACTACAGGGGCTCCATCCCTCACCTCATCTCGCGACGAGGGGCACCGGAGGCGAGCCCAAGCTCGGAGCTTTTGAGCGACGGCGACGGCACTACGGCGACGAATCCTACGAATTACGGCGAGGAGAAGGGGCGGCAAGGATGGGATGCTCATCGAGGGGCTCACAGAGACACGAGGACGCGATCGACGGCGACGAAGGGGAAGGAGAGGCGGAGACGACACGCACAGAGAGGAAGAAGGTCCGGTGATGCTCCAGTGGCGAGGAGGAAGAAGAAGAAGGCCTCCCAAGGCCTCCTAGCTCTAGGAACGAGACGCGGACGGCAGCGGCGAGTGCCACGCCATCACCAACGGGGACAAGGCCGTCGGAGGCGACGACGACGACGAGCACCGCTCCTCTGCACTTCTCTGAAGCTTACCTGCGCCTCGATAGAGAAGGGGAGGAAGGAGGAAGAATAACATGGGGAGAGGAGTTGCGGCAGTGGAGGGAGGAAGAAGAAACCCTAGCGGAGCGACATGGACGCTGAGGGGAGGCTATATAGCCCCAGGCTGACGGCGACGGCGACGGAAAGCGACGGCGACGCACGCGCTTTCTCTGAAGCTCTCTGACGGAGGAGACGGGAGCAGGTGGCTGTTGTGTCCAGCTGGGCTGGGCCACGGCCCACTGTCCCTCTCACACATGCACTCTCAATAAAAACAGGGAATAAAAAGGGCGGGTTTCCATTAATAAAACCAGTCACAAACAAGATAATCCCCAAAGCAATTTAAAAGGGTTTTGAGCAAAACAAAAAAATCCGAGGACGAAATAATGTACACCTTCTATTAAAAATATTAAGTTGAATTATAAAACAAGTAATTTATTTAATATTTAAAATGACAGCTCCTGTTAATTTAAAACACAATTCAAACCAACCCCAAACAATAAATCCAACATACTCCCATTTCACAAAACATATGGGGCCACCTCATGAACATTTTTAAACAATTTTAAAAAACTTAAAATCTGAAGATAAATAAATATAGGAGAAAAGGGGTTTTGGAGGGGGATGTTGCAAAGGAAAAGAGAGGGGGGAAGAATAGGTTGCACACATGGAACCATCCACACACAAGCATCTCCCACATCACAAAACAACACCTCTCCACCAACACATCATAGCAAGCACAAGAAAACCAACATGGCAAGAAGATGAAATGAGAATGATGCATGATGAAATGATTCATGAATGCAACCACACATGAATGCCAAGGAGCAAACATACAACTCATAAGCTCATGACACAAGTTTCATACATGGGGTTACATGCCAAATAAGGTAGGGGCAGCACTTGGGCTGTCACAAGATTCCCCTTTCTTTCCATTCTCGTTTGTGTTTCGTTTGGTTGTTGCATTCATAATCGCATCATTCGCATCATCTTCATAGCATCATCACCCATTTTCGAAAACTTGCATCCGTTCGTAGTTGCCGGTTCTCTCCGTTCTTGCCGTTGCCCATTTCGAGACCAACCACACACGCACGCGCCCGTGGCATCATTTTAAAAATGTTTTAAAAGGCACGCTAAAAATATTCTTGGATTGGGTCGAAACTTGGCGTGCAGTCTTGTTATATTGTAGGTAGTTCGCCCGTCGAATTTCGTCGCATTTTGAGTTCGTTTGACACCCCGTTGGTCAGTCGTAGCAGTGCGGTCATCGGTTATTCGTCGGACATTGTCGGTGTTTTAAAACTTCGTGTCACGGGCCGCAAACCTTCCCTCTATTCCCCACCTAGCCCATCTACATAGCCATCCGTAGTCCCCTCCGCTTCCGGCTCATCCAATCGAGATCGTACGGTCCGAAAACGGACAGAGACCGTCATCCCTAGCCCATAAACCTATAAATAGACCCTCCCCTTCATAATTGGCAGCTAACCCTATTTCCCTCGAATCCCATTCCAAACCCCTCCTTCTCCCTCGTCCAGCCGCCAGGCCCGTGAAAGCCCATCTGGGCCCGCCCTGGGCCCAGGTCGTGCCGCCGCCCGCAGGCTCCCGAGCCGCCGTTGCCCGAGAAGAGCAGCTCCTCCCGAGCGCCTCCCATGGCCGCCTGAGCGTCGCGCCCTCCCCTGCCGCGCTGCCCTGCCGGTGGGCCACCAGACCCTCGCCGCCCTTCTCCTTTCCTTCTCTTCCCTTCTTCTTCCTCTCACCTCTCCCTCTTCTCGCTCCCCTGCAGGTTCCCGGCGCCATGCCCGACGCTCCGCTGCCGGCCGCAGCTTGCCATCGCCGGGAATGGGCCAGCCGCCACCGGATCCGATGCCACGCCGCCGGATCTCCCTATCCCTGGCGTCCCCTGCCTCCCCTCACCGTGGAGTGCCGCCCCTGCCTCCCCGATCGGATCGAGAGGAGGAGGACGAGCCGCTCTCCTGTGCTGACCGCCTCGCTCCCGCGGCTGGGCCAGCGCCGGCCCAGATCTCCCAGCCCAGCTCCCTGTGCACCGAATGGGCCTTGGCCAATGGTGAGCCAGCCAGCTCCCCCCCCTCCGCGCGTTGTATTATTTTTTCGTGTGTAGGCATTGCATAATTTAAAACGTTAATAACTAATTAATCGTGCAGCAAAATAAAATGTTTTATATATGAAAAATGCTTAAAAAATTGTGTATATTAATAATATGTCATTTGCATCCATCCTTAAAATATTTAACATGTCATTTTCTATTATTTTGCATAATTGCCATAATTCGCATATGCTCATATTTAATTATCCGTGCCTCGGATTTAATCAAACCCTAAATGTAAAATGTGTAGAATTAGGTGGAGTGTCATAATATCGCATTTCATGCATGATAAAAAAATGTTGGCATGATGTTTGCATTTTATTTTGCATAAATGACTTGCTAATAAATTACTACACAAACTTGCATAATCAAACGTGATTATTTTTCCACATGAACCTATTCATATTATATATGTTTTCATGGTAGAAAAATCCATAGTATTTATCCGTGCATTTAGTTTTGTCATTTGAGCATTTTTGTGTGCATGTCATATTGTTGTGATGCCCTTTTGTCATTTTCCTGTGATTTAATACATGCTTGATTTGAAATAAGTTTGAACATGAGATATGCCCTTTGATATGTGTCCTAGCCCCCGGACATTTTCCTTGTCATAGAAATGCATGTATATGTGTTATTTTGTTGTTGACAACTTACTATAAAATACTACTGTTTTGAGGGTCCAAAATATTTCTTAGTCTGGAATCTGTAATATTTTGTTGTTGTCTTGCCATGTGTTTTGCTAGTGATCTAGAACCCTTTTGGGTAGGTGTAATGGAGTTATTTGTAGTCGATAATGTCCTTTAGTATGCTATTAAGTTTCATGCCATTATATGCCCTATAGCATATAGTTTCACTGCTGTCAATATGCCTTCGTGATAAAACTGCACTGTCAAAAACTGCTATTTTCACTAAGTCTGAAACTGTTTTCAAGTAGCCACCTTGTGAGCTTACTACCATGTGATCCACGCAGGTTTGGTATATGATATGTGAAGATGAAATGAAGTATGTGTCATATACTACTTCCCCATGCTTAGTTTGTGCATTTTAGGATCTTGTAGCTTGTTTCTTTCATGCGTGTAATATGATGAGTTGCTGTTTTGGGCAGATTTCAACTAAAACTTGTTTTGGTGTTTCTGGTTGAACCGTAGCTCCGTTTTGGACATGTTGCATATGAAACTTGCTTAGAATCTCATGTAGTTTCGTAATAACTTGCTGCATTCATGATTTGAAATGTTTGTGATTGTATTTTCCATGCATTTGCATTCATGACATGTGCATCTTGTGTTGCGCATATCTTTTAGACCGTAGCTCCGTTTGAGATGTTCCATATATCTAAATCGACTAGAATGACATGTAGAATTGCGTGGTGTGCTTTATTCTGTTGTTTAACAAATACAAAACATGATTAGTTCAGATCTGAACCAATTTCGAAATTAACATATGAGGTCATTTCGGAAATGCTATAAGTTGTCTCCGGCCTCATTTAAGATGCCTAAATAGGTAGTTTACTTATGTTTCACCTCTTGCCATGTTTAACAACATTTAATATTGTTGTGTACCTAACAGGAGTGAACTAAACAATCCAAACGTGGAGTTTCGTCAATATGCAACTCGTTGCATATTGAGCTTCACTTTAATGTGTAGTAGTTGTTTGATGTGAATTGTCATGCCTTGCATATTTAAACCGGGCATGCATCATATTTGTTGCGCATCGTGTCAGGCATATGTTGTGGTGTATCTTGTGTTGATTGTTTGTTTCAGATTGCTTCTTCTCGATAGAGTTCCGAAAGCGTTCGGAGTGTGAGGATTTGTTTGACTACGTTGGCTCGTCTTCTTCATGGACTCGATCTTCTTCCGAGCGGGATCTCAGGCAAGATGACACATTTCCCTGGATACCACTACTATCATTGCTATGCTAGTTGTCTCGCTTTTATCATTATGTCATGCTACCTACCACTTGTTTGTCAAGCCTCCCAACAATGCCATGAAAAGCCTCTAACCCCTCCACATCCCAGCAAACCTTTGTTTGGCTTTGTTACCGCTTGCTCAGCCCTTCTTATAGCGTTTCTAGCTGCAGGTGCAATTGCTTCTATGTGTCAACATGGACATTATTTTGTTATATCACATTATTGCTTCTATTTAATTTAATGCACATGTATACTTGGTAAAGGGTGGAAGGCTTGGCCTTTGCTCGGTGTTTTGTTCCGCTCTTGCCACCCTAGTTACTTGTGAACCGGTGTTATGTTCCATAACTGAGCGCTCCTAACATGCTCGGGGTTGTGATGGGGACCCCCTTGATTTTCGGGTTAGAATAAAGCTTGTCTGGCAAGGCCCAACATTGGTACTACATTTGCCTAATAACTAATGTACTTGCATAGGGGCTTTCCAGACCCCGTGGATAATTAATCAACAACCCGGGCCAGTGCTCCACATGAGTGTTGGTCCAAACTAGAGCACTATGCGGGGCCAACCCAGGGCAACTTGGGAGATTTCTATCAGGCCACTGTACGCGTCGCTCATCTGCCGTGCCCTGAGAATGAGATACGCGGCTCCTATCAGGATTGTCGGCACGTCGGGTGGCCTTGCTGGATTTGTTTTACCTTTCTCAAACGTCTTGAGTGAGGAACTCTAATTTTCTTCGGGCTATCTCGAGGTGTCGGATTTCCTTTGGAATTGCCTAGGATGATCACGAGATCCGTGGTTGAGGTTATTCCCGTTGCGTGTGGTTAATTTGTGATGGATGAGTTGGAGCACCCCTGTAGCGTTGAATCTTTTCGAGAAGCCGTGCCCGCGGTTATGTGGCAAACTTGGATACTTTGTTTAACACCCGGTCATAGCAAACTTGAAGTAAACTCTAATAAAATACACCAATTGTCTGCGTAACAGTGACTGCCTCTTCTCGTGAGTTCTTATCTGGAAGAGAACACGGTGGGGTTATGATTGACGTAAGTAGGTGTTCAGGATCAGTTATTGATCATTACTAGTTCACGTCCGTTATTCGTAGACCACCATACTTTATTTTCTGTACTCGTAAGTTAGCCACTCAAATAAATGCTTAGTCGCTTGCTGGAGCCTCTCCACTTAACCATACCTTACCTACTAAGCTTTAATAGTCTTGATACCCTTGGAAATGAGATTGCTGAGTCCCTGTGGCTCACAGATTACTACAACAACAGTTGCAGGTGCAGGTAATGCGATGATTGAATGTGAGCGCGTTGCTTGATTTGATTGGAGTTCTTCTTCATCATCAATCTAGGATGGGTTCCAGGCGGCAGCCTGGGATGGCAAGGGTGGATGTCATTTATCGTTTGATTTCGTCCGTAGTCAGACCCTGCTCTTCTGTATGAAGTTTGAGTATGTTGTTGTATTGATGTGACTCTGATGTAGCTTGTGGCGAGTGTAAGCCAATGCCATATACTCTTCTCTTCTGTACATGTACTTGTAATCATATCCATTCTTGCAACACGACGAGATGCGCATCTATCCCTTGCGAGGCCCTCGTGCCTTAATTTGGATAGGCGCGCATCTTGGGCGTGACATGTGGCTCCTCTGGAGGAGGCCTTGGTGACCCGTCGAGTGGTCTCGACCTAAACCAAGTTCGGGATGCCCTCGCGGGCGCTGACGATCGCCTCGCGAGCGGGCTTTTGGGGCTCCTCTCCGGGTAGCTCCGGGCCAACGCCACTTTCGTGGCGTCCTGCGGCCAAGCCAAGGCCGTCGTGGCAAGGAGTGAGAAGGAGGTTGTGTCGGCCAAAGCAGCCCTCGAGGCGGTGCTAGTCGGCGTGGCGTCTGCTGAAGGGCGCCGCAATGAGGCAGAGTCCCGCTTGAAGGTCCTTAAGGAAGAGAAGTTCGCACTCGAGGAAGAACTGCGTGAGTAGCGGGAGGTCCTCAAGACGTGCAAGGCCTAGCTCGCCGACCAGGACTCCGAGCTATCCCAGGCGAAGGTCGAAGGTATCGCGGCACGTGGGTGCCTAGACGCACGGGAGAAGGAGGCAACCCTGGAGAAGGCCCGGCTCGAAACCGCGAAAAAGGCTCTAGCTGAGGCCGGGGAGAAAAAGGTCGCGGAGTGACGGTGTCCTGGACTAGGAGGTACTCACCACGTCATCTCCCGACCAGCGGGTCGGGCCGAGGACCCCGAGGGCGGTTCATCAATGGGCCAGTTCGGACAGCCCATGATGCATACGAGGAAGATTCTACAAGACTTGGTGATCAAAACAAGGACTCATCTCCACCGACATAGCCGACTAGGGCTCTTGTTATCCTAGGCCTTTGGTGTGTTATATAAGCCGAGGCCAGGCTAGTCATTAGGAACGATTAGATCATCATAGATCATATCATCACACGAGCATAGCTCTTAGCGTTTCGACCACTACATACGATCTCGTGGTAGATCAACTCTGTACTCGATACACCATCATCAATACAAACAAAGCACGACATAGGGTTTTACCTCCATCAAGAGGGCCCAAACCTGGGTAAATACCGTCTCCCTTGTCTCCTGTTACCCGTCGATCCAAGACCCACAGCTCAGGATCCCCCTACCGGAGATCCGCCGGTTTTGACACCGGCATTGGTGCTTTGATTGAGAGTTCCATTGTGGGGTCACTAGAAGGATCGATGGCTCGTCTACAGATTGTAGTTTTTCTAGACAGCGAATTTGTGTTCGTCATCCCTGTTTCCTTGAGCGTCGCTTTGACGATTGCTTCGGTGAAATTGTGCAGAATACTATCTACAACAACCCTACAAAATTTTGCCGCGTTCCGATGGAGGAATATCCGGCAATCTGTGATCTACCGAAGCCTTGTTGAATCTGGACGAGAATCTGAAGGAGTTTAGGACGAGGAGTCCAATAGCTCAGATGTCCATTGGAAAATCCCATCGTTCATCGTCTGTGGTATTCCTATACCGATCACCCCTGAAAATTTCAGCTCGATCTGATTGTCCAAACTCCGGGAAACATCCCATTAGTACAATGAATTTCGGATCTATTTTCTGCGCGAAAACGAATCCGATCTGAGTTCATCTTTTTCATGAACGGGTTGTCAGACGTCCTTTTTGAAGGAAATTTTCTCATCATCTTGGTCATCCGACCAAGATTTCGGCATCGCGAGGGCCGAATAATCATCAAGCGAACCTCTTCCTCCGCGGGTTGTACGGGTCGGGTGCTCCGTTGCTTCATCAAACCAGCATCGACCTCGTCACAAATTCCGACCTGTGTCGGCATCGCCACGCCGTTACTCTTTCAAGTTGACGTCCACCATGCTGACCTGCTTTGACATGTCGGCTGACATGGGGCTGTAGAGTCACCTTACTGATCTGCTCCGTCACCTCGGCTAGACCGAGGCTTTGGCTTCCCTTCATCAACCTTCTCCGGAGACTTTGGCGTCACAAGCCAACCTGCTTCAACACCTCGGCTGGCATGAGACTTCGGCGTCAACAGCTGACCTGCATGAGACTTCGGCATCCGCCGATTACAGCTTTGCCATGTTAACTGGACCGAGCACTTCATCTCGCCACATCGACCGTGCAACATCGCCACTTTGTCAAGCCGAACTCTTCGCTCAGCCACCTCGGCGCCCAGGCCATATTCCTTTACTTATTTTCTTGACTTAAATTAACTAAGTAGAAGAATCTTTTTAAAATATATTATTACCTTTATTTGTTATTACTCTTGGCTTGCACTATGTTGTGTGCACAGGTAATCGACTTCGGCTATGTCATGCGGTCACCTTCGCATACGTACATCGTTGTCCCGCCTCCATCAACCAAATTGTGTAATCGATATGGCCGATGGACGCGGGGGGCTTTGCCATCACTCTGCCGAACTAATCCGTCTTATCGATTGGACCGGGGGTTTCTCCTCTGCCTTTGGAATTTTGTGTTGTCACTTCATCAAGCCGAGCTCTTCTTCGGCTACCTCGTGATCGGCTTGGGGGCTGGGACTTTGGCCCACTACAAGCTCAGAACACATCACAAGCACATTAACCAGCTAAGTCGCTTTCATGCTCACTTTTTTCAATTTTTAAATTTTGTTCGGTTCGACCAAGCATTATACTTTTTTGAGAAAAACTTGTTTGTGCAAAACTTTCTTTGTCAAAACTTTGTTTGTTACAAACAAATTCAAATACCTTGTTTACTTGGGGGCTTCCTTTATGAAGCCATTCCTCTTGCATATCATTATTAATGTATCGCACCCTTCCTTGTTCATGTTTATGCCAATATATGCACCATGTTGACTTAAGTGTTCTGCAAAGATGGGTTGCCTTGCTCCTGTGCTTACCCCTTCGTTCCCAATTGTTCGACTAGGGAGTAAAGGGAGCACCTCTCTGATTGTTACGATCGGGTCATCCGAATTCGTATCTCAGACGGGTGAAGCCGAAAGCTAGCGCTCTTACTGTTTTGAACTATGGTCGGCCACGACAGAAGACAAGCATACATAAATCTATTGCACACCCCTCATGGTAATCATGAGAACCCAAAGAAAGGAACTGTTGGCGGAACTATTTTATTTGAAGATGCTTCTTACGTTAAATAGTAATATAGCATAAGTTCCCCGGGCGTGCTTTGTCTATTATAGCCTAATGGCCTGATTGTCTGGTTATTTGAAACACCTCCGATATCCTCCGATGGCATAGTAGATAACACTTTTTGGCCCTTGGCCGAAGAGGGAGAAGCCGACGGTTGGTTAAGACGCATTTAAAGTTCGGGCGAACACATATATGATATAAGTAGATCGGTACATACAATCATTATACATAAAATTCTTTTACCCAAGTCACTTGGGGGTTCTTAAATTTGTATGAGCCATTTTATAATAAATGTTGATTTTTTCTTGGTCGTTGCAAAGTATGTTTCTACTACTCCTCTTTTCGACACGACTGTTTGGTCAATAGCCAGTTAGCCTAGTTTCTCTCCAAAGCCGCTTGAGTTTAGTTCGCTAAACAGGCCTTGAAGAAACACTTTGCCCTCGGGATATGGAGGTTGAAGCCAAAGGCTGGCCCGCTTGAAGTTTGAGAGATTGGATGTATCATGTTAAAGCACGATCGAAGCACATGTTAATTTTAAGACCAATTTTCGGATTGGCACCAAAACACTTGATTTAGTTTGAACGTCAAAGTTTTTACGTAAGTTTTTTGGCTTTTCGAGCTTATGGCGGTTTTAAGCTATTTGTATGTTTTTAGGAGGAGGGACATCATCTTGACCGAGGTGCCCTACATAATAATTCAGCTCGGAAAACCTTTTTTGACCCGTTGTTTGGCATCTTCCCTACCAACCTCCACCTCGGCGTCTCAAAGATTTCTCTATATGCATCGGTTTGAATTCTGTCTTCGGTCAATAGTTGGGTCGCCCTGCTCCAGTGATTGCCTCCTACATTCTGCTTTGTTCGGCTAGGTGTGCAAAGGGAGAACCACTGCGATTGTACTTCCGATTCTATTTGTTAAGTACCTTAGTGGAGAAAGCTGAAAACTGGTTGTCACAATGAGCGCTAACTGGTCAGCAATCTGATGACTCTGTCAAACTATAGACCGATAGAGGTTACCCCATGGGCCGTTCATAAAATTGGCCAAAGTGTTAATGGCTTGACCTCGGCTAACGCCGAACACTAATAGTGGGCTAATAACTGGCCTCCCAAACTTTAACCTCATGAGACTAAATGAAAGTTATAAAGCCTAGATATCGGATTGCCTCCTTTCCGCTACCACAATGGCCTCCGGGCACCAAGACATTGGCTAAGGGTTGTCTTGTTACTGCGGAAACACCCTGCATAGCATTTACAAAGGGGTAGAAGCCGACGATGGGCCACTCTCAAATGATTAACAGTCACAAAGGAGTCAAAATAGCATATAGCATTAAAGAATTTATATTCAATATGCGAGTGATGCCTTCCATAATCATCGTTACAAAGCCATAAATATGCATGTAACAGCCCTGGACCGACGCTCCGGAAGATTCCCCTTTTATTTCCATTCTTGACGTGTGATTCATTTGGTTGTCGCATTCATCATTGCATCATTCGCATCATCTGCATAGCATCGTCAGTCATTTTCGAAAACTTGCATCCGTTCGTAATTGCTGATTCTCTCCACTCGTGTCATCGACCGTTTCGAGACCAACCACACAGGCACGCACCCGTGGCATCATAAAATATTGTTTTTAAATGTGCACGTAAAACTTTCTCAGATTAGGTCGAAAGTTGGCATGCGGTCTTTTTATATTGTCGATAGACCGCCTGCCAAATTTAGTCGCAATCAGAGATCGTTTGATACCCCTACATTCAACTGTAGTGTCGCCATCATGTGTTAATTAGCGGACGTTTTCGGTTTATAAAAAACTCTGTCACGGGCCACAAACCTCCCTCTCTCCTTGGCCCAACCACCTCTTCACACCCCACTAGCCCAACCTAGCCCCCCCCCTTCGCTTCTAGACCGCCCGATCGAGATCTGACGGTCAAAATCGGTGCAAAAACCTCTAACCCTAGCCCCATTAGCTATATATAGGCATCCCCATGTCCATTTACGGAACCTCATCCCCTTCCTTGGGATCTGCGCCACCAGCCAACTCGGCCCCGCCGCCACTTGTCTGCTCCTAGCGCCCACCACCTCTCCCCATCGTGGCAGGCCCGCCCGAGCCCGAGGCAAGCCCACCCAAGCCCATCAGGGCCCGGATGAACCCACTGCAGGCTGCTGCCAGCCCCGATCCGAGCTCCCTCTCCTCGTCAGCCCCATCGCCTCGTTGCCTCCGGTCGAATCCGGCGAGCCCCGATCGCCGGAGGACCTCGCCGCCGCCAGTCGTCGGACCCGCCATGAGTCATCGGAGCTCCTCCCAAGAGGCACCCGCGCCATGGATGAGCCCGGTGCTCGGCCAACCGCCGTACCACACCTTGGATCTGGCCACCCCGGGGCCTCCCTTGCCAGATCCGACCATCCCGGGCTTCTCCACTCCCTCCCCGCCATGGATGTCGCCGCCGCCTCCCTATCGAGCCTCGTCGCCCCTGCCACGCTCGCTCGAGCAAGGAGGACGACGTGCTCGTGCGTGTTGACCATGCCCGCATGGGCCGTGCCTTCCCCAAGGCCTAGTGCCCCCAGCTGGCCCAAGCTAAGCCGCCACTGACATGGGCTTGGCCCATTGTGGTGAGCGCCCCAAAATCCCACTCATGCGTCGTTTCGCTATCTGTCACCGGTTTCTGCTGTTGGGCTAGTTAGATTCGGCCCGTGAACGTTTTTTCAGTTTCTGTGAATTTGTCTATTATCTAGTGAATAATAGAATTGCAGAAAACCCCCTAGACTTCATGCATTAAATAGCTTCTCAACCGGGCATCGGATTAAAAAACTTTATATATGAAACTTGTCTAAAATTTTGTGTAGATTCACAATACCCAATTTTTAACCTTGTTTAAAATTATTAACTTGCTTTTTTCATGTAATTTGCATAAATGCCATGTTAAAATGATTTATTTCATAACTTTTGAACCATACCTCCGATTAAAATGTTTTATGTATGTAACTTGCCTAGAAAAACGTGTAGAATCTCATGACACGTTTTATTTTGCTATTTAACAAATACAATATATTTTTAGTTCAGATATGGTCCAATTTCAAAATTAACATATGGGGTCATTTCAGAAATACTATAAGTTGTTTCCGGCCTCATTTAAGATGCCTAGATAGTGTAGTTTATTCATGCTTCACCTCTTGTCGTGTTTAACAACAGTTAACCTTGCCGAGTAAATAAACGAGAGTGAACCAAATAAATCGATCATGGAGTTTTGACAATATGCAACTCGTTGCATATTGAGCTTCACTTTAATGTGTAGTAGTTGTTTGATGTGATTTGCCTTGTATTCCATAATCAATGGGACATGCATAATATTTGTTTGCGCATCATGTCATGCATATGTTCTGGTGTATCATGTGTTGATTGTTTGTTCTGGATTGCTTCTTCTCGATAGTGTTCCTAAAGCGGTTGAAGTGTGAGGATTCGTTCGACTACGTTGGCTCATCTTCTTCATGGAATCATTCTTCTTCCAAGCGGGATCTCAGGCAAGATGACACATTTCGCTGGATACCACTACTATCATTGCTATGCTAGTTTGTCCGCTTTTATCATTATGTCTCGTTACTTACCACTTGTTTCTCAAGCCTCCTAACATTGCCATGAAAAGCCTCTAACCCTCCACCTTCCTAGTAAACCTTTGTTTGGCTATGTTACTGCTTGCTCAGCCCTTCTTATAGCGTTTCTAGATGCAGGTGCAATTGCTTTCATGTGTCAACATGGACATTCTTTTATTATCGTAATATTATCACTATTTAATTTAATGCACTTATATACTTGGTAAAATGTGGAAGGCTTGGCCTTTTGCTCGGTGTTTTGTTCCACTTTTGCCGCCCCTAGTTACTTGTGAACCGGTGTTATGTTCCGTATTGAGCGTTCCTAACATGCTCAAGGTTATTATGGGGACCCCCTTGATTTTCGTTTTAGGATAAAGCTTGTCTGGCAAGGCCCAACATTGTTGCTACATTTGCCTAATAACTAATAAAATTGCATAGGGACTTTATGGACCCCAAGGATCTTTAATTAACAACCCGGGACAGTGTTCCTCATGAGTGTCGGTCCAAAACGGGCTGCTTGCGGATTGTTTTTTTTTTCCTGTAGCTAGACCCATCCGGTCATGTCCTAAGAACGAGATACAAGGCTCTTATCGGGTTCATCGAAACATCGGCAGCCTTACTGGATTTGTTTTACCTTTCTCGAACGTCTTGCGCGTGGGATTTTGATGACACTTCGGGCTATCTCAAAGTTGAGATTTTCCATCGGAATTCCTTAAATACTACGGGTGATTCCGCAGTTGAGTAATTCCAACGCGGCGTGTGGTTAATTTGTGATGGATGAGTTGGAGCACCCCTGTAGGGTTAAATCTTTCAAAAAGCCATGCCCGCGGTTATGTGGCAATTTGGAAACTTTGTTTAACACCCGGTCATAGTAAACTTGAAGTAACTCAAATAAAATACACCAACTATGTGCGTAATCGTGATACGTCCATTTTCCATCATGCTTTTATATTGATATTTATTGCATTATGGGCTGTTACTACACATTTTGGTACAATATTTATGCCTTTTCTCTCTTATTTTACAAGGTTTACATGAAGAGGGAGAATGCCGGCAGCTGGAATTCTGGACTGGAAAAGGAGCAAATCTGAGATACCTATTCTACACAACTCCAAAACTCCTACAAATCTATGGAGAATTATTTTGGAATATATAAAAATTATCGGGCGAAAGAAATACATCAAGGGGCCCACCAGGCAGTCACAAGCCAGGGGGCGGGCCCTACCCCCTGGGCGGGCCCCTATGGCTTGTGGCCCACCTAGCAGCCCTCCGATGCCCATCTTCTGCTATATGGAGGCTTTTGACCTGGAAAAAATCATAACAGAGCTTTCGGGGTGAAGCGCCTCCGTCTCGAGGCGGAACTTGGGCAGAACCAATCTAGGGCTCTGGCCGAGCTATTCTGCCGGGAAAACTTCCCTCCCGGAGGGGGAAATCGAAGCCATCGTCATCACCAACGATCCTCTCATCGAGAGGGGGTCATCTCCATCAACATCTTCATCAGCACCATCTTCTCTCCAAACCGTAGTTCTTCTATCCGATCTTTGTCTCAAAACTTCATATTGGTACCTGTGGGTTGCTAGTATTGTTGATTACTCCTTGTTGTTGATGCTAGTTGGTTTACTTGGTGGAAGATCATATGTTCAGATCCTTGATCATCATTAATACTCCTCTAATTATGAACATGAATATGCTTTGTGGGTAGTTACATTTGTTCCTGAGGACATGGGATAAGTCTTGTTATAAGTAATTGTGTGAATTTGGTATTTGTTCGATATTTTGATGAGATGTATGTTGTCTCTCCTCTTGTGGTGTTATGTGAACGTCGACTACATGACACTTCACCATTGTTTGGGCCTAGAGAAAGGCATTGGGAAGTAATAAGTAGATGATGGGTTGCTAGAGTGACAGAAGCTTAAACCATAGTTTATGCGTTGCTTCGTAAGGGGTTGATTTGGATCCACATGTTTCATGATATGGTTAGATTTATCTTAATTCTTCTTTCATAGTTGCGGATGCTTGCGAGAGGAGTTAATCATAAGTGGGAGGCTTGTCCAAGTAAGGGCAGCACCCAAGCACTGGTCCACCCACATATCAAATTATCAAAATAACGAGCGCGAACCATATGAGCATGATGAAAACTAGCTTGACAGAAATTCCCATGTGTCCTCGAGAGCGCCTTGCTTTATATAAGAGTTTGTCCAGGCTTGTCCTTTGCTATAAAAAGGATTGGTCCACCTTTCTGCACCTTTGTTACAATTGTTACTTGCTACCCGTGATGAATTATCTTATCACAAAACTATCTGTTACCGATAATTTCAGTGCTTGCAGAGAATACCTTACAGAAAACAGCTTGTAATTTCCTTCTGCTCCTTGTTGGGTTCCACACTCTTACTTATCGAAAGGACTACGATAGATCCCCTATACTTGTGGGTCATGAAGACTCTTTTCTGGCGCCATTGCCGAGGAGTGAAGCTCCTTTGGTGAGTGGAACTTGGTAAGGAAAAAAATTGTAGTGTGCTGAAATTTACTGTCACTTGTTACTATGGAAAATAATCCTTTGAGGGGCTTGTTCGGGGTATCTTCACCTCGACCGGAAGCACAAAGAGTCGCTCCTCAACTTGCTGCACCTATTGAAAATATTTATTATGAAATTCCTTTGGGTATGATAGAGAAACTGCTAGCTAATCCTTATGCAGGAGATGGAACACTACATCCTGATTTGCATCTAATCTATGTGGATGAAGTTTCTGGATTATTTAAGCTTGTAGGTTTGTGCAAGGATGTTGTCAAGAACAAGGTATTTCCTTTATCTTTGAAGGAGAAGGCATTGGCATGATACATGCTATGTGATGATATTGGATCATGGAACTACAACCGATTGAAATTGGAATTTCATCAGAAGTTTTATCCCATGCATCTGGTTCATCGTGATCGGAATTATATTTACAATTTTTGGCTTCGTGAAGGAGAAAGAATCGCTCAAGCATGGGGGAGGCTTAATTCAATGTTATATTCATGCCCCAACCATGATCTCTCAAGAGAAATTATTATTCAAAAATTTTATGCACGGCTTTCTCGTAATGATCGATCCATGCTCGATACTTCTTGCTCTGGTTCTTTTATGAAGAAAGATATTGAATTCAAATGGGACTTATTGGAAAGAATTAAACGCAACTCTGAAGATTGGGAACTCGATGAAGGTAAGGAGTCAGGTGTAAACCTTAAGTTTTATTGTGTTAAATCCTTTATAGACACTAATGTTTTTTGTGAATTTAGCACTAAATATGGACTTGACTCTGAGATAGTAGCTTCTTTCTATGAATCTTTTGCTACTCACATTGATCTCCCTAAGAAGAAGTGGTTTAAATATCATCCTCCCATTGAAGTGAAAGTAGTTGAACCTATTAAGGTTGAAGAGGAAACTATTAGTTATAATGTTGATCCTGTTATTCCTACTGCTTACATTGAGAAATCACCCTTCCCTATTAGGATAAAGGAACATGCTAAAGCTTCAACTGTGGTTTGTAAGAGTTGTATTAGAACACCTACACCCCCTGAACAAATTAAAGTTGAACCTAGTATTGCTATGGTTAAAGATCTCTTGGTAGATAATATTGATGGGCATGTTATTCATTTCTGTGATGAAGTGGCTAGAATTGCTAGACCGGATACTAAGAGTAAACATAGACCAGTTGTTGGCGTGCCTGTTGTTTCTGTTAAAATAGGAGATCATTGTTATCATGGCTTGTGTGATATGGGTGCTAGCGTAAGTGCAATTCCCTTTTCCTTATACAAAGAAATCATGCATGATATTGCACCATTTGAACTAGAGGAAATTGATGTTACTATTAAGATTGCTAATAGAGACACTATTGCACCGATGGGGATTGTTAGAGATGTTGAAGTCTTGTGTGGGAAAATAAAATATCCTACTGATTTTCTTGTTCTTGTTTCCCCAGAAGATGATTTTTATCCCATTATATTTGGTAGACCCTTCATGAATAGTGTTAATGCTAGGATTGATTGTGAGAAAGAAACAGTTACTGTGAGTTTTGGGGATGTGTCTCATGAGTTCAATTTCTCTAAATTTCGTAGACAACCCCATGACAAAGAATTTCCTAGTAAAGATGAAATTATTGGTCTTGCTTCTATTGTTGTGCCTCCTACTGACCTTTAGAACAATATTTGCTAGACCACAAAAATGATATGCATATGAATGAGAGGAATGAAATAGATTAAAAATTCTTTGATCAGCAGCCTATTTTGAAACACAACTTACCTGTTGAAATACTTGGGGATCCTCCTCCTCCCAAGGGTGATCCCGTGTTTGAGCTCAAACAATTACCCGATACATTGAAATATGCTTATCTTGATGAAAAGGAGATATATCATGTTATTATTAGTGCTAACCTTTCAGTGCGTGAAGAAAAGAGATAATTGAAAACTCTGAGGAAGCATTGGGCTGCTATTGGTTATACTCCTGATGATCTTAAGGGCATTAGTCCCAGTCTATGCCAGCCTAAAATTAATATGGAGCCTAATGCCGAACTAGTTATTGATTACCAACGACGATTGAACCCTAAGATGAAAGAAGTGGTAAGAAAAGAAATACTAAAGCTTCTGGAGGGAGGTATAATTTATCCTATTGCTGATAGTAGATGGGTTAGTCCCGTTCATTGCGTCCCTAAGAAGGGAGGTATTACCGTTGTTACTAATGATAAAAATGAATTGATCCTGCAAAGAATTGTTACAGGTCATAGAATGGTAATTGATTTTAGGAAATTAAATAAAGCTACTAAGAAAGATCGTTACCCTTTACCTTTTATTGATCAAATGCTAGAAAGACTATCCAAACATACTCATTTTTGCTTTCTAGATGGTTACTCTGGTTTCTCTCAAATATCTGTATCAAGAGAGGATCAAGAAAAAACCACTTTTACTTGCCCTTTCGGTACCTTTGCTTATAGACGTATGCCTTTTGGTCTATGCAATGCACCTTCAACCTTTCAAAGATGTATGATGGCTATATTCTCTGACTTTTGTGAAAAGATTCTTGAGGTTTTCATGGATGATTTTTCCGTTTAGGGAACTTCATTTGATGATTGTTTGAGCAACCTTGACCGGGTTTTGCAGAGATGTGAAGAAACTAATCTTGTCTTGAATTGGGAAAAGTGCCACTTTATGGTTAAAGAAGGTATTGTCTTGGGGCACAAGATCTCCAAAAGAGGTATTGAAGTTGATAAAGCTAATGTTGATGCTATTGAAAAAATGCCATGCCCTACGGATATCAAAGGTATAAGAAGTTTCCTTGGTCATGTTAGTTTCTATAGGAGGTTTATCAACGATTTCCCTAAGATTTTTAGGCCTCTCACAAATCTTTTGCAAAAAGATGTTCTATTTATTTTTGATGATGATTGTGTAGAAGCATTTGAAATTCTTAAGAATGCATTGATTACCGCACCTGTTGTTCAACCACCCGACTGGAACCTACCCTTTGAAATTATGTGTGATGCTAGTGATTATGATGTTGGTGTTGTTATAGGACAAAGAGTCGATAAGAAATTAAATGTTATCCATTATGCTAGTAAAACTCTAGACAGTGCTCAAAGAAACTATGCTACTACTGAAAAGGAAATTTTAGCAGTCGTGTTTGCTTGTGATAAGTTTAGACCTTATATTGTTGATTCCAAAGTAACTGTTCACACCGATCATGCTGCTATTAAGTACCTTATGGAAAGGAAAGATGCTAAACCTAGACTTATTAGGTGGGTCCTTCTGCTACAAGAATTTGATTTGCATATTATTGATAGAAAGGGTGTTGATAACCCTATGGCAGATAACTTGTCTAGGTTAGAAAATGTTCTTGATGACCCACTACCTATTGATGATAGCTTCCCTGATGAACAATTAGCTATCGTAAATGCTTCACACAATGCTCCATGGTATGCTGATTATGCCAATTACATTGTTGCTAAATTTATACCGCCTACTTTCACATACCAACAAAAGAAAATGTTCTTCTATGATTTAAGGCATTACTTTTGGGATGATCCACACCTTTATAAAGAAGGAGTAGATGCTATTATTAGACGTTGTGTACCTGAGCATGAACAGGAACAGATCTTATGCAAGTGTCACTCCGAAGCCTACGGAGGACACCACGCTGGAGATAGAACTGCACATAATGTACTACAATCTGGGTTTTATTGGCCTACTCTCTTCAAGGATGCTCGTAAGTTTGTCTTGTCTTGTGATGAATGTCAAAGAATTGGTAATATTAGTAGATGTCAGGAAATGCCTATGAATTACCCTCTTGTTATTGAACCATTTGATGTTTGGGGTTTTGATTATATGGGGCCTTTTCCACAATCTAACGGGTATACTCATATTCTAGTTGATGTTGATTATGTTACTAACTGGGTAGAAGCTATTCCAACTAGTAGCGTTGATCATAACACTTCTATTAAAATGCTTAAAGAAGTTATTTTCCCTAGATTTGGAGTCCCTAGATATTTGATGACTGATGGTGGTTCACACTTTATTCATGGTATTTTCCATAAATTGCTCGCTAAATACGATGTTAATCATAGAATTGCATCTCCTTATCATCCTCGGTCTAGTAGTCAAGTAGAGTTGAGCAATAGAGAAATTAAATTGATTTTGCAGAAGACTGTTAATAGATCTAGGAAGAATTGGTCTAAGAAACTTGATGATGCATTGTGGGCTTATAGAACTGCTTACAAAAACCCTATGGGTATGTCTCCGTATAAGATGGTTTATGGTTAACCATGTCACTTACCTCTAGATCTAGAACATAAAGCTTATTGGGCAATCAAAGAGCTCAATTATGATTACAAGCTTGCTAGTGAGAAGTGGTTATTTGACATTACATCACTTGACGAATGGAGAACCCAAGCCTATGAGAATGCCAAGTTGTTTAAAGAAAAGGTTAAAAGATGGCATGATAGAAGGATACAAAAGCTTCTCTCTAAATGGGAAGGTCCTTACGTTATCAAGGAGGTATACCGTTCCGGTGCCATCAAGATTAAAAACGCCAAAGGCACCAACCCGAAGGTGGTAACGGTCAAAGAATCAAACATTATATCTCAGGTACTCCCTTAAATGTTGAAACCAATATCATCAATACCATAACTCCGGAGGAGTACATTAGGGAGACTTACCAGAACGTTTCAGACTATGAAAAGGAATAGGTATGTGGTACGGTAAGTAAATAGACTCCAAAACTTTTTCAATGGAAATTTTTATCTGTTTTGGAATATTAAAAAAATAGGAAAATTTAAAGTAGTCCAAATAGTGCATGAGGAGGCAACAAGCCAGGGGGCGCGCCCTACCCCCCTGGGCGAGCCCCTGTGGCTTGTGGTCACCTCGTGTACCATACAGACTCCGTTTTCTTGTGGTATACTCCTTCTGGTCGGTAAAAATTCATTATATAATATCCCGGAGGTTTTGACTCTCGTATCACGACAATACCTCCTGTTTTCTTTTTAAGTTGTTTCTGCAACAGATTTAGAGCAAGATGTCTTCGCAAGAGTCGATCGGGGAGAACCACTTCGGGTAGGCTACGGAAGAAGAGATGGAGGACGACTTCAAGAGGGTAGATTCCATGGAGGAAGACCAAGAAGTTACCTCTAATCCACAACCTGGAGCCATGCTGGAAGAACTTCAGAGCTCAGCAATTCCGAATTCGATTATCCCTTCCAATCCTAAATTTCTTACTTTTGAAAATATGAAAAGGAGTGTTGCTTCTTCCCCCGCGGCAATGAAACATCCATGGTTTAAGGGCGCTCTAACCATCACTAGAAAACTTCACAAGGAAATAATGGATCTCAGACAGGAAAATAACAAGCTTGAGGAGGAGTATCGCATTCTGAAGGGCATCATCGCCAAGAATATAACATCAACATCTCCAAAGCAACACAACTAAACACACGGGTATGGGCACTCCCCTTGGCTTGTGCCAAGCTTGGGGGAGGTGCCCTAGTATCGTATCACCATCACACCTTTTATTTTTACTTTTATCATTTTTCTTAGTTCAATCCTTTTGGTTATATCTTGATCTAGTAGAATAAAGTTTTCGTGTGATCTAGTTTTGAGTTTTTGCTTTATGATTCCTTCTATGTAAGCAAGTTCGAGAGTTATATAATAAAAAGTACTTTTGATTTGAGGGCTTTGCTTGTTTGATCTTGATCTTGAGAAATATAAAATAGAAAGAAGTATAGAATAAAAGCAAAGAGTATATATGATGATCTTATGGGAGTGATGACTTCACATATAAGAAGTATGTCGATTGAAACCTGTTGTGGGTTGACAAACATAGCTGTTGGTCATTGTGGCAATTAAAAGTAAGTAATAAAGAAAGAGAGGTTCACATATAAATATATTGTCTTGGACATCTTTTATGATTGTGAGCACACATTAAAATATTATATGGTAAGAAGTTGATGTTAGACAAGGAAGACAACATAATGGTTTGTGTTTGCTTATATGCAAATAGAAGTTATATTGTTATAGATCCCTCAACATGTGTCGCTTGCTCCCACCTCATATCAGCCAAAACTTCCGCACCAAGGAGAGATACTACTTGTGCATCCAAACACCCTTAACCCAGTTTTGCCATGAGAGTCGAGCATACCTACCTATGGATTGACTAAGATCCTTCAAGTAAGTTGTCATCGGTGCACGCAATAAAAATTGCTCTCTAAATATTTGTGAACTATTAGTGTGAGGAAAATAAATTTTATACGAACTTGTGATAGAGAAGAAATAAAAGCGACAGACTGCATAATAAAGTTCTCTATAACAAGGGGCAATATAAAGTGACGTTCTTTTGCATTAAGGGATTGTGCATCCAACTATGAAAGCGCATGACAACCTCTGCTTCCCTATGCAAAGGGCCTATATGTTACTTTTATTTTCTAGTACTTACCTTTATGCAAGAGTCATGGTGGTCTCCATCACTTTCTCTATTTTTCCTTTATCTTCTGGCAAGCGTCATGTGTTGGGGAATGATCTAGACACATGTATCCACTCGGACGTGGACGAGCATGAGTTATTACTGTTAGCATTACCCTTGAGGTAAATAGATGGGAGGCAATACTATAAGCCCCTATCTTTCTCTGTGTTCGATTGAAGCTTTGACCTCATAGGTACCTCGTGAGTGTTAGCAATTGTGAAAGACTAAAAGATGATTGAGTATGCGGATTTGCTTTACAAGCACTTATATTGACTCTTTCCTACGTTATGATAAATTGGAATTGCTTCGATGACTGAGATCGTAGTTTGTCGGTTCTCAATAGAGTTCTTGACTCATACTTTACCATTATGAATGAATTGTTACTTTAGCATAAGAAATTATATGTCAATATATTTTGCTGTTCTAAATATGATCATGATGCCTTCATGTTTGTATTTCATTTTATCGACACATCTATCTCTAAACATGTGGGCACATTTATTGATTCTGGCTTTCGCTTGAAGACAAGCGAGGTCTTAGCTTGGGGGAGTTGATACGTCCATTTTGCATCATGCTTTTATATTGATATTTATTGCATTATGGGCTGTTACTACACATTTTGGTACAATATTTATGCCTTTTCTCTCTTTGTTTACAAGGTTTACATGAAGAGGGAGAATGCCGGCAGCTAGAATTCTGGACTGGAAAAGGAGCAAATCTGAGATACCTATTCTGCACAACTCCAAAAGTCCTGAAAATCTACGGAGAATTATTTTGGTATATATAAAAATTATTGGGCGAAATAAATACATCATGGGGCCCAGCAGGCAGTCACAAGCCAAGGGCGCGCCCTACCCCCTGGGCGCGCCCCTATGGCTTGTGGCCCACCTGGCAGCCCTCTGATGCCCATCTTCTGCTATATGGAGGCTTTTGACCTGGAAAAAATCATAATAGAGCTTTCTGAGCGACGTTCCACGGTCTCGAGGCAGAACTTGGGCAAAACTAATCTAGGGCTCCGGCGGGGGAAATCGAAGCCATCATCATCACCAATGATCCTCTCATCGAGAGGGAGTCAATCTCCATCAACATCTTCATCAGCACCATCTCCTCTCCAAACCCTAGTTCATCTCTTGTATCCGATCTTTGTCTCAAAACCATAGATTGGTACCTGTGGGTTGCTAGTACTGTTGATTACTCCTTGTAGTTGATGCTTGTTGGTTTACTTGGTGGAAGATCATATGTTCGGATCCTTGATCATCATTAATACCCCTCTGATTATGAACATGAATATGCTTTGTGAGTAGTTACGTTTGTTCCTGAAGACATGGGATAAGTCTTGTTATAAGTAATCATGTGAATTTGGTATTCGTTTGATATTTTGATGAGATGTATGTTGTCTCTCCTCTAGTGGTGTTATGTGAATGTCGACTACTTGACACTTCACCATTGTTTGGGCCTAGAGGAAGCCATTGGGAAGTAATAAGTAGATGATGGGTTGCTAGAGTGACAGAAGCTTAAACCCTAGTTTATGCGTTGCTTCGTAAGGGGCTGATTTGGATCCACATGTTTCATGCTATGGTTAGATTTATCTTAATTCTTCTTTCGTAGTTGCGGATGCTTGCGAGAGGGGTTAATCATAAGTAGGAGGCTTGTCCAAGTAAGGGCAGCACCTAAGCACCGGTCCACCCCCATATCAAATTATCAAAGTAACGAACGCGAATCATATGAGCATGATGAAAACTAGCTTGACAGAAATTCCCATGTGTCCTCTGGAGCACCTTGCTATATATAAGAGTTTGTCCAGGCTTGTCCTTTGCTATAAAAAGGATTGGGCCACCTTGCTGCACCTTTGTTACAATTGTTACTTGCTACCCGTTACGAATTATCTTATCACAACACTATATGTTATCGATAATTTCAGTGCTTGCGGAGAATACCTTACTGAAAATTGCTTGTCATTTCCTTCTGCTCCTCGTTGGGTTCGACACTATTACTTATTGAAAGGACTATGATAGATCCCCTATACTTGTGGGTCATCAAGACTCTTTTTTGGTGCCATTGTCGGGGATTGAAGCGCCTTTGGTGAGTGGAACTTGAGAAAAAAATATAGTGTGCTGAAATTTACTGTCACTTGTTACTATGGAAAATAATCCTTTGAGGGGCTTGTTTGGGATATCTTCACCTCGACCTAAAGCACAAAGAGTCGCTCCTCAACCTTCTTCACCTAGTGAAAATATTTATTATGAAATTCCTTCGGGTATGATAGAGAAACTGCTAGCTAATCCTTATGCAGGAGATGGAACACTACATCCTGATTTGCATATAATCTTTGTGGATGAAGTTTGTGGATTATTTAAGCTTGCAGGTTTGCCCGAGGATGTTTTCAAAAAGAAGGTCTTTCCTTTATCTTTGATGGAGAAGGCATTGGCATGGTACAGGCTATGAGATGATATTGGATCATGGAACTACAACCAATCGAAATTGGAATTTCATCAGAAGTTTTATCCCATGCATCTAGTTCATCGTGATCGGAATTATATTTACAATTTTTGGCCTCATGAAGGAGAAAGAATCCCTCAAGCTTGGGTGAGGCTTAAGTCAATGTTATATTCATGCCCCAACCATGAGCTCTCAAGAGAAATTATTATTCAAAATTTGTATGCTCGGCTTTCTCATAATGATCGATCCATGCTCGATACTTCTTGCTCTGGTTCTTTAATGAAGAAAGATATTGAATTCAAATGGGACTTATTGGAAAGAATTAAATGCAACTCTGAATATTGGGAACTCGGTGAAGGTAAGGAGTCAGGTATAAACCTTAAGTTTGATTGTGTTAAATCCTTTATAGACACTAATGTTTTTCGTGAATTTAGCACTAAATATGGACTTGACTCTGAGATAGTAGCTTCTTTCTGTGAATCTTTTGCTACTCACATTGATCTCCCTAAGAAGAAGTGGTTTAAATGTCATCCTCCCATTGAAGTGAAAGTAGTTGAACCTATTAAAGTTGAAGAGGAAACTATTAGTTATAATGTTGATCCTGTTATTCCTACTGCTTACATTGAGAAACCACCCTTCCCTATTAGGATAAATGAACATGCTAAAGCTTCAACTGTGGTTCGTAAGAGTTGTATTAGAACACCTACACCCCCTGAACAAATTAAAGTTGAACCTAGTATTGCTATGGTTAAAGATCTCTTGGTAGATAATATTGATGGGCATGTTATTCATTTCTGTGATGAAGTGGCTAGAATTGCTAGACCTGATACTAAGAGTAAACATAGACCCGTTGTTGGCGTGCCTGTTGTTTCTGTTAAAATAGGAGATCATTGTTATCATGGCTTGTGTGATATGGGTGCTAGCGTAAGTGCAATTCCCTTTTCCTTATACAAAGAAAGCATGCATGATATTGCACCAGTTGAACTAGAGGAAATTGATGTTACTATTAAGCTTGCTAATAGAGACACTATTGCACCGATGGGGATTGTTAGAGATGTTGAAGTCTTGTGTGGGAAAATTAAATATCCTAATGATTTTTCTTGTTCTTGGTTCCCCACAAGATGATTTTTGTCCCATTATATTTGACAGACCCTTCTCGAATACTGTTAATGCTAGGATCGATTGTGAGAAACAAAAAGTTACTGTGAGTTTTGGGGATGTGTCTCATGAGTTCAATTTCTGTAAATTTCGTAGACAACCCCATGACAAATAATTTCCTAGTAAATATGAAATTATTGGTCTTGCTTCAATTGTTGTGCCTCCTACTGACCTTTAGAACAATATTTGCTAGACCATGAAAATGATATGCATATGAATGAGAGGAATGAAATAGATAAAAAATTATTTGATCAGCAGCCTATTTTGAAACACAAGTTTCCTGTTTAAATACTTGAGGATCCTCCTCCACCCAAGGGTGATCCCGTGTTTGAGCTCAAACAATTACCCGATACGTTGAAATATGCTTATCTTGATGAAAAGGAGATATATCCTGTTATTATTAGTGCTAACCTTTCAGAGCATAAAGAAAATAGATTATTGAAAACTCTGAGGAAGCACCGTGCTGCTATTGGTTCTACTCTTGATGATCTTAAGGGCAGTACTATAACATATCTCTCCGTGTACCTTTGTTTACAAAACCATATGACCGGATTACCTTGTTTGTCGTAAATCTTTGCCGTTCTAAAGGCTTTATAAAGTATGACAAACACTCCTCGGCTACTGGCCAAGGAGGTTGAAGTCGATGGTCGGTCAACAAAGTCTTGTACAATGTGGATCCGAGCATTAATGATGTAAAGTACTTGGATACATAGAATCATTACACATAAAACGTGTCAAACATAAAATTTTGTGTCAAACACATATCGATCCTTAATTCGACCACCCGTGCCCAAATTAAGGCTCGGGGACTACTGCATTGCCTATTCAATGCAACAAAGTCAAAGTGCAATACGGTTTCTGAGGAGATTAGATCCTCTAGTTGGTTAGCCACACCCAACCCGAGTCTCGGGAACTATTACGTATCGCGTTTACATACCTAACGTATGCTGCCGAGCAAGAACTTGATCCTCATGCCGATTTTTCAAATCGGCCTAAGTCTCAAGGGCTACTGGGATCAGTGGTTTTATTTTGATTATTATTTTTTCCTTCGGGTGCATCTCGGGTTATAGACCGACACACAACTTGAGGGCTACTGGCTCTATATCTCGGCAAGGAATAAATTACAGCGATCGGAAATAATTTTCACAAAAAATCAACCCGCTACTAAGGTGGTGCACTATTTCTGAAGCAGTCCGGTGTAATGCTCGGATGCAGGTTGTTGGCTCAATAGAGGGCATTGCCGGCATTAAGCTCGGCTGAACTCGTTCAACCTTTTCAAAGACCGAAGTAATATATGACACCTCGGATGCCGACCAGCATTGGAGCTCGGATGCACAAAACACCTTGGAAGCAATCTGGTATAAAGCTCGGATGCAAGTGGCTGGCTCCATGGAGGGCATTTCTGGCATTAAGCTCGAATGAACTCCTTCAACTTTTTTAAGACCGAGGTAATTTATGATACCTCGGATATAGTCCGGCGTTTGATCTCAGCTGCAAAAAGACACCTCGGATGCAGTCCGGCATTGGAGCTCAGACGCAAGAGGATACCTTGAATGCCAAATAGTGTCGGAGGTCGGCTATGAAAAGACGCCTCAAATGTAGTTCGGCGTTGGATCTCGGATGCAAGAGGACGCCGCCGAACGGGAAACACTTCAAACCCCAGGTGTGGCGTAAAAATTACAAGGCATTGATAAAGTCCGATAACTTAAAGGGGCTCCTCGAATGCCCAACATGTAAACTCTTCGAATTCAGCTCGCTGATCCTCAAGATCGGACATGGGAAGATTTGTTGAACCAGTTTTCAAGACCGACGATCAAAGACGAAGAATTATTCAGAAGAACCAAGGAGCGTCCTCAACTTGAAGACCGGTTCAGGGGGCTACTAACGGTGTCCTGGACTAGGGGATACTCAACACGTCATCTCCCGGCCAGTGGGTCGGGCCGAGGACCCCCAAAGCGGTTCATTAATGGGCAGTTCGGACAGCCCATGATGCATATGAGGAAGATTCCACAAAGACTTGGTGATCAAGACAAGGACTCCTCTCCACCAACGTAGCCAACTAGGACTCTTGTTATCCTAGGCCTCTGGTGTGTTATATAAGCCGAGGCCTGGCTAGTCCTTAGGAATGATCAGATCATCATAGATCATATCATCACACGAGCATAGCTCTTAGGGTTTAGACCACTACATACGATCTCAAGGTAGATCAACTCTGTGCTCGATACACCATCATCAATACAAGCAAACCAGGACGTAGGGTCTTACCTCCATCAAGAGGGCCCGAACCTGGGTAAATACTATCTCCCTTGTCTCATGTTACCCATCGATCCAAGACCCACAGCTCGGGACCCCCCCAACCCGAGATCCGTCGGTTTTGACAGCGACACGGAGCTCGGCGCCCTTCCCCCGATTGAGCTCAGGCTTCCCTGAGCTCTCCACTCCCTCTGCCGGGAAGGGTTTGTGGAACCCCTGGTGGCTCCGTAGAGAAGCTTTGTGAAGCTCACTTCGAAGTTCGTCGAGGCGCTAGAGGGCACCATTCCCAAGGTGGAGGGGGTCTTGGACAGGAGTGTCGAGACTCGCGTCTTCAAGCATCTTCACCACCGCGAGCCAGGGTTCGACTTCGACTCCTTGATCTGCCCGGTCACCCTCGAGATAAGCAGCAGCGTTGCGGAAGCAGTGAAGGTTGTCGTGGAGGCGCTGGTGAAGAGGTTCACCCGCATCACCGTTCAACCGCCTCCTGAAACTGCAGAAGTTAGTGGTGAGGAGGACGATGCCAGCGATGTTGGCGATGAGCTCTCTGTGGACGAGGCGAGCGGTGGCAAAGGCTCCTCCTGATTCCTCTTCCTTGTTTCTTTCCTGCATCATTCGATGTGCCTCGTGGAGGCGTTAAACTTGTTTGTATTCATAGAAACTTTTAATGCTTGTAGTAACTGTCGAACTGCACGATTGCCCTCTTCGCCTTGTTTCCTTCTTGCTTGTTGTGTTGCTCTGCGTCGGCAGGGCCCGGCCCCGCGCGTACCTTAGCCGTCGTTGGGGCCGATCGGATCACCAAGGACGGTCCCAAGGGGTGAGGGGTGAGGGGCTAGTGAGGCTAGGTGAAGGGAACATGGTGAAGATAGGTTTAACTTGGAGACTTCGAACACCTTGTGCTCTGTGTCGACAGGGCCCGGCCCGCGCATACCTCAGCCGCCGTTGGGGCCGACCAGATCACCAAGGATGGACCCAAGGGGTGAGGGGCTACGTGGCCTGTGAGGCTCCTGAGTCACGATGCTCAGGAGTCCCCCTTGACGTATGAGCTCCAACGTCCTCCTAGCTTGGAAATGTTTGAACACATTGTGCTCTGCATCGGTAGGGCCCAGCCCCGCGCATACCTCAGCCGTCGTTGGGGCTGACTGGATCATCAAGGACGGTCCCAAGGGGTGAGGGGTTATGTGGCCAGTAAGGCTCCTGAGTCGTGATGCCCAGGAGTCCCCCTTGACGTATGAGCTCCAGCGTTCTCCTTAAGGTTTTGAGTTTGAGTGTGTTGAGCTCTGCGTCGGCAGGTCCCGGCCCCACCCATACCTCAGCCGCCATTGGGACCGACCGGATCACCAAGGATGTCCCCAAGGAGTGAGGGGCTATGGAGCTAGTGAGGCTCCTGAGTCGTGATGCTCAGGAGTCCCCCTTGACGTACAAGCGGCTCCCATACCTTTCCTCATCGGCTTTTCCTAAGAGGAGCGCATGAAGACCAGGTTTGGCAGACCTGGGTAGGTGCGCGAGTACCAGGCCCGCCCCGGTAGTAGCCCCCATTGAGGGAGTCCTGGATTAAGGGGTCCTCGGATAGTCGACCTGTTTCTCATGGGCCGGAATATATGGGTCGTAGGGTGAGCATTGGATGATCAAGGGCCCCGTCGCCAGGGTGGAAGCTTCAAGGAGTCGTGGCGTGTCCACCAAGTTGTCGACTGTACATAGGCATGTTTTTCCTTCTATGTGCAACTGACCACGTGTAAACCCTAGGTACCATCGGCGTCTATATAAGCTGGAGGGTTTTTAGGTTGTAGGGAGGACAACTCATTTTAGGGTTTAGCTATTTGATCTCGAGGTAGATCGACTCTGTAACCTACATATCATCAATACAATCAAGCAGGATGTAGGGTATTACCTCCATAGGAGGGCCCCAACCTAGGTAAACATCGTCTCCTTCGTCCCCTGTTACCATCGATTCTAGTCTCACAGCTCGAGACCCCCTACCCGCGATCCATCGGTTTTGACACCGACATTGTTGCTTTCATTGAGAGTTCTGCTGTGATCGCCAAAGGAATCGATCGCTCGCCTTGGCACAATTAACGAGATCTGCGGCCAGAGGACTCTCACCTCTGATCAGATTCTCACGAGCGGCGGCATCTCGTCGCACGACATCGGCCACCTTGGCCAAATCGGGAACTTTTCCCCCGATCAAAGAATCAAGTTCGGAACCCTAGAGTTTGTCGCTGATTCACGGGGAGAACTTGTTTTGATAGAACCCTCGACTCTCATGAAAAGGCCCGCAAGTCCCGACACCTCGATGTCGAAGACATTGGGCCCCTCTTCAGACGAAGTCGTCACCCTAGGCTGTCTTGAACGCCCAATCCGGCCGCTGTGACCGCATCTACCACGGTTAAACAGGACCCGGATCCTCTCTCATGCAGCTCCAGAACTGCGACGCCGCATATCGACTCCACTCACCTCAGCGACACGCATCCTACCATCGCCTCGTTTTTAAACGAGCTATTTGATCGGATTGAGACCATGCGTATGTCTGATGACTAGGTTTGATCTATGACCGGCTCGGGCTTAGACCCGATGACAGGGAGATTCACGTCCCCCCAGCAACCGGAATTAAAAATAGTTTATACCCCGGTCTCCGCTAATCGAGACCTCGTCTGTAACCCAGACGTCGGAGTTCGCTCTGGAGACGGACTGTTGTCGGTCCCTGATTTGGCACATAGTTTGGAGTCCACGATTCCGAACTCACAACATGGTGTGGAGTCAAAAAAACACTCACCACCCAAGCAGATCATCCCAGTATCGCACCAAAGCCCAAGTCTTCGGACTTACGGGATATTAAACAATTACCAGGAGAGTCAGCTCATCATTTTTTGGCTAGACCACTACTCACTAGAAGTAGAAAAAAAGGTCTTAATGACCAAGAGATAATGGCAACGTTCAAACGCAACTGCCATGATGAAGGGATTCTTAACTCCCTGGCTCGCCGACACATTCGTGACTTCGCCGAGCTGTCAAACTTGGTACAGAACTATTGTGCCATGGAAAGCACTTGGCAAGTCGAATGATTATTTTTGGAACCAACCTTTACCGAACACCCTAGAGGAGATCAGAAAAAGAGGATACCTCCAAAGCGGCCAGCCAGATTCGAACCCGCCGAAAAGAGGAACAGGCCCCTTACAGGGGTTAGTACTGTCCTTGATGGGCTATTGGACAAACCATGCCCTATACATTCCGTATTGCTGAACACAAACCGTACTCACAGCTTTAGAGCTTGCTGGGTTGTCAGGCAGGTCACAAAAAGTGGTGAGGCCATTCTTGAGGCACTACCGCCAAATAGGCGCTCCACATCGTCACCCGAATACAACGCCGAAGTCCTGACGATCTACGAAACGTTCCCCTCAAGGAACAGATGGAAAAGAGCTCTTAAAGAACTCGAACAGGTCTACCATGTGGCAGCAACAAGCGCATGGGCAGACATCCCCATTACCTTCGGAGATACTTACTGACCAGCCATTCTTCCCGGTCATTCACCAGCCGCACTACTCCTGAACCCCATCATCAATGGCTACAGGTTACACAAGGTACTAATGGACGGCGGCAGTGGTTTAAACCTGATCTATGAAGACACCCTGGAAAAAATGCAGTTCGGCTAATCTCGCATCGAGCATAGCAACACGACTTTTCGGGGAATCATTCCGGAGAAAGAGGCGCGATGTTCGGGACGTATCGTCCTGGACATAGTGTTTAGCACGCCCGAAAACTACCGATCAGAAGAGCTCCTCTTCCAAATCGTACCCTTCCCCAGCGGCTACCATGCCCTATTGGGATGTGACTCCTTCACAAAATTCCAAGCTATACCCCATTATGGGTATATGAAACTCAAAATGCTAGGACCAAACGGAGTAATCACAATTGCTAGTGATCCAAACATAGCCCTCCGAGCCGAAAAGAAAACAGCAGCGCTAGCCCTTGAGGCCCTAGCCGAGACCTTCGCTACAGAAGAACTTACCGCACTTCAGCCAACAGTTGACAAGGACGACGTGATCCTTAGCAAAAGGCCCAAGCCCATGTCCTTTAAACCCGCAGATGAAATTGTTAAATTTCAAGTACACCAGACAAACCCCAACAAGACAGCGTCCATCGGAGCTCAGCTCGATCCCATAGTGGACGAAGCACTGCGGACATTTTTACGGGAAAACTGGGACATCTTCGCTTGGCATCCTTCCGATATGCGTGGAATCTCACGACGGCTGGCAGAACATAGTCTACACGTCATGGCAGGCTTCAAGCCCGTGAAGCAGACTCTGTGCCGCTTTTCCGAACCCAAACAGGAAGCTATGGGTGAAGAATTAGCTAAACTGCTAGAGGTCGGATTGATTCAGGAGATTAAGCACCCCGAATGGTTGGCAAATCTCGTGGTACCAAAGAAAGACAAATCCTGGCGGCTTTGCAAAGATTTCAAAGACCTCAACAAGGCCTGCCCTAAGGACCCTTTCCCCTTACCGCACATAGACCAGACCATCGACACCGTAGTCGGACACGACTCGTTGTGTTTCCTCGACGCTTATTCTGGATACCATCAGATTAAAATGAAGGAATCCAATCAAGCTGCAACCGCATTCATCACACCCTACGGGCCATTCTGCTTCAACACGATGCCCTTTGGGCTAAATATCGTTGGGGCTACATACCAGCGCATGATCCAGACTTGTCTCATGAAACAAGTTAGTAAGATAGTTGAGAGATACGTGCACGACGTGGTAATCAGAACCAAACACGTCAGCCAGTTGATCGACGACCTACAGCAAACCTTTGTCAGCCTATGCGAGTACGACATATGACTCAATCCGGAAATATGTGTATTTGGAGTTCCCGCTGGTAAACTGCTCGGATTCATCGTCTCCCATAGAGAAATAGAAGCAAATCCGGCTAAGATCCGCGCTCTATCAAAACTTGCAATTCCCACAGAGCTAAAGCATGTCCAGAGGTTGGCTGGTAGCATAGCGGCGCTAAGCCGCTTTATCTCTCGCCTCGGAGAAAAGGCTCTGTCGCTCTATAAGCTGCTGAAATGGACCAACAATTTCGAGTGGACCAGCAAAGCATCGGCCGCGTTAGAAGAAATTAAAACACTGTTGGCAAGCAATCCCCTACTCACATCACCAGGCGCTAGTGAACCCATGTCATTATACATAGGCTACTGATAGGCACAAACCCGTTGAAGGATTCATGCCCGAGGGTGGCCCGATCTTCACGGCGTAGGATCCAATCGGGGAGGGTAACTAGCTGCAAGCAGCGGGGATAACTAGCTTTATACCTGCCAAGGTTGGATACGACCCATACGTTGGGGATGGCTGACCGAAGCTACAAGAACTTCAACCCGCTGTCTGAACAATCGCAGAACCACAAACCGGGACTAACCCATACAAAACGGTCGGAACCGTAGAGCACGAGGTAGGGGGAACCAGAGGCTCCTTCTCTCGAATCCGAATGAACTCACAAAAGCAAAGGTAGCAAGATCTCACGGATCTCAAGCAGTCTTGACTGCAAAGCTTATAGCTGTTTTCGGTTTGACAAAAGTCCCCTAAAAAGATGGGGAGATGGGGTTTTATAGCAGGGACAACCCCCCTTAGATAGGTGTGAAAAGGTTTCAAAAGTAATAGGGTTTGCATAGTTTTCTTAGGAGACTAAGCAGTCAACTTTGGGAGTTGTTGGAGAGCTCCTCGGAAATTCGCGAAGCTTTGACAGTGTGGACACCTTTCACGAGAATGGCAAGAACTGTTGACTCACAAGTCCAAATGATATGAGGTTTTTTGCGTTGGAAAGTAAATTTGATGAAGATTCTGTTGATGTACCCCTATGATCCCGTACCTGTTCCATATGGGTGTGCCACAGCCAAAGATCAGAGGCAAAAATCTGCAGAAACAGATTCACTTGAAAACTTGTTTTCTTCAACTTTGTTTATTCAACAGGGTTTCTTCACGAGCTCATATCTTGTTGGATCCCTCCATTGTGTACCTGAGTTCAACCAACAACAATGGGGATGAAATCATAGTCGTGTCATCGAGTGTGTAAGATAAACTTAAGTTAGCGTTCACCTGATCACTTATTTGTTTGGCACGACTTCTTGTTATAGGTCCATTGATGGTTGGTGTACTGTTCTTCGGTGGGATGTCCTCATCATCATCCCCCGCTTGAGAAGGAGTCGTCCTCGACTCTGATGGTCCAAAGTATGGGGAGAGGTTGGAGACATTGAAAGTTGGACTAACACCATAATCCATTGGAAGATCAATCTTCCAGGCATTGTCATTTATCTTCGCAAGAATCTTGAAAGGGCCATCTCCACAAGGTTGCAACTTGCATTTGCGCTGGTATGGGAAACGGTCCTTCCTTAGGTGTATCCACACCGAGTCACCTTCTTCAAACAAATCTTCTTTCTTCCTTTGTTTGCTCTCTTTGCGTACTGCTCGGTCATCTTCTCAATGTTTTCTTTGGTCTTCTCGTGAATTTTCTTCACAAAATCAGTGCGCTTACTTGCATCAAGATTGGTTCGTTCCTGCAATGGCAAAGGCAAAAGGTCTATGGGAGCTGCAGGTTTGAAACCATAAACAACTTCAAAAGGGCTAAATTTAGTGGTCGAATGTACCTCCCTGTTGTATGCAAACTCCACGTGGGGGAGACATTCTTCCCACATCTTCAGATTCTTCTTCAAAACTGCTCTTAGCATCATGGATAGTGTGCGGTTGACAACTTCAGTTTGGCCATCTGTTTGTGGGTGACATGTGGTTGAAAAGAGGATCTTTGTTCCCAGCTTTGCCCACAATGTTTTCCAAAAATAGCTCAAAAACTTGGTGTCACGATCTGAAACAATGGTTTGAGGTACACCATGTAGCCGCACAACTTCCCTGAAAAACAAATCAGCAATGTGTGAAGCATCATCGCTCTTGTGGCATGGGATAAAATGAGCCATCTTACTAAACCTATCAACCACCACAAAAATTGAATCACTTCCTCTCTTAGTGCGTGGTAAACCAAGAACAAAATCCATTGAAATATCTGCCCAAGGTGCACTAGGAATAGATAATGGAGTATAAAGTCCCTGAGGGTTCAAACGGGACTTAGCTTTGCGGCAGGTTTCACAACGCAGCACATAGCGTTCGACATCACGTCTCATCTTCGGCCAAAAGAAATGGTCAATCAGCACACTCTCAGTTTTCTTGGCACCAAAATGTCCCATGAGACCACCAGCATGTGCTTCCTGCAATAATAGTAAGCGAACAGAGCAATCTGGAATGCACAATTTGTTAACTCGAAACAAGAAACCATCATGCATATGAAACTTTTCCCATCCTTTTCCCACATTGCATTTGGAATATGGTTCAGCAAAATATGTATCTTGAGCATATAATTCTTTTATACTTTGCAATCCAAGAATTTTACCATCTAGTTGGGAAAGTATGATATGACGTCTAGACAAGGCATCGGCAACAACATTATCTTTTCCTTTCTTGTACTTGACAATGTAGGGAAAACATTCTATGAATTCACTCAATTTTGCATGCCTGCAGTTCAGTTTTAGTTGACCTCTAAGATGCTTCAAAGATTCATGGTCTGAATGTATCACAAATTCTTTAGGCCACAAATAATGTTGCCATGTTTCCAAAGATCTCACAAG
This sequence comes from Hordeum marinum, assembly GCA_022496015.1. Classification (NCBI taxonomy): domain Eukaryota; kingdom Viridiplantae; phylum Streptophyta; class Magnoliopsida; order Poales; family Poaceae; genus Hordeum; species Hordeum marinum. The sequence continues at coordinate 374,040,009 of CM039673.1, forward strand.
TGCATATAATTCTTTGTAATAAACTGAATAATTGAAAGTTGGACCACTTAGCTTCTCACTGAAATATGCAATAGGCCTACCTTCTTGCATTAGCACTCCTCCAATACCAACACCACTTGCATCACATTCAATTTCGAAAGTCTTACCAAAGTCGGGTAGAGCAAGCAATGGTGTGGTTGTCAACTTATCTTTCAGCTCTCGGAAGGCCTTCTCTTGTGCATCACCGCACTTGAAGGGTACTTCTTTCTTTGTGAGCTCGTTCATTGGGGCAGCAATGGTGCTGAAATCCTTCACAAATCGATGGTAAAAACCAGCAACGCCAAGAAAACTCCGTACTTGGCTCACATTTTGTGGAGGCATCCACTCACGGATGGCTGTGACTTTCTCCTCAACCACCTCAACACCTTAACCTGAAACAACAAAGCCAAGAAACACAACTTTGTCGGTGCAGAAGGTGCACTTTTCCTTGTTAGCGTATAATTTCTCCTCTCTTAGGACAGCAAGCACACACCGGATATGTTTAACTTGTTCATCCGAAGTTTTGCTATAAATGAGGATGTCATCAAAGTAAACAACCACAAACTTGCCAATGAAGGTTCTAAGCACATGATTCATCAATCTCATGAATGTACTAGGTGCATTTGTCAATCCAAATAGCATAACTAACCACTCATATAAACCAGGTTTTGTTTTCAAAGCAGTTTTCCACTCATCACCCTCTCTCATTCTAATTTGGTGGTAGCCACTTCGCAAGTCAATTTTAGAAAAGATGGTGGAGCCACTAAGTTCATCAAGCATATCATCAAGTCTAGGTATGGGGATGCCTATACCTCATGGTTATGTTGTTAATAGGCCTACAATCCATACACATTCGTGAAGCTCCATCTTTCTTAGGCACTAAAAGAACCAGTACAGCACAAGGAGAGAGGCTTTCCCTTACATGACCCTTGCTTCGGAGATCTTGAACTTGTCGCTGAATCTCCTTGGTTTCCTCTGGGTTTGTGCGGTATGGTGGACGGTTTGGCAAAGGGGCACCTGGGACCAAATCAATTTGGTGTGCGATGCCTCTTTTTGGTGGCAGCACCGGTGGTACCTCCTTGGGGAAAACATCTTCATACCACTGCAAAATTTCAACAACAATACTAGGAGTGGTAGAGGGTAAGTCATTAGTAGAAAGAAAAGTTTCCTTGTACAAAAGTACAAAGAAAACGGAATTGGGTTCTCTCAACTCCCTCATGTCCCTTTTCCTAGCCATCATAACCAATCCCTGTTTTTCCCATGTCTTGGTCAATTTAAGTTGTGGAGTTTTATTTGGCTTTGGATTCTCTCGCTCACTATGTTGGTGGACCTCACTCAAGTGTTTCTAACTCACTCTCTCTTTCCTTTTCATATCATCCATCAATATTTCTTCAGGTGTCAAAGGGAGCAAGGATATGCATTCTCCCTTGTATTGGAACGAGAGAGGGTTAGCTCGACTGCTGATTTGCACATCATGATCAAACAACCAAGTTCTTCCCAGCAGCAATTGACATGCTTGCATTGGCACCACATCACATTCCACTTGATCTTGACACTTCCCAATGGAAAACTGAACGGTGACCATGTTACTTACTCGCAACGATCCACAATCATTAAGCCATTGCATCTTGTAGGGACTTGGGTGCCTTCTTTGTTTCAGTAGCAACCTCTCCATCAAATCTGAACTTGCAATGTTATTGCAGCTGCCATTGTCAACACTAATGCTACAAACCTTGTTCTTGATGGTGCCACGGGTGTGAAAAATACTATGTCGCTGCCCTTTCTCTTCTCTAGCTGCATTAATACTAAGCACACGACAGGAAACAAAGCAATCCCCCATGTCGGGCTGAATATCACAAGAACGTGTTTGTCCTTCTCCAACTTCATGCTCAGTTTGTGTTCCATCATCTTCATGTTCACTCTCAGATACCCATTCACCTTGTTCATTGATGAATAGAATTGTTTGGTTCGGACACTCAGAAGAGATGTGACCACGCCCTTTGCACTTCCAACACTCAATATCTCGGATGCGAGTTGATGGTATAGATGTGGAATTATTAGTACTTGCAGCAGCAACAACAACACGTTTGTCACCATTGCGAGGAGCCGGTGATGATGCCGAAGATGCTGCTGGTCACCGGGTGGCAGTAGGAGTTTGCTGAAACTGCGAATCGCCATGAGAGGAACTTGGTTGTGACCTATGCCATGGTGTGGTGGTGTGGTTCTGAGATGAATGTCCATGGCCACTCTACTGCACCTTCCTCTATGTGCGCTTTGCTTGATCCAGAATATCTTGTAGAGTGTTATAAGGAAACATCTCCACAAAATCAAAAATATCATTGTTGAGACCATGCAAAAATCATGCCATCTTTGACTCTTCATCTTCATGAACACGAGCACGAACCAGCAGCAATTCCATCTCTTTATAATACTCATCCACCGTGCGAATACCTTGGGTAAGGCGTTGCAATCTGTTTCGGAGATCTCTTTGATATTGTGAAGGAACAAACCGCCTCCTCATTGCTTGCTTCATTTCTTCCCATCTACCAATGTGTTCACGACCCAACATCAGCTGGTTTTCTTGTAGTTGGTTCCACCAAGTGAGTGCATAACCTGAAAACTCAACACAAGCAAGGTTGACCCTTTTTTGGATTAGCAAGATTGTGGATGCGAAAAATCTAATCACATTGCTCTTCCCAATCAAAGTATGCATCCGGATCTTCCTTTCTTGTGAACTTGGGAACCTGCAACCTTATTCTTGCAATATTATCATGATCATCTCTATCACGACGGTCATGACGACGACCATCATCACCATATGCAGCAGCACAACGATATGGAATACCGTCATAGTCATCAAACTCATCACCATGACCACGAGAAGCACGCTCATGTGGGTCAAAGTAGCACCCACCAGGACCATGGCCTCGCCCTCTATCATGTCCTCCTCGTGGTACTCCATGAGCAGCAGCACCACGACCTCGAGCAGCAGCACCGGCGCCTTCAACTTCCCAATGATCTCTGCCATAGTTGCTAAACTCATCTTCATGTCCTCTACGGGCAGCACCCCCCACGGAGTTTTCACCACTAGCTTCACCGTGTGGGTCAATAGGGTCTTGTCGGTGTGGAACCCTATCGCCCCAGCCTGGAAGACGCTCGTTAAGCATCCTCTCCATGGCTTGAAGCACGCTATTTTGTAGTTGTTGCAGCTCAACAGCGTGACCGAAACATTATCTTCTCCATGATCTTCTCCATGAACACTCGAACCAGATCCTGCCATGTTAGTAGGGCTAAAAGTGGTGTAGGAAATTTTATGTGGAATCACACAACCTCACCTCTTACTCACAAAAGTTCTTATGAGTTCAAAACAGATCGCGGTTCTCCCCGGATGTGTTAAAGCAATTGAAAAGCAGGGACCAAAGAACTAGCTTTAGTTTTTGGTGGAGATCTAGATGGGGTAAACAAAAAGGCTTATGCTGAAATCAATTTGATGCAAACCAAGATTTTTAATGGAAAAATAAGACCTTGCACCAAGATTGAAAAGCAGACAACACACACACAACTTTCTAATTTTCTATCGAACTGAAACCTTTGGAACTTGCTCAACACTTTATTTCTCTTGACTGTTTTATCTCTTTTTTTGCACTTCTTTTCTTTCTTCTTTTTCTGGCTTTTTTTCTTTTCTCTCTTTCTAAGGAACACAACGAAAACTGAAAACTACTACACCGATGAACTTGGTGCAGATCTAAAAGATGAAAAACATGCAAGGAATGCAACAACAAGATCTCAGCACCAACAAGGTTTTGGGATTTATTTTGGTGAGGCTTTGGACTATAGGACAAAAAATATTGCAACAAAACCTACCGATCCAAAGGGATGATAACAAGATGAATATGATAAAAGATCCTACCGTGTAAGCGAAAGCTCTGGTACAAAGATGATAGGCACAAACCCGTTGAAGGATTCACGCCCGAGGGTGGCCTGATCTTCACGGCATAGGATCCAATCGGGGAGGGTAACTAGCTGCAAGCAGCGGAGATAACCAGCTTTATACCCCAAGGTTGGATGCAACCCAGACGTTGGGGATGGCTGACCGAAGCTACAAGAACTTCAACCCGCTGTCCAAACAATCGCAGAACCACAAACCGGGACTAACCCACACAAAATGGCCGAAACCGTAGAGCACGAGGTAGGGGGAACCAGAGGCTCCTTCTCGCGAATCCGAATGAACTCACAAGAGAAAAGGTAGCAAGATCTCTCAGATCTCAAGTAGTCTTGGCTGCAAAGCTTATAGTTGTTTTCGGTTTGAAAAAAGGCCCCTAGAAAGATGGGGAGATGGGGTTTTATATCAGGGACAACCCCCTTAGATAGGTGTGAAAAGTTTTCAAAAGTAATCAAGTTTGCATGGCTTTCTTAGAAGACTAAGCAATCAACTTTGGGAGTTGTTGGAGAGCTCCTTGGAAATTCGTGAAGCTTTGACAGCCTGGACACCTTTCATGAGAATGGCAAGAACTGTTGACTCACAAGTCCAAATGATGTGAGGTTTTTTGCGTTGGAAAGTAAATTTGATGAAGCTTCTGATGATGTACCCCTATGACCCCGTATCTGTTCCATATGGGTGTGACACAGCTAAAGATCAGAGGAAAAAATCTGCAGACAGATTCACTTGAAAACTTGTTTTCTTCAACTTTGTTTATTCAACAGGGTTTCTTCACGAGCTCATATCTTGTTGGATCCCTCCATTGTGTACCTGAGTTCAACCAACGACAATGGGGATGAAATCATAGTCGTGTCATCGAGTGTGTAAGATAAACTTAAGTTAGCATTCACCTGATCACTTATTTGTTTGGCACGACTTCTTGTTATAGGTCCATTGATGGTTGGTGTACTGTTCTTCGTTGGGCTGTCCTCATCATCCTCCCCCACTTGAAAAGGAGTCATCCTCGACTCTGATGGTCCCAAGTATAGGGAGAGGTCGGAGACATTGAAAGTTGGACTAACACCATAATCCATTGGAAGATCAATCTTGTGGGCATTGTCATCTATCTTCGCAAGAATCTTGAAAGGGCCATCTCCACGAGGCTGCAACTTGCATTTGCGCTGGTCCGGGAAACGATCCTTCCTTAGGTGTATCCACACCAAGTCACCTTCTTCAAACAACATCTTCTTTCTTCCTTTGTTTGCTCTCTTTGCGTACTGCTCGGTCATCTTCTTAATGTTTTCTTTGGTCTTCTCATGAATTTTCTTCACAAAATCATCACGCTTACTTGCATCAAGTTTGTTTTGTTCCTGCAATGGCAAAGGCAAAAGGTCTATGGGAGCTGCTGGTTTGAAACCATAAACAGCTTCAAAAGGGCTAAATTTAGTGGTCGAATGTACCGCCCTGTTGTATGCAAACTCCATGTGGGGGAGACATTCTTCCCACATCTTCAGATTCTTCCTCAAAACTGCTCTTAGCGTCATGGATAGTGTGTTGTTGACAACTTCAGTTTGTCCATCCGTTTGTGGGTGACATGTTTCCTCGACGCTTATTCCGGATACCATCATATTAAAATGAAGGAATCCGATCAAGCTGCAACCGCATTCATCACACCCTACGGGCCATTCTGCTTCAACACGATGCCCTTTGGGCTAAAAATCATTGGGGCTACATACCAGTGCATGATCCAGACTTGTCTCGCGAAACAAGTCAGTAAGATAGTCGAGGCATATGTGGACGACATGGTAATCAAAACCAAACACGTCAGCCACTTGATCAACGACCTGCGGCCAACCTTTTTCAGCCTATGCGAGTACAACATATGACTCAATCCGGAAAAATATGTATTCAGAGTTCCTACTCGTAAACTACTCGGATTTGTCGTCTCCGATAGAGGAATAAAAGCGAATCCGGCTAAGATTTTTGCTCTATCAAAACTTGCAATTCCCACAGAGCTAAAGCATGTCCAGAGGTTGGCTGGTTGCGAAGCGGCGCTAAGCCGCTTTATCTCTCGCCTCAGAGAAAAGGCTCTACCGCTCTATAAGCTGCTAAAACGGACCAACAATTTCGAGTGGACCAGCGAAGCATCGGCCGCGTTAGAAGAAATTAAAACACTGTTGGCAAGCAATCTCGTACTCACATCACCAGGCGCTAGTGAACCCATGTTATTACACATATCGGCTAAACCAAGTCGTTAGCGCAGTGCTCGTCATCGAACGAGAGGAGGAGGGACACAAAAGTCGGTCTATTACGTGTAAGAAGTACTAGCGCAATGCAAGTCCAGATACCCGCACTACCAGAAGATAGCCTACATAGTATTTATGGCATCACGGAAACTCAGACACTACTTCCAAGAGTGTTCGGTAATGGTGGCATCTGAAGTACCCTTGAATTACATAATCAAGAACATGGACGCCATCGGCCGCATAGCCAAGTGGGCTATTGAGCTCCTTCCCTTTGAAATAACCTACAAGCCACGACGTGCCATAAAATCCCAGGTACTGGCAGATTTTTTGGCTGAGTGGACGGAGGCCGAGCTCCCCAGGGAATATAGTACATACTCCCATTAGACAATGTACTTTGATGGATCCAAAACTTTGGCTGGACTGGGGGTTGGAGTTATCCTCACATCCCCCACAGGCGACAACGTTCGATACGTGTTGCTGATCATGTATGCCGACTCCAACAATGCAGCCGAATACGAAGCACTCTTGCATGGTCTTCGGATGGCAGTATCAATGGGCATATGGCGGCTAGAGGTACGGGGACACTCCAACTTGGCCATCTCCCAAATCAATGGCGAATTCAATGCCAAAAACCCGAAGATGGCGGCATACAGAAATGTCGTCCTAAAGATATCCGCACGGTTTGAGGGGTCAGAATTTCACCACGTCGCTCGCGACAACAACCAAGCCGCTGACGTACTGGCCCGCATGGGGGCTAAGCGCGACCCTGTCCCAAAAACCACTTTCCTGGAACGGCTCTTTAAGCCATCCATGGTTTGGCAAGACGATCATAAGGGCGCCGGTCTAAATACGGCGGAAGAGGTTGTTCCCCTTATAAATGAACCAGACGACCAAATCATCGGCGGCTCCATAATGGATGAAACACCTTCGTCTCATGAGGTCATGGCAGTAATCGCGCCATGGACCTAGCCCTTTCTTGCCTACCTTCTTCGCAAAGAACTAGTCGACGATCAGATAGAGGCGTGGCGGATAATTCGGTGATCCAAAGCCTACAAGGTACACGAGGGTGAGTTATATAAGAAAAGCACCACTGAAATATTACAGCGGTGCATATCTGAGGAAGAAGGATGGCAACTCTTGGCTGAAGTCCATGCTGGAATGGGCGGTCATCACGCTGCAGCAAGAGCCTTGGTCATCAAGGCCTTCCAAGTTGGTTTTTGTGCCCACTGCTCGGGCGGACGCCCAATCACTTGTCAAACATTGCGTGGGGTGTCAACTTTTCACAAATCAAAGTCACATGCCCCCAACAGCTCTTCGTCCTATTCCGATCACCTAGCCTTTCGCGGTCTAGGGGCTGGACATGGTCGGACCACTTAAAGGGGACCAAGAAGAATAAATATTTATTGGTCATGGTTGACAAGTTCACCAAATGGATAGAGGCTAAGCCCGTTAAATCGGCCAAGTCCAGACCAGTTATCGACTTCATATCCGGCATGGTACACCATTATGGTGTCCCGCACAGTATAATAATGGACAATGGATTCAACTTCATGGCCCAAGAGGTCAAGGACTGTTGCGCAAAAATGGGCATCAAGCTCGATTACGCATCAGTGTATCATCCGCAAACCAATGGACAAGTCGAATGAGAAAACGGTCTCATCATGAGCGGCATTAAGCCACGTTTGGTCTGATCTCTTCATGAGTCCGACTATCATTGGGTGGAGGAGCTCGACTCCGTCGTATGGGGCCTGCGCACCACCCCGAACAGATCAACGGGATACACACTGTTCTTCATGGTCTATGGGGCAGAAGCAATCCTCCCCTATGATATTATTCATGATGCACCAAGGGTGCGGATGTACGAGGAAAAGGAAGCTGGGTTAGATCTGCAGGACAACCTAGGCGCCTTAGAAGGAGAGCGTGACATAGCTTGGGCTCGCTGTACTTTTTACCAACAGCAGGCCCGACGTTATCGGAGTAGGGAGGTCAGGGCAAAAGCGTACAACATGGGTGAACTCGTCTTACGGCTCCCGGAGAAGCAGAAGCATAAACTTAACCCCAAATGGGAGAGCCCCTTCATAATTGACGAGGTACTCGCTGGAGGGGCTTACCGTCTTTGAAACCCGCCGGACAACCGCCTTGAACCAAACCCATGGAACACAGCTCGTCTTTGGCGGTTCTACGGATAAACCCGATGTCCTCACATTCTTTAACTTTTACCACCCTTTTATTTACTTTTCCTTTACTTTTCCTTCTCATCCCACCTTACTGTTCGGTACATTTGCATTTTTCTTTTCTTAACAAATCTATGTTCGGTTCAACCGATCTTGTACTATGACTCTCGGCTTACACCTTTAAGTGTTAAATCCGAACACAACACCTGGGGGCTTCTTTTCGAAGCCAACGCTTTTATATTATAAACATCTATCCACACTTCTTGTGTACACAAGTTTCCTTTGTCACATTTAAGCCATCATATGCATCAATTCGAACTAAGACTTTGCCAAGCTGGATTGCCTCGCTCTTGTGCTTACCCTCTACGTTCCCGATTGTTCGGCTAGAGGGTAGAGGGAGCACCTCTGTGATTGTTATGACCGGGTCATCCGGATATGTACCTCAGGCGGGTGAAGCCAAAAGCTAGCTATCTTAAGTAGACAATTGGTCAGCTGTGACAGAAGCAATTAATACGACTATGGTTGTCATCACCACTACTGGGGCTTCTTTTCTCTAAAAAACCCTTAGTCGCATACTAGCAGTATACGGCTTTCTACCTACGATCTTTGTAGAACCCTGAAGAAAGGTATCGATAGAGGTACTATTTTCTTCAAAAGATGTTTCTTATGCTAAGCAGTAATATAACATATCTCCGTGTGTGCTTTCTGTTTGTTCGCACCAAATGGCCGGATTGCCTGGTTCCCCGAACATAATCCACTATTCTAGGGTGATAAATTATGAGGAACACTCCTAAGATCTTAGCATAGGAGGCAGAAGCCGATGGCCAGTTAAGACAAAGTTTACAACACAGATGGAGCAACTACTCGATTATTTGTACATAGTTACATATAATCATACATTCGGCTGCTGATCGAGATTGTCGATTATAATGTTCAGGGAGCAGTCTTCTTGCTAGAGATGGGCGGCAGGCATAACTTGGTCATACACCAGGTGGAGTAGCACTTCTTGTCCATCTGACCCTATTGGCCCAACCCGAGCCATACGCTCGAGGTTAAGTCCGGTATAGCGGGTCTTGATCATAGCCCACGCCTCCCGTGCTCCCTCCCAGCAAGCTGATGTCTTCCACATCTCGAACCTACTCTGGGCTCCCTTGAATCGATCGACTAGTTTGGTCATTCCCTCTGGGGGTTGCTCGCTGGGCCATAGTGCTTTTACCATGCTTTTCATGGCCTTTCGAGCACGCTCATGAAGGGCGGAAAGCTCCTTCAGAAGGTTCCCCCGGTAGGATCCAATCTCTTCTTTAGGTCGCCCAAACAGGAGACCTACACATGAGTCAAAAGCATGCCTATTATGCCCTTGGTAGGCGAGAACACTTCTCTCTGACTGATCCATTTTGAACTCTTTCAAAATCTTGTCAAGGTATGTACTCATTGAAAGTCTCATCAAGCATCTTGATCTATCTCTATAGATCTTGATGCTCAACAATTAGGTAGCTTTATCTAGGTCTTCCTTTGAAAAACTCCTTTCAAACAACCCTTTATGCTTTCCAGAACTTCTACATCATTTCCGATCAACAATATGTCAACCACATATGCTTACCAAAAACTCTATAGTGCTCCCACTCACTTTACTGTAAATACAAGTTTCTCATAAACTTTGTATAGACTCAAAAACTTTGATCATCTCATCAAAGCGTATATTCCAACTCCGAGATGCTCGCTCCAGCCCATAGAAGGATTGCTGGAGCTCGCACACCTCTTAGCATCCTTAGGACTGATAAAACCTTCTGGTTGTATCACATAAAACCTTTCCTCAAGGAAGGAAACGATGTTTTGACATCCATCTGCCAGATTTCATAACTGAAAAATGCAGCAACTGCTAACATAATTCCAATAGACTTTAGCATCGCTACGAGGGAGAAAGTCTCATCGCAGTCAACTCCTTGAACTTGTCGTAAACTTCTTTGCAACAAGTCAAGCTTTATAAATGGTGACATTTACCATCAACGTTTGTCTTCATCTTAAAGGTCCATTTGTACTTGACGACCTGTCGTCCAACGAGCAAGTCTACCAAAGTCTACACTTGGTTTTTATACATGGATCCTTTCTCGGATTTCATGGCCTCTAACCATTTGTCGGAATCCGGGCCCATCATCGCTTCTCCATAGTTCGTAGGTTCATCGTTGTCCAACAACATGACCTCTAAGACAGGGTTGTCGTACCACTTAGGAGCAGTAAGCGTTCTTGTCGACCTTGAGGTTCGATAGCAACTTGATCCGAAGTTTCATGATCATCATCATTTACTTCTTCTTCAACTAACATAGGCTCCACAGAAACATCTTTCTGCGCTGCACTACTCTCTGGTTGAAACAAAGGTTCAACAACCTCATCAAGTTCTATCTTCCTCCCACTCAATTCTTTCGAGAGAAACTTTTTCTCGAGAAAGGACCCAGTTTTAGCAACAAACACTTTATGCTTGGATCTGAGATAGAAGGTATACCCAATTGTTCTTAGGGTATTCTATGAAGATGCATTTGTCCGCTTTGGGTTTGAGCTCATTACGTGAAAACATTTTCCATACAAGCATTGCAACCCCAAACATTAAGAAATGACAGCTTAGGTTTTTATCAAACCATAATTCACACGGTGTCATCTCAACGGATTTAGAGGGTGCCCCATTTAAAGTGAATGTAGTTGTCTCTAATGCATAACCCCAAAACTATAGTAGCAAAACGATAAGAGACATCATAGCACGCACCATATCCAATAGAGCATGACTATGACGTTCGGACACACCATCACACTATGGTGTTCCAGGTGGCGTGAGTTGTGAAACAACTTTCACATTGTCTAAAGTTGTATGCCAAACTCGTAACTCAGATATTCACCTCCACGATCATATCGCAGACATTTTTATCATCTTGTCACGATGATCTTAAACCTCACTCTGAATTTGCTTGAACTTTTCAAATGATTCAAACTTGTGTTTCATTAAGTCAATATACACCATATCTACTCAAATCATCAGTGAAGTTAAGAAAATAACGATATCCACCGCATGCTACAAGACTCATTGGATTGCATACATCAACATGTATTATTTCCAATAAATCAGTTGCCCGCTCCATCAAACCGGAAAACGGGGTCCTTAGTCATCTTGCCCAGGAGGCATGGTTCGCATGTATCAACCGATTCGAAATCGAATGAGTCCAAAGATCCATCAACGTGGAGTTTCTTCATGCGATTTATACCAATATGACATTTAGCGGTAGTGCCACAAGTATGTGGTAATATCATTAGTAAATTTGTATCTTTTTGCATCAATGTGATGAACATGTGTATTATTACGATCAAGATTCAACAGACCATTCTCACTGGGTGCATGACCATTGAAGGTATTATTCATGTAAACAGAATAACCATTATTCTCTAACTTAAATGAATAACCGTGTTGCAATAAACACGATCTAATCACTTTCATGCTCAATGCAAAACACCAAATAACATTTATTTAGGTTCATCACTAATCCCGAAGGTAGAGAGAGCGTGCGATGTTGATCACATCAACCTTTGGAAACATTTCCAACACACATCGTCACCTCACCCTTAGCTAGCTCTCTGTTTATTCCGTAGCTTTTATTTCGAGTTACTAACATTTAGTAACTGAACCGGTATCCAATACCCAGGTGCTACTAGGAGTACTAGCAAGGTACACATCAATAACATGTATATCAAATATACTTTTGTCGATGTTGCCAGCCATCTTATCTACCAAGTATCTAGGGTTGTTCCGCTTCAGTAACCGCTCTCCTCATAATCGAAGCACTTAGTGTCTGGTTTGGGTTCAACTTTGGGTTGCTTCACTGGAGTGGGACCTGACTTGCCATCCATGAAGTTTCCCTCCTTGCCCTTGTCCTTCTCGAAACTGTGGTTTTACTAACCATCAACACTTGACGCTCCTTCTTGATTTCTACCTTCGTGGTGTCAAACATCGCGAACAGCTCAGGGATCATTATTTCTATCCCTGGCATTTTATAGTTCATCACTAAGTTCTAGTAGCTTAGTGACAGTGACTTGGAGAACTATATCAATCACTATCTTATCTGGAAGATCATCTCCCACTCGATTCAAGTGATTGAAGCACCCAGACAATCTGAGCACATGCTCAACGAATGAGCTATTCTCTTTCCTCTTGCAGGCAAAGAATCTTGTTGGAGATCTCATATCTCACAACACGGGCACAAGCCTGAGATCCTAATTTCAGCTCTTAGAACATCTCATATGTTTCGTGACGTTCAAAATGTTTCGGAGCCTCAATTCTAAGTTGTAATGCATGACGCACTAAACTATCAAGTAGTCATCAGAACGTGCCTGTCAGATGTTCACAACATCTACAGACGATGCTAGAGGGGTTGGCGCACCGAGCGGTGCTTTAAGGACATAAGCCTTCTGTTCAGCAATGAGGACAATCCTCAGATCACGGACCCAGTCCGCAATATTGCTACCATCATCTTTCAACTCTATTTCTCTAGGAACATATAAAAATACAAGGGAGCTACAACGTGAGCTAGTAATCTACAACATAATTTGCAAAGACACTACTGACTATGTTCATGATAATGAGTTAAATTAATCAAATTACTTAAGAACTCCCACTCAAATTGACATCCCTCTGCTCATTCGAGTGATACATGATCCAAATTCACCAACTCAAGTCCGATCATCACATGAGTTGAGGTGGTTTCAATGGTGAACATCATCATGTTGATCATATCTACTATATGACTCATGTTCGACCTTTCGGTCTCTTGTATTCTGAGGCCATCTCTGTACATGCTAGGCTCATCAAGTTTAACCCGAGTGTTCTACATGTGCAACACTGGCTTGCACCCGTTCATCACGTGGTGTCTCAACACGGCAAACTTTCACAATGGTGCACACTCGGGGAGAACACAATTCATCTTGAAATTTAAGTGAGGGATCACCTTATAATGCTACTGTCGTCCTAAGCAAAACAGGGTGCATCAAAGGATTAACATCACATGCAAATCATAAGTGGCATGATATGGCCATGAACTTGTGCTTTTGATCTCCATCTTGAAAGCACCGGCATGATCTCCATTGTCACTGGCACGACACCATGATCTCCATCATCTTGATCTCCATCAACGTGTCGCCATCGGGGTTGTCGCGCCCACCATGCTTCTACTACTATTGCTACCGTTTAGCGATAAAGTAAAGCATTACATAGCGCTTAATGATTGACACGCAGGTCATACAACAATTAAAGACAACCCTATGGCTCCTGCCATTTGCCGTACTCATCGACATGCAAGTCGTGATATTCTATACAACACATGATCATCTCATACATCACATATATCTCATCATGTAATTGGCCATATCACATCACAACATACCCTGCAAAAACAATTTATACGTCCTCTAATTGTTGTTGCATGTTTTATGTGGCTGCTACAGCTATCTAGCAAGAACAATTCTCACCTACGCATAAACCACAATGGTGATACATAAGTTGCTTTTCAACCTTCTCAAGGACCGCCTTTGTCGAATCCAATCCAACTAAAATAGGAGAAACCGACACCCGCCAGCCATCTATGAAACAAGTTGCAGTTGAGGGAACCGGTCTCTCATAATCGTACGAGTAATGTTGGTCGGTCCGCTTCATCCTACAATACCGCTGAACCAAAACATGACCAAGCGAGGAAGCAATCTAAGCATCAACGCCCACAAACACTTTGTGTTCTACTCGAGATCTCATCTACACATAGACCTAGCTCATGATGCCACTGAAGGGGAACGTTGCATGGGAAACAAAAAAATTCCTACTCACACGCAAGATCTATCCATGGTGATGAGCATCTACGAGAGGGAGAGTGGATCTACATACCCTTGTAGATCGCTAAGCGGGAAGCGTTAAGAAACGCGGTTGGTGTAGTCAAACGTCATTGCGATCCAAATCGCCGAGCGTCCCGCGATCCAATAACGATCCGTCTTGCGATCTCATCACGATCCGTCCCACGATCTCATCATGATCCGTCCTGTGATCCAATCACGAATCGTCTCGTGATCTTGATCATGGTCCTTCTGATCTAGTACCGAACTGACGGCACCTCCGCGTTCAACACACGTACAGCTCGATGACGATCTCCACCTTCTTGATCCAGCAAGAGGGAGCGGAGAGGTAGATGAGTTCTCTGGCAGCATGACAGCGCCGTGGCGATGGTGGTGGAGCAATTCTGGCAGGGCTTCGCCTAAGCACTGCAGAAAACCGATCTAGAGGAGAAACTATGCACTAGAGGAACGGGCAACACGTGGCTAAAAAACCAGTGCCAAAAAACCTAAAACCTCTAGTATATATAAGAGGAAGAGAGGGGGAGGCTTGGCCATCAAGGGGCTAGACCTTGGCTTTGGGCGAATCAAGGAGGAGAGGAGGAATCCTCCTCCAATCCTAGTAGGACTAGGACTCCTCCTTATTTTGGTCTTTTTGCCTTTTTACACCTTTTTCTCTTTGGGTTTTCTTCCCAGCCGCATAGGCCTTGTGTGGGACTTCCATGAGCCCACTAAGGGATGGTATTCACTCTCCCACATCCCATGCAGCCTCTTGGGTCGAAATACCCCTCCCGATGGTCTCCCAGTACACTACCGGCACTCCCGGTACACTACCGATGAGCCCGAAACTTTTCCGGCGACCAAAATAGGATCAAAATAGGACTTCCTATATATCAATCTTTAACTCCGGACCATTCCGGAGCTCCTCCTGACGTCCAGGATCTCATCCAGGACTCCGAACAACCTTCAGTCACCACCATACATAACTCTATACTACCAAAACGTCACCAAACCTTAAGCGTGCAGACCCTGTGGATTCGAGAACTATGTAGACATGACTGAGACACCTCTACGATCAATAACCAATAGTGGTACCTGGATGTCCATATTGGTTCCTACATATTCTATGAAGATCTTTATCGGTCGAACCTCTATGTCAAGGATTCAGTTAATCCCGTATGATGTTCCCTTTGTTCTACGGTATGTTACTTGCCCGAGAGTCGATCGTCGGTATCTCCATACCTAGTTCAACCTCGTTACCGGCAAGTCACTTTACTCGTTCTGTAATACAAGACCCCGTGACTAACACTTAGTCACATTGCTTGCAAGGCTTATTGTGATGTTGTATTACAGAGTGGGCCCTGAGATACCTCTCCGTCACATGGAGTAACAAATCCCAGTCTTGATCCATGCCAACCCAACAGACACCCTCGGATATACTTGTAGAGCACCTTTATAGTCACCCAGTTACCTGGCGATGTTTGATACACACAAGGCACTCCTCCGGTGTCCATGAGTTGCATGATCTCATGGTCATAGGAACATATACTTGACATGCAGAAAACAGTAGCAATAAACTGACAAGATCATATGCTATGTTTGTAGTTTGGGTCTTGTCCATCACATCATTCTCCTAATGATGTGATCCCGTCATCAAATGACATCTCATGTCCATGGCTAGAAAACCATAACCATCTTTGATCAACGAGCCAGTCTACTAGAGGCATACTAGGGACATGGGGTTGTCTATGTATCCACACATGTATCTGAGTTTCCGATCAATACAATTATAGCATGGATAATAAATGATTATAATGAACAAGGAAATATGATAATAACCAATTTATTATTGTCTCTAGGGCATATTTCCAACACATAGCCATTGGTGGGCAGCGTTGACTTCTCCGCCCGCGCTGGGCTGTGGCTGCCACATTGCATGGGAGGGAACCCCTCTACGTCCTCAGGGGGCTCCGGGCGTGTACAACCCATTGAGTTCGTACATGTGGCTGGCACGGTAGAACTGGGAGGTGTATCTAGGAGCTCACGAGGGCGCTTTGGCCTCATGAGGTCCCTACCTTAAGGCGGGTTGCACTTGGGTCTTCTTGTAGATGGCACTACCCGAGGTCTTGGAATCTTCATTCCAACTTGCACCGAGCGTCCTCCCTAGGGCCTTTGGGAGGGATAAGCACCAGTGACCCCAGGAGATGAAGTGAACGGGGCCGACCCGCCAAACAGAGCTCGGTCACTGGATTTTTCAACGCTGCAAGGACGGACCCGATCACAGACGTCGTGCCCAGTCCTCCCATTGAGGCGGCCCCAGGTAGGCCTGCTCGGGAGTGACGACATTCTCGCTAGCAAAAAGCCGAGCAAGCAAAGTGGGAAACATTAGGAAACAGGTTACATAGATGAAAACTCCTGAAATATGGGAAACACGGTGGCTGCAGGGGTACGCCCTGATCACCTGGGGAGGACGCGGCCTAGCAGGCGCCCTTAAACGAGACAAGCCAAAAAGTTACCTTGCACAAATCAACAAAAATTCACCTGGCGGCGATGCCGCTGAAGAGCCGAAGCTACCGTTGTAGCCTGATCATGTAACTCCACGAGCGCGACCCTCACGGGCCCGTCGTCTCTCGGGGCCCGGGACCCATGCTCGGTCCGGGCATCTCCTCCAACTCCTCGTCACGTCTCGGCAGGCAAGGCACGAGCATGGCCCGGGCGAGATGCTGGAACGTGACTCCAGTGTTCGCCAGGCCGAAGGGCATGCAGACATAGTTGTGCGGATAGGCCCACCCATGGTCGGGACGCGCCGTCCAGAAATGTCCCTGGGACATGGCTGGGAGACCGGGCCAATGGTGGAGGCTGCGATTGGTGGTGCAAGGCAGTCCCTTCCTTGCCCGGCATGTGCCTCCTAAAGTTCTTTGATCACCTTAATGACCGACTCTTGCAAGCTTGGCGCATCGCGCTAAGCCCCTGGTTCTGGCAGTCGCGCATTGGGACGTGCCTCGAGGTTGTGCCCGAATGCCTCCCTTATCTCACCGGCCAAGCTGGGGGCTGGGCGGAAGCCCCCGAGCCTGACCCAAGGGGGCGTCGAGCGTGCCTTCCTATGCAACGGAAGGGGTGGCATCGTTCCCGAATGCAGAGCACGAGGCTCTGCCCTTGGAGGTTCCAGCCCCCTGGCGCTCCACGAGAGTGAGCTGCTTCTTCGCCCTGCGTTCATCCTCGCATGGCGGGGCATCCTCCTCATCATCCGAGTGTTCGGCTGCAGCCACGCGATAAGCACGGTCGACGGAGCAGACGACATCCTTTTCATCACAAGCAACGGTGATGACGCCGCCACTCCCCGGCATCTTGAGGACATTGTAGCCGTGATGATTCACCACCATGAACTTGGCGAGCGCCGGGTATCCGAGGATGGAATTGTATGGGAGGTGGATGTGGGTGACATCGAAGACGATGGTCTCGGTGGAGTATTTCTTGCGTTCACAGAAAGTGACAGGCAAGCGTACTTGCCCGATGGGAACTGTGGAACCATTAGTGACTCCTGAGAAGGGTTTGGTTGGCATAAGTTGGTCGTACGGTACTTGGAGTGTCTCGAAAGTCTCGATGGAGAGGACATTGAGCCCAGCTCCACTGTCGATGAGGGTCTTGGTGACGAGGACGTTGCTGATGGTTGGGGTGCACAGCATGGGGAGCTTGTCGGCCATGGCTGAGTACATGAGTTGATCCCTCGAGTCGAAGGTGATGGCAGTCTAGGACCACTGAGGGGGTGCATGGCCTCGGGCTTTGAGAGTGCCACGTTCACTTTCTGTGCGAACTGCTTGAAGACGCGGTTGGAGGCTGGGGCCTGAGCACCGCCCAGGATACAGGCCACGGCCTTGATCTCCTGGAAGTCCCCAGCTCTGTCATCTTGCATGTCCTCTTCCTTCCTTCTGAGTGGAGGTGGTAGTGGTGGTAGGCCGGCCTCATGAGGGCAGACCTCACGGCGCCGACCGTGTCGCGACCCCTCTAGAGGGTCATCGCGCCAGTGGTCCCCTCGAGCCTGATCGCGCCAGCGGTCCTCCTGAGGCTGGTCGTGCCAGTGGTCCTCCCGAGGCTGGACGACCACCCCTGGCGCTGGTCCCTATTGTCCCAGCAGCCTTCGCCATGCCCAAAGCCACGGTCGGTGCGTTCGGGGCATCGGCCAAAGTGTTCGGCATGAACTAGCCTGAGCTCCGACCAGTCGGTGGTGTCATGGTTGTTGGTGCCATGGAAGATGCAGGTCGGTCTCCCCCCCCCCCGTTGGGTGCTCCTTGTCTCAGCTGCGCTTCGCCTCGGGCTCGGCTGTGAGTACCACCGGGGCCTTCCACTTCACCTCCTTGTCCTTGGTCTTCTTCTCCTCTGGATCTGCCGTCGGAAGCTTATGGAGAGACAGGTGGCCCTCCTCGGCCTTGGCGCACCTATTCGCCAGGTTGAACATCTCCAGGGAAGAGCACAACTCGTCGTTCATGGCGAGCTCTTCTTTCATCTTGGTGTCTGTGACACCGTTGGCAAAAGCAAAGATGATGGCCTCATCCGACGCCTTCGGGATCTTGAGGCGTGTGGTGGTGAAGCGTTATATGTACTTGTGTAGGGTCTCCCCATCCTGTTTCTTCACACGCTGCAAGTCGTTCACGATGAGCGCGCGGTCGCGGGTACCTTGGAAGTTGGTAACGAACCGCTTGCGTGGGTCTTCCCAGGAGGTGATGGATCCCACCAGAAGGTTAAGGAACCAGGAGAGCGCACCGCCCTTGAGCGCCATGGGGAACCAGCACACCATGACCTTGTTGTCCCCGCCAGCAGCACGGACGCTCAGCAAGTAGAGTTGCAGGAATTTGGCGGGATCCGCAGTGCCGCCGTAGCGAGGCGGGAGATCGGGTTTGAACTTGCAGGGCCATGTAGTTGGATGGAGCTCCGACGCGATGGCGAGGCAGCTCATTGGCTCGACGGGTGCTGCTGCACGTGCGGGCGGGGCCTGGTCTTGACACTCCTGAGGGGACGCCTCGAGTGGTGCCCGGTCGCGGTGCTGGTTCAGCAGCACAGGGAATGTGCACGCGTTGACGTGCGGTCGGGGCAACACCTAGCAGCTTACTTCATCTCTTGCCCTTGCTCGCGGCCCGTGGGGCTGGTCGTGCGGGTGAGCCTCGCGCCTGGTCTCGGGGTCGATGTCGCATTGCGGAGTAGGTGGCGGCGCATCATGGGCCCCGTTGTCCACCAGTGGGGGCTAAGGTTGAGTGATTAGGAAAGGGCTAAAGCATCATGGGAGGCATTGACGAGATGTACGATCCGCCGAGGCCAATCGTCGTAGCGGTCGGGGGCGGGGCGGTAACGGAGCATCTCCATCGCCATGGCGAGTGCGCCCGAATTGCGCGTAGGCCCAGGCCGGACGTGGGAGGATGACTCTATCGTTGGGACGATCAACAGAGTGGCGGTGCGGCCTGATACATCCATTTTGCAGCATGATTTTATATTGATATTTATTGCATTATGGGCTGTTATTACACGTTATGGTACAATACTTATGCCTTTTCTCTCTTATTTTACAAGGTTTACATGAAGAGGGAGAATGTCGGCAGCTAAAATTCTGGTCTGGAAAAGGAGCAAATCTGAGATACCTATTCTGCACACTCCAAAAGTCCTAAAAAATTATGGAGAATATTTTTGGACTTAATAAAAACTGGCGCAAGAATCAACCAGAGGGGGGGCACCTGCAGGCCACAAGCCTGCTAGGCGCGGCCACCCCCCTGGCCGCGCCTAGCAGGCTTGTGGGGCCCCTATGGCTCCTCTGACGCCCATCTTCTGCTATATGAAGTGTTTTGACCTGGAAAAAATTAGAAGGGAACTTTCGGGACGAAGTGTCGCCGTCTCGAGGCCGAACTTGGGTAGAACCAATCTAGAGGTCCGGCAGGGCTGTTTTGCCAGGGAAACTTCCCCCCCCCCCCAGAGGGGGAAATCGAAGCCATCGTCATCACCAACGATCCTCTCATCAAGAGGGGGTCAATCTCCATCAACATCTTCACCAGCACCATCTCCTCTCCAAACCCTAGTTCATCTCTTGTATCCGATCTTTGTCTCAACACCTCAGATTGGTACATGTGGGTTGCTAGTAGTGTTGATTACTCCTTGTAGTTGATGCTAGTTGGTTTACTTGCTGGAAGATCATATGTTCAGATCCTTTATGATAATTAATACTCCTCTGATTATGAACATGAACATGCTTTGTGAGTAGTTACGTTTGTTCCTAAGGACATGGGATAAGTCTTGTTATAAGTAATCATGTGAATTTGGTATTTGTTCGATATTTTGATGAGATGTATGTTGTCTCTCCTCTAGTGGTGTTATGTGAACTTCGACTACATAACACTTCACCATTATTTGGGCCTAGGGGGGAGGCATTGGGAATTAATAAGTAGATGATGGGTTGCTAGAGTGATAGAAGCTTAAACCCTAGTTGATGCGTTGCTTCGTAAGGGGCTGATTTCGATCCATATGTTTCATGCTATGGTTAGGTTTACCTTAATTCTTCTTTCTTTCGTAGTTGTGGATGCTTACGAGGGGGGTTAATCATAAGTGGGAGGTTTGTCCAAGTAAGGGAAACACCCAAGCACCGGCCCACCCACATATCAAATTATCAAAGTAACGAATGTGAATCAAATGAGCATGATGAAAACTAGCTTGACAGAAATTCCCATGTGTCCTCGGGAGTGCTTTGCTTAATATAAGAGTTTGTCCAGGCCTGTCCTTTTCTACACAAAGGATTGGGCTACCTTTTTGCATGTTTTCTACACTTGTTACTTGTTACTCATTACGAATTATCTTATCACAAAACTATCTACCACCGATAACTTCAGTGCTTGCAGAGAATACCTTACTGGAAACCGCTTGTCATTTCCTTCTCCTCCTCGTTGGGTTTGACACTCTTACTTATCAAAAGGACTATGATAGATCCCCTATACTTGTGGGTCATCAAGAATCTTTCCTGGCGCCGTTGCCGGGGAGTGAAGCGCCTTTGGTAAGTGGAATTTGGTAAGGAAAATTTTATATGGTGTGCTGAAATTTACTGTCACTTGTCACTATGGAAAGTAATCCTTTGAGGGGCTTATTCGGGGTATCCTCAACTCGATCGGAAACACAAAGAGTTTTCCATCAACCTACTGAACCTACAAAAAATATTTATTATGAAATTCCTTCGGGTATGATAGAGAAACGCTGGCTAATGCTTATGCAGGAGATGCAACACTACATCCTGATTTGCATCTAATCTATGTGGATGAAGTTTCTGGATTATTTAAGCTTGCATGTCTACCCGAGGATCATGTCAAGAAGAAGGTATTTCCTTTCTTTGAAGGAGAAGGCATTGACATGGTATAGGCTATGTGATGATATTGGATCATCGAGCTACAACCGATTGAAGATGGAATTTCATCAGAAGTTTTATCCTATGCATCTAGTTCATCATGATCGGAATTATATTTATAACTTTTGTCCTCGTGAAGGATAAAGAATCGCTCAAGCTTGGGGGAGGCTTAAGTCAATGTTATATTCATGCCCCAATCATGAGCTGTCTCGAGAAATTATTATTCAGAATTTGTATGCTCAGCTTTCTCGTAATGATCAATCCATGCTCGATACTTCTTGTGTTGGTTCCTATATGAAGAAGGATATTGACTTCAAATGGGACTTATTGGAAAGAATTAAATGCAACTCTGAAGATTGGGAACTCGGCGAAGGTGAGGAGTCAGGTATGAACCTTAAGTTTGATTGTGTTAAATCCTTCATAGACATCGATGCTTTTCGTGAATTTAGCACTAAATATTAACTTGACTCTGAGATAGTAGCTTCTTTTTGTGAATCTTTTGTTGCTCATGTTGATCTCCCTAAGGAGAAGTGGTTTAAATATCATCCTCCCATTGAAGTGAAAGTACTTGAGCGTGTTAAAGTTGAAAAGAAAACTATTACTTATAATGATGATCTTGTTATTCCCACTACTTACATTGAAATACCACCTTTCCTTGTTAGAATAAAGGAACATGCTAAAGCTTCAACTGTGGTTCGTAAGAGCTGTGCTAGAACACCTACACCCCCTGAGCAAATTAAAGTTGAGCCTAGTATTGCTATAGTTAAGGATCTCTTGGTTGATAATATTGATGGGCATGTTATTTAATTTTGTGATGAAGCTGCTAGAATTGTTAAACTTGATGCTAAAGATAAACATAGACCCATTGTTGGCACACCTGTTGTTTCTATTAAAATAGGAGATCATTTTTATCATGGCTTATGTGATATGGGTGCTAGTGTGAGTGCAATTCCCTTTTCCTTATATAAAGAGATTATGAATGATATTGCACCAACTGAGTTAGAGGAAATTGATGTTACAATTAAGCTTACTAATAGAGACACTATATCACCAGTTGGGATTATTAGAGATGTTGAAGTCTTGTGTGGGAAAATAAAATATCCTACTGATTTTCTTGTTCTTGGATCCCCACAAGATGATTTTGGTCACATTATATTTGGTAGACCCTTCTTGAATACCGTTAATGCCAGGATAGATTGTGAGAAGGAAATAATTACCGTAAGTTTTGGGGATACGTCTCGTGAGTTTAATTTCTCTAAATTTCGTAGACAACTCCATGATAAAGAATTTCCTAGTAAGGATGAAATTATTGGTCTTTCTTCTATTGTTGTTCCTCCTACTAATCCTTTAGAGCAATATTTGCTAGACCACGAAAATGACATGTATATGAATGAAAGGAATGAAATAGATAAGATTTTCTTTGATCAACATCCTATTCTGAAACACAACTTGCCCATTGAAATACTTGGGGATCCTCCTCCACCCAACGGTGATCCCATGTTTAAGCTTAAACAATTACTAGATACTCTGAAATATGCTTATCTTGATGAAAATAAGATATATCCTGTTATTATTAGTGCTAACCTTTCAGAGCATGAAGAACAAAGATTATTGAAAACTCTGAGGAAGCACCGTGTTGCTATTGGATATACTCTTGATGATCTTAAGGGCATTAGTCCCACTCTATGTTAGCACAAAATTAAAATAGAGCCTGATGCTAAACCAGTCGTTGATCACCAATGACGGTTGACTCCTAAAATGAAGGAAGTGGTAAGAAATGAAATATTAAAGCTTCTGGAGGCAGGTATTATTTACATGTTGCTGATAGTAGATGGGTTAGTCCCGTTCATTGTGTCCCAAAGAAAGGAGGTATTGCCGTAGTTCCTGATGATAAAAATGAATTGATCCCGCAGAGAATTGTTACGGGTTATAGAATGGTAATTTATTTTAGGAAATTGAATAAAGCTACTAGAAAAGATCATTACCCTCTACCTTTCATTGATCAAATGGTAGAAAGATTATCCAAACACACACATTTTTCCTTTTTAGATGGTTATTCTGGTTTCTCTCAAATACCTATGTCAAAAGAGGACCAAAAGAAAACCACCTTTACCTGCCCTTTTGGTACCTTTGCTTATAAACGTATGCCTTTTGGTTTATGCAATGCACCTGCTACCTTTCAAAGATGCATGACTGCTATATTCTCTAATTTTTTGTGAAAGGATTGTTGAGGTTTTCATGGATTATTTTTCCGTTGAAGGAACTTCTTTTGATTATTGTTTGAGCAACCTTGATCGAGTTTTGCAGAGATGTGAAGAAACTAATCTTGTCTTGAATTGGAAGAAGTGCCACTTTGTGGTGAATGAAGGCATTGTCTTGGGACATAAAATTTCCGAAAGAGGTATTGAAGTTGATAAGGCTAAAGTTGATGCTATTGAAAAAATATCGTCCCCTACGGATATCAGAGGTATAAGAAGTTTCCTTGGTCACGCTGGTTTCTATAGGAGATTTATTAAAGATTTCTCTAAGATTTCTAGGCCTCTCACTAATCTCTTGCAAAAATATGTTCCATTCGTTTTTTATGATGATTGTGTAGAAGCTTTTGAAATTTTCAAGAATGCTTTGATTTCTGCACCTGTTGTTCAACCACCTAATTGGAACCTACCCTTTGAAATTATGTGTGACGCTAGTGATTATGCCGCTGGTGCTGTTCTAGTACAAAGAGTTGATAAGAAATTAAATTTTATTCATTATGCTAGCAAAACTCTAAACAGTGCTCAAAGAAACTATGCTACCACTGAAAAAGAATTTTTAGCAGTTGTGTTCGCTTGTGATAAGTTTAAACCTTATATTGTTGATTCTAAAGTAATTGTTCACACTGATCATGCTGATATTAAATATCTCATGGAAAAGAAAGATGCTAAACCTAGATTAATCAGGTGGGTTCTTCTGCTACAAGAATTTGATTTGCATATTGTTGATAGAAAGGGTGCTGATAACCCCGTAGCAGATAACTTGTCTAGGTTACAGAATGTTCTTGATGACTCACTACCTATTGATGATAGCTTCCCTGATGAACAATTAGCTGTCATAAATGCTTCGCATAATACTCCTTGGTATGCTGATTATGCCAATTACATTGTCGCTAAATTTATACCGCCTAGTTTCACATACCAGCAAAAGAAAAAGGTTTTCTATGATTTAAGACACTACTTCTGGGATGACACACACCTTTATAAAGAAGGAGTAGATGGTGTTATTAGACGTTCTGTACCTGAGCATGAATAGGAACAGATCCTACAGAAGTGTCATTCTGAGGCCTACGGAGGACACCACGCTGGAGATAAAACTGCACATAAGGTATTACAATCTGGTTTTTATTGGCCTACTCTCTTCAAGGATGCTCGTAAGTTTGTCTTGTCATGTGATGAATGTCAAAGAATTGGCAATATTAGTAGATGTCAGGAAATGCCTATGAATTACTCTCTTGTTACTGAACCATTTGATGTTTGGGGTTTTGATTATATGGAACCTTTTCCAACGTCCAACGGGTACACTCATATTTTAGCTGCTGTTGATTATGTTACTAAGTGGGTAGAAGCTATTCCAACTAGTAGTGACGATCATAACACCTCTATTAAGATGCGTAAAGAAGTTATTTTCCCTAGATTTGGAGTCCCGGATATTTAATGACTCATGGTGGTTCACATTTTATTCATGGTGCTTTTCATAAATTGCTTGCTAAGTATGATGTTAATCATAGAATTGCATCTCCTTATCATCCTCAGTCTAGTGGTCAATTAGAATTAAACAATAGAGAAATTAAATTGATCTTGCAAAAGACGGTTAGTAGATCTAGGAAGAATTGGTGTAAGAAACTTGACGATGCATTATGGGCTTATAGAACTACTTAGAACAATCCTATGCGTATGTCTGCATATAAAATGGTTTATGGTAAAGCATGTCACTTACCTCTAGAGCTAGAGCATAAAGCTTATTGGACAATCAAAGATCTCAACTATGATTTCAAACTTGTTGGTGAGAAGAGGTTATTTGACATTAGCTCACTTGATGAATGGAGAACTCGGGCCTATGAGAATGCCAAGCTGTTTAAACAGAAAGTTAAGAGATGGCAAGATAAAAGGATACAAAAGCGTGAATTTAATATAGGTGATCATGTCTTGCTATACAATTCTCGATTAAGATTTTTTGCAGGAAAACTTCTCT
Source organism: Hordeum marinum (assembly GCA_022496015.1). NCBI lineage: Eukaryota > Viridiplantae > Streptophyta > Magnoliopsida > Poales > Poaceae > Hordeum > Hordeum marinum. The sequence goes on from CM039673.1 coordinate 374,065,818, forward strand.
CTAAATGGGAAGGACCATACATCATTGAGGAGGTATATTGCTCCGGTGCCATCAAGATCAACAACACCGAAGGCACAAATCCGAAGGTGGTAAACGGGCAAAGAATCAAACATTATATCTCAGGTACTCCCATCAATCTTGAAACCAATGTTATCAATACCATAACTCCCGAAGAACATATTAGGGAGATTTACCGGAATGTTTCAGACTCCAAAAAGGAATAGGTACGTGGTACGGTAAGTAAACAAACTCCAAAAGTTTCCCAATAGTAATTTTATTTAGTTTTGGAATATTTACAAAATTAGGAAAATAAAAAGTAGTCCAAAGGACGCATGGGGAGGCGACAAGCCTGCTAGGCGCGGCCACCCCCCTGGCCGTGCCTAGGGGGCTTGTCACCACCCCGTGCGCCCCCGGGACTCTGTTTTCTTGTGGTACACTCCTTCGGGTTGGCAAAAATTCATTATATAATCTCCCAAAGGTTTGCACTTTCATATAACAACAATATCTCATTTTTCGTTTTGAGATGTTTCGGCAGAAGATTTAGAGCAAGATGTTGTCCCAAGAGTCTGATGGGGAGAGCTACATATCGCATTATCTTGCCAATCCCAAGCTCTATGTGGACCAAGATCCGTATGGAATATTCTTGGAGGAGGAACAGGAAGAAAAGTATAGAGAAGAAAGCTCAGATGAAGAGGAGACTCATATGCCTCAACTGGGACACATGCACGTGGAGTTTAGGAAATCAAGCCTCCCAAACACAAGAAGAAAGCCCGAGGTTCTAATTATTCCTTCTCGTTTTCTATAGGAGAGTAAGGAGGAATTATGTCAAATGATATTGAAGCTCGAGAAGGAAGTAGATGACCTAAGGGAACAAAATTTTGTGCTTAAGAGGAAATTGAACAAGTTTCCATCTTCATCAACAACTCCACCACCATCACCTCCGAAGAAGGACACCTGAGCACATGGGTATGGGCACTCCCCTTGGCTTGTGCCAAGCTTGGGGGAGGTACCCTGGTATCGTATCACATCACACCTTTTTCCTTTTTCGTGTTTCTTATCTTTCCTAGTTCGATCCTTTTTTATTTTGTTTTGATCTAGTAGAATAAAAGTTCTAGTATGATCTACCTTTTAGTTTTTGCTTTTGCTCCCCTTATGTAAGCAATTCCGAGAGTTATATAATAAAAAGTAGTTTTTGGAGGACTTTGCTAGATTACTATGATCTTGAAAGTAATGAATAAAGAATAATAGAACAAAAGCAAAGAGTATACATAGTGATTTTATGGGGAGTGATGACTTCACATATAAAAAGTATGGTGATTGAAATTTGTTGGGGGTTAACAAACGTAGTAATTGGTCATTGGTGCAATTGAAAGGAAGTGATTAAGATAGAGACATTCACGTATAAATATATTATCTTGGACATCTTTTACGATTGTGACCACTCATTAAAATATTACATGACAAGAAGTTGATGTTGGACAAGGAAGACAACATAATAGGTTATGTTTGCTTGCCTCAGGATAGAAGTTATATGGTTTTAGATCCTCCAACATGTGGTGCTTGCTTCCACCTCATAATAGCCAAAACTTCCGCACCAAGTAGAGATACTACTTGTGCATCCAAACACCTCAACCTAGTTTTGCCATGAGAGTCCACCATACCTACCTATGGATTGAATAATATCCTTCAAGTAAGTTGTCATCGGTGCAAAGGCAATAAAAATTGCTCCTAAATATGTGTGATCTTTTATTGTAAGGGAAATAAGTGTTGTATGAACCTGTGATAGTAAAGAAATAAAAGCGACAGACTGCATAATAAAGGTTACTATCACAAAGGGCAATACAACGCAGCATTCCTCTGCATTAAGAGTTTGTGCATCCAAAAATAAAAAGCGCATGACAACCTCTGCTTCCCTCTGCGAAGGGCCTATCTGTTACTTTTAACTTTTAGTACTTACCTTTATGAAGAGTCATCGTGATCCTCACCGCTTCCTATATTTTGCCTCTCTCTTGGCAAGCATTATGTGTTGGGTAACGATCTAGACTTATATATCCACTCAGATGTGGGTGATCATGAGTTATTATTGTTGACATCACCCTTGAGGTGAATAGTCGGGAGGCAAAACTATAAGTCCCTATCTTCCTCTGTGTTCGATTGAAGCTTTGATCTCGTGGGTACCGCGTGAGTGCTAGGAATTGTGAAAGACTAAAAGATGATTGAGTATGTGGATTTGCTTTAAAAGATCTTATATCGACTCTTTCTGATGTTATGATAAATTGTCAATTGCTTCAATGACTAAGATCATAGTTTGTTGGTTGTCAATAGAGTTCTTGGTTCATATTTTATCTTGTGAATGAATTGTTACTCTAGTATAAAGAATCACATACAAAGAGTATTGTTGTTCTAAAGTTGATCATGATGCCCTTATGTCCGTATTTTATTTTATCGACACCTCTATCTCTAAACATGTGGACATATTCATCGATCTCGGCTTTCGCTTGAGGGCAAGCGAGGTCTAAGCTTTGGGGGGTTGATACGTCCATTTTGCACCATAATCTTATATTGATAGTTATTGCATTATGGGATATTATTACACGTTATGTACAATACTTATGCCTTTTCTCTCTTATTTTACAAGGTTTACATGAGGAGGGAGAATGCTGGCAGCTAGAATTCTGGACTAGAAAAGGAGCATATCTGAGATACCTATTCTGCACAACTCCAAAAGTCCTGAAAATTTACGGAGAATGTTTTTGGATTTAATAAAAAATACTGGTGCAAGAATCAACCAGAGGGGGCCCACCTTCAGGCCACAAGCCAACTAGGCGCGACCACCCCCCTGGCTACACCTAGCAGGCTTGTGGGGCCCCTGTAGCTCCTCCGATGCCCATCTTCTGCTATATGAAGCGTTTTGACCTAGAAAAATCAAAAGGGGGCTTTCAGGACAAAGCATCGCCATCTCGAGGCGGAACTTGGGCAGAACCAATCTAGAGCTCCGACAGGGCTGTTCTGCCGAGGAAACTTCCCTTCCAGAGGAGGAAATTGAAGCCATCTTCATCACTAATGCCCCTCTCAACGAGAGGGGGTCAATATCCATCAACATCTTCACCAGCACCATCTCCTCTTCAAACCCTAGTTCATCTCTTGTATCCGATCTTTGTCTCAACACCTTAGATTGGTACATGCGGGTTGCTAGTAGTGTTGATTACTCCTTGTAGTTGATACTAGTTGGTTTACTTGCTGGAAGATCATATGTTCAGATCCTTTATGATAATTAATATTCCTCTGATTATGAACATGAATATGCTTTGTGAGTAGTTATGTTTGTTCCTGAGGACATGGGATAAGTCTTGTTATAAGTAATCATGTGAATTTGGTATTCGTTCGATATTTTGGTGAGATGTATGTTGTCTCTCCTCTAGTGGTGTTATGTGAACGTCAACTACATAACACTTCACCATTATTTGGGCCTACGGGTAGGCATTGGGAAGTAATAAGTAGATGATGGGTTGCTAGAGTGAGAGAAGCTTAAACCCTAGTTTATGTGTTGCTTTGTAAGGGGTTGATTTGGATCCATATGTTTCATGCTATCGTTAGGTTTACCTTAGTTCTTCTTTCGTAGTTGTGGATGCTTGCGAGGGGGGTTAATCATAAGTGGGAGGTTTGTACAATTAAGGGAAACACCCAAGCACCGGCCCACCCACATATCAAATTATCAAAGTAACGAACGTGAATCAAATGAGCATGATGAAAACTAGCTTGACAGAAATTCCCATGTGTCCTTGGGTGTGCTTTGCTTAATATAAGAGTTTGTCCAGGCCTGTTCTTTGCTACAAAAAGGATTGGGCTACCTTTCTGCACCTTTGCTACACTTGTTACTTGTTACTCGTTACGAATTATCTTATCACAAAACTATCTGTCACCGATAATTTCAGTGCTTGCAGAGAATACCTTACTGGAAACCGCTTGTAATTTCCTTCTGCTCCTCGTTGGGTTCAACACTCTTACTTATTGAAAGGACTACGATAGATCCCCTATACTTGTGTGTCATCACGGCCGTCGCGTTGCGCGGTGGGAGGCTACGATAGATCCACAGGTGAAGTTTGGGCGACGCGGGCAGCTCGGCGCTCGGCGCGGGCTTGGCGGGCATCGACCATCGAAGCGGCGAGGTGGAAGAAGAGCTTGGCTTGAGGAATACTTCGACACACCCGCTACCTGGCGCGCCAAATGTCAGATTTTGGGCTCCGCAAAACCCTCAAGGTTCGAACACTGGGGCCTATGCGAAGGTTCCCTACAGCCTCGTCCAACCTAGCTCGCTACTCGATGCTTAGAACGGCGAACTCACTCGATGACGAGGAAGAAGATGAACACGGTAGTTTACCCATGTTCGGTCTGCTATGAAGTGTAATACCCTACTCCTGCTTTGGTGGATTGCCTCTCGTGGAGGTTTGGTGCATGAACTAGTAAAGTGGGCTCGAGCCTCGTGAGGGCGCTTAAGAGGTGTTCTTGGCCCTCTACCTTGAGGTGGTTTGTCGAGTGGCTAAGTGTTGGATCGGATCCCTCTACGGTGTGGCCTTGCCTCTATATATAGTGGTGGACCGGGTCCTCTTCCCTTATCACAATGGCGGGAAGGGATCCCACAACGGCCAAATTTGAAGGGGGATAGGAGTACATCCGCCCCTGCCCAAAGATGGTCTTCGCCTGCAAAGTGGCTATTGGTGATGCAGTGGTGGGCTCGGCGTTGACATCTGTCCTGCGGGGCTCATGGTCATGGTCTTGTTGCACTAGAATGGAAACCTTTGGGTGGTGCTTTGGGAACCCACGTACCCTTGATCCCTTTGCACCAAAGGGGAAACTGTGCCGCCTAGCACGCTCGCGCCCGCCTGTCCTTCCTTGCGTCACCTTTGACTCCTGAGGCCAGGCTCTGCATAGAGATCTTTGCCGCTCAAGAGGGGGCCTAAGGAGGCCCATCCTTGTAGACCTTGGTGTAGTTCCTCCTCGCGATCCCGGGGTCCTCGCGAACGCCTTGTCTTGAGTAGAGCCACGCCAGGGCACGCCTGGCTGATGAAGTGGGCCATGTCCTGAGCCGTGGGCAGGCAGGGCTAGGTACCCCCGTTCCTAGAACACCGACAAGAAGAGTGAATTATGTTCAGGGAACTAGGCAATCCGGCCATTTGGTGCGAAGGGACAGAAAGCACACACGGATATATGTTATATTACTGCTTAGAGTAAGAAACATCTTCCGAAGAAAATAGTACCTCTATCGATACCTTTCTTCAGGGTGCTACATAAATCGTATGTAGTAAGGTCGTATACAATTAGTATGTGACTAATGGCTCTTGTGAGAAAAGAAGCCTGAGTAATGGTGTTAACAACCATAGTCTCATTTGTTGCTTCCGACAAAGCCAACCAATTATGTGCTGAAGATAGCTAGCTTTCAGCATCGCTCGTCTGAGGTATGTATCCGTATGACCCGGTCGTAACAATCGCAGAGGTGCTCCCTTTACCCTCTAGCCGAACAATTGGGAACATAGAGGGTAAGCAGGGGAGTGAGGCAACTCAGCTTGGCAAAAATCTTAGTTCGAATTGATGCATATGATGGCTTAAAATCGACAAGGGAAACACGCATACACAATAAATGTGAATAGATGCTTAGAGTATAAAAGCATTGGCTTCGGGAAGAAGCCCCCAAGTGTTGTGTTGAGATTTAACAATTAAGGTTGAAAGCCGAAAATCTTAATACAAGATCGGTTGAGCCAAACATAAAGTTGGGAGAAAAAGGAAAAAAATTAAACCTGCCCAAAAATCAAGGTGGGAGGGAAAGGAAAAAGAAATAAAGAAAAAGGAGGTAAAAGGAAAGGAGTATGACGGCACCAGTTTATCCGTAGAAGCGCCGAAGACGAGGTGTGTTCCATGGGTTTGGTTCAAGGCGGTTATCCGATGGGTTTCGAAGATGGTAAGCCCCTCCCGCGAGTACTTCGTCGATTATGAAGGGGCCCTCCCATTTGGGGTTGAGTTTATGCTTCTGCTTCTCCGGGAGTCGTAAGTCGAGCTCACCCACATTATACTCTTTTGTCGTGACCTCCCTACTCTGGTAACGCCGAGTCTGCTGTTGATAAAAAGTAGAGTGAGACCCCCGAGATATGTCGCGCCCTCCTTCTAAGGCATCCAGGTCATCCTACCGATCTAACTCAGCTTCCTTTTCCTCATACATGCGCACCCTTGGTGCATCGTGAATGATGTCACAAGGGAGGATTGTTTCTACCCCCATAGACCATAAAGAACGGTGTGTATCCCGTTGATCTGTTCGGGGTGGTGCGTAGGCCCCATAGTACGAAGTCGAGCTCCTCCACCCAATGATAGTCGGACTCATGAAGAGATCGGACCAAACGTGGCTTAATGCCGCTCATGATGAGGCCGTTTGCTCGTTCAACTTATCCGTTGGTCTATGGATGATACACCGATGCATAATCGAGCATGATGCCCATCTTTGCGCACTAGTCTTTGACCTCTTGGGCTATGAAGTTGGATCCATTGTCCGTTATTATACTGTGCGGGACACCGTAACCGTGTGCCATGCCGGATATAAAGTCAATTACTGGTCCGGACTTTGCTGATTTGACAGGTTTCGCTTCTATCCATTTGATGAACTTGTCAACCATGACCAGTAGGTATTTATTCTTCTTGGTCCCCCCCCCCTTTAAGCCCCCGGATCGTGAAAGGCCAGGTGATCGAAATAGTCCGAAGAGTTGTTGGGGGCATGTGACTTTGATTTGCGAAAAGTTGACACCCCATGCAGTGTTTGACAAGTGACTAGGCGTCCGCTCGAGCAGTGGGCCAGAAGAACCAACCCAAAAGGCCTTGCTAACTAAGGCTCTTGCTGTGGTGTGATGGCTGCCCATCCCTGCGTGGACTTCGGCTAAGAGTTGTCGTCCTTCTTCCTCAGATATGCATCTTTGTAGTATTCCAGTGGTGCTTTTCTTGTATAACTCACCCTCGTGGACTTTATAGGCTTTGGATCGCCGAATTATGCGTCGCACCTCCGTTTGATCATTGGGGAGTTCTTTGCAAAGAAGGTAGGCGAGGAAAGGCTCAGTCCATGGAGCGATTACTGCCATGACCTCATGAGACGACATCTCGTCCATTACCGAGCCGCCGATGATTTGGTCGTCTGGTTCATTTATAGGGGGACAACCTCTTCCGTGCTAGTTGAACCGGCACCCTTATGATCGTCCTACCAAACCACTGATGGCTTAAAGAGCCGTTCCAGGGAAGTGTTTTTTGGGACGGGGTCACGTTTGGCCCCCATGCGGTCTAGTACGTCGGCAGCTTGGTTGTTGTCTCTAGCGATGTGGTGAAATTCTAACCCCTTGAACCATGTAGATATCTTGAGGACAGCATTTCTGTATGCCACCATCTTCGGTTTTTTGGCATCGAATTCGCTGTTGATTTGGGAGATGGTCAAGTTGGAGTCTCCCCATGCCTCTAGCCGTCATATTCCCATTGATGTTGCCATCCGAAGACCGTGTAGAAGTGCTTCGTATTTGGCTGCATTGTTGGAATCGGAATACATGATCTGCAACACGTATCGAACGTTGTCGCCTGTGAGAGATGTGAGAATAACTCCAGCCCCCAATCCGGCCAATGTTTTAGATCCATTGAAGTACATTGTCCAATGGGAGTATGTACTATATTCCCTGGGGATCTCGACCTTTGTCCACTCGGCAAGGAAATCTGCCAGCACCTGAGATTTGATAGCTCGTCGTGGCTTGTAGACGATTTCAAAGTGAAGGAGCTCAATAGCCCACTTGGCTATGTGGCCGGTGGTGTCCCTGTTGTTGATTATATTGTTCAGGGGTACTTCGGAGGCCACTGTAACCGAACACTCTTGAAATTAGTGTATGAGTTTCCGTGATGCCATAAATAATGTATAGGGTATCTTCTAGTAGTACGGGTATCTGGAATTGCTCTGCATTAGTACCTCTGACACGTAATAGACCGGCTTTTGTGTCCGGAATTTGTGTCCCTCCTCCTCTCATTCGATGACGAGCACTGCGCTAACGACTTGGTTGGTAGTCGATATGTATAGTAACATGGGTACACCAGTGCCTGGTGCTGTGAGTATGGGATTGCTTGCCAGCAGTGTTTTAATTTCTACTAACGCAGCCGCTGCTTCATCGGTCCATTCGAAATTGTTTGTCCGTTTCAGCAGTCTATAGAGTGGTAAAGCCTTTTCCCCAAGGTGGGAGATAAAGCATCTTAGTGTCGCCACACACCAAGCCAACCTCTGGACATGTTTTAGCTCTATGGGAATTGCAAGTACTGATAGGGCGCGGATCTTAGCTAGATTCGCTTCTATTCCTCTGTGGGAAACGATGAATCCGAGCAATTTACCAGCGGGAACTCCGAATACACATTTGTCTGGATTGAGTCGTATTTTCAAACAAAGCTTCAATTTCATAAGCACCCTTAAAAGCAACAAACTCTTCTATTTGTTCCACATCATAGTAATCATATATACCATTATCATAAGAAGCCAAGGTTTCATTATCATTAAATTTACATGAAAAGGGAAGGTGTTTAGCCTTCATCCTAGAGCAACAAGTAATATCATATCTCAAGCATAGATTCCAAGCATACCATTTCAACATATGAATTTGATCCCATAATAGTTTCCCTTTTTGAGTCAAGTGGTAATCCCTAAATTATTCACATTGATCCAACATGTATCCCATTATATAATTGAATGGGTTTTTCTCAGGATTATTAAAGTAGTGCATAATATCTTTCACATAACGAGCATCGAGGGTTCTAGGAGGTTCCCCATCTCCTTGAGTAGCAAGTAAACCTATTTTTTTGGTATTTCGCCATATCCATAAGTAAAGATACAAAACAACTTAGAATGACAAATAAAATCTACTTAGTGATAAATCAAACAAGCACAGATGAGAATATTCACCCCCACGCTATTGCTACCCGGCAATGGCGCCAGAAAAGGGTCTTCATAACCCACAAGTATAGGGGATCAGTTGTAGCCTTTTTCGATAAGTAAGAGTGTCGAACCCAACGAGGATCTAAAGGTATAACTAATATTCCCTCAAGTTCTATCGACCACCGATACAACTCTACGCACGCTTAACGTTTTCTTTACTTAGAACAAGTATGAAACTGGAAGTACTTTGTAGGTGTAATGGGATAGGCTTGCAAGAGAATAAAGAGCATGTAAAAAAACTAGGGGCTTCTTAGATAAAGTAAAAAATTAAGTTAGTTTAACGAGTGTGGAAAAGTGGTGGTAGGAGTTGCAGAATTGTCCCTAGGTAATCGATAACTAGACCGGTAATCATTATTGCAATTCTATATGAGGAAGAGGCATAAGCTAACATACTTTCTCTACTTGGATCATATGCCCTTATGATTGGAACTCTAGAAAGCATCCACAACTACTAAAGATCATTAAGGTAAAACCCAACCATAGCATTATAAGGTATCAAGTCCTCTTTACTCGCATATGCAACAACCCACCTACTCGGGTTTATGCTTCTGTCACTCAAGCAACCTACCATAGGCGAATCATGAACACATTGCAACACCCTACAGCGAGGATCCCTCACGCTTGCGTGACACGAAGAGCACCATAGGACAGCAGCAATAATAAATCATGCAACTCAAACCAATCATGATCATCAATCAACCCATAGGACAACGGATCTACTCAAACATCATAGGATAGCCATATATCATTGGGAAATAACATATAGCATTGAGAACCATGTTTAAGTAGAGATTACAGCGGGGAGAAGGGGTATTACACCCCGGCATAGAGGAGGGAGGGTTGGTGATGACGGCGGCGAAGTTGTTGGTGTAGATTGCCGTCACGATGATGGCCCCAATGGCGTTCCGGTGCCACCGGGAGAGAGGGGGAGAGAGTCCGCTCCTTCTTATTATTCCTTGGCCCCCCTAGATGGGAGGACGGTTTCCCCTCTAGTCCATGGCCTCCATGGCGGCGGAGGGTCGGGAGCCCCTCTGATATTGGATCTCTCTCTGTGTTTCCTTCTGTTTCTGTGTTCCCAGATTCTGGCCTTTCACCGTTTCTTAAATTCGCAGAGATCCATAACTCCGATCGGGCTGAAATTCCGAGGGGATTTTTATTATAAAAATATATTCCTTGCGGCAAAAGGAGAGCTCCAACCGCCTTAAGGGGTGACCACAAGGGCCCATGGCGTGGCTAGGGGGTAGGCCGCGCCCCCTGGCTTGTGGTCACCTCAGCCATCGTCTCACGTTAGTTCTTTTTACCAAAAATCACATATATTCCAGAAAAAGTATCCATCAGTTTTTATCGCGTTTGGACTTCGTTTGGTATGGATATTCTGCAAAACAAAAAATATGCAACAAACAGGAACTAGCACTAGCCCCTGGATCAATATGTTAGTCCCACAAATAGTACAAACAGGAACTGGCTCTCCTTTCACCGTTTCTTAAATTCCCAGAGATCCGTAACTCCGACCGGCTGAAATTTTGAGGGGATTTTTATTATAAAAATATCTTCCGTGCGGAAAAAGGAGAGCTCCAACCACCTTAAGGGGTGACCACAAGGGCCCAGGGAGCGGCTAGGGGTTAGGCCGTGCCCCTGGTTTGTGGTAACCTCGGGCATCGTTGCACGTTGGTTCTTTTTTCCAAAAATCACATATATTCCAGAAAAACTCCGTCAGTTTTTATCGCATTTGGACTTCGTTTGGTATGGATATTCTATGAAATAAAAACATGCAACAAACAGGAACTGGCACTAGGCACTGGATCAATATGTTAGTCCCAAAAATAGTATAAGAAGTTGCCAAAAGTATATGAAAGTTGTAGAATGTTGGCATGAAACAATCAAAAATTATAGATACAATGAAGACGTATCAGCATCCCCAAGCTTAATTCCTGCTCGTCCTCAAGTAGGTAAATGATAAAAAAGATAATTTTTGATGTGGAATGCCACCTAGCATAATCTTGTTCATATAATCTAATCATGGCATGAATATTCAGATCCATAAGACCCAAAACAAAAGCTTAATGTTGACATAAAAACAATAATATTTCAAGCATACTAACAAAGCAATATTTCAAGCATACTAACAAAGCAATTGTATCTCTTCAAAGATATAATGGCAAAAGAAACTTATCCCCACAAAATCATATAGTCTGGCTATGCTCCATCTTCCCCACACAAAGTATTTATATCATGCACAACCCCGATTACAAGTCAAGCAATTGTTTCACACCTTTTATGTTCTCAAAAAATTTCAACCCTCATGCAATACATGAGCGTGAGCCATGGATATAGCACTATAGGTGCAACAAAATATGGTGGAGGTTGTGAGGAAAAGGAGAAGATAGTCTCACATCAACTAGACGTATCAACGGGCTATGGAGATGCCCATTAATAGATATCAATGTGAGTGAGTAGGGATTGCAATGCAACAGATGCACTAGAGCTATAAGTGTATGAAATCTCAAAAAGAAACTAAGTGGGTGTGCATCCAACTTGCTTCTCATGAAGACCTAGGGAACTTTGAGGAAGCCCATCATTGGAATATACAAGCCAAGTTATATAATGAAAAATTCCCACTAGTATATGAAAGTGACAAAATTGGAGACTCTCAATCATGAAGATCATGGTGCTTCTTTGAAGCACAAGTGTGGAAAAAACATAGTAGCATTGTCCCTTCTCTCTTTCTCTCAGTTTTTTTACTTTTATTTTTATTTTGGTGGGCATCTATGGCCTCTTTTTTGGGGGGCTTCATTGGCCTATTTTATTTTTCATAAAGTCCGGAGTCTCATCCCAACTTGTGAGGGAATCATAGCTTCCATCATCCTTTCCTCACACAGGACAATGCACTAATAATGATGATCATCACACTTTTATTTACTTACAATTCAAGAATTACAACTCGATACTAGAACAAAATATGACTCTATATGAATGCCTTCAGCGGTGTATCGAGATGTGCAGTGATCTAGCGTAGCAAATGACATCAAAAAATGGACAATCCATGAAAACATCATGCTACTATCTTACTATCATGCAAAGCAATATGAAAATGATGGTGCGTGTCATAATAAACGGAACGGTGGAAGTTGCATGGCAATATATCTCGGAGTGGCTATGGAAATGCCATAATAGGTAGGTATGGTGGCTGTTTTGAGGAAGGATATATGGTGGGTTTAATGCATCGGCAAAAGTTGCGTGATACTAGAGAGGCTAGCAAAAGTGGAAGGGTGAGAGTGCGTATAATCCGTGGACTCGCATTAGTCATAAAGAACTCACATACTTATTGCGGAAGTCTATTAGTCATCGAAGCAAAGCATTAGACACATGCCCCTAGGGGAGAGGTTGGTAGGAGTAAACCATCGCATGCTCCCGACCCTCACACAAAGGCTGACAATTAATAAACAAATCATGCTCCGACTTCCTTACATAACGGTTCACCATACGTGCATGCTACGGGAATCACAAACCTTTACACAAGTATTTTTACCTATTAACAATTACTTCCTAATATGACTCTTAATATTACCATCTTTATATCTCAAAACTTTTGAAAGGAATCAAACACATCATATTCAGTGATCTACAAGTTTTATGTAGGATTTTATGACTAACCATATGAATGACCAACTCCTGTTAACTCTCTAAATAGACATAAGTGAAGCATAAGAGTTTAATTGTTTCTACAAAAGATATGCCCACGCTCTAACAAATATAAGTGAAGCAAAAGAGCATTCTACAAATGGCGGTTTTCTATGTGTGAGAAATAGGCGATCCGAACTTCAAATGATATAAGTGAAGCACATGAAGCATTCTATAAAGCCATACTCAAAAGATATAAGTGAGGTGCAAAGAGCCTTCTATAAATAAACCAAGGACTTTCTCATACCAGTATGGTGCATTATTAAAAGAAAAATAAAAAGCACACGACGCTCCAAGATTTACGCATATCATGTGACGAATAAAAATATAGCTCCAAGTAAAATTATGATGGTCGTTAGAAGAAAGAGGGGATGCCTTCCGAGGCATCCCCAAGCTTAGTTTATTGGGAGTCCTTGAATATTAACTTGGGGTGCCTCGGACATCCCCAAGCTTAGTCTTTTTCCACTCCTTATTCCTTCGTCCATCGTGATCTCACCGAAAACTTGAAAACTTCAATCACACAAAACTTAACAAAACCCCCGTGAGATACGTTAGTATAATAAAACAAATCACCAATTTAAATAATATTGCCAACCAATTCATATTTTGCTTTTTCATTGTAGCTACTTTAATATAACTTTTCCATGGCTTATACCACCGATATAATCGATAGTTTCATCAAAACGAGCAAAACAAATGCATCAAAAACAGAATCTGTCAAAAACAGGACAATTTGTACTAATCTGAACATTCACCATACTTATGTAACTCTAAAAATTATGAAAAATTAGGAGGTGGTCAATAATTTGTATAACAGTATTGTGTAAAAATTTCAGAATTTTTGCATGCTCCAGTAAAATACAGAAATTCAAACACTGTAGCAAAAGTTTCTGTTTTTACAAAGCACGTATCAAACAAGAATTTAAACATCCTAAAGGTCATTCTTGGCACATTATTTTTATAATACAATGGATTTTTACAAGGGTATAATTATTTTTATTGAAAAGTTTCTGTAATCAAGATTCACAAAGTTTCCATGGGCATGAACAAAGTTCAAGGCTAGCCCCCACTTAAACATTGCTCGTCTTTCTCACTTTCACTCTTCTTTTTGAAAAAGTTTTAGGTTACCCTCTTTATTTTTTTGTTTTTTAAACTCTATAAAATCACATAACAGAATAAAATGACTCTCTAAACTTTCGGGTTGTCTCCCTCGCAGCGCTTTCTTTAAAGCCATTAAGCTAGGCATAAAGTGCTCAAGTAGTGGATCCACCCGGATCCCAAGGTATATCAAAGCCAATTTTAATTAGAAATGATTTTTAATTAAGTAGTGAGCATAAAGTGATATATCATGTGACAACAAAGTTTAACTCTCTTCCTATCCATTGGCATGTCATACAAGAACAACCAAGTAAAGGCCAAGGCATAACATACGTAGTTTCTTGCAATTTTACTGTATCGAAAACATAGAGAGGTGAAGATGTAGTTCCTCTATCATAATAATTGCAAGTAGGAGCAGAAAGCACATGCATATTATATTCATTAAAATCATCATGTGCAATAGTAAAAGGCAACCCATCTATATAATCCTTAATAAGTGCAAACTTCTTTGATATAGTGTAGTTGGGAGAATTCAAAAAGATAATAGGACTATCATGTGTGGGTGCAATAGCAACAATTTCATGCTTAACATAAGTAACTATAGCATGTTCATCTCCATAATCATAATTCATATTGGCATCATAGCCACAAGAATAGCAAGCATCAAGTTCATCAAAAAGGGATATTTCAAACGAATCCAAGGGATCATAGCATTCATCCTTCGGTATGTGCGAAGGGGGATTAAACAATGTATGAGTTGAAGAGTTACTCTCATTAGAAGGTGGGCACGGGTAGCTAATCCGCTCTTCCTCCTTTTGTTCTTTGCTCTCCTCCTCATCTTTTTCATCCAATGAGCTCACGGTGTGATCAATTTCTTCTTCCATAGATTCCTGCAAAATATTAATCTCTTCTTGGACAGCAGAGACTTTCTCAATAAAATGATCAATATTGGCATTATATTCATAATTGGCATAAAAATAATGAAGCATAGCCAAATTTTGGGATCGGTAAACAGCATCATCATAATCTTCATACTTTTCAAACAAAGCTTCAATTTCATAAGCACCCTTAAAAGCAATAAACTCTTCTATTTGTTCCACATCATAGTAATCATATATACCATTAGCATAAGAAGCCAAGGTTTCATTATCATTAAATTTACATGAAAAGGGAAGGTGTTTAGCCTTCATCCTAGAGCAACAAGTAATATCATATCTCAAGCATAGATTCCAAGCATACCATTTCAACATATGAATTTGATCCCATAACAGTTTCCCTTTTTGAGTCAAGCGATAATCCCTAAAGTATTCACGTTGATCCAACGTGCATGCCATTATATAATTGAATGGGGTTTTCTCAGGATTATTAAAGTAGTGCATAATATCTTTCACATAACGAGCATCGAGGGTTTTAGGAGGTTCCCCATCTCCTTGAGTAGCAAGTACACCTAAATTTTTTGGTATTTCGTGTTCCATATCCATAACTAATGATACAGAACTTAGAACAACAAATAAAATCTACTTAGTGATAAAGAAAACAAGCACGCATGAGAATATTCACCCCACGCTATTGCTTCCCGGCAACTGCGCGAGAAAAAGGTCTTGATAACCCACAACTATAAAGGATCAGTTGTGGCATATTTCGATAAGTAAGAGTGTCAAACCCAACGAGGAGCTAAAGGTAGAACAAATATTCCCTCAAGTTCTATCGACCACCAATACAACTCTACGCACGCTTAATGTTCGCTTTACCTAGAACAAATATGAAACTAGAACTACTTTGTAGGTGTAACAGGATAGGCTTGAAAGATAATAAAGAGCATGTAAATAAAAACTAGGGGTTGCTTAGATAAAGTAACAATTAAGTTAGTTTAACGAGTGTGGAAAATTGGTGGTAGGAGTTGCGGAATTGTCCCTAGGCAATCGATAACTAGACCGGTAATCATTATTGCAATTTCATATGAGGGAGAGGCATAAGCTAACATACTTTCTCTACTTGGATCATATGCACTTATGATTGGAACTCTAGCAAGCATCCGCAACTACTAAAGATCATTAAGGTAAAACTCAACCATGTCATTATAAGGTATCAAGTCCTCTTACTCCCATATGCAACAACCCACCTACTCGGTTTTATGCTTCTGTCACTCAAGCAACCCACCATAGGCGAATCATGAACACATTGCAACACCCTACAGCGAGGATCCCTCACGCTTGCGCGACATGGAGAGCACCATAGGACAACACCAATAATAAAACATGCAACTCAAACCAATCGTGATCATCAATCAACCCATAGGACAAAACGGATCTACTCAAACATCATAGGATAGCCATACATCATTGGGAAATAATATATAGCATTGAGCACCATGTTTAAGTAGAGATTATAGCGGGGAGAAGGGGTGTTACACCGCTGCATAGAGGGGGAGAGAGTTGGTGATGATGGCGGCGAAGTTGTTGGTGTAGATTGCCGTCACGATGATGGCCCCGGCGGCGTTCCGGTGCCATCGGGAGAGAGGGGGAGAGAGTGCCCCTCCTTCTTGTTCTTCTTCCTTGGCCTCCCTCCTAGATGGGAGGAGGGTTTCCCCTCTGGTCCATGACCTCCATGGTGGTGGAGGGGCGGGAGCCCCTCCGAGATTGGATCTCTCTCTGTGTTTCCTTCTGTTTTTGCGTTCCCAGATTCTGGCCTTTCATCGTTTCTTATATTTCCGGAGATCCGTAACTCTGATTGGGCTAAAATTTTGAGGGAATTTTTATTATAAAAATATCTTCCTTGCGGCAAAAAAGAGCTCCAACTGCCTGAAGGGGTGACCACAAGGGCCCAAGGCGCGGCCAGGGGGTAGGTCGCGTCCCCTGACTTGTGGTCACCTCGGGCATCGTCTCGCATTGATTCTTTTTTCCCAAAAATCACAGATATTCAAAAAAAATCTCCATAAGTTTTTATCGCGTTTGGACTTTGTTTGGTATGGATATTCTGCAAAACAAAAAAAAACATGCAACAAACAGGAACTGACATTGGGCACTGGATCAATATGTTAGCCCCAAAAATAGTATAAAAAGTTGCCAAAAGTATATGAAAGTTGTAGAATATTGGCATGAAACAATCAAAAATTATAGATAGGACGGAGACGTATCAAAGTCTGGCTGGCCGCTTCAGAGGTAGCCTCTTTTTCCGATCTCCTCTAGGGGGTTCGGTAAAGGTTGGTTCCGAAAATAGTCGTTCAACTTACCAAACGCTTTCCATGGCACAATATTTCAAGTCTGACAGTTCGGTGAAGTCACGAATGTGCCAACGAGCCAGAGCGTTGAGAATCCCTTCATCACGGCAATTTCTATTGAAGGATGCCATCATCTCCTGGTCACTAAGACCTTGTTCTTTGTTTCTAGCGAGGAGGAGTCTATACCAAAAATGATGAACTGATTCTCCTGGTAACTGTTTAACATCTCGTAAGTCCGAAGACTTGGACTCTGCCGCGATACTTGGGTGATCGGCTTGGGTGATAGATGGGATTTTTTTTGACTCCACGCCACGATGTGAGTCCGGGGTTACGGGCTCCGAATTATGTGCTAGGTCGGGGACCAATACCGGGCTGTCTCCGGAGCGAACTTCGGGGTCTGGGTTGCAAGTGAGGTCTCGATGATCGGAGATTGGGGTATAAACCGTTTTTAATTCCGGTCGTCGGGGGACGAGCCCCCAGACGGACACTCGACGGTGGCGACTAAGTGGGTGACCGTGGGGCTGAGAATATCCCTATCGTCGGGCTTAAGCCCGAGCCGGTCATAGACCGGGGTCTGCTCGTCAGCCATGCGCAGGGCCTGAATCCGATCGAATAGCTCTTTTAGAAACGAGGCGATGATAGGATGCGTGTCGCTAAATTCGTATAGAAGAAATGTTGACAATTTATTGAAAAAATGTTCAATTGTTTTTATAACGTATAGAAAATATGTTAATCAAACATTTGAAAATGTTGATTAAGTATTTGACAAGTAAACATGTATAAAAAAATGTTGACCATGTGTTAAAAAATATATCATCCAGAAAATATTAGTCAAGTATTTGAAAAAAAGTGTTAAATGTGGATACAAAAATGTCAATATTGTATTTCAAAAAATTTGATCAATCATTTGAAAAATGTTTAAAATGTGTATAGTAAAAATGTTGACAATGTATTAAAAAATGTTAAGGTTGTATTGAAAAAAATGTTAAACGTGTATTAAACAATATTTTTGACATGTACAAAATTATAGAATGAACAAAAAATAAATAAAGAGAACCAAAAATAAAACCGTAAAAAATAAACAAAAAACAAAAAACTAATAAAAAGATAGAAAGAATAAAGATGAAAACAAAACAAAAAGTGGAGAAGAAAAAAGATACAAAAGAAAATAAAAAAGCGTTGAAAATCGAGGGAACAAATGAAAAAATGAGAAGACAAAAAATGGAGAATAAAAAAAAGAAAAGGAACGACAAAGCAAAAAAAAGGAAGTAAAATGAATAGCATCGAAGAAAATGGAGAAAAAACAGGAGAAACAAGAAAAAACAGCTCTTTATGCCTCAAGCAGGGTGCACCCATTTACTTTAACATGATTTCGGCATGAATTTAGTGGCTAGGAGCGACTCGCAATAACCTAGAGACTAGGGATAGACTCTAGGTTCCCCCATTTTCTTCTTTCTTTTTAACACCGTGCGTGCATAACGGGCCGCCCTGATACTGTAGCTCTCGACACGCAAGTTCCCTCTCGCCTCGCTTAAAGCGACAAATAGACGGTGCGGTGAACGGTGCCTCGTCTCATGGTTGCGGGTTGGGACGATCCAGTGATGCCTAGTGCGGGTAGGTAGTGGTTGTGCAACTTGGGTTAAAGCCTTGTTCCGACGGGTCATGGCAAGCTTAGTTTCTTAATTTCTTTTTTATAACATGCCAAAATTTATTTTAAACATAGAAGAAAAAGTAGTTAATATATATCATGACAACTTCAGTATAATCATGATGGTAATTTATGTGCAAAATAGACATGACAAACTTTTAACCCCCAAAAATCGTCGAAACACATCGATATGATATCTAGTGTCGGAGATCTGGCCGTGACGGATTTAATGGTAAAACGGGTTTTCACTAGAATTTTTTATTTAAAAGATAAAACATTTGAAAAACTGAAAAGATGAAAGATTCCGACTGACATTATCAGTTTCGTCACCTGTACATGCATGCGGTGACATGACTCAGTCTATGGTCATAAGACGTATGGTCGGGTGTTGCTCCCACCATACGTCTGATGGTTATCAACGTCTTAAAATAAAGGACGTGAACCTATTGTGGTTTTGAATCATGTTTATTGGATCAAGAGCATGTGCTATTTTTCCTATGTTACATTGCACGAGCTATTTTGTTAGTACTTCCTTCGGTCCTTTTTAGTATGCATATAAAATTTATGTGAAGCCAGACTTCCTAAAGTTTGACCAACTTTATAGAAAAAAAACATCAACATTTACAATACAAAATCAATATCATTATATGGGTAATGAATTTAATTTTTATATTGTATAATTTTAATATGGTGAATGTTAATATTTTGGTATATAAGTTTGATCAAAGTTGATAAAATTTGAAGGATTAAGAGGAATATATGTAAAAGATTACATGTTTTGGGCCCACACACCAGCGTCCGCACACGTGATATGTACGGCACAGCAGCGTGTCCCCACATATCAGAGGCAAGTCAATTTCTCGATCATACGGAAAAACACACTGTATACGACCACCGGTCGAACCACCCTAAACTAAACCCCGATCCGCGTCCTCCGTATCCTAGCTAATAGGAGCGTAGCACGCAGCAACCGCGATCCGTGGCACCGCCCAACCGCTGGCCTCTGCCGTCCGATCGCTCGAGGCCAAGCACAAAACCATGACATCCAGGCCGTCCGCTCTGACCGGGACATGGGTGGCTGGCTGCTCCCGAGTACGTATAAAACACGACCTCATCCTCTTGAAGGAAAAAAAAAATCACTACTCAACCGCCGCTCTCCAAGTCTCC
Organism: Hordeum marinum; assembly: GCA_022496015.1. Lineage (NCBI taxonomy): Eukaryota > Viridiplantae > Streptophyta > Magnoliopsida > Poales > Poaceae > Hordeum > Hordeum marinum. Next base: position 374,085,624 of record CM039673.1, read on the forward strand.
TGAAAGCCGCAACCTCTCCCTCTCGGCGAATTTGGGGGTTTCCGAAGCGCGCGAGGTAAATCGCCCCCCCCCCCCCGGTCCTCTTCGATTAGGTATCTCGCTTCGGTAGCTTGATTCCTTCTCTGCGATCGGTCCGCGTTAATCTTGCCGGGGCGGTTGATTCAGGATGAACATGGCGCGGATTTGAATTTTAGGCGCGGTTAGGGTTTGGGCGTGGTTCCGGATTCTGATTGTTTCGGCTGATGCTCTCGGTTTTTTTACTATGCTTAAGTTTCGTATAGTCGCGATTACCTGTGCCTAGGTGATGGGGATTTTGTTGTTCCGATCGATGTAGTTCGAATCACACGATTTGGGGATACGCGATTCTGCGTCTTAGCCATCAAAATAATTTCCGCAGATCTATAGATTCGTGTACACCGTAGTTGTACCCAAGTTCGTTAGTTGTGCAATATTTGATTTAAGTCGGTTAATCTGCTGACCCCTCGAATCCGTAGTCTCGTGTGTGTTACAGTGGTATAAATTTCGCTTCGAATTGTTTGCGTGTGTGCTATATCGTTTGAGGAGTTGAACTCTTGTTTGGAGAATTCGGTATCTGCGGGTACGTAGTTTCTTTTAGGATTGTATAGGGTTGGAACGAATTGGCACACCTTTCTGAAGTCTGCATACATCATGATATATGGTCAGCGTGAATGTAATCATGTTACTGTTTTGAGTTTGATGTTGAGAACAACCTGCCGTCTAGTTATCTGGGAATGGTAGGATCAGGATAAACTACTATATTTAGCTACTCTGAGTGGAATTGAACTGTGTGCATTGACACATTAAGTCAGTTGCATAGCCATTTTGAAAAGATTGCAAATGTAACAGTGTTGATTGCTTAACATCCAGTACTGATTTACTGTATCTAAACCGTACCAACTTGCTAGTTAGCTAATGTTCATTCTTGTGATAAACTAGAAAGCATATGCAGGTAACTATGTGAAGTTGATGTTCAACCATTATAAGTGATAACTAGGAAACATATTTGTTTATCAGTGGGCTGCCATTTCTTTTCTTGCTTCTGTTTGCAAAATTAGGTGATCATGGTAGCCTTATTTTCTTTAGTTGTAAAAAAAAGTACCATGCTGTAGTTTTTCACCGTGTCATGTTCCTCTGTATCTTTGGAGTGAACAACCTATGCTAAAGGTAGATCAGGACTTCCATCTGAACTGGAATTCTATCTTGCTCTAGGTATAATCTTTTGGATGATATGTTTAGTTAGAAATACACTGCATTCTATCTGGAGGGGCATATATCTGTGTCGCATGATGTTCTTAGCTTTTGATGTTAAAAGTTGCAGTAGGTATTCTAGGCTGATGATTGTTGGGACTCTGTATAGTCATTTGATGTATTTGCTAGCAGCAAGCAGCCAAGCACAATTTACTTTTGGCCATTTATATATTGTCACTAGAAAACTATAGTTGTGGTATTGTGATATTCATATGACATACTATGTTCTGTTTTTGCTTCAGGTGAACCAAAGTTTTGCTGATGGCTCGTACTAAGCAGACTGCTCGTAAGTCCACTGGAGGAAAGGCTCCAAGGAAGCAGCTAGCCACCAAGGTTTGTCACTGCAACATTGACAGATTGCCTATGCCATGTCATTATTAATGGTTTGAGTAAATGAAGTTCGCAAAATATGAACTGTTGCTCATACATGTCCAGCTTCTTATTAGATATGTGACTGGTATATATGGGTTGCAATGGTATTATTGTTTATTTGACCATACACTCTGTTTTGCTGTTCAATAGGCTGCCCGCAAGTCTGCTCCTACAACTGGAGGAGTGAAGAAGCCTCACCGTTACCGCCCTGGAACGGTTGCTCTTCGGTGTGTAAAGACTTTCAACTTATGCTACCATGTGTTACTGCATACCGTTAGTTTTGAAGTATTCTCAAATGAGTGAGCTTTGTGCTTGGCTTCGCAGTGAGATTCGCAAGTACCAGAAGAGCACGGAGCTTCTCATCAGGAAGCTTCCATTCCAGAGGCTTGTTAGGGAGATCGCTCAGGACTTCAAGGTGATCATCAACTTGTGCACCACATTGCTATGCTCCTGCTATGTCAACTCTTATATCAATCAAGTAAACTAAACGCATTCTGTCTCTGCAGACTGACCTCCGTTTCCAGAGCCATGCGGTGCTGGCCCTTCAGGAGGCTGCAGAGGCCTACCTGGTGGGTCTCTTCGAGGACACCAACCTGTGCGCCATCCATGCCAAGCGTGTGACCATCATGCCCAAGGACATTCAGCTGGCTAGGAGGATCCGTGGCGAGAGGGCTTAAGCTGCTTTGCCTGTGTGAATGGCTCTGGTGGGCATTGCTCCGTGTGTCTGCTTTTGTTGCTGAACACTTATCATGTGTCGTGAACTACTAGTCGTCTGTAGTAATATGTCAGTACCGTACTGTGTGTCATACTATGTTCTAGAGCTGGATCATTTGTTCGTTGGTCGTCCTAAAGCATCCACCTGGTGGGTGCTTGTCTGAACCTTGCATTTTATGTCTGAAAATTAGTGATCGTGTGAACTATATGCGCTTGTATGTCGTTTTTGTATCTCTGCGTTGCATGTTTTTTTCTTTTTGAATTTTCACCGGGGAAGGAGGGGTTGGCCCCTCCACCACTATATCAAAGGGCAATACACCCTCAGCGGCAAGTTTTACAGTGGGAGGGAAGCAGAGACGCCCCCGGGCAAGTTTGAATCGGGATGCAGCTGTGGTAGAGTAGCAAGAAGGCTAGTTAGGTTGCTGGCAAGTGAAGTTTCTGGTAATCGGTGGTGTTTGCAATTCCTGTTGTATAAGCCGTCTAGCTTAGCAATCTAGACCCAAGGTTGTGTCAGCCCAAAGAGTAAGTTGTGGTCGCTATTGAAATTAGATTGCTCTATTATTAGAAAATGTTTTGGGAAATGACAATATGCTGATACCAGTGAGCAAGTAAAAAATCATCCAGAGACCCTTTTTAAAGGCTGTCTTGGCGAGACCCTCTTAGAATGGTGTGACGTATCTTAAGGGTGCTGCTCAGCGATTGTAATGATTTTCATCCAGTTTTTTGTAATTAATTGTGCAATTTGATTTTTATGATTTTTTCTAATTATATAAATGATTCTTTTTTTCTTATTAAATAAAAACCCATCCAATCTTACTTTTGAAGTGGTTTAACGAGGCCAAAGGTTTCCAACCCTATTAGAAAGAAGTGAGTTAACGGTGAACCGTGTATGTACTTTGGGTAGGTGTCGTGTATTTCTGCAATCTTTATCTAGTCCATGTTAGCAGTGTTCTATGGATGCGTTTAGCAGTCGGTCTTGGATACCTGAAGGATGGCTCATAAGAGGTTGGTTGAGGAAAAACAGTCATCTGCAACCTGTTTGATTGCCTGCATTTTGTTCTTACGCATTAGGGGTCATCTTAGCGCATGCTGTTTGGTTGCCCGCATCGTCCGAAATCACACATAAGCATGTTGTTTGGTTACATACAAGCTGCAAGGTGTGCTATCATTGTACCCTATGTGATGAGGTTACCTCACACATGATCACACCTAATCCTAGCCCACCAACGTCACAATACAGCAATGGCGACGAATTGCACGCCCATGATGAAGTTCTTCACTGTAAGTCGTGGCGTCGCCTTGCCAGCTGCAACTTCAACCACACCAACTGTGTGTGCAAGGCGTGGCGCCGCATTGGCAGCTGCAATGTTGCCAACTTCAACCATGTCAACTATGTGCTTTCGCACATAGTTGGCGTAAGCTTCTTTCGCCGCCCGCTGAGGGAGTCCTGGACTAAGGGGTCTTCGGGCCGTTGGCCTATTTCTCAATAGGCCGGCTTGGTGGGCCGCTCTCTGACTATCGCAGGAAGGGCCGGATATGCTACGACCCCGTGTTCTAGAAGGAAGTCTCAAAGGCGCGTCCTGCACTCCAAGTCAAGATGAGGAAATCGACATCTCCATCCCCCGACAGGAGACCTATCATGTGTAAACCCTAGGTACCCCCCGGTGTCTATATAAACCGGGGGGGGGGGGTTAGATTGTAGGACAGAGAAACTCATCTAGGGCTTTAGCTATCCGATCTCGTGGTAGATCAACTCTGTAACCTTCATACACATCAATATAATCGAGTAGGACATAGGGTTTTACCTCCATAGGAGGGCCAGAACCTGGGTAAACATCGTCTCCTTCGTCCCCTGTTACCATCGATTCTAGACTCACAGCTCGAGACCCCTTACCCGAGATCCGCCAGTTATGACACCGACATTGGTGCTTTCATTGAGAGTTCTGCTATGATTGCCAAAGAATGTTGGGGAACGTTGCATGGGAAACAAAAATTTTCCTACGCACACGCAAGATCTATCCATGGTGACGAGCATCTACGAGAGGGAGAGTGGATCTACGTACCCTTGTAGATCGCTAAGCGGGAAGCGTTAAGAAACGTGGTTGATGTAGTCAAACGTCTTCGCGATCCAAATCGCTGAGCGTCCCGCGATCCAATCACGATCCGTCCCGATCTAGCATCGAACGGACGACACCTCAGCGTATAGCACACGTACGGCTTGATGACGATCTCCTCCTTCTTGATCCAGCAAGATGGAGTGGAGAGGTAGAAGAGTTCTCCGGCAGCATGACGGCGTTGCGGTGATGGTGGTGGAGCTATTCTGGCAGGGCTTCGCCTAAGCACTGCAGAAAACCAATCTAGAGGAGAATCTATGCACTAGAGGAGAGGATAGCACGTGGCTGAAATCTAGTGCAAAACCCCTAAAACCTCTAGTATATATAAGAGGAAGAGAGGAGGAGGCTTGGACCAAGGGCCAGCCCTAGGAGGCTTTGGCCGAAGTGGATAGGAGAGGAGGAATCCTCCTCCAATCCTAGTAGGACTAGGACTCCTTCCTTTTTCCCCTTTTTTTGCCTTTTTCCACCTTTTTCTCTTTGGGCTTTTCCTTCCAGCCGCATGGGCCTTGTGTGGGACTTCCACCAGCCCACTAAGGGATGGTGTTCATCCTCCCACAGACCATGTAGCCTCTTGGGTCGAAATACCCCTCTCGATGGTCCCCCGATACACTACCGGCACTCCCGATACACTACCGATGAGCCCGAAAGTTTTTCGACGACCAAAACAAGACTTCCTATATATCAATCTTTACCTCCGGACCATTCCGGAGCTCCTCGTAACGTCCGAGATCTCATCCAGGACTCCGAACGACCTTCGGTCACCACCATCCATAACTCTATACTACCGAAACGTCACCAAACCTTAAGTGTGCAGACTCTGCGGGTTCGAGAACTATGTAGACATGACTGAGACATCTCTACAGTCAATAACCAATAGCGGGACCTGAACGCCCATATTGGTTCCTACATATTCTACGAAGATCTTTATCGCTTGAACCTTTATGTCGAGGATTCAGTTAATCCCGTATGATGTTCCCTTTGTTCTTCGGTATGTTACTTGCCTGAGATTCGATCGTCGGTATCTCCATACCTAGTTCAACCTTGTTACCGGCAAGTATCTTTACTCGTTCCGTAATACAAGATCCCGTGAATAACACTTAGTCACATTGCTTGCAAGGCTTGTTGTGATGTTGTATTACCGAGTGGGCCCTGAGATACCTCTCCGTCACACGGAGTAACAAATCCCAGTCTTGATCCATGCCAACTCAACAGACACCCTCGGAGATACCTGTAGAGTACCTTTATAGTCACCCAGTTACGTTGCAACGTTTTATACACACAAGGCAGTCCTCCGGTGTCCGTGAGTTGCATGATCTCATGGTCATAGGAATATATACTTGACATGCAGAAAACTGTAGCAATAAACTGACACAATCATATGCTACGTTTATAGTTTGGGTCTTGTCCATCCCATCATTCTCCTAATGATGTGATCCCATTATCAAATGACATCTTATGTCAATGGATAGGAAACCTTGACCATCTTTGATCAACGAGCTAGTCTTCTAGAGGCATACTAGGGACAAAGTGTTGTCTACTTATCCACACATGTAATGTGTTTCCAATCAATACAATTATAGCATGGATAATAAGAAATTATCATGAACAAGGAAATATAATAATAAACACTTTATTTATTGCCTCTAGGGCATATGGCCAACAGTCTCCCACTTGCACTAGAGTCAATAATCTAGTTCACATCACTTTGTGATTTACATTGTAATGAATCGAACACCCATGCAGTTCTGGTGTTGATCATGTTTAGCCCTTGGAAGAGGTTTAGTCAACGGGTCTGCAACATTCAGATCCATGTGCACTTTGCAAATATTTATGTCCTTCTCCTCGATGTAATCGCAGATGGAATTGAAACGTCGCTTTATGTGTCTGGTCCTCTTGTGAAACCATGGTTCCTTGGCCAGAGCAATGGCACCAATGTTGTCACAGAACAGAGTCATTGGATTCAGTGCACTGGGCACTACTCCAAGATCTGTCATGAACTGCTTCATCCAGACACCTTCCTTTGCCGCCTCCGAGGCTGCGATGTACTCCGCTTCGCATGTAGAATCGGCTACCACGCTTTGCTTGGAACTACACCAGCTTACCGCTCTCCCATTGAGAATAAATACGTATCCGGTTTGTGGCTTAGGGTCATCTGGATCAGTGTCAAAGCTTGCATCGACATAACCCTTTACGACGAGCTCTTCATCACCTCCATAAACGAGAAACATTTCCTTAGTCCTTTTTAGGTACTTAAGGATATTCTTGACCGCCGCCCAGTGCTCCATTCCAGGATCACTTTGAAACCTTCCGTCCATACTTATGGCAAGGCTGACATCGGGTCTTGTGCACAACATTGCATACATGATACAATCTATGGCTGAAGCATAGGGGATGAAACTCATCTTTTCTCTATCTTCTGCAGTCACTAGGCATTGAGTCTTACTCAACTTCACACCTTGTAACACAGGCAAGAACCCCTTATTGGACCGATCCATTTTGAACTTCTTCAAAACTTTATCAAGGTATGTGCTCTGTAAAAGTGCTATTAAGCGTCTCGATCTATCTCTATAGATCTTAATGCCTAATATGAAAGCAGCTTCTCCTAGGTCCTTCATTGAAAAACTCTTGTTCAAATATTCCTTCATGCTTTCCAGCATTTCTATATTGTTTCCAATCAACAATATGTCATCAACATATAATATTAGAAATGCTATAGAGCTCCCACTCACTTTCTTGTAAATACAACCTTCTCCATAAATTTGTATAAACCCAAACGCTTTGATCACCTCATCAAAGCGCTTATTCCAACTCCGAGATGCTTGCACCAGCCCTTAAATGGATCGCTGGAATTTGCAAGCTTTGTCAGCATTCTCTGGATCGACAAAACCTTTTGGTTGCATCATATACAACTCTTCCTCAAGGAAATCATTGATGAACGCTGTTTTGACATCCATCGGCCAAATTTCATAGTCAAAATAAGCACCTATTGCCAACATGATTCTGACAGACTTAAGCATCGCTACGGGTGAGAAGGTCTCATCGTAGCCAACTCCTTGAACTTGTGAAAAATCCTTTGCCACAAGTCGAGCTTTATAGACGGTGACATTACCGTCCGCGTCCGCCTTCTTCTTAAAGATCCATTTGTTCTGAATGGCCTTTTTCCCTTCAGGTAATACTTCCAAAGTTCATACTTTGTTTTCATACATGGATACCATCTCGGATTTCATGGCCTCTAACCATTTCTCGGAATCCGGGCCCATCATCACTCCTCCATAGCTCGTAGGTTCATTGTTGTCCAACAACATGACCTCCAAGACAGGGTTGCGGTACCACTTACGAGCAGTACGCGCCCTTGTCGACCTACGAGGTTCAATAGTAACTTGATCCGAAGCTTCATGATCATCATCATTAACTTCCTCTTCAACTGTCGTAGGCTCCACAGAAACATCTTTCTGCGCTGTGCTACTCTCTGGTTGAAGTAAAGGTTCAATAACCTCATCAAGCTCTAGTTTCCTCCCACTCAATTCTTTTGAGAGAAACTCTTTGTCAAGAAATGTTCCATTCTTAGCGACAAACACTTTGCCTTCGGATATGAGATAGAAGGTATACCCGACTGTGTCTTTCGGGTATCCTATGAAGACGCATTTTTCCGCTTTGGGTTCTATCTTTTCAGGCTGAAGCTTTTTGACATAAGCATCACATCCTCAAACTTTAAGAAACGACAACTTTGGCCTCTTGCCAAACCATAGGTCATATGGCGTCGTCTCAATGGATTTCGATGGTGCCCTATTTAAAGTGAATGCAGCTGTCTCTAATGCATAACCCCAAAACGATAGTGGCAAATCAGCAAGAGACATCATAGAACACACCATATCTAATAAGGTTCGATTACGACGTTCGGACACACCATTATGCTGTGGTGTTCCAGGCGGTGTCAACTTTGAAACAATTCCACACTGTCTTAAGTGACTGCCAAACTCATAACTCACATATTCGCCTCCTCGATCAGATCGCAGGAATTTAATCTTCTTGTTACGATGATTCTCAACTTCACTCTGAAATTGCTTGAACTTTTCAAACGTTTCAAACTTGTGTTTCATTAAGTAAATATACCCATATCTACTTAAGTCATCAGTGAAGGTGAGAAAATAACGATATCCACCGTGCACCGTAACATTCATTGGACCGCGTACATCAGTATGTATGATTTCCAATAAGTCACTTGCCCGTTCCATTGTTCCAGAGAACGGCGTTTTAGTCATCTTGCCCATGAGGCATGGTTCAGATGTGTCAAGTGATTCAAAATCAAGTGACTCCAAAAGTCCATCAGCATGGAGCTTCCTCATGCGTTTTACACCAATATGACCTAAACGGCAGTGCCATAAGAAAGTGGTACTATCATTATCAACTCTACATCTTTTGGCATCAATGTTATGAACATGTGTATCATCACTATCAAGATTCAATATGAATAAACCCCTCACATTGTATGCATGACCATAAAAGATATTACTCATATAAATAGAACAACCATTATTCTCTGATTTAAATGAGTACCCGGTCTCGCAATAAACAAGATCCAGATATAATGTTCATGCTTAACGTAGGCACTAAATAACAATTATTTAGGTTCATCACTAATCCCGATGGTAATCTAAGAGAGAGCGTGCCGACGGCGATCACATCAACCTTGGAACCATTCCCCACGTGCATCGTCACTTCGTCCTTCGCCAGCCTTCGTCTATTCCGTAGTTCCTGTTTTGAGTTGCAAATGTGAGCAACCGAACCGGTATCAAATACCCAGGCACTACAACGAGAGCTAGTAAGGTACACATCAATAACATGTATATCATATATACCTTGTTTGTCATTGGTCGCCTTCTTGTCAGCCAAGTACTTGGGGCAGTTCCGCTTCCAGTGACCAGTTCCCTGGCAATGAAAACACTCAGTTTCTGGCTTGGGTCTAGCCTTGGGCTTCTTTACAGGAGTAGCAACTGCTTTGCCATCCTTCTTGGTTCTACCCTTCTTGTCCTTGCCCTTGCCATTCTTCTTGAAACTAGTGGTTTTATTGACCATCAACACTTGATGTTCTTTCTGGATTTCGGACTTAGCGACTTTTAGCATCGCAAACAGCTCGGTGACTGACTTGTTCATCCCGTGCATGTTATAGTTCATCACAAAGCTCTTGTAACTAGGTGGCAGTGATTGAAGAACTCTGTCAGTTATCGCCTCTGCCGGAAGGGCAATTCCCAACTCTGCCAGACGAGTCGAATACCCAAACATTCTGAGTATATGTTCATTGATAGACCCGTTCTCCTCCATTTTGCAAGCATAGAACTTATCGGAGGTCTCATACCTCTCGATCCAGGCATTTTTTTGAAAGATAAACTTCAACTCCTGGAACATCTCATATGCTCCATGATGTTCAAAACGTCTTTGAAGTCCCGGTTCTAAGCCATACAATATTGCACACTGAACTATTGAGCAATCTCCAGAACATGCCTCCAAAGCGTTCTTAACGTCTTCGGATAACATGTCTTCTGGTTGGTCATCAAGCGGTGCATCAAGGACATATGATTTCTGGGAAGCCGTGAGGATAATCCTTAGATTACGGGCCCAGTCAACAAAGTTACTTCCATCATCTTTCAACTTAGCTTTCTCTAGGAACGCATTAAAATTCAGGGGTGCTACTGCGCGAGCCATTGATCTACAACATAAATATGCAAAGTTTACTTAGACTATTGTTCAAGATAATGAGTTTAGTTAATAAAATTACTAAAGATCCCACTCAAAGCGACATCCCTCAGGTCATCTGAGTGTCACATGATCCAAATCCACCAACTCAAGTCCGATCATCACGTGAGTTGAGGTGGTTTCAATGGTGAACATCATTATGTTGATCATATCTACTATATGACTCATGTTCGACCTTTGGGTCTCTTGTGTTCCGAGGCCATGTCTGTACATGCTAGGCTCATCAAGTTTAACCCGAGTGTTCTGCATGTGCAACACTGGCTTGCACCCGTTGTATGTGAACATAGAGTCTATCACACCCGATCATCACGTGGTGTCTTGACACAACGAACTTTCGCAACGGTGCACACTTGGGGAGAACACAATTTATCTTGAAATTTAAGTGAGGGATCACCTTATAATGCTGCCGTCATCCTAAGAAAAACAAGGTGCATAAAAGTATTAACATCACATGCAAATCATAAGTGACATGATATGGCCATGAACTTGTTCTTTTGATCTCCATCTTGAAAGCATCGGTATGATCTCCATCGTCACCAGCACGACACCATGATCTCCATCAACGTGTCGCCATCGGGGTTGTCACGCCCACCATGCTTCTACTACTATTGCTACCGTTTAGAGATAAAGTAAAGCATTACATAGCGGTTAATGATTGACACGCAGGTCATACAATAATTAAAGACAACCCTATGGCTCCTGTCGTTTGCCGTACTCATCGACATGCAAGTCGTGATATTCTATACAACACATGATCATCTCATACATCACATATATCTCATCATGTAATTGGCCATATCACATGAAAACATACCCTGCAAAAACAAGTTAGACGTCCTCTAATTGTTGTTGCATGTTTTACGTGGCTGCTACGGGTATCTAGCAAGAACAATTCTCACCTACGCGTAAACCACAACGGTGATACGTAAGTTGCTTTTCAACCTTCTCAAGGACCGCCTTTGTCGAATCCAATCCAACTAAAGTAGGAGCAACAAGCACCCTCCAGCCATATTTGTGCAACGAGGTTACACGTCAATCGATGGAACCGGTCTCTCATAAGCGTACGAGTAAGGTTGGTCTGGGCCGCTTCATCCCACAATACCGCTGAACCAAAACACGACCAAGGGAGGAAGCAATCTAAGCATCAACGCCCACAAACTCTTTGTGTTCTACTCGAGATCTCATCTACACATAGACCTATCTCATGATGCCACTATTGGGGAACGTTGCATGGGATTTTTTCCTACGCACATGCAAGATCTATCCGTGGAGATGAGCATCTACGAGAGGGAGAGTGGATCTACGTACCCTTGTAGATCGCTAATGTAACATCCCAATTTTATTAAATTAGGATGTTAATAGGATCATCATATTGCATATCATATCTTTATTGCATTTGGAGTTTATGATGTTCAAGTTTTCCACTCACATAAAATAATAGAGAGGGGATAATATGACTTCCTCAAAATATGAATGAGAGCGAAAGTATTTAAAGTATATTTGGTGTTTTAAAGTTGCATTGAAAATTATTTTTGTTAGCCACAAGTTAATTTATTTCAGTAGAGAGAAATATTTTTTCTTCTAAATTGTATGAGCAGGAATTAATGATCCTTGTGCTCTATTTTATCATTAAGGATTTTAGAAAAATCTGATGTTATTATTATTATTATTATTATTTTATTTTATTTTTGATTTCTCCTTTGGATCTAAAAAAACTGTTTTCTAAAAAAAACAATAGGCACCGCTGGCCAGGCCAGGCCCAGCCTGCTAGCCCTGACCACTACAGCCCAAGCCACGCTAGGGCTGGCTAGCGTGCATGCCAGGAGCAAGTGCTCCTCCTAGCACCGCTAGAGCTTCCCCACGAGCGCTCACCCCACCCCGCTCGATCTCTCTCTCGGTCAACCTCTCTCTTCCGCACGCACACAACTAGCAGGTGGGGCACGACTCCGGTTCGTCCCTAACCTCCCGCTTAGCCCGCACGGGATGAGGCCGCACCGTGCTCGTCCGCAACCGCTAGCCGGAGCTCTCGGGATAAGGCTTATCCCGCGCTCCCGGATGCCCTAGACGCACCTATAAGAGCCCCTCGATGCCCTCTTTCCATTCAGCAACCCCGCACCTCCTCAACCGTAGATAAGGTTTTTTTATTAGATCTAAACCGTGCGGTTTATTTAAACCAAACGTCGGTTTTCCTTTTAGTCTAGCTGAACCGGATAATTTTGCTTAATTCGCGAACATTCGTCGCATAGCAGCCGCAGCGAACGCAACCACCAAATCAGAGCTGTCCACGTTGCACTCTAGCCGCGAACGTCCACTCTTTAGTATTTTTTAGAAACGTTCCTGTAGCAGTTTTTTTTCCAGATTTAATTCAAAACTTCAAACGGCCTTAACTTTTCAACCGTAAATCGAAACGGGATGAAACAAGAGGCAAAATTTTCATCTCGAATAGCCCTAACCATAAAACCCATAGTTGCAGATTTTTGCAAGTTCAAATTTGAAATTAATTCAGATTTGAATTTAAATTTCATTAGGTCATATCTTTCAAACGGTATACCCGTTTGAAGGGATTCTTTTTGCAACACGTCACACGAACTAAATCATTTGCCATGAACTTTTGCCACGATATATCCTACACAATTATTTTCTATTCATCATAATTTTTCTAGAATGCCTTGTAGGGACACTAGTGCATGTCACGAATTTTGAACACTAGTCATACTTTGAAAATTTCCATGCTAATGATTTGTGTCGGATTTTATTTGGCTTTTGCAAATATTTTTGTTTTCTTTGAATTGTTGAATGCTTGTTTATGCGTGTTTGTTTACTTTGCGATAGATTGTTCAGAGTGCAAAGCAGAGTACTACCATTCGCTAGAACTTCACTTCCAGCACGAAGGCAAGTTGCATTTTGATCATATCAGTTTTTACCTATGTTTTATTTTTGCACCTAGTCCTTTGATGTAGGAGTGCATGATAGGAGTTTATACTTTTTGGATTTACTATCACCCAGTAGTTCATTTGTGGTAGGTCTGAACCGTACCAACTTTGTCGCCACCATGTTATGTTACAATGCTTCGCCAAAGTAGACGTGGATTGGGGAGTGTTATCACTTTGAGATGCGAGTGACAAAGTAGTAACTAGGACCAACTTTAATGAACTACCTGGGTGGAAATTGGTTTGTATGGTGGAGAAGTACAGTGGGAGCATTCATGGGAATCTATGGGAGTGCACACTAGTGGTCCGTCCACCCAGGCTCAAAGGGATTAACCTTATTTTCATGTCTATAAGCTTCCGTGTGCAGCCGCAAGCCAATATGGGCTCTGGTTTAGTTGGGTAGATGGTGTGACCTCTTCCGGGATAGGCTAGCAGATGTAGATGATTTAGGTGTACCGGCCTATCCGTGGGTTAGGGGAAATGCTTTCGAAAGACTATGTCTCGATCCTCCGATCAAGGATGTGGTCGAGTCTTGTGGGGAAAAGTGCACAACCTCTGCACAGTTAAAAATCTAATCGATTAGCCGTGTCCCCGGTCATGGGCAACTTGAGATTTTAGTAGTGGAAATGTAGGGAGATCTCATCACTCTTAACTAATCAACTGGGTACAAAAATTTGGAATGATTGAGATGGGCATCATCTCAGACTTATGATATTTGTAGAAGTATAACAATTATTTTTTATAGGGAAAAACTAGCTTTATGCAAAACTAAACTTAGAGCTTTCCACCATCCAAATTGCATGTACTATGTAGGCTCATTACACTTTATGATGTGACTTGCCAGTACATTCCATGTACTGACCTACACGGCTGCAACTTATCATGTTGCAGATTTATCCGACGACGAATGAGGTGCGATAGGTCGTTTTTCTGCACTTAGCTTGCTCATGGAGTTGATGGACTCGTTACACTTTTTGCTTCCACATGTTTTTGTTTCACTTGGCCTTTCGCCACATTAATGTAATAAATACTCTTTGAGGATACTCGATGTAATAAATATGTGATTGAACTCTGTTGTAAATCCTCAAGTACCGTGCGTGTCAGCATACCGATCCAGGGATGACACTTAAGCGTAGAGACTCCGATCCCTTGAGATCAGGTCGCTACAAGATGGTATCAGAGCACACGTTGACTGTAGGACGTGATCCTAGAAAATGGAAAGCCATAGGATAAAAACCATATTTTACAACACTTTTATACTCCTGTTTTGGTCTCATACTTTTCCCTGCTTCACTACTAATTTCTCCTCTGTATCAAACTGTAGATGTCGACCCCCATCGTTGAGTTTGCTCAGCCTGACGCAACCATGCCCTTTGGAAGACAACTCGTGGATATCGCAGGACATCTGCGCATTGCCTTGCCCAGCTTCACTGGTACCTTCACGGCCACTCTACCTGAGGAGATGCGCTGGAAGATTGACGTCCACATTCCAGGGCGAACTTTTGGAAATGGCATTGAGCCGATCAACTTCTACATAGAAGTAAGATCATGGGGCATTGGCAAAGGGATTGCCGTGCTCCTTGCACTTGGGCGCATCCGCTAGGACTACCGCGAGGATCTCAGGAAGACTAACTATGTCTTGTATGCGCGTCGCGACTCGGATGGAGATGTGGTGCGCACCAGGGAGGACGACACCATCACCTCACACATTGAGGACCTGGAGGAGCTCATCACTAGGATGAAGGAAGAGATGGACGCCTCATCACCACCCACAACCTGACTACCTGCAAGGTCGAGCTGGAAGAAGAGCTTCAGAACGCTCGCACAGAGCATGAGGAGGAGCTCGATGCGCTGTAGGATAAGTTTGACGACTTGAAGCTTCAGCTGGAGGAAGCTGAGGAAGAGCTTGATAACGGGGAGAATCTCCAAGAGGATCACTCTTACGGGGACTACGTTAGTCAGGACAAAGACTATGAGGACGACGATGAGGAGATACAGAGTGATGCCGCTGGAGCCGACATCAACATGATAGATCTCTCTTCCGATGAGGAGTAGATTTAGACCACCATGAGAGATTAGGATTCGATAGTTGATTAGTATTTGATTGATTTATTTATGGGACCTTGTCAAATCTTGTGACATGGCCCACCTTAGATTTGTTTCGTGTGAACTCTTTGATTAAATTGAATTGGAGTGATTTGGATTTTTATTGACATCATTTGCATATGGGTAGTGTTTCTCCCTTAGGCCTAATTCTATCTATACCTCATCTATGCTGACCCAACAGATGCGACCAAGGCGTGACCATTCCGGGAGTGGCTCAGGGAATGATATCCCACCCGCCTTGGAACAATTGCTTCAGACCCAGAACAAGATGATACAGTTGATGATGCAGAATATGGACCAGATCAACAACAACAACAACCCGCCTCCACCTCCACCTCCACCACAAATTGATAGCCTTACCCGTTTTCTAAGGCTGAATCCTCCAACCTTCACAAGCAGCCCGGAGCCGATCGTCGCAGAGGACTGGCTTCGCAACATGGGTAGGAAGCTAGCCACAACAGGATGCACTGATCAGGAGAAGGTGAGGTTTGCCTCTCACCAACTGGATGGACCAGCAGCTTCGTGGTGGGAGAACTACACTGCCACGTACCCCATGGAGAATGTGACTTGGGCACAATTCCAGCAGGCGTTCCGCACTGCTCATGTTTCAGCAGGAGCTATGGATCTCAAGAAGAGGGAATTCCACAACTTGCGCCAAGGAGGTTGCTCAGTGTCTGAGTATGTTGATGACTTCAGCACGTTGTCCCGTTATGCCCCAGGTGACGTGGCAACCGATGCAGCCAAGCAAGAGAAGTTTCTGGAGGGACTGAATGATGAGCTAGGAATTCACTTGATGGTAGCGACTTTTGATAACTATCAAGAGTTGGTGGACAAGGCGATCACTCTAGAGGGCAAGCATCAGCAGATGGAAAATCGCAAGAGGAAATATGGTCAAGGCAAGTTTCAGTCTGGAGCTCAGCAGAAGCCTCGCTCCGCCCCTTTCTCAGGATATTCTGGTATAGGACACAGTAAGTTTGGAGGGCACAACCATCATAACCATGGTGGTCATTCTCAACATGGAGGTAATGGAAACAACCACAATGGCCATAAGAATGGCAATGGGAATGGACGAAACGACAATCACCATCACCCTACCCCTGCTACACCAGTGAGGAAGGATCTGACTCACATCACTTGCTTCAAGTGCAAGAAGATAGGGCACTACTCCAATGAGTGTCCCGAGCTACAGAATGGGAATCGCAACGGAAGTTCTGGAGGCAACAAGCCCAATCCTTTCACTAAGGGGCATGTGAATCATGTCAACGTGGAAGAAGTCTATGAACAACCGGATGCGGTGATTGGTAAGTTCTTGGTTAATTCATTTACAACACTCATTCTTTTTGACACTGGTGCATCGCATTCATTTATATCGAGGGGATTTGTGGATAAACATAAGTTGCCTACCGTAGCTCTTAAGTCACCTATTCTAGTGAGTTCCCCAGGAGCAGAGTCTATGACTAGTCAGGCATGTTTTCAGTTGCCTTTGAACATAGGGGGACATGTTTTTCCCATAGATATGATCGTACTTGAGTCACAAGGGTTGGATGTAATCCTAGGTATGGATTGGATGTCCAAGTATCAGGGAAGCATTGATTGTGCCAGTAGGTCAATTCTTCTCACCACTCCGGAGAAGAAGAGGATCAAGTATGTATCCAGGCTTAAGCCTAAGAGGACTTAAGTGAACTCTCTAACGGGAGTTGTCCAGGAAGAAGTACCAGTGGTGAAGGATTATCCCGATGTATTTCCAGAGGAGTTACCCGGTATGCCACTAGATCGGGAGATTGAATTTCTGATTGAGTTACTGCCAGGCACCGGACCAATCTCCAAGAGGCCGTACCGGATGCCCGCTAATGATCTAGCGGAAGTCAAGAAGCAGATTGAGGAGTTGCTGGAGAAGGGGTATATTCGCTCGAGTTCATCACCTTGGGGAGCCCCAGTACTCTTAGTGGAGAAGAAGGATGGAACCTTGAGGATGTGTGTGGATTATCGCTCTTTGAATGAGGTGACCATCAAGAACAAGTATCCGATGCTGATGATCAATGACTTGTTCGACCAGCTAGAAGGAGCTGGTGTTTTCTCCAAGATTGACCTTCGGTCGGGTTATCATCAGTTGAAGATCCGTGAGAAGGATATACCTAAGATAGCCTTTACCACGAGGTATGGGCTTTATGAGTATACAGTCATGTCGTTTGGTTTGACTAATGCCCCTGCCTATTTTATGAGCATGATGAACAAGGTATTCATGGAGTACTTGGATAAGTTTGTTGTGGTATTCATTGATGATATATTGGTTTTCTCCAAGAATGAGGAGGAGCACGCGAAACATCTGCGCTTAGTTCTGGAGAAGCTGAGAGAACACCAACTTTATGCCAAGTTCAGCAAGTGTGAGTTTTGGTTGAAGGAAGTCGGATTTCTCGGACATATTGTGTCAGGGGAAGGAATTGCCGTGGACCCTTCCAAGGTAGGAGCAGTCACAGAATGGAAGGCACCGACCTCAGTTAGCGAGATCCACAGTTTCCTTGGACTTGCAGGATATTATCGAAGGTTCATTGAGAATTTCTCCAAGATTGCAAAGCCCATGATAGAGTTGTTGAAGAAGGACACCAAGTATATTTGGACCGAGGAATGTGAAGCCAGTTTCCAGGAGTTGAAGAAACGTTTGGTTACGACTCCAGTGCTAGTTCTGCCGAACATACACAAGGATTTTCAGGTGTATTGCGACGCTTCACGCCAAGGACTTGGAGGCGTGCTTATGCAAGAAGGAAAGGTTGTAGCTTATGCTTCACGCCAGCTTCAACCTCATGAGTTGAACTATGCCATGCATGATCTGGAGTTAGCAGCAGTGGTGCATGCACTCAAGACCTGGAGACATTTCCTTATCGGGAACCAATGTGATGTTTACACCGATCACAAGAGTTTGAAGTACATTTTCACGCAGAAAGAGTTGAACCTTAGGCAAAGGAGATGGTTCGATCTCATCAAGGATTATGACATGAGTTTGCATTATCATCCAGGAAAAGCCAACGTCGTGGCAGATGCGTTGAGCCGTAAGAGCTATGTCAACACTCTTGTCGCAGGAGGATTACCTCAGGAGTTGTGTGATGAACTTAGAGATCTCGAGTTGGAAATACTTCCAAGAGGATATGTTGCCGCAATCGAAGTTTAGTCCACCTTGTTGGGAAAGATCAGAGAAGCTCAAAAGTTGGATCAAGGTATTGTTGAGATAAAGGAGAGGATTAGCAAAGGAAAGGCAGAAGGATTCCATGAGGATGAGCATGGAACCATATGGTTTGAGCAACGTATTTGTGTGCCCAATGATCCAGAGATCAGGAAGTTGATTCTTCAGGAGGCTCATTATTCGCCTTAGTCGATACATCCAGGAAACACCAAGATGTATTTGGACTTGAAGGAAAGTTTTTGGTGGACCGGCATGAAGAGGGAAATTGCTGAGTATGTAGCAGTATGTGATGTATGTCAGAGGGTAAAGGCAGAGCATCAGAAACCAGTAGGTTTGCTTTAGCCATTGCCGATACATGATTGGAAATGGGATAAACTTGGCATGGACTTCATCACGGGATTACCCAGGACCCGTTCAGGTTATGATTCCATTTGGGCGATTGTTGATCGCTTGACCAAGGTTGCTCACTTCATTCCCGTGAAGACTACCTATACAAGTGCTAAGCTGGCAATGATATATATGACCAGGATTGTATGTCTGCATGGAGTTCCGAGGACCATTGTATCAGACAGAGGAACACAGTTTACTTCAAAGTTTTGGCATCAGCTACACGAAACTTTGGGTACCAGGCTAGAGTTCAGTACAGCCTTCCATCCACAGATAGATGGGCAGACAGAGAGGGTGAATCAGATTCTGGAGGACATGTTGAGAGCTTGTGCGCTAGACTACGGGTCTAGTTGGGATGATAACTTACCTTATGCAGAGTTCTCATACAACAACAACTATCAAGCCAGTTTGCAGATGGCCCCTTTTGAGGCATTGTATGGGAGGAAGTGCAGAACACCGTTGATGTGGGATGGAGTTGGTGATCGCAAATTGTTTGGATCGGATTTGATTCGAGATTCTGAGGAGAAGGTCAAGTTGATCCGTGATAGACTCAAGATAGCTCAGTCTAGACAGAAGAGTTATGCCGATGCTAAACGCAAGGAAGTGATTTACGAAGTGGGAGATAGAGCATATCTGCGAGTGTCCCCACTTCGAGGTATTAAGAGGTTTGGAGTCAAAGGAAAGTTAGCACCACGATTCATGAGACCATACAGAGTTCTGGAACGCAGAGGGGAAGTTGCGTACAAGTTGGAACTACCAGAGGGTTTGTCAGGAGTTCATGATGTGTTTCATGTTTCCCAACTAAAGAAGTGTCATGCAGAGATGACAGATATTCCTTTGAGAGACACAGTGCCTCTAGAAGCAATTCAGTTGGATAACGATCTAACTTATGAGGAGAAACCTGTTAAGATTCTTGAGACTGCCGAGAGGATCACTCGTACCAAGGTCATCAAATTTTGCAAGGTTCAGTGGAGTCACCACACCGAGGAGGAAGCTACTTGGGAACAAGAAGAAGATCTCAAGCGTGACCATCCTCACCTTTTTGCTGGCCAACCCGAATCTCGAGGATGAGATTCATATTAAGGGGGGTAGGCTTGTAACATCCCAATTTTATTAAATTAGGATGTTAATAGGATCATCATATTGCATATCATATCTTTATTGCATTTGGAGTTTATGATGTTCATGTTTTCCACTCCCATAAAATAATAGAGAGGGGATAATATGACTTCCTCAAAATATGAATGAGTGCGAAAGTATTTAAACTATATTTGGTGTTTTAAAGTTGCATTGAAAATTATTTTTGTTAGCCACAAGTTAATTTATTTCATTAGAGAGAAATATTTTTTCTTCTAAATTGTATGAGGAGGAATTAATGATCCTTGTGCTTTATTTTATCATTAAGGATTTTAGAAAAAAAATCTGATGTTATTATTATTATTATTATTAATATTATTTGATTTTTGATTTCTGCTTTGGATCTAAAAAACTGTTTTCTAAAAAAAACAATAGGCACCGCTGGCCAGGCCACGCCCAGCCAGCTAGCCCCGGCCACCACAGCCCAAGCCACGCTAGGGCTGGCTAGCGTGCGTGCCAGGAGCGAGCGCTCCTCCTAGCGCCGCCAGAGCCTCCCCACGAGCGCTCACCCCACCCCGCTTGATCTCTCTCTCGGCCAACCTCTCTCTTCCGCACGCACACACCTGGCAGCCGGGGCCCAACCCTGGTTCGTCCCTAACCTCCCCCTTAGCCCGCACGGGATGAGGCCGCATAGTGCTCGTCCGCAACTGCCGGTCGGAGCTCTCGGGATAAGGCTTATCCCGCACTCCCGGATGCCCTAGCCGCACCTATAAAAGCCCCTCGATGCCCTCTTTCCATTCAGCAACCCCGCACATCCTCTCGCTACTCATAGCCGACGCACCGTCCGTTCGCATCTCGCCGGAGCCGAGTCCGTTCGCTGGAGAAGTCCGACGCCGGTGAGCCTCCCGGCACCTTCTTGCTTCGGGAATCGGATCCGGAGCAGCCACCCCGACAACCTGCGTCGCTAGAGTTCGCTGGAGTACAGGAGCTCGCCCGTTCCTCCGGTCGTCGCCGCCGACCGCCGTCACCACCGTTTGAACGCCCTCGCCAAGCCGCACCTCTCCCGCCTCTCCACTAACGCCGGCGATCGCCGGAGCCGCCGCCCCGTCATCGCCCAGTTCCTGCCCGACCACGTCCTCGCTCTGTAAGCCGCAGCCCGCTCCACTGTTCGTAGGTAGCCTAGATTAGAATGTTTTTTATTTTGATCGAACCGGTATGCTATTTAGATTGGTTTTTTATTAGATCTAAACCGTGCGGTTTATTTAAACCGAACGTTGGTTTTCCTTTTAGTCTAGCTGAACCAGATAATTTTGCTTAATTAGCGAACGTTCGTCGCGTAGCAGCCGCAGCGAACGCAACCACCAAATCAGAGCTGTCCACGTCGCACTCTAGCCGCGAACGTCCACACTTTAGTATTTCCAGAAACGTTCCTGTAGCAGTTTTTTTCTAGATTTAATTCAAAGCTTCAAACGGCCTTAACTTTTCAACCGTAGATCGAAACGGGATGAAACAAGAGGCTAAATTTTCATCTTGAATAGCCCTAACCATAAAACCCATAGTTGCAGATTTTTGCAAGTTCAAATTTGAAATTAATTCAGATTTGAATTTAAATTTCATTAGGTCATATCTTTCAAACGGTATACCCGTTTGAAGGGATTCTTTTTGCAACACGTCACACGAACTAAATCATTTGCCATGAACTTTTTCCACGATATATCCTACACAATTATTTTCTATTCATCATAATTTTTCTAGAATGCCTTGTAGGGACACTAGTGCATGTCACGAATTTTGAACACTAGTCATACTTTGAAAATTTCCATGCTAATGATTTGTGTCGGATTTTATTTGGCTTTTGCAAATATTTTTGTTTTGTTTGAATTGTTGAATGCTTGTTTATGTGTGTTTATTTACTTTGCGATAGATTGTCCGGAATGCAAAGCAGAGTACTACCATTCGCTAGAACTTCACTTCCAGCACGAAGGCAAGTTGCATTTTGATCATATCAGTTTTTACCTATGTTTTATTTTTGCACCTAGTCCTTTGATGTAGGAGTGCATGATAGGAGTTTATACTTGTTGGATTTACTAGCACTCAGTAGTTCATTTGTGGTAGGTCTGAACCATACCAACTTTGTCGCCACCGTGTTATGTTACAATGCTTCGCCAAAGTAGACGTGGATTGGGGAGTGTTATCACTTTGAGATGTGAGTGATAAAGTAGTAACTAGGACCAACTTTAATGAACTACCTAGGTGGAAATTGGTTTGTATGGTGGCAAAGTACAGTGGGAGCATTCATGGGAATCCATGGGAGTGCACACTAGTGGTCCGTCCACCCAGGCTCAAAGGGATCAACCTTATTTTCATGTCTATAAGCTTCCGTGTGCAGCCGCAAGCCAATATGGGCTCTGGTTTAGTTGAGTAGATGGTGTGACCTCTTCCGGGATAGGCTAGCAGATGTAGATGATGTAGGTGTACCGGCCTATCCGTGGGTTAGGGGAAATGCTTTCGAAAGACTATGTCTCGATCCTCCCATCAAGGATTTGGTCGAGTCTTGTGGAGAAAAGTGCACAACCTCTACAGAGTTAAAAATCTAATTGCTTAGCCGTGTCCCCGGTCATGGACAACTTGAGCTTTTAGTAGTGGAAATGTAGGGAGATCTCATCACTCTTAACTAATCAATTGGGTACAAAAATTTGGAATGATTGAGATGGGCATCATCTCAGACTCGTGATATTTGTAGAAGTAGAACAATTATTTTTGATAGGGAAAAAACTAGCTTTATGCAAAACTAAACTTAGAGCTTTCCACCAGCCAAATTGCATGTACTATGTAGGCTCATTACACTTTATGATGTGACTTGCCCGTACATTCCATGTACTAACCTACACGGCTGCAACTTATCATGTTGCAGATTTATCCGACGACGAATAAGGTGCGATAGGTCGTTGTGCTACACTCAGCTTGCTCGTGGAGTTGATGGACTCATTGCACTTTTTGCTTCTGCATGTTTTTGTTTCACTTTGCCTTAGGCCACATTAATGTAATAAATACTCTTTGAGGATACTCGATGTAATAAATGTGTGATTGAACTCTGTTGTAAATCCTCAAGTAATGTGCGTGTCAGCAAACCGATCCAGGGATGACACTTAAGCACAGAGACTCCGATCCCTGGAGATCGGGTCGCTACAGCTAAGCGGGAAGCGTTAAGAAACACAGTTGATGTAGTTGAACGTCTTCGCGATCCAAATTGCTGAGCGTCCCACGATCCAATCACGATCCGTCCCGATCTAGCACCGAACGGACGACACCTCCGTGTTCAGCACAAGTACGGCTTGATGACGATCTCTGCCTTCTTGATCTAGCAAGATTGAGCGGAGAGGTAGAAGAGTTCTCTGGCAGCCGCGGCGTTGCGAAAAAGCCTATGGTGGTGGAGCTATTCCGGCAAGGCTTTGCCTAAGCACTATAGAAAACCGATCTAGAGGAGAATCTATGCACTAGAGGAGAGGGTAGCACGTGGCTGAAAATCTAGTGCAAAAACCCTAAAACCTCTAGTATATATTAGAGGAAGAGAGGAGGAGGTTTGGACCAAGGGACAGCCCTATGAGGCTTCGGCCGAAGTGGATAGGAGAGGAGGAATCCTCCTCCAATCCTAGTAGGACTAGGACTCCTTCCTATTTTGCCTTTTCCCACCTTTTTCTCTTTGGGCTTTTCTTCCCAGCCGCATGGGCCTTGTGTGGGACTTCCACCAGCCCACTAAGGGCTGGTATTCATCCTCCCACAGCCCATGTAGCCTCTTGGGTCGAAATACCCCTCCCGATGGTCCCCCGGTACACTACCGGCACTCCCGGTACACTACCGATGAGCCCGAAACTTTTCCGGCGACCAAAACAGGACTTCCTATATATAAATCTTTACCTTCGGACCATTTCAGAGCTCCTCGTGACGTCCTGGATCTCATCTGAGACTCCGAACAACCTTCGGTCACCATCATGCATAACTCTATACTATCGAAACGTCACCAAACCTTAAGTGTGCAGACCCTGCGGGTTCGAGAAATATGTAGACATGACCGAGACACCTCTACAGTCAATAACTAATAGAGGGACCTGAATACCCATATTGGTTCCTACATATTCTACGAAGATCTTTATCAGTCGAACCTCTATGTCAAGGATTCAGTTAATCCCGTATGATGTTTCCTTTGTTCTTCGGTATGTTACTTGCCCGAGATTCGATCGTCGGTATCTCCATACCTAGTTCAACCTCGTTATCGGCAAGTCTCTTTACTCGTTCCGTAATACAAGATCCCGTGACTAACACTTAGTCACATTGCTTGCAAGGCTTGTTGTGATGTTGTATTATCGAGTGGGCCCTGAGATACCTCTTCGTCACACGGAGTAACAAATCCCAGTCTTGATCCATGCCAACTCAATAGACACCCTCGGAGATACCTGTAGAGTACCTTTATAGTCACCCAGTTACATTGCGATGTTTGATACACACAAGGCACTCCTCCGGTGTCCGTGAGTTGCATGATCTCATGGTCATAGGAGCATATACTTGACATGTAGAAAACAATAAACTGACACGATCATATGCTACGTTTATAGTTTGGGTCTTGTCCATCCCATCATTCTCCTAATGATGTGATCCCGTTATCGAATGACATCTTATGTCAATGGCTAGGAAACCTTGACCATCTTTGATCAACGAGCTAGTCTTCTAGAGGCATACTAGGGACAAAGTGTTGTCTACTTATCCACACATGTAATGTGTTTCCAGTCAATACAATTATAGCATGGATAATAAACAATTATCATGAACAAGGAAATATAATAATAAACACTTTATTTATTGTCTCTAGGGCATATTTCCAACAAAGAAATCGATGGCTCGCTTAGTCATTAGCGAAGAAGTCCGTAACATGGACTCCTTTGTCCATGGACAGATCTTCGCTTTCGGCAGCATCGTGTTGCACGCTGACCCGACTGGCCGTCTTGGCCGGTCGGGAGTTTCACCCCTGATCAAGAGGTCAGATTCGGGAACCTAGAGTTCTCCGTAGACTCTCGGGGCCTTCTTTTGCTCACCGGGCTTGCGATCTCATCTGACGCGCCCAAAGACTCCGAGGCCTTATCTTCGGATTCCGCTCCCGACTCTGCCCACGGGACTAACCCCGACGATGATCTGGCTTTTAGTCCGGATCCGGTCACAATACCGAAGGGCCAGGGGTCGGCTCCTGCCGGACACACTCTTTGTGCGTACGCGTCGGAGGTTAACTCTGAAAACTCCAGGCAGACTGACCTGATCGAGCTCTTGACTCTCAACGGGGCTCTAGATTGGATCTTACCAATAGGAAGTACAAATGACCCAACCTCGATCCTTGGTCAGATCAGTCGGAAGGCGGGATTAGGGGGATTTTTCGACCCACGCACCACCCACTTGGTAGCCAGTATCAAAGATTTAACCGATATGTGGGACTACGCCTCCGAGGAGGCCGAAGAGATGGATGAAGAGGACGACGCTCCCTCCCCTGTCAACACCAGGCGATGGACTGCCACCTCCACCTACGACGTCTACATGGTGGACACTCCAACTGATAAGGGCGAGCACACACCCGAAAATAATGGCGATAAATCAGGCGAGGAGCCGTCAAGGTGCTGGGAAAAGCACAAACGATCAAAGGCAAAAAAGGGAAGGGAAGCCATTGTTGGCACCGGGGAAATCGATACCCCGGAAGACCTCGGCGACCCCAAAATCCCCGAATAGACACTAGAGGATCAGGAGAGGCCAGAAGATCAGCGCAACCCCAAGGATCCAAGCGTTTCCGAGGATGACAACTACCTCCCCCCTATCGAGGAGGAGGACAGCCTGGAAGCCGAAGACTTCACCGTCCCCGAAAACCTTGAGGACCAGGAATGGTTTAGGCAATAGCCTATAGCCACCGCCCAAAGCCTGAAGGCAAAATAATGGCAGCTTAAAGCCGAACAAGATACCCTCAATGATCGATGGACTGGGGTCCTATCAACCGAAGAAGGTTACGATACCGGTCTATCTGACCAACCCAAGAGCTATCCACGCCGACGGCTGTTGTTGCAGTTCAATGATGAAGATCATCTCCTCATGCCATGTGAATGTGGAGGAGGAAATACTCCATATGACCAGCCAAAATGCCCCCCTCGAGAATGGGATAGGACGGCTTGCGACGCCGACTATAGGCCGATGATACCCCGGAGGAGGAGAAAAGAGCAAGTAGAGCCTAAGGATAGGTATGACCTGTAACATGACCTGGATTATATAACAGGCCGCATGAGATCCATCTATGGATCTAGAGGGTACTCCCTCGATAGAGGAGACAGATACCAGTGTAGGCTCGACCGCAACAACAGAAGTCGGGAACAATACCCGACCAGATTAGGCACCGACCACAGGAGGGACATAGCCCGGGTCAGAGGCGCTGCCCACCCACTATGCTCCACTGACGAAGTGATGCAGCATCAGTTCCGGGAAGGGTTTAAACCCGTGAACATAGAGCAATACGATGGGACAACAGACCCAACTGTGTGGATCGAGGATTTCCTCCTCCACATTCACATGGCATGAGGAGATGATCTCCACGCCATCAAATATCTGCCCCTAAAACTCAAAGGGCCAGCTCGACACTGGCTAAACAGTCTCCTCAAGAATTCAATCGGCCGCTAGGAGGATCTCGAGGACGCATTCCGATCTAACTTCCAGGGCACCTATGTACGACTGCCGGACTCCTACGACCTAACAATGTCGTCCAGAAGGCAGGAGAGTGAGCTCGACAATTCTGGAATTGGTTCTTGACCAAGAAAAACCAGATCGTCGATTGCCCAGATGCTGAGGCAATAGCCTCTTTCAGGCACAATATTCGAGACGAATGGCTGTCTCACCAGCTCAGTCAGGACAAGCCTAGGACCATGTCCGCCCTTACATCACTCATGACCCGCTTTTGCGCGGGCGAGGATAGCTGGCTAGCTAGACGAAGCCACAACCCCAAAGATTTCCTCCTCGTCCGTGCAAAAGCGTTTGCTCGCTCAAGGTTTAACGCCGTCCCACACTACGCATACCTCAAGCTCAAGATGCCCGAGCCCAAGGGGTCATTACTGTCAACGGCAACACAGAGTGTTCCCTCCGAACTGAGGAACATGCATTGGCCCTCGCGGCCGAATTCGATTACGATGACAATCGACCAACACCGAAATCTTCCATAAAGGCACGTAAGGTTGACAAACGAGCTTGGTCTCAGTCCGAATTCCCGGAATCTTCTTCTCCCTACAAATAGGGACACACTCCTCATTGCACAACCCTAGAGCCTGTCAAACAGTGTCAAGACGGCACAACTTTGCACTCAAGATTCCATGGGCAGTAGTGGGGAACAACTATCAAAGGGAAAGTGTTTGGCTGGATCGAACTACTACTAGTACATGTCCTCGGACAAACCACAGGTACCATCAAGGACCTGCTAAAGCGTAAAGATCATCCATACTTTAGCGACTTCTCAAGATCTTCTTCCAAAGGTCCGCTCGGCGACACCAATCACCTTAAAGGAATGCAACTCCCTAGGGGGCACAGGAGCAGACATGCGAATGGGCACATCGAGGACGTCAAGCCACCCATCGAAGACCCCTGGTACAACCTCTGCTCTGTAAACTTTATATTTCCTCGTCAAATACCTGTAAATAGTGGCTTCGGCAATTTGAGTTATAAGAAGTAATGAGCAAATAATAGACCATTGTACATGACGTCTTCGCTGTATTTTATGCTACATACTCTGTTCTTCCCTCATCAATGCTTCTTGCGAAACTGTTCGGTATACATTACGATGCAACCAGATAATAGACCAGGGGATTGAATTTAAAATATCA
This sequence comes from Hordeum marinum, assembly GCA_022496015.1. Classification (NCBI taxonomy): domain Eukaryota; kingdom Viridiplantae; phylum Streptophyta; class Magnoliopsida; order Poales; family Poaceae; genus Hordeum; species Hordeum marinum. The sequence continues at coordinate 374,113,417 of CM039673.1, forward strand.
CCCTAAGCATCACCCCGACACAATTGACCGTGTGTTCGACATCTTGGATTTTGCTTTATATGCATTGGATCCAAACTATGTCTTGGGTCAATAGTTGGGTTGCGTGACACCTGTGTTTGCCCTCTTACGTTCCGTTCGTTCGGCTAAAAGGGCAAAGGGAGAACCACCGCAATTGTGCTTCTAGCTCGCCTAGTCAAGTACCTCAGGGGAGAAAGCCAAAAACTAACTGTCATAGTAAGCGAGAACCGGTCTGCAAATCCGAGCATAAGTGTCATAGTAAAAAATCGATAGAGGTTATTCCGTGTCATAAAATGGGTTTCATACTTGTACAAACCATGTGATGCGGGCTTTAGCCCCGGTACATCCGAACATCACAAAACACCAGGGGCTAGTCATCAGCCCCCGCCTTTTTAAGCTCCTACGGCTAAGTGAAGGCGATAAAGCATCATAGTCTGATTGCCTTGTTCCCCTCACACTACCGCTTTCGGGTACCGATACTTTGGCTAAGGGTCACAGTGTGGAGGCAAAAACACCTCGCGTAGTATCTACGTGGGGGCTGAAGCCAACGACTCACAACTTTCAGATAAAACGGCCACATGGGAGTCACAATAAATACAAAACTCAAAAGACATGATAAACCATGCAGGCTCATTATAAAGCATTAACAGTCTTGGAACATATTACAATGCGCTCATTCATAAAAACATCCTTAGAGCATTGGGCCTCTATCTCCCGAGCACCCTCCATCACTGCGGAGAAGTAGTGCTTGGGGCGCCTATGCTCCTGTCCAGGGGGCGGAGGTGCGGTGGCCATCTCGGTCGGCTTGAGCTTCGGCCAGTGCGTCATGGTCCTTACAAAGGCCATCCAAGCTCCCTCGATGCATGTAGAACACTTTAAAGCGTCAATCCGTGGCGCAACATTGCATAGTTTCTGCACCAAGCCGAAGTAACTGCTCGACAACGGCTCTGTTGGCCACAACCGGATACAGAGATCCACCATGGCCGATTCCGCCATCGTGTGTAGCTCCATCAGTTGCTTCATCTGCTCGATCAGAAGAGGAGAGTGCTCGGGGCTTCAAACTATGCCCAGAATAGTCGAGGCTCATCGTCCTCATCCCGCGAATCATAGAATTTGTTCGCATCTGCTGCACTCCTTCGGAGGTCCGAACAGGCGCCTGAGGAACACCACACCTGGGTGAGAAATGCAAACCTGCTACCACCAAAGGCACACTGTAGTAAATACGGCTTACCATCCATGACCGCCTTGACTTGGCGGACTTCTTCTTCAAAGAACCGCCTATCCATGCACTCCTTTTGGAGCTCAGATTTCAGCGTGGATAGCTTGGTGGCCTGCTCTTTGCCTTTCTGCTCAAGGGCCTCGCAATTCGTGCTGGCATTCTTGAGATCCTGCCGCACCTCCTCCACCCGTTCCTCATGCTTATTGCTCGCAGTTTTAATGCGGATAGTGCGGTTGCTGCTTGTTCGGGTGCTGCCTTCTCATCTGTGGCCTCCTGCTTCATCTTTTTTAGCTCGGCCTTGAGGTTCTCCACCTCCGCAACCGAAGTTGTGGAAGCAATAAATAAATAATTACACTGGGTTACCAGTGTGGATCACTAACAATAGTTATCCCGGATATTACAATTTGGCTTACCTTGCGCCTCATCGAACCTCTTGTTCACGCAATCAAGCTCCTCTTCGGAACTCTTGAGCTTCCGATTTAGCTCGGCAAGATCCGCAACATTGACGGCCGCCGCCAATGACGAGGCCTACACAAAATAAATAAATAAGAGGTTAGGTGCGTTCAAACTCCCGAGCCGTCAGAACATGACCCTGTGCTAGGTTCTCTTAGGGGCTCTTAGAACAGTGTGGGACAAATGGTGCCGTGGGCATCGCTAGTCATTCCCGGGTATTTGACCCTTGACTGTTTTTTTCAAACTCACCCACGGCTTCAGGGCTACTATATATATAAAGATAGCAAAAACTTAATAAAATTATTTTTTTCGGGAAAAGGGTATTACGTGGCTCACCTTGAAGCCCGTCAAGAGACCATTGAAGGCGTCTTTCAGTCCGCTATCAATAGACTGAATGTCTTGCAAAACCGCACCCATAAGAGTGCGGTGATCCTCAAATATGGAGGTGCTTGATAGAGCCTCCTCCATCATGACCGGCCACCCAGTCATGGGTAGCACTGGTGGTGACCGGCCAACCCGATCTCTGATGGGGGATTGAGCCGGCAGCTCTGGAGGCACAGTGCTCCGGAGATGACCTCGGAGGGGACTGGACAATATTTCTACCTCCCTCCTCAGCTGCTAGGAGAGTTTCCCCCTCGTGGTCTTCGGCGGTGGAGGCGTTAATCTCTACCATAACATTGTCACCCCCGCCGCCGATGTTCAGCTCCGAAGGAGCCTGGCGGGTTAACACCTCCGCAGCCTCCTTCGCGCCCCCCCGGAGGTGTGGGGTGTGACTTAGTTCCAATCTCTGCCAAATTGGCAGGCAAAGACTCCCCATCCAATATTTGGGCGATGGGGAGAACGCGTGGTGGGCTGCAAATTAAAAGGCATTCTTCCATTTAACGTTGAAAACTTCATATAAATAATTCAGAGGGTCTTCGAATATATACCTCTAGGCCGGGGGCTTGACCCTTGGGTTTCTTCGAGGAACCCTTTCAAAGTCCTCCGATGCTTCATCGGAGTCGGAGGTGTCATCGGCTAGGACTACTTTTGTTCGGCATGACCTCTTCGGGGCAGGAGGAGGTAGGTCCTCCACGGCGTCTGTTGACCCTGCCCTTTTTCTTGTGAAGGGGGAATTTCTCTCACCTCCATCCTCGTGCTCCTCCTCGTGAGTGAAAGATGCGTGGGTCTTCCCAGACATAGTATCTGAAATAGCCCTCAATCGAAGACCTTCCCTGGCCTTCTTCTTCTCCTTCTTCTCTGGCGCCGTGTACGGCGCCACGACGAGCATCGCCGTCAACAAATCCAACCCGGGGTCTTCAGGCAGTGGGGCCGGGCAGTTAATTTGCTTGGCCTTGTCAACCATTCCTGCAAAGATGAGGGGGAGGTGTTCAGCCCTTTTGTCAAAGAACAGAGCCAGAGAATTAATTTTTTATCTTACCTGGGCAGGAGGGTTGTCGGCATCAAGACCTACGTCTTCTTCCTCAGCCGACTAGTTTTTCTGGGGCTTGAATAACACTTTCCACAATTTATCATGGGTAGTGCAGAAGAGTTGGCACACGATAGGCTCGTCCTCAAGCTGATAAGACCACATTGGGGAGGCCCAGTGCTGGCAGGGAAGAAGACGGCATCGGAGCATGACCTGGACCACATTAACCAGCTCGATCTTGGCCGCGATCATCGAGGAAATACGCTTCTGCAGCGATTTCACCTCTGCATCCGACCCCCAATCGAGGCCCTTCCTAAGCCACAAGGTTAATCTCGCAGGAGGTCCAAATCTGAACTCACCAGGCGCCACCCCGCCCTCGTCCCTTTGTTCAGTGATATAGAACCACTCCTTCTGCCAGATCTTTATTGTATCAATGAAAGTACCATCCGGCCACTCGACACGGGGAAGCTTACTGATTACCACCCCTCCGCATTCTGCGTACTCACCCGCGACTATCTTCGGTTTGACATTGAATACTTTGAGCCATAGGCCGAAGTGTGGCTCGACCTGCAGGAAGGCTTCGCAGACGATAATAAATGTCAAAATATGCATAAAAGAGTTCATGGGAAGATCATGGAAGTCTAACCCGTAGAAGAACATAAGGCCCCTAACAAAGGGGTGGAACAGAAAGCCTAGTCCCTGGAGGAAGTGGGGGACGAACACCACCCTCTCACCTGGGTTCGGGGTGGGGATGTTTTGCTTTCGGAGCACGGTGGAAGACGTTGGTGGGGATGTAACCGGCAAGCTTGAGGTCCTGGATGTCCTTGTCCGTGACCGCAGAGGCCTCCCACTTTCCCATAGTGCCTGAACCCGCCATGACTAAGCTCGGAGGAGAAATTGAGGAAGAACTGGATCTGGGCTCTTGGAGCTTGGGAAGGTTGACGAAGCAAGGGATGCGAATTGGTAGCGTGAATAGGCCTTGAGGGTTTTCCGCCCCTTTTATGGTGCTGTAATAGCAACAACCTCCCTTTAACTGCACCGCAGGCTTCGCCACATCCCGAAATATCAATGCCATACGCACGCATGAGAAAACCTAGGGCACTAATCATATCCCTTGTGAAACGGAGCACGATCTATCATGCCAATGTAAAAACAGCCTCGAACCACGAATCAAGTTTTCATAACTGGTTCAGCGGTCATGATAGGCCACGACCCTTCGTCAAAAAGGCTGTCAGAAAACACTGTTTACACTTTGATGTTTAGCCTTTGGGCTAAGCAACTCATGGCGTCCGGACGATCGTATGATCGGAAAAATTACGCCTCATCGGAAGCCGGACTAGTCTTAGCCGAGCATTAGTGGGAAGAAGAACTCACCCCAGAAGCCGAAGACTCCGATCACGTGGAGCTGCCAGTGTTGTGACCCTTGGCGTTGGGGGATAGTTTGGGGGCTACTTAGGGAGTCCTGGGCTAAGCAGTCCTCGGGCCGCTGGCCTATCTCCCAATAGGCCGGCTTGGTGGGCCGCTCTGTGACTATCATAGGAAGGGCCGGATACGGCACGACCCCATGTTCAAGAAGGAAGTCTTGAAGGCGCATCATGCACTGATGATCCCACAAGTATAGGGGATCTATCGTAGTCCTTTCGATAAGTAAGAGTGTCAAACCCAATGAGGAGCAGAAGGAAATGACAAGCGGTTTCTAGTAAGGTATTCTATGCAAGCACTAAAATTATCGGTAACAGATAGTTTTTTTGATAAGACAATTCGTAACGAGTAAGAAGTAACAAGTATAGAAAAGGTGCAACAATGTAGCCCAATCCTTTTTGTAGCAAAGGACGGGCCTGGACAAACTCTTATATGAAGCAAAGCGCTCCCGAGGACACATGGGAATTTCTGTCAAGGTAGTTTTAATCATGCTCATTTGATTCGCGTTCGTTACTTTGATAATTTGATATGTGGGTGGACCGGTGCTTGGGTGCTGGACTTACTTGGACAAATCTCCCACTTATGATTAACCCCTATCACAAGCATCCGCAACTACGAAAGAAGAATTAAGGTAAACCTAACCATAGCACGAAACATATGGATCCAAATCATCCCCCTTACGAAGCAACGCATAAACTAGGGCTTAAGCTTCTGTCACTCTAGCAACCCATCATCTACTTATTACTTCTCAATGCCTTCCCCTAGGCCCAAATAATGGTGAAGTGTTATGTAGTCGACGTTCACATAACACCACTAGAGGAGAGACAATATACATCTCATCAAAATATCGAACGAATACCAAATTCACATGATTACTTATAACAAGACTTATCCCATGTCCTCAGGAACAAACGTAACTACTCACCAAGCATATTCATGTTCATAATCAGAGGAGTATTAATTATCATAAAGGATTTGAAGATATGATCTTCCACCAAGTAAACCAACTAGCATCAACTACAAGGAGTAATCAACACTACTAGCAACCCACAAGTACCAATCTGAGGTGTTGAGACAAAGATCGGATACAAGAGACGAACTTGGGTTTGGAGAGGAGATGGTGTTGGTGAAGATGTTGATCGATGAGAGGATCGTTGCTGATGACGATGGCTTTGATTTCCCCCTCTGGGAGGGAAGTTTCCCCGACAGAACAGCCCTGCCGGAGCTCTAGATTGGTTCTGCCCAAGTTCCGCCTCGAGATGGCGGCGCTTCGTCCCGAAAGCTCTCTTCTAATTTTTTACACGTCAAAACGCTTCATATAGGACAATATGGGTGTCGGAGGAGCCATAGGGGCCCCACAAGTCTGCTAGGCGCGGCCAGGTGGTGGCCACGCCTAGCAGGCTTGTGGCCTGCAGGTGGCCCCCCTCTGGTTGATTCTTGTGCCAGTATTTGTTATTAAATCCAAAAATATTCTCCGTAAATATTCAGTACTTTTGGAGTTGTGCAGAATAGGTATCTCAGGTTTGCTCCCTTTCCAGTCCAGAATTTCAGCTGCCGGCATTCTCCCTCTTCATGTAAACCTTGTAAAGTAAGAGAGAAAAGTCATAAGTATTGTATCATAACGTTTAATAACAACCCATAATGCAATAAATATCAATATAAAATCATGGTGCAAAATGGACGTATCAACTCCACCAAGCTTAGACCTCGCATGCCCTCAAGCGAAAACCGAGATCGATGAATCTGTCCACATGTTTAGAGATAGAGGTGTCGATAAAATAATATACGAACATGAGGGCATCATGATCAACCTTAGAACAACAATACTCATTGTATGAGATTCTTTATACTAGAGTAACAATTCATTCACAAGATAAAACATGAACCAAGAACTCTATTGACAACCAACAAACTATGATATGAGTCATTGAAGCAATTGACAATCTATCATAACATCGGAAGGAGTCAATATAAGAGCTTTTAAAGCAAATCCACATACTCAATCATCTTTTAGTCTGCCACAATTGCTAGCACTCACGCGATACCCATGAGATCAAAGCTTCAATCGAACACAGAGGAAGATAGGGACCTATGGTTTTGCCTCCCAACTATTCACCTCAAGGGCGATGTCAACAATAATAACTCATGATCACCCACATCCGAGTGGATATATAAGTCTAGATTGTTCCCCAACACATAATGCTTGCCTAGAGAGAGAGATGAAATATAGGAAATGGTGAGGATCACCATGACTCTGGCATAAAGGTAAGTACTAAAAGGTAAAAGTAACAGATAGACCCTTCGCAAAGGGAAGCAGAGGTTGTCATGCGGTTTTTGTTTTTGGATGCACAAACCCTTAGTGTAGAGGAACGCCGTGTTGTATTGCCCTTTGTGATAGAACCTTTATTATGCAGATTGTCACTTTTATTTCTTTGCTATCACAAGTTCTTACAACGCTTATTTCCCTTACAATAAAAGATTACACATATTTAGGAGCAATTTTTATTGCCTTTTGCACCAATGACAACTTACTTGAAGGATCTTATTCAATCCATAGGTAGGTATGGTGGACTCTCATGGCAACACTGGGTTGAGGTGTTTGGATGCACAATTAGTATCTCTACTTGGTGCAGAAGTTTTGGCTAATATGAGGTGGAAGCAAGCACGGCATGTTGGAGGATCTAAAACCATATAACTTCTATCCGGAGGCAAGCAAACATAACCTATTATGTTGTCTTCCTTGTCCAACATCAACTTTTTGGCATGTAATATTTTAATGAGTGGTCACGATCATAAAAGATGTCCAAGATAATATATTTATATGTGAATCTCTCTTTCTTTATCACTTCCTTTCAATTGCACCAATGACCAATAACTATGTTTGTTAACTCCCAACAAATTTCAATCACCATACTTTTTATATGTGAGGTTGTCACTCCCCATAAGATCACTATGTATTCTCTTTGCTTTTGTTCTATTATTCTTTATTCATTACTTTCAAGAGCATAGTAATCTATCAAATCCCTCTCATCAAAACTACTTTTTATTATATAACTCTCGGACTTGCTTACATAAGGGGAACAAAAGCAAAACTAAAAGGTGGATCATACTAAAAACTTTTATTCTACTAGATCAAAACAAAATAAAAAAGGATCGAACTAGGAACGATAAGAAAAATGAAAAATGAAAAAGGTGTGATGTGATATGATATCGGGGCTCCTCCCCCAAGCTTGACACAAGCCAAGGGGAGTGCCCATACCCATGTGCTCAGGTGTCCTTCTTCGGAGGTGATGGTGGTGGAATTGTTGATGAGGATGGAAATTTGTCCTCCGTGTTCCAAGGCATTGGCTCACCATCATAAAAAGATGAACGGGTCTCCGGAATCCTCAAATCTGCAGCCAAACTCATTCTCTTAAATCTGTATTCATACTCACAATTTTGGTTTTGCAGATCATCGATCTGGGCTTGCAGATACTCAATTTTCTCGTAAAGCTTGAAGATGTGCTCCCCGATGTCCTTGGTGTCTAGCTTGTGTTTATAGGTAAACTCTGAGATCATCATATGATTGGCATTGAGTACATGTTCCACCATCCCTTGGCACTTGAAGACTTGTTGCTCCATTGCTTCGAGCCTTGTTTCCATGCTTCCGGTCTTCTTTGGCCCCTCAACGTCACGGATGTGCAGCACCCCTTCACGCATCTCAATGGTTTGAGGGTGTTGAAGGACCTCCGCAAGATAAGGGTTGATGACCTTCTCAAAAAACTTGTCCCTCGGAGCACTGGGGGATGCCATAACGATCTAGATGTGCTACAGAAACAACTCAAAATGAAAACAAGAGGTATTGTCATGATACAAAAGTGCAAACCTTCGGGAGATTATATAATTAATTTTTGCCGACCCGAAGGGGTGTTCCACAAGAAAACAAAGTACCGGGGGCACACGTGGTGGTGACAAGCCCCCTAGGCGTTGCCAGGGGGTGGCCGCGCCTAGCAGGCTTGTCGCCTCCCCATGCGTCCTTCAGACTGCTTTTTATTTCCCTAATTTTTTAAATATTCCAAAACTAAATAAAATTGCTATTGGGAAACTTTTGGAGTCAGTTAACTTACCGTACCACGTACCTATTCCTTTTTGGAGTCTGAAACATTCTGGTAAATCTCCTTAATACGCTCTTCGGGAGTTATGGTATTGAGAACATTGGTTTCAACCTTAATGGGAGTACCTAAGATATAATGTTTCATCCTTTTCCCGTTTACCACCTTTGGATTTGTGCCTTTGGCGTTGTTGATCTTGATGGCACCAGAGCGATATACTTCCTCGATGATGTATGGTCCTTCCCATTTAGAAAGAAGTTTTCCTGCAAAAAATCTTAACCGAGAATTGTATAGCAAGACATGATCACCTACATTAAATTCACACTTTTGTATCCTTTTATCATGCCATCTCTTAACTTTATCTTTAAACAACTTGGCATTCCCATAGGCCTGAGTTATCCACTCATCAAGTGAGCTAATGTCAGATAACCTCTTCTCACCAGCAAGTTTGAAATCATAGTTGAGCTCTTTGATTGCCCAATAAGCTTTATGCTCTAGCTCTAGAGGTAAGTGACATGCTTTACCATAAACCATTTCATACGGAGACATACCCATAGGATTCTTGTAAGCAGTTATATAAGCCCATAATGCATCATCAAGTTTTTAGACCAATTCTTCCTAGATCTATTAATCGTCTTTTGCAAGATCAAATTAATTTCTCTATTGCTTAATTCTACTTGACCACTAGACTGAGGATGATAAGGAGATGCAATTCTGTGATTAACATCATATTTAGCAAGGAATTTATGGAAAGCACCATGAATAAAATGTGAACCACCATCAGTCATTAAATATCTGGGGACTCCAAATCTAGGGAAAATAACTTCTTTAAGCATCTTAATAGAGGTGTTATGATCAACACTACTAGTTGGAATAGCTTCTACCCATTTAGTAACATAATCAACAACAACTAAAATATGAGTATACCCATTGGACGTTGGAAAAGATCCCATATAATCAAAACCCAAAACATAAAATGGTTCAATAACAAGAGAGTAATTCATAGGCATTTCCTGACCTATACTAATATTGCCAATCCTTTGACATTCATCACATGACAAGACAAACTTACGAGCATCCTTGAAGAGAGTAGGCCAATAAAAACCAGATTGTAATACCTTGTGTGCAGTTCTATCTCCAGCATGGTGTCCTTCGTAGGCCTCGGAATGACACTTCTGTAAGATCTGTTCCTATTCATGCTCAGGTACACAACGTCTAATAACACCATCTAGTCCTTCTTTATAAAGGTGTGGGTCATCCTAGAAGTAATGCCTTAAATTATAGAAAAACCTTTTCTTGTTGCTGGTATGTGAAACTAGGCGGTATAAATTTAGCGACAATGTAATTAGCATAATCAGCATACCACCGAGCATTACGAGAAGCATTTATGACAGCTAATTGTTCATCAGGAAATATATCATCAATAGGTAGTGGGTCATCAAGAACATTCTCTAACTTAGACAAGTTATCTGCTACGGGGTTATCAACACCCTTTCTATCAATAATATGCAAATAAAATTCTTGTTGTAGAAGAACACACTTGATAAGTCTAGGTTTAGCATCTTTCTTTTCCATGAGATATTTAATAGCAGCATGATCAGTGTGAACAGTTAGTTTAGAATCAACAATATATGGTCTAAACTTATCACAAGCGAATACAACTGCTCAAAATTCCTTTTTAGTGGTAGCATAGTTTCTTTGAGCACCGTCTAGAGTTTTGCTAGCATAATGTATAATATATAATTTCTTATCAACTCTTTATCCTAGGACAACACCTATGACATAATCACTAGCATCACACATAATTTCAAAGGGTAGGTTCCAATTAGGTGGTTGAACAACAGGTGCAAAAATCAAAGCATTCTTGAGAATTTCAAAAGCTACTGCACAATCATCATCAAAAACGAATGGAACAGCTTTTTTGCAAAAGATTAGTGAGTGGCCTAGAAATCATAGAGAAATCTTTAATAAACCTCCTATAGAAACTAGCATGACCAAGGAAACTTCTTATACCTCTGATATCCATAGGGCACGACATTTTTTCAATAGCATCAACTTTAGCCTTATCAACTTCAATACCTCTTTCGGAAATTTTATTTCCCAGGACAATGCCTTCATTCACCATAAAGTGGCACTTCTCCCAATTCAAGACAAGATTAGTTTCTTCACATCTCTGCAAAACTCGATCAAGGTTGCTCAAACAATCATCAAAAGAAGTTCCGTAAACAGAAAAATCGTCCATGAAAACCTCAACAATCCTTTCACAAAAATTAGAGAATATAGCAGGCATGCAACTTTGAAAGGTAGCAGGTGCATTGCATAAACCAAAAGGCATACGTCTATAAGCAAAGGTACCAAAAGGGCAGGTAAAGGTGGTTTTCTCTTGGTCCTCTTTTGACACAGGTATTTCAAAGAAACCAAAATAACCATCTAGAAAGCAGAAATGTGTGTGTTTGGACAATCTTTCTAGCATTTGATCAATGAAAGGTAGAGGGTAATGATCTTTTCTAGTAGCTTTATTCAATTTCCTAAAATCAATTACCATTCTATAACGTGTAACAATTCTCTACGGGATCAATTCGTTTTTATCATTAGGAACTACAATAATACCTCATTTCTTAGGGACACAATGAACAGGACTAACCCATCTACTATCAGCAATAGGGTAAATGATACCTGCCTCCAGAAGCTTTAATATTTCCTTTCTTACCACTTCCTTCATTTTAGGATTCAACCGTCTTTGGTGATCAACAACTGGTTTACATCAAGCTCCATTTTAATTTTGTGCTAATACGAAGTGGGCCTAATGCCCTTAAGATCATCAAGAGTATATCCAATAGTAGCACGGTGCTTCCTCAGAGTTTTCAATAATCTCTGTTCTTCATGCTCTGAAAGGTTAGCACTAATAATAACATGATATATCCTCTTTTCATCAAGATAAGCATATTTCAAAGTATCTGGTAATTGTTTAAGCTCAAACACGGGATCACCCTTCGGTGGAAGAGGATCCCCAAGTATTTCAACATGCAAGTTGTGTTTTAGAAAAGGATGTTGATCAAAGAAAATCCTATCTATTTCATTCCTTTCGTTCATATGCATATCGTTTTCATGGTCTAGCAAATATTGCTCTAAAGGATTAGTAGGCGGAACAACAATAGAAGCAAGACCAATAATTTCATCCTTACTATACAATTCTTTATCATGGGGCTGTCTATGAAATTTAGAGAAATTAAACTCATGAGATGTGTCCCCAAAACTTACTGTAACCGTTTCCTTCTCACAATCTATCCCGACATTAACGGTATTAAAGAAGGGTATACCAAATATAATGGGACAATAATCATCTTGTGGGGAACCAAGAACAAGAAAATCAGTAGGATATTTTATTTTCCCACACAAGACTTCAACATCTCTAATAATCCCAACTGGTGATATAGTGTCTCTATTAGCAAGCTTAATTGTAACATCAATTTCCTCTAACTCAGCTGGTGCAATATCATTTATAATCTCTTTATATAAGGAAAAGGGAATTGCACTCACACTAGCACCAATATCACATAAGCCATGATAAAAATGATCTCCTATTGTAGCAGAAACAACAGGCGTGCCAACAATGGGTCTATCTTTATCTTTAGCATCAGGTTTAGCAATTCTAGAAGCTTCATCACAAAATTGAATAACATGCCCATCAATATTATCAACCAAGAGATCCTTAACCATAGCAATACTAGGCTCAACTTTAGTTTGCTCAGGGGGTGTATGTGTTCTAGCACAACTCTTACGAACCACAGTTGAAGCTTTAACATAATCCTTTATTCTAATAGGGAAAGGTGGTTTCTGAATATAAGCAACAGGAATAATAGGATCAACATTATAAGTAATAGTTTTCTCTTCAAATTTAATAGGTTCAATTACTTTCACTTCAATTGGAGGATGATATTTAAACCACTTCTCCTTGGGGAGATCAACATGAGCAGCAAAAGATTCACAAAAAGAAGCTACTATCTCAGAGTCAAGTCCATATTTAGTGCTAAATTCACGAAAAGCATCGGTGTCTACGAAGGATTTAACATAATCAAACTTAAGGTTCATACGTGACTCCTTACCTTCGTCGAGTTCCCAATCTTAGGAGTTGCGTTTAATTCTTGCCAATAAGTCCCATTTGAAGTCAATATACTTCTTCATATAGGAACCAACACAAGAAGTATTGAGCATGGATTGATCATTACGAGAAAGCCGAGCATAAATTTTTTGAATAATAATTTCTTGAGAGAGCTCATGATTGGGGCATGAATATAACATTGACTTAAGCCTCCCCCAAGCTTGAGCGATTCTTTCTCCTTCACTAGCCCAAAAATTATAAATATAATTCCGATCACGATGAACTAGATGCATAGGATAAAACTTCTGATGAAATTCCATCTTCAATCGATTGTACCTCCATGATCCAATATCATCACATATCCTATACCATGTCAATGCCTTCTCCTTCTAAGATAAAGGAAAGACCTTCTTCTTGACATGATCCTCGGGTAGACCTGGAAGCTTAAATAATCCACAAACTTCATCCACATAGATTAGATGCAAATCAGGAGGTAATATTCCATCTCCTGCATAAGGATTAGCCAGCAGTTTCTCTATCATACCCGAAGGAATTTCATAATAAATATTTTCAGTAGGTTCAGTAGGTTGAGGGACAACTCTTTGTGTTTCCAGTCGAGGTGAAGTTACCCCTAACAAGCCCCTCAAAGGATTACTTTCCATAGTGATAAGTGACAGTAAATTTCAGCACACTTCCCGACAATGGCTCCAGAAAAGAGTCTTGATGACCCACAAGTATAGGGGATCTATTGTAGTCCTTTCGATAAGTAAGAGTGTCAAACCCAACGAGGAGCAGAAGGAAATGACAAGCGGTTTCCAGTAAGGTATTCTCTGCAAGCACTAAAATTATCGTTAACAGATAGTTTTGTGATAAGACAATTCGTAACGAGTAACAAGTAACAAGTATAGAAAAGGTGCAGCAAGGTAGCCCAATCCTTTTTGTAGCGAAGGACAGGCCTGGACAAACTCTTATATGAAGCAAAGCGCTCCCGAGGACACATGGAAATTTCTGTCAAGCTATTTTTCATCATGCTCATTTGATTCGTGTTCGTTACTTTGATAATTTGATATGTGGGTGGACCGGTGCTTGAGTGCTGCCCTTACTTGTAATAACCTCCCACTTATGATTAACCCCTATCGCAAGCATCCGCAACTACGAAAGAAGAATTAAGGTAAACCTAATGATAACCCACAAGTATAGGGGATCAATTGTAGCCTTTCTCGATAAGTAAGAGTGTCGAACCCAACGAGGAGCTAAAGGTAGAACAAATATTCCCTCAAGTCCTACCGACCACCGATAAAACTCTACGCACGCTTAACATTCGCTTTACCTAGAACAAGTATGAAACTGGAAGTACTTTGTAGGTGTGATAGGATAGGTTTTCAAGATAATAAAGAGCACGGAAATAAAAACTAGGGGCTGGTAAGATAAAGAAACAACTAAATTAGCTTAACGAGTGTGGAAAAGTGGTGGTAGGAGTTGTGGAATTGTCCCTAGGCAATTGATAACTAGACCGGTAATGATTATTGCAATTTTATATGAGGGAGAGGCATAAGCTAACATACTTTATATACTTGGATCATATGCACTTATGATTGGAACTCTAGCAAGCATCCGCAACTACTAAAGATCATTAAGGTTAAACCCAACCATAGAATTATAAGGTATCAAGTCCTCTTTACTCCCATATGCAACAACCCACCTACTCGGGTTTATGCTTCTGTCACTCAAGCAACCCACCATAGGTGAATCATGAACACATTGCAACACCCTACAGCGAGGATCCCTCACGCTTGCGCGACACATAGAGCACCATAGGACAACACCAATAATAAAACATGCAACTCAAACCAATCATCATCATCAATCAACCAATAGGACAACAAAAATCTACTCAGACATCATAGGATGGCAACACATCATTGGATAATAATATGAAGCATAAAGCACCATGTTCAAGTAGAGGGTACAGTGGGTTGCGGGAGAGTGGACCGCTGTAGATAGATGGGGGAAGGTGATGGAGGTGTTGGTGAAGATGACGGAGTTGTTGGAGTAGATCGCCGTCACGATGATGGCCCCGGTGACGTTCCAGCGCCACCGGGAGAGAGGGGGCAAGAGCCCCCCTCCTTATTCTTCCTTGACCTCCCTCCTAGATGGGAGAAGGGTTTCCCCTCTGGTCCATGGCCTCCATGGCGGCGGAGGGGCGAGAGCCCCTCTGAGATTGGATCTCTCTCTCTCTGTTTCCTTCTATTTCTACGCTCCCAAATTTTGGCCTTTCACCATTTCTTAAATATCCGGAGATACGTAATTCCGATCGGGCTGAAATTTTGAGGGGTTTTCCTTATAAAAATATCTTTCCTGCAACGGAAGGACAGCTCCAACCGACATAAGGGGTAGCCACAAGCCCTCAGGGCGTGCCCTACCCCCCAGGGCGCGCCTGGCAGGCTTGTGGGCCCCTTGGGCACCGCCTTTTGTTGATTGCACTTCCCAAAATTCACATATATTTCAAAAAAAATCTACGTAAGTTTTTATACCTTTGGACTTTGTTTGATATGGATTTTCTGCAAAAAAAACATGCAACAAACAGGAACTGACACTGGGCACTGGATCAATATGTTAGTCCCAAAAATAGTATAAAAAGTTGCCAAAAGTATATGGAAGTTGTAGAATATTGGCATGAAACAATCAAAAGTTATAGATACAACGGAGACGTATCAGCATCCCCAAGCTTAATTCATGCTCGTCCTTGAGTAGGTAAATTATAAAAAAAGATACTTTTTTATGTGGAATGCTACCTAGCATAATCTTGATCATATAATCTAATCATGGCATGAATATTAAGACACGAGTGATTCAAAGCAATAGTCTATATTGACATAAAAACATTAATACTTTGAGCACACCAACAAGGCAATTGTGTCCCTTCGAAATAACATGGCCTTAGAAAGTTCTCCCTACAAAATCATATGGTCTCGCTATGCTCCATCTTCCCCTCACAAAGTATCTAGATCATGCACAACCCCGATGACAAGTCAAGCAATTGTTTCACACTTTTTATGTTCTCAAACCTTTTCAACTCTCACACAATACATGAGCGTGAGCCATGGATATAGCACTATAGGTGGAATAGAATATGGTGGAGGTGACGAGGAAAAAGGAGAAGATAGTCTCACATCAACTAGGCATATCAATGGGCTATGGAGATGCCCATCAATAGATATCAATGTGAGTGAGTAGGGATTGCCATGCAACGGGTGCACTAGATCTATAAGTGTAAGAAATCTCAAAAAGAAAACTAAGTGGTCGTGCAAATGATGAAAATTCCACTAGCTATATGAAAGTGACAAAATAGGAGACTCTCTATCATGAAGATCATGGTGCTACTTTGAAGCACAAGTATGGAAAAAGATAGTAGCATTGTCCCTTCTCTCTTTCTCTCATCTTTTTTTCTCTTTTTTTTTATTTTTTGGTGGGCATCTTTGGCCTTTTTTTTTATTTGGGCTTCCCTGGCCTCTTTTATTTTTTGTAAAGTCCAAAGACTCCTCCCAACTTGTGAGGGAATCATAGCTTCCATCATCCTTTTCTCACACGGGACAATGCTCTAATAATGAAAATGATCACACTTTTATTTACTTACAACTCGATACCTAAAACAAAAATATGACTCTATATGAATGCTTCCGGTAGGATACCGGGATGTGCAACGATCTAGCCTAGCAAATGACATCAAAAAACGGACAAGCCATGAAAACATCATGCAAGCTGTATTACGTCATGCAAAGGAATATGAAAATGATTGTGCATGTCATACTTACAACTCGATACCTAGAACAAAAATATGACTCTATATGAAATATGAAAGTGATGATGCATGTCATGAAAAACGGAACGGTGGAAGTTGCATGGCAATATATCTTGGAATGGCAATGGAAATGCCATAATAGGTAGGTATGGTGGCTGTTTTGAGGAAAATATATGGTGGCTGTTTTGAGGAAGGTGGGTTTGACGCACCGGCGAAAGTTGCGCGATACTATAGAGGCTAGCAAAGGTGGAAGGGTGAGAGTGCGTATAATCCATGGACTCAACATTAGTCATAAAGAACTCACATACTTATTACAAAAGTCTATTAGTTATCAAACAAAGCATTAGACGCATGCTCCTAGGGGAGTGGTTGGTAGAAGTTAACCATCGCGCGCTCCCGACCTTCACGCAAAGGTTGACAATCATTAAACAAATCATGCTCTGACTTTGTTACATAACGGTTCACCATACGTGCATGCTACGGGAATCACAAACTTCAACACATGTATTTATCCAATTCACAACTACTCACTAGCATGACTCTCATATTACTATCTTCATATTGCAAGACTATTGCAAGGAATCAAACATATCATATTCAGTGATCTACAAGTTTTATGTAGGATTTTATGACTAACCATGTGAATGACCAACTTCTGTTAACTCTCTAAATTGATATAAGTGAAGCATGAGAGTTTAATTCTTTCTACAAAAGATATGCCCACGCTCTAAAAAATATAAGTGAATCAAAAGAGCATTCTACAAATGGCGGTTTTCTATGTGTGAGAAACAGGCAATCCAAACTTCAAATGATATAAGTGAAGCACATGAAGCATTCTATAAAGCCATACTCAAAAGATATAAGTGAAGTGCATGAAGCATTCTATAAATCGACCAAGGACTATCTTATACCAGCATGGTAATATATTAAAAGAAAGATAAAAAGCACACGACGCTCCAAGATTTACGCATATCATGTGACGAATAAAAATATAGCAATCTGAACATTCACCATACTTATGTAACTCTAAAAGTTCTGAACAATATGGAAAAATAAACAATTTTCATAGTAGTAGTGCATAAAAATTTCAGAAACTTTTGACATTCCAGTAAAAAAATGTAAATTCACGCACTACAGCCAAAGTTTCTGTTTTTGCACTGCACACACCAAACAAGCAATCTAATCATCCTAAAGGCAAATCTTGGCACATTATTTTTATAATACAATGGATTTATACAAGGGAATAATTATTTTTGTTGAAAATTTTCTGTAATTAAGATTCACAAGGTTTCCATGGGCATGAACAAAGTTCAAGGCTAGCTCCCACTTTCACAATGCTCGTCTCTCTCACTTTCACTTTTCTTTTTGAAAAAAGTTTTAGGTTCCCATATTTATTTATTTTGTTTTTAAACTACATAAAAGCACACAACAGAATTAAATGACTCTCTAAAACTTTCGGGTTGTCTCCCTGGCAGTGCTTTCTTTAAAGCCATTAAGCTAGGCATAAAGTGCTCAAGTAATGGATCCACCCGGATCCCAAGGTATATCAAAGCCAATTTTAATTAACAATGATTTGCAATTTATTAGTAAGCAAAATTTAACATATATCATTCAACAACGAAATCTAACTCTCTTCCTATGCATCGGCATGTCATAAAAGAACAATTCATGCACACAAAGTAAAGGCCAATACATAGCATAAGCAGTTTCTTGCAATTTTATCATATTGGAAACATAGAGAGGTGGAGATGTAGTTCCTCTCTCATAATAATTGCAAGTAGGAGCAGAAAGCACATGCATATTATATCTATCAAAATCATCATGTCTAATAGTAAAAGGCAACCCATCTATATAATCCTTAATAAGTGCAAACTTCTCCGATATAGTGTAGTTGGGAGAATTCAAAAAGATAATAGGACTATCATGCGTGGGTGCAATAGCAACAATTTCATTATTAATATAAGGAACTATAGCAAGTTCATATCCACAAGCATCTTTCATATTGGCATCATGGCCACAAGCATAGCAAGCATCAAGTTCATCAAAAAGGGATATTTCAAATGAATTCAAGGGATCATAGCAATCAACATAGCATTCATCCTTCAGTAAGCATGAAGGGAAATTAAACAATGTATGAGTTAAAGAGTTACTCTCATTAGAAGGTGGGCACGGGTAGCTAATCCGCTCTTCCTCCTTTTGGTCTTTGCTCTCCTCCTCATCTTTTTCATCTAATGAGCTCACAGTTTCAGCAATTTCTTCTTCCATAGTTTCCTGCAAAATATTAGTATCTTCCAAAGCAGCGGTCATTCTTTCAATAAACTCTTTGACATAAGCATTAGATGCATAGTTTTCATAGCAATATTTAAGTATGGCAAAATTTTCAGATTCATAAAGAGTAGCATCATACTTTTCAATGAAAGAAGCAATTTCATAGGCACCCTTAAAAGCAATAAATTCTTCAATTTGATCAACATCATTATAGCAATAGGCCTCCTTGGCATAAGAGGATAATATTTCATTATCATTAAACACACATTTGTAGGGAAGGTGTTTTTTAGCTTCTTTAGAACAACAAGTAAAATCATAAATTTCACATAGATTCCAAGCATAGCAACACAAAGTATTAATTTGGTGCCACAAGAGTTTCCCTTTTTGAGATATGCGGTGTCACACATAATGAGAATGCTCATTTAATGATTTCCCCCCCCCCCCCAACTAAGCTAGTTGGCTTTTCAGCACGAGCACAAGTGGATCGAAGATGACCCAAGTAATATTCTTCGGTGGTACAGAACACTAGTGATTCCTCAACTTTTGGAGCAGCAAATACAACTATCTTTTTTGGTATTTTGCGTTTCCTACCCATATCTAAAGATAGAAAACAAGTTAAAACATAAAATAAAAATTACTTAGTGATAAAGCAAATAAGCACACACGAGAATATTCACCCCACACTATTGCTCCCCGGCAACGGCGCCAGAAAAAGGTCTTGATAACCCGAAAGTATAGGAGATCAATTGTAGCATTTCTCGATAAGTAAGAATGTCGAACCCAACGAGGAGCTAAAGGTAGAACAAATATTCCCTCAAGTTCTATCAACCACCGATACAACTCTACGCACGCTTAACGTTCGCTTTACCCAGAGCAAGTATGAAACTAGAAGTACTTTGTAGGTGTGATAGGATAGGTTTGCAAGATAATAAAGAGCATGGAAATAAAAACTAGGGGCAGCTAAGATAAAGAAACAACTAAGTTAGTTTAACGAGTGTGGAAAAGTGGTGGTAGGATTTGCGGAATTGTCCCTAGGCAATTGATAACTAGACTGATAATCATTATTGCAATTTTCTATGAGGGAGAGGCATAAGCTAACATACTTTCTCTACTTGGATCATATGCACTTATGAGTGGAACTCTATCAAGCATCCGCAACTACTAAAGATCATTAAGGTTAAACCCAACCATATCATTATAAGGTATCAAGTCCTCTTTACTCCCATATGCAACAACCCACCTACTCGGGTTTATGCTTCTGTCACTCAAGCAACCCACCATAGGCGAATCATGAACACATTGCAACACCCTATAGCGAGGATCCCTCATGCTTGCATGACATGGAGAGCACCATAGGACAGCACCAATAATAAAACATGCAACTCAAACCAATCATGATCATCAATCAACTAATAGGACACCAAAAATCTACTCAGACATCATAGGATGGCAACACATAATTGGATAATAATATGAAGCATAAAGCACCATGTTCAAGTAGAGAGTACATCGGGTTGTGGGAGATTGGACCTGTGTAGATAGATGGGGGAAGGTGATGGAGGTGTTGGTGAAGATGACGAAGTTGTTGGAGTAGATCGCCATCGCGATGATGGCCCCGGTGACGTCCGGCGCCACCGAGAGAGAGGGGGAGAGAGACCCCCTCCTTCTTCTTATTCCTTGACCTTCCCCCTAGATGGGAGAAGGGTTTCCCCTCTGGTCCATGGCCTCCATGGCGGTGGAGGGGCGAGAGCCCCTCCAAGATTGGATCTCTCTCTCTCTGTTTCCTTCTGTTTCTACGCACCCAGATTCTGGTCTTTCACCGTTTCTTAAATATCTAGAGATTCGTAACTCATATTGGGCTGAAATTTTGAGGGGACTTTCCTCATAAAAATATCTTTCTTGCGGTAGATGGGCAGCTCCAACCGACCTAAGGGGTAGACACAAGCCCTTAGGGCGCGCCTGGCAGGTTTGTGGGCCCCTTGGGCACCACCTTCTGTTGATTCCACTTCCCAAAATTCACATATATTCCAAAAAAAATCTTAGTAAGTTTTTATACCGTTTGGACTTCATTTGATATAGATTTTCCACGAAACAAAGAAAACACGCAACAAACAGGAACTGGCACTGGGCACTGGATCAATATGTTAGTCCCAAAAATAGTATAAAAAGTTGTCAGAAGTATATGAAAGTTGTAGAATATTGGCATGAAACAAAAAAATTATAGATATGACGGAGACGTATCACCTAACCATAGCATGAAATATATGGATCCAAATCAGCCCCCTTACGAAGCAACGCATAAACTAGGATTTAAGCTTCTGTCACTCTAGCAACCCATCATCTACTTATTACTTCCCAATGCCTTCCCCTAGGCCCAAATAATGGTGAAGTGTTATGTAATCGACGTTCACATAACACCACTAGAGGAGAGACAACATACATCTCATCAAAATATCGAACAAATACCAAATTCACATGATTACTTATAACAAGACTTATCCCATGTCCTCAGGAACAGACGTAACTACTCACAAAGCATATTCATGTTCATAATCAGAGGAGTATTAATTATCATAAAGGATCTGAACATATGATCTTCCACCAAGTAAACCAACTAGCATCAACTACAAAGAGTAATCAACACTACTAGCAACCCACAGGTACCAATCTGAGGTGTTGAGACAAAGATCGTATACAAGAGATGAACTAGGTTTTGGAGAGGAGATGGTGCTGGTGAAGATTTTGATGGAGATTGACCCCCTCTCAATAAGAGGATCATTGGTGATGACGATGGCTTCGATTTCCCCCTCCGGGAGGGAAGTTTCTCTGACAGAAATGCCCTGTCGGAGCTCTAGATTGGTTCTGCCCAAGTTCTGCCTCGAGACGGCGGCGCTTCGTCCCAAAAGCTCTCTTCTGATTTTGTCCATGTCAAAACGCTTCATATAGGAGAAGATGGACGTTGGAGGAGCCACAGGGGCCCCACAAGCCTACTAAGCGCGGCCAAGGGGGTGGCCGCACCTAGCATGTTTGTGGCCTGCAGGTGGCCCCCCTTTGGTTGATTCTTGTGCGAGTTATTTTTTTAATAAATCCAAAAATATTCTCCCTAAATTTTCAGGACTTTTAGAGTATTGCAGAATAGGTATCTCATATTTGCTCTCTTTCTAGTCCAGAATTCCAGCTGCCGGCATTCTCCCTCTTCATGTAAACCTTGTAAAATAAGAGAGAAAAGGCATACGTATTGTACCATAACGTATAATAACAGCCCATAATGTAATAAATACCAATATAAAATCATGGTGCAAAATGGACGTATCATGCACTCCAAGTCAAGATGAGGAAATCGGCATCTCCATCCTCGGCAGGAGACCTATCATGTGTAAACCCTAGGTACCCCCCGGTGTCTATATAAACCGGGGGGGTTAGATTGTAGGGCAGAGAAACTCATCTAGGGTTTTAGCTATCCGATATCGTGGTAGATCAACTCTGTAACCCTCATACACATCAATATAATCGAGCAAGACGTAGGGTTTTACCTCCATAGGAGGGCCCAAACCTGGGTAAACATCGTCTCCTTCGTCCCTTGTTACCATCGATCCTAGACTCACAGCTCGGGACCCCCTACCCGAGATCCGCAGGTTTTGACACCAACTCCCGCCTAGTTTTAAACCCTCTATGGCTGCTGTTGGGGACAACAGTAACTTGTTCACTGCAATCTTCCCACGAATTGTAAACCCCGGTTACCTTCCCGACTAACACCGCATACCATTTTCCCTAGCATTGCAAAAGAGGAGTAGTTGAAGCATCAAGCAAAAGTAACAAACAAGAAGCAAGCAATGTATCATAAGCAGTAAGCATGCATGATCATATGGCATAGCAAGTTCTAACCTAGCACTACCTTCGTGCCAACCTACCACCACATCCAGAAAAGGGTGTCATCCTACCACCGCAAGTTCACGACCATCGTGAGGGGTTAGTACTTGCCACCTTGATACGTCTCCAACGTATCTATATATTTTTATGATGGCATGCTATTATATTATCTGTTTTGGATGTTTTATATGCATTAATATGCTATTTTATATTATTTTTGGGACTAACCAATTAATCTAGAGCCAAGTGCCAGTTTCTGTTTTTGGACTGTTAACCTATATTATTTTTGGGACTAACCT
This sequence comes from Hordeum marinum, assembly GCA_022496015.1. Lineage (NCBI taxonomy): Eukaryota > Viridiplantae > Streptophyta > Magnoliopsida > Poales > Poaceae > Hordeum > Hordeum marinum. The sequence continues at coordinate 374,136,369 of CM039673.1, forward strand.
AGCAGGCTTGTCACTCCCTGGTAGGTCTCCTAACCCTATTCTCTGGCCTATAAATACCCAAATATCCCCACCAACATCAAAAAGAGCCATGCAAATACTTTTCCACCGTCGGAAGCCTCTCTTCCCAAGAGATCCAATCTTGGAGCCTTTTTCGATAATTTGCTGGAGGGGGTTTCAATCACGAAGGGCATCTACATCAACTCCATTGCCCCTCCGATGATGCGTGAGTAGTCCACCACAGACCTACGGGTCCATAGCTAGTATCTAGATGGCTTCTTCTCTCTGTTTGATCTTCAATACCATGTTCTTCATGATCTTCATGGAGATCTATCCGATGTAATCCTCTTTTGTGGTGTGTTTGTCAAGATCCGATGAATTGTGAGTTTATGTTCATATTATCCATGAATCTTATTTGAATCTCCTCTGAATTCTTATTTGCATGATTTCATATCCTTGCAAGTCTCTTCGAGTTATTGGTTTGGTTTCGCCAACTAGATTGGTAATTCTTGCAATGGGAGAAGTGCTTAGTTTTAGGTTCAATCTTGCGGTGTCCTCACCTAGTGACATAGTAGGGGTAGCGAGGCACATATTATATTGTTTCCATCAAGGGGAACAAGATGGGGTTTTCATCATATTTCTTGAGTTTATCCCTCTACATCATGTCATCTTTCTAAATGTGTTACTCTGTTCTTCATGAACTTAATACTCTAGATGCAGGCAGGAGTCGGTCGATGTGTGGAGTAATAGTAGTACATGCAGAATCATTTCGGTCTACTTGTCAAGGACGTGATGCCTATATGCATGATCATTGCCTTGGATAACTACATGATTATTCGCTTTTCTATCAATTACTTGACAGTAATTTGTTTACCCACCATGATATTTGCCTTCAAGAGGGAAGCCTCTAGTGAAACCTATGCCCCCCGGGTCTATTTTCCATCATATACTTTCAGATCTATACCTTGCTGCAATTTATTTATATTTTACTTTCCGCACTCGTTTACATCTATCTCTGTCAGATTCAATCCTTGCAAATAACAGTGAAGGGATTGACAACCCCTTTATAGCATTGGGTGCAAGAGTTTGATTGTTTGTGTAGGTGCAGCCATTGGTGAATTGCTTGTTCATCCTACTGGATTGATACCTTGGTTCTCAACAACCAAGGGAAATACTTATCTACTTTGCTACATCACCCTTTCCTCTGCAAGGGAAAACCAACGCAATCTCAAGAGGTAGCAAGAAGGATTTCTGGCGCCGTTGCCGGGGAGGACACACATCAAGCCTACCAAGTACCCATCACAAACTCATATCTTGAATTTACATTATTTTCCATTTGCCTCTCGTTTTCCTCTCCCCCACTTCTAAAATGATTTTCTGAAAATACCCAAAAGATTTGCCTTTTTGTTCGCCCTTCTTTCGTTTGTCTTTTGTTTGCTTGTGTTGCCATGTGCCTTCTATCTGCTTGCATCTTCGCTTGCTAAAAATCTATTGATATGGATCCTCATCCACTTGCTAATATTTTCAAAATACCAAATTATTATGAACCAATTTCTAGTGAGTTGAGCGCACTTGATTATCTTTATGAAGGTTCATAATAATTTTGAGAGACCAAATTGTTTTACCTTCCTATGCTAGTTGATTCTTGCTCCTATAAATTGTTTTCTCACAAAATACCTATGCATAGGAAGTTTGTTAGACTTAAAGGTGTTTGACATGAGATTAATGATGCTATCTTGCATGTTTCAAATACTACTTTTTATGTGAGCATGATTGAAATCATTATGCCTAGCTAGGGGCGTTAAACAATAGCGCTTGTTGGGAGGCAACCCAATTTTTTTTTGTGTTCTGCTTTTGCTTCTGTTTTTGAGTGTTTCCCACATTATTAATTCTGTATTAATTGTGTTTTGGTGTTTTTATTAGTGTTTGAGCCAAGTAAAACCTTTGGGGTGATCTATGGTAGTTGTTGATTTGATCTTGCTGAAAAACAGAAACTTTTGGGTTCAGTCCAGGAAGTTTCTAATTTTTTGAGAGCGTCGAATTGACCTGAAATTTTTACAAAAGATTTATATATAAATTTCCCAGGTTTTCCTATTTTTTCAGAATTTTTTGAGTTACATAAGTATATGAATTTTTCAGATTTCTACAGACTATTCTGTTTTTGACAGATTCTGTTTTCTTTGAGTTGTTTGCCTATTTTGATGAATCTATGGGTTTTATCATGTGGTATGAGCCATGGAAAAGTTAGATTACAGTAGGTATAACACCTATATAAATAAATAATGAATTCACAACATTACCTAAAGTGGTGATTTATTTTCTTATACTAACGGATCTCACGAGTTTTCTGTTAAGTTTTGTGTTGTGAAGTTTTCAAGTTTTGGGTAAAGATTTGATGGACTATGGAATAAGGAGTGGAAAGAGCCTAAGATTGGGGATTACCAATGAACCACAAGTCATATTCAAGTATGAAAAATATCCTAAGCTTGGGGATGCCCCGGAAGGCATCCCCTCTTTCGTCTTCAATCCATCAGTAAAGTTACTTGAGGCTATATTTTTATTCACCACATGATATGTGTTTTGCTTGGATCATCTTGTATGATGTGAGTCTTTGCTTGTTCGTTTTCCACAAGCATCCTTGATGCACACATATTTGATAGAAACATGCTGAATCATGAATTTATTAGAATACTCTATGTGCTTCACTTATATCTTTTCAGTTGGGCAATTTTCCTCTATGTGCTTCACTTATATCTTTTAGAGCACGGTGGTGTTTGCGTTTTATAGAAATACTTGAACTCTCGTACCTCACTTATATAATTTTGAGAGTTTCTAAAACAGCATGGTAATTATTCTAGGTTATGAATTTAGTCCTAATATGATAGGCATCCAAAAGGGATATAATAAAAACTTCCATATTAAGTGCAATAAGTATTTATGAGAAGTTTGATTCCTTCCATAAAGTTTTGAGTATAAAGATGGTAATGTTAAGAGACATGTTAGGAAGTAAATTTTGATTTGATAGAAATACTTGTGTAAAGGTTTGTGATTCCCATAGCATGCATGTATGGTGAACCTTTATGTAAGGAAGTCGGAGCATGACTTGTTTATAGATTGTCGACCTTTGTGTGAGGGTCGGGGCGCGTGATGGTTAACTCCTACCAACCTTCCCCCTAGGAGCATGCGCTTAATGCTTTGCTTCAATGATTAATAGACTTTGGCAATCATTATGTGAGTTCTTTATGACTAATGTTGAGTCCATGGATTATACGCACTCTCACCCTTCCACTTTTGCTAGCCTCTCTATTACCGCGCAACTTTCGTCGGTATACCATATACCTTCCTCAAAACAGCCAGCATATACCTTCCTCAAAACAGCCACCATATATCTTTCCTCAAAACAGCCACCATACCTACCTATTATGGCATTTCCATAGCCATTCCGAGATATATTGCCATGCAACTTCCACCGTTTCCTTTTATGACATGCACCATCACTTCCATATTGCATATAGAGTCATATTTTGTCATAGGTATCGAGTTATAATTTTCTTTTGAGTTTTAAGTAAATAAAAGTGTGATGATTATACTTAATAGAGCATGTCCCATGTGAGGAAAGGATGATGGAAGCTATGATTCCCTCACAAGTGGGGATGAGATTCCGGACTTTATGAAAAAAAGGCCATCGAAGCCCAAAAAAGAATAAAAGAGGCCTTAGATGCCCACACAAAAAATGAGAGAAGAGAGAGAAGGGACACAGCTACTACCTTTTTCCACACTTGTGCTTCAAAGTAGCACCATGATCTTCATGATAGAGAGTCTCCTATTTTGTCACTTTCATATAACTAGTGGAATTTTTCTTCCTAATGCACGTCCACTTAGTTTCCTTTTGAGCTTACATACACTTATAGCTCTAGTGCATACTTTGCATGGCAATCCCTACTCACTGACATTGATATCAATTGATGGGCATCTCCATAGCCCGTTGATATGCCTAGTTGATGTGAGACTATCTTCTCCCTTTCCTTAACAACCTCCACCACATTCTATTCCACCTATAGTGCTATATCCATGCCTCGCGCTCATGTATTGCGTGAGAGTTGAAAAAGTTTGAGAAAATAAAGGTGTGAAAACAATTGCTTGAATTTTCATCGGGGTTGTGCATGATATGAATACTTTGTGTGGGGAAGATGGAGCATAGCCAAACCATATGATATTGTAGGGATAACTTTTTTTTGCCATTATATTTTGAAGAGATACAATTGATTTGCTAGTATGCTTGAAATGTTATTGTTTCTATATCAGTATTAAGCTTTTGTTTTGAGTCTTACGGATCTGAATATTCATGCCGCAATAAAGAATATTACATGGATAAATATGTTAGGTAGCACTCCGCATCAAAAATTCTGTTTTTATCATTTACCTACTCGAGGACGAGCATGAATTAAGCTTGGGGATGCTGATACGTCTCCAACGTATCTATAATTTTTGATGATGGCATGCTATTATATTATTTGTTTTGGATGTTTTATATGCATTAATATGCCATTTTATATTTTTTTGGACTAACCTATTAATCTAGAGCCAAGTGCCAGTTTTTGTTTTTTCCTTGTTTTTGAGATTTGCAGATATGGGAGATTAAACGGAGTCCAAACGGAATAAAACCTTCGGAAGGAATTTTTCTGGAAGGAAACAAGTCGATCAAGCTTGGTTGCACGTCAGGGGAGGTGCCAGGGTGCCACAAGCCTACTAGGCACCCCCCTGGCCACGCCTAGCGGGCTTGTCGCTCCCTAGCAGGTCTCCTAATCCTATTCTCTACCCTATAAATACCCAAATATTCCCCCAACATCAAAAAGAGCCATGCAAATACTTTTCCGCCGCCGGAAGCCTCTGTTCCCGAGAGATCCAATCTTGGAGCCTTTTCCTATAATCTGCCGAAGGGGGTTTCGATCATGGAGGTCATCTATATCAACTCCATTGCCCTTATTTGAATCTCCTCTGAATTCTTATTTGCATGATTCATATCCTTGCAAGTCTCTTCGAGTTATTGGTTTGGTTTGGCCAACTAGATTGGCAATTCTTGCAATGGGAGAAGTGCTTGGTTTTGGGTTCAATCTTGCGGTGTTCTCACTCAATGACATAGTAGGGGTAGCGAGGCACGTATTGTATTGTTGCCGTCAAGGGTAACAAGATGGGGTTTTCATCATATTGCGTGAGTTTATCCCTCTACATCATGCCATATTTCTTAATGTGTTACTCTGTTCTTCATGAACTTAATACTCGAGATGCAGGCAGGAGTCAGTCGATGTGTGGAGTAATAGTAGTACATGCAGAATCATTTCGGTCCACTTCTCACAGACATGATGCCTATATGCGTGAACATTGCCTTGTATAACTACATGATTATTCACTTTTCTATCAATTGCTTGACAGTTTTGTTTACCCACCTGATATTTGCCTTCAAGAGAGAAGCCTCTAGTGAAACCTATGGCCCTCGGGTCTATTTTCCATCATATACTTTCAGATCTATACCTTGCTGCAATCTATTTATCTTTTACTTTCCGCACTTGTTTACATCTATCTCTTTCAGATCTGATCCTCACAAATAACCGTGAAGGGATTGACAAACCCTTTATAGCGTTGGGTGCAAGAGTTTGATTGTTTGTGTAGGTGCAACCATTGGTGACTTGATTGTTACTACTACTGGATTGATACCTTGGTTCTCAACAACTGAGGGAAATACTTATCTACTTCATTGCATCGCCCTTTCCTCTTCAAGGGAAAACCAACACAAGCTCAAGAGGTAGCACACCTCAACAAAATATGGAGACCATCAAACAGTTTCAAGACCTAGATACACAAAATATACGTAGTCATCGTCATCACCATCGCCATCGCCACCTAGGATCATGCACGTGGCACCAGCAACAAGCTCTAGTAGTAGTGCTTACCCAGCCAGCTTCTAAGCCAGAGCACACTGTGGTCGTTTGCCATGGCAACAAACCCAACACCCTAGGCCTTGTTGTCTAGCAGGTGGCTCAAAGCTGCCATGAGAGCCTCATCATTAAAGCCACTTTGCTCCATGAAGGCGTTGTACAGGGCCAGGGTGGACGTCGAGGGCCTTGCTCTCCCGAATGGTGGTTGCCGCATCCTTCACGGCCTCAATCATGCTGGTGAAGACACTGATCTCGTCGTTCATCAGGCCGCCCCTCTTCCTCTTTCTATCGAGCACAAGGATAGGCTCAAATGGCTTCTCGGGGCTATCAAACACTGCCTCTACGTCCGGGGTGCCTGGGATGTTTGGCTGTGGCCACGGCGAAGGAGAACCGAGAGGCTCACCGGAGCCCATGGTATGCTTGCCGGTTGCCAGGCCGAAGAAGAAGATGTGCTGCATCTGGTTGTAGTTCTGGATGGGTGTGTTGAGGAACTCAGAGTCCTTGGGGTGGTCCTAAGATAGAAACACAAATGTTGTTAGTTGCTAGAAGGCAATGGTTGACAATGTGTAAAACAAAGGGATAGTGAACTAACTGCGACATGGCCGGTGTAGTGGCCTGCCTCCAGAATGGTAGAGCAAGTGTTGTGATCCCACGAGGCGCCACTAAGGTCTTTGTGCCTGGACACCTGAATCCATTGGGCACTTCACTTCCTTAGGTGGTTGTACACGTGGGTGGCTCTCACCTTCTGGTCACAGAACTCGAACACCTGCTTCGCGACGGTGTTCAAGTGCACCTCCTCGAAGCCCTTGTCATTCCTAACCGCACTAGAGATGAGCTCGCACATCTTGTTCAGCATGAATGTGGACAGGAAGGGCTGCCACTTCATGTTGTTCCCCCTACTGTCCTTCTTGGCAATCAGTGCAGCGGCAGCAGCATCAATAAAAGTAGCAGTTGGCTGACCAAGCAGAACTGTCTGAAAGACAGACGCACCAGGTGACACCTCGAACATGCCTGAATCGGGAGGCATGTTCTGATCGAGGAGGGGATGCAAGTCCTCGACATAGGAGGCCGCGAACTGTCTATCCGATAGGGCAATGGACCGACTAAGATCTTGCATCTGTGTGGTCATGTCCTACAATCGTATCACGCATAGACAGTAAACATAGCACACATAGTACCACAACATCACAATCGAACATCGAGTGATACATGATCCAAATTCATCAACTCAAGTCCGATCATCACGTGAGTTGAGGTGGTTTCAATGGTGAACATCATCATGTTGATCATATCTACTATATGACTCATGTTCGACCTTTCGGTCTCTTGTTTTCCAAGGCCATGTCTGTACATGCTAGGCTCATCAAGTTTAACCCGAGTGTTCTGCATGTGCAACACTGGCTTGCACCCGTTGTATGTGAACGTAGAGTCTATCACACCCGATCATCACGTGGTGTCTTGACACGAAGAACTTTCGCAATGGTGCACACTCGGGGAGAACACAATTTATCTTGAAATTAAGTGAGGGATCACCTTATAATGCTACCGTCGTCCTAAGCAAAACAAGGTGCATAAAAGGATTAACATCACATGCAAATCATAAGTGACATGATATGGCCATGAACTTGTGCTTTTGATCTCCATCATGAAAGCACCGGTATGATCTCCATCGTCACCGGCATGACACCATGATCTCCATCATCTTGATCTCCATCAACGTGTCGCCATCGGGGTTTTCGCGCCCAACATGCTTCTACTACTATTGCTACCGTTTAGCGATAAAGTAAAGGATTACATAGCGCTTAATGATTCACACGCAGGTCATACAATAATTAAAGACAACCCTATGGATCCTACCGGTTGCCGTACTCACCGACATGCAAGTCGTGATAATCTATATATCACATGGTCATCTCATACATCACATATATCACATCATGTAATTGGCCATATCATATCACAACATACCCTGCAAAAACAAGTTAGACGTCCTCTAATTGTTGTTGCATGTTTTACGTGGCTGCTATGGGTATCTAGCAAGAAAAATTCTCATCTACGCAAAAATCACAACGGTGATACACTAGTTGCTTTTCAACCTTCTCAAGGACCGCCTTTGTCGAATCCGATCCAACTAAAGTGAGAGAAACTGGCACCCGCAAGCCATCTATGCAACAAGTTGCGGTCGAGGGAACCGGTCTCTCGTAAGCGTACGAGTAATGTTGGTCCGAGCCGCTTCATCTCACAATACCACTAAACCAAAATCTGACCAAGGGAGGAAGCAATCTAAGCATCAATGCCCACAAACTCTTTGTGTTCTACTCGAGATCTCATCTACACATAGACCTAGCTCTTATACCACTGTTGGGGAACGTTGCATGGGAAACAAAAAATTTCCTACGCACACACAGATCTATCCATGGTGATGAGCATCTACGAGAGGGAGAGTGGATCTACGTACCCTTGTAGATCGCTAAGCGGGAAGCATTAAGAAACGCGGTTGGTGTAGTCGAACGTCTTCGCGATCCAAATCGCCGAGCGTCCCGCGATCTCATCACGATCCGTCCCGCGATCCAATCACGATCCGTCCCGCGAACTCATCACGATCCATCTCGCTATCTCATCATGATTCGTCCTGCAAACTCATCATGATCCGTCCCACGATCTCATCACGATCCGTCCCGCGATCTCGTCACGATCCGTCTCGCAATCTTGATCACGGTCCTTTCGATCTAGCGCCGAACGGACGGCACCTCCGCGTTCAGCACACGTATAGCTTGATGACGATATCTGCCTTCTTGAGCCAGCAAGAGGGAGCGGAGAGGTAGAAGAGTTCTCCGGCAGCATGACGGTGCTGCGGCGATGGTGTTGGAGCTATTCCGGCAGGGCTTCGCCTAAGCATTGCAGAAAACCGATCTAGAGAAGAAACTATGCACTAGAGGAACGGGTAGCACGTGGCTGAAAATTCTATGCCAAAACCCTAAAATCCTCTAGTATATATAGGAGGAGAGGAGGAGGAGGCTTGTCAGCCAAAAAGCCAGCCCTTGGTTTTCCACCTTTTTCCCTTTGGGCTTTTTCTCCCAGCCGCATGGGACTTGTGTGGGACTTCCACCAGCCCACAAAAGGCTGGTATTTACTCTCCCACAGCCCATGAAGCCTCTTGGGTCGAAATACCCCTCCGGTGGTCTCCCGGTACACTACCAGCACTCCCGATACATTACCGATTAGCCCAAAACTTTTACGGTGACCAAAATGGGACTTCCTATATATCAATCTTTACCTCCGAACCATTCCAAAGCTCCTCGTGACGTCCGAGATCTCATCTGGGACTCCGAACAACCTTCGGTCACCACCATACATAACTCTATACTATCAAAACGTCACCGAACCTTAAGTGTGCAGACCCTGCGGGTTCGAGAACTATGTAGACATGACCGAGACACCTCTACGGTCAATAACCAATAGAGGGACCTGGATGCCCATATTGGTTCCTACATATTCTACGAAGATATTTATCGGTCGAACCTCTATGTCAAGGATTCAGTTAATCTCGTATGATGTTCCCTTTGTTCTTCGGTATGTTACTTGCCCGAGATTCGATCGTCGGTATCTCCATACCTAGTTCAACCTCGTTACCGGCAAGTCTCTTCACTCGTTCCGTAATACAAGATCCCATGACTAACACTTAGTCACATTGCTTGCAAGGCTTGTTGTGATGTTGTATTGCCGAGTGGGCCCTGGGATACCTCTCCGTCACACGAGTAACAAATCCCAGTCTTGATCCATGCCAACCACACAGACACCCTCGGAGATACCTATAGAGTACCTTTATAGTCAGCCAGTTACGTAGCGACGTTTGATACACGCAAGGCACTCCTCCGGTGTCAGTGAGTTGCATGATCTCATGGTCATAGGAACATATACTTGACATGCAGAAAACAGTAGCATTAAACTGACACGATCATATGCTACATTTATAGTTTGGGTCTTGTCCATCCCATCATTCTCCTAATGATGTGATCCCATTATCAAATGACATCTCATGCCAATGGCTAGGAAACCTTAACCATCTTTGATCAACGAGCTAGTCTATTAGAGGCATGCTAGGGACATGGTTTTGTCTATGTATCCACACATGCATCTAAGTCTCCGATCAATACAATTATAGCATGGATAATAAACGATTATCATGAACAAGGAAATATGATAATAACTAATTTATTATTGCCTCTAGGGCATCTTTCCAACAGTCTCCCACTTGCACTAGAGTCAGTAATCTAGTTCACATCACCATGTGATTTGCATTGTTATGAATCTAACACCCAATGAGTTCTGGGGCTCGATCATGCTTTGCATGTGAGAGAGGTCTTATAGTCAACGGGTCTGCGACATTCAGATCCGTGTGTACTTTGCAAATTTCTATGTCAAACCGTAAACACCGCTACCACACTCCACTTGGTACTATTCCAAATGGCTGCTCCACTATACGTATCCAGATTGCTACTATGAGTCATCCGGATTGGTGTTAAAGCTTGCATCGACGTGACTCTTTACGACGAACTCTTTATCACCTCCATAATCGAGAATTATCTTCTTAGTCTTTTAGTTACTAAGGATAATCTTGACCGCTGTCTAGTGCTCCATTCCAGGATCACTTTGAAACCTTCCGACCATACTTATGGCAAGGCTGACATCGGGTCTTGTGCATAGCATTGAATACTTGATAGAGCCTATGGCTGAAGTATAGGGGATGACACTCATCTTTTCTCTATCTTCTGCAGTCACTGGGCATTGAGTCTTACTCAACATTATACCTTACAAATCAGGCGAGAACTCTTTCTCTGACTGATCCATTTTGAACTCTTTCAAAATCTTGTCAAGGTATGTACTCATTGAAAGTCTCATCAAGTATCTTGATCTATCTCTATAGATCTTGATGCTCAACAATTCGGTAGCTTTATCCAGGTCTTCCTTTGAAAAACTCTTTTCAAACAACCCTTTATGCTTTCCAGAAATTCTATATCATTTCCGATCAACAATATGTCAACCACATATGCTTATCAGAAACTCTATAGTGCTCCCACTCACTTTATTGTAAATACAAGTTTCTCGTAAACTTTGTATAGACTCAAAAACTTTAATCACCTCATCAAAGTGTATATTCTAACTCCGAGATGCTTGCTTCGGTTCATAGAAGGATCACTGAAGCTTGCACACCTTTTAGCATCCTTAGGACTGACAAAACCTTCTGGTTGTATCACATACAACATTTCCTCAAGAAAGGAAACGATGTTTTGGCATCCATCTCCCAGATTTCATAATTGAAAAATGCAGCAACTGCTAACATATTTCTAACAGACTTTAGCATCGCTACGAGAGAAAGTCTCATCGCAGTCAACTCCTTGAACTTGCCAGAAACTTCTTTGCGACAAGTCGATCTTTATAAATGGTGACATTCACCATCAACGTTTATCTTCATTTTAAAGATCCATTTGTACTCAATGACCTGCCGTCCAACGAGCAAGTCTACCAAAGTCTATACTTGGTTTTCATATATGGATCCTTTCTCGGATTTCATGGCCTCTAACCATTTGTCGGAATCCGGTCCCATCATCGCTTCTCCACAACTCGTAGGTCCATTGTTGTCCAACAACTTGACCTCCAAGACAGGGTTGTCGTACCGCTCAGGAGCAGTACACATCCTTGTCGACCTTCGAGGTTTGATAATAACTTGATCCGAAGCTTCATGATCATCATCATTTACTTCCTCTTCAACTGACGTAGGTTCCACAGAAACATCTTTCTGCGTTGTGCTACTCTCTGGTTGAAACAAAGGTTCAACAACCTCATCAAGTTCTATCTTCCTCCCACTCAATTCTTTCGAGAGAAACTTTTTCTCGGGAAAGGACCCGTTTTAGAAACAAACACTTTATGCTTGGATCTGAGATAGAAGGTTCACCCAACTGTTCTTAGGGTATTCTACGAAGATGAATTTGTCCGCTTTGGGTTCGAGCTCATTAGGTGAAAACATTTTCCACACAAGCGTCGCATCCCCAAACATCGAGAAATTACAGCTTAGGTTTCTATCAAACCATAATTCACACGGTGTCATCTCAACGGATTTAGATGGTGCCCTATTTAAAGTAAATGTAGTTGTCTTTAATGCACAACCCCAAAATTATAGTAGCAAAATGATAAGAGACATCATAACATGCACCATATCCAATAGAGCACGACTATGACGTTCGGACATACCATCACATGGTGTTCCAGGTGGCGTGTGTTGTGGAACAACTTTCACATTGTCTAAAGTTGTATGCCAAACTCGTAACTCAGATATCCACCTCCACGATCATATCGCAGATATTTTTATCTTCTTGTCATGATGATCTTAAACTTCACTCTGAATTTGCTTGAACTTTTCAAACGATTCAGACTTGTGTTTCATTAAGTAAACATACACTATATCTACCCAAATCATCAATGAAGGTAAGAAAATAACGATATCCACCGCACGCTACAAGACTCATTGGATTGCATACATCAACATGTATCATTTCCAATAAATCACTTGCCCGCTCTGTCAAACCAGAAAACGGGGTCCTTAGTCATCTTTGACCAAGAGGCATGGTTCGCATGTCTCAACCGATTCGAAATCGAAAGAGTCCAAAGATCCATCAGCATGGAGTTTCTTCATGCGTTTTATACCAATATGACATTTAGCGGCAGTGCCACAAGTATGTGGTACTATCATTATTAACTTTGCATCTTTCGGCATCAATGTTATGAACATGTGTATTACTACGATCAAGATTCAACAAACCATTCTCACTGGGTGCATGACCATTGAAGGTATTATTCATGTAAATAGAATAACCATTATTCTCTAACTTAAATGAATAACCGTGTTGCAATAAACACGATCTAATCACGTTCATGCTCAACGCAAAACACCAAATAACACTTATCTAGGTTTGTTACTAATCCCGAAGGTAGAGAGAGCGTGCGATGTCGATCACATCAACCTTGGAAACACTTCCAACACACATCGTCACCTCACTCTTAGCTAGTTCTCTGTTTATTCCGCAGCTTTTATTTCGAGTTACTAACATTTAGCAACCGAACCGGTATCCAATACCCAGGTGCTACTAGGAGTACTAGCAAGGTACACATCAATAACACGTATATCAAATATACTTCTGTTGACGTTGCCAGCCTTCTTATCTACCAAGTATCTATGGTTGTTCCGTTTCAGCGACCGCTCTCCTCATAATTGAAGCACTTAGTCTCGGGTTTGAGTTCAACTTTGGGTTGCTTCATTGGAGCAGCAAGTGACTTGCCATCCATGAAGTTTCCCTCCTTGCTCTTCTCGAAACTAGTGGTTTTACTAACCATCACCACTTGACGCTCCTTCTTGATTTCTACCTTCGCGGTGTCAAACATCACGAACAGCTCAGGGATCATTATTTCTATCCCTGGCGTTTTATAGTTCATCACCAAGTTCTAGTAGCTTAGTGACAGTGACTTGGAGAACTATATCAGTCACTATCTTATCTGGAATATCAACTCCCACTCGATTCAAGCGATTGTAGCACCCAGACAATCTGAGCACATGCTCAATGATTGAGCTATTCTCCTTCATCTTGCAGGCAAAGAATCTTGTTGGAGATCTCATATCTCACAACATGGGCACGAGCCTGAGATACTAATTTCAGCTCTTAGAACATCTCATATGTTCTGTGACGTTCAAAATGTTTTGGAGCCTCAATTCTAAGCCGTAATGCATGACACACTAAACTATCAAGTAGTCATCAGAACGTGCCCGTCAGATGTAAACAACACTACAAACGACGCTAGAGGAGTTGGCGCACCGAGCGGTGCATTAAAGACATAAGCCTTTTGTGTAGCAATGAGGACAATCCTCATGGACCCAGTCCGCAATATTGCTACCAACATCTTTCAACTCCATTTATCTATGAACATATAAAAATTCAAGGGAGCTACAGCGTGAGCAAGTAATCTACAACATAATTTGCACACACACTATTGACTATGTTCATGATAATGAGTTCAATTATCATATTACTTAAGAACTCCCACTCCAATTGACATCCCTCTAGTGATTCGAGTGATACATGATCCAAATTCATCAACTCAAGTCCGATCATCACGTGAGTTGAGGTGGTTTCAATGGTGAACATCATCATGTTGATCATATCTACTATATGACTCATGTTCGACCTTTCGGTCTCTTGTTTTCCAAGGCCATGTTTGTACATGCTAGGCTCGTCAAGTTTAACCCGAGTGTTCTGCATGTGCAACACTGGCTTGCACCCGTTGTATGTGAACATAGAGTCTATCACACCCGATCATCACGTGGTGTCTCGACATGAAGAACTTTCGCAACGGTGCACACTCGGGGAGAACACAATTTATCTTGAAATTAAGTGAGGGATCACCTTATAATACTAGCGTCGTCCTAAGCAAAACAAGGTGCATAAAAGGATTAACATCACATGCAAATCATAAGTGACATCATATGGCCATGAACTTGTGCTTTTGATCTCCATCATGAAAGCACCGGCATGATCTCCATCGTCACCGGTATGACACCATGATCTCCATCATCTTGATCTCCATCAACATGTCGCCATCGGGGTTGTCGCGCCCAACATGCTCCTACTACTATTGCTACCGTTTAGCGATAAAGTAAAGCATTACATAGCGCTTAATGATTGACACGCAGGTCATACAATAATTAAAGACAACCCTATGGCTCCTGCCGGTTGCCGTACTCACCGACATGCAAGTCATGATAATCTATATATCACATGATCATCTCATACATCACATATATCACATCATGTAATTGGCCATATCATATCACAACATACCCTGCAAAAACAATTTAGACGTCCTCTAATTGTTGTTGCATGTTTTACATGGCTGCTATGGGTATCTAGCAAGAACAATTCTCATCTACGCAAAAACCACAACGGTGATACACTAGTTGCTTTTCAACCTTCTCAAGGACCGCCTTTGTCGAATCCGATCCAACTAAAGTGAGAGAAACTGGCACCCGCAAGCCATCTATGCAACAAGTTGCTGTCGAGGGAACTGGTCTCTCGTAAGCGTACGAGTAATGTTGGTCCGAGCCGCTTCATCTCACAATACCGCTTATCGAAAATCCGACCAAGGGAGGAAGCAATCTAAGCATCAACGCCCACAAACTCTTTGTGTTCTACTCGAGATCTCATCTACACATAGACCTAGCTCTTATACCACTATTGGGGAACGTTGCATGGGAAACAAAAAATTTCCTACGCACACACAGATCTATCCATGGTGATGAGCATCTACAAGAGGGAGAGTGGATCTACGTACCCTTGTAGATCGCTAAGCGGGAAGCGTTAAGAAACGCGGTTGGTGTAGTCGAACGTCTTCGCGATCCAAATCCCCGAGCGTCCCGCGATCTCATCACGATCCGTCCCGCGATCCAATCACGATCCGTCCCGCGAACTCATCACGATCCGTCTCGCGATCTCATCACGATTCTCCCGCGAACTCATCACGATCCGTCCCGCGATCTCATCACGATCCGTCCCGTGAGCTCGTCACGATCCGTCTCGCAATCTTGATCACGGTCCTTCCAATCTAGCGCCAAACGGACGACACCTCCGCGTTCAGCACACGTACAGCTTGGTGACGATCTCCGCCTTGTTGAGCTAGCAAGCGGGAGCGGAGAGGTAGAAGAGTTCTCCGGCAGCATGACGGTGCTGCGGCGATGGTGGTGGAGCTATTCCGGCAGGGTGTAACATCCCAAAATTCCATTTTGTAATGTTATGAAATATAGCTATGCATCTATCATCATCATTTCTTGAATACATGTAATTGTTGAAATGCCTTTTCTGAAATTTTTGAAAGCCCTTTCTACTTTCAATGTGTTGCTTTCACCTATTTGAAATTCTTGGTAAAAAAGTTCAAATAAGAGAGGAGGAACATGACACTCCACACCAGGACCTAATTGGTGATTTATTTGAACTATAAAAACCAGGGGTTGTTTTGAAAATATTTGCAAAAAGGATTTAGAAACAATTAGGCAATTTCCGAAAATATTATTTTTTTCAAAGTATTCAAATGACAGAATAAAAATGTTCAATGAATGTCATTTATTATTCTGTTAATTTTTATATATAATACTCCTATATTTGGAAATGTTTTGAATGCTTTTAAAGAGGTTTTACTGCTCTGGATATTAAAAAGAGTAACGATTTTTGTAGTTAAACGGGCCGGCCCACGGGCATTTATTCGCGAATTAACTACGAGCCGGTCGACCGACGCGCCTTCGCCACTTCTTCTCTCTCTGACAACGGGCCCCACCCCGACCGCCCGATGACCACGCGCGGTCATCACTTACCTCGCGCGCGCGCGCCGCCGTCGCCGGGAATCTCGTCGTCGGATCTCCCTCCTCTCTCCTCCCCGCACCCACCTGAGCACCCTATAAGTAGCGCCCCTCCCCGCGCTCCATTTTCCCCCCGAGCCCCCTCTTACCCCTCGCCAGAACGCCGCAGCCACTCGCCGGAGATACTCCGACCACCGAACCCTTTCCCGCTCGTGCCCGTCACCACGGTTGCCCCCTCGCCCCTCCGACCCCATTGTTCGACGCCGGACCTCGCCCGCCGTTGTCTGAACCCCTCCACTGCCTCCCTTGACCACCGGAGCCCCTGGCCAACATCCTCGCCGTTTCGGACTCGCCGGAGATCCCTCGCCGGCGACCACTTACTCGGTGAGCCCCCCCCCATCCGTTCGATCTGGATCTTACGATCCAGATTAGAACGTTATTATTGCTCGAACCGGTATCCTCTTAGGATCGGTCAACCGCCCGTAACGCCCGCTCGCACGCGCTAGCAGCCAATAGGATCTTGCCACGTCACCCTAGCCGACCGTTAGTTAGTTTTTCTTTTCTGTTTTGTTTTTCAGAAAACAGAATGTATTCCAGATTTGTTTTGCTTATATCTTTTAAACTATTTAATGTTTTGAGTTGATTCTTTTTGCATTAGCTCAAATTTTTCATGCAGTTTCACCCTGTACTTTTAAATTTTAAATTTGAACTATAAAATTTGAATTGAATCAAATTTTCTCAAATCACTCAAATCTGAATAACTAGAGTTTGAAAATAGATTTTGATATGAATCTTTTTGCTACTGCTTGATATTAGTTAGGACTATCACCATGTTTAGTTTGATAATTTTTAGGATTATTTTGATTAGTGTTCTAGCTATAAACAGAATCTGCCTAGTATTATAGTATAGTTTTATTTACTTAGTTTTAGTTAGTTTAAATTAGATTTAATTTTAATTTGTTTAGTAGGTTCTGTTGATTGAACATTTAGTGTTTTACTTACTGTTAATAAAAAAATAAAATTGCTTAGTTTATTTCTTTATGGTTATAGGAATCTCAACTCCTTTTCAAATAGGTTTAATTTGATTAAAACAACTAGTTTAGTAATAGAGTTCTTTTAACGGAGTTTTATATAATTTAATTTTGTTTTCTAAGACAAGTTTATTTGTAAATTCTTTCCTGTTAAGAACATGTTTTGTTAATAAATAATAAGTTTTGTTTTGCTCTTTTGTTAGTAAAACTATAGTTGTTTCATATAGTGTTTATCAAAACTTTTAAAAACTTTACTAAAGTTTTTCCCAACAAACTTTAATGAATTCAATTCTGTTATTAATAAAATATTTTATTGTTTTTTTTGCTGTCAACTATTGTTATGTTATTACAAATAAGTTTCATTATGTTAGTAGTGTTTTATCAATCATCTTCTAGAAAACAAAACTTTGTGTGTTTTCTTGCTTGTGATTTGTGCATTGTTTTGTCTTGATTGTTTACTAGTTCATGGTTGATGGTTGTGAGTGTTACAATATTTTGTTGTATGCTTATTGAGTGCTCTTGTTTGCTTCGTTAGATTATCCGGAGTGCGAAGCTTGTTACTTAGAGTCACTCGCGTACAAAGATCATCAATCAGGCAAGTCACTTTGATCATCTTTACCCATGTTTTTATTGCATTAGTTCTTCCATCACCCCAATTGCATGCAAAGTAGGTTAGTTGGAAACTTGCTTACTGTTGTAGTATCATGTGGTAGGTACCCCTTCTCAACTCTTGACACATTGGCCCCGGGAAACGTTGTTTTACTTTTTGCTATGCTATTAGTAGACGGGGTTGGTTGTGTGATTCATGAGAGTTGAGAGAGTTAATTACAAGACCAACATAATGATCAAGACTTCATGATTTCGAGTTTTCAACTTACCTCTGGGTGGATGATGGTTGAACGGCACCCTGGAGAAACCAGTGGATTTACCTAGGTGTTGCTAGAGATGGCCAGTATTCACGCGGAAAGGTCCACCCAGGCACAAAGAGATGAATGGATGCTTCAAGACCCAAGGCTTACCTGCACAGCCACAAGTCATTATGGGCTCTGGCTTGGTTGGCTATCGTGGTGACCCTGGACAGGCGATGCTACGAGATGTAGAAGAACGGTAGGAAAGGATGGGCACTGACAGAGTCGCAGGGAAACCCTTTGGAAGACCATGTTTTGGTCATCCGTTTCTCAAACACCCTGAAGTGCGAGAAATCAAACGGAGGCGACCAAATCTTGTGGGGAACGTGTGCAAAACTCTGCAGAGTACTCAACCTAATCGATTAGCCGTGTCCACGGTCATGGACGACTTGAGCCAAAGGAATTGAAACTTCCGAAAACCCTCAACACAATTAATATGATGATGTGGGTATTAATAACTTGGGTATGAGAATTGGTTGGTGGAACCATCTCATTAATCAACCAACTTAGTAATAATTTTTTTGCTTACCCCTTCTCTTGATGTAGGAAAAACTTGGCTTTACGCAAAAACTTACCACCCCACCTGCCATATATGCATATAGATTAGATGATTATCTTTTCACCCCCTCTTGTGACTTTGCCGGCATAATCCATATGCTGACCTACACGGCTGCAACGTATCATGTTGCAGAGTACTTTTCCGACCAGGAGTGAGGATACGCTCTACGCTCGGTGAGATGCCCTTGGAATCAGATGGACTCATCTACCTTCGACGCTTCCGCAAGACTTAGTTATTCTCATGAGTTGGCCTTCGGCCACTTTATTGTAATGATTATTGTAATAAAGGACTCGATATGAGATTTCGTTAATATAATGCTGTGTGATTTCCCTTTGATATATACATTGATGTACCGTGTGTGTACCAGCATGATCTTGGGATGGTACGGAAACACCGGAGATTCGACCTTTCAGGTCGGGTCGCTACAGAAATGGTATCAGAGCACACGCTAACCGTAGGACGTAACCTCTAGGATTGGAAAGCCTTAGGATTTGTTTCTCTATGTCTTTAAAATTCTTATACTCTCATCTACTCGTTTCTGACTTCTCTCCGATTATTTCAAAATTTATAGATGGCCACCTTCATCCCAGTGTTGATCACGGAGTTTTGCAGCCTGACGCAACGATGCCTTTTGGTGAGGAGCTGATGAGGATCGTCAAGGACGTAAGGATTGCTTTGCCGAGCATCACCGGGATTGCTATCATGTCCTTTCCACAAGATGGACGCTACAGGATCGAGGTGCACATCCCAGGGAAGACCTTTGGGAATCGGAAGGAACCCATCGACTTCAAGTTCGTGGCACCCAGTTGGATACTTGGGAGAGACATGGCCATTCATCGTGCCCTTGGACGTATTCAGGAGGAATACAGAGGTGGAACCATTTCACCAGGACTCGGCGTGGTTTGTCGCAGGGATGCCAATGGAAACATCATAACCCCTCCCACTGCAGACACCACCATTTCCTATATCCAGACCCTGGAGACTCACATCAGGACTCTGGAGCTTCGAGTTCGTGCTGATACGAAGACAATCAAGAATACGAAGGCACTCCCGGTACATTACCGATTAGCCCGAAACTTTTCCGGCGACCAAAATGGGACTTCCTATATATCAATATTTACCTCCGGACCATTCCGAAGCTCCTCGTGACGTCCGGGATCTCATTCAGGACTTTAAACAACCTTCGGTCACCACCATACATAACTCTATACTACCGAAATGTCACCGAACCTTAAGTGTGCAGACCCTGCGGGTTCGAGAACTATGTAGACATGACCGAGACACCTCTACGGTCAATAACCAATAGAGGGACCTGGATGCCCATATTGGTTCCAACATATTCTATGAAGATATTTATCATTCGAACCTCTATGTCAAGGATTCAGTTAATCCCGTATGATGTTCCCTTTGTTCTTTGGTATGTTACTTGCCCGAGATTCGATCGTCGGTATCTCCATACCTAGTTCAACCTCGTTACCGGCAAGTCTCTTTACTCGTTCCGTAATACAAGATCCCGTGACTAACACTTAGTCACATTGCTTGCAAGGCTTGTTGTGATGTTTTATTACCGAGTGGGCCCTGAGATACCTCTCCGTCACACGGAGTAACAAATCCCAGTCTTGATCCATGCCAACCCAACAGACACCCTCGGAGATACCTGTAGAGTACCTTTATAGTCACCTAGTTACGTTGCGACGTTTGATACACACAAGGCACTCCTCCGGTGTCAGTGAGTTGCATGATCTCATGGTCATAGGAACAGATACTTGACATGCAGAAAACAGTAGCATTAAACTGACACGATCATATGCTACGTTTGTAGTTTGGGTCTTGTCCATCCCATCATTCTCCTAATGATGTGATCCCGTTATCAAATGACATATCATGTCAATGGCTAGGAAACCTTAACCATCTTTGATCAACGAGCTAGTCTATTAGAGGCATACTAGGGACATGTTTTGTCTATGTATCCACACATGCATCTAAGTCTCCGATCAATACAATTATAGCATGGATAAT
Organism: Hordeum marinum; assembly: GCA_022496015.1. Lineage (NCBI taxonomy): Eukaryota > Viridiplantae > Streptophyta > Magnoliopsida > Poales > Poaceae > Hordeum > Hordeum marinum. Next base: position 374,157,218 of record CM039673.1, read on the forward strand.
AAACGATTATCATGAACAAGGAAATATGATAATAACTAATTTATTATTGCCTCTAGGGCATATTTCCAACACTTTATGCCACATATTATGATACAATGATGTGGTTCCATCCTATGATGTTTTGAGTAGATTTCTTTTGTCTTATGGGTTGATTGATGATCTAGATTGGTTAGAGTTGTATGTTTATTTTGGTGCTGTCCTATGGTGCCTTCCGTGCCGCGCACACATGAAGGATTCCCGCTGTAGGGTGTTTCAATACTTTCATGATTTGCTTATAGTGGGTAGCTAGAGTGACAAAAACTTAAACCCAAGTAAGGGGGTTGTTGCGTATGGGATAAAGGGGACTTGATGCTTTAATGCTATGGTTGGGTTTTACCTTAATGATATTTAGCAATTGCAAATGTTTGCTAGAGTTCCAATCATAAGTGCATATGATCCAAGTAGATAAAGTATGTTAGCTTATGCCTCTCCCTCATATAAAATTGCAATAATGATTTCCGATCTTGCTAACAATTGCCTTGGACAATTCCGTACACCGACCCATCATTATTCCACACTCGCTATTTGTAATATATTGTAATATATTATAACTTTATGATAACACCACCTCTTTTTATATTTTAGTTCTCCGATATCATGCAAAGCTATTCTCTTCATACCCACAACGTAGTTTTATTTCTCGTTTCTAGTTGGAAGCAAACGTTCGGCGTACGTAGAGTCGTATCAGTGGCAGATAGGACTTGAGAGAATATTGATCTTACCTTTAGCTCCTTGTGGGTTCGACACTCCATACTTATCACTTCCACCTTTGAAAATTTCTATGATTCCTTGCACTTGGGGATTATGAAGCTCTTTTCTGACGCCGTTACCAGGGAGCAATAGCGTGGGGTTGATATTCTCTTGTGTTTTTTTTGCTTTCTTCACTAAGTAAATTTTGTTTCCCATTTTTGCTTTCTTTAGTTGTTGTTGAAACAAAAAAAGAAAAATACAAAAATAATTACTTTCCTCTTTTGCCGACGAAGTTTTTCAAAAAGAGAAGTGATTGGAAGGTTGTGCATTGGAGAAGTGAGGGTCGACCTTGAACACTTGTGTTCATGATCATGGAAACAATCTAGAATTTTTCATGGAAGCTTCTCAAAAATAATTATCCCCTTGTATATATCCATTGTATTATAAAAATAATATGCCAAGATTTGCTATTAGGATCATTAGATTGCTTGTTTGGTATGTGCAGTGCAAAAATAGAAACTTTAGTTGTAGTGCGTGAATTTACAGTTTTTACTGGAATGTCAAAAGTTTCTGAAACTATTACACACTAGTGCTATATAAACGGTTTATTTTTTCCTATTTTTTCAGAATTGTTTGAGTTACAGAAGTATACGAAGTTTCCAGATTACTACAGACTGTCCTGTTTTTGACACATTCTGTTTGCTATGTGTTGTTCACTTAGTTTGATGAATGTATGGGTTGTATCAGGGGGTATGAACCATGGTGAAGTTGGAATAAAACATATATAATTCTAATATGAAATTATAATGAGTTTACAACAGTACGTAAAGGTAGCAATTTTCTTTATTATACTAACGATCTCACGAGGGTTTTGTTAAGTTTTGTGTGGATGAAGTGTTCGAAGATCAAGAAGGTATCGATATAAGAAGAATACGGAAAAAAAGAGTTCAAGCTTGGGGATGTCCAAGGCGCCCCAAGTAAATATTTCAAGGAGATTCAAGCATCTAAGCTTGGGGATGCCCCGGAAGGCATCTCATCTTTATTCTTCAACAATTCGGTATATCTCGGTTTTGTTTGGTTCACATGATATGCGTATTTAGTGTTTTTATTTTCCTTTATGCACCCTTCTAGTATTAGATAGTCCTTCATTGATTTGTAGAATGCTTCATGCGCTTTACTTAAATCTTTTGAGAATGGCTTTGTAGAATGCTCTTTGCGCTTCACTTAAATCTTTTTAGTATGGCTTTCTAGAATGCTTCGTGTGCTTCACTTATATATTTTGAGCTTGGATATTGGTTAATCTATATTATTTGTATAATTCTCTATGAACTTCACTTATATCTTTTAGAGTATGAATAAAATTATCATCCGAATTTGGCTTGGAAGAGTATCATTAAAATGTCATGCCTAGCTAAAAAGGCATTGAAGTAAAGCGCTTGCTGGGAGACAACCCAATATTTACCCCTACTGTTTTTATGTGTTAAAATGATTAATATAATGTAGCAATCATATTCTATGCCTTTTATTTCAATAAAGTGTCAAGTAAAACCTTTGGGATGACTCACAAGATGAGTAGAAGTGATGCTGAACCAAAACAGAAACTTTTGACTCCAGTACGGGAATATTTATTTTTTACTGGAGCATGATAATGATCTGAAATTTATACACAGTATTTATATACAAATTATTCAGGTTTTACTAATTTTTCCGAATTTTTAGAGACATAGAAGTATGGTTACACTACAGATCTTCATAGCCTGTTCTGTTTTTGACAGATTCTATTTTGCATGCATATTTTTCTTGTTTTAGTGTTTCCATAGCTTATATTTAGTGGTATAAATTATGGGAATGATATAACAAATTAGGCATCATGTGTTAACAATTATTAATCTTGTTTTGACAGTACCTAAGTGAATGATTTATCTTTCTTACACTAACCCGTCTCACGAGGTTCCGTTAAGTTTTATGTGGTTGGCGTTTTCAAGTTTTGAGTAAGACACCGATATGAGGAGAACAAGGAGTGACAAGAAACTAGGCTTGGGGATTCCCAAGGCACCACAAAGGTACTATTCAAGTAAGACTCAAGCGTCTAAGCTTGGGGATGCCCCGGAAGACATCCCCTCTTTCGTCTTCAACACTATCGGTATATCTTACTTGGAGCTATATTTCTATTCATCACATAATATGAGTTTTGCTTGGAGAATCATTTTATTTTGTTGTTATCTGTTAAGTGTTATTCATAATCTTGTTTTTCAATAAAAAGTTCCAAGGATTGTCTTAGGATGCTTGCATTGCATGTTTTGATGTGTGCCGTGTAAAAACAGAAACTTTTGCTGTAGTGTTTGAATTTTCATATTTTACTGGAACGTGGAACGTTTCTGACATTTTTACACAGTATTTTCATATAAATTATTTAGCATGCCCTAAATTTTCATAATTTTTATAGTTACAGAAGTACATTGGTTTAATAAATTGCTACAGATTGTTCTGTTTAGACAGATTGTTGTCATAGTTTTGTTATCTACTTATCCTATAGTTTCCATAACCTATATCGGTAGATATAAATTATGGAAATGATAGTATATTGTACCTAATATTTAAAAATTATTGTGCAACTTGTATTGACAGTACATGAAGTGTTTGTTTGTTCTTATGTGTACTAACCTATCTCACGAGTTCTTTTTGAGTTTTGCATGGATGAAGGTTTTGAGAATAGGTGAAACCGGGATATGAGAGGATTGAACAAGATAAAAAGGCTCAAGCTTGGGGATTCCCAAGGCACCCCAAGTAAATATTTCAAGAACACTCAAGCATCTAAGCTTGTGGATGCTACGATCCCACCTCCTTTCGTCAACTATCGGTTAGCCTATGTTGAGCCTAATTTTTTTTCGTTCAGATGATGCGTCCTATTCTTGGAGTGCTATTTTTATTTTGTTTTTCTGTTTGAATGAAAGCATTGTATATGAAATTTTGAATAAGAGAGAGAGTCCTCATATGGCTATTTAAACTAATTGACTACTCATTGATCTTCACTAATATGTTTTGGAGTAGTTTTATCATTTACTCTCGTGCTTCACTTATATCCTATGAGTAAATGGTTGAATGAATTGAATGTCATAAATTTGAAAATTAAATATGCTTCATATACTTATCCCATGGGGATTAATGACTTCACACATAATAAGTATAGGTGGTAAAATTTATTGAAAGTTAGCAAACACCACATTGGTCACTTGAACAATTCATGAAAGAATATTGAAGGAAGAGAGATTCCACATATAAATATACTATCTTGCACATCTTATATGATTGTGAGATAATTAATTATTTTCAAACTCGGGCAAACTAGTTGAAATTGTACAAGGAAGACAACTTAATGAGTTATGTTTGGGTATATTTGTGTAGAAGTTATATTGTTATGGATCCTCCAACATGTGGTGCTTGCTTCCACCTCATACTAGCCAAAACTTGCACACCAAGTAGAAATACTACTTGTGCATCCAAACACCCTTAAACTAGTTTTGCCATGAGAGTCCACTATACCTACCTATGGATTGAGTAAGATCCTTCAAGTAAGTTGTCATCGGTGCAAAATGCAATAAAAATTGCTCCTAAATATGTATGATCTTTTATTGTAAGGGAAAATAAGCATTGTACGAACTTGTGACGGTAAAGAAATAAAAGCGACGGACTGCATAATAAAGGTTGCTATCACAAAGGGCAATACAACGTGACGTTCCTTTGCATTAAGGGTTTGCACATCCAAAAACAAAAAACGCATGACAACCTCTGCTTCCCTCTGTGAAGGGCCTATCTTTTACTTTCTAGTACTTACGTTTACGCAAGAGTCATGGTGATCTTCACCACTTCCTATATTTCGCCTTTTTCTCTTGGCATGCGTCATGTGTTGGGGAATGATCTAGGGATATACGGTCATTCAAATATATTTGGTCCTGAATTATTATTGTTGACAATTATCTATATGATAAATAAGTTGGGAGGCAAAACTTTAAGCCCCTATCTTTCTTTGTGTTCCACGGATGCCATTTGTTCTAAAAATATGCTTTGAGTGTTAGCAATCATGGAAGACTATATGATAGTTGAGTATGTGAAATTTGCTAAATCAAAGCTCTTACATAGACCCTTCCTGAAAATAAGATGAATTGCAATTGTTTGGTGACTGAAAGCATAGTTTGTTAGTTTTCAAGAAACTTTATGGTCTATAATTTAACATGTGAATAGCTTGTTACTTCATCATGAGAAGTTTTATGAGATGAGCTACTTTTTATGATATTTAATGATGCTAGAAAAAGTGTTTGGAACTATCATTGATCAAACTTGTGCACTTGCTAGCATTCACACTTCATAAATTATTTATTTTATCATTTACCTACTCGAGGATGAGCATGAATTAAGCTTGGGGATGCTGATAGGTCTCCAACGTATCTATAATTTATGAAGTATTCATGCCATGTTTACAATAATTCTATATGATTTTGAAATGATTTTATTAGAGCTAACCCGGACTAATGTTGTTTTCAACAGAACTACCATCGTGTCATTTTTTGTGCAGAAATAAAAGTTCTCGGAATGGGCTGAAATTTTATGGTGATTTTTTATGGACCAAAGGAGACCCCCGAAGCACAAGATCTAGGCCAGGAAGTGGACGAGGAGGCCACAAGCCTGCTGGGCGCCCCCCTAGGTCGCGCCCCTGTTGCTTGTGGACTCCTCGAGCACCCCCTTGACGTGAGACCAACGCCAAAAATTCCTATAAATACAGAAACCTCTAAAAAGAAACCTAGATCAGAAGTTCCGTCGCCGCAAGTCTCCGTAGCCACGAAAAACCAATCTTGGCTCTCTCCGGCACCCTGTCGGAGGGGGTCACCATCACCGGAGGCCATCTTCATCATCCCGGAGGTGCCATCATCGCCATGGAGGTCAAGGACCAGTGGGAGAACCTCTCCCCACCAAGGGGGGCATGAATGAGGAAGCACAAGGGGGAGACCCTCTCCCCCTCTCTCTCTCGGTGGCGTCGGAGTGCCATCGGGGGAACCATCGCCGCGGTGATCGTCTTCATCAACATCACCTTCTTCATCACCATCCTCATATCTTTTCAGCGGTCCACTCTCCCGCATCCCGCTGTAATCCCCTACTTGAGCATGGTGCTTTATGCCACATATTATGATCTAATGATGGGTTCCATCCTATGATGTTTTGAGCAGATTTTTTTTGGTCCTATGGGTTGATTGATGATCTAGATTGGTTTGAGTTGTATGTTTATTTTGGTGTTGTCCTAGGGTGCCTTCCGTGTCGCGCACACATGAAGGATTTCCGTTGTAGGGTGTTGCAATACATTCATGATTCGCTTATATTGGGTTGCTAGAGTGACAGAAGCTTAAACCCGAGTAAGGGGGTTGTTGCGTATGGGATAAAGGGGACTTGATGCTTTAATGCTATGGTTGGGTTTTACCTTAATGATCTTTAGTACTAGTGGATGCTTGCTAGAGTTCCAATCATAAGTGCATATGATCCAAGTAGAGAAAGTATGTTAGCTTATGCCTCTCCCTCATATAAAATGGCAATAATGATTTCCGATCTTGTTAACAATTGTCTGGGACAATTCCGCACACCGACCCATCATTATTTCACACTCGCTATTTGTAATATATTATAATATATTATAACTTTATGATAACAGCACCTGTTTTTATATTTTAGTTCTCCGATATCATGCAAAGCTATTCTCTTCATACCCACAACGTAGTTTTATTTCTCGTTTCTAGTTGGAAGCAAACGTTCGACGTACGTAGAGTTGCATCAGTGGCAGATAGGACTTAAGAGAATATTGATCTCACCTTTAGCTCCTTGTGGGTTCGAAATTCCATACTTATCACTTTCACCTTTGGAAATTGCTGTGATGATTCCTTGCACTTGGGGATTATCAAGCTATTTTCTGGCGCCGTTGCCGCGGAGTAATAGCGTGGGGTTGGTATTCTCGTGTGTGCTTGTTTGCTTTCTTCACTAAGTAGATCCCTTTTTGCTTTCTTTAGTTGTGGTGAAACAAACAAAAAAATAATGAAAATACAAAAAGAATTACTTGCCTCTTTTTCCTAAGAAGTTTTTCATAAAGAGAATTGATTGGAAGGTTGTGCATTGGAGAAGTGAGGGTCGACCTTGAACACTTGTGTTCATGCTCATGGAAATAATGTAGAATTTTTCATAGAAGCTTCTCAAAAATAATTATCCCCTTGTATATATCCATTGTATTGTAAAAATAACGTGTCAAGATTTTTCTTTTAGGATGATTAGATTGCTTGTTTGATATGTGAAGTGCAAAAACAGAAACTTTTGCTATAGTGCGTGAATTTACATTTTTTACTGATATGTCAAAAGTTTTTAAAAAAATTGCACCATACTGATATATAAACTGTTTAATCTGTCCTAATTCTTCAGAATTTTTTGAGCTACGTAAGTATATGGAGTTTCCAGATTAATACAGACTATCCTTTTTTTGACAGATTCGGTTTTTTATGTGTTGTTCACTTATTTTGATGAATCTATGGGTTATATCGGGGGGTATGAACCATGGTGAAGTTGGAATACAGTAGATATAATGATTATATGAAATTGGAATGAGTTTACAACAATACGTAAAGGTAGCAATTTGCTTTATTATACTAACAAATCTCACGAGGGTTTTGTTAAGTTTTGTGTGGATGAAGTGTTCGAAGATTAAGAAGATATCGATATAAGAAGAATACGGAGAAACAAGAGTTCAAGCTTGGGGATGTCCAAGACAACCCAAGTAAATATTACAAGAAGATTTAAGCATCTAAGCTTGGGATGCCCGGAAGGCATCCCATCTTTATTGTTCAACAATTATCAGTATATCTCCGCTGTCGTTGACCGCCAACCGGTGAAGGAGGTTTGCTTACATCATCGTCGGTGCCGATGCGCGTCGGTGGGAAGGATCGAAGGGGGGAGAAGGGTGGCATGGCTTTGGGCAGTGAGAGGAGGGGGGCTAAATAGGCCGATCGAGTCGACGAGAGGTGAGCCGAAATCCTCCCACCGATTTTTCGGAGAAGCGTGCGAGCTTAGCGCCATGTTTCCCTCTGCCTCACACAAGCCCCGCTTTGAAGAAATTGTCGATTCCACAGTAGCTTGCGGGCCTGGGATGGACTGTTTTAAAGTTCGTGCTATGCAGGTCTAATCGTGTATGTAGGGTAATCAAACAGTCCAACTTCATCCCGCGAGGCGTTCATTGGGCCATATACAGGCAACCAAACACGCCCTTCAGATATACGTGTAGAAGATCACTCGCTGCGACTGTGAAAAGAAAATGCTACACGACCTCTAGTACAATACAGTTGATTCGATGCTCAGTTTCGTGGATTGCGGAAAACAAGTGCTCGATGTGAGAATAAAACAAAACCTATAGATTGTAAGTAGCATTTCTACAAAACGAGACGGTGCTCCATGCGCCACCGTGGGCCATTGCTACATAGCAAGTGTCCATTGCTACATAGTATCTCTATAAAACGAGACGGTGCTCCATGCGCCACCGCGGGCCATTTGCTACATTTCAAATGGCCGTTACATGGGTGTGTTTGGTAGTATTTTCAACCTAGCATGGTTGTTTTCCTCTGATGCATGCTGAATACATGTATTTGTTATTGTGTGGTAACGATGTATGTATGTGCTAAGACATGTAAAGTTGAGACTTTGTTTGGCAGCTTGCATCCATTTAGACATGCCGGGGTGATACTGTAGCAACCGATACTTTCAAATAAATGAATAAAACATTTCAAAAATATGAACATTTTTTTGAAAGATGGAAAAAATCATTTTTTTGAAAACTTAAACCTTTTTTGAAATTCCGAGTTTTTGAAAATTTAAATAAATTTTTAAAGATTGCTATTTTACAAAATAAAAATAATTCAATTCTGAACATTTTTTGAAAATCAAAATTTTAAAAAATTCCAAACATTTTTTAAAAAATTAAACAAAATTTGAATTTCTGTAAGTTTTTGAAAATTTTAACATATTTTGAAAATCTGTACATTTTATGAAAATTTTAACTAATTTTGAAAATCTGGATATTTTTTGAAAATTTGAATGAAGTTTGAAAATCTGAACAATTTTTGGTATTATAAACATATTTTTGAAATTAAAATATATTTAAGAAATCTTGAACATTATTTGAAACGCATTGTCGCTCGTTTCACTCATGCATGCTGACCAGCGAACGGTTGTTGGGATGTTCTCTCTTCGTACGTGCTAAGAAAGTACTTAGGCTGATGTTGTGCATGCTGAGAAGAGTTCGTGCATGTTACCAAACACCGAAAAATGAATCGATGAGCGAACTTCTCATTCACTCTACCAAACACACCCATAGTATCTTTATACTTATAAAACAAGACGGTGCTCCATGTGATTGACCAGGATCGGCAAGGGCAGGCCGGCAAAGAGCCGAATGCGGACGCAGCTGACCGCATGAAAAGCGCGATGCACAGATGCAGTCAGGCCCTTAAAAAGACTCGCCGTTCTTTCGGCACGCGCAAAAACCAGCCTTGCTTCTACCCCATGCCCTGACCGGCCGGTCTCCCGTCCGGCCGATGTTCCCCGCTGACGGCTGACCGATTCTTCTCCACGCCCAGTTTGTGCCACTCTCCTTCCCCGCCCAATTCCGGGGCCCCGGCCGGGACCATTGGAATCCCGTAGACATGTTGTTCCGCCCCACCAATCCAAAGCTTCAAACTTTACATGGGGGTCTCTCTCGTTACCTCCTATTTTGTTTTGCGGGACGGCCGTCGTGAGCCGCGACTCTTCCCGCCCTCGGTGTCCCTGCGTGACAATGAAATTCGCCGTGCTCCTGCCTCCGGAACCGGAGGGGGTGCCATGCTAATGATATGCCACTGTCGTGCTGGACAGGTGTCTGGTGGTGATGGCAACGGCCAACGCCCGGGTCCGTCAGGTTCGTCGACACAATAAGTCTCCTCCAATAAACTTTCTGGTCATGTGCACGTCAACGCCAGCTTAATTCGCGGAGCTGAGCACATTTCAGTAGCTTGGCGGCACCGTGTCCCGTCGTGCCTAGCCCTAGCGTAGCGACCTTCCGGGATCAAAGTGGTGGGGTTCAGTGCGATGTGATCCAGCAGGGGATGTTCTCAACACACGCACGCACACATTCTCCGCGCACTCGAGAGGGGAGGGCCTAGGCCCTTGATCAACGGCACGTCACACGATCTTTTAATCTCCACCGACCAAGGCATAGATCATATCATACAGTGATGTGATCCAAAATTATCTCACGGATACCGATCACATTCGGGCAGTGGACGTAGGATATGTATACGCGTGGCGTGCGACGCGCCTCTCTCTGCCGTCTCCGGTCCGGAGCCTTCAGAAGCTTCCGATGCAGCACCACCGCCCAACCGTGATGCTCCGTTCGCAAGCACTACAATAACGGACAGAGGAATCATATCTCAGGTCATGATGCGCAAAGCACTGAAGCCGCGACGTACAACTCAGATTACCTACCCGGAGCGCTCAGCTGTTTGGGCGTAACTCGTGCGATTGTTATCATGCATTGTGAACCAAGCATAAGTGAGCGCCGACACTTCTGCACTTGCGAACAGATGGAAAGAAGTCAGGATAGCTTCCAGATGAGTTGTTCTTAAGAAGGACCAAGTTACTCCACGCGCCACAATGATGTTTCGTTCACAAGGTTCGATTTAAAACCTCTGATGTACTCCATGTTTGCAACCAAAATTTCATAGTCCAAAGAAAGCGGCTTCGCTAAGAAAAGGCTCTTCAAAATGGAGTTTATGTATTTATTTCTGAGAGAAGATCATGGATTGCACCCATGGGTAACTTGTGATGAACTAGAAGGCAGAGCCGGCGAGCCAGCAAAGCATGGCACTTTGCGCGTCCAGATTTTTGCTTGTCGCTTGGTCTGAAACGGTACGAGGCTACCACATGAGTGAATCCAGGATAAAGTCAAAGTCAGAGAGAACAACGAAGATGAAAAGAAGCGACAATTCAGAGGCTGGACTAGTAAGAGTACCGAATACGTATGAGCTGAGACCTTTTCTGGCACGTCGACATTATTTGCAAACGGAAACAAAACAGTGATGCAAAATTTGCAAAATGTATTCCAAAGCTATGTCTGCCACGCGGAAGGAAGGCTCCGATCATATTCCGGTGGCCATTTTTCTTCTGACCAAGGACCAACAGCACCTGCACTGAACCACTGACAAATGGCAAAGTTTGACTTGCGTTCGTGCTTCTAGAAACTCACGTGTAAAAGGAAAACACACACACACACACGTTAAGATTTGCCAGGGCCTGCATCTTCTTGTAATCACATCACTGTGTCCCCTTCAAATGCCATCTTTTCAACCAGCATGTACATCAGACATGTGAAATGTCAATCCGTTCATCTTTTAGCCAAAAAAGTGACAGTCCGACAAGTGAAAGCGACTCTACAAATCATTCAAATTTTAGCGCAAAAAGAGCGAAACAGTTAGATTGATGCAAGAATATCTCATTGGTCGTGTAAGTATTTAGATGAACAAATTCAAAAACTACATGCATTACATTACATTACATGGGGCGATCAAATTCAAGTGTGCAGTGGCGCCAAATTCGCCTTGTAGAAACTTTTCCTCCTGAAGAGATCCCCGAACTTGCGAAGGATCGGCCGCTTCTTCTTGCCGTTCATGGAGTGCTCCATGCCCACGTAGTGGCTCTCGTCGATGTGGTCGAACTCGTCGTCGTAGTCGTCCATGGCCGCGTCCGCCGCGGCGGACTTGAGTTCGGCCATGTTGCTGAGCGACGCGAACATCCGGTCCTTGGGGTTGAGGTTCCCCATCCTCGCCGACTGCGAGTAGCCCACGCCCCTGAACTTGCCCGGCTCGCCGATCGAGTAGCTCCGTCCGCTCGGCGTCCTGGGCTTCTCCGCCATCCAGCGCCGCGACGCCGTCTCCGGCGTCCCCTTGGCGCTGGCGACGAGGCGCCCGTTCGGCAGGTGCTGCTGGTCGAAGCCGCCGCACTCCGGCGCCGCGGGCGCGGTCGTGGCCGACGACGCGGGAGTGCTGCACGCCGTCGTCGTCGTGGCGGCGAGAAGGCTGTTGAGCTCCTTGAGGCTGCCCTGCGCGGCGGCCTCGCTGACCTTGATGCACTCGTACTCCTGCCGGAGGCTCTGCAGCGCGCTCTCCTTCTCCGCGACGGCGTCGTTGAGCCGCGCGTTCTCGACCCGAGCGAGCTCCAGCAACTCCTTGACGATGTTGGCCTCGCCGACGGCCTGCTTGAGGATGTCGCGGAGGCGGGCGTTCTCGTCGCGGATCACGCGCTGCGACTCCACCAGCTTGGTGTTCTCCTGGCGCGCCAGGTTCACCTCCTCCTCGGCCGCGCGCACGCACTCGAGGAACACGCGCTCCTTGTCGCCCCACGCGGCCGCCGACTCCTCGGCCTCGAGCCGGCACCGGTGCTGCTCTCGCAGCCGCGTCTCGGCGGCGGCCAGCTCCCCGCGCAGCCGCGCGGCCTCGGCATTGGCGGCCTCCAGCTCCGCCTGCGTGTCGGAGAGCCAGCGCTTGACCTGCTTGGCCTCCATGGTGACGTCGGAGAGCGCGAGGGACAGGTCGTCCAGCGCCTTCCGACTCTTCTCCTCCCCCTGCATGGCCGTCCGCAGCTCGCCGCGCAGTGCCCTGATCTCCTCGTCCGCGCCGCCGAACATGAGGTCCTTGACGCTCCGCTGGTCCATGACGCCGCGCCGGGCCTCGAGGCTCCGGTTGCTCTGCTGCAGCGCGGCCATCTCCAGCTTGGCCTCCTCGAGGCTGATCTTGGTCTGCTCCAGCTGCTTGGTCTGGTATATGAGCGACTCGAGCATCTTGCGCTCCGACTCCTTGGCCCTCTCCACCTCGCGCTCCAAAACCGGCACCTTCTCGGCACCGCCATCCCTCCTCCGAAGCTCGTCGAGCTCCCGCACCGCGCGGGCCTTGTCTTCCCGCTCCGTCCTCAGCTCCTCCTCGAGCCGCGCCACCCGATCCTTCTCACCCCGCTCCTTGTTGAGCTCCTCCTCCAGCTGCGCCACCCGCTGCTGCGCCGGAGTCGGCGTCGGCATCGCGCCTCCGCCGCCGGTGACGCCGCGACGTTTCTGCCGGCCGGACAGTAAACCAAGAAGCACCGTTAAAACAAAAACAGAGCAGAAATAAAGCTGGCGATCGGCAGCAAAGGCTTCGAAGGTAACGCAAGGGAGAAATGAAGTGGCGAGAGGCGGTACGCACGTACCTCCGGGGAGGGGGATGCCTTGGAGGTGCCGGCGGAGGAGCGGCTGCGGTGGAACCGAGGGGAGGGCTTGGAGAGCGAGACGGAGGAGGACGCCCTGAGCCCCGCCTCGAAGGACCCGGATCTGCACGGCGGAGAATCCCAGCTCAGCTCAGCTCATGGAAACCGAATCGCGGAACGTACTAAATACTCTACTATAGCGGTCAAACAATAAAAGAAGAGCGCGCGCCGCGCAAAAGAAGGATCTTATTGAGGCGGCGAGCGCATGGCCGCCGAGTGGAGTGGCCACTGGCCAGCGGTGCTCGGCGCAGTGCTCACCTCGGCATGGAGGAGAGCATCCCGGGCGCGCACGCGGGCGGCGCGGGCGCCGAGGGAAAAGAATTGGCGTGGCAGGGAACCGGATGAATTTTAGAAGATGGCCCGGTGCAACATGGGCGGGCGCGATTAATAGTCCTGTTTAGATGTGGGGGAAGGTTGGATTAGGGGAGGAGAGTGAGGTCATGGGCTAGCAACGGAAAGATAGTGGGTTCTTGTCGGGTTTGTTTAGTGGTATGGCGCGGGCGAGGGCCGCAAATGGCGGTCGTGGGTCGTGGGGCGGGGCGCGCGCTTGCAGGCCGGCGCCGGGGAGTGGTCAACCCGCGGAAGTTTTCTTCTTCTTGGTGTTTGTGGCCGGCCTGATTGGTGGGGTTTTTGGCTGGATTTGAATCGAATTGATCGGATCGGACCAAGGCGGTGACAGTGGCATGCATGCATGCCCCGGTGCGTGCCGACCGGCGCGTGGAGTAGTGGGGATTGTTGTTGTGGCATCGTGCATGGGTGCGGGTTGTTCGGGTGCTGACTCGTGAGTTTCTGGCGCGGACTGACTGACTGACTGACTGTGTTGGTTTGGTGGTGGCCGTCGGAAAATTCTGGTCTTGCGTGCTGAGGCGAGAGCCGCGTCGTGTTTGCTCGCTCCGGAGGTGGGATTTGGTGGGTCAGGGTCAACCTTGGCACGCTACGCTCGCCCTTCTACTGCGGCGAGTCATGGATCGCCCGTCCGTCCTCGGCGTATGATCATTCTCGGGCAACTCCGGTGTCCGCTGCCGTGCACAGTGCCGCTTTCGTACCTGAGACCCCACTCCCATTGCACAAACGTCGCTTTTGTTATGCAGTGGCGGTGGATCAAGGGCAACGGTGGAGTGGAGGAGAGGACATGCTATGCCATCTGAAGATCAAGCCCTCAACAACCTGATGTGATGGATGTGCCGGTAATCTAGACTAGACTAGTGTGAGAAGCCGTAAAATTGTAAACTCTGGAGTCTGGACAGATTCGCCGTGTATGGTATCGAGGCCACCAACGACTGACGACGTAGTACGTGAAGATCGGGTAGGGTGCGGGTGCTTCCAAACCGTAGTATAAACGAGAGAGTCATGATTCCTCTTTAGGTGTGGAGGGAGCGTCAACCATGATGGAAATTTTTATCACCTTGTTAACTGTGCCCGCCGAATGGCAACAGGTGGAAAGAAACGACGCGTGTTGAGTTGATCCCCTCGTTAGTTGCAAGCGTTCAAATCATAACCAAATCGGCATGTCATACTGTCAGTAGTTATCAGTGCATAACCACGTAGTACTATTTGTAGGGCCTTAATTAACATACAAATATATGTCCTTTACGTCTTTCCACGTTGACATTGGCCGTGAAACCTTGGCTAAAAAAGACATGTGCCGGTGCATGTGAGGATGCTCGATGCGTGGAAATTTCAGATCCACGGCAGCGGAAGTCCAAGGTCCGGTCGGCCTGAGAGTTTCACTCTCACAAGTCACAACGGTTACTCCATGTCTAATGAGGTTGAGTTGACCCGCGATAGAAGTAGAAGAGCATCCATGTGATTCTCGGAACCACAAGCCAACAGTTTCGGTGTCAGTGTCATAAGTAGACCTGGTTAAATAGATTCATCGACGATCAGAGTTTGCTCCTCAAACATGACCATCTTTAGAATATGGTCTATCTCACGCTGAGCTTGTCCTTTCTTCTCGGACAAAATAGACCTCATAATTTGCCCGAAGATGGACTGGAAAACAACGCATCCAAATTTGGATTTTTTGTTCAAAAGGACCCCTCGCGAGTAGAATTGCTAAAAAAGACCACCTGCGAGGTAATTTGCCGGATCAGACCCCCTCCTCTCCTGGCGGCAGGCGTGCCAGATGACGCGTGGCACCTGTCGCCACCAGCCTAGGCGGCTGGGGCCAGCCGTCACCGGCACAGGTGGCGGCAGGAAATCCCGTTGCCCCAGCACCGCGACGGAACGGTTTGCCAGGCATGGGCCTGCCGCCAGCAGCCGAGGCGACAGAGTGGGCCCGGCCGTCATCGGCCAAGGCGGCCTGTCCGTGACAGCGCACGCGCGACAACGCGGATGACGACGCTGATTTCTATGCAAACACCGCTGATTTTTAGGAAAGAATCTTTGACCAGCGCGGGAAACGACTGATTCCTGGTGTCTGCTTTGTCTGAAACACCGAAGACAGCAGTGCAGTGTGGTGCTGTTGTTGCGGCATACGCGCATGTTTTATTTTGTTCTACCGACAACACAGTGATCCTCATCTTTATATACGAGATGTCGTTTTCTGCTTTGTCACGCTCTGTTGGAAAAAAATGGGCTACAAAAATTGCAAAAGGTTGTTACCCCATATACCATGATCAGTTTGAGCTTCTTGAGGACTTACTAATCACATGAAACTCGTGGATTGAGCTACACATTAACATGGTATTTGGTTCGCAACCCATCCGAGTCGAATGCGTGAGAGATAGTGGCTTCTGGATGACTCGTTACAATTTACTATATCTGTGGTTTGTTGAACCATACAATCCTGACCGTGTCATGAGATAGTTCGGTCTACATCAAGATATTCCATCACATGTTCCAAGATATATCGACGAAGATACTCATAAGTAAGATGTGACCTCCCTAAATAGTTAATGTCTTTTTAATTCATAAAACTTACGTTTTGTTAAGTAAATTTCAGGATGAGCAATATGGGCAGAACTGGTGTCAATTACCGTGAAGAGAACATTCAATGGGTAAACCAGTGGAATAATGAAGCACTGGAAATGATAGTACATGAATAGAGGTAAATTTTATTTACGGTAATTTATGTACATACACAAGTTGATGTAATTATTTAATTATGCAGACCATACGACGCGACTACAACACAAGCGTATTACGAGTGGTACTGCATGAGCACGCGTACTCGAGTGACGTATCAACCACCTACGATGCCAACACATCCCACACATATGGAACAGTTGCGGAGACGGATAGACACATCATCAACTTACTATCATGACTACACGGTAATCATCAACAACTTACTATTCAAGTCCATCATTTCATGAACAATTCAAGCAACCAACAACCTATTTTTTAGATTAATATTTGCAACGATGTAGGGGAGATGACGAGGCAAGGCATGCAAGCCCAAGACACACCAGGTCGAACGCCTGCCTTCAAAAAATTTGGTGAATTCGTCGCCAAAACGATGAGATGCGGTAGAGGGAATGATGTTCACACTGAAGCGTACAACATGTCGGAACCGAGGTCAGCTAGAACGAGTGCAGTGTTGGGGAACGTTGCATGGGAAACAAATTTTTTCCTACGCACACGCAAGATCTATTCATGGTGATGAGCATCTACGAGAGGGAGAGTGGATCTACATACCCTTGTAGATTGCTAAGCGAAAAGCATTAAGAAACGCGGTTCATGTAGTCGAATGTCTTCGCGAACCAAATCGCCGACGTCCCGCGATCCCATCACGATCCGTCCCGCGATCCAATCACGATCCGTCTCGCGATCTTGATCACGATCCGTCCCGCGATCCAATCACGAATTGTCTCGCGATCTTGATCACGTTCCGTCCGATCTAGCGCCGAACGGACGGCACCTCCGCGTTCAGCACACGTATAACTTGATGACGATCTCTGGCTTCTTGATCCAGCAAGAGGGGGCGGAAAGGTAGATGAGTTCTTCGTTAGCACGATGGTGTTGCGACGATGGTGGTGGAGCTATTCCACCAGGGCTTCGCCTAAGCACTGTTGAAAACCAATCTAGAGGAGAAACTGCGATCTAGAGGAGAGGTAGCACGTGGCTGTTTTCTGTATCTCAAAACCATCAAAACCTCTAGTATATATAGGAGGAGGTAGGTAGGAGGCTTTGCGCACAAGGGAACAGCCCTTGGCCTTGTGCAAGGAGGAGAGGAGGAGTCCTCCTCCAATCCTAGTAGGATTAGGACTCCTCCTTCCCACTTGGAAACTCTTTCCACCTTGGCTTTTTTCCTTCTCCTTCCACTCCAGACACATGGGCCTCTTTTGGGACTTAAGACAACCCACTAAGGGCTGGTATACCTCTTCCCACAGTCCATGTAGCCTCTTGGGTAGAAATACCCCTCTGGATGGTCCCCCGGCATCCTCTCGGCACTCCAGATACACTACCGATGAGCCCGAAACTTTTTCGGTGACCAAAATAGGACTTCCCATATATCAATCTTTACCTCCGGACCATTCTGGAGCTCCTCGTGATGTCCAGGATCTCATACGGGACTCCGAACAACCTTCGGTCACCACCATACATAACTCTATACTACCGAAATGTCACCGAACCTTAAGTGTGCAGACCATGCGGGTTCGATAACTATGTAGACATGACCGAGACACCTGTACGGTCAATAACCAATAGCGGGACCTAGATGCCCATATTGGTTCTTACATATTCTACGAAGATCTTTATCGGTCGAATCTCTATGTCAAGGATTCAGTTAATCCCGTATGTTGTTCCCTTTGTTCTTCGGTATGTTACTTGCCCGAGATTCGATCATCGGTATCTCCATACCTAGTTTAACTTCGTTACCGGGAAGTCTCTTTACTCGTTCCGTAATACAAGATCCCGTGGCTAACACTTAGTCACATTGCTTGCAAGGCTTATTGTGATGTTGTATTACCGAGTGGGCCCTGAGATACCTGTCCGTCTCACGGAGTAACAAATCCCAGTCTTGATCCATGCCAACCCAATAGACACCCTCGGAGATACCTGTAGAGCACCTTTATAGTCACCCAGTTACGTTGCGACGTTTGATACACACAAGGCACTCCTCCAGTGTCAGTGAGTTGCGTGATCTCATGGTCATAGGAACAGATACTTGACATGAAGAAAACAGTAGCAATAAACTGACACGATCATATGCTACGTTTATAGTTTGGGTCTTGTCCATCACATCATGCTCCTAATGATGTGATCACATTATCAAATGACATCTCATGTACATGGCTAGGAAACCTTGACCATCTTTGACCAACGAGCTAGTCTATTAGAGGCATACTAGTGACATGGTGTTGTCTATGTATCCACACGTGTATCTGTGTTTCCGATCAATACAATTATAGCATGGATAATAAACGATTATCATGAACAAGGAAATATGATAATAACCAATTTATTATTGCCTCTAGGGCATATTTCCAACAGTCTCCCACTTGCACTAGAGTCAATAATCTAGTTCACATCACCATGTGATTCGCGTTGTTATGAGTCTAACACCCAATGAGTTCCGGGGCTCGATCATGCTTTGCATGTAAGAGAGGTCTTTTAGTCAACGGGTCTATGACATTTAGATCCGTGTGTACTTTGCAAATCTCTATGTCATACTGTAGACACTGCTACCACACTCCACTTGGAGCTTTTCCAAATGGCTATTCCACTATACGCATCCGGATTGCTACTAAGAGTCATCCGAATTGGTGTTAAAGCTTGGATCGACGTAACTCTTTACGACATACTCTTTATCACCTCCATAATCAAGAAACCTTTCCTTAGTCCTTTAGTTACTAAGGATAATCTTGACCGCTGTCCAGTGATCAACTCCTGGATCACTTTTGTACCCCTTGACGGACTCATGGCAAGGCACACACACGTGCGGTACACAGCATGGCATACTATACAGAGACTATGGCTAAGGCATAGGGGACGATGTTCGTCCTTTCTCTTTCTTCTACCGTGGTAGAGCTTTGAGTCTCACTCAACTTCATACCTTACAAATCAGGCAAGAACTCTTTCTTTGACTGATCCATTTTGAACTCTTTCAAAATCTTTTCAAGGTATATACTCAATGAAAGTCTTATCAGACGTCTTGATCTATCTCTGTAGATATCGATGCCCAACAATTAAGTAGCTTTATCCAGGTCTTCCTTTGAAAAACTCTTTTCAAACAACCCTTTATGCTTCCAGAAATTCTACATCATTTTTGACCAACAATATGTCATCCACATATGCTTATTAGAAATTCTATAGTGCCCCCACTCACTTTATTGTAAATACAAGTTTCTCATAAACTTTGTATAGACTCAAAAACTTTGATCACCTCATCAAAGCATATATTCCAACTCCGAGATGCTTGCTCCAGCCCATAGAAGGATTGCTGGAGCTCGCGCACCTTTTAGCATCCTTAGGACTGACAAAACCTTCTGGTTGTATCTTATACAACCTTTCCTCAAGGAAGGAAACGATGTTTTGGCATCCATCTACCAGATTTCATAATTGAAAAACACAGCAGCTGCTAACATAATTCCAAAAGACTTTAGCATCGCTACGAGTGAGAAAGTCTCATTGCAGTCAACTCCTTGAACTTGTCGGAAACTTCTTTGCTACAAATTGAGCTTTATAAATGGTGATATTTACCATTAGCGTCTGTCTTCATCTTAAAGGTCCATTTGTACTCGATGACCTGTCGTCCAACGAGCAAGTCTACCAAAGTCTATACTTGGTTTTCATACATGGATCCTTTCTCGGATTTCATGGCCTCTAACCATTTGTCGGAATCCGGGCCCATCATCGCTTCTTCATAGCTCGTAGGTTCATCATTGTCCAACAACATGACCTCGAAGACAGGGTTGTCGTACCACTCAGGAGCAGTACTCGTCCTTGTCGACCTACGAGGTTCGATAGTAACTTGATCGGAAGCTTCATGATCATCATCATTAACTTCCTCTTTAACTAACGTAGGCTCCACATAAACATCTTTCTGCGTTGTGCTACTCTCTGGTTGAACAAAGGTTTAACAATCTCATCAAGTTCTATCTTCCTCCCACTCAATTCTTTCGAGAGAAACTCTTTCTCGAGAAAGGACCTGTTTTAGCAACAAACACTTTGTGCTCGGATCTGAGATAGAAGGTATACCCAACTATTCTTAGGGTATTCCATGAAGATGCATTTGTCCGCTTTGGGTTCGAGCTCATTAGGTGAAAACCTTTTTTCACATAAGCGTCACAACCCCAAACATTAAGAAATGGCAACTTAGGTTTCTATCGAACCATAATTCATACGATGTCATCTCAGTGGATTTAGATGGTGCCCTATTTAAAGTGAATGTAGTTGTCTCTAATGCATAATCCCAAAACGATAGTGGCAAATCGATAAGATACATCATAGTTCGCACCATATCCAATAGAGTACGATTACGACGTTCGGACATACCATCACACTATGGTGTTCCAGGTGGCATGAGTTGTGAAACAACTTTCACATTGTCTAAAGTTGTATGCCAAACTCGTAACTCAGATATTCACCTCCATGATCATATCGTAGACATTTTTATCTTCTTTTCACGATGATCTTTAAACTTCACTCTGAATTTGTTTGGAATTTTCAAATGTTTCAGACTTGTGTTTCATTAAGCAAATATACTCATATATACTCAAATCATCAGCGAAGGTAAGAAAAATAACGATATCCACTACACGCTACAACACTCATTGGATCGCATACATCAACATGTATTATTTCCAACAAGTTACTAGCCCGCTCCATCATACTGAAAACAGGGTCTTTAGTCATCGTGCCCAAGTGGCATGGTCCGCATGTATCAACCGATTCAAAACCGAATGAGTCCAAAGATCCATCAGCATGGAGTTTCTTCATGCGATTTATACCAATATGACATTTAGCTGAAGTGCCACAGGTATGTGGTACTATAATTATTAACTTTGCATCTTTTGGCATCAATGTTATGAACATGTGTATTACTACGGTCAAGATTCAACAAACCATTCTCATTGGGTGCATGACCATTGAAGGTATTATTCATGTAAACATAATAACCATTATTCTCTCACTTAAATGAATAACCGTATTGCAATAAACACGATCTAATCATGTTCATGCTTAATGCAAACACCAAATAACATTTATTTAGGTTTGTCACTAATCTCGAAGGTAGAGAGAGCGTGCGATGTTGATCACATCAACCTTGGAAACATTTACAACACATCGTCACCTCACACTTAGCTAGTCTCCGTTTATTCCGTAGCTTTTATTTCGAGTTACTAACATTTAGCAACCGAACTGGTATCCAATACCTAGGTGCTACTAGGAGTACTAGCAAGGTACACATCAATAACACATATATCAAATATACTTCTGTTGACGTTGCCAACCTTCTTATCTACCAAGTACCTAGAGTTGTTCTGCTTCAGCAACCGCTCTCCTCATAATGGAAGCACTTAGTCTCGGGTTTGGGTTCAACTTTGGGTTGCTTCACTGGAGCAACAACTGACTTGCCATCCATGAAGTTTCCCTCCTTGCCCTTGCCCTTCTTGAAACTAGTGGTTTTACTAACCATCAACACTTGATGCTCCTTCTTGATTTCTACCTTCGCGGTGTCAAAACATCGCGAACAGATCAGGGATTATCATTTCCATCCCTGGCATTTTATAGTTCATCACGAAGCTCTAGTAGCTTAGTGACCGTGACTTGGAAAACTATATCAATCACATTCTTATTTGGAATATCATTCCCACTCGATTCAAGCGATTGTAGCACCCAGACAATCTGAGCACATGCTTAACGATTGAGCTATTCTCCTTCATCTTGCATGCAAAGAATCTTGTTGGAGATCTCATATCTCACAACACAGGCACGAGCTTGAGATCCCAATTTCAGCTCTTAGAACATCTCATATGTTCCGTGACGTTCAAAATGTTTTGGAGCCTGAATTCTAAGCTGTAATGCATGATGCACTAAACTATCAAGTAGTCATCAGAGTGTGCCTGTCAGATGTTCACAACATCTACAAACGACTCTAGAGGGGGTGGCGCACCAAGCGGTGCATTAAGAAAAAAAGCCTTCTGTTGGAAATATGCCCTAGAGGCAATAATAAATTAGTTATATCATATTTCCTTGTTCATGATAATCGTTTATTATCCGTGCTATAATTGTATTGATCAGAAACTCATATACATGTCTGGATACATAGACAACACCATGTCCCTAGTATCCCTGTAATAGACTAGCTCGTTGATCAAAGATGGTTAAGGTTTCCTAGCCATGGACATGAGATGTCATTTGATAAAGGATCACGTCATTAGGAGAATGATGTGATGGACAAGACCCAAACAATAAATGTAGCATATGATCGTGTCAGTTTATTGCTACAGTTTTTTGCATGCCAAGTATCTATTCCTATGACCATGAGATCATCCAACTCATTGTCACCGGAGGAGTACTTTGTGTGTATCAAATGTCGCAACATAACTAGGTGATTATAAAGGTGCTCTACAGGTATCTTCGAGGGTGTCTATTGGGTTGCCATGGATCAAGACTGGTATTTGTTACTCCATGTGACGGAGAGGTATCTCAGGGCCCATTCGGTAATACAACATCACAACAAGCCTTGCAAGCAATGTGACTAAAGTGTTAGCCACGGGTTATAGTATTATGTAACGAGTAAAGAGACTTGCGGTAACGAGATTGAACTAGGTAGTGCGATATCGACGATCGAATCTCGGGCAAGTAACATACCGAATAACAAAGGGAACAACATACGGGATTAACTAAATCATTGACATAGAGGTTCGATCGATAAAGATCTTCGTAGAATATGTAGGAAACAATATGGGCATCCAGGTCCCGCTATTGGTTATTGACCGAAGAGGTGTCTCGGTCATGTCTACATAGTTCTCGAACCCGTAGGGTCTGCACACTTAAGGTTCAGTGACGTTTCGGTAGTATAGAGTTATGTATGGTGGTGAACAAAGGTTGTCCGGAGTCCCGGATGATATCCTGGACATCATGAGTAGCTCCGGAATGGTCCGGAGGTAAAGATTGATATATAGGAAGTCCTGTTTTGGTCACCGGAAAAGTTTCGGGCTCATCGGTAGTGTACCGGGAGTGCCGGGAGGGTGCCGGGGGACCATCGGGAGGGGTGTCTCGACCCAAAGGACCTGATGGGCTGTGGGAGGAGTCAAACCAGCCCCTGGTGGGATGGACTAAGCCCCCACTAAGGCCCATGCGGCTAGGGGTGGGAAAAACCCAAAAGGTGGAGAGGTGGAAAGAGTTTCCAAGTGGAAAGGAGGAATCCTACTCCTAATAGGATTGGAGTAAGACTCCTCCACCTCCAATTTCGACCAAACCTTGAGGGTTTGAGGCTTCCTACTCCCCTCCCTCCCTACTATATATACTAGAGGATTTAGAGGGAAGAGCTAACCCTAATTGCCATGTGCTGCCCTCTTCTTCCTCTAGATCTGTTTCTCCTCTAGATTAGTTCTGCGGTGCTTAGGCGAAGCCCTGCAGGATTAGTTCACCACCACCGCCACCATGCCATTGTGCTGCCAGAGAACTCATCTACCTGTCAACTCCCTCTTACTGGATCAAGAAGGCAGAGATCTTCATCGAGCTGTACGTGTGCTGAACGCGGAGGTGTCGTCCGTTCGGCGCTAGATCGGAAGGACCGTGATCAAGATTGCAAGACGATTCGTGATTGGATCATGGGA
Organism: Hordeum marinum; assembly: GCA_022496015.1. Classification (NCBI taxonomy): domain Eukaryota; kingdom Viridiplantae; phylum Streptophyta; class Magnoliopsida; order Poales; family Poaceae; genus Hordeum; species Hordeum marinum. The sequence goes on from CM039673.1 coordinate 374,181,031, forward strand.
CAGATCATGATGGGATCGTGGGACAGATCGTGATGAGATCGCAGAACGTATTGTGATTGGATCGCGGGACGCTCGGCGATTTGGATCGCGAAGACGTTCGACTACATCAACCGCGTTTCTTAACGCTTCCCGCTTAGCGATCTACAAGGGTATGTAGATCCACTCTCCCTCTCGTAGATGCTCATCACCATGGATATATCTTGCGTGTGCGTAGGATTTTTTTCCCCTTGCAACGTTCCCCAACAGTGGCATCATGAGCTAGGTCTATGTGTAGATGAGATCTCGAGTAGAACACAAAGGAGTTTGTGGGCATTGATGCTTAGATTGCTTCCTCCCTTGGTCGTGTTTTGGTTCAGCGGTATTTTGGGATGAAGCGGCCCGGACCAACCTTACTCGTACGCTTACGAGAGACTGGTTCCATCGACTGACGTGTAACTTTGTTGTACAAAGATGGCTGGCGGGTGTCTGTTTCTCCTACTTTAGTTGGATCGGATGCGACAAAGGCGGTCCTTGAGAAGGTTGAAAAGCAACTTATGTATCACCGTTTTGGTTTTTGCGTAGGTGAGAATTTTTCTTGCTAGATACCCGTAGCAGCCACGTAAAACTTGCAACAACAATTAGAGGACGTCTAACTTGTTTTTGCAGGGTATGTTGTGATGTGATATGGCCAATTACATGATGTGATATATGTGATGTATGAGATGATTATGTATTGTATAGAATATCACGACTTGCATGTCGATGAGTACGGCAACCGGCAGGAGCCATAGGGTTGTCTTTAATTATTGTATGACCTGCGTGTCAATCATTAAGCGCCTTGTAATGCTTTACTTTATCGCTAAGCGGTAGCAATAGTAGTAGAAGCATGGTGGGCACGACAACCCTAATGACGACATGTTGATGGAGATCAAGATGATGGAGATCATGGTGTCATGCTGGTGACGATGGAGATCATGCCGGTGCTTTCAAGATGGAGATCAAAAGCACAAGTTCATGGCCATATCATGTCACTTATGATTTGCATGTGATGTTAATCCTTTTATGCACCTTGTTTTGCTTAGGATGACGGTAGCATTATCATGTGATCCCTTAGTTAAATTTCAAGATAAATTGTGTTCTCCCCGAGTGTGCACCGTTGCAAAAGTTCGTCGTGTCGAGACACCACGTGATGATCGGGTGTGATAGACTCTACGTTCACATACAACGAGGGCAAGCCAGTGTTGCACGTGCGGAACACTCGGGTTAAACTTGACAAGCCTAGCATGTACAGACATGGCCTCGGAACACAAGAGACCGAAAGTTTGAACATGAGTCATATAGTAGATATGATCAACATGATGATGTTCACCATTGAAACCACCTCAACTCATGTGATGATCGGACTTGAGTTGGTGAATTTGGATCATGTATCACTCAAATGACCGGAGGGATGTCAATTTGAGTGGGAGTTCTTAAATAATGGTTATTCATTTAAGTTAGAGAATAATGGTTATTCTGTTTAGATGAATAATACCTTCAATGGTCTTGCACCCAATGAGAATGGTTTGTTGACTCTTGATCTTAGTAATACACATGTTAATAACATTGATGCCAAAAGATACAAAGTTAATAATGATAGTACCATATACTTGTGGCACTGCCGCTAAATGTCATATTGGTATAAATCACATGAAGAAACTCCATGCTGATGGATCTTTGGACTCATTCAATTTTGAATCGATTGAGACATGCGGACCATGCCTCTTGGGCAAAATGACTAAAACCCCATTTTCCGGAACGGGCAAATGACTTATTGGAAATGATACATGTTGATGTATACGGTCCAATGAGTGTTGTAGCGTGTGGTGGTTATCGTTATTTTCTTATCTTCACTGATGATTTGAGTAGATATAGTGTATATTTACTTAATGAAACACAAGTCTGAATCATTTAAAGAGTTCAAGGAAAATCAGAGTGAAGTTTGAGATCATCGTGACGAGAAGATAAAATGTCTATGATATGACCGTGGAGGTTAATATCTGAGTTACGAGTTTGGTATACAATTTAAGACAATGTGAAAAGTTGTTTCACAACAAACGCCACCTGGAACACCATAGTGTGATGGTGTGTCCGAATGTCCTAGTCGTGCTCTATTGGATATGGTGCGAACTATGATGTCTCTTATCGATTTGCCACTATCATTTTGGGGTTATGCATTAGAGACAACTACATCCACTTTAAAAGGGGAACCATCTAAGTCCGTTGAGATGACACCGTATGAATTTTGTTTTGGCGGAAACCTAAGCTGTCATTTCTTAATGTTTGGGGCTATGATGCTTATATGAAAAAGGGGTTTTCACCTAATGAGCTCAAACCCAAATCGGACAAATGCATCTTCATAGAATACCCTAACGTAACAATTGGGTAAACCTTCTATCTTAGATCCAGGCACAAAGTGTTGTTCCTAAAATGGGTCCTTTCTCGAGAAAGAGTTTCTCTCGAAAGAATTAAGTGGGAGGAAGATAGAACTTGATGAGGTTGTTGAATCTTTGTTTCAGCCATAGAGTAGCGCAGCACAGAAAGATGTTTCTGAAGAGCCTACGTCAATTGAAGAGGAAGTTAATGATGATAATCATGAAACTTTGGATCAAGTTATTATCAAACCTCGTAGGTCGACAAGGACGCATACTACTCTTGAGTGGTACGGCAACCCTGTCTTAGAGGTCATGTTGTTGGACAACAATGAGCCTACGAGCTATGGAGAAGCGATGATGGGCCCGGATTCCGACAAATGGTTAGAGGACATGAAATCCGAGAAAGGATCCATGTATAAAAACCAAGTATAGACTTTGGTAGACTTGCTCGTTGGACGGCAGGTCATTGAGTACCAATGGACCTTTAAGATAAAGACAGACGTTGATGGTAAATGTCACCATTTATAAAGCTCGACTTGTTGCAAAGGAGTTTTTGCCAAGTTCAAGGAGTTGACTGCGATGAGACTTTCTCACCCGTAGTGATGCTAAAGTCTGTTGGAATTATTTTAGCAGTTGCTGCGGTTTTTCAATTATGAAATTTGGCAGGTGGATGTCAAAACATAGTTTCCTTAACAGTTTCCATGAGGAAAGGTTGTATGTGATACAACCGGAAGGTTTTGTCACTCCTAAGGATGCTAAAAAGTATGCAAGCTCCAGCAATCCATCTAAGGGATGGAGCAAGCATCTCAGAGTTGGAATATATGCTTTTATGAGGTGATCAAAGTTTTTGAGTTCATACAAAGTTTACGAGAAACTTGTATTTACAATTAAGTGAGTGGGAGCACTATAGAGTTTCTGATAAGCATATGTGGATGACATATTGTTGAACGGAAATGATGTAGAATTTCTGGAAGGCATAAAGGCTTGTTCGAAAAGAGTATTTCAAAGGAAGACCTGGATAAAGCTACTTAATTGTTGGGCATCGAGATCTATAGAGATAGATTAAGACACCTGATGAGACTTTCAATGAGTACATACCTTGACAAGAGTTTGAAAGAGTTCAAAATGGATCAGTCAAAGAAAGAGCTCTTGCCTGATTTGTAAGGTGTGAAGTTGAGTATGACTCAAAGCTCGACCACGACAGAAGAAAGAGTCATGACGAAGGTCGTCCCCTATGCATTATCCATAGGCTCTTTATAGTATGCCATGTTGTGTACCGCGCATGTGTGTTCCTTGCCATGAGTCTATCAAGGGGTACAAGAGTGATCCAGGAGTGGATCACTGGACGGCGTTCAAGATTATCCTTAGTAACTAAAGGACTAAGGAAATGTTTCTCAATTATGGAGGTGATAAATAGTTCGTCGTGAAGAGTTACATCGATGCAAGCTTTAACACCAATCCGGATGACTCTTAGTAGCAATCCGGATACGTATAGTGGAGCAGCCATTTGGAATAGTTCCAAGTGGGGTGTGGTAGCAGTTGTTGGGGAACATTGCATGGGAAACACAAATTTTCCTACGCGCACGCAAGATCTATCCATGGTGATGAGCATCTACGAGAGGGAGAGTAGATCTACATACCCTTGTAGATCGCTAAGCCGGAAGTGTTAAGAAACGCGGTTGGTGTAGTCGAATGTCTTCGCGATCCAAATCGCCAAGCGTCTCACGATATCATCACGATCCGTCCCGCGATTCAATCACGATCCGTCCCGCGAACTCATCACGATTCGTCCTGCGATCTCATCACAATCCGTCTCGCGATCTTGATCACGATCCGTCTCGCGATCTTGATCACGGTCCTTCCGATCTAGCGCCGAACGGACGACACCTCCGCGTTCAGCACACGTACAGCTCAATGACGATCTCCGCCTTCTTGATCCAGCAAGAGGGAGTGGAGAGGTAGATGAGTTCTCCGGCAGCGTGACGGCGCTTCGGCGATGGTGGTGGAGCTATTCCGGCAGGGCTTCGTCTAAGCACTGCAGAAATCCGATCTAGAGGAGAAACTATGTACTGGAGGAACAGGCAGCACATGCCTAAAAATCTATGCAAAAACCCTAAAACCACTAGTATATATAGGAGGAAGAGAGGAGGAGGCCGAACCAGGTGGGAGAGGTGGAATCCACCTCCAATCCTAGTAGGACTAGGATTCATCCTATTTTTGCCTTTTTCCACTTTTTCTCTTTGGGCTTTCCTTCCCTAGCCACATGGGCTTTGTGTGGGACTTCCACCAGCCCACAAAAGGCTGGTAATTATTCTCCCACAGCCTATGAAGCCTCTTGGGTCGAAATACCCCTCCCGGTGGTCTCCCGGTACACTACCGACACTCCCGATACATTACCGATTAGCCCAAAACTTTTCCGGCGACCAAAACAGGACTTCCTATATATCAATCTTTACCTCCGGACCATTCCAGAGCTCCTCGTGATGTCCGGGATCTCATCCAGGACTCCGAACAACCTTCGGTCACCACCATACAAAACTCTATACTATCAAAACGTCACCGAACCTTAAGTGCGCACACCCTGCGGGTTCGAGAACTATGTATACATGACCGAGACACCTCTACGGTCAATAACCAATAGCGGGACCTAGATGCCCATATTGATTCCTACATATTCTACAAAGATCTTTATCGGTTGAACCTTTCTGTCAAGGATTTAGTTAATCCCGTATGATGTTCCCTTCATTCTTCGGTATGTTACTTGCCCGAGATTCGATCGTCGGTATCTCCATACCTAGTTCAACCTCGTTACCGGCAAGTCTCTTTACTCATTCCGTAATACAAGATCCCGTGACTAACACTTAGTCACATTGCTTGCAAGGCTTATTGTGATGTTGTATTACCGAGTGGGCCCTGAGATACCTCTCCGTCACACGGAGTAACAAATCCCAGTCTTGATCCATGCCAACTCAACAGACACCCTCGGAGATACCTGTAGAGCACCTTTATAGTCACCCAGTTACGTTGCGACGTTTGATACACACAAGTCACTCCTCCGGTGTCAGTGAGTTGCATGATCTCATGGTCATAGGAACAGATACTTGACATGCAGAAAACAGTGGCAATAAACTGACACGATCATATGCTACGTTTGTAGTTTCGGTCTTGTACATCACATCATTCTCCTAATGATGTGATCCCGTTACCAAATGACATCTCATGTCCATTACTAGGAAACCATAGCCATCTTTGATCAACGAGCTAGTCTATTTAGAGGCATACTAGGGACATGGTGTTGTCTATGTATCCACACATGTATCTAAGTCTCCAATCAATACAATTATAGCATGGATAATAAACGATTATCATGAACAAGGAAATATGATAATAACTAATTTATTACTGCCTCTAGGGCATATTTCCAACAGTCTCCCACTTGCACTAGAGTCAATAATCTAGTTCACATCACCATGTGATTCACATTGGTATGAATCTAACACCCAATGAGTTCTGGGGCTCGATCATGCTAGGCATGTGAGAGAGGTCTTATAGTCAATGGGTCTGCGACATTCAGATCCGTGTGTACTTTGCAAATTTGTATGTCAAAATGTAAACACTGCTACCACACTCCACTTGGTACTATTCCAAATGGCTGCTCCACTATATGTATGCAGATTGCTACTACGAGTCATCCGGATTGGTGTTAAAGCTTGCATCGACGTAACTCTTTACGACGAACTCTTTATCACCTCCATAATCGAGAAACATCCCCTTAGACTTTTAGTTACTACGGATAATCTTGACCGTTGTTCAGTGATCCACTCTTGGATCACTCTTGTACCCCTTGACAGACTCATGGCAAGGCACACACAAGTGCGGTACATAGCATGGCATACTATATAGAGCCTATGGATAAGGCATAGGGGACGATGTTCGTCCTTTCTCTTTCTTTTGCTGTGGTCGAGCTTTGAGTCTCACTCAACTTCACACCTTACAAATCAGGCGAGAACTCTTTCTCTGACTGATCCATTTTGAACTCTTTCAAAATCTTGTCAAGGTATGTACTCATTGAAAGTCTCATCAAGCATCTTGATCTAACTCTATAGATCTTGATGCTCAACAATTAGGTAGCTTTATCCAGGTCTTCCTTTGAAAAACTCTTTTCAAACAACCGTTTATGCTTTCCAGAAATTCTACATCATTCTGATCAACAATATGTCATCCACATATACTTATCAGAAATTCTATAGCGCTCCCACTCACTTTATTGTAAATACAAGTTTCTCGTAAACTTTGTAGAGACTCAAAAACTTTGATCACCTCATCAAAGTGTATATTCCAACTCCGAGATGCTTGCTTCAGTTCATAGAAGAATCACTGAAGCTTGCACACCTTTTAGCACTCTTAGGACTGACAAAACCTTCTGGTTGTATCACATACAACCGTTCCTCAAGTAAACCGTTAAGGAAACGATGTTTTAATATCCATCTGCTAGATTTCATAATTGAAAAATGCAGCAACTGCTAACATAATTCCAACAGACTTTAGCATCGCTACGAGTGAGAAAGTCTCATCGCAGTCAACTCCTTGAACTTGTCGTAAACTTCTTTGCAACAACTCAAGATTCAACAAACCATTCTCACTGGGTGCAGTACCATTGAAGGTATTATTCATGTAAACAGAATAACCATTATTCTCTAACTTAAATGAATAACCTTGTTACAATAAACACGATCTAATCACGTTCATGCTCAACGCAAAACACCAAATAACATTTATTTAGGTTTGTCACTAATCCTGAAGGTAGAGAGAGTGTGCGATGTTGATCACATCAACCTTGGAAACATTTCCAACACACATCGTCACCTCACCCTTAGCTAGTTCTCCGTTTATTCCGTAGCTTTTATTTCGAGTTACTAACATTTAGCAACCGAACCGGTATCCAATACCCAGGTGCTACTAGGAGTACTAGCAAGGTACACATCAATAACACGTATATCAAATATACTTCTATCGACGTTGCCAGCCTTCTTATCTACCAAGTATCTAGGGTTGTTCCGCTTCAGCGACCGCTCTCCTCATAATCGAAGCACTTAGTATCGGGTTTGGGTTCAACTTTGGGTTGCTTCACTGGAGAAGCAACTGACTTGCTATCCATGAAGTTTCCCTCCTTGCTCCTGCCCTTCTCAAAACTAGTGGTTTGACTAACCATCAACACTTGACGCTCCTTCTTGATTTCTACGTTCGCGGTGTAAAACATCGCGAACAACTCAGGGATCATAATTTCTATCCCTGGCATTTTGTAGTTCATCACCAAGTTCTAGTAGCTTAGTGACAGTGACTTGGAGAACTATATCAATCACTATCTTATCTGGAAGATCAACTCGCACTCGATTCAAGCGATTGTAGCACCCAGACAACCTGAGCACATGCTCAACGATTGAGCTATTCTGTTTCATATTACAAGCAAAGAATCTTGTTGGAGATCTCATATCTCGCAACACGGGCACGAGCCTGAGATCCTAATTTCAGCTCTTAGAACATCTCATATGTTCCGTGACGTTCAAAACGTTTTGGAGCCTCAATTCTAAGCCGTAATGCATGACGCACTAAACTATCAAGTAGTCATTAGAACATGCCTGTCAGATGTTCAAACATCTACAAACGATGCTAGAGGGGTTGGCGCACCGAGCGGTGCATTAAGGACATAAGCCTTCTATGCAGCAATGAGGACAATCCTCAGATCATGGACCCAGTCCGCAATATTGCTACCATCATCTTTCAACTCTATTTCTCTAGGAACATATAAAAATTCATGGGAGCTACAACGTGAGCTACTAATCTACAACATAATTTTGCAAAGACACTACTGACTATGTTCATGATAATGAGTTCAATTAATCATATCACTTAAGAACTCCCACTCAAATTGACATCCCTTCCGGTCATTCGAGTGATACATGATCCAAATTCACCAACTCAAGTCCGATCATCACGTGAGTTGAGGTGGTTTCAATGGTGAACATCATCATGTTGATCATATCTACTATATGACTCATGTTCGACCTTTCGGTCTCTTGTGTTCCGAGGCCATGTATGTACATGCTAGGCTCATCAAGTTTGACCCGAGTGTTCTGCATGTGCAACACTGGCTTGCACCCGTTGTATGTGAACGTAGAGTCTATCACACCCGATCATCACGTGGTGTCTCGACACTACGAACTTTCGCAGCGGTGCACACCCCTGGAGAACACAATTTATCTTGAAATTAAGTGAGGGATCACCTTATAATGCTATCGTCATCCTAAGCAAAACAAGGTGCATAAAAGGATTAACATCACATGCAAATCATAAGTGACATGATATGACCATGAACTTGTGCTTTTGATCTCCATCATGAAAGCACCGACATGATCTCCATTGTCACCGGCACGACACCATGATCTCCATCATCTTGATCTCCACCAACGTGTCGCCATCGGGGTTGTCGCGCCCATCATGCTTGTACTACTATTGCTACCGTTTAGCGATAAAGTAAAGCATTACATAGCGCTTAATGATTGACACGCAGGTCATACAATAATTAAAGACAACCCTATGGCTCCTGCCGGTTGCCGTACTCATCGACATGCAAGTCGTGATATTCTATACAACACATGATCATATCATACATCACATATATCACATCATGTAATTGGCCATATCACATCACAACATACCCTGCAAAAACAAGTTAGACGTCTCTAATTGTTATTGCATGTTTTATGTGGCTGCTACGGGTATCTAGCAAGAACAATTCTCATCTACGCAAAAACCACAACGGTGATACACTAGTTGCTTTTCAACCTTCTCAAGGACCGCCTTTGTCGAATCTGATCCAACTAAAGTGAGAGAAACTGGCACCCGCAAGCCATCTATGCAACAAGTTGCGATTGAGGGAACCGGTCTCTCGTAAGCGCACGAGTAATGTTGGTCCGGGACGCCTCATCTCATAATACCACTGAACCAAAACACGACCAAGGGAGGAAGCAATCTAAGCATCAACGCCCACAAACTCTTTGTGTTCTACTCGAGATCTCATCTACGAATAGACCTAGCTCTGATACCACTATTGGGGAACGTTGCATGGGAAACAAAAAATTTCCTACGTGCATGCAAGATCTATCCATGGTGATGAGCATTACGAGAGGGAGAGTGGATCTACATACCCTCGTAGATCGCTAAGCGGGAAGCGTTAAGAAACGCGGTTGGTGTAGTCGAACGTCTTCGCGATCCAAATCGCCGAGCGTCCCACGATCTCATCACGATCCGTCCTGCGATCCAATCACGATCCCTCCCGCGAACTCATCACGATCCGTCCCGCGATCTCATCACGATCCGTCTCGCGATCTTGATTACGATTCGTCTCGCGATCTTGATCACAGTCCTTCCGATCTAGCGCCGAACGGACGGCACCTCCGCGTTTAGCACACGTACAAATCAATGACGATCTCCGCCCTCTTGATCCAGCAAGAGGGAGCGTAGAGGTAGAAGAGTTCTCCGGCAACGTGACGGCGCTCCGGCGATGGTGGTGGAGCTATTCCGGCAGGGCTTCGCCTAAGCACTAAAGAAATCCGATCTAGAGGAGAAAGTATGTATTGGAGGAACGGGCAACACATGGCTAAAATTCTATGCAAAAACCCTAAAACCACCAGTATATATAGGAGGAAGAGAGGAGGAGGCCGAACCAGGTGGGAGAGGTGGAATCCACCTCCAATCTTAGTAGGACTAGGATTCATCCTATTTTTGCCTTTTTCCACTTTCTCTTTGGGCTTTCTTTCCCTAGACGCATGGGCTTTGTGTGGGACGTCCACCAGCCCACAAAAGGCTGGTAATTATTCTCCCACATCCCATGAAGCCTCTTGGGTCGAAATACCCCTCCCGGTGGTCTCCCGGTATACTACCGGCACTCCCGGTACATTATCGATTAGCCCGAAACTTTTCCGACGACCAAAACAGGACTTCCTATATATCAATCTTTACCTCTGAACCATTCCGGAGATCCTCGTGACGTCCGAGATCTCATCCAGGACTCCGAACAACCTTCGGTCACCATCACACATAACTCTATACTACCGAAACGTCACCGAACCTTAAGTGTGTAGACCCCGCGGGTTCGAGAACTATGTAGACATGACCGAGACACCTCTACGGTCAATAACCAATAGCGGGACCTGGATGCCCATATGGGTTCCTACATATTCTACAAAAATCTTTATTAGTCGAACCTCTATGTCAAGGATTCAGTTAATCCCGTATGATGTTCCCTTTGTTCTTCGGTATGTTACTTGCCCGAGATTTGATCGCCGGTATCTCCATACCTAGTTTAACCTCATTACCGGCAAGTCTCTTTACTCGTTCCGTTATACAAGATCCCGTGACTAACACTTAGTCACATTGCTTGCAAGGCTTATTGTGATGTTGTATTACCGAGTGGGCCCTGAGATACCTCTCCATCACACGGAGTAACAAAGCCTAGTTTTGATCCATGCCAACTCAACATACACCCTCAGAGATACCTATAGAGCACCTTTATAGTCACCCAATTACGTTGTGACGTTTGATACACACAAGGCACTCCTCCGGTGTCAGTGAGTTGCATGATCTCATGGTCATAGGAACAAATACTTGACATGTAGAAAACAGTAGCAATAAACTGAGACTATTATATGCTACGTTTATAATTTGGGTCTTGTCGATCACATCATTCTCCTAATGATGTGATCCCATTACCAAATGACATCTCATGTCCATGACTAGGAAACCATAGCCATCTTTGATCAACGAGCTAGTCTATTTAGAGGCATACTAGGGACATGGTGTTTTTTATGTATCCACACATGTATCTTAGTCTCCAATCAATACAATTATAACATGGATAATAAACGATTATCATGAACAATGAAATATGATAATAACTAATTTATTATTGCCTCTAGGGCATATTTCCAACAGCAGTATTTATAGTATGACATAGAGATTTGCAAAGTACACACGAATCTGAATATAGCAGACCCGTTGACTAAAAGACCTCTCTCACATGAAAAGCATGACCGAGCCCCATAATTCATTGGGTGTGAGATTCATAACAAATCACATAGCGATGTGAGCTAGATTATTGACTCTAGTGCAAGTGGGAGACTGTTGGAAATATGCCCTAGAGGCAATAATAAATTAGTTATTATCATATTTCCTTGTTCATGATAATCGTTTATTACCCGTGCTATAATTGTATTGATCGGAAACTCACATACATGTGTGGATACATAGACAACACCATGTCCCTAGTATGCCTCTAATAGACTAGCTCGTTGATCAAAGATGGTTAAGGTGTCCTAGCCATGGACATGAGATGTCATTTCATAACGGGGTCACGTCATTAGGAGAATGATGTGATGGACAAGACCCAAACTATAAACGTAGCATATGATCGTGTTAGTTTATTGCTACAGTTTTCTGCATTCTCAAGTATCTGTTCCTATGACCGTGAGATCATGCAAATCACTAACACCAGAGGAGTACCTTGTGTGTATCAAATGTCGCAACGTAACTGGGTGACTATAAAGGTGCTCTATAGGTATCTCTGAGGGTGTCTGTTGGGTTGGCATGGATCAAGACTGGGATTTGCTACTCCGTGTGATGGAGAGGTATCTAAGGGCCCACTCGGTAATACAACATCACAACAAGCCTTGCAAGCAATGTGAATAAAGTGTTAGCCATGAGATCTTGTATTACGTAACGAGTAAAGAGACTTGTCGGGAACGAGATTGAACTAGGTATGGAGATGCCGACGATCGAATCTCGGGCAAGTAACATACCGAAGAACAAAGGGAATAGCATACGGGATTAACTGAATCCTTGACATAGAGGTTCAACCGATAAAAATCTTCATAGAATATGTAGTAACCAATATGGGCATCCAGGTACCGCTATTGGTTATTGACCGAAGAGGTGTCTCGGTCATGTCTACATAGTTGTCGAACCCGTAGGGTCTGCACACTTATGGTTCGGTGACGTTTAGGTAGTATAGAGTTATGTATGGTGGTTACCGAAGGTTGTTCGGAGTCCCAGATAAGATCCCGGATGGCAGGAGGAGCTCCAGAATGGTCTGTAGGTAAAGATTGATATATAGGAAGTCCTGTTTTGGTCACCGGAAAAGTTTCGGGCTCACTGGTAGTGTATCGGGAGTGGCGAGAGGGTGCCGGGGCACCATCAGGAGGGGTGTCTCGACCCAAAGGACCTCATGGGATGTGGGAGGAGTCAAACCAGCCCCTGGTGGGCTGGACTAAGCCCCTACTAAGGCCCATGCGGCTAGGGGTGGGAAAAGGCCAAAAGGTGGAGAGGTGGAAAGAGTTTCCAAGTGGGAAGGAGGAATCCTACTCCTAATAGGATTGGAGTAGGACTCCTCCACCTCCAATTTCGACCAAACGTTGAGGGTTTGAGGCTGCCTCCCCCCTCCCTCACTCCTATATATACTAGAGGATTTAGAGGGAAGAGCTAACCCTAATTGCCACGTGTTGCCCTCTTCTTCCTCTAGATCTGTTTCTCCTCTAGATTAGTTTTGCGGTGCTTAGGCGAAGCCCTGTAGGATTAGTTCACCACCACCGCCACCATGTCGTTGTGGTGCCGGAGAACTCATCTACCTCTCTGCTCCCTCTTGCTGGATCAAGAAGGCGGAGATCGTTATCGAGTTGTACGTGTGCTGAACATGGAGGTGTCGTCCGTTCGGCGCTAGATCGGAAGGACCGTGATCAAGATCACAAGACGATTCGTGATTGGATCGCGGGATGGATCATGATGGGATCGCAGGACATATCATGATGAGATCGCAGAATGGATCGTGATGGGATCGCGGGACGCTCGGCACTTTGGATCGCGAAGACGTTCAACTACATCAACCGTGTTTCTTAACGCTTCCCGCTTAGAGATCTACAAGGGTATGTAGATCCAATCTCCCTCTCGTAGATGCTCATCACCATGGATAGATCTTGCGTGTGCATAGGAATTTTTTTGTTTCCCATGCAACGTTCCCCAACACCTTCTGTGCAGCAATGAGGACAATCCTCAGATCACGGACCTAGTACGCAATATTGCTACAATCATCTTTCAACTCTATTTCTCTAGGAACATATAAAAATTTAAGGGAGCTACAACGTGAGCTAGTAATCTAATACATAATTTGCAAAGACACTACTGACTATGTTCATGATAATGATTTCAATTAATCATATTACTTAAGAACTCCCACTCAAATTGACATCCCTCCAGTCATTCGAGTGATACATGATCCAAATTCACCAACTCAAGTCTGATCATCGCGTGAGTTGAGTTGGTTTCAATGGTGAACATCATCATGTTGATCATATCTACTATATGACTCATGTTCAACCTTTCAGTCTCTTGTGTTCCGAGGCCATGTCTGTACATGCTAGGCTCGTCAAGTTTAACCCGAGTGTTCTGCACGTGCAACACTGGCTTTTACCCGTTGTATGTGAACGTAGAGTCTATCACACTAGATCATCACGTGGTGTCTCGACACGACGAACTTTCGCAGCGGTGCACACTCAGGGAGAACACAATTTTACCTTGAAATTTAACTAAGAGATCACCTTATAATGCTACCGTCGTCCTAAGAAAAACAATGTGCATAAAAGGATTAACATCACATGCAAATCATAAGTGACATGATATGGCCATGAACTTGTGCTTTTGATCTCCATCTTGAAAGCACCGGCATTATCTCCATCGTCACCAGCACAACACCATGATCTCCATCATCATGATCTCCATCATTGTGTCGCCATCAGGGTTGTCGCGTCCACCATGCTCATACTACTATAGCTACCGTTTAGCGATAAAGTAAAGCATTACATATTGCTTAATGATTGACACACAGATCATATAATAATTAAAGACGACCCTATGGCTCCTGCCGGTTGCCATACTCATCGACATGCAAGTCGTGATATTCTATACAACACATGATCATCTCATACATCACATATATCTCATCATGTAATTGGCCATATCACATCACAACATACCCTCCAAAAAGAAGTTAGATGTCCTCTATTGTTGTTGCATGTTTTACGTGGCTGCTACAAGTATCTAGGAAGAACAATTCTCACCGACGCCAAAACCACAACGGTGATACACAAATTGCTATTCAACCTTCTCAAGGACCGCCTTTGTCGAATCCAATCCAACTAGAGTAGGAGAAACAGACACCCGCCAGCCATCTTTGTGCAACAAGGTTACACGTCAGTCCATGGAACCGGTCTCTCGTAAGCGTACGAGTAAGGTTGGTTCGGGATGCTTCATCCCACAATACCGCTGAACCAAAACACGACCAAGGGAGGAAGCAATCTAAGCATCAACGCCCACAAACTCTTTGTGTTCTACTCAAGATCTCATCTACACATAGACCTAGCTCTGATACCACTGTTGGGGAACATTGCATGGGAAACAAAAAAATTCTACACACACGCAAGATCTATTTATGGTGATGAGCATCTACAAGAGGGAGAGTGGATCTACATACCCTTGTAGATCGCTAAGCGGGAAGCGTTAAGAAACGCGGTTGATGTAGTCGAACGTCTTCGCGATCCAAATCGCAAAGCGTTCCGCGATCCCATCACGATCCGTCCTGCGATCTCATCACGATCCGTCCCGTGATCCCATCAAGATCCGTCCCGCGATCCAATCACGAATCGTCTCGCGATCTTGATCACGGTCCTTCCGATCTAGCGCCGAACGAACGACACCTCCGCGTTCAGCACACGTACAGCTTGATGACGACCACCGCCTTCTTGATCCAGCAAGAGGGAGCGGAGAGGTAGATGAGTTCTCCGGCAGCACGACAGTGTTGCAGCGATGGTGGTGGAGCTATTTCAGCAGGGCTTTGCCCAAGCACTGCTGAAAACCAATCTAGAGGAGAAACTGCGATCTAGAGAAGAGGTAGCACGTGGCTGTTTTTTATGTCTCAAAACCCTCAAAACCTCTAGTATATATGGGAGGAGGGAGGGAGGAGTCTTGGCGCACAAGGGTCCAGCCCTTGGCCTTGCGCAAGGAGGAGAGGAGGAGTCCTCCTCCAATCCTAGTAGGATTAGTACTCCTCCTTCCCACTTGGAAACTCTTTCCACCTTGCCTTTTTTCCTTCTCTTTCCACTTCAGCCGCATGGGCCTCTTGTGGGACTTAGGCCATCCCACTAAGGGCTGGTATACCTATTCCCACAGTCCATATAGCCTCTTGGGTCGAAATACCCCTCCCGATGGTCCCCCGGCACCCTCCCGACACTCCTCGTACACTACCGATGAGCCCGAAACTTTTCCGGTGACCAAAATAGGACTTCCTATATATCAATATTTACCTCCGGACCATTTCGGAGCTCCTTGTGTTGTCCAGGATCTCATTCGGGACTCCGAACAACCCTCGGTGACCACCATACATAACTCTATACTACCGAAAGGTCGCCGAACCTTAAGTGTGTAGACCCTGCGGGTCCGAGAACTATGTAGACATGACCGAGACACATCTACGGTCAATAAACAATAGTGGGACCTGGATGCCCATATTGGTTCCTACATATTCTATGCAGATCTTTATTGGTCGAACCTCTATGTCAAGGATTCAGTTAATCCCGTATGCTGTTCCCTTTGTTCTTCGGTATGTTACTTCCCCGAGATTTGATGGTCGGCATCTTCATACCTAGTTCAACCTTTTTACCGGAAAGTCTCTTTATTCGTTCCATAATACAAGATTCCGTGGCTAACAGTTAGTCACATTGCTTGCAAGGCTTATTGTGATGGTGTATTACCGAGTGGGCCCTGAGATACCTCTCTGTCACACGGAGTAACAAATCCCAGTCCTGATCCATGCCAACCCAACAGACACCCTCGGAGATACCTGTAGAGCACCTTTATAGTCACCCATTTACGTTGCGATGTTTGATACACACAAGGCACTCTTCCGGTGTCAGTGAGTTGCATGATCTCATGGTCATAAGAATAGATACTTGACATGCAGAAAACAGTAGCAATAAACTGACACGATCATATGTTACGTTTATAGTTTGGGTCTTGTCCATCACATCATTCTCCTAATGATGTGATCCCGTTATCAAATGACATCTCATGTCCATGGCTAGGAAACCTTGACCATCTTTGATCAACGAGCTAGTCTATTAGAGGTGACATGGTGTTGTCTATGTATCCACACATGTATCTGAGTTTCCGATCAATACAATTATAGCATGGATAATAAACGATTATCATGAATAAGGAAATATGATAATAACCAATTTATTATTGCCTCTAGGGCATATTTCCAACATGCAGTGGTGTCGTCATCGAGGCGGTGGGGAGAGGGTCCAAATACTACAACGACATTTCCACGACATGGCTCGTCTTTGCCACTACAGGGGCATACATCCTAGGTACATGTTGCAGGCTTGGATTCGATGCCCGAGCAGACTCATTTCGTGGACCAAAATGCGGACACAGGATATGGCGCATACACCCAAGGTGACGGATCTCAGCCGTATCCCTCCATGCGAGGGATCGGGATGCCCGAGGAGACTCGTTTTCCTGACATAAACCAACACACTGGGGGCGAGGGATCACAAAGCTACAACACCGCTCAGGTATGTTCAACCATAATAAGCTTTTACAAGCGTACAATATTTACATGACTTTTATTTACATATGAGTTTTCTGTGTAGGAAAGTAATGATACATCATGGGAAGATGAAGAAACTCAGCGTGGCGTAAATAAAGACATACTGACAGAATCCCTTGATCCCCGATGTAGGGTCCCAGGATTAGTACATGACTTTTTCGAGATGGACGTTATTGGCCCATCTTATATCCCTTTCCAGTCAGAACCATACACCTATAATTTTGAATCATCATCTCAATATGGATTGCAGACTCCACCACCTATGCATGAGTCCCAGACACAAGAAGAAGAGGGACAGTACGGTCGTGGTCTTCGTGAACACCGACCCCCTACTCGCTTGTCACCTTCCGGTCGTCGGGAAAGGCCAGCTGGCCGTCGTCGCGTAGGGTGATTCGTCTATCTATGTGTGCGAACTATTGTATCTATCTATATCAGTTTCCAACTTTTAGATGTATGTACGAGACATCTATGTATTATGACAAAATAAAAGTTGTCGGTTCATTTCGAGGCATTTTTTTAATTTAAAATAACATGCATAAAATAAGATACATTAAACTGTTGAAATTAAGATGCATTGAAAATAACATGCATAAAATAAGATACATAATTTTTTTAGGATACAATAACATAAATCTACTGAGTCCAACGTGGATATTTTCCTTTTCCATCACCAGCTTCTTCTGTTGCCTTGGCTGCACGAGCCCTTTCTTTCTTTATCTGTCTCTCAGCCTGACGGGCCTCCTCTCGCTGTCGTTGAACCTTCGCCCGTCGTAGTCCCTCTTCTTGGTTTTTCTTCTTCATCTCATCAAGAAAAGCCCTCTACTTCACACAGTACTCTTGCCACTCTCTCTCCTGCTCTGCTTTCTCCTCTGCCGCTGCCTTCGCGCGGCATTCTTCTGCGTCCAAACTTGCCCATGCACGGCGACTTCTTTCACGAATCTCGGTCATTGCCCAGTCCGGATTTTTCCTGTCAATCCAACGATAGTACATGCACAGAGGCGGAGGAGACTACAACAACAAAAAAAGAAATATAAATATCAAATCGACAATAATATCAACATCGTGTTATTCTTGGTGACTGAAACATACCGGAGGCCTGGTGTACGGTGAAATAGCAACAGGTGGATCTTCCTCATAATTGGTGCACAAGAAAAACTTCATGCCCAACCAATCTAAAAAATCCGTCACCTACTTCACCTTGCAGAGATCGCCACACCAACAACGAAGTACTTCCGCCCCCTGAGGCAAAGTCGCACTCTTCATTTTCGTAGGCCTAATGCTTTGATCCGATCAAGGCAAACTCATAATGACTAGCGCGTTTGTGTTTTGAAGTGCGACTGGACAATGGAGAAGAAAGTGAGAAATAGCAAGCAGTGTGGGCAGAAGCAAAGAGAAGAGCGTGACAAAGCAGGCAACGACATCTCGTATATAAAGATGAGGCGCACTGTGTTGTCGGTAGAACAAAATAAAACACGCGCGTCCGCCGCAGCAACAACACCGCACCGCACTGCTGTCTCCGGCATTTCAGACAAAGCAGATAGCAGGAATCAGCTGTTTCCCGCACTGCCCAAAGATTCTTGCCTAAAAATCAACGCCGTTTGCATAGAAATCAACGCCGTCATCAGCACTGTCGCACGTGCACTGCCACGGACAGGCCGCCTTGGCCGGTGGCGGCCGGGCCCGCTCTGCCGCCTCGTCTGCTGGCGGCAGGCCCACGCCTGGCAGACCGTTCCGTCGCGGCGCTGGGGCAACGGGATTTCCTGCCGGCCGCCTGCGCTGGGTGGCGGCAGCAGGTGCCACGCGTCACCTGGCGCGTCCGCCGCCAGGAGAGGAGGGGTCTGATCCGACAAATTACCTCGCATGTGGTCTTTTTTAGCAATTCCACTCGCGAGGTGGTCTTTTTGGACAAAAATTCCCAAGTTTGAGCTGACACCCTTGTCAACGCATCGAAGCCCTGCTCCAAATTTAGCGTGTTTGGTGTCGTACTTCGAAAATCAAATACTTGACATGGTTTTAGTTTAAAATGGGTATTTGAACCGGGAACGGCAACCCAGGCGCAAGACCAAGGAGCGTGTTTTCTCGCAGTCGCAGCAGTTGAAGCTACCAATCATACGTGCACGGTCGTTTAAAACAAGACGCGTACAGTACTGCGGTAGTGGTTCGGTCTCACGCGCATGGCGTGCTTCTTCAGGTGTTGGACTTGGTCTTCCCCCAAACCGGACGTCAGACCCATCAAAGGTGTGTTCGTTTTTTTCCTTTTCTCTCCATGCGTTGTATCATTGTCATTCCAACGAACGTGTGCACGGGGAAGCGGTACTTGCTGTCGGGAGAACTAGTCAGAGTTTAAGCCTGTTCTCCAATTTTTCAGATCGGTGGTGATCGTGTGAACCTTGCTATTGATCAATAAAAGCTCAGGTGGTTGAAAACTTGATGCGCGGCACCATTCTAGCTAAGAGAGCTGCTATACCGATTTTTGTACGACCAGACTCATTTGGTGGATGGGTCCAAACCTTGAGAAACGTGCCTATGTCTTGTCGTACGAAAATCATACAAAATACTATCGTACTCAAGGCAATTTCGTCTAGCTAAAACCGTATTATGGATGCCTGCCCCTGTTTTTTAGCTTGAAGGCTTTATCTGCTGCTTGAAAACTTGTAAGCTTGTTATTCTGGCTCTGCTATTTTAGCTTGACTTCAGAGCTGGGAACAATATTCTGTGTTTTGGTTTCCTTGTTTAATAAAATGGGGCAAGGGGAAACGCCTTTCTTTTAGAGCAGAAAAAAAATACTCAGTAAAAGTTCAGGTGGTTTCTCTCAAGAAAGAAAGAAAGAAAGAAAGAAAGAAGAGTGCTCCTCGTCGGGGAGAGGATTTGTAGCAGCGGGGTGCTCCACCCCTCTACACGAACATAAGTTTAAAAATTACCGAGAATTTGTCGTATTCATGAATATTATCATGTTCATATTAATTACTTCATCGTTTGCCAGTATTCATTCCGTACAAAGGATTACATGATAAACATGTTACATGGCATTTAACATCAAAAATTCTGTTTTTATCATTACCTACTCGAGAACGAGTAAAAAATAAGTTTGGGGATGCTGATACGTCTCCAACGTATCTATAATCTTTATGAAAAAACTGATATTTGGAATATCAAACTTGGTTGTTCACTCTATATTCGTGTGAAATTTCGTGAAAAAATACCAGCAAACATATCCATAGAAATGAAGACAAAAAAAACCTATGTATAAAAAAAACGGTTTGGATGGGTTTTAGTTCGGACAGTATTCCCTTATCCACGGATATATTCCCCGGTATTTTCTCATAAAATTTCGCACGGGAATTGATTGGGCAACTAGGTTTGATATCTCCAATTTTGGTATTTCTTTTGAATGTTTTTGGTATTTTTTACATTTAATATTCGTGTAGGGGTGTGGAGCACCCATGAGCTCCTGTGTATTTCCCCTCCTCGCCAGCGCTTCGCAAGCCGGACAAGCGAGCTAGCACTCACGTTCAAGCTGGCGTGGGCCAGCCCATCAACGGGACATGCTCGCTCGGTCAACAGTTTGTTCGCTCGGTCGCCTGCCTTGGTCAAATGCTGACCTTTAACATTCAGAAAGAAGAAAATCTCAGAGTTTGAATTTTTTACGAATTTGAAAAAACCATTCATGTATTTGAAAAAATGGTATTAAATCAAAAATGTTCACAAATTTGCAAAAGAAGTTCACAAATTTGAAAAAATGATCATGAAATTCAGAAAGTATACACATATTTGAATTTTTTTCTACCGATTTTACAAATAGTGAGCAGATTTGAAAAAACATTCACAAAATTGGAAAAGGTTCAAGATTTTAGAAGAAAGTTTATGGACTGGGAAAATGATCACAAAATTGAATTTTATTTATGAAATTTAATAATGTTCATATATTTGTAAAAACTATCACGAATCTAAAAAAAATTCTTGAATTTTAAAACATGTTGGTGAATTTGGAAAATATTAATGAAATTGGAAAAGGTTTGCAAGATTGAAAATTGTTCAAGAGTTTCAAAAAATTACAAGAGTTGAAACAATATGTTCTTATAAAACAAAACAAAAAAATTGTGAAAGCAGAAATGGAAAAGGGAAAAGAAAAAGGAAAAATAAATGAGAAAAAAATCCAGAAAGAAACCAAAGAGAAGCAAAAGAAGAGAGACCACTCCAAAGAAACCTGAAGGAAACCTTTTAGAAGATTCTCAAAACCGATGTTTTTTTCTTTTTGAGAGAACCCAAATCCAATGATGTGAGTGACCTCAATTGGGCTGGCCGAGTTACGTTGCCGAAGGAGCTTCGTGGGCGTCAGTTTGCCGACAACGAAGAAACTGTGCAATCACTAGTTAAGGGTTTACCTTTTCCAATGGTTACTCAACCTTCTTGGACGTTGACAAGTGGCATATTATATTTGTGCCACTTGCTAAAACTTGAGAGTTTTTCCTTTTATTCATAGAGTCATTTATTAAAACATTTTATCTCTTGAACAGAACGTACAAATTCCGAATAGTTTTCATTGTTGGATTTTTTTCCTTCCCAAGACAGACATATGTACCTCTCGTGGAACTAAATATGTGTATACATGGAAAGAAAATACATGCTTCTTGTGAAAGCATGATTTTACGTTCTCACAAAAAATGATTTTTTTATCTCTTCAAAACATAGAAAAAACCGGGCGAAAACTAAAAAGGAGAAACACACACACATTTTTAACCTGAAAACGCGTACATGAAAAATAAAATAAAACGAAATCTAGAGAATCGCCCAACACCCGACATGTGGTGCCTGCTCGACACACCACTTAGACCTTGTATAATGCAAGGTGCTTAGGGTAATAAACTAGTTTTTTTCTAAGCACCAATACTTGTTTGTAGAGGATATACTCTTATTTAGACACCTTTTTTTGTAGAAATAAGCACCAACGCCTAACAAAACACGATTTATTTCACTAAGCATCTCTCTAAACATCTTGCATGGTACAAGGACTTAACATGCTGCGAGAGCACCAAAAATGGCCCTGAAGGTCCCTAAAAGTAACCTCTAGTTAGTTGCTCTCAAGGAACTGCCGCCTTGACCGCTAAACAGGATTTTGTGAGAAGCATAAGTTGCAACTTCTGTTTTGAGGGATCCCCACACTTTATTAATTCTAAGCAAAATTCAAAGGGATACAAAGAGGGTCGTGAGGAGTTAACAACCACAACTCGCGACCTTGACGAGCGAAACAGAAAATTTAACAAGGTCATGTGCTTTCTGGTTCGAAGCTCGGACCTCGAATATAAAATCACAGATCTAAAAAATGATTCTCTCATCTCCTTCCCAATTTTGATATGAGTGCCTCCTAACCTTGTTTTTGATGTCATCCAGAACAGCCTTGCAGCCACTTGTGACCGTCAAGCGCTCGAGAGACAAATCGGCAGCTAGAGTGAACACCTCATGACATGTTATGGCTTTAAGAGTTGTCAGGGTATTCGCTCCAAAAAGAATATCACTCAAGATCCAAGGTAGTTACCTCTGATCATCCATGCAAGCTACCGCCGCTACACTCAGACTACCATCATGACACAAGCCGCCACATAACATTTAACATGGCGGCTCGGTGGGGGCTTCCAAGTGTTGGGTCCCTTATTGCATGTACCTTCGAGATATACCAGAGTTGGTCATTTTTCTCAATCCTTCTAGTTGGGATGTGAATCTTTCGACGAATAAATGTGTCGACATTGGGCTTTGATATATGGCCTCGTGAATAGCCTTTCTACAAGCAGTCCACACCACCCATGAGTGACCACCATCTTCACAAACCAGCATGTGAAAGTGTATCCATCATGTTGAAGAGCCGGTATTTTGCATTGCGTTCTTGCGTCTCTATTATGTGGCCAGTCAAAGCCTTGTCACCCAACGCCTAAACACACTTGGATGCAGTGCAATCAATCAATGAATGTCTTTAAGAATCAACACCATCACATATTTGGCAATTACTGGTGGCACACGTATTCCTATGGTGGCGAACATCCTCTAACAACAACTAGTGTCTCGCCAATCTCCATGGAAAGGTTTTGATCTTACCGAGACCTTGAGTATTCCATAAAGTTGTCCAACACTTCTCTTCTGCCATGACATTAGAAGCAGCCTCTCTCTAGCCCAACAAATTTTTCCTGCTATTTTTTATACTGAGCAATATAAACTACACTGATCTAACACAGAACTTTCTGTTCTTCTCTAATTGCCATGCCCAAAACTCCAACATTGGACTCATGCAAAGGGGTATGTTCTTAATCCATGTTACATTCTTGCGACTATGTCTCGAGTTAAGCGAGACCGTAGGATGTTTCGCGTCGAGCTAATACCGTATTGGTCCGGCCTAGTTAATACACGCAGAGTGAAAAATTGGGAAGAGAAGGGGGCACTAGGGATCAAACACTAGTGTCTAGGTTAATCGAGAACGCTAAAAGCCACCCGGCTCACGTCCATTTCGTGCTAAGCTTACTGGACGCAGCCTACTTTAGGCTAAACGAGCTAGTTTTCAATGTGTTTTTCGAGTTTTTTCTAGTTTGTTTTCTTTTGGTTTACAACGTTTTTTTTCTTCTGTTTTTCCTGTTTTTTCTTTTCTTTAACTTTTCTTTGGTTTTCTTTATTTCTTTCTCGATTTCGCTCAGTTTTAATTTCTTTATGTTTTCTTCGTACATCTTTGGTTTTGTTTTCTTTCTTTCTTGTTTTTTCATCAGGTTTTTCTTTCTGGTTTCATAGTTTTTCCATACACATTTTGTATATATCGAATACATTTTTCTAACATATCTTCCAACTTTTTCGAATGTTTATTAAACATTTTTCAAAGACCAAATTAATGTTTTTTAATACATGGTCCACATTTTTTCAACACACATTTAATATTTTTTGAAATCCTTCATTATCATTTGTCAAATACAAGTTTAACATTTTAATAGATGGTCAACATTTTTTATACACATGTAATATTTTCCAAATGCTTGATTAATATTTCTTTCAAATATTCGCAAAACATTTTCTTAAATGCTTGATTAACATTTTTATATACATGATCAAAATTTTCCATCAGTTTTTAATACATGACAACCTTTTTTCTATACATATTTAACATTTTCCAAATGCTTGGTTAAATTTTTTAAATACCCGTTCAACATTTTTTCAAATGCTTGATTAAAACTTTTATATACATGACAAAATTTTTAATCATTTTTTTAAATACATGGCCAATATTTTTTCTATCCACATTTAACATTTTTCAAAAGCTTGATCATCATTTTTCAATTACTTGTTTAACATATTTTCAAATATTTGATTAGCATATATATAGAAAAAAAGTTCATCATTTTTTAATACAGGATCATCGTTTTTTACATAAAGTTTTTAAATTTTTCAAATGCTTGATAGAAATATATTCAAATACATGTTAAAATAATTAAAATATCTGATTAACATTTTTAAATACATGAACATATTTTTGATACATGTTTAGTATACGTGATAATTTTTCTCTCTATACACATTTAAAAATTTTGAAATACCTTTTCAACATTTTTTGGATGCCTTTGGTAGAGTACTTTTCGTAATTTATATATTTTAATATATATAAAATTAAAATGTATATCAGAAAATGAAAATGTTTTTTTTAGAAAAAGGAGGCTATGGAATCGCACACTCCTCGGCCGGCCCATTTCGCTCTCCCCTCAGCGGGCGCTCGATAGTTCTCGCTGATCAAGACGAGGGGATCCTATACGGGCATGCAGGTCTGCAGCGAGCGAGGAGAGCAACTAGTTAGCGAGCGAGCACTACTTCGGGAGCCTCCAAAAGATCACTCCCACGTGCCGCCACTTGGCGCATTCTCAGCCGTTGTCACGTGTCGCACTCTGGACGTTTTCTTCGGATTTCATTTTTTTATTTTTCCGCACACATTTTCAGCTTTTTAGATTGTTTTTTGGTGTTCCGGTTTTTCATCCATTTTTCTTAGCTTTTGGATGATTTTTTTTAAAAACTTGCACAAAAAACGTGTTTTTTCACGAGGGGCACAACCGTGCCTCTCGGAAAAGAAAAAACGCGCTTTCTGTTTTTTGCAAGAGGCACGGTTTTGCTTCAACGAGATGCATAATTTTACTTCAGTGAGAGACACGGTTTTGCCTTTGCGAGAGGCACGTCCGTTCCTCTCGGAGAGGAAAAACACAATTTTTTCAGCGAGAGGCATGGCCGTGCCTCTCAGAAAGAAAAAAACGCGTTTTTTCTCTCGCGAGAGGCACGGTTTTGCTTTCGCAAGAGGCACGGCCGTGCCTCTCGGAAAGGAAAAAAATGTGTTTTTTTTCTATCGCGAGAGGCACGGTTTTATCGTCCGTTCTTTTCTGCCGGTTTCTTTTAAAAAAGAAAGTTCGCCAAAACCTATCAACACGGGATCTAGTTTTGAAGATTTCAAGATCTCGATGAGATAAACCCAATGATGAAAACGGTTCGAGATTTGGACGCACGGTTTAAGAGATAAAACATTTTGAAAATACGAATATACGAAAAATGCAAAACTCTCAGGTTGCGACAAGTGACACATATGCAGTGCGCCATTTGTCGCAACATGAGGGATGGGAGTGATCTTTGAGAGGTGTACTCGCCAATTGGTGATTTCGGCGAGCGAGTTGGCTTGCACATCCCATGCACACTCGGCTTTCATATGGGCCGGCCCATTTTCCTTTTTTTCCTTTCGTTCTTTCTTTCCTTTCTTTAGTTTTTTCATTCTTTTTCGTTTGTGTTTCCCCTTTTCGTTTCTCTTTTCTCCTTTTTATTCTTTACTTTATCACTTTTTAAATTTTCTCTCAAATTCATGAACATTTTGTTCTTCATCAATGAAAAAAATGTTCAACATTTCAAAAGATGTTCGTGGAATTCAATTTTTTGTTCACTAGTTTTAAAAAATGTCATCAAATTTTGAAAAAAAATCATCAAACTAAAAAAAATTCATCGAATTCCAATTTTGTTCTCCTAAATATGCACATCAAATTCAAAATTTGTCCACTGATTTCAAAATTTATACTGAAGTTAAAAACAAATATTTTTGAATACACATTTTCTTCGACCGGAAGTACAAAGTAGTAAAATCGGTGGGGCTGGGGCTGCGGGCTTCCATGACTGGGGGGCTCAGGTCGCCAAATGTTCGGCCGGAAGGAAGTACTGGTGCAGAAGCCAACTTTACGACTCGGAAGGGCTGCCACCAACTCCCCGCCATCGACAACCTTCCACTAGCTACTTGTTCTCCTACATCCAAGACGACACGCGCGCCTGGGCCAAAGCCATCGCCAAAGGGATCCAATCCATGCTTTATTTAATATAAACTGTGATGTATTGGGGTTGAGCAACCCCATTCTCCTGCTCATGAGAGCCTTCAATACGCCTCTTTGAAAGCACAACTTCTTCCTAGATAGTTTTGGTAATTAATAACAATATATATTTCATTGAACTAATATTTCCACCAAGTGTATCTCAGAAAAAAGTTTAGTGATGGGATGCCTAAAGGATTGTGTGGAGAACCTCCCCAAAGAAAGGAAGGAATATAATTGGCCATGCTTCAGTCTTGAAGACTCTACATTCTCATATTTTCTGAGAAATCACTTTTGAATCCATAGGAAAGCCAATACTATTAAAAGGGGTTTGAGGAATTATGATGATCTGGTTGCTCAAGTACTTAGAGATTAGCCACCAAAAATACTCACCCATTCTCCCACAAATATCTTCTGTCCAAAGACAAAAGTCAAAATTCGGTGACACCAACAATTCCCATTCGGTCCCACCGAGTTTTACCCTAGACAGAACCTAAGCCAAACCCTAGCATATCGGTACTACCAACATTCCATTCGGTGCAACCGAAATCAGTGATCAACATTTTGTTAACCAATTTCTTAAAATCGGATCCGCAGAGTTTTAGGAATTAGTGACATTGAGTCTTGGTAACTGCCCAGGTCACCATATTAGTACCACCGAGATTTATATATCGGTCTCACCGAAAAGGCCAAAGTTGCCACATTTTGCACTAGTCGGTGCAACCGAGTTTTCACTTTGGTTTCACCGAGCTGGGCAATAATGTTGTAACGGTTGGATTTTTGGAGATGCCTATATATACCCCTCCACCACCTCTCATTCATAGAGGAAGCACTCAGAACATACACCCACTTGGCATATCCAATTTTCTGAGAGAGAGCCACCTACCAATGTGTCGATATCAAGATCATCCACTCCAACTATATGGATCTTGATTTCTAGCCTCCCCAAGTTGCTTTGCACCCAATCAATCTCTTCTACCCATGCCAAATCTGTGAGAGAGTGATTGTGTGTCAAGGAGACTATCTTTTGAAGCACAAGAGCAATGACTTCATCATACTTACCACATCTATTACCTTTTGGGGGTGGTGCCTTCTAGATTGATTAGGTGTCGCTTGGGAGGCTCCTACTCCGTGTTGTGGATTTGAACCAAGAATTTTGTAAGGGCAAGGAGATCGCCTACTACATGAAGATCTACCCTGAGTAAGGCTAGTCCTCCGTGGACATAGGCCATCATGGAATAGACAAGGTTTCTACTTCGTGGACCCTTCGTGGGTGGAGCCCTCTGTGGACTCTCGTGACCGTTACCCTCCGTGAGTTGAAGTCTCCATAAACGTGGATGTACGATAGCACCATCTATTGGAACCACGGGAAAAATATTTGTGTCTCCAATTGCGTTTGATCTTCCTATCCCTATCCTCTATTACATGTTCTTGTCTTTACTTTCCACTTCTATACTTGTAGACATGCATGTGTAGGGTGAACTTGATTTGCAACAATTGCTAAAACTTGCCTAGAACTAGAATTGGGAAAAGGTTAGGTTTATATTTGTCAAGTAGTCTAATAACCCCCCTCTGAACCTACTTTCGATCCTACAAGTGGTATCGGAGCTTTGATCTCCATTGCATTGGTTTCACAACCTAGGAGAGTATGACGTCTAGTGAAGGAAATTATCACCAGAGAGGTCCATATTTCGATGGTTCACACTTTTCTAGTTGGAAGCATAAGATGAAAATGCATCTTGGTCATAACCCCGCTGTATGGGTTGTTGTTCGTGTTGGCTTGCAAAGTGAATTCTTTGGTGATGGAAAGGAACCGGATCGTGAAGCGACCGTAGAAGAATTGAAGATGTTGCAATAAAATTCTCAAGGATGTGACATTCTATTCAACTGCCTATGCCCCGAAGAATTCAATAAGATTAGCTGTCTTGAGAATGCAAAGAAAATTTGGGATACTTTGGTTGATATGCACGAAGGTATCGAATCCACCATGGAATCTAAGTTGGATGTGCTACAAAGTCAACTTGACAAGTTCAAGATGAAGGATGGTGAAGGAGTCACATAAATGTACTCTAGGCTTGCTCTCATCACAAATGAGATTCTCGGCTTAGGAAGCGAAGAGATGACCGACAAATTCATCATCAAGAAGATACTTAGAGCTTGGATGGGAAGTACGACACCGTGTGCACATTGTTCCAAATGATGCCAAACTACAAATATCTCAAGCCCACAGAAGTCATTGGAAGGATTGTTGCTCATGAGATGTCACTTAAAGATAAGGAAGAACTTTACAACAAGTCAAGCGGTGCTTACAAAGCTTCAAGTGACACTCCCGCTACATCAAGTGACAACCTTGTAACTAATTAAGAGATAAGGCTCATGGTCAAGAAATTCAACAAGTTCTACAAGAGTAGAGGCAAAGAAGGAAGCTCCAACTCAAGATATGAAGAGAAGCGCTCATCTAGTCGTGAACGGAATTGTTACAATTGTGGAAGGCACGGACACTACTCCAATGAGTGCACGCCCCCCCAAAGAACAGAAGAGTCACCTAGAAGAAAGAGCTCAAGAGATGAGTCTCCTTGAGGAGAGAGAAGAAGTAGAGATGATCGTTATGAACGAAGACCCTCCCGGGGAAGTAAAGACTCGAAGAAGAAGGACAAGTACACCAAGAGCTACACAAGAAGAAAACATCAAGCTCATGTTAATGAATGGGTTTCCGGCTTCGAATCCGACAACCACTCCGAGAGATGCTATCACTTCGACTCCGACTATAGTCAAGATGAAGGTGTTACCAGACTTGCACTCGTTTCCTCCAACTCCTATGACATATTTGATTCACCAAATGAAGGGAGTGGAAGTTGCTTCATGGCTAAAGGCCCCAAGGTATCACACCCTGAGTACACTGACTTTAATAGTGATGAGGATGACTTACTTAGAGACGATGACTTGCTATTTGACAAAACTAGTGATATTATTAGTCAAAATGAACTTGATAGTAATCATACTAGTCAAGATAATTCATGTGATGACGATAAGAAGGAGATAGAGCGACTAACTAGAGAATTAAACGCTCTTAAGTTAGCCCATGAATCTACTCTAGAAGATCCTAGAGAGCTTGTAAGAACTTATGAGAAGCTACGCTTCGAGAAGCTCAATTTTGAGCAAGAACATGAATTTCTTAAAGCTATCAATGACGATCTTTGAAAGAAGACTTCCTCTTATCTAGCCAAATGACTACTCTTGTCTACATTCATTCTACAAGTTAAAACTAAGCAAACCTGTAACAAAGGCAAGAAAGGTTCTTAAACTAGTAGCAATAAAAATGATAAATCCAATGATATTGCTTCTATTAGTTCTATTGATTCCACTAGTGATTCTCTTAGCCAAGTTACACTTGAGCAAAAAAATGATCTATTGAAAGGGATTATAGAAAAAGGTGTCTACAAAAGTCTTTCCATATGTAAGCATTTTGAGGAAATTGTATGCAAGCATGGAGGATACCGGAAGAACCATGGCAGCTACTTCAATGCCAATGGAGTTGAATGGGAAGAAGGTCAATACCCCAAGCCAAAGTTTGTTCCCCAAAAAGGTAAGTATGAATATACTCTCCCCAAGGGAACAAAAGATCAAGATGACCTTCCACCATAAGACCACAATCTCAAGGGAAAGGACAAGCTTCAAGGAAAGATTGTCACATATGAAGATGAGTCCCAAGCCATGGTCAAGTGGGTTCCCAAGGCAACTACTAGCTCTACATCATCAACTGCTAATTCAACTCCAAGGATCCCCATCAAGTTGATGTGGGTCCCTAACAAGAAGAACTAGAGAAATTCTCGAGGGGTGACTTCGCCAACAAAATTCAATCACATTCATTTTTGGCAAGGACTATTTGAAATAAACATCAACTTTATACAATAGTTCAAGGAGTCACACATTCCCTCAAAGGTAAGCAAGGGACAAGGTAATTAATGAATCCATGGACATCATCATGTATGCATTGCACTCCATGTCCAGAGATATCCTTGTATTTGTCTCTTGTGTGGAACTAACCCATGTAGGTGAGAATAGTAAGAAACAACGAGGATTGCTTCCAAATCAAGATGATCTTCATCAACTATGAGCATCACTATTACATCACCCACATGAAGTCTTGTACGACAAAACCCAAGGTTAGTTTTCCCTCTTAGGGGGATGTCACATCAAGGGGGAGCTTTACTCTAAGACTTGAGTTAAAGCATCTCTTAAAGATGTGAACACATTACATGCTTTATATAAAAGTGGTAACCCCACTTGTGCTTAAACGATGAGTATGACCTATGATCAAGTATTCTTACTTGTCTCCTAAGTCAATATACTCATATACAGATTAGTCCGTCATCGCCAAAGTTCTTGGTAGATACTAGAGTGGTTTTGCATGTTTGACATATTTCATTTGACATTTTATTGTGTGAGCATGTTGGTATGTATATCTTTTCTCATTTGGGGATATCCAATTGTTGTTATTTGACTTTCATTTTTCTCACGCCAATTGGATATGCAAGAATGCCTAAGTACACTGATGACCCACAAGTACAGGGGATGAATCGTAGTCCTTTTGATAAGTAAGAGTGTCGAACCCAGCGAGGAGCAGAAGGAAATGATAGGCGGTTTTCAGCAAGGTAATTTCTGCAAGCACTGAAATTGTAAGTAGCAAGTAGTTTGATAGCAAGATAATTGGTAACGAGCAAGTAACAGTAACAATAGGTAAGGTGCATCAAGGTAGCCCAATCCTTTTGTGACAAAGGATAGGCAAACATGATCTCTTATAATAACCAAAGTGTTCTTGAGGGTACACGGGAATTTCATCTAGTCACTTTCATCATGTTGGTTTGATTTGTGTTCGCTACTTTGATAATTTGATATGTGGGTGGACCGGTGCTAAGGTGATGTTCTTACTTTAACTAACAACCTACTTATGATTACCCCCCTCACAAGCATCCGCAACTACGAGAAAAGTATTAAGATAACATCTAACCATAGAATTAAACATGTGGATCCAAATCAGCCCTTACGGAGTAGCGCATAAACTAGGGTTTAAGCTTCTGTCACTTTACAACCCATCATATAATATCTACTCCACAATGCATTCCCTTAGGCCCAAGGATGGTGAAGTGTCATGTAGTCGACGTTCACATGACACCATAAGGGAATCACAACATATATATCATCAAAATATCGAACACATATCAAATTCACATGATTACTTGCAACATGACTTCTCCTGTGACCTCAAGAACAAAGGTAACTACTCACAAATAATAAGCATGCTCAATATTAGAGGTGTATTGAATATCATAATGGATCTGAACATATAATCTTCCACCAAATAAACCATGTAGCAATCAACTACACAACGTAATCAACACTACTAGTCACCCACAGGTACCAATCCGAGGTTCCGATACAAAGATTCAACACAAGAGATGAACTAGGGTTTGAGAGGAGATGTTGATGTTGAATATGTTTATGAAGAATGCCCCCCAAATATGAGAGGGCTGTTGTGATGACGATGGCTTCGATTTCCCCCTCCGAGAGGGAAGTTCCCCCGGCAGAATCGCTCCGTCGAAGGGCAAAAGTGCTCTTGCCCAAGTTCTGCCTCGAGACAACAGCGTTCCGTTCCGAAAGTCCCCTCTTGATTTTTTCTAAGTCAACTCAATATATACCAGAAGATGGGCTCCGGAGGTGGGCCTGGGTGAGCACCACCCACCAGGGCGCGCCTAGGGGGCCTGGTGCGCCCTGGTGTATGTTCCTCACCAGGTGGCCCCCTTCGGTAGATTTTTACTCCAGTATTTTTCATATATTCCATAAAAATTCCCCGTAAAGTTTCAGCTCCATTGGGGATGTGCAGAATAGGTATCTCTGATATGCTTTTTCAGGTCCAGAATTCCAGTTGTCGGTATTCTCCTTCTTTGTGTAAACCTTGCAAATTATCAGAGAAAAGGCATTATAATTACTCCCCAAAGCATTATTATGCATAAAAAATTATAAATAATAGTAGGATAACATGATGAAAAATGGCGTTTCAACCCCCCAAGCTTAGACCTTGCTTGTCCTCAAGCAAAAGCCAATATCGAAGAACATGTCCACATGGTTTTGAGAGAGAGGTGTCGATAAAAACAAAATACATACATAGTAGCATCATGATTATTAACATAACAACAATTTTTTTAACATAAAACTCTCTCATATAACTTTTATTTCATAAAAACATCATATAACTTCTTATGAGAAAGTAACAATTAATCACAACGTAGAAGTGTAAAGCATAAACCTTATTGGAAACCAACAAACTATGTGCTCAGTCAATTTGCAACTACAATTCATCATATTTTCAGGAAGGGTGTAATATAGGAGACTTTTGGCAAGTCCACATACTCAACCATCATTTAGTCTTCTAAGATTGCTAACACTCACAGCATACCCATGGGCAAAAAGTTTCAACTAGACACATAGAAAGATAGGGGCTTATAGTTCCGCCTCCCAACGTATTCACCTCAAGGGTGATGTCAACAACAAAAACTCATTCTCACTCATATCCAATTGGATATATGTGCCTAGATCTTTCCTCACCACATGATACTTGCAAAAGGAGAAAAATAAAAAGGAATGGGTAAGAATACTTTGACTCTTGTATAAAAGTAAATACTTAAAGTGAAAGATAGGCCCTTCGTAGAGGGAAGCATAGGTTGTCATGTGATTTTTAATTTGTATGTCAAATCCCTTAGCACAAAAGAATGTCACGTTGTATTGCCCCTTGTGATAGCAACCTTTATTATGTAGTCTATCACTTTTATTACTTTGCCATCACAAGTTCGTGCAATGCTCAATATTCTCTTACAATAATTGATCCAACACTTTTAGAAGCAATTTTTATTGCCTTGGTGCACTGATTATAACTTACTTGAAGGATCTTATTCAATCCATAGGTAGGTATGGTGGACTCTCAAGCATGAGTTTGGGTTTGGTTTTTTTGGATGCACAAGTAGTATCTCTACTTAGTGTGGAATTTTTGGCTAGCAAAGATATTGACCAAGCACGACATGTTGAAGGATCTATGACAATATAACTTCTATGTGAATATGAACAAACATAAATCATTATGTTGTCTTCCTTGTCCAACGTCAACAATTTTGGCACATAATATTTAATGGGGGCTCACAATCATAAAAGATGTCCAAGATAGTATATTTGCATGTGAATCTTCTCTTCCCTAATTAATTCTTTCATGAGTTGCATCATTGACTAATGCTATGTTTGTCAATCTCCAATAAATTTTACCACTTATACTTTTATTTATGTGATGTCATTACTTACCATAAGATTATCATATGATCTTTTTCATTTATTTTCTTTTATTATGATTGCAACAAGAAAGTAAAGAAGCAAAAGCTCAAACTAAACTTTATTATATAACTCTCACTCGATTTCATAGATAGATAGATCACGAAACTAGCACTCAAAAATAGATCATACTAAAATTTTATTCAACTAAATCACGAAAAAGCTAAGGATCGAAATAAAAAGCAAACATAAAAAAATGATGGTGATACGATATTGGGGAATCTCCCCCAAGCTTGGTTCAAGCCAAGGGGAGTGCCCATACCCGTGTACTCAAGTCTCCTTTGGTGGTGATGATGATGAAGGAGGTGGTGATCAAGAAGTATTCTTCTTCTTCTCCAATCTATGCTTGAGCATGAAGTTTTCTTCTCTCAAATTATCATTTTCTTGATCAAGTTTCAATATCCTCTTGCATAGAGCTGCCTTGCTCTCCTGTAGAAAATGAGAAGGGATAAAAGGAGAATTGGGTTTATTCCCACCATTAGGGAGGCTTGACTTTTTCAACTCCACATGCATATCTCCAAGTTGAGGTAGTGGAGCTTCATCTTCATCTTAGCCAGCGTTCTGGCCAGCGTCCTCTATTTCCTCCAGGTCGGTGTCTTCTTCCTCCTCCGAACACCACAAATAGGGATAAATTTCCCCAAAGATCTTTGGATCAACAACATAATTGGATACATAGTTCTCTCCCTCCGAATCTTGGCACAACATATATTCAGATCTGTCAGGAAAATGGCACGAAAAAAGAACAGAGAATATTTCCACGATGCGGTGGTCAAAACAATCGGGGGTATATATAGGGAATTTTTATTCCTGGAAATCAAGCAAAGAGAAGGAAAACGGAGTCAGCAAGGTTCCCGAGGTGGGCACCACCCACCAGGGCGCGCCAGGGAGGGCAGGCGCACCCTGTGTATCATGCTCACCTTAGTTTCTTTCTTGTTTCTTTCTCATTTTCCAAAAAATATATTCCAAAACCATGAAAAGATATTTTTGCAGATTTTTCGGAGTCCGTTTACTTACCGTATCATGTACATCTTATTTTTCATGATTCTGGAGTGTTCCGGTTTCTCTTATGTGTTCCTCTAGTGTCATGGTTTGGATAACATTGCTTTCAAAATTAATAGGTGTACCTAAGATATAGTGTTTGATTCTTTGTCCATTGACCACCTTTGGGTTAGTACCTTCGGCATTATTAATCTTGATAGCTCGAGAGCGATAAACCTCTTCGATAACATAGGGTCCTTCCCATTTGGAGAGAAGTTTTCCTACAAAAAATCTGAAACAAGAGTTGTACAAAAGAATATATTCTCCAACTTTGAATTCCCGCTTTTGGATTCTTTTGTCATGCCATCTTTTAACCTTTTTCATTAAATAGCTTGGCATTTTCATAAGCTTGGGTTCTCCATTCATCTAATGATCTAATATCAAATAACCTCTTTTCACCAGCAAGTTTGAAGTCATAATTGAGTTCTTTAATTTCCCAAAATGCTTTATGTTATAATTCTAGAGGCAAATGACAAGCTTTCCCATATACCATCTTGTATGGAGACATACCCATAGGATTTTTATAAGCTGTTCTATAAGCCCAAAGTGCATCATCTAATTCCTTAGACCAATTATTTTGGGACCTATTGAATTTTTTTTGTAATATCAATTTTATTTCTCTAGTGCTAAGTTCAACTTGACCACTAGATTGAGGATGATAGGGTGATGCAATTCTATGGTTAACATCATATTTAGCAAGCATTTTATGGAAAGCACCATGAATAAAATGTGAACCACCATTATTCATTAGGTATCTAAGGACTCCAAACCTCAGGAAAATAACTTCTTTAAGCATTTTAATGGAAATGTTATGATCAACACTACTAGTTGGCATAGCTTCTATCCGCTTAGTGACATAATCAAGAATAACCAAAATATGAGTGTATCCATTAGACGAAGGAAAATGTCCCATATAATCAAAAACCCAAACATCAAATGGTTGAACAACAAGTGAATAATTCATAGGCATTTCCAGACGCTTACTGATATTACTAATTCGTTGACATTCAGCACAAGCTAAAACAAACTTATGTGCATCCTTAAAGAGAGTAGGCCAATAAAAACCAGATTGTAATACCTTATGAGTAGTTCTATCTCCAGCATGATGTCCTCCATAAGCTTCGGAATGACATTTCCGTAGGATTTGTTCCCGTTCATGCTCAGGTACACAACATCTAATAATACCATCTACTCCTTCTTTATAAAGATGTGGGTCATCCCAAAAGTAATGTCTAAAATCATAGAAGAATTTTTTTCTTTTGTTAGTATGTGAAACTAGGTGCTATATATTTAGCAACAATGTAATTAGCATAATCAGCATACCAAGGAGTGTTTTGAGACACATTTATTGCAGCTAATTGTTCATCAACAAAACTATCATCAATAGGTAGTGGGTCATCAAGAATATTTTCTAACCTAGACAAGTTATCAACTACGGGTTTCTCAGCTCCCTTTCTATCAGTGATGTGTAAATCAAATTCTTAAAGCAAGAGAACCCACCTAATAAGTCTAGGTTTAGCATCTTTCTTTTCCATAAGACATTTAATAGCAGCATGATCAGTGTGAACAATAACTTTGGAATCAGCAATATAAGATCTAAATTTATCACAAGCAAACACAACTGCTAAAAATTCTTTTTCAGTAGTAGCATAATTTCTTTGGGCACTGCCTAGAGTTTTGCTAGAATAATGGGTGACATTTAATTTCTTACCAACTCTTTGTCCTAGAACATCACCAACAGCATAATCACTAGAATCACACATAATTTCAAAAGGCAAGTTCTAGTTAGGTGGTTGAACAGTAGGTGAAGTGGTTAAGGCTTTCTTAAGTGTTTCAAAGTCTTCCACCCAATCATCATAAAAAACAAAGGAAATATCCTATTGTAAAAGATTAGTGAGAGGCCTGGAATTTTTTGAGAAGTCTTTAATAAACCTCCTATATAATAGTTGACCAAGGAAACTTCGGATACCTTTGATATGTTTAGGACATGGCATTTTCTCAATTGCATCAACTTTAGCTTGATCCACCTTCATTAGTCATAAAGTGGCACTTCTCCCAATTCAAGACGAGATTAGTTTGTTCACATCTCTGCAAAACTCGGTCAACGTTGCTTAAGCAATCATCAAAACAAATCCCGTAAACGGAAAAATCATCCATGGAAACCTCCACAATCTTTTCACAAAAATCAGAGAATATAGCAGTCATACATCATTGAAAGGTAGCAGGTGCATTTCATAAACCAAAAGGCATACGTCTATAAGCATAGGTTCCAAAAGGAGAAGTAAAGGTGGTTTTCTCTTGATCAGATTGTGACAGAGGTATTTGAGAGAAACCAGAATATCCATCCAAGAAACAAAAGTGAGCGCTAACATTTGATCAATCAAAGGCAAAGGGTAATGATCTTTTCTAGTAGCTTTATTCAGTTTTCCAAAATCAATTACCATTCTATAGCCAGTGACAATTCTTTGTGGGATAAGTTCATTTTTATCATTAGGAACAACAGTAATACCTCCCTTCTTCGGGACACAATGAACGAGACTTACACATCTACTATCAGCTATGGGATATATTATACCTGCTTCCAAAAGCTTTAATATTTCAGTTCTTACCACTTATTTCATCTTAGGATTCAATCTACGTTGGTAATCAACAACGGGCTTAGCATCAGGTTCCACATTAATCTTATGCTGACATAGAGTGGGACTAATTCCCTTAAGATCATCAAGAGTATATCCAATAGCAGCCTGATGCTTCCTCGAAATTTTCGATAATCTTTCTTCTTCATGTTTTGAAAGGTTAGCACTAATAATAACAAGATATATATTTTTCTCATCAACGTAAGCATACTTCAGAGTGTTCAGGCAATTTTTTTAATTCAAACACGTGATCACCTTTAGGTGTAGGAGGACCTCCCAGAGTTTCAATAGGCAAATTGTGTTTTAGTAAAGGTTGTTGTTCAAAGAAAATTCTATCTATTTCATTTCTTTCACGCAAGTGCATATCATTTTCATGGTCTAGCAAATATTGTTCTAATGGATCATTAAGAGGAATGGCAATAGAAGCAAGACCAATTATTTCATCCTCACTAGATAATTCTTTATCACGGGGTTGTCCACTAAACTTGGAAAAATTAAACTCATGAGACACATCACCAAACTTAACACTGACAGTTCCCCTTTTACAATCTATCTTAGCATTAACAGTGTTCAAGAAAGGTCTACCAAAGAAAATGGGACAAAAGTCATCTTGTGGGAACCAAGAACTAGAATATCAGTAGGATATTTTATTTTCCCACACAGGACTTCAACATCTCTAACAATCCCAAGTGGTGTGATGGTATCTCTTTTAGCAAGTTTAATAGTAACATCAATATCTTCTATTTCAGCAGGCACTATGTCATTCATAATCTCTTGGTATAAAATAAAAGGAATATCACTCACACTAGCACCCAAATCACATAAGCCATGATAACAATGATCCCCTATTTTAACTGAGACAACATGCATGCCAACTATGGGTCTATGTTTATCTTTTTCATCGGGTTTAGCAATTCTAGCAGCTTCATCATAGAAGTAAATAACATGCCTATCAATATTTTCTACCAAGAGATATTTAACCATAGCAACACTAGGTTCAACTTTAATTTGTTCAGATGGCTTAGGTGCTTTAATATTACTCTTGCAAAGAACAACTGATACCTTAGCATGTTCCTTTATCCTAGCAGGGAAAAGTGGGTTTTCAATATAAGCAGTAGGCACAACTAGATCAACATTGTAAATGAAAGTTTATTATTTAGCTATGACTGGTTCTTTGATTTCTTTTTTAATAGGGGGATGATATTTAAACCGCTTCTCCTTTGGGAGATCAACATGAGCAACAAATGATTCACAAAAGAGGCTACTATCTCAAAGTCAAGTCCATATTTAGTGCTAAACTTGTGAAAAGCATCAATATCCATAAAAGATTTAACACAATCAAATTCAAGCTTAATACCTGACTCATTACCTTCGTCGAGTTCCCAATCTTCAGAGTTGCGTTTAATTCTTTCCAAGAGATCCCACTTGAATTCAATAATCTTCTTCATAAAAGAACCAATACAAGAAGTATCGAGCATGGATTGATCATTATGACAAAGCCGATCATAATTTTTTTGAATAATAACTTCTCGCGGGATATCATCATTGGGGCATGAATATAACATTGACTTAAGCCTCCCCCAAGCTAGAGCGATGCTTTCTCCTTCACGAGGCCAAAAATTATATATAAAATTCCGATCACGATGAACTAGATGCATAGGATACAACTTTTGGTGGAATTCCAATTTCAATCGATTCCAGTTCCATGATCCAATATCATCACATAGCCTATACCATGTAAATGATTTTCCATTCAAAGATAAAGGGAAAACCTTCTTCTTAACTTTGTCTTCGGATAAACCTGCAATCTTAAATAATCCACAAATTTCATCCACATGTATTAGGTGCGTATCAGGATGTTCAGTTCCATCTCCTGCATAAGGATTCGCTAGCAGTTGTTCTAACATACGCGAAGGAATTTCATAACCAATATTTTCTGTATGTGCTGTAGGTTGACGGACAACTAATTGTGGTTCCGGTCGAGGTGAAGATACCCCGAACAAACCCCTCAAAGGATTGCTTTCCATAGTAACAAGTGATAGTAAATTTCAGCACGTAGTGTAAGTTTTTCCTTACCAATTTCCACTTACCAAGAGTGCTTCACTCCCCAGCAATGGCGCCAGAAAAGAGTCTTGATGACCCACAAGTATAGAGGATCAATCGTAGTCCTTTCGATAATTAAGAGTGTCAAACCCAACGAGGAGCAGATGGAAATGATAAGCGGTTTTCAGCAAGGTAATTTCTGCAAGCACTGAAATTGCAAGTAGCAAGTAGTTTGATAGCAAGATAATTGGTAACGATCAAGTAGCGGTAACAATAGGTAAGGTGCAGCAAGGTAGTCCAATCCTTTGGTGGCAAAGGATAGGCCAAAATGATCTCTTATAATAAGCAAAGTGTTCTTGAGGGTACACGGGAATTTCATCTAGTCACTTTCATCATGTTGGTTTGATTTGTGTTTGCTACTTTGATATTTTGATATGTGGGTGGACCGGTGATAAGGTTCTGTTTTTACTTGAACTAACAACCTACTTACGATTACCCCCTCGCAAGCATCCGCAACTATGAGAAAAGTATTAAGATAACATCTAACCATAGCATTAAGCATGTGGATCCAAATCAACCCCTTACGGAGTAGTGCATAAACTAGGGTTTAAGCTTCTGTCACTCTAGCAACCCATCATCTAATAACTACTCCACAATGAATTCTCTTAGGCCCAAGGATGATGAAGTGGCATGTAGTCGACGTTCACATGACGCCACTAAGGGAATCACAACATACATATCATCAAAATATCGAACACATATCAAATTCACACGATTACTTGCAACATGACCTCTCCCGTGACCTCAAGAACAAAGGTAACTACTCACAAATAATGTGCATGCTCAACATAAGAGGTGTATTGAATAGCATAATGGATCTGAACATATACTCTTCCACCAAATAAACCATGTATCAATCAACTAGACAACGTAATCAACACTACTAGTCACCCACAGGTACCAATCTGAGGTTCCGATACAAAGATTGAACACAAGATATGAAATAGGGTTTGAGAGGATATGGTGCTGTTGAAGATGTGAAGAATGGCCTCCCAAAGATGAGAGGGTTGTTGGTGATTACGATGGCTTCGATTTCCCCCTCCGGGAGGGAAGTTCTCCTGGCGGAATCGCTCCACCGGAGGGCAAAATTGCTCCTGCCCAAGTTCTAGCTTGAGATGGCGGCGTTCCGTCCTGAAAGTCCTCTCTTGATGTTTTCTAGGTCAAACCTTAATATATACCAGAAGATGGGCTCCGAAGGTGGGCCTGGGTGAGCACCACCCACCAAGGCGCGCTTGGGTGTATGTTCCTCACCAAGTGGCCCCCTCCGGTAGATTTTTTCTCCAGTATTTTTCATATATTCCATAAAAATTCCTCATAAAGTTTCAGCTCCATTGGGGATGTGCAGAATAGGTATCTTCAATATGCTATTTTCAGGTCATAATTTCCAGCTGCCGGTATTCTCCCTCTTTGTGTAAAACTTGCAAATTATGAGAGAAAAGGCATTAGAATTACTCCCCAAAGCATTATTATGCATAAAAACATTATAAATAACAGTAGGAAAACATGATGCAAAATGGACGTATCATACCCCCCTCTCGCTATCTCTGCTTTCCCGTTTCAAATTCTATTCATGCTTCATCACAAAATTTGAGCAAGCACTTTTCGAACCCTGTGTGTGAGGAGCACTCAGAGTTACGTTTCACTGAGAGCTGACTTCCAAAACCTCCCATGTGCTACTCGGTGGAGACAACTTCAAAAAATTCGGTTCCACCGAGGCCTAGGGTTGATCTGGTTTTCTCGGTACCATTGATCTGAAATTTTTGGCATCACCGAGTTTCACTGTCACCTAACAGTTCAGAAACTCGGTGGCACCGAAAGGTTCAACTCGGTTTCACCAATAGCCAGGGGATATATATACTTTGCGGACCCGAGTTTTGAAATCCACTTCTCAAACGTCGCCTCCTGCACCCCCTCGTTGTCCGGACATCGCCGTTGCCTCCCACATGCCCTCACTGTTGGAAATATGCCCTAGAGGCAATAAATAAAGTGTTTATTATTATATTTACTTGTTCATGATAATCATTTATTGTCCGTACTATAATTGTATTGATTGGAAACTAAATACATGTGTGGGTATATAGACAGCACTATGTCCCTAGTATGCCTCTAGTAGACTAGCTCGTTGATCAAAGATGGTTAAAGTTTCCTAGCCATGGACATGGGATGTCATTTCATAATGGGATCACATCATTAGTAGAATGATGTGATGGACAAGACCCAAACATTGAACGTAGCATGTGATCGTGTCAGTTTATTCCAACAGTTTTCTGCATGTCAAGTATCTGTTCCTATGACCATGAGATCATGCAACTCACTGACACCAGAGGGATACTTTGTGTGTATCAAACGTCGCAACGTAACTGGGTGACTATAAAGATGCTCTATGGGTATCTCCGATGGTGTCTGTTGAGTTGGCATGGATCAAGACTGGGATTTGTTACTCCGTGTGACGAAGAGGTATCTCAGGCCCACTCGGTAATACAACATCACAACAAGCCTTGCAAGCAAAGTGACTAATGTGTTAGCCATAGGATCTTGTATTACGGAACGAGTAAAGAGACTTGTCGGTAATGAGATTGAACTAGGTATGGAGATACCGACGATCTAATCTCGGGCAAGTAACATACCGATAGACAAAGGGAACATCGTACGGGATTATCTGAATCCTTGACATAGAGGTTCAACCGATAAAGATCTTTGTAGAACATGTAGGAACCAACATGGGCATCCAGGTCCCGCTATTGGTTATTGACCATAGAGGTGTCTCGGTCATGTCTACATAGTTCTCGAATCCGTAGGGTTTGCACACTTAACGTTCAACGACGAATTGGTATAGATGAGTTATGTATGTTGGTGACCGAAGGTTGATTGGAGTCCCGGATGAGATCCCAAACGTGACGAGGAACTCCGGAATGGTCCGGAGGTGAAGATTCATATATAGGAAGTTTTGTGTTGATCACCGAGAAAAGTTCGGGCATCACCGGTAATGTACCGGGGGTGCCAGGAGGTTTCCGGAGGTCCACCTGAAGGGGCCACCAGCCCCGAAGGGTACCATGGGCTATGAGAGATAGCACACCAGTCCCTGGTGGGCTGGCCGCCGCTCCCACAAGGCCCATGCGGCCGAAGGGTGGAAGGGGGAAACCCTAAGGGGGGCCGGCCACCTTGCCTTGGGGGCCAAGCCACCCCTTTGCCCGCCGCCCCCCTCCTCTTGGACGCCGCCCTAGGGGTGGGAACCCTAGGGCGCAACCCTTCCCCCTTCCCCCTATATATATGAGAGAGGGGGAGGGCAGCTTCCCCACAAGCCACGTCGCAACCCTTCCTCCCTCCCAGATCACTTCTCCTCTAGTAGATTGGTTGGGCGCCGCTTAGCAAAGCTCTGCTGGATCAACTCCACCACCACCACCGCCACACCGTGGTGCTGCCGGAGAACCCATCTACCTCTCCGCTCCCTCTTGTTGGATCAAGAAGGCAGAGATCGTCATCGAGTTGCCGCCCATTCGGCACTTGATCGGGAGTTCGTGGGACGGCTTGCGATTTGGATCGCGAAGACGTTCGACTACATCAACCGCGTTTCTTAACACTTCCGCTTAATGATCTACAAGGGTATGTGGATCCGATCTCTCCTCTCGTAGATTCCCATCTCCTAGATTGATCTTGGTGAAGCATAGGAAAATTTTGTTTCCCATGCAACATCCCCCAATAGTGGCATCATGAGCTAAGTCTATGTGTAGATGAGAGCACGAGTAGAATACAAAGGAGTTTGTGGGCGTTGATGCTTAGATTGCTTCCTCCCTTGGTCTTTTCTTGATCTAGCGGTATTATGGGATGAAGTGGCCTGGACCAACCTTACTCGTACGCTTACGAGAGACCTGTTCCATCGACTGACATGTGATTTTGTTGCATAAAGATGGCTGGCGGGTGTCTCTCTCGTACTCTAGTTGGATCAGATTCGACAAAGGCGTTCCTTGAGAAGGTTGAATAGCAATTTGTGTATCACCATTGTGGTTTTTAC
Source organism: Hordeum marinum (assembly GCA_022496015.1). NCBI lineage: Eukaryota > Viridiplantae > Streptophyta > Magnoliopsida > Poales > Poaceae > Hordeum > Hordeum marinum. The sequence goes on from CM039673.1 coordinate 374,224,662, forward strand.
GTAGGTGAGAATTGTTCTTGCTAGACACCCATAGCAGCCACGTAAAACATGCAACAACAATTAGAGGATGTCTAACTTGTTTTTGCAGGGTATGTTGTGACGTGATATGGCCAATTACGTGATGATATATATGTGATGTATGAGATGATCATGTTTTGTATAGAATATCACGATTTGCATGTCGATGAGTACGGCAACCGACAGGAGCCATAGGGTTATCTTTAATTATTATATGACCTGCGTGTCAATCATTAAGCGCTATGTAATGCTTTACTTTATAGCTAAGCGATAGCAATAGTAGCATAAGCATGGTCGGCGTGACAACCCCGATGGCGACATGTTGATGGAGATCATGGTGTCATGCCGGTGATGATGGAGATCATGCCGGTGCTTTAAGGATGGAGATCAAATGCACAAGATCATGGCCATATCATGTCACTTATGATTTGCATGTGATGTTAATCCTTTAATGCACCTTGTTTTGCTAAGGACGATGATAGCATTATAAGGTGATCCCTCACTTAAATTTCAAGATAAATTGTGTTCTCCCCGAGTGTGCACTGTTGCGAAAGTTCATCGTGTCGAGACACCACCTGATGATCAAGTGTGAAAGACTCTACATTCAGATGCAACGGGTGCAAGCCAGTGTTGCACGTGAAGAACACTCGGGTTAAACTTGACGAGCCTAGCATGTATAGACATGGCCTTGGAACACAAGAGACCGAAAATTCGAACATGAGTCATATAGTAGATATGATCAACATGATTATGTTCACCATTGAAACCACCTCAACTCACGTGATGATTGGACTTGAGTTGGTGAATTTGGATCACGTATCACTCAGATGACCTGAGGGATGTCAATTGGAGTGGGAGATTTAGTAATTTGATTGACTAAACTCGTTATCTTGAACAATAGTCTTAGTAACCTTTGCATATTTATGTTGTAGATCAATGGCTCGTGCAGTAGTTCCCCTAAATTTTAATGTGTTCCTAGAGAAAGTAAAGTTGAAAGATAATGGAAGTAACTTTGTGGGCTGGGCCCATAATCTGAGGATTATCCTCACGGCTTCCCAGAAGGCTTATGTCCTTGATGAACTGCTTAGTGATCCACCTGCTCCCGTGTCGTTCGAAGACGTTAAGAACGCCTGGGAGACACGTTCTGGAGATTACTCAATAGTTCAATGTGCAATGTTGTATGGCTTAGAACCGGGACTTCAAAGATGTTTTGAACGTCATGGAGCATATGAGATGTTCCAGGAGTTGAAGTTTGCATTTGAGAAGAATGCTTCGATCGAAAGGTATGAGACCTCCGATAAGTTCTATGCTTGCAAGATGGAGGAGAACGGGTATGTCAATGAACATATACTCAGAATGTCTGGGTATTCGAACCGTCTGGATGAGTTGGGGATGCCCCTTCCGCCAAAGGCGATCATTGACAGAGTTCTTCAATCATTTCCACCTAGCTACAAGAGCTTCATGTTGAACTATAACATGCACGGGATGACTGTTAGGGAACGTAACATGGGGGAAAAATTCCTACACACACGCAGATCTATCCATGGCGATGAGCATCTACGAGAGGGAGAGTGGATCTACGTACCCTTGTAGATCGCTAAGCGGGAAGCGTTCAGAAACACGGTTGGTGTAGTCGAACGTCTTCGTGAACCAAATCGCCGAGCGTCCCGCAATCTCATCACGATCCGTCCCGCGATCATAATCACGATCCGTCCCGTGAACTCATCACAATCCGTCCCGTGATCTCATCACGATCCGTCCCGCGAACTCATCACGATCCGTCTCGCGATCTCATCATGATCCTTCCGATCTAGCGCCGAACGAACGACACCTCCGCGTTCAGCACACGTACAACTTGATGACGATCTCCACCTTCTTGATCCAGCAAGAGGGAGCAGAGAGGTAGAAGAGTTCTCCGGTAGCATGACGACGCTCCGACGATGGTGGTGAAGCTATTCTGGCAGGGCTTCGCCTAAGCACTGTAGAAATCCGATCTAGAGGAGAAACTATGCACTGGAGGAATGGGCAACACGTGGCTAAAATTCTGTGCAAAAACCCTAAAATGTCTAGTATATATAAGAGGAAGAGAGGAGGCTTGGCACAAGGGCAAAGCCCACTAGGAGGCTTCGGCCGAAGCTAGGGAGGAGAGTCCTCCTCCTCCAATCCTAGTAGGATTAGGACTCTTCTTTTTTTTTGCCTTTTTGCCTTTTTTTCCACCTTTTCTCTTTGGGCTTTTCTTCACAGCCATATGGGCCTTGCGTGGGACTTCCACCAGCCCACTAAGGGCTGGTATTCACTCTCCCACAGCCCATGTAGCCTCTTGGGTCGAAATACTCCTCCCGATGGTCTCCCGGTACACTACCGACACTCTCGGTACACTACCGATGAGACCGAAACTTTTCCGACGACCAAAATAGGACTTCCTATATATCAATCTTCACCTCCGGACCATTCTGGAGCTCCTCGTGACGTCTGGTATCTCATCTGGGACTCCGAACAACATTCGGTAACCACCATACATAACTCTATACTACCGAAACTTCACCGAACCTTAAGTGTGTAGACCCTGCGGGTTCGAGAACTATGTAGAAATGACCGAGACACCTCTACGGTTAATAACCAATAGCGGGACCTGGATGCCCATATTGGTTCCTACATATTCTACGAAGATCTTTATCGGTCGAACCTCTATGTCAAGGATTCGGTTAATCCCGTATGATGTTCAGTTTGTTCTTCGGTATGTTACTTGCCCGAGATTCTATCGTCGGTATCTCCATACCTAGTTCAACCTCGTTACCGGCAAGTCTCTTTACTCGTTTCGTAACACAAGATCCCGTGACTAACACTTAGTCACATTGCTTGCAAGGCTTATTGTGATGCTGTATTACCGAGTGGGCCCTGAGATACCTCTCCATCACACGGAGTAACAAATCCCAGTCTTGATCCATACCAACCCAACAGACACCATCGGAGATACCTGTAGAGCATCTTTATAGTCACCCAGTTACGTTGCAACGTTTGATACATACAAGGTACTCCTGCGGTGTCAGTGAGTTGCATGATCTCATGGTCATAGGAACATATACTTGACATGCAGAAAACAGTAGCAATAAACTGACACGATCATATGCTACGTTTGTAGTTTGGGTCTTGTCCATCACACCATTCTCCTAATGATGTGATCCCGTTATCAAATGATATCTCATGTCCATGGCTAGGAAACCTTAACCATATTTGATCAACTAGCTAGTCCATTAGAGGCATACTAGGGACATGGTTTTCGTCTATGTATCCACACATGCATCTAAGTCTCCGATCAATAAAATTATAGCATGGATAATAAACGATTATCATGAACAAGGAAATATGATAATAACTAATTTATTATTGCCTCTAGGGCATATTTCCAACAGTCTTCCACTTGCACTAGAGTCAATAATCTAGTTCACATCACCATGTGATTCGCATTGTTATGAATCTAACACCCAATGAGTTCTGGGGCTCGATCATGCTTTGCATGTGAGAGAGGTCTTAGAGTCAACGGGTCTGCGACATTGAGATCCGTGTGTACTTTGCAAATCTCCATGTCAAACCGTAAACACTGCTACCACACTCCACTTGGTACTATTCCAAATGGCTGCTCCACTATACATGTCCAGATTGCTACTATGAGTCATCCAGATTGGTGTTAAAGCTTGCATCGACGTAACTCTTTACGACGAACTCTTTATCACCTCCATAATCGAGAAATATCTCCTTAGTATTTTAGTCACAAAGGATAATCTTGACCGCTGTCCAGTGATCCACTCCTGGATCACTCTTGTACCCCTTGACAGACTCATGGCAAGGCACACACAGGTGCGGTACACAGCATGGCATACTATATAGAGCCTATGGCTAAGGCATAGGGGACGATGTTCGTCCTTTCTCTTTCTTCTGCCGTGGTCGAGCTTTGAGTCTCACTCAACTTCACACCTTACAAATCAGGCGAGAACTCTTTCTCTGACTGATCCATTTTGAACTCTTTCAAAATCTTGTCAAGGTATGTACTCATTGAAAGTCTCATCAAGCATCTTCATCTATCTCTATAGATCTTGATGCTCAACAATTAGGTAGCTTTATCCAGGTCTTCCTTTGAAAAACTCTTTTCAAACAATCGTTTACTCTTTCCAGAAATTCTATAGTGCTCCCATTCACTTTATTGTAAATACAAGTTCCTCGTAAACTTTGTATAGACTCAAAAACTTTGATCACCTCATCAAAGTGTATATTCCAACTCCGAGATGCTTGCTTCAGTTCATAGAAGAATCACTGAAGCTTGCACACCTTTTAGCATCCTTAGGACTGACAAAACCTTCTGGTTGTATCACATACAACCTTTCCTCAAGTAAACCGTTAAGGAAACAATGTTTTGATATCCATCTACCAGATTTCCTAATTGAAAAATGCAGCAACTGCTAACATAATTCCAATAGACTTTAGCATTGCTATGAGTGAGAAAGTCTCACCGCAGTCAACTCCTTGGACTTGTCGTAAACTTCTTTGCAACAAGTCGAGATTTGCAAATGGTGACATTTACCATGAGCGTCTGTCTTCATTTTAAACATCCATTTGTACTCAACGACCTGCCGTCCAACGAGCAAGTCTACCAAAGTCTATACTTGGTTTTCATAGATGGATCCTTTCTCGGATTTCATGGCCTCTAACCATTTGTCGGAATCCGGGCCCATCGCTGCTTCTCCACAACTCATAGGTTCATCGTTGTCCAACAACATGACCTCCAAGACAGGGTTGTCGTACCGCTCAAGAGCAGTACACATCCTTGTCGACCTACAAGGTTCGATAGTAACTTGATCCGAAGCTTCATGATCATCATCATTAACTTCCTCTTCAACTAACGTAGGCTTCACAGAAACAAATTCCTACGCTGTGCTACTCTCTGGTTGAACAAAGGTTCAATAATCTCATCAAATTCTATCTTCCTCCCACTCAATTCTTTCGAGAGAAACTCTTTCTCGAGAAAGGACCCAGTTTTAGTAACAAACACTTTATGCTTGGATCTGAGATAGAAGGTTTACCCAACTGTCTTTAGGGTATTCTATGAAGATGCATTTGTCCGCTTTGGGTTCGAGCTCATTAGGTGAAAACCTTTTTCACATAAGTGTTGCAGCCCAGAAATGACAGCTTAGGTTTCTATCAAACCATAATTCACACGGTGTCATGTCAACAGATTTAGATGGTGCCCTATCTAAAGTGAATGTAGTTGTCTCTAATGCATAACCCCAAAATTATAGTAGCAAAATGATAAGAGACATCATAGCAAGCGCCATTTTCAATAGAGCACGACTATGACGTTCGAACACACCATCACAATATCGTGTTCCAGGTGGCATGAGTTGTGAAACAACTTTCACATTGTCTAAAGTTGTATGCCAAACTCATAACTCAGATATTTACCTCCATGATCATATCACAGACATTTTTATCTTCTTGTCACGATGATCTTAAACTTCACTCTGAATTTGCTTGAACCTTTCAAACGATCCAGACTTGTGTTTCATTAAGTAAATATACACTATATCAACTCAAATCATCAGTGAAGGTAAGAAAATAACGATATCCACCGCACGCTACAAGACTCATTGGATTGCATACATCAACATGTATCATTTCCAATAAATCACTTGCCCGCTCCATCCATCTGGAAAACGGGGTCCTTAGTCATCTTGCCCAAGAGGCATGGTTTGCATGTCTCAACCGATTCGAAATCGAATGAGAGCCCAAAGATCCATAAGCATGGAGTTTCTTCATGCCCTTTATACCAATATGACACTTAGCAGCAGTGCCACAAGTATGTGGTACTATCATTATTAACTTTGTATCTTTTGGCATCAATGTTATGAACATCTGTATTACTACGATCAAGATTCAACAAACCATTCTCACTGGGTGCATGACCGTTGAAGGTATTATTCATGTAAACAGAATAACCATTATTCTCTAACTTAAATGAATAACCATGTTGCAATAAACACGATCTAATCATGTTCATGCTCAACGCAAAACACCAAATAACATTTATTTAGGTTCGTCGCTAATCCCGAAGGTAGAGAGAGCGTGCGATGTTGATCACATCAACCTTGGAAACATTTCCAACACACATCGTCACCTCACCCTTAGCTAGTTCTCCGTTTATTCCGTAGCTTTTATTTTGAGTTACTAACATTTAGCAACCGAACCGGTATCCAATACCCAGGTGCTACTAGGAGTACTCGCAAGTTACACATCATTAACACGTATATCAAATATACTTCTGTCGATGTTGCCAGCCTTCTTATCTACCAAGTATCTAGGGTTGTTCCGCTTCAGCGACCGCTCTCCTCATAATCGAAGCACTTAGTCTCGGGTTTGGGTTCAACTTTGGGTTGCTTCACTGGAGCAGCAACTGACTTGCTATCCATGAAGTTTCCCTCCTTGCTCTTGCCCTTCTCAAAACTAGTGGTTTGACTAACCATCAATACTTGACGCTCCTTCTTGATTTCTACCTTTGCGGTGTCAAACATAGCGAACAGCTCAGGGATCATTATTTCAATCCCTGGCATTTTATAGTTCATCACCAAGTTCTAGTAGATTAGTGACAGTGACTTGGAGAACTATATCAATCACTATCTTATCTCGAAGATCAACTCCCACTCAATTCAAGCGATTGTAGCACCCAGACAATCTGAGCACATGCTCAACTATTGAGCTATTCTCTTTCATCTTGCAGGCAAAGAATCTTGTTGGAGATCTCATATCTCGCAACACGGGCATGAGCCTGAGATCCTAATTTCAGATCTTAGAACATCTCATATGTTTCGTGACGTTCAAAACGTTTTGGAGCCTCAATTCTAAGACGTAATGCATGACACACTAAACTATCAAGTAGTCATCAGAACATGCCTGCCAGATGTTCACAACATCTACAGACGATGCTAGAGGGGTTGGCGCACCGAGCGGTGCATTAAGGACATAAGCCTTCTGTGCAGCAACGAGGACAATCCTCAGATCATGGAGCCAGTCCGCAATATTGCTACCATCATCTTTGAACTCTATTTCTCTAGGAACATATAAAAATTCAAGGGAGCTACAACGTGAACTAGTAATCTACAACACAGTTTGCAAAGACACTAATGACTATGTTCATGATAATGAGTTCAATTAATCATATTACTTAAGAACTCCCACTCAAATTGACATCCCTCCGGTCATTCGAGTGACACATGATCCAAATTCACCAACTCAAGTCTGATCATCATGTGAGTTGAGGTGGTTTCAATGGTGAACGTCATCATGTTGATCATATCTGCCATATGACTCATATTCGACCTTTCGGTCTCTTGTGTTCTGAGGCCATGTCTGTACATGCTAGGATCTTCTTCTGCTAGAGTTGATAATGATAGTACCATTTTCTTGTGGCACTGCCGCTTAGGTCATATTGGTGTAAAACGCATGAAGAAGATCCATGCTTATGGACTTTTGGAGTCACTTGATTTTGAATCACTTGATACATGTGAACCATGCCTCTCTAGCAAGATGACTAAGGCCCCGTTCTCCGGAACAATGAAACGGGCAAGTGACTTGTTGGAAATCATACATACTGATGTGTGCGGTCTAATGAGCACTGAGGCGCGCGCTGGATATCGTTATTTTCTCACCTTCAATGATGACTTAAGTAGATATGGGTATATTTACTTAATGAAACACAAGTCTGAAACATTTGAAAAGTTAAAGCAATTTCAGAGTGAAGTTGAGAATCATCGTAACAAGAAGATTAAATTCCTATGATCTGATCGAGGAGGAGAATATCTGAGTTGTGAGTTTGGTAGTCACTTAAGACATTGTGGAATTGTTTCACAATTGACACCGCGTGGAACACCACAGCGTAATGGTGTGTCCAAACGTCGTAATCGAACCTTATTGGATATGGTGCGTTCTATGATGTCTCTTACCGATTTCCACTATCGTTTCAGTGTTATGCATTAGAGACAACCGCATTCACTTTAAATAGGGCACCATAGAAATCCGTTTAGAAGATGCCATATAAAGTGTGGTATGGAAAGAAGCCAAAATTGTCGTTTCTGAAAGTTTGGGGATGTGATGCTTATGTCAAAAAGCTTCAGCCTGAAAAGCGGGAACCCAAAGCGGAGAAATGCGTCATCACAAGATACCCAAAAGAGACAGTTGGGTATACCTTCTATCTCAGATCTGACGACAAAGTGTTTCTCTCGAAAGAGTTGAGTGGGAGAAGGGTAGAACTTGATGAGGTTGATGAACCTTTGTTTCAACCAGAGAGTAGCGCAGCGCAGAAAGATGTTTCTATGGAGCCAACGCCAGTTGAAGAACAAGTTGATGATGATGATCATGAAGCTTCGGATCAAGTTACTGTCGAACCTCATAGGTTGACAAGGACGCGTACTGCTCCTGAGTGGTATGTCAACCCTGTCTTAGAGGTCATGTTGTTGGAAAACGATGAACTTACAAGCTATGGAGAAGCGATGATGGGCCCAGATTCCGAGAAATGGATAGAGGCCATGAAATCCGAGATAGAATCCATGTATGAAAACAAAGTATGGACTTTGGAAGTATTACCTGAGGGGCAAAAAGCCATTCAGAACAAATGGATCTTTAAGAGGAAGACGGACGTGGACGGTAATGTCACCGTGTATAAAGCTCGACTTGTGGCAAAGGGTTTTTCACAAGTTCAAGGAGTTGAATACGATGAGACCTTCTCACCGTAGCGATGCTTAAGTCCGTCAGAATCATGTTAGCAATAGCTGCATATTTCGACTATGAAATTTGGCAGATGGATGTCAAAACAACATTCCTTAACGGTTTCCCCAAGGAAGAGTTGTATATGATACAACCGGAAGGTTTTGTTGATGCAGAGAATGCTGACAAAGTCTGCAGACTCCAGCGATCCATTTATGAACTGGTGCAAGCATCTCAGAGTTGGAATATGCGCTTTGATGAGGTGATCAAAGCATTCGGGTTTATACAAGTTTACGGAGAAGCTTGTATTTACAAGAAAGTGAGTAAGAGCTCTATAGCATTTCTAATATTATATGTGGATGACATATTGCTGATTGGAGACAATATAGAAATGCTAGAAAGCATGAAGGAATATTTGAACAAGAGTTTTTCAATGAAGGACCTAGGAGAAGCTGCTTTCATATTAGGCATCAAGATCTATAGAGATAGATCGAGACGCTTAATAGGACTTTCACAGAGCACATACCTTGACAAAGTTTTGAAGAAGTGCAAAATGGATCAGTCCAAGAAGGGGTTCTTGCCTGTATTGCAAGGTGTGAAGTTGAGTAAGACTCAATGCCCAGTGACTGCAAAAGATAGAGAAAAGATGAATGTCATCCCCTATGCTTAAACCATAGGCTCTATCATGTATGCAATGATGTGCACAAGACCCGATGTCAGCCTTGCCATAAGTATGGCCGGAAGGTTTCAAAAAGTGATGCAGGAATGGAGCACTGGACGGCGGTCAAGAATATCCTTAAGTACCTGAAAAGGACTAAGAAAATGTTTCTCGTTTATGGAGGTGATTAAGAGCTCGTCGTAAAGGGTTACGTCGATGCAAGCTTTGACCCCTATCCTGATGACTCTAAGTCGCAAACTGGATACGTATTTATTCTCAATGGGGGAGAGGTAAGCTGGTGTAGTTCCAAGCAGAGCATGGTAGCCGATTCTACATGCAAAGCGGAGTACATCGCAGCCTCAGAGGCAGCGAAGGAAGGTGTCTGGATGAAGAAGTTCATGACGGATCCTGGAGTACTGCCCAGTGCATTGAATCCAATGGCTCTGTTCTGTGGCAACACTAGTGCCACGGCTGTAGCCAAGGAACCAAGGTTTCACAAGAGGACCAGACACATAAAGTGACGCTTCAATGCCATCGGCGATTACATCAAGGAGGAGGACATAAATATTTGCAAAGTGCACATAGATCTGAATGTTGTAGACCCGTTGACTAACCTCTTCCATGGGCTAAATATGATCAGCACCAGAACTGTATGGGTGTTAGATTCATTACAACATAAATCACATAGTGATGTGAGCTAGATTATTGACTCTAGTGCAAGTGGAAGACTGTTGGAAATTTTCCCTAGAGGCAATAAATAAAGTGTTTATTATTATATTTCCTTGTTCATGATAATTGTTTATTGTCCATGCTATAATTGTATTGATTGGAAACTAAATACATGTGTGGGTATATAGACAACACTGTGTCCCTAGTACGCCTCTAGTAGACTAGCTCGTTGATCAAAGATGGTTAAGGTTTCCTAGCCATGGACATGGGATGTCATTTGATAATAGGATCACATCATTAGGAGAATGATGTGATGGACAAGACCCAAACTATGAATGTATCATGTGATCGTGTCAGTTTATTGCTACAGTTTTTTGCATGTCAAGTATCTGTTCCTATGACCATGAGATCATGCAATTCACTGACACCGGAGGAATACTTTGTGTATCAAATGTCGCAACGTAACTAGTTGACTATAAATATGCTCTACAGGTATCTCCGATGGTGTCTATTGAGTTGGCATGGATCAAGACTGGGATTTGTTACTCTGTGTGACGGAGAGGTATCTCAAGGCCCACTCGGTAATACAACATCACAACAAGCCTTGCAAGCAAAGTGACTAATGTGTAAGCCACAAGATCTTGTATTACAGAACGAGTAAAGAGACTTGCCACTAACAAGATTGAACTAGGTATGGAGATACCGACGATCGAATCTCAGGCAAGTAACATACTGATAGACAAAGGGAACATCGTATGGGATTATCTCAATCCTTGACATAGAGGTTCAACCGATAAAGATCTTCGTAGAACATGTAGGAACCAATATGGGCATCCAGGTCCTGTTATTGGTTATTGACTGTAGAGGTCCCTCAATCATGTCTAGATAGTTCTCGAACCCGCAGGGTCTGCACACTTAACGTTCCGTGACGAATTGGTATAGATGAGTTATGTATGTTAGTGACCGAAGGTTGTTCGGGGTCCCGGATGAGATCCCGGACGGGATGAGGAACTCCGGAATAGTCCGGAGGTGAAGATTCATATATAGGAAGTTCCGTGTTGATCACCGGGAAAAGTTCGGGCGTCACCGGTAATGTACTGGGGGTGCTGGAAGGTTTCCGAGGGTCTACCTGAAGTTGCCACTAGCCCCGAAGGGCCCCATGGGCTGTGAGAGAGGGCGCACCAGCCATTGCTGGGCTGGCCGCCCATCCCACAAGGCCCATGCACCCGATGGGTGGAAGGGGGAAACCCTAAGGGGCCCTGGCCACCTTGCCTTGGGGGCCAAGCCACCCCTTGGCCACCGCCCCTAGGGGTGGGAACCTAAAAGGACAACATGCTCCCTTGGTGGTTTTGATAATTCATGACAACATACATTGTCTCTTGGACTAATACTTTTATATATTGTATTTCATACAATAGTCCATGAAGAGTTGGGTTGGCAAAAAGGAGTGTGGAGAGTATCCCCATGAAGAAGAAGGAGAAGAAATAGGTTGGCCAAACTTCAAGGAAGAGGACTCTACATTTTATATTTGTGAGAAATCACTTTGAGTCCATAGGAAAGCCAATACTATTAAAAGGGGGTAAGGTTTTGTTGGTGAACAAAATGCTCATACGTGCACAAGTGGTAGTCAGCAAAGACGCCCACAAACTCTCCCACCAAAGTCTGTCCAAAGCCAAATACTCAAAATCGGTGCAACCAACATTAGACACTCGATGCCACCGATTCAGAACCCTAGATAGAGTTAGCCAAACCATACCCTTTTGGTACAACAGATACTGCATTCGGTGCCATCGAGTTGGGCTGCCAACTTTATGTTACGCAAGTTCACAGTTTCGGACCCTCCGAGATTGTTGGATTGGCATCACCGAGATTGGACATTCTAACCGTTGGTCACCTTATCGGTGCAACCGAGATTCCTATATCGGTCTCACCGAGATTCAAAAGTTGCTAACTTTAGGTCACTTCGGTACAACCAAGATTCACACATCGGTTCCACCGAGTCTGACTTATTTTGTGCAACGGTTGGATTTTTGGAGATGCCTATATATACCCCCCCACCTACTCGAAAGAAAAGCACTTATAACTATTCCATACCTATCCTATCAGTTTTTTGAGAGAGACCCACCTATCCTTGTGTTGAGGTCAAGATATTCCACTCCTACCATATGGATCTTTATTTCTAGCCTCCCCAAGTTGCTTTCCACTAATCCCATCTCTTCTACCAAGCCAAATCTATGAGAGAGTGATTGTGTGTTGAGGAGTCTATCATCTTGAAGCACAAGAGCAAGGAGTTCATCGCATTACCGAGCCTATTACCTTTTGGAGGGTGGTGCCTCCTAGATTGGTTAGGTGTCGCTTGGGAGCCTCCTACTTAGTGTTGTGGAGTGAACCAAGAAGTTTGTACGGGCAAGGAGATCGCCTACTTCGTGAAGATCTACCCATAGTGAGGCTAGTACTTCGTGGACCCTTATGGGTGGAGCCCTCCGTGGACTCTCGTGACCATTACCCTTCGTTGGTTGAAGGCTCCATAAATGTGGACGTATGATAGCACCACCTATCGGAACCACGGGAAAAATCCTTGCGTCTCCAATTGCGTTTGATCTTAATATCTCAACTCTTTACTTCATGTGCAATGTCTTTACTTTCTGCTGCCATATTTGTTGACATGCATGTGTAGGGTATATAGACTTGCTAGCCTTGCTAAAACTGTTAAAATCTGCCAACCAATTAACTTGGGAAAAGGTTAGGTTTTAATTTCCCGCTAGTAGTCTATTCACCCACCATCTAGACACTCTTCTAGTGATCCCTCAGAACCCTAGGGTACACCCCTTCCCTCTCCCCCTATATATATGAGAGAGGGGGGAGGGCAGCCACACCACAAGCCACGGCGCAACCTTTCTCCCTCCCAGATCACTTCTCCTCTAGTAGATGGGTTCGGCGCCGCTTAGCGAAGCTCTACCGGATCAGCTCCACCACCACCGCCGCCATGTTGTCGTGCTGCCGGAGAACCCATCTACCTCTCCGTCCCTCTTGCTGGATCAAGAAGGCAGAGATCGTCATCAAGTTGTACGTGTCGATCCACATACCTAAACAAGATTTTGAAAGAATTCAAAATGGATCAGTCAAAGAAGGAGTTCTTGCCTGATTTGTAAGGTGTGGAGTTGAGTGAGACTCAAAGTTCGACCACGACAGAAGAAAGAGAAAGGACGAAGGTCGTCCCCTATGCCTTAGCCATAGGCTCAATATAGTATGCCATTCTGTGTACCACGCCTGTGTGTGCCTTGACATGAGTCCGTCAAGGGGTACAAGAGTTATCCAGGAGCGGATCACTGGACAACGGTCAAAATTATCCCTAGTAACTAGAGGACTAAGGAAATATTTCTCGATTATGGAGGTGATAAAGAGTTCGTCGTAAAGAGTTACGTCGATGCAAGCTTTAACATCAATCCGGATGACTCTTAGTAGCAATCCGGATACGTATAGTGGAGTAGCTATTTGGAGTAGCTCCAAGTGGAGCGTGGTAGCAGTGTCTAAAGTATGACATAGAGATTTGCAAAGTGCACACTAATCTGAATGTCGCAGACCTGTTGACTAAAACCTCCTTCACATGCAAAACATGATCGAACCCCAGGACTCATTGGGTGTGAGATACATAACAAATCACATAGCGATGTGAGCTAGATTATTGACTCTAGTGCAAGTGGGAGACTGCTAGAAATATGCCCTAGAGGCAATAATAAATTAGTTATTATCATATTTCCTTTTTCATGATAATCGTTTATTATCCATGCTAGAATTGTATTGATTGGAAACTTAGACACATGTGTGGATACATACACAACACCATGTCCCTAGTATGCCTCTAATAGACTAGCTCGTTAATCAAAGATGGTCAAGGTTTCCTGGACATGGACATGAGATATCATTTGATAACGGGATCACATCATTAGGAGAATGATGTGATGGACAAGACCCAAACTATAAACATAGCATATGATCGTGTTAGTTTATTGCTATAGTTTTCTACATGTCAAGTATCTATTCCTACGACCATGAGATCAAGCAAATCACTGACACCGGAGGAATACCTTGTGTGTATCAAATGTCACAACGTAACTGGGTGACTATAAAGGTGCTGTACAAGTATCTCCGAGGGTGTCTGTTGGGTTGGCATGGATGAAGACTAGGATTTGTTACTCCGTGTGACGGAGAGGTATCTCAGGGCCCACTCGGTAATACAACATCACGAAAAGCCTTGCAAGCAATGTGACTAAAGTTTCAGACACGTGATCTTGTATTACAGAACGAGTAAGGAGACTTGTCAGTAAGGAGATTGAACTAGGTATGGAGATACTGACGATCGAATCTCGGGCAAGTAACATACCGAAGAACAAAGGGAACAACATACGGGATTAACTGAATCCTTGACATCGAGGTTCAACCGATAAGGATCTTCAGAGAATATGTAGGAACCAATATGGGCATATAGGTCCCGCTATTTGTTATTTACTGTAGAGGTGTTTCGGTCATGTCTACATAGTTCTCGAACCCGTCAGGTCTGCTCACTTAAGGTTCGGTGACGTTTCGATAGTATTGGGTTATGTATCTTGGTGACCAAAGGTTGTTCGGAGTCCTGGATGAGATCCCGGACATCATGAGGAGCTACGGAATGGTCTGAAGGTAAATATTGATATATAGGAAGTCCCGTTTTGGCCACCGGAAAAGTTCCAGGCTCATCGATAATGTAGTGGGAGTGTCGGGAGGGTGCCAGGGGACCATCGGGAGGGGTGTCTCGACCCAAAGGGCCTCATGGGATGTGAGAGGAGGAAGACCAGCCACTGGTGGGCTGGCCTAAGCCTCCCCTAAGGGCCCATGCGGCTGGGGTGAAGGAAAAGGCAAAAAGGGCCAAATTGGGAAGGAGTCCTAATAGGATTCCACCTCCCTTGTGGGAGGTGGATTCCTCCCTTGTTGCTTCGGCCGAAGCCTTACTTGGAGTAGGGGCCAAGTCTACCTCCTCTCCCTTCCTCCTTTATATATTGAGGGATTTTAAGGGCATCCCCTAACCCTAATTTCCACGTGCTGCCCTCTTCTTCCTCTAGATCTGTTTCTCCTCTAGATTGATTTCGTAGTGCTTGGCGAAGCCCTGCCGGATCAGCTCCACCACCGCTGCCGCGCCGTCGTGCTACCGGAGAACTCATCTACCTCTCCGCCCCTCTTGTTGGATCAAGAAGGTGGAGATCGTCATCGAGTTGCACGTGTGCTGAACGCGGAGGTGCCGTCCGTTCGGCACTAGTTCGGAAGGACCACGATGGGATCGCATGACGACTCGTGATGAGATTGCGGGACGGATCATGGTTGGATCTTGAAGACATTCGAGTACATCAACCGCGTTTCGTAATGCTTATGCTTAGCAATTTACAATGGTATGAAGATCCACTCTCCCTCTCATAGATGCTCATCACCATGGATAGATCTTGCATGTGCGTAGGATTTATTTTGTTTCCCATGCAGCGTGCCCCAACAACAATACCTTCAGCAAATTAGGGTAGGGTTTCGGCCCCTCTTTGTGCTCCTAATATGATTCTTGCGCAAATAGGTTAAGTTCATATACAATCCACATATGCAATGCTCCTAACCAGAAGAAATCTCCATTAGATTAGAGAACAAAAAGGTTTTAGGTTTAATCGTCCGCCAACTTGATCTTGGTGTCACTAAGTCAGAAAAATTGGTCTTAAAGATTTGTGTTGTAGGGCTACAGAGAAAAATCTCGATGAAACCGAGTTGCTCTTTTCGATGAAACTAAAAAGGCTGCCAAGTTTCTGTTAAAGAGTTTGTTTGTCTCGGTGGCTCCAATTTTTTTGACTCGGTGGAACCGAAATCCTCTTGGCAGAAAGTTAAACTTATGACTTTGAGTTCAAATTTGCAATAATTTTCCGAATTTTTATGATGCTTATCCCCTCTGCTCCTCTATATTCTATTCACAGAGTCAACATGTCAGATCAGATGACGGCCATAATGATTTCAGAAAGAGGGATGTTGACATGAGTTCAGGGACAAGTTCAAAAGCCAGTTCCTCATCTTCAGAGGATCCATGCACCCCAAGGTCTCATGGATTACCCAAGGCTGCCACGAGGGCAAGAAGGAAGTTAAATTCCGATGAAGAGGACTAATATTTTGTGCCCGAGGAAGTACTTGCCAAGAAGTAGCAGGACAAGAAGGAGAAGGCTGCTAAGAAATCTACCACTGATGCCACTTTTGCTAAGAGGCCAGTGAGGAAAGAATATGCCAATACTGAGGCAATGAGAGCACCTGAGAGTGCTAGATCAAACACTTCTATATCTATTGAGACTTCAAGGAGCTCTATGCCTAAGAAGGCAGGTGAGAAGAAGAGATCAAGGAAGAGGATTGTTCATGTCATTGGCAGACCTACCTTTATGTATGAAGACCCAACTGAGGCTGAGGAAGAGGAAGAGGAGGAAGAGCCAGCTGCCAAGGCTCCTCCTTCCAAGAATAAGAAGTTGCTTGCAGATTCTATGCCTAGACAAGCTCCATCCAAGAGCAAGAAATCAGCTCCAAAGAAGCATGCAACACTCAAGCCTAAGAGGACCACTAGAGGTATTCCTCTTTCTGCAAAGAACAATGGTTCTACTTCCAGAGATGATGAGGACGGAAACTTGATAGTTTTGAGGAAGCTGAGGTCACACATGCCTGAACACAATGATGCTCATCCAGTAGCTGAAGACATGAAGAAGAGAAGAGATTCAGGGATGAGAACAAGGAGATAAAATGACCTCTACGCCTCCAGAAGGGAGACTGCTGTGGATGACATGTTCTACACTAAAAAACAACATGATTTCTATGAGACTGTCCTATTGGACAAGTGCCCAACAGTCAGTGACATGAGATATGTTGACTGGGCCTACATCAAGGAACATGAGAACTACTTTCCCAGTGTGCAGGACAACTTCAGCTGCATTTATATTGAGAAAGTTCACTGCCTGGAATGACGATATGATCATGCAGTTATACTCCACAGCTCACTTCTATCCAGATGGTCGTACCATCTGGATGACTAAGGGAGTTAGATATCAGTCTACAATGGATGAGTGGGCTACCATCTTAGGAGCCCCACAGGTAGAGGAAGGAGATCTTGATGTCTATGCTGAGGCCAAGATGAGTCACAACTCAATGGCCAGTATGCATAAGGAAATCCTGCCACTCATGTGCATTAATATAAGCTTGGCTCTGTCTATCACTTGCAAGTAGGACTACCCACCACCAACACTATCTTGAGGTATACTTTGACGCCCAAGTCTGGGGATGATAAGATGATCAGGGGGTACTCCATCAATATGCTGCATCACATAGACACCCACACCAGTTCCGAGTGATGGATTTGATTGTTGAGATAACCGGGAGGACAATTGCTGATTAGAAACAATCATGTGGATATGCACCATACATTCATATACTCATCAACTCCAAGATGGAGAAGAATGTTTATGCACTTGATCGTCCTCACATGTCACTTCAGCTAGATTTTGAAGACAATGTTGTAGTGATGGATCCCAGTTATCCCAATTCATCTATTGCACAGGCAGAGGCAGAAGCTGCTAGAGCCACTAGTGCTCAGGTTCCCAAGACAAAGAGTGAGCAGATGGCATACCTTATCAGCACCATCCAAGGGATGGAGACGGACATCAAAGAAATTTTGCTAAACCAAGGAAGTCTTGAGAGGATTGTGGAAGATAAGTTCACTACTTTGAACAACAAGGTGGATGAGCTGACGAAGACTGTGGATGAGCTCAAGAAGGAAGTGGATGCAGTGCCTAGTCCTCATTCCACTAATGATGATGATGATGATGATGATGATGATGATGATGATGATGATGATGGTGATGATGATGATGATGATGATGATAACCCTCCTCTAAAAACCAACACTCAGTTCAAGACCCAGACTAGGACACCTACTGTGCCAGCTCCAGAGTCAATGCCTACTTCATCAGCACCTGCCACAGCTCCATCAGTTCCTCCTGCACCTCCAACGTCTACTACACCACCTTAGAGGACTTCAGCCGAAGCATTTGCGGATTCTCTTCTCTTGACTCCTTCGACATCTACATGAGCCGCTTCATCATCTCATGGAGGAGACCAAGCCCAGAGCGAAATTTAGCTCTATAACTTTGGACTTTTTGGTAACTTGTTGCCAAAGTGGGAGAAGTTATAGACCATAGGTCTTCGAGAGAGAGTGTGTTGCAAATTGGTTGCTCTCTGCAGTTTGAAAACATTTGGCTTATCACTCATTTGTTTAAAACTTAGTTGGTGTTTGATCATATACTCTTTGTGTGATGCTACTACTTGCTATCCTTGAGATGTCTATATAATGATCATTCACTATTGTTTGGTGTGATGTGCTTTTGTAATTCACTCATATTAATTCTTGCACACCACCAAGTTGTATGTGACATGGAACCATGACCCATGATCCTAATTGATTGTTGATACTCGTTATCTGCGTTGGGTTTTCCATGAAGAGGAACGAGTTATCACAACACAAAGTGGGTAAGTATTTCCCTCAATTGTGAAACCAAGGTTTATCCAACTAATAGGAATTCCAATCCTCAACCGTCTTCAGTGGTTGCATACAAAAGAACAAACAACTTGCACCCAACACCGGGAACAGGGTTGTCAATTCTATTGATCTCGTCATTTGCAAGCAAGTGAGTTGTGTAGATAATTGTAAATTGAAAAATAAAATAAAAGCAAATAAATAACAGCAAGGTAATGAAAGCATTTGTGAATATATAAGTGAATAGACCCGGGTGTTGGGGAACGTCGCATGGGAAACAAAAAAATTCGTATGCACACGCAAGATCTATCCATGGTGATGAGAATCTACGAGAGGAAGAGTGGATCTACATACCCTTGTAGATCATTAAGCGGGAAGCGTTATGAAATGCGGTTGATGTAGTCAAACGTCTTCGCAA
The DNA here is from genome assembly GCA_022496015.1 of Hordeum marinum. Lineage (NCBI taxonomy): Eukaryota > Viridiplantae > Streptophyta > Magnoliopsida > Poales > Poaceae > Hordeum > Hordeum marinum. Next base: position 374,243,748 of record CM039673.1, read on the forward strand.
TCCAAATCGCCGAGCGTCCCACGATCCCATCACGATCCATCTCGCGATCCAATCATGATCCGTCCCGGCATCCCATCACGATCCATCCCGCGATCAAATCACGAATCGTCTCACGATCCTGATCACGGTCCTTCTGATCTAGCCCCGAACGGATGGCACCCTCGCATTCAGCACACGTACATATCGATGACAATCTCCGCCTTCTTGATCCAGCAAGAGGGGTCGGAGAGGTAGATGAGTTCTCCGGCAGCGCGACGACGCGGCGGCGGCGGCGGTGGAACTATTCCGACAGGGCTTTGCCTAAGCACCGCCGAAACTAGACTAAAGGAGAAAACGATCTAGAGGAAGTAGAGGAAGCACGTGGCACTTAGGGTTAGCTCTCCCCTCTAAATCCTCTAGCATATATAGGAGGGAGGGAGGGGAGGAGGCAGCCTCAAACCCTCAAGGGTTGGCCGAAATTGGAGGTGGAGGAGTGCTACTCCAATCCTACTAGGAGTAGGATTCCTCCTCTCCACTTGGAAACCCTTTCCACCTTTCCACCTTTGGGTTTTTCCCACCCTCAGCGGCATAGGCCTTAGTGGGGGGGTCGGCCAGCTGGCTAGGGGCTGGCTTGACTCCTCCCACGGACCATGAGGTCCTTTGGGTCGAGACACCCCTCCCGATGGCCCCTGGTACCCTCCCGACACTCCGGGTACACTACCGAAGTACCCGAAACATTTCCGGTGACCAAAACAGGACTTCCTATATATCAATCTTTACCTCCGGACCAATCCAGAGCTCCTCGTGATGTCCAGGATCTCATCCGGGATTCCGAACCACCTTCTCTCACCACCATACATAACTCTACTATACCGAAACGTCACCGAACCTTAAGTGTGCAGACCGTGCGGGTTCGAGAACTATGTAGACATGACTGAGAGACCTCCACGATCAATAACCAATAGCGGGACCTGGATGCCCATATTGGTTCCTACATATTCTACGAAGATCTTTATCTATTGAACCTCTATCAAGGATTCAGTTAATCTCGTACGTTGTTCCCTTTGTTCTTTGGTATGTTACTTGCCCGAGATTCGATCGTCGGTATCTCTATACCTAGTTCAATCTCGTTACCGACAAGTCTCTTTACTTGTTCTATAATATAAGATCCCGTGGCTAACACTTAGTCACATTGCTTGCAAGGCTTATTGTGTTGTTGTATTGCTGAGTGGGCCCTGAGATACCTATCCGTCACACGGAGTAACAAATCCCAGTCTCTGTCCATGCCCACTCAACAGACACCCTCGGAGATACCTGTAGAGCATCTTTATAGTCACCCAGTTACGTTGTGATGTTTCATACACACAAGGTATTCCTCCGATGTCAGTGAGTTGCATGATCTCATGGTCATAGGAACAGATACTTGACATGGAGAAAACTATAGCAATAAACTGACACGATCATATGCTATGTTTATAGTTTGGGTCTTGTCCATCACATCATTCTCCTAATCATGTGATCCCGTTATCAAATGACATCTCATGTCTATGGCTAGGAAACCTTGACCATCTTTGATCAACGAACTAGTTTACTAGAGGCATATTAGGGACATTGTGTTGTGTATGTACCCACACATGTATTTGTGTTTCCAATCAATACAATTATAGAATGGATAATAAACGATTATCACGAACAAGGAAATACAATAATAAACAATTAATTATTGCCTCTAGGGCATATTTCCAACAGTCTCCCACCTGCACTAGAGTCAATAATCTAGTTCACATCACCATGTGATTTACATTGTTATGAATCTAACACCCAATGAGTTCTGGGCTTCGATCATGCTTTGCATGTGAGAGAGGTCTTTGGTCAACGGGTTTGCGACATTGAGATCCGTGTGTACTTTGCAAATCTCTATGTCATACTATAGACACTGCTACCACACTCCACTTGGAGCTATTCCAAATGGCTGCTCCACTATACGTATCCGGATTGCTACTCAGAGTCATCTGGATTGGTGTTAAAGCTTGCATCGATGTAACCCTTTACAACGAAATCTTTATCACCTCCATAACCAAGAAATATTTCCTCAGTCCTCTAGTTACTAAGGATAATCTTGACCGCTGTCTAGTGATCCACTCCTGTATCACTCTTGTACCCCTTGACAGACTCATGGCAAGGCACACATAGGTGCGGTACACAACATGACATACTATATAGAGTGTATGGATAAGGCATAGGGGACGACCTTCGTCCTTTATCTTTCTTCTGCCGTGGTTGAGCTTTGATTCTCACTCAACTCCACACCTCACAAATCAGGCAAGAACTCGTTCTTTGACTGATCCATTTTGAACTCTTTCAAGATCTTGTCAGGGTATGTACTCATTGAAAGTTTTATCAGATGTCTTGATCTACCTCTACAGATAAAGATGCCCAATATTTAAGTAGCTTCATTCCAGGTTTTCTTTTAAAAAACTCCTTTTCAAACAACCCTTTATGCTTTCTAGAAATTCTACATCATTTCTGATCAAAAATATTTCATCCACATATACTTATCAGAAATTCTATAGTGCCCCCACTCACTTTATTGTAAATAAAACTTTCTCATAAAATTTGTATAGACTCAAAAAAACTTTGATCACCTCATCAAAGTGTATATTCCAACTCCAAGATGCTTGCTCCAGTCCATAGAAGGATCGCCGGAGCTTGCATAGATTTTAGCATCCTTAGAACTGACAAAACCTTCTGGTTGCATCACAGACAACCTTTCCTCACGAATATCGTTAAGGAAACAATGTTTTGACATCCATCTACAAGATTTCGTAATTGAAAAATGCAGCAACTGCTAACATAATTCCAACAGACTTTAGCATCGCTATGGGTGAGAAAGTCTCATCGTAGTCAACTCCTTGAACTTGTGAAAACCCCTTTGCCACAAGTCGAGATTTATAGACGGTGACATTACCGTCCGCGTTCGTCTTCCTTTTAAAGATCCATTTGTTCTAAATGGCCTTTCACCCTTGAGGTAATACTTCCAAAGCCCATACTTTTGTTTTCTTACATGGATCCCATCTTAGATTGCATGGCCTCTAACCATTTCTTGGAATCTAGGCCCATCATCGCTTCTCCATAGCTCGTAGGTTCATTGTTGTCCAACAACATGACCTCTAAGACAGGATTGCCGTACCACTTAGGAGCAGTACGTGTCCTTGTCAACCTACGAGGTTCGATAGTAACTTGATCTGAAGCTTCACGATCATCATCATTGACTTCCTCTTTAACTAACGTAGGGTCCACAGAAACAATTTTCTACGTTGTGCTACTCTGTGGTTGAAACAAAGGTTCAACAACCTCATCAAGTTCTATCTTCCTCCCACTCAATTCTTTCAAGAGAAACTCTTTCTTGAGAAAGCACACATTTTATCATCAAACACTTTGTGCTTGGATCTAAGATAGAAGGTTTACCAAACTGTTACAATAGGGTATTCTATGAAGATGCATTTGTCCGCTTTGGGTTCGAGCTCATTAGGTGAAAGCCCTTTTTCACATAAGCTTCGCAGCCCAAACATTAAGAAATGACAGCTTAGGTTTCCACCAAACCAAAATTCATATGGTGTCATCTCAACGGATTTAGATGGTGCCCCTTTTAAAGTGAATGTAGTTGTCTTTAATGCGTAACCCCAAAACGATAGTGGCAAATCGATAAGAGACATCATAGTTCGCACCATATCCAATAGAGCACGATTACAACATTCATACACACCATCATACTATGGTGTTCCAGGTGGCGTGAGCTGTGGAACAAATTCCACATTGTCTTAAGTTGTATACCAATACTCGTAACTCAGGTATTTACCTCCACCATCATATCGTAGACATTTTATCTCCTTGTCACGATGATCTCAAACTTCACTCTGATTTTGTTTGAACTTTTCAAACGTTTCAGAGTTGTGTTTTATTAACTAAATATCCCCATATCTACTCAAATCATCAGTGAAGGTAGGAGAATAACGATATCCACCGCATGCTACAACACTCGTTGGTCCAAATACATCAACGTGTATCATTTCCAATAAGCCACTTGCCCGCTCCATCATACCGGAAAACAGGGTCTTAGTCATCTTGCCCCTAAGGCATGGTCCGCATGGCTCAACCGATTCGAAATCGAATGAGCCAAAGATCCATTAGCATGGAGTTTCTTCATGCGCTTTACACCAATATGACATTTAGAGGAAGTGGCATAGGGATGTGGTACTATCATTATTAACTTTGTATCTTTTGGCATCAATATTATGAACATGTGTATCACTATGATCAAGATTCGATAATCCATTCTCATTGGGTGCATGACCGTTGAAGGTATTATTCATGTAAACAGAATAACCATTATTCTCTAACTTAAATGAATAACTGTATTGCAATAAACATGATCTAATCATGTTCATGCTCAATGCAAACACCAAATAAAATTTATTTAGGTTCATCACTAATCTCGAAGGTAGAGAGAGCATGTGATGGTGATCACATCAACCTTGGAAACACTTCCAATACTCATCGTCATCTCACCCTTAGCTAGCCTCCGTTTATTCCTTAGCTTTTATTTCAAGTTACTAATATTTAGCAACCGAAATGGTATCCAATACCCAGGTGCTACTAGGAGTACTAGCAAGGTACACATAAATAACAGGTATAGCAAATATACTTATGTCGACGTTGCCAAACTTCTTATCTACCAAGTATCTAGGGTTGTTCCGCTTCAGTGACCGTTCTCCTCATAATAGAAGCACTTAGTCTCAGGTTTGGGTTTAACCTTGGGTTTCTTCACTGGAGCAGCAAATGACTTGCCATCCATGAAGTTTCCCTCCTAGCCTTTTCCCTTCTCAAAACTGGTGGTTTCACTAACCATAAAAACTTGATGCTCCTTCTTGATTTCTACCTTAGCGGTGTCAAACATCATGAATAGCTCAGGGATAATTATTTCCATCCCTGCCATTTTATAGTTCATCACGAAGCTCTAGTAGCTTAGTGATAGTGACTTGGAGAACTATATCAATCACTATCTTATCTAGAAGATCAAATCCCACTCGATTCAAGCGATTGTAGTACCCAAACAATCTAAGCACATGCTCACCAATTGAGCTATTCCCCTTCATCTTGCAGGCCAAGAATCTTGTTGGAGGTCTCATACCTCTCAACACGGGCACAAGCCTGAGATCCCAATTTTAGCTCTTAGAACATCTCATATGTTCCATGACATTCAAAACGTTTTGGAGCCTCAATTCTAAGACATAATGCATGACACACTAAACTATCAAGTAGCCATCAGAACATGCCTGTCAGATGTTCACAACATCTACGGATGACTCTTGAGGGGGTGGGCACCGAGCGGAGAATTAAGGACATAAGCCTTCTGTGTAGCAATGAGGACAATCCTCAGATCACAGACCCAGTCCGCAATATTGCTACCATCATCTTTCAACTCTATTTCCCTAGGAACATATAAAAAAATCAAGGGAGCTACAGCGCGAGCTAGTAATCTACAACATAATTTGCAAAGACATTTTGACTATGTTCGTGATAATGAGTTTAGTTAATCATATTACTTCAAAACTCCCACTCAAATTAACATCCTCTGGTCATTCGAGTGTCACGTGATCCAAATCCACCAACTCAAGTCCGATCATCATGTGAGTTGAGGTGGTTTCAATGGTGAACATCTTCATGTTGATCATATCTACTATATGACTCATGTTTGACCTTTCGGTCTCTTGTGTTCCGAGGCCATGTCTATACATGCTAGGCTCTTCAATTTTAACCCAAGTGTTTAGCACGTGCAACACTGGCTTGCACCCGTTGTATGTGAATGTAGAGTCTATCACACCAGATCATCACGTGGTATCTCGAAACGACGAACTTTTACAGCGGTGCACACTCGGGAAGAACACAATTTTATCTTGAAATTTAAGTGAGGAATAACCTTATAATGCTACCGTCGTCCTAAGAAAAATAAGATGCATGAAAGGATTAACATCACATGCAAATCATAAGTGACATGATATGGCCATGGACTTGTGCTTTTGAGCTGCATATCCAAACCATCGGCATGATCTCCATCGTCACTGGCATGACACCATGATCTCCATCATCTTGATCTCCATCAATGTGTTGCCATGAGGTTGTCGTGCCAACTGTTGCTTCCACGACTATTGCTAACTCATAGCGACGAAGTAAAGCAAAAATGGCAAAAATAAATTAAAGACAACCCTATGGCTCCTGCCGGTACTGTACTCATCGACACGCAAGTCATGATATTCTATACAAAACATGATCATCTCATACATCACATATATCTCATCATGTAATTGTCCATATCACATCACAACATACCCTGCAAAAACAAGTTAGACGTCCTCTAATTGTTGTTGCATGTTTTACGTGGCTACTATGGGTATCTAGCAAGAATGATTCTTACCTACGCAAAACCACAACGGTGATACACAAATTGCTATTCAACCTTCTCAAGGACCGCCTCAATCAAATCTGATCCAACTAGAGTAGGAGAAACAGACACCTACCAGCCTTCTTGTGCAACAAAGTTACATGTCGGTTGATGGAACCGATCTCTCATAAGCGTACAAGTAAGGTTAGTCTAAGCTGCTTCATCCCACAATACCGCTGAAAGAAGAAAAGACTAAGGGAGGAAGTAATATGAATATCAACGCCCACAAACTCCTTTGTGTTCTACTCAAGATCTCATCTACGCATAGACCTAGCTCATGATGCCACTGTTGGGGAACGTCGCATGGGAAATAAAAAAATTCCTATGTACATGCAAGATCTATCCATGGTGATGAGCATCTACGAGGGGGAGAGTGGATGCACATACCCTTGTAGATCGGTAAGCGGGAAGCATTAAGAAACACAGTTGATGTAGTTGAACGTCTTCACGATCCAAATCGCCGAGCGTCCCGCGATCCCATCACGATCCATCTTGCAATCTAGTCACGATCCGTCCTAGGATCCCATCACAAATCGTCCCACTATCAAATCATGAATCGTCTCGCGATCCTGATCACGGTCCTTCCGATCTAGCGCCGAATGGACGACAACTCCGCGTTCAACACAATTATAGCTCGATGACAATCTCCGCCTTCTTGATCCAGAAAGAGGGGGCAGAGAGGTAGATGATTTCTCTGGTAGTGCGACGAAGCGGCGGCGGTGGTGGTGGAACTATTCCGGTAGGGCTTCGCCTAAGCACCGCGGAAACTAGACTAAAGGAGAAAACGATCTAGAGGAAGTAGAGGGAGCACATGGAAATTAGGGTCATCTCTCCCCTCTAAATCCTCTAGTATATATAGGAGGTAGGGAGGGGAGGAGGCAGCCTCAAACCCTGAAGGCTTGGCCGAAATTGGAGGTGGAGGAGTCCTACTCCAATCCTACTAGGAGTAGGATTCCTCCTCTCCACTTGGAAACCCTTTCCACCTTTCCACCTTTGGGTTTTTCCCACCCTTAGCTGCATGGGACTTAGTGGGGGTTCGGACAGCCCACTAGGGGATGTCTTGACTCCTCCCACAGACCCTGAGGTTCTTTGGGTCAAGACACCCCTCCCGATGGCCCCCGGTACCCTCCCGGCACTCCCGGTACACTACCGAAGCACCCGAAACTTTTCCGGTGACCAAAACAAGACTTCCTATATATCAATCTTTATCTATGGACCATTCCGGAGCTCCCCATGACGTCCAGGATTTCATCTGGGACTCTGAACCACCTTTGGTCACCACCATACATAACTCTACTATACCAAAACGTCACCCAACCTTAAGTGTGCAGACCCTACGGGTTCGAGAACTATGTAGACATGACCGAGAGACCTCCGCGGTAAATAACCAATAGTAGGACCTGGATGCCCATATTGGTTCCTACATATTCTATGAAGATATTTATCGGTTGAACCTCTATGTCAAGGATTTAGTTAATCCCGTACGTTATTCCCTTTGTTCTTCGGTATGTTACTTGCCCGAGATTCGATCGTCGGTATCTCTATACCTAGTTCAATATCTATACTGACAAATCTCTTTACTCATCCCGTAATACAAGACCCCATGGATAACACTTAGTCACATTGCTTGCAAGGCTTATTGTGATGTTGTATTACCGAGTGGGCCCTGAGATACCTCTCTGTCACACGGTGTAACAAATCCCAGTCTTGATCCATGCCCACTCAATATACACCCTCGGAGATACCTGTAGAGCATCTTTATAGTCACCCAGTTACGTTGTGACGTTTGATACAAACAAGGTATTCCTCCGGTGTCAGTGAGTTGCATGATCTCATGGTCATAGGAACAGATACTTGACATGCAGAAAACTATAGCAATAAACTGACATGATCATATGCTATGTTTATAGTTTGGGTCTTGTCCATCACATCATTCTCTTAATCCTCAACCGTCTTCAGCGACTTCACACAAAGAAACAAACAACTTGCACCCAACGAGGGCAAGAGGGTTGTCAATCCCCTTGATCTCGTTATTTGCAAGCAAATGAGGTTTGTAGATAATTGTAAATTGCAAAATAAAATAAAACACAAATAATGGCAGCAAGGTAGTAGTAGCGTTTGTAAATATATAAGTGAATAGACCCGGGGGCCGTAGTGTTCCCTAGTAGCAGCTCTCATGGCAAAGGCATATGGTGGGTAAACAAATTACTTTTGGGCAATTGATAGAAAAGCGAATAATTATGCGATGTTCACAAGAATGATCATGTGTATATAGGTATCACGTCCATAAGAAAATAGGCCGACTCTTGCCTGCACCTATTACTATTACTCCACTTCAAGAGCGCTTCTATGCTTGCCTCTCTACGTATTAAGTAAAAACAGAGTAATGCTTGGAGAACAATGACATGATGTAGACAAAGTAAACTCAATTAATATGAATAAACCCCATCGTTTTATCCTTACTAGCAGCAACACAAAGACGCATCATGTCCCTTTCTGTGAGTGGGATATAGAAATTTGCCAGGTTGAACCTACTACGACGCACCGCTTGTTGGAAATATGCCCTAGAGGCAATAAATAAAGTGTTTATTATTGTATTTACTTGTTCATAATAATCATTTATTATCCATGCTATAATTGTATTAATTGGAAACATGGATACATGTGTGGATACATAGACAAACACAATGTCCCTAGTATGCCTCTAGTGAACTAGCTCGTTGACTGAAAGATGGTTAAAGTTTCCTAGCCATGGACATGAGATGTCATTTGATAAACGGGATCACATCATTAGGAGAATTATGTTCTAGATAAGACCCAAACTACAAACGTAGCTTATGATCGTGTCAGTTTATTGCTACTGTTTTCTGCATGTCAAGTATATGTTCCTATGACCATGAGATCATGCAACTCACAGATATCGGAGGAGTACCTTGTGTGTATCAAACATCGCAACGTAACTGGGTGACTATAAAGGCGCTCTACAGGTGTCTCCGAGGGTTTCTGTTGAGTTGGCATGGATCAAGACTGGGATTTGTTACTCCGTGTGACGGAGAGGTATCTCAGGGCCCACTCGGTAATACAACATCACAATAAGCCTTGCAAGCAATGTGACTAAGTGATGGTCACGGGATCTTGTATTATGGAACGAGTAAAGAGACTTGCCAGTAACGAGGTTGAACTAGGTATGGAGATACCGACGATCGAATCTCGGGCAAGTAACATACCGAAGAACAAAGGGAACATCATACGGGATTAACTGAATCCTTGACATAGAGGTTCGACCGATAAAGATCTTCGTAGAATATGTAGGAACCAATGTGGAAATCTAGGTCCCGCCATTGGTTATTGACCATAGAGGTGTCTCGGTCATGTCTACATAGTTCTCGAACCCACAGGGTCTGCACACTTAAGGTTTGGTGACGTTTCGGTAGTATAGAGTTATGTATGGTGGTGACCGAAGTTTGTTTGCAGTCCCGGATGAGATCCCAGACGTCATGAGGAGCTCCGAAATGCTCCGTAGGTAAAGATTCATATATAGGAAGTCCCTTTTTGGTCACCGGAAAAGTTTCGGACTCATCGGTAGTGTACCGGGAGTGCCGGTAGTGTACCGGGAGGGGTATTTCGACCCAAGAGGCTTCATGGGCTGTGGTAGAGTGAATATCAGCCCTTAGTGGGCTGGTGGAAACTCCCACGCAAGGCCCATGTGGCTGGAAGAAAAAACCCAATAGGAAAAGGTGGGAAAAAAGGCAAAAAGGAGCAATCCTAGTCCTACTAGGATTGGAGGAGGAGAGTCCTCCTCCACCTCCCACTTCGGCCGAACCAAGCTTGGCTTGGTGGCCAAGCTTCCTCCTCTCCTCCTCTCTTCCTATATATACTGGTGGTATTGAGGGTTTTTGCACTAGATTTTTCAGCCACGTGCTACCCGTTCCTCCAGTGCATAGTTTCTCCTCTAGATTGGTTTTCTGCAGTGCTTAGGCGAAGCCCTGCCGAAATTGCTCCACCACCATCGCCGCAGCAGCATCAGGCTGCCGGAGAACTTTTTTTCCTCTCCACTCCTTCTTGCTGGATCAAGACGGTGGAGATCGTCATCAAGCTGTACGTGTGCTGAACACAGAGGTGTCGTCCGTTCGGTGCTAGATCGGAAGGATCGTGATCAAGTTCGTGAGACGGTTCGTGATCAAGTTCGTGGGACGGATCGTGATTGCATCGTGGGACGGATCGTGATTGGATTGCGGGACGCACGGTGATTTGGATCGCGAAGACGTTCGACTACACCAACCGTGTTTCTTAATGCTTCCCGCTTAGCGATCTACAAGGGTATGTAGATCCACTCTCTCTCTCGTAGATGCTCATCACCATGGATAGATCTTCGTGTGCGTAGGAATTTTTTTGTTTCTCATGCAACGTCCCCTTTAGTGGTATCAGAGCTAGGTCTATGTGTAGATGAGATATCGAGTAGAACACAAAAGGTTTGTGGGCGTTGATGCTTAGATTGCTTCCTCCCTTGGTCGGATTTTGGTTCAGCAGTATTGTGAGATGAAGCGGCCCGGACCAACATTACTCGTACGCTTACGAGAGACCGGTTCCCTCGATGCAACTTGTTGCCTAGATGGCTTGCGGGTGTCAGTTTCTCTCACTTTAGTTGGATCGGATTCGACAAAGGCGGTCCTTGAGAAGGTTGAAAAGCAAATTATGTATCACCATTGTGGTTTATGCGTAGGTGAGAATCGTTCTTGCTAGAAACCAGTAGCAGCCACGTAAAACATGCAACAACAATTAGAGGACATCTAACTTGTTTTTGCAGGGTATGTTGTAATGTGATATGGCCAATTACATGATGTGATATATGTGATGTATGAGATGATCATGTGATGTATAGAATTTCACGAATTGCATGTCGATGAGTACGGCAACCGGTAGGAGCCATAGGGTTGTCTTTAATTATGGTATGACCTGCGTGTCAATCATTAAGTGCTATGTAATGCTTTACTTTATCACTAAACGGTAGCAATAGTAGTAGAAGCATGCAGGGCGTGACAACCTCGATGGCGACACATTGATGGAGATCAAGATGATGGAGATCATGGTGTCGTGCAGGTGCTTTCAAGATGGAGATCTAACACAAGTTCATGGCCATATCATGTCACTTATGAATTGCATGTGATGTTAGCCCTTTTATGCACCTTGTTATGCTGAGTACGACGGTAGCATTATAAGGTGATCCCTCACTTAAATTTCAAGATAAAATTGTGTTCTCCCCGAGTGTGCACCGTTGCGAAAGTTTGTCATGTTGAGACACCACGTGATGATCAGGTGTGATAGACTCTATGTTCACATACAGCGGGTGCAAGCCAGTGTTGCACGCGCAGAACACTCGGGTTAAACTTGACGAGCCTAGCATGTACATACATGGCCTCGGAACACAAGAGACCAAAAGGTCGAACATGAGTCATATAGTAGATATGATGAACATAATGATGTTGACCATTGAAGCCACCTCATCTCACGTGATGATCGGACTTGAGTTGGTGGATTTGGATCATGTGACACTCAGATGACCTGAGGGATGTCAATTTGAGTGGGAGCTTTAGTAATTTTATAAACTAAACTCATTATCTTGAACAATAGTCTAAGTGAACTTTGCATATTTATGTTGTATATCAATGGCTCGCGCAGTAGCACCCCTGAATTTTAATGCGTTCCTAGAGAAAGGTAAACTGAAAGATGATGGAAGTAACTTTGTTGACTAGGCCCGTAATTTGAGGATTATCCTCACGGCTTCCCAGAAATCATATGTCCTTGATGCACCGCTTGGTGACCAACCAGAAGACATGACCTCCGAAGACGTTAAGAACGCTTGGGAGGCACGTACTGGAGATTACTCAATAGTTCAGTGTGCAATATTGTATGGCTTAGAACCGGGACTTCAAAGATGTTTTGAACATCATGGAGCATATGAGATGTTCCAGGAGTTGAAGTTTATCTTTCAGAAGAACGCCCGAATCGAGAGGTATGAAACCTCCGATAAGTTCTATGCTTGCAAGATGGAGGAGAACGAGTCTATCAGTGAACATATACTCAGAATGTCTGGGTATTCAACTCGTCTAGCGGAGTTGGGAATTGCCCTTCCGCCAGAGGCGATCACTGACAGAGTTCTTCAATCACTGCCACCTAGTTACAAGAGCTTTGTGATGAACTATAACATGCACGGGATGAACAAGTCAGTCGCCGATCTATTTGCAATGCTAAAAATCACTGAGTCTGAAATCTAGAAAGAACATCAAGTGTTGATGGTCAATAAAACCACTAGTTTCAAGAAAAATGGCAAAGTCAAGGGCAAGGGCAAGAAGGGTAAAACCAAGAAGGATGGCAAAGCAGTTACTACTCCTGCAAAGAAGCCCAAGCATGGACCCAAGCCAGAAACTGAGTGCTTTCATTGCAATGGAACCGGTCACTGGAAGCGGAACTGCCCCAAGTACCTGGCTGACAAGAAGGCGGCCAACGACAAACAAGGTATATATGATATACATGTTATTGATGTGTACCTTACTAGCTCTCGTAGTAGTGCCTGGGTATTTGATACCAGTTTGGTTGCTCACATTTGCAACTCAAAGCAGGAACTACGGAATAAACGAAGGCTGGCAAAGGACGAAGTGACGATGCGCGTGGGAAATGGTTCCAAGGTTGATGTGATCGCCGTCGGCACGCTCTCTCTTCGATTACCATCGGGATTAGTGATGAACCTAAATATTGTTATTTAGTGCCTGCGTTAAGCATGAACATTATATCTGGGTCTTGTTTATTGCGAGACTGTTACTCATTTAAATCAGAGAATAAAGGTTGTTCTATTTATATGAGTAATATCTTTTATGGTCATGCACCCAATGTTAGGGGTTTATTCATATTGAATCTTGATAGTGATGACACACATGTTCATAACATTGATGCCAAAAGATGTAGAATTGATAATGATAGTACCACTTTCTTGTGGCACTGCCGTTTAGGTCATATTGGTGTAAAATGCATGAGGAAGCTCCATGCTGATGGACTTTTGGAGTCACTTGATTTTGAATCACTTGCCACATGTGAACCATGCCTCATGGGCAAGATGACTAAAACGCCGTTCTCTAGAACAATGGAACGAGTGAGTGACTTATTGGAAATCATACACATTGATGTGTGCGGTCCAATGAATGTTGCAGCGCGTGGTGGATATCATTATTTTCTCACCTTCACCGATGACTTAAGTAGATATGGGTATATTTACTTAATGAAACACAAGTCTGAAATGTTTGAAAAGTCCAAGCAATTTCAGAGTGAAGTTGAGAATCATCGTAACAAGAAGATTAAGTTCTTGCGATCTGATCGAGGAGGTGAATATCTTAGTTATGAGTTTGGCAGTCACTTAAGACAGTGTGGAATTGTTTCACAGTTGACACCGCCTAGAACACCACAGCGTAATGGTGTGTCCGAACGTCGTAATCGAACCTTATTAGATATGGTGCGTTCTATGATGTCTCTTGCTGATTTGCCACTATCGTTTTGGGGTTATGCATTAGAGACAGCTGCATTCACTTTAAATAGGGCACCATCAAAATCTGTTGAGACGACGCCATATGAACTGTGGTTTGGCAAGAAGCCAAAGTTGTCGTTTCTTAAAGTTTGGGGATGTGATGCTTATATCAAAAAGCTTCAGCCCGAAAAGCTGGAACCCAAAGCGGAGAAATGCATCTTCATAGGACACCCGAAAGAGATAGTCGGGTATACCTTCTATCTCAGATCCGAAGGCAAAGTGTTTGTCACTAAAAATGGAACATTTCTTGAGAAAGAGTTTCTCTCGAAAGAATTGAGTGGGAGGAAAATAGAGCTTGATGAGGTTATTGAACCTTTACTTCAACCAAAAAGTAGCGCAATGCAGAAAGATGTTTCTGTGGAACCTATGAAGGTAGAAGAGGAAGTTAATGATGATGACCATGAAGCTTCGGATCAATCAGCTATTGAACCTCGTAGGTCGACAAGGCCGCGTACTACCCCTGAGTGGTACGGCAACCCTGTCTTGGAGGTCATGTTGTTGGACAACAATGAACCTACGAGCTATGGAGGAGCAGTGATGGGCCTGGATTCCAAGAAATGGTTAGAGGCCATGAAATCTGAGATGGGATCCATGTATGAAAACAAAGTATGGACTTTGGAAGTATTACCTGAAGGGCGAAAGGCCATTCAGAACAAATGGATCTTTAAGAAGAAAACAGACGTGCACGATAATGTCACCGTCTATAAAGCTCAACTTGTGGCAAAGGGTTTTTCACAAGTTCAAGGAGTTGACTACGATGAGACTTTCTCACCCGTAGCGATGCTTAAGTCTGTCAGAATCATGTTAGCAATAGCTGCCTATTTCGACAATGAAATTTGGCAGATGGATGTCAAAACAGCGTTCCTTAACGGTTTCCTTGAGGAAGAGTTGTATATGATGCAACCCGAAGGTTTTGTCGATCCAGAGAATGCTGACAAAGTTTGCAAACTCCAGCGATCCATTTATGGACTGGTGCAAGCATCTCGGAGTTGGAATAAGCGCTTCAATGAGGTGATCAAAGCGTTTGAGTTTATACAAGTTTACGGAGAAGCTTGTATTTACAAGAAAGTGAGTGGGAGCTCTATAGCGTTTCTAGTATTATATGTGGATGACATATTGCTGATTGGAAACAATATAGAAATGCTGGAAAGCGTGAAGGAATATTTGAACAAGAGTTTTTCAATGAAGGACCTAGGAGAAGCTGCTTTCATATTAGGAATTAAGATCTATAGAGATAGATCGAGACACTTAATAGCACTTTCACAGAGGACATACCTTGATAAAGTTTTGAAGAAGTTCAAAATGGAACAGTCCAAGAAGGGGTTCTTGCCTGTGTTACAAGGTGTGAAGTTGAGTAAGACTCAATGCCCAGTAACTACAGAAGATAGAGAAAAGATGAGTGTCATCCCCTATGCTTCAGCCATAGGCTCTATCATGTATGCAATGCTGTGCACAAGACCCGATGTCAGCCTTGCCATAAGTATGGCCGGAAGGTTTCAAAGTGATCCTAGAATGGAGCACTGGCAAGCGGTCAAGAATATCCTTAGGTACCTGAAAAGGACTAAGGAAATGTTTCTTGTTTATGGAGGTGATGAAGAGCTCGTCGTAAAGGGTTACGTCGATGCAAGCTTTGACACTGATCCGGACGACTCTAATTCGCAAAACGGATACGTATTTATTCTTAACGGGGGAGCGGTAAGCTGGTGCAGTTCCAAGCAAAGCATGGTAGTTGATTCTACGTGCGAAGCGGAATACATCGCAGCCTCAAAGGCAGCGAAGGAAGGTGTCTGGATGAAGCAGTTCACGACAGATCTTGGAGTAGTGCCCAGTGCACTGAATCCAATGAACCTGTTCTGTGAAAACACTGGTGCCATTGCTCTGGCCAAGGAACCAAGGTTTCACAAGAGGACCAGACACATGAAGCGACGCTTCAACTCCATCCGCGATTACATCTTGGAGAAAGACATAAATATTTGCAAAGTGCACACGGATCTGAATGTTGAAGACCCGTTGACTAAACCTCTTCCAAGGGCTAAACATGATCAACACCAGAACTACATGGGTGTTCGATTCATTACAATGTAAATCACATAGTTATGTGAACTAGATTATTGACTCTAGTGAAAGTGGGAGACTGTTGGAAATATGCCCTAGAGGCAATAAATAAAGTGTTTATTATTGTATTTACTTGTTCATAATAATCGTTTATTATCCATGCTATAATTGTATTAATTGGAAACATGGATACATGTGTGGATACATAGACAAACACAATGTCCCTAGTATGCCTCTAGTGAACTAGCTCGTTGATTGAAAGATGGTTAAGGTTTCCTAGCCATGGACATGAGATGTCATTTGATAAACAGGATCACATCATTAGGAGAATGATGTGATGGACAAGACCCAAACTACAAATGTAGCTTATGATCGTGTCAGTTTATTGCTACTGTTTTCTGCATGTCAAGTATATGTTCCTATGACCATGAGATCATGCAACTCACAGATATCAGAGGAGTACCTTGTGTGTATCAAACGTCGCAACATAACTAGGTGACTATAAAGGTTCTCTACAGGTGTCTCCGAGGGTGTCAGTTGAGTTGGCATGGATCAAGACTGGGATTTGTTACTCCGTGTGACGAAGAGGTATCTCAGGGCCCACTCGGTAATACAACATCACAATAAGCCTTGCAAGCAATGTGACTAAGTGTTGGTCACAGGATCTTGTATTATGGAACGAGTAAAGAGACTTGCCAGTAATGAGGTTGAACTAGGTATGGAGATACTGACGATCGAATCTCGGGCAAGTAACATACCGAAGAACAAAGGGAACATCATACGGGATTAACTGAATCCTTGGCATAGAGGTTCGACCGATAAAGATCTTCGTAGAATATGTAGGAACCAATGTGGACATCCAGGTCCCGCCATTGGTTATTGACCATAGAGGTGTCTCGGTCATGTCTACATAGTTCTCGAACCCGCGGGGTCTGCACACTTAAGGTTTGGTGACGTTTCGGTAGTATAGAGTTATGTATGGTGGTGACCGAAGTTTGTTCAGAGTCCCGGATGAGATCCCAGACGTCACGAGGAGCTACAGAATGCTCTGGAGGTAAAGATTCATATATAGGAAGTCCCGTTTCGGTCGCCGGAAAAGTTTCGGGCTCATCGGTAGTGTACCGGGAGTGCCGGTAGTGTACCGGGAGGCCTACGGGAGGGGTATTTCGACCCAAGAGGCTTCATGGGCTGTGGGAGAGTGAATATCAGCCCTGAGTGGGCTGGTGGAAACTCCCACACAAGGCCCATGTGGCTGGAAGAAAAAACCCAATAGGAAAAGGTGGAAAAAGGCAAAAAGGAGCAATCCTAGTCCTACTAGGATTGGAGGAGGAGAGTCCTCCTCCACCTCCCACTTCGGCCGAACCAAGCTTGTCTTGGTGGCCAAGCTGCCTCCTCTCCTCCTCTCCTCCTATATATACTGGTGGTATTGAGGGTTTTTGCACTAGATTTTTCAGCCACGTGCTACCCGTTCCTCCAGTGCATAGTTTCTCCTCTAGATCGGTTTTCTGCGTGCTTAGGCGAAGCCCTGCCAGAATTACTCCACCACCATCGCCAGAGCACCATCAGGCTGCCGGAGAACTCTTCTTCCTCTCCACTTCTTCTTGCTGGATCAAGACGGTGGAGATCGTCATCAAGCTCTACGTGTGCTGAACGCGGAGGTGCCGTCCGTTCGGTGCTAGATCGGAAGGATCGTGATCAAGTTCGTGAGACGGTTCGTGATCAAGTTCGTGGGACGGATCATGATCGGATCACGGGACGGATCATGATTGGATCATGGGACAGATCATGATTGGATTGTGGGACGCACGGCGATTTGGATCGCGAAGACGTTCGACTACACCAACCGCGTTTCTTAACGCTTCCCGCTTAACGATCTACAAGGGTATGTAGATCCACTCTCCCTCTCGTAGATGCTCATCACCATGGATAGATCTTCATGTGCGTAGGAAATTTTTTGTTTCCCATGCAACGTTCCCCTTTACCACTCCCACTGAAGAAATATTAATCTAGTTGGCCAAACTATCTCAATAGATCGGAGATCATTACGAAGCTATGCTAATCATGCAATTAAGAATCATAATAATCAGAGGTGACTCAGATACTTTTCCTGAATAATCTATACATAAACCCACAATCCATTGGATCCCAACAAATACACCATTCAAAGTGATTACATCAGATAGATCAAAGCAAAGATCCGATGAACATCGTATTGAAGATCATAAGAGAGAGAGATTTCCATCTAGGTACTGCCTACGGACCCGTAGGTCTGTGGTGAACTACTCACACATCATGGTGAGGGCAGCAAGGTTGATATAGAGGCCTCCATGATTGATCTCCCATCCGGCAGATTGCCGGAACAGAGATTTAGATGGTCTCCCGTCGGAACAGAGACTTGCGGCAGCGGAAAAAGTGTTTCGGGAGCGCTTCTAGGGTTTTTGGAATATGTAAGGATTTATAGGCCAGAGAATGACATCGGGAGGGGCGCCAGGGGGCCACAAGCTATCTGGCCGCGCCCTCCTAGGGAGGGGCGCCAGATGGCTTGTGGGGCCCTGGCACTCCTCCGATGCTTGCCGTGCTTCATATTGTCTAGAAAAAAATATATTAAAGTTTCGTTGTATTTGGACTCCGTTTGATAAGGCAAACCTGTAAAGCAAAAAACACGCAGAAAACAGCAACTGGCACTTGGCACTAGGTCAATAGGTTAGTGCTCAAAATATTATAAATTGGTAAACAAATGCCCAAAAAGTATCCTAGAATGATAATATATCAGGATGTGACAATCAAAAATTATAGATAAGTTGGAGACGTATCAAGCATCCCCAAGCCTAATTCCTGCTCGTCCTTGAGTAGGTAAATGATAGAAATAGAATTTTTGATGTGACATGCTATCCATAATGTAATCTCTTCTATGTATGATCATTGAGAAATGAAGAATTAACAAACAGCAACATAATAATATTTATTAAGTATAAGCAACATAAATATTGATTTTCAAAGTATACAATCCTAAAAGAATGTTTATCCCCAATTAATCTTATTACATTAGCAAGGCATGACTCTGTCCTCACCACATAAATACAAATGTTAAGCACCGCGGTGTCCAAGTCAGGCAATTGGATCGTACTTTTTTAATATGCCTCAACTTTTTATTCTTCACACAATACATGAGCATCAACCATTGGACATAGCATATAGGTGGAATAGAATATGGTGATAGGTATCAAAGGGGTAAAAAGTGGAGAAGATAGTCTCACACCAATTAGGCGTGTCAACGAGCTATGGAGATGCTCATCGATAGATGTCAATGTGAGGAGTAGGGATTGCCATGCAAATGATGCACTAGAGCAACAAGTGTATGAAAGCTCAACTAAAGCTAAGTGGGGGTGTGCATCCAACTTGCTTGCTCATGAAGACCTAGGGCGTTTGAGGAAGCCCGTCATTCGAATATACAAGCCAAGTTTATTATGATAAGGTAATTCCCACTAGCATATGTAAGTGATAGCATAGGCGACTCTCGCTATGAAGAACATGGTGCCACTTTGAGGCAAAAGTGTGGTAAATGTTAGTAGCAAAGTCCCTTCTCTCATTTTCTCTCATTTTTTTATATATGGTGGGCTCTTCTCTTTTTTTTGCCTCCCCATATTTTTTTATATGGTGCGTTTATTTGGCCTCCCCCATTTTTATTTTATTTTTCGTATGGAGTCTCATCCCGACTTGTGGGGGGAATCGTAGTCTCTATCATCCTTTCCTCACTGGGACAATGCTCTAATAAGGATGATCATCACACTTTTATTTACTTACAACTCAATATGAAGAACTGATAGGAAGATATGACTCTCTGTGAATGCCTCTGGCAGTGTACCAGGATGTGCAATGATCTAGCATGACATGTATCAAAAACATGATGGAAGGTGGTTTTGCCACAAATACTATGTCAGCTCTATATGATCATGCAAATCAATATGACGATGAACGAACTAGTCATGTGAAGTGACGATGGAATTAACATGGCAATATATCTCGGAATGGCTATGGAAATGCCATAATAGGTAGGTATGGTGGCTGTTTTGAGGAAGATATAATTAGGCTTATGTGCAATAGAGCGTATCATGTCACGGGGTTTGTATGCACCAGCAAAAGTTGCACCGATCCTCTAGGTGAGAATGGGCTATGCACGGTACCAAAGAGGCTAGCAAATATCAGATGGTGAGAATGCGTATGTCCATGGTGTCACATTAGTCATAAAGAACTCACATACTTATTGCAAAGTTTTATTAGCTTTATCACAAATCAAAGTACTCCTCGCATGCCCCAAGGGAGGAGGTTGGTAGGAGTTAACCATCGCGCGCCCCCGACTTGAAACAACACTAGGATTTCAATGAGGAATAAAAATGCTCACACATAATCACCATGACTCTTTAATGTGTAGATGAATAACAAGTGAAACCGGGATATGAGAATACGTGTGGATGAAGTTTTTGAGAATATGTGAAACCGGGATATGAGAGGATTGAACAAGATACAAAAGCTCAAGCTTGGGGATGACCAAGGCACCCCAAGAAAATATTTCAAGAACTCTCAAGTATCTAAGCTTCGGTATGCTATGCATCCCACCTCTCTTCATCAACAATTATCGGTTAGCCTATGTTGAGCCTAAATTTGTATTCGTTCACATGATGCATGCTATTCTTGGAGTGCCTTTTTATTTTGTTTGATGTTTCAATAAAATATTTGGATCTGAAATTTTGAATAAGAGAGAGTCCTCACATGGATATTTATCTAATTAACTATGCATTGATCTTCACTTATATCTTTTTGGAGTAGTTTGTCATTCACTCTCGTGCTTCACTTATATCCTATGAATAAATGGTTGAATGAATTGAATACCATAAATCTGAAATAAAAAAATGCTTCATATACTTATCCCATGGGGAGTAATGACTTCACACATAATAAGTATAGGTGGTGAAACTTATTGAAAGTTAGAAAACACCGCATTGGTCACTTGAACAATTCATGAAAGAATATTGAAGGAAGAGAGATTTCACATATAAATATACTATCATGGACATATTCTATGATTGTGAATACCCATTAATTATTTTCAAACTTGAGCAAATTAGTTGAAGTTGGACAAGGAAGACGACGTAATGATTTATGCTTGGGTATATTTGTATAGAAGTTATATTGTTTTGTATCCTCCAACATATGGTGCTTGCTTCCATCTCATACTAGCCAAAACTTCCGCACCAAGTAGAAATACTACTTGTGCATCCAAACACCCTTAAACCAGTTTTGCCATGAGAGTCCACTATAGCTACCTATGGATTGAATAAGATCCTTCAAGTAAGTTGTCATCGGTGCAAAAAGCAATAAAATATCTCCTAAATATGTAAGATCTTTTATTGTAAGGGAAAATAAGTGTTGTACGAATTTGTGATGACAAAGAAATAAAATCGACGGACTGCATAATAAAGGTTGCTATCACAAAGGGCAATACAACGTGACATTCCTTTGCATTAAGAGTTTGCACATCTAAAACGTAAAAGCGCATGGCAACCTCTGCTTCCCTTTGGGAAGGGCCTATCTTTTATTTTCTAGTACTTACCTTTATACAAGAGTCATGGTGATCTTCACCACTTCCTATAGTTTGCCTTTTTCTCTTGGCAAGCATCATGTGGTGGGGAAAGACCCAAGCATATATGGCCATTCAAATATATTTGACCATGAATTATTATTGTTGACAATTATATATATGATAAATAAGTTGGGAGGCGAAACTCTAAGCCCCTACCTTTCTCTGTGTTCGATGGATGCCATTTGCTCTAAAAATATGCTTTGAGAGTTAGCAATCATGGAAGACTATATCATAGTTGAGTATGTGGAATTTGCTAAATCAAAGCTCTTGCATAGACCCTTCCTGAAAATAGGATAAATTGAAATTGTTTGGTGACTGAAGGCATAGTTGTTAGTTTTCAAGAAATTTTATGGTCTATACTTTAACATGTGAATAGCTTGTTACTTCATCATGGAAAGTTCTATGAGACGAGATACAGTTTATGATGATGCTAGAAAAAGTGATTCGAATTATCATTGATCAAACTTGTGCAGTTGCTAGCATTCACACTTCATAAATTATCTCTTTTATCATTTACCTACTCGAGGACGAGCAGGAATTAAGCTTGGGGATGCTGATACGTCTCCAACGTATCTATAATTTATGAAGTATTCATGCCATGTTTGCAATAATTCTATATGATTTTGGTATGATCTCATTAGAACTAAGCCAGACTGACGTTGTTTTCAACAGAACTACCGTGGTGTTGTTTTTGTGCAGAAATAAAAGTTCTCGGAATGAGCTGAAAATTTAGGGAGAATATTTTTGGAAAATATAAAAAATACTGGAGTGAAGAGTCACCTGAGAGGAAGGCCGAGCAGGCCACAAGCCTCAGGGGCACGGCCACCCCCCTAGGGCGTGCCCCCAGGCTTGTGGGCCCCTCGGGAGTCCACCGACCTCCCTCTCACCTATATAAATCCTCAAATATTCCAAAAAACCCAAGGCATAACCTAGATCGGGAGTTCCACCGCTGCACACCTCCAGAGCCACAAAAACCAATCTTGGCCCTCTCCGGCGCCCTACCAGAGGGGGTCACCATCACCAGAGGCCATCTTCATCGTCCCAGAGGGGCCATCAACACCATGGAGGCCAAGGACTAGAGGGAGAACCTCTCGCCATAGAGGAGGGAGGCCATGGAGGAGGGAGCACAAGGGGGAGAACCTCTCCCCTTCTCTCCCCGTGGTGCTAGAGTGCCACCGGGGGAACCATTGCTTCGGTGATCATCTTCATCAACATCACCTTCTTCACCACCGTCCTCATCTCCTTTTAGAAGTCCACTCTCCCACACCCCACTGTAATCACCTACTTGAACATGGTGCTTTATGCTACATATTATGATCCAATGATGTGTTGCCATCCTATGATATTTTGAGTAGATTACTTTTATCCTTTGGGTTGATTGATGATCTAGATTGGTTTGAGTTCTATGTTTATTTTGATGCTGTCCTATGGTGCCTTCCGTGCCGCGCACACGTGAAGGATTCCCGCTGTAGGGTGTTGCAATACGTTCATGATTCGCTTATAGTGGGTTGCTTGAGTGACAAAAGCATAAACCTGAGTAAGGGAGTTGTTGCGTATGGGATAAAGGGGACTTGATGCTTTAATGCTATGGTTGGGTTTTACCTTAATGATCTTTAGTAGTTGCGGATGCTTGCTAGAGTTCCAATCATAAGTGCATATGATCCAAGTAAAGAAAGTATGTTAGCTTATGCCTCTCCCTCATATAAAATTGCAATGATGATTTCCGATCTTGTTAACAATTGCCTAGGATAATTCCGCACACCGACCCATCATTATTCCGCACACCATGTATAACCAGAATGGATGAACCGAGATAACTTCCGTCCTCGTCCCTACATATTGTCACCGTTGTTCTAACACCATGGTCTAGGGAAACGACTACATCTGCATTTATTTTCATCGAGCCTACGGTGGTGGCTGCCAAAATCTCGCAATTCTATTTCTTGGTGTTATTATATGCGGCTTCCTAGGCTGGTTGAGCTGATCCAATTCTGCTATAAATCGTGTGACAAATAAATGGGTGGATAGTGGGCTTTGGTTTGTACCTTCATGTATTGGTTTCCTCCTGGCATACCAAATAGACCATAGTGTCACTATCATATGGGTCAACTCATCATGATTCAAAACTTCAAACATGGAAAAAGCCTACTTTTCTTCGATGGCTCAGTGGTTGCAATGATGTGTTCCATCAGATCATGATCAACGAGTGCTCGGACACACCGTGCCATATTACACTCTAGTAAGATGTGCCTGTCATGGGAACGAGTATCACAGTAGAAGATAGGGGTATGAAAGGAGAGGGAAGAGTCCTAGCTACAGCGAGGATGTACACACGAATGTATGAGTTCAGGCCTCTCTCGTGGAGGTAACTACCCTACGTCTTAGTGCTCGGGAGCTCTTGTTGTCTGGAATGTATGTGTTACAGAGGGTGCGAACCCTTGTGCCAAAGGGGAGGAGCGGCTTATATAGAGTATGCTTCCCCTCATGAATGTCATGCAACCAAGGGTTTGATCATGGGAATAAAGACGTTTGTTACTGGTAATGCACACAATAAATGCTACTAATGCCGACTGGCCGAATGCGTGCCTATTGGCCTCCCTGGGTGTCTTCTAGTCTTCTGGTGTCGACTGCTAGCGAGGTCTTCCAAGTGACAGTAGACTATCGAGTGGAGGGAGAAACCTCCGAGTGACTTAACTGTCGAGTGACTATCACGTCATGATGACTTCAGTCAAAAACTCTCTTGCCATCGTTAAGTCCTCCAATATAGTGTCCTTAGGTAGGGTATGTAGGTCAGGCCTAGGACCCTACCCTAGGTACATATCCTCGTCATTAGCCCCCGAATGGATCGGGGTTCGAGTGAAAAAGGAGTCAATGCCAATTCTGATAAGGCACCCAGATTCCGGATGTACTTTGGAGCTTCAAGGAAATACGCGTCGACTGAAATCTTTGTTGCTCGCCCTGATCGATTCTGCCTTGATAAACGTCCGAGTGGATTTGGGAACAAAATATGTTCCGAGTGAATCATCCGGATCTTTTGATGCGACCGGTCGCTCTGTCAGGTCCGGATTTCACGGGATTCAAATAATTTGGGAAGCGTGCACTGCGCGAAGTTATGACAATGACTGGGGCAAGTGGGGGGTGCAACGCCTTGATTTTAGCGTCGCCTATTACGCCACGTACATTGCGACTCCTGCGGCGGAGATACCCGGAGATTTAGCGGGCCCACATGTCAGCGACTCACTCGACTGATATAAGATATCATTGCGCTGTGGGCAGCACAATATTCTTCCCCCCAAATCCTCTCTTTTCCTCCGTCTCCTCTGCTCCACGCATGCCGCTCAGCTCCGTCCTGACGACCGCCGCCACCGTGATGACAAAGAGCAAGACCGAGAAGCTCGAACGCGCCAAGAAGGGAGCTGTCAAGGGCAAGGCAAGGAAACCATCCAGCACCTGATTCACGACGCCACCGGGGTGGATCCAGGGAGATTTCCTCTCGTCGAGGGTCATGGCGAGGGATGTTGATAACCTCGTCGTTGACGGGCTTGTGGCCGACGGCGTGTGGAGGTTATCGGAAGGGGAGATCGAGCCGGAGCCGCGCGAGGGAGAGCGGGTCTTTCTCCTCACCCATGTCGAGCTAGGTTTTTCTATACCTCCTCATCCTTTCTTCCAAGGGTTTCTGAACTTTTTTGTCGCACAACTCCATCATTTTCCTCCGAATGCTATATCGTATCTCGCCAATTTCATCACTTTATGCGAGTGTTTCTTGGGCTGTCATCCTCATTGGGGTCTGTTCAAGCATATCTTTACTGTCCGATCCCAGTCGATCAAAAAGTCCAACCCAGAGGATGATAAGACCCATGTCATCCAGCTATGCGGTGGCTTGGGGATCCAAAAGAGGGCTAGGAGTTCCTTTCCATCTATGACCTTTCCTGAGTCAGTTAGGGGTTGGCAGTCGACTTGGTTCTACTGTAAAGATGTTGTGTCTCTGAATATGTTGACTGGTCTTTCCCCCTTCACCTTAGATCGACCCACCACCCCCAAATCACTATCAGGGCTAGAAGGGGAGAAGGTCCAAGTGGGGATCTTAGTGAATTCTGTAGTGGCTCTGGTTCGTGGTGGAGTGACTGGCATGGATCTGTTGGAGACGTTCCTTAGTCGACGGATCCAGCCCCTCCAAGCAAGAGATCACGCCATGTGGCACTACTCAGGTCCTGAGGACACCACTCGGACACATCCAAAGGAAGTCTCAGAGGAAACTGTTGCCCAATGGCTTCGGAGTATCACTGGAGCCTGGGAAAATCCTCTGGGAGCCAAGTGGATCAAGCCCTTCTCTGCTGAGAACCCACCACCAAATCTGGTAAGTCATGCATTTGTTGAACGCTTCAATATTTTGTCGAGTGATAGGTAGTATCAGTCGACTAATTTTACTATTTGAATCTCGTAGGAGCTGACGAACATGTACTCACCCGTGTCGAATGGGAATCAGCCCGAAGATGGAGGGGAGAGCAAGGGCGGTAGCATAGACTTTGATTATGGAGATGATAGCGAGGACGACTACGAGGAGTCGAGCTAGAACGAAGAAGAAGTCAAGTCTCCCCCGCGCATCGAGCACTGATCCAAGCAGCGTCAGGACCCCACAGCTACCCCAAGCAACACCCTGGCATCGAGTAGCAGGAACCCGAAACGTGACAGAGCCTCGACAGTTGAGTCGAGTGAATGGGACGCAAAACGGCCCAAGTCTAATGCGCCGAAGCCTCGGAAGGCTTTGCCCCGTATGAAGATTGTTGTACCTATTCGCTCAACGTAAGTGTTTGTTTTCTCTTCCTTCTGTTGTTGTGGAACATCATATCTTTGTCGATCGAGTGGAATTTGTCTGCCAAAGCCGCTACTTCGGTGATGTCGCCCCCAAGGGATGAAGGAGAGCCCATGGACGTGGATACTGCTGACGCGGCCACCTCTCAACGCGGTATGACAAACTTTCACTTTGTTCTGTTTTTTTGGAAATGATTCGCAAATCGAATGATCCATGTTGTCGACTGGAAATTGCATAAATCATCCAATTGGAGGACGACGATGAGCCATCAGGGGTACGCGCTCAGAGAATGCCATCGGGGTAGACGCCTCGTAAATCGACCGCCACAACATCCCTAGGGCTCGGTGATTCGTCCCGAGTCAGACCTGTAGTAGCAATGCCGTTGTCGAGTGCTCCACCAGCTGCTTCGACCATTGTGGCTTCTGCGCCAATCGGATAGCCTCAAGCAACTTTGGTTGCACCAACTCCAGCATCAACTCCCCCGACGACTGCCTTTCCTTTGCATCAGGTCTCGGAGGACCAGACTGGAGTTGGCAAGGAGGCCATGATCCAAGCCCAGCAGATGATGCTGCGCACAAAGGAGGCGTACAAAGCTAGCAAATTAGCTTATGATGCCAGCTCGGCGCTTTGCACCAATGTCCAAGTAAGTGCGATTGTAATTTGTTTCCGATTGAATTTCAGTCATTCTTGATTGCACACCCAGTGGGTGTTTTCCTTTTGAAGCAAACTTGTTTGTTTTTCTCTCTAGTAGAGCAGGTCTTACTCAAGTGCTAGTAGGTCTAGTGGGGGCACGCTAAGTGCACCCATTGGGTGCAGTCCTCGAGACCATTGTCAAATGGATTTGACAACAACAGGGGTCTTAGAATTGTTTTAACAATCACTCGACATGTCAAGTGATAGCAGGACCAGTGGGAGCATGCTATGTGCACCCACTAGGTGTAGTCCCCGAGACCGCCGTCGAGTGCTTGCATCGGTGGGGGTTTGATAGAGACAATGTCTACATGCTTGCGCATTTTTTGAGTCACTCGAGTGGTCGAGCGATGATAAGTCTAGTGGGGGCACGCTAAGTGCACCCACTGGGTGTAGTCCCCGAGACCACGAGTGCTTGCACTAGCGGGGGTCTGTTAGGAACAATATTTTTCTCAGACATGTCACACCTGGTCGAGTGGTTTCATATCTAGTGGGGGCACGCTGAGTGCACCCACCGGGTGTAGTCCCCGAGACTACTTTGATCGCAGGCAATGAGCAGTAGTCTTAAGAACATGGATTCAGGGTCCTTTTTCGTATGCGGAGTACGCTTGTCACTCGGCTTGTCGAGTACTTCTTTTGCCTTAGTATTTCCACCTCTGATCGCTTATCTTAGGGACAGAGAGGTCCAAACCTACTCTGTAGGTTTCATGGATATCATTTCCATCAACCATGATATGACGTAGGTTTCATGGACATCATTTCCATCAACCATGATATGACGCTTTTGCAGGGCTGTAGGGTGAGGCGACGAGCCGCCATACAGTCGACAGTTCTTGATCCTTTCCACTCGGGAGCGGAGAAAATTTAATGTCGACTAAACTACTTCTTTGTTGATTTCAGAGAGCTTGTGAACTTGGATCGCGGTACAAAGACCTGGAGAAGGAAAAGAACCAACTGCAATTCGATTCGGAAGTCTCCAAGAACAACTTGGAACATGCACAGACTGAGTTGAGGACCCTGGGAGGTAATTCTTGTCGACCAAATGCACTCTTACTTTCCCCTTCCATCCTTTGAACCGAGTTCTCTCACTCGAACAGACGTGCATGATGAGAGTCGTCGACTCCAAGCACGACTATTTCTTTAGATACCATGAAGAAGGCGCTGGAGGACAAGGACAAGGCGCTCGCTGACGCCCAAAAGGTGGCGAGGGAGAAAATTGAAGCTGCTGAAAAGAAGCTCTCTGCTGACAAGAAGCTAAAAGAAGAAACCTCCAAACTGAAGCAGGAACGGTCCGACTGGACCAAGAAGACCGAACAACTGAGCAGGAGGTGTAATGGTCTGGAGAAGCATTTGGGAGACTCAACGAAGAAAATGTTTAGCATGCTCGACGGTAACTTTCCTTGCCGAGTGAACTTCATTAATTCCCATAAGCAGTAACGTGACCATGTTTCTATTCCTTCCTTCGTATAGAGTTTTGTCAAGATTTTGCAAAGGAGACCGACGATATTGAACCAAACCTAGATCCCACCAAGTCGCCCATCGGGGATGCAGTGGCCATGAACATGTTCCGCCTCAACGCTCGTCTCCAGAGTGTTCAAGCATACATCATTCTACTGAAGGCTGCGCTGGGGAAGATTGACAAGGAACTGTGGCTCGAAGACGCCCTCCAGACTGACCTTGAATCAATGATGACTCGTCTTAATACAATTCCCGGTCGAGTGCAAGCATGGAAGAAGTCTGCTGCTCGCTGTGGAGCCGACGTGGCGCTTTCACTCGTTAGAGTCCATTGCAAGGAGGCAAGGGAGGACAAGCTGAAGGCTCTCTAGGTGATCAACACGAAGAAACTTCAATTCTAGGATTTCATGGAGATGTTCATTGAAGCGGCCACTCGGATCGCCGATGGGATTGACTTGGACACCTTTGTCGAGCATGTGAGTCCATAGGTGCTTGAAAAAACCTTACCCACAGTTAAAACTTTATTCGCCTCGGAATGCCGAGTGGAGATGTAACCGTCGTAAAACTTCATTCAGGCCTTAGGCCTGAGCACTTTCATTTGCGTGAACAACTTTTATCCGTGGCAGAAACTTTGGATTTATCTGCACTTAGCTTTCAATCCTTTGTTTGCTTTGTTCCCGAATGGAGTGATTGGTCTGGCCAAGTCCCTGAGTGAGAAGTATATTCATCACTCGGGTGAAGATTTTTACTTAGGCGAAAGCTAGTTCACAGCTAACCCCTGAGTGTGAGGATCGCTCTTCACTCAGTGAAGGTTTTGAACTTAGACGAAGACTGGTTCATAACTATGTTTCTGAGTGAATGGACTACTATTCACTCGGAAGGTTTTTTAACTTAGGCAAAAGCTGGTTCGCAGCTAAGCCCACCGAGTGGGAGGATTGCTCAACACTCAGAGAAGTTTTTGAACTTAGACAAAGACTGGTTCGTAGCTAAGTTTTCGAGTGAATGGACTTCTATCCACTCAGAAGATTTTTTAACTTAGGCGAAAGCTGGTTCGCAGGTATGCCCCCGAGTGTGAGGGTTGCTCAACACTTGGAGAAGTTTTTGAACTTAGACAAAGACTGGTTCGTAGCTAAGTCTTCGAGTGAATGGAATGCTATCCACTCGGAAGATTTTTTTAACTTAGGCGAAAGCTGGTTCGCAGCTAAGCCCCCGAGTGTGAAGGTTGCTCAATGTTGGGGAACGTTGCATGGAAAACAAAAATTTTCCTACGCACACGCAGATCTATCCATGGTGATGAGCATCTACGAGAGGGAGAGTGGATCTACGTAGCCTTGTAGATCGCTAAGCGGGAAGCATTAAGCAATGCGGTTGGTGTAGTCGAACGTCTTCGCGATCCAAATCGCCGAGTGTCCCGTGATCTCATCACGATCCGTCCCGTGATCCAAACACGATCCATCCCGCGAACTCGTCACGATCCATCCCGCGATCTCATCACGATCCATCCCGCGAACTCATCACGATCCGTCCCGCGAACTCATCACGATCCGTCTCGTGATCTTGATCACGGTCCTTCCGATCTAGCGCCAAACGGACGACACCTCCGCGTTCAACACACGTACAGCTCGATGATGATCTCCGTCTTCTTGATCCAGCAAGAGGGAGCGGAGAGGTAGAAGAGTTCTCCGGCAGCATGACGGCACTACGGCGATGGTGGTGGAGCTATTCCGACAGGGCTTCTCCTAAGCACTGCAGAAAACCGATCTAGAGGAGAAGCTATGCACTAGAGGAATGGGTGGCACGTGGCTGAAAATCTTTTGCCAAAACCCTAAAATCCTCTAGTATATATAGGAGGAGAGGAGGAGGAGGCTTGGCTACCAAAGAGGCAGCCCTTGGGTCGGACAAACCAAGGAGGGAGGAGTCCTCCTCCTCCACTCCTAGTAGGATTAGGACTCCTTCCTTATTTGGCCCTTTTTTGCCTTTTTCCACCTTTTTCCTTTTGGGCTTTTCTTCCCAGCCACACGGGCCTTGTGTGGGACTTCCACGAGCCCACAAAGGGCTGGTATTTACTCTCCCACAGCCCATATAGCCTCTTGGCTTGAAATACCTGTCACAACCCTAGCAAGTGTCTTAGGTTATCATGTGCTTGCATCATCATCATCATCATTGCATCAACAAGAAATGGGGAGGAAAAGAAAACCCCAACCCACATTGAATAAAGCAATTCAAATTGGTGAAATTTTCAACAAATCCAAAATGCCCTTAAAAATGTTCCCTATGTCTGATAAATTTGGGCAAAGTTATAACAGGGATCATTTAAAATATATGAGCATCAGAAGCAATTTAAAAATAATGATTTAAGTCTCTGAAATTGATAAATAAATCATTATCATGACTATTGTTTTCATAATAATCTGAAAATTTATTACAAGTTTGAAATATTCAAACTTTATTTTAGAAAATGGTTGGGATATTTTGAAAAGTCAATTGGACCTGCAAATAAAATAAAGAAAAGTCAGAAAAACGAAAACAGAAACAAAAAAAAGCCTACCTGGGCCAGGGGAGAGAAGCCGGCCCACCCACAGGGGCGAACCGGTCATCTCCCGCCTCTGGCCAGGAGGACTCCGGGCGTGTGGTCGCCGCGCGCCGGCCCCCTACTCCCTGCCTAGCTCCTTGCTGGAGGGCTGGGAGTGTGCCAGCGCGAAGCTCCTCACCGCCGTGGCCTCCTCTTCCCCCTTCTCTCCCGCTCTCTCTCTCTCACGCGCGCGCATTCCCCTCTCTGATGCCGCCATGGCCGACCTGTGCTTCTCCGTCGTGCCGACGTTCTAGCCACCCCTGAACCCATATGAGCCCGCCAGAAGCTCCGCCGTAACCTCTTCTTCCTCCCAGCCAAGCTACGTATCGCCGGAAGCCCCCTATCGACGTCGCGCCATCGTCTTCCTCCTCGGGTCGCCGGAAAGGGAATCGAAGCTCGCCGCCGTTTCAGACCGTCCCTGAGCCAGCTGTCGATGCCCCTGCGACCGTTGTGAGCTCCTGCTCCTTCTCCCCTCTTTTCCCCCTTCGATAGAGCTCTGCAGCACCAGATTCCTCCGAACCCGAAAGCTTCCCGCCGCCGGCGAGGTCGTGGTCGCCGTTGTGGTGACCTAAGCTTGCATCTGAGCACGCGGTCGTGCTCAGAAGGCTTCCTGGTAGCTTCCGGAGGCCTTAGCTGCCTCGTTTGAGCTCCGGCTCGACGAGCTCGTGCTCGCCCGAGCTCCGGCCGCCGGCCAGCTCATCGCCGGCGCCAATTCCGACCATCTCAGCTCCTGGGAGGGGTCGGGATGGACGCGCGCGAGCAGTGCGAGTCGTCTGGTGCCCTCTGCTGTCTGTTTGGTCGCCGGAGACGCGGTTCCGGCGAGTCACTGCCGTGCGGATGGTCACCGCTGGCCTCACTCTAGTGGGTGCCGATGTGGCAATCATTAGGGGGCTAATCCCCCTAATTAGTTCGGCCCCAGTCGCTGACAGTGGGACCCCAGAGGTGGGTCAAACCTCAGTCAGCACGGGATTAAGACCCCTGACGCTGACAGGGAGGTCCCACCTTGTCAGGTTTGACTCTGGCTGGTCAGCCAACCAGCTGACGTCAGGTTGACGTCAGGCTGACGCCATTAATCCATTTTTCAGTTTCAAAATAATTCCAGAAATTATTTAAAACTTCAAAAATTCATATAAATTAATCTGTAACTCAGATGAAAATAATTTATATATGAAAATTTATCAGAAAAATCCAATGAATCCAATGATGCTATCCTCATGCATGATAGAGCAACCTATCTAGATGAACATTGACAAATGCTAATAGGTTGATATAAGGAATTTGAAATGAAGAACGATTTTGAACCTTTATTCAAATCCTTTTCAAATCAAAATGAACACTAGTTGCATTAACTCATCCATACCTGCCATCATGCCATGATCATGCATCATATTGTTGCACTTGTGTGTATTGATTGTTTCTTATCTGTGTTGCGGTAGGCCCTAATCCGGAAGATACTACCACGTATCCCGACGAAGGAGAGAACTCCTTCGCAACTCAGCAAGGCAAGCAACCCCATTGATCATTCCGATAACATCCCACTCTCTCGCTCCTGCTCTTGTTTATTGCATTAGGACAAACGGTCACATGTCAGTCATACACGATAGATGGTCCTATTCATATGCATGACCTGATCTTGTCACAGTAAATAGCTAAACCTTGCAACCTAGCATACCTGGTAGATGCTTGTGCCATGATGTTCTTAGCTTACTTTGCCTGCTATGCTTGCTATTCTTAGAGTTGAGTCGGGTCTGATTCATCTGGGTTATCGAATGTGATGAGCATATGATGAATACGATTTGATAAAGGTAGCGATGAGAGGCTATGTAGGAGTACATAGTGGGTTGTCTCATTGGGACCGTTCTTAGGAATTGGGTTCCGTGTTTGTGATCCAAGACTAGATACTACCACATGCTGGGCCCTGAAATATGACCCCGCTCGACTCATCATTCGCTTAGTCCTTGGTCCAGATATTGCAAGTAGTTTCTGGTGTTTATAGCATGTTGGAGGCCATGCGTAGCGCTGACCCTCAGAGTGGGTTATGACGCAGTAGGCAGTGGCACGGTGTACCAAGGGTCACCCGAATGGTGGGCTTGGGAACCCTGCGCACATCGTTTGGGACCGTAGCGGAAACTTCGGCCGGACTTCCGTGCGGGTTTAGTCTCAAATAGGCGGTAGGAACTAATGGTCTTATGTGATTGACGGTCGTGGCCGACTCCCTCGCTGGGCATCCGCTTGAAGGTTGCCGAGGTGCATGGTTTATGGCACACAGCAATAAGTGGCGAAAGCGTGTGTGAAGAAGTACACCCCTGCAAGGTATGAAACTATTCAAATATCCGTGTCCTCGGATATGGACTACTTGGAGAACTTATGTTGTTCATAGATAATCAAATGGATACTTCTAAAAATATCAAGACAAGTGTGAGTACCGTGGATGGCACTCTTCCGGAAGGGGAAGGTGAATCCATGGTAGTGTATTGTGATGGAGATAGTGGACTCATGTGCGATAACTAAAATTGTAACAAAGAATTTAAAACTGAGTAGTGTAGGTTAGCCATGAGTCAAAGCTGGCATTGCTGCTTAAACTCCACTACTCCCCCTTGTTGATACATGAGCATAAATAGACTAGGTCTATTTTAAAGACTTGCTGAGTGCGTTTGTACTCATCCTTGCTTAATTAATGTTGCAGAAGAGAGCCAGGACCCATTAGGTGGGCTCTATATAGACGTTGACGATGCCGAATAGCTGGTGTCCCAGCTACGATCTTGCCCGTGTGGTGGGCTGTAGATAGTCAGGCCGTGTGCCTCTTTTCTATTTTCGCCGTCTGTACTCAGACAGCTTAAGTTTCTGCTGGCTTGTATGACTTTGTTTGTATGACTTGAGTGTCGGGTCATGTGACCCCTATCTGTAAGAACATATTATGCAAGGCTCGTCTGAGCCTCTTAAATAAAAGTCATGTTGTTGTATGGTTATGTTGTGATGCCATAGTTGTATCTATGCATATCGGGCATGTCGTGCGTACGTGTGACGTGCAACGGTATGTATGGGATCCGACACCTAGTCTTGTGCCTTTAGTAGTACTCTTTACGGGAAACTGCCTCTTTGTGCTTCCATCGAGCCATGGTAGCTCGCTACTGCTCCGGACACATTGATTGACCGGCATGTATCCTTCTTTGCTGCTGTGTCTGTCCCTTCGGGGAAATGTCTCGCAGTGTAATGGAGTCCCTGTAGCCTGCTATGACTCGTCTACGTGCAGTGATGACATTCGTGTCTCGCGACATAATGGAGTCCTTGTAGCTTGCTATGACTCGTCTACACATGCTTGAGGCCGACACCTGCATTGCTGGGTTATGTATGCGTGTTTCCGTACGGATGTGCCACTTGGGTTCTATGACTAGTTATGTCGCCCGGGTTCTTTGTCTCTGTGATTGCCGGCGACATGTTCACATACGTGAGCCAAAAGACGCAAACGGTCCCGGCCAAGGTAAGGCTGCAGCCGTGGAGTACCGTGCGTGAGGCCACAAAGTGATGTGACTTGTTACAGTATGGAATCATATGACTTAGGATCGGGGTCCCGACAGCGTTGGTATCAGAGCCTGACTGACTGTAGGACTACCAAGCCAAACCGGTCGAAGTTGAGTCTAGAAACACTATAGATAAGTAGGGGAATTGATTGTGGAAGGGAACGTAAGGCTCTTTTTACTCCTCTTCCCAAGTTATTCTATGCTGGGTCATTCTCATCTCTTTTACGGGGATAGGAACTAGGATTCTCATCTATTGCTTAGGATGATGAGTTACTAGCCATGGACCAATAGCTAGCTTGTTTGTAAGTGAGTGCAGTTATTCAAGTATTGTTGGTGTGACAAACAGATGGAGAAGAGATTTGAGTCTAGATAGTCGAGTGGTTATCCCTTTCCAATCTTTTTCAATTGTCTCAAAAAAATTCTTGAGCAATTACAGCCATTATGCTGTCCAATTTCTACTAGGATCTCTAATGTCTTTGCATCATTCTCTGTTTCAGATGCCCTCTCATCCTTTCCATCAGGTGGTCCGTTTGACCAGGTGCATCGATGTGCCGGGTCACACGGCCATGTTGGTTAGAGTTATGATGGAGGCTGGATACCGCTGGTACCCAGAGTACACAGTGGAGGAGCAGTATCGAGATTTCAACCAGAGTCAGTATCTGTGTACCGTTAGGATATATCCTTCATATCCTGGAGCTGCAGAGCCACTTCACTGGACTCATGGATTGGGAGTTACCATAGATATGGCAGTTCAGGAAGCCGCATACACTAGGCTGACTATCATGAGGTTTCACCATGGTCTGCTACAGAACACGGAGTTCTGCTGTGTTCCTGCTTCCATGGGAGGAGAGGATGGATATCTTAGTGCATCCTACTTTGATCATTCTCAGGAGGACCCAAGGCCGCAGGTGACTGCTCAGATGTTGGAGAACAGGGATCGTGATGCACGTGCTCTTCGCATGGTGCTCTATGCTACCCGTGCCCGTCTTTGGATAGCCTTGACGCAGTTGGCACCTGTCGTGCAGACAGGCTATGGAGATTTGGAGATGCTGACCCCCTCGCGGGCACATTTGCCAGCACACGTAGACTGGCCTGATGTTGGAGGCATCGCCCCTCTTCGAGGACCGCTGTTGCCGCCGACAAGGGGACCAAGGCCACATCCATGTCCTTATGGTTTCCAGGGATCCTAGGCTAGAGTGTTTCCAGATCCTCAGGTTCAGCTCCCAGGTCACGGGGGTAACCTGTACGAGGCATTCTACGGTGATGTTTGAGTGCATGGATGTTAGTTCTAGTATGGTAGTAGTCGTATCGCCACAGTCCTGCGTGTCTTGTGGGATATGACCTAGGTTGAGAGTTGAGTTCCGGAGGTGTAGATAGATAATGTATAGGAAGCTTGTAATGCCTCCGATGAGTTGTGTCATCTCTCCGTAGTTGTTTTCAGCTTGGGCTTGTACTGGAATAAGTCATGGTGTGTATTAAACCTAATGTTCATATGGTAGTTGCTTTACCATGTTGATTGGTGTTTATCCTACATGCCATGTTGACCAGTACATTTCTTAATTCATGTCTTAGAGTTGATGTTCTCTATGTCTAAGCTATGGATTGTTTTCCCCAGGATGGTGGCAACTAGGAACAACCCCGTGCCTGCTCCTGAGCAGGGCGAAAGTAGCCAGCCAAGGCAAGAGGAGCTGCCACATGCACCATCCCTGGCAGAGGTGATGCTAGAGGCTGAAAGGAATAAGAGGGAGACCAATAGGCTGTTGGAAAGAATTGAGCAAAACACAGCTCGTGCTCCCCGCAATGATCATCACGATGGAGTATCACTTGGTGACTTTATCAAGCTGTGTCCGCCCAAGTACCATCATTCGATCGACCCCCTCGATGCGGATGATTGGCTGACGAGTATGTTCCGCAAGATACGGGCTGCTAATGTTCCCGAGGCCAATAGGGTGTCTTTTGCCACCTACTTTCTGGAGGGACCTGCCAACCTGTGGTGGGAAAGCTATGAGGCTATGCGTCCCCAGGGACCTGCACCAACCTGGGCAGAGTTCAGTGTCGCATTCCGTATCCATCACATCCCGGAAGGGCTGATGGATCGCAAAAGAGAGGAATTCTGTGCCTTCACCCAGGGAAGATTGTCAGTGGATGCATACAGTCGCGAGTTTGGTAATCTTGCTCGCTATGCTCCAGAGGAAGCCTCAACTGATGCTAAGAAGCAAGCTAGGTTTTGCAAGGGACTTAATGCTGAGCTTCACCGAGATCTTCGCTTGCACGAGTGCACCACCTTCCAGGCTCTCGTCAATAAGGCCATCAATGCCGAGTCAGGACAAACTGACTACGAGGCTACGAGGAAGCATAACCATGACTTCAAACCTGCATCGGGTTCAGGCCCTAACAAACGCCGAGTGTGGGTGCCCAATGCAGCTTTGCCGCCAAGATACACCGCGAGGCCATCCTTCCAGGCACCTCGTCCAGTTCGGTCCAACCCTCCACCCAGACCATTTGGAGGACCGCCTACAAATGTTGCACCTCGTGCTACAGTGGTATGCTACAAATGTGGAGAACTGGGACACAATTCTCGTGAGTGTCCCCAGAACAATGCTAAGCCCGCTGGACGTGGAAAACCAGGAAAAGCTTTCTATGTGAAGCCAACCCCTGTCCGTGGGCGAGTGAATTATGTGTCTGCTGAAGAAGCCCTTGAAGATCCTGATGTCATTCTAGGTATGCTTCTTGTTAATAGCCATCCAGCATCTGTTCTATTTGATACTGGGGCATCTCATTCATTCATCTTAGAAAGTTATGCACAGTTGCATAACATGTCCTTCTGTGACATGCCCACTCCTTTAGTAGTTCAGACTCCTGGTTCAAAATGGCAAACTTCTAGAGTGAGCCATGATAATGAAATTCTGGTGGATAGACTAGTATTCCTAGCATCCTTGATAGTTCTTAAGTCTTCGGACATCAATATCATTCTAGGCATGGATTGGATGAAAGCTCACTATGCCAAGATTGATACTCATTCTAGGAATGTTCAACTTACACATCCATCGGGTGAGATAGTTAATGTCTCTACTCAAACAACCAAGCGCCAACTCTATTTCCTAAATGCTAGCCCTCTTCCAGAGTTAGAAGATATTCCGGTAGTCCGTGACTTTCCGAATGTCTTTCCAGAAGAACTGCCAGGAATTCCACCTGTCAGAGATGTCGAGTTTGTGGTAGAACTCATTCCAGGAACCGTCCCAATAGCCAGAAGACCCTATAAGATGGCACCCTTAGAACTAGCCGAGCTAAAACCCCAACTCGATGAAGCTTTGAAGAAAGGTTTCATTCGTCCTAGCTCTTCTCCTTGGGCTTGCCCCACCCTCTTCGTTAAAAAGAAAGATGGATCGGATCAGATGGTTGTGGATTACCGACCAGTGAATCTGGTCACTATCGAGAACAAGTATCCGCTCCCCAGGATCAACGATTTGTATGATTAACTCGCTGGATCCTCTGTCTTCTCCAAAATGGATTTGAGGTTGGGATACCATCAAATCATAATTAGAAACGGGGACATTCCAAAAACGGCTTTTGTCACTCGTTATGGCCAATACGAGTACACCGTCATGTCCTTCGGTTTAACCAATGCCCCAGCCACCTTCTCTCGTCTGATGAATTCGATCTTCATGGAGTATTTGGATAAATTCATCGTGGTTTACCTCGACGACATACTT
This sequence comes from Hordeum marinum, assembly GCA_022496015.1. Lineage (NCBI taxonomy): Eukaryota > Viridiplantae > Streptophyta > Magnoliopsida > Poales > Poaceae > Hordeum > Hordeum marinum. The sequence continues at coordinate 374,282,265 of CM039673.1, forward strand.
ATCTACTCAAAGAATGAACAAGAACATGCTGAGCATCTAAGGCTGGTATTGATGAAACTTCGAGAGCACCGCTTATATGCCAAATTCTCCAAGTGTGAATTCTGGTTGCCGGAAGTGACCTATCTAGGCCACGTGATCTCTGGCAAAGGTATTGCCGTCAATCCCAAGAGAGTTCAGGCCGTCCTTGATTGGACTCAACCTGAATCGGTTAAACAAGTTTGGAGTTTCCTTGGCTTAGCGAGCTATTGTCGCCGCTTTGTTGAGAAATTCTCCAAGGTTGCGAAACCTCTGACTAAACTCCTCAAGAAAGATAAAAAGTTCGAGTGGACCCCACAATGCGAGCATAGTTTTCAGGAGTTGAAAAGACGACTGACCTCTGCTCCTGTTCTGGTGCCACCAGATTTTTCTAAGGACTTTATTATCTACTGCGACGCCTCGCGACAAGGATTAGGTTGCATTCTCATGCAAGATCGTCATGTGATTGCATACGCATCTCGATAGTTGCGTCCACATGAGGATAATTATCCAACACATGACCTTGAGCTTGCAGCTATAGTCCATGCACTAAAAACATGGCAACATTACCTTCTGGGTAATCGTTGCGAGATATACACTGATCACCAAAGTCTGAAATATATTTTCACCCAGCCGGATTTGAATCTCAGGAAAAGACGGTGGGTAGAGTTGATTACAGATTACGACTTAGGGATAACTTACACCCCGGGGAAAGCCAATGTCATGGCTGATGCACTAAGTCGTAAGTCTTATTGTAACAATCTGATGTTACAACAAGGTCAACCGCTTCTCTATGAGGAATTCCGGAAACCTTCACATTGTTCCTCAAGGATTCCTATCCAACCTGGTGGCGAAACCTACTCTTAAGGATCAAATCATAGTTGGCCAAAGGCGTGATAAGGGAATTTCCCGGATCAAAGAGAACCTCGTTAGCGGTCTTGCTAAGGAATTCTCTATAGATGATCAAGGTGTAGTGCTCTTCCAGGGCCGTCTGGTGGTTCCTAAGAGCCAACATCTCAGGCAGCTGATTCTTAAGGAGGCTCATGATTCTCCTCTCACAATTCATCCGGGTAGTACCAAAATGTATCAGGATCTACGCCAGAGGTTCTGGTGGACTAGGATGAAGAGGGAAATTGCTCAGTATGTTGCTAACTGCGACGGTTGTCGTCATGTGAAAGTAGAACATCAAAGGCCTGCTGGCACCCTTCAACCTTTAGCTATTCCTGAATGGAAATGGGATAAGGTCGGTATGGATTTCATCATCGGTTTTCCCAGGACCAAGAGAGGGAACAATGCTATATTCGTAGTCATTGATCGCCTCTCCAAAGTGGCTCATTTTCTTCCTGTTCGTGAAAGCATCACTGCTAGTCAGCTAGCGGAGTTATATGTTTCTCAAATAGTTTCTCTTCATGGTGTTCCTTTGGAGATTAACTCAGACCGCGGAAGTATCTTTACTTCTCGATTTTGGGAAAGTTTTAAAACCGCTATGGGGACTCATCTATCCTTTAGCACTGCTTTCCACCCGCAATCAAGTGGTCAAGTTGAGAGAGTCAATCAAATTCTCGAAGACATGCTCCGATCTTGTGTTATATATTTCGGTATGAATTGGGAGAACTGCCTTCCATTTGCTGAATTTGCATATAAGAACAGTTATCAATCAAGCTTGGGCAAAGCCCCTTTTGAAGTTCTCTATGGACGAAAATGTCGAACACCTCTTAACTGGTCAGAAACCGGAGAGAGGCAACTCTTTGGTCCAGACATGATCCAGGATGGAAAGGAGCAAGTTCGCATTATTCGTGAAAAGTTGAAAACAGCCCAATCCCGTCAAAAGAGTCAATATGACCGTCATCATAAGTCTGTGACCTATGAAGTTGACGAGAAGGCTTACCTTCGGGTTACGCCTCTGAAGGGTACCCATCGATTCGGTATCAAAAGGCAAGTTGGCTCCTCGTTACATTGGACCCTTTCGCATTCTTGCTAAACGAGGAGAGGTTGCCTACCAATTAGAACTTCCGCCGCATCTTTCCAAGGTTCATGATGTCTTCCACGTCTCGCAACTCAGGCGTTGCTTTTCGGACCCTGTCCGAGAAGTGGACCACGAAGCGCTCGATCTCCAAGATAACCTTACATACCGAGAATACCCTGTTCGTATTCTTGATCAAGCTGAGCGTACCACTCGGCGTCGAAACATCAAGTTTCTCAAGGTTCAGTGGTCACATCATTCTGAAAAGGAGGCGACATGGGAAAGAGAAGATCGGCTTCGACTAGAGTACCCCGCGCTCTTTCCGACAACTTCAAAATCTCGGGACGAGATTCTTTTGAGTGGGGGTGAGTTGTCACAACCCTAGCAAGTGTCTTAGGTTATCATGTGCTTGCATCATCATCATCATCATTCTTGCATCAACAAGAAATGGGGAGGAAAAGAAAACCCCAACCCACATTGAATAAAGCAATTCAAATTGGTGAAATTTTCAACAAATCCAAAATGCCCTTAAAAATGTTCCCTATGTCTGATAAATTTGGGCAAAGTTACAACAGGGATCATTTAAAATATTTGAGCATCAGAAGCAATTTAAAAATAATGATTTAAGTCTCTGAAATTGATAAATAAATCATTATCATGACTATTGTTTTCATAATAATCTGAAACTTTTATTACAAGTTTGAAATATTCAAACTTTATTTTAGAAAATGGTTGGGATATTTTGAAAAGTCAATTGGACCTGCAAATAAAATAAAGAAAAGTCAGAAAACAGAAAACAGAAACAAAAAAAAGCCTACCTAGGCCAGGGGAGAGAAGCCGGCCCAGCCCACAAGGGCGAACCGGTCATCTCCCACCTCTGGCTAGGAGGACGCCGGGCGTGTGGTCGCCGCGCGCCGGCCACCTCCTCCCTGCCTGGCTCCTTGCTGGAGGGCTGGGAGTGCTCCAGCGCGAAGCTCCTCGCCACTGTGGCCTCCTCTTCCCCCTTCTCTCCCGCGCTTTCTCTCTCTCGCGCGCATTCCCCTCTCTGTTGCCGCCATGGCCGACCTGCGCTTCTCCGTCGTGCCGACGTTCTAGCCACCCCCGAACCCATCTAAGCCCGCCAGAAGCTCCGCCGTGACCTCTTCTTCCTCCCAGCCAACCTACGCATCGCCGGAAGCCCCCTGTCGACGTCGCACCATCGTCTTCCTCCTCGGGTCGCCGGAAAGGGAATCGAAGCTCGCCGTCGTTTCAGACCGTCCCCGAGCGGGCTGTCGACGCCCCTGCGACCGCTGTGAGCTCCTGCTCCTTCTCCCCTCTTTTCTCCCTTCGATAGAGCTCTGCAGCACCGGATTCCTCCGAACCCGAAAGCTTCCCGCCGCCGGCGAGGTCGTGGTCGCCGTTGTGGCGACCCAAGCTTGCATCTGAGCACGCGGTCGTGCTCAGAAAGCTTCCTGGTAGCTTCCGGAGGCCTCAACTGCCCTGTTTGAGCTCCCGCTCGATGAGCTCGTGCTCGCCCGAGCTTCGGCCGCCGGCCAGCTCACCTCCGGCGCCGATTTCGACCATCTCAGCTCCTGGGAGGGGTCAGGATGGACGCACGCGAGCAGTGCAAGTCGTCTGGTGCCCTCCGCCATCTGTTTGGTCGCAAGAGACGCGGTTCCGGCGAGTCGCCGCCGAGCGGATGGTCGCCGTCAGCCTCACTCCGGTGGGCGCCGACGTGGCAATCATTTGGGGGCTAATCCCCCTAATTAGTTCGCCCCCAGTCGCTGACAGTGGGACCCCAGAGGTGGGTCAAACCTTAGTCAGCGCGGGATTAAGACCCCTGACGCTGACAGGGAGGTCCCACCTTGTCAGGTTTGACTCTGCCTGGTCAGCCGACCAGCTGACGTCAGGTTGACGTGAGGCTGACGCCATTAATCCATTTTTTAGTTTAAAAATAATTCCAGAAATTATTTAAAACTTCAAAAATTCATATAAATTAATCTGTAACTCAGATGAAAATAATTTATATATGAAAATTTATCAGAAAAATCCAATGAATCCAATGATGTTATCCTCATGCATGATAGAGAAACCTATCTAGATGAACATTGACAAATGCTAATAGGTTGATATACTGAATTTGAAATGAAGAACGATTTTGAACCTTTATTCAAATCATTTTCAAATCAACATGAATACTAGTTGCATTAACTCATCCATACCTGCCATCATGCCATGATCATGCATCATATTGTTCCACTTGCGTGTATTGATTGTTTCTTATCTGCATTGCGGTAGGCCCTAATCCGGAAGATACTACCCTATATCCCGACGAAGGAGAGAACTCCTCCGCAACTCAGCAAGGCAAGCAACCTCATTGCTCATTCCGATAACATCCCACTCTCTCGCTCCTGCTCTTGTTTATTGCATTAGGACAAACGGTCACATGTCAGTCATACATGATAGATGATCCTATTCCTATGCATGACCTGATCTTGTCACAGTAAATAGCTAAACCTTGCAACCTAGCATACCTGGTAGATGCTTGTGCCATGATGTTCTTAGCTTACTTTGCCTGCTATGCTTGCTATGCTTAGAGTTGAGTCGGGTCTGATTCTTCTGGGTGATGAACTGAGTGAAATAGTGTTATCGAATGTGATGAGCATATGATGAATACGATTTGATAAAGGTAGCGATGAGAGGCTATGTAGGAGTACATAGTGGGTTGTCTTATTGGGACCGTTCTTAGGAACTGGGTTCCGTGTTTGTGATCCAAGACTAGATACTGCCACATGCTGGGCCCTGAAATATGACCCCGCTCGACTCATCATTCGCTTAGTCCTTTGTCCAGATATTGCAAGTAGTTTCTGGTGTTTATAGCATGCTGGAGGCCGTGCGTAGCGCTGACCCTCGGGGTGGGTTACGACGCGGTAGGCAGTGGCACGGTGTACCAAGGGTCACCCGAATGGTGGGCTTGGGAACCCTGCGCACATCGTTTGGGACCGTAGCGGAAACTTCGGCCGGACTTCCGTGCGGGTTCAGTCTCAAATAGGCGGTAGTCTGGACTAATGGTCTTATGTGATTGACGGTCGTGGCCGACTCCCTCGCTGGGCATCCGCTTGAAGGTTGCCGAGGTGCATGGTCTATGGCACACAGCGATAAGTGGCGAAAGCATGTGTGAAGAAGTACACCCCTGCAGGGTATGAAACTATTCAAATAGCCGCGTCCTCGGATATGGACTACTTGGAGAACTTATGCAGTTCATAGATAATCAAATGGATACTTCTAAAAATATCAAGACAAGTGTGAGTACCGTGGATGGCACTCTTTCGGAAGGCGAAGATGAATCCATGGTAGTGTATTGTGATGGAGATAGTGGACTCGTGTGTGATAACTAAAATTGTAACAAAGAATTTAAAACTGAGTAGTGTAGGTTAGCCATGAGTCAAAGCTGGCATTGCTGCTTAGACTCCACCACTCCCCCTTGTTGATACATGAGCATAAATAGACTAGGTCTGTTTTAAAGACTTGTTGAGTGCGTTTGTACTCATCCTTTCTTAATTAATGTTGCAGAAGAGAGCCAGGACCCATCAAGTGGGTTCTATCTAGACGTTGACGATGCTGAATAGCTGGTGTCCCAGCTACGATCTTGCCCGTGTGGTGGGCTGTAGATAGTCAGGCCGTGTGCCTCTTTTCTATTTTCACCGTCTGTACTCAGACAGCTTAAGATTCCGCTGGCTTGTATGACTTTGTTTGTATGACTTGAGTGTCGGGTCATGTGACCCCTATCTGTAAGAACATATTATGCAAGGCTCGTCTGAGCCTCTTAAATAAAAGTCATGTTGTTGTATGGTTATGTTGTGATGTCATAGTTGTATCTATGCATATCGGGCATGTCGTGCGTACGTGTGACGTGCAACGGTATGTATGGGATCCGACACAGAGTCGTGTGCCTTTAGTAGAACTCTTTACGGGAAACTGCCTCTTTGTGCTTCCACCGAGCCATGGTAGCTCGCTACTGCTCCGGACACATTGATTGACCGGCATGTATCCTTCTTTGCTGCTGTGTCTGTCCCTTCGGGGAAATGTCTCGCAGTGTAATGGAGTCCCTGTAGCCTGCTACGACTCGTCTACGTGCAGTGATGACATTCCTGTCTCGCGACGTAATGGAGTCCTTGTAGCTTGCTATGACTCGTCTACACACGCTTGAGGCCGACACCTGCATTGCTGGGTTATGTATGCCTATTTCCGTACGGATGTGCCACTTGGGTTCTATGACTAGTTATGTCGGCCCAGGTTCTTTGTCTCTGTGATTGCCGGCGACATGTTCACATACGTGAGCCAAAAGACGCAAACGGTCCCGGCCAAGGTAAGGCTGTAGCCATGGAGTACCGTGCGTGAGGCCGCAAAGTGATGTGACTTGTTACAGTATGGAATCATATGACTTAGGATCGGGGTCCCGACAATACCCCTCCCGATGGTCCCCCGGTACACTACCGGCACTCTCGGTACACTACCGATGAGCCCGAAACTTTTCCGACGACCAAAACAGGACTTCCTATATATCAATCTTTACCTCCATACCATTCCGGAGCTCCTCGTGACGTCCGGGATATCATCCGAGACTCCAAACAACCTTCGGTCACCACCATGCATAACTCTATACTACCGAAACGTCACCAAACTTTAAGTGTGCAGACCCTGCGGGTTCGAGAACTATGTAGACATGACCGAGACACCTCTACAGTCAATAACCAATAGCGGGACCTGGATGCCCATATTGGTTCCTACATATTCTACGAAGATATTTATCGGTCGAACCTCTATGTCAAGGATTCAGTTAATCCTGTATGATGTTCCCTTTGTTCTTCGGTATGTTACTTGCCCGAGATTCGATCGTCGGTATCTCCATACCTAGTTCAACCTCGTTACCGGCAAGTCTCTTTACTCGTTCCGTAATACAAGATTGCGTGACTAACACTTAGTCACATTGCTTGCAAGGCTTGTTGTGATGTTGTATTACCGAGTGGTCCCTGAGATACCTCTCCGTCACACAGAGTAACAAATCCTAGTCTTGATCCATGCCAACCCAACAGACACCCTCGGAGATACCTGTAGAGTACCTTTATAGTCACCTAGTTACGTTGCGACGTTTGATACACACAAGGCACTCCTCCGGTGTCAGTGAGTTGCATGATCTCATGGTCATAGGAACAGATACTTGACATGCAGAAAACAGTAGCATTAAACTGACACGATCATATGCTATGTTTGTAGTTTGGGTCTTGTCCATCCCATCATTCTCCTAATGATGTGATCCCATTATCAAATGACATCTCATGTCAATGGCTAGGAAACCTTAACCATCTTTGATCAACGATCTAGTCTATTAGAGGCATACTAGGGACATCGTTTTGTCTATGTATCCATACATGCATCTAAGTCTCCGATCAATACAATTATAGCATGGATAATAAACGATTATCATGAACAAGGAAATATGATAATAACTAATTTATGATTGCCTCTAGGGCATATTTCCAACAGTCTCCCACTTGCACTAGAGTCAATAATCTAGTTCACATCACCATGTGATTTGCATTGTTATGAATCTAACACCCAATGAGTTCTGGGGCTCGATCATGCTTTGCATGTGAGAGAGGTCTTATAGTCAATGGGTCTGCGACATTCAGATCCGTGTGTACTTTGCAAATTTCTATGTCAAACCGTAAACACTGCTACCACACTCCACTTGGTACTATTCCAAATGGCTGCTCCACTATACGTACCAGATTGCTACTACGAGTCATTCGGATTGGTGTTAAAGCTTGCATCGACGTGACTCTTTACGACGAACTCTTTGTCACCTCCATAATCGAGAAACATCTCCTTAGTCTTTTAGTTACTAAGGATAATCTTGACTGATGTCCAGTGCTCCATTCCAGGATCACTTCGAAACCTTCCGGCCATACTTATGCCAAGGCTGACATCGGGTCTTGTGCACAGCATTGCATACATGCTAGAGCCTATGGCTGAAGCATGGGGGATGACACTCATCTTTTCTCTATCTTCTACAGTCACTAGGCATTGAGTCTTACTCAACTTTATACCTTACAAATCAGGCGAGAACTCTTTCTCTGATTGATCCATTTTGAACTCTTTCAAAATCTTGTCAAGGTATGTACTCATTGAAAGTCTCATCAAGTATCTTGATCTATCTCTATAGATCTTGATGCTCAACAATTAGGTAGCTTTATCCAGGTCTTTTTTTGAAAAATTCTTTTCAAACAACCCTTTATGCTTTCCAAAAATTCTCTATCATTTCCGATCAACAATATGTCAACCACATATGCTTATCAGAAACTCTACAGTGCTCCCACTCACTTTATTGTAAATACAAGTTTCTCGTAAACTTTTTATAGACTCAAAAACTTTAATCACCTCATCAAAGTGTATATTCCAACTCCGAGATGCTTGCTTCAGTTCAGAGAAGGATCACTGAAGCATGCACACCTTTTAGCATCCTTAGGACTGACAAAACCTTCTGGTTGTATCACATACGACCTTTCCTTAAGAAAGGAAATGATGTTTTGGCATCCATCTGCCAGATTTCATAATTGAAAAATGCAGCAACTGCTAACATAATTATAATAGACTTTAGCATCGCTACGAGAGAAAGTCTCATCGCAGTCAACTCCTTGAACTTGTCAGAAACTTCTTTGCGACAAGTCGAGCTTTATAAATGGTGACATTCACCATCAGCGTCTATTTTCATTTTAAAGATCCATTTGTACTCAACGACCTACCGTCCAACGAGCAAGTCTACCAAAGTCTATACTTGGTTTTCATATATGGATCCTTTCTCGGATTTCATGGCCTCTAACCATTTGTCGGAATCCGGGCCCATCATCGCTTCTCCACAACTCATAGGTTCATTGTTGTCTAACAACATGACCTCCAAGACAGGGTTGTCGTACCGCTCAGGAGCAGTACACATCCTTGTTGACCTACGAGGTTTGATAGTAACTTGATCCGAAGCTTCATGATCATCATCATTTACTTCCTCTTCAACTAACATAGGTTCCACAGAAACATCTTTCTGCGCTGCGCTACTCTCTGGTTGAAACAAAGGTTCAACAACCTCATCAAGTTCTATCTTCCTCCCACTCAATTCATTCAAGAGAAACTTTTTCTCGGGAAAGGACCCGTTTTAGCAACAAACACTTTATGCTTGGATCTGAGATAGAAGGTTCACCCAACTGTTCTTAGGGTATTCTACGAAGATGCATTTGTCTGCTTTGGGTTCGAGCTCATTAGGTGAAAACATTTTCCACACAAGCGTCGCAGCCCCAAACATCAAGAAATGACAGCTTAGGTTTCTATCAAACCATAATTCACACGGTGTCATCTCAACGGATTTAGATGGTGCCCTATTTAAAGTGAATGTAGTTGTCTCTAATGCACAACCCCAAAATTATAGTAGCAAAACGATAAGAGACATCATAACATGCACCATATCCAATAGAGAACGACTATGAAGTTCGGACATACCATCACACTATGGTGTTCCAGGTGGCGTGTGTTGTGAAACAACTTTCACATTGTCTAAAGTTGTATGCCAAACTCGTAACTCAGATATTCACCTCCACGATCATATTGCAGATATTTTTATCTTCTTGTCACGATGATCTTAATCTTCACTCTGAATTTGCTTGAACTTTTCAAATGATTCAGACTTGTGTTTCATTAAGTAAACATACACTATATCTACCCAAATCATCAGTGAAGGTAAGAAAATAACGATATCCACCGCACGCTACAAGACTCATGGGATTGCATACATCAACATGTATCATTTCTAATAAATCACTTGTCCGCTCCGTCAAACCAGAAAACGGGGTCCTTAGTCATCATGCCCAAGAGGCATGGTTCGCATGTCTCAACTGATTCGAAATTGAATGAGTCCAAAGATCCATCAACATGGAGTTTCTTCATGCGCTTTATACCAATATGACATTTAGCGGCAGTGCCACAAGTATGTGGTACTATCATTATTAACTTTGTATCTTTTGGCATCAATGTTATGAACATGTGTATTACTACGATCAAGATTCAACAAACCATTCTCACTGGGTGCATGACCATTGAAGGTATTATTCATGTAAACAGAATAACCATTATTATTTAACTTAAATAAATAACCGTGTTGCAATAAACACGATCTAATCACGTTCATGCTCAATGTAAAACACCAAATAACATTTATTTAGGTTCGTCACTAATCCTGAAGGTAGAGAGAGCGTGCGATGTTGATCTCATCAACCTTGGAAACATTTCCAACGCACATCGTCACCTCACCCTTAGCTAGTGCTCCGTTTATTCCGTAGCTTTTATTTCGAGTTACTAACATTTAGCAACCGAACCAGTATCCAATACCCAGGTGCTACTAGGAGTACTAGCAAGGTACACATAAATAACACGTATATCAAATATACTTCTGTCAACGTTGCCAGCCTTCTTATCTACCAAGTACCTAGGGTTGTTCCACTTCAGCGACCGCTCACCTCATAATCGAAGCACTTAGTCTCGGGTTTGGGTTCAACTTTGGGTTGCTTCACTGGAGCAACAACTGACTTGCTATCCATGAAGTTTTCCCTCCTTTCTCCTGCCCTTCTCGAAACTAGTGGTTTAACTAACCATCAACACTTGTCGCTCCTTCTTGATTTCTACCTTCGCGGTGTCAAACATCGCGAACAGCTCAGGGATCATTATTTCTATCCCTGGCATTTTATAGTTCATCACCAAGTTCTAGTATCTTAGTGATAGTGACTTGGAGAACTATATCAATCACTATCTTATCTCGAAGATCAACTCCCACTCAATTCAAGCGATTGTAGCACCCAGACAATCTGAGCACATGCTCAACGATTGAGCTATTCTCTTTCATATTACAGGCAAAGAATCTTGTTGGAGATCTCATATCTCGCAACACGGGCATGAGCCTGAGATCCTAATGTTAGATCTTAGAACATCTCATATGTTCCGTGACGTTCAAAACGTTTCGGAGCCTCAATTCTAAGTCGTAATGCATGACACACTAAACTATCAGGTAGTTATCAGAACGTGCCTATCAGATGTTCACAACATCTACAAACAACACTAGAGGGGTTGGCGCACCGAGTGGTGCATTAAGGACATAAGCCTTCTGTGCAGCAATGAGCACAATCCTCAGATCACGGAGCCAGTCTGCAATATTGCTACCATCATCTTTCAACTCTATTTCTCTAGGAACATATAAAAATTCAAGGGAGCTATAGCGTGAGCTAGTAATCTACAACACAGTTTGCAAAGACACTACTGACTATGTTCATGATAATGAGTTCAATTAATCATTTTACTTAAGAACTCCCACTCAAATTGACATCCCTCCGGTCATTCGAGTGATACATGATCCAAATTCACCAACTCAAGTCTGATCATCACGTGAGTTGAGGTGGTTTCAATGGTGAACATCATTATGTTGATCATATCTACTATATGACTCATGTTCGACCTTTCAGTCTCTTGTGTTCCGAGGCCATGTCTGTACATGCTAGGCTCGTCAAGTTTAACCCGAGTGTTCTGCATGTGCAACACTGCCTTGCACCCGTTGTATGTGAACGTACAGTCTATCACACCCGATCATCACGTGGTGTCTCAACACGACAAACTGTCGCAACAGCGCACACTCGGGGAGAACACAATTCATCTTGAAATTTAAGTGAGGGATCACCTTATAATGCTACCGTCGTCCTAAGCAAAACAAGGTCCATAGAAGGATTAACATCACATGCAAATCATAAGTGACATGATATGGCCATAAACTTGTGCTTTTGATCTCCATCTTGAAAGCATCGGCATGATCTCCATCATCACCGGCAAGACACCATGATCTCTATCATCTTGATCTCCATCAATGTGTCGCCATCGGGGTTGTCGCTCCCAACATGCTTCTACTACTATTGCTACCGTTTAGCGATGAAGTAAAGCATTACATAGCGCTTAATGATTGACACGCAAGTCATACAATAATTAAAGACAACCCTATGGCTCCTGCCGGTTGCCGTACTCATCGACATGCAAGTCGTGATATTCTATACAACACATGATCATCTCATACATCACATATATCTCATCATGTAATTGGCCACATCACATCACAACATACCCTGCAAAAACAAGTTAGATGTCCTCTAATTGTTGTTGCATGTTTTACGTGGCTGCTATGGGTATCTAGCAAGAACAATTCTCACCTACGCATAAACCACAACGGTGACACATAAGTTGCTTTTCAACCTTCTCAAGGACCGCCTTAGTCGAATCCGATCCAACTAAAGTAGGAGAAACAGACACCCGCCAGCCATCTTTGTGCAACGAAGTTACACGTCAGTCGATGGAACCGGTCTCTCGTAAGCGTACGAGTAATGTTGGTCTAGGCCGCTTCATCCCACAATACCGCCGAACCAAAACACGACCAAGGGAGGAAGCAATCTAAGCATCAACGCCCACAAACTCTTTGTGTTCTACTCGAGATCTCATCTACACATAGACCTAGCTCTGATACCACTGTTGGAGAACGTTGCATGGGAAACAAAAAAATTCCTACGCACACGCAGATCTATCCATGGTGATGAGCATCTACTAGAGGGAGAGTGGATCTATGTACCCTTGTAGATCACTAAGCGGGAAGCGTTAAGAAACACTGTTGGTGTAGTCGAACGTCTTCGCGATCCAAATCGCCGAGTGTCCTGCGATCTCATCACGATCCGTCCTGCGATCCAATCACGATCCGTCCCGCGAACTCATCACGATCCGTCCCGCGATCTCATCACGATCCGTCCCGCAAACTCATCATGATCCGTCTCGCGATCTTGATCACGGTTCTTCCGATCTAGCGCCGAACGGACGACAACTCTGCGTTCAGCACACGTATAGCTCGATGACGATCTCCGCCTTCTTGATCCAGCAAGAGGGAGCGGAGATTTAGAAGAGTTCTCCGGCAGCGTGACGGCGCTGCGGCGATGGTGGTGGAGCTATTCCGGCAGGGCTTCGCCTAAGCACTGCAGAAAACCGATTTGGAGGAGAAGCTATGCACTAGAGGAACGGGTAGCACGTGGCTGAAAATCTTGTGCCAAAATCCTAAAATACTCTAGTATATATAGGAGGAGAGGAGGAGGAGGCTTGGCTGCCAAAGAGGCAGCCCTTGGGTCGGCCAAACCAAAGAGGGAGGAGTCCTCCTCCTCCACTCCTAGTAGGATTAGGACTCCTTCCTTATTTGGCCCTTTTTTGCCTTTTTCCACCTTTTTCCTTTTGGGCTTTTCTTCCCAGCCACATGGGCCTTGTGTGGGACTTCCACCAGCCCACAAAGGGCTGGTATTTACTCTCCCACAGCCCATATAGCCTCTTGGGTCGAAATATCCCTCCCGATGGTCCCCCGGTACACTACCGGCACTCCCGGTACACTACCGATGAGCCCGAAACTTTTCCGGTGACCAAAACAGGACTTCCTATATATCAATCTTTACCTCCATACCATTCTGGAGCTCCTCGTGATGTCCGGGATCTCATCCGGGACTCCGAAAAACCTTCGGTCACCACCATGCATAACTCTATACTACTGAAACGTCACCAAACCTTAAGTGTGCAGACCCTGCGGGTTCGAGTACTATGTAGACATGACCGAGACACCTCTACGGTCAATAACCAATAGCGGGACCTGGATGCCCATATTGGTTCCTACATATTCTACGAAGATCTTTATCGGTCGAACCTCTATGTCAAGGATTCAGTTAATCCCGGATGATGTTCCCTTTGTTCTTCGGTATGTTACTTGCCCGAGATTCGATCGTTGGTATCTCCATACCTAGTTCAACCTCGTTACCGGCAAGTCTCTTTACTCGTTCCGTAATACAAGATCGTGTGACTAACACTTAGTCACATTGCTTGCAATGCTTGTTGTGATGTTGTATTACCGAGTGGGCCCTGAGATACCTCTCCGTCACACGGAGTAACAAATCCCAGTCTTGATCCATGCCAACCCAACAGACACCCTCAGAGATACCTGTAGAGTACCTTTATAGTCACCTAGTTACGTTGCGACGTTTGATACACACAAGGCACTCCTCCGGTGTCAGTGAGTTGCATGATCTCATGGTCATAGGAATAGATACTTGACATGCAGAAAACAGTAGCATTAAACTGACACGATCATATGCTATGTTTGTAGTTTGGGTCTTGTCCATCACATCATTCTCCTAATGATGTGATCCCGTTATCAAATGACATCTCATGTCAATGGCTAGGAAACCTTAACCATCTTTGATCAACGATCTAGTCTATTAGAGGCATACTAGGGACATGGTTTTGTCTATGTATCCACACATGCATCTAAGTCTCCGATCAATACAATTATAGCATGGATAATAAACGATTATCATGAACAAGGAAATATGATAATAACTAATTTATTATTGCCTCTAGGGCATATTTCCAACACTCGACACTCGAAGAAGTTTTTGAACTTAGACAAAGACTGGTTCGTAGCTAAGTTTCCGAGTGAATGGACTGCTATCCACTCAGAAGATTTTTTAACTTAGGCGAAAGCTGGTTTGTAGCTAAGCCCCCGAGTGTGAGGGTTGCTCACCACTTTGGAGAAATTTTTCGAAGGTAAGATGGTGCGATCGGAATCGACAAAAGACTAGAGAAGTCATAACCTTCATAAACGATATTGTTTGGAACACTTTTATTACATCAAAGCAACTCAGTATTCAAGTATAGAAACGTCAAAGTAGATCTGCGTTCCAAGCTCGTGTCTCGTCAATCTTCTTCTTGAGGTTGTAGAGATGGTAAGCTCCGTTCTTCAATACCTTCGTGACGATGAAGGGACCTTCCCATGCTGGTGCAAGCTTGTGAGGTCGATGTTGATCCACTCGGAGCACCAAATCACCTTCATGGAATGACCGACTCTTGACATGTTTTGCATGAAAGCGACGCAGGTCTTGCTGATACACAGTCGACCGAATCAGGGCCATCTCGTGCTCCTCTTCCAAAAGATCTACTCCATCCTGTCGTGCATGTTCCGCTTCAGCCTCAGAGTAAAGATCCACACGAGGGGAATTGTGAAGGAGGTCACTCGGCAAAATGGCTTCAACTCCGTACACTAGGAAGAAAGGAGTGTGCCCACTCGAACGATTAGGAGTCGTTTTCAAGCCCCACAGAATAGATGGCAATTCAGTAACCCAGGCTCCAGCTGCATGATCTAAGTCTCTCATGAGTCGAGGCTTCCGCCCTTGAAGGATAACGCCATTGGCTCGCTTAGCTTGACCGTTAGTTTGAGGGTGTGCAACGGATGCGTAATCCACCCGAGTGCCTTGGGTGAAGCAGAAGTGTCTGAATTCTTCCAAGTCGAAGTTTGAGCCGTTATCTGTAATGATACTATGGGGAACTCCATATCGGAAAATTATCTCTCATGAATTTGATCGTAGTGCGCGAGTTCAGCTTCTTTATAGGCTTGGCCTCAATCCACTAAGTAAACTTGTCGATTGCAACAAGAAAATGAGTAAACCCACTCTGGCCTTTCCGAAAGGGACCAACCATATCCAAACCCCAGACAACAAACGATCAGACGAGTGGAATAGTCTTCAAGGCGGATGCAGGCTTGCGTGATAAGTTTCAGTAGAACTGGCACCCTTCGCAATGATCAACAATGTCCTTGGCCATCTTGTTGGCACGCGGGTAGAAGAAACCCGCTCGGTATGCTTTGGCAACAATTTTCCAAGAGAACGCATGATGACCACAAGTACCCGAGTGAATCTCCTCCAGAATCATTCGATCTTGTTCAGGAGAGATGCACCGCTGCGTCATGGCAGTTACACTTTCTCTGTGAAGTTGATCATCCATCACAGTGAAAGCCTTGGATCTGTGAACAATTTATCGAGCTTCAGTTTCGTCCTATGGGAGTTCTTGCCTCAGAATATACGCAATATATGGCACTGCCCAATCGGGCGTGATGACCAGAATCTCCATGACAAGATCTATGACCGTCAGGACATCAACTTCAGTCGGATTAGAGGCACTTATAGCTTGCGGGGGCTCTTCAACGAAGGGATCTTCCTATACCAAAGGAGAATGTAGGTGTTCCAGAAACATATTGCTGGGGACAGCCCTCCGGATCCAATCTTTGTTAGCTCATATGCTGCCTGATTCTTCACTCGGGGAACATGGTGAAGTTCCAAACCTTCAAACTTCTTCTCAAGCTTTCTCACAACATTGCAGTATCCGGTCATAGCAGGGTTCCTGACATCCCACTCCTTCATCACTTGATTGGCCACCAAATCAAGCGCTTGACGCCGAGTGAGATGGCCATACGCAACCCACACAAGAGTGATTCGTATTCTGCTTCGTTGTTGGAGGAATCAAAGTGAATCTGCAGGACATAACTGAGTTTTCGCCTTTTGGGGATACCAAAACTACGCCAGCACCAGACCCATTCAACATTTTCGAGCCATCAAAGAACATGGTCTAGTGTGCCGAGTGGATTTGGATTGGCTGCTGCTGTTCAACCCACTCGGCCAAGAAATCAGCAAGTGCCTGGGACTTGATCGCCTTTTTAGCTTCAAACTTGATGTCAAAGTAGAGGATCTCAATAGCACATTTGGCCACTGGACCAGTCGCGTCTCAATTTTTGAGAATCTCAGATAATGGAGCATCACTGACGACTGAAATCGAGTGATCTTGAAAGTAGTGTTCCACCTTCTTTGCTGATAGATAAATACCATAGACAAGCTTCTGGTAATGCGGGTACCTTTGCTTCGAAGGGGTCAACACTTCAGAAATGTAGTAGAGTGGTCATTGGACCTTGTATGCCTTGCCTTCCTCTTCCCTCTCGACAGTGAGAACTGTACTGACGACCTGATTACTAGCCGCGATGTACAGGAGCAAGGGCTCTTTGCTGTGCAGAGCAGCAAGCACCGGTTGGGTGGAAAGCAGAGCTTTGAGCTCGACAAACGCTCCTTCAGCTTCTGGAGTCCACACGAATGTATCAGACTTCTTGATCAATCGGTACAAAGGCAATGCCTTCTCACTGAGACGAGAAATGAATCGACTCAATGCTGCTAGGCAACCTGTGAGCTTTTGAACATCGTGCACTCGCATAGGGCTTTTCATTCGGGTAATGGCACTGATCTTCTCACGATTGACGTCGATTCCTCATTCAGAAACAAGGAAATCGAGTTACTTGCCACCAGGAACACCAAAAGTACACTTGGATGGATTTAACGTTATATCATACCTCCTCAGATTGGCAAATGTCTCGGCCAAGTCAGTCAGCAGGTCGAAACCTTTGCGAGACTTGACGACGATATCATCCCTATAAGATTCGACATTACAAGGAATCTGGTCGAGTAAGCATTTCTGAATCTTGCGCATGAAAGTAGCACCAACATTCTTCAAACCAAAAGGCATGGTGATATAGTAGAAACACCCAAATGGGGTGATGAAGGCTGTTTTTATTTCATCCGGACCAAATAGACGGATCTGATGGTAGCCGGAGTATGCATCTAGAAATGATAAACGCTCACACCCCGCAGTCGAGTCAACAACCTGATCGATGTGAGGGAGCATAAAATGATCTTTCGGGCAGACCCGATTGATATGTTTGAAGCCAATACACATGTGGAGTGACTTGTCCTTCTTGGTGACCATGGCGACGTTCGGAGCCACTCGGAGTGGTAAATCTCACGTATGAACTTAGCCGCCAAGAGCCGAGCCACCTCTTCGCCGATCACCTTCTGCTTTTCCGCTACCAACTGACGCAAGTGCTCCTTCACATGCTTGGCATTCGGATTGACTCTCAATCAGTGCTTAGCCAGTTCCCTGGGTACACCCGGCATGTCAACAGACTTTCATGCGAAGATGTCCCAGTTCTCACAGAGGAACCAGATGAGCTCGGCTTCCTATTTGTCGTCGAGTGTCGTCAAGATGTTAGTCGGGGCAGCATTGGGGTCTGTCGGGTGAGTGTGCACTTTCTTCACTTCACCTGCCGAATGGAAAGTTGACTTGGAAGCAGGCTTCTTAGCACGTAGCAAATCAGCAGGGTCAGCGCTCTTCTTGTACTCTTCCAACTCAACCATAGCCCTTCGATGATCGGCAATTTTGGAGCCCTGCTGAAGGCACTCCTCAGGCCTGTGTCGATTGCCAGTGACTGTGATCACACCCTTGGGGCCAAGCATCTTTAGTTTGAGATACACGTAACATGGACGGGCCATGAAACGGGCATAAGCTGGCCAGCCAAGGATGGCATGGTGCGTGCTCTGGAAGTCCACGACTTTAAACGTCAATTTTTCTTTACGAAATTTTTTATCGATGCTGAACACCACATCCAATGCAATCTGGCCGAGTGATTTGGCCTTCCTCCCTGGGATGACTCCGTGGAACTGCATATTGCTCTCACTAAGTCGAGACATCAGGATGCCCATTCCCTTGAGGGTATCCACATACAAAATGTTCAATCCACTCCCTCCGTCCATGAGGACCTTGCGGAGTCGAGTGCCTCCCACAACGAGATCCACCACCAAAGCTTGCCGACCGGGGGTGGCAACATGAGCAGGATGATCTGACTGATCAAATGTGATAGCAGTCTGGGACCACTTGAGGTATGTGGGGGTGGAAGGAACAGCCATGTTGACTTCTCTGTTGATAACTTTCAGTCGACTCTTGCTTTCAACATCAGCAAAAATCATCAGAGTGGCATTGACATCGGGAAAAGTTTCTTTGTCTTCATCATCCTATTTTTCAGGAGTTTTGTCACTCGACTCGCCCTCTTTGAACTGCTGGATCAGTAGGCGGCACTGTCGAGTGGTATGTTTAGGCAGTATCAAAATGCCTTCTTCATCTTTCTTCATATGGATTGCACACAGTAAATCCAGAACATCAGTTCCCGGCTAATTCTTTCCTTTCTTGGGGGCGAACTGTCCCTTGGACTTCCCCTTATTTTTCCCTTGTGCCGCCAGAGCGGCTGCCTCTACGTGGACAGGGCCATCAGCTTTGCGTTTCTATTTCCGACTGGAATTGCCGCCGACATCATTGTCGATTGCTTTTCCTTTGCTGCTACGGAGGCGGTCTTCCTCTTTACCAATGGCTATCTTCATCATCTTGCTCAAGCAAACTGATCTCGACGGTGGGCACCTTTCGTCATGGTGCCGGGGCACATACGAACCACTCCGTGGAGGAGTAGGCACTCGACGGTGGTCATCACGTTGAAACTGATCTTGACCCTGACCTCGATGTTGATCTTCATGGTAACCGCCACCCCTACGACACAAAGGTGATCCTGGACTATGCGCCGACTGAACTGAGTCTGCCTTTGGTGAATTGCTATGCAATCTATTGCGCGACTGGGAAACAACTCAGTTCTGGCGTTGCGTTGCATCAAGCAACACCCGAATCTGCAGCAAACCTCTACCAGCCTCTAAACGTGACGGCTAAATGGAATCTGCAATCCTAGCTATTGCTGCAACATTTGAAACTGGAGTGTGGTATACCTCAACATTATTCTGAGAACCACTCAGAAACAGCTGTCGCTGACGTCGACTAGGAAGTGGTGGACGCTGGCAAGCACGCTCATCGAGTTCCTTCTGGATCTCTTCGAGCCGAAGGCGTGCGGCCTCCAAGTCCTGAGCCTCAGCAGTCGCACCGACGCTGGGCGTATGGAGGATCTCCTCATCTTGATGCTGCCGGTCATTCGACGCTCCACCAGCTTCGCGCCTGCCGTGGCCGAAGCCAGGCATCGGGCTCTCATGCGAACCAGTCATAAGAACCTCCACCACGGGATTGCAGCTCTCACACTCGGAGGGAACATCAGACTGATCTGACGCCGAGTCAAACACGCCATGAAGTGACTCGGCGGGCTCGATAGCCGCAATCGGTGGGGACGAATTTTGGCAAGCCTCTGCATGCCTCACCCATCGCTGGAGCCACGAATGACCGGATCGCTTGCGGCGACGAATAGCGGGGAGGGCTGACAGATACGGAGTCGACGGCTGTCGCAGAAGTATGCCGCAGGAGCCCGCGCGGAAATGCTTCACCCCGCAGATCAGGAGCACATCAACATCTAGTGGCGCCTCCTGAAGCCATGCCGAATCATCGACGATGAAGTTGAGCGCTCCGAGACGGATCTCGTGGCCCAGGAACAAACCACCGCCGGAAGACATGACGAAGGAGAAAAATGCAACCTCGCCAGAAGTCGCTTATACGCCTGCCCCACGGTGGGCGCCAACTATTGTGGGAACGAGTCTGATAGTAGAAGATAGGAGTACGAAAGGAGAGGGCAAAGTCCTAGCTATGGCGAGGATGTACACACAGATGTATGAGTTCAGCCCCTCTCGTGGAGGTAACAACCCTACATCTTAGTGCTCGAGAGCTCTTGTCGTTTGGAATGTATGTGTTATAGAGGGTGTGAACCCTTGTGCCAGAGGGGAGGGGCGGCTTATATAGAGTACGCTGCCCCTCATGAATGTCAAGCAACCAAGGGTTTGATCATGGGAATAAAGACGTGTGTTACTGGTAAACAATAAATGTTGCTAATGAGGACTGGCCGAAAGCCTGCCTGTTGGCCTCCCTGGGGTGTCTTCTGGTCTTCTGGTGTCGACTAGTAGCAAGGTCTTCCGAGTGACAGGAGACTGTCGAGTGGAGGGAGAAACCTCCGAGTGACTTAACTGTCGAGTGACTATCACGTCATGATGACTTCAGTCGGAAACTCTCTTGCCATCGTTAAGTCCCACTAGTGCAGAACTGGCATATAGTCGCGGGTTGTAAGGGCCTTTAGTGCCGGTTCTCGAACCGACACTAAAGGGTGGGGACTAAAGCCTACCCCCCTTTAGTCCCGGTTCAACACGGCCCGGCACCAAAGGCCCACCATGTGGCATCCGCCAGCGCCATGGGTTGGGGGACCTTTAGTCCTGGTTGGTAACACCAACCGGGACTAAAATTATTTAGTTTTTTTAATTTCGTTTCATTTTTCCTTTTAATTCTTTAGGGGTTTATGAATTAATTATGATTTATTTTTCCTTTTAATTTTGTGTTTTCCATTTAATTAATTTTCATTTCAAACATATATTACGCTACTCCATACTGTACACACGTTGTGCATGCGCATATATATAAATATAAATAGAATTTCTCTTAGAACCGATCATATATATCATCGAATTGCTCGTACGACGACCATTCATATATATATATATATAATTTTTGCTACAATTTGAGGATCATTACATATATATGTAGACATTAATACTGCTTGTTCTTGATCTTGTAATGGTATTCTACTTTGGGATCTATGACCTGGTCGACCAAAAATCCAGCTAATTTCTCTTGAATTGCTCGTACCCGAGCCTCTGGTATGAGCTGGCCCTGCATCTCCGTCATCTACAAAATGGAGATCAAGATGAATATATTAATTGTGTGTATATATATTAGCTAGATCATGATAAAAAAATATATGGATAATGTTCTGGCAAATGTACCCAAAGATTTCTTTCATCTCCGCTCCTTTCAGACGTGATCATCCGAATGTTCTTGCAAACGTAGTATGTGCATAAACTTGTCCCCTGCTTCTGCCTCATGCACTTTACGAGAATAAATTCAATCAGATAATAATTAATCAAACATGATAATGGTATTGAAACTAGAATTAAAGAGATGCACGGACGTACCTAGCTAGCTAGTAGTACTTAATTACCTTGGGTCGCACGCATTTCAGTTGTTGTGCCCAGTCGTCTGGGACCTGTTTGATAAACTTGGCCCAAGCCCTGCCCACCGGCAAAGAAAATGAATAAATGAGTTATTAACTAGTTGATATCAGGAATTAAAGTAATTAAAGAGGCCGACATAGTACGATAATGATTGAAATTACCTGTCAAGCAGCTTCCTCACGATTGCGTATTCGGATGGATCCTTAAATGTTGAGTACTTCAACTTTTCCCTTGTCAACTTCAATGATTAACAAGATCCAGTGGTAACTGCATAACTCATAAACAACACTTATTAACATCTAGTAAGCAAAAATAGAATTTGTAATACAAGATATATATATATATATATATCTAGTAACACTCACTCGAAGTTGTAAGGAAGTAGTATTTCTGGTTGGGTGTTTAGATGCTTCAAAAATTCTAGCATGGCTTTCTCTCTGTCTTTTCTCGAATATGTAGTTTCCCATGTCTTTTGATTAATCGTATTTGGGTCAATGAACCCAATGCCATAGCGTCCAGCTTGTTTCATTTCATACATTTTCATTTTGCATAATACCACAGAAACGAATATAGTGAGGATAATTACAGGTAATGAACGAGAGCACAGCTAGCTAGAGACTTAAATTATAGAAAGACGATGCAATCCTTTTTCCATAGAATGATACGATGTATGGCCTCTCCGAGTGTTCTCTCCCCGTCAGCTCCAAGAATGTCAAGTTGTAGTTCGTGATATGCTGCCATCACTTCATCAACCCCGACACGAGCATAGCCAGCTGGAATGGGTTTGCAATGGAAGGTTGCTTCTGGGGGATTTGCTAAAGCATAGCCGTCCGCCACCTTCATGGATAAGTTCTTCACTTTCATGTGTAGCTCACAGTTAGTCTCGTCTTTGATATCATCCACAAGGTAGCTAGCTAGCAGTGCATCGTCATAGATATCGGCCGGGGCGGAACCCACGCTAATTCTCGGCATAGATGGGATGGTGGTATCCAATGCTGGATCGATCTGCTTATGCTGCCGCTGAGACGCCATTTCCTGGCTGAGTGAGTCGATCTGCTCCTGCTGCCGCCTAACTCTAGATTCCAACTCCAGGTGCTTTGATTCTAGGCTTTCAAGACGGAGTGCTTCCTCCTTCTTCTTCCGCTCCTCCTCCATCTTCTTTCTCGCACATCTTTTGTAGTCGTTGTTCCAACCAGCAAACCCCTCAAACCACGGAACAACGCCTTTGCCTTGTGTTCTTCCTGGGTGTTCAGGATTCTTCAAGGCGCGCGTAAGCTCGTCGTCCTCTCTGTTGGGCGTGAACACCCCCGTTCAAGCTTCTTCTATTTTCATCAGAATTTTATCTGACACTTTTTTAAGACTTGCCTTCACCATAATAGCCCCTGTCTTTGGGTCCAACTTCCCCCCATGCGCATAAAACCATGTCCTGCACCTCGGGGGCCAGGTCATTGTAACTAGAGTGACCCCTGCACTAATCATATCTTTTTCAGATTGATCCCACTTAGGCAGGGCCGTCTGGTAGACACCTGGCCCCAGAGTATGGTGCCACTGTTTTTTGCAACATTAATCTTGTTCTTTCTCGACCGTTCTTTAGCTAGTTCCGATTCCTTGAACTTCATAAAATCGTCCTAGTGATCTTTTGCCTTCACCAGTGCTCCCTCGAATTTTGGAGTTGTCTTGTTTGCTTTGACGTACGCAGCCCATGCATTTTTCTTGAAGGTGTTCAATACGATCGCCATCCTTTTAAGAGCATAGTTTCTGACTTTCTTCAGATCTGCATCTGTCAAGTTATCTTGTAGTGTAAAATGTGACATCAGCTCGGTCCAAAGCACATCTTTTGCTCTTTCATTGACAAAGGTAACTCCTTCTTGATCTCCCTTTGCTGGCTTTTTCCATTCTTGTGTGGAGATCGGGATTTGGTCCCTGACAATAACTTTGCATTGATTCTTGAACTTGGTCGCATTTTTCTTAGGTTCAAGCGGTTCACTGGTTGATGTATTGATGGAATCGATGTTGAACTTTACGCCAGGGTCCAACTTTTTGGCCCGGCCTCGAACTACCCTGTCTCTTGTAGAAGATTTGCTCGATCCGGAGGCCTAAAAGAAGAAAGATCGATTCATTAATACATATACAACTCAATTAAGACATGTAATGATCACCAGATGGCTTATATAATAAATATACCTCGCCGGTCTTTGTTATTTGAAGAACATTTTCTTCGTCAACATCATTGTCGAATTCATCTATTCTTTCGTCTTCATCAAACATACAACCCTCACAGGAATTGTTCAGATATTGTGAGTCGTCATCATCTTCATGTTCATGCTCTAGGCTCGTGGAGCGTATGATGTTGAACAGAGCCTCTTCTCCTTCTCTATCGGTATTGTCCATAGATTTTATTTAACTAACCCGGAAGAAAGATAAAACAATTTAGTATTCAAATTAGAATGCATGCAATCAATAAGGAAAACTGAATCATAGTACATAATATGCATCATCGAATATAATCTCTAATGAATCGTCTCGAATATTATCGAATATAATCTCGAATACATCTTGAATATTATTACTAATTCATCTTGAATATTATTGATTATATAATATCACTACTACAGATCCAGTTGATGTCTCGCGTGGCAGGCGGTGGACACCCAAAGAGAAGGAACTATGACAGGATCATAGCTCGGGTGAGATCCCTGAAGAACCTGCCAGGTATTGGAGAACCTGACGTCCAACGCATCCATGTAGCGACGGACATGCTCGTCCTCCTCCCTGACACGACGATGTACCACCTCCGGCAGGGCCGGCTGCCTTCGTACCGAAAGTGGCCCATGCGAATGCCACCAAAGAAGCTTCGGGTCGACGACGGGACCCGGGTTCCTCACCAAGCTGTGCCCCCCTGAAGGTAGCACCTCCCAGTGCCAGCCCGGCGGAGCCCAGTCCCAGACATGGCCCCTCTAAAGCAGGACGTCCTCGCAAACGAGTCGACGACGAGGATGCGGTCCAGGCATCATTGACTCCGAGAAGAAATTCTATGCAAATTAAACATTTTTTAAATGCTTGATTGTGATTTCTTATATACGAGGAACCTTCAGAATCCTAACGGAACTCTTAACCTTACGGCCCGCGACTTTTGCAAATACGTAACAAATACTAATTGCAAATTAATACATAACAAACTTTTGCAAATACAACATTAAAATATATATGCAACTTTTGCAAATACTAATTGCTATACATTGGATCAAATGTCAAAATTCATCAACTTTTTTCTATACATTGTATTCATACATATATATATATATACTAATTTCTATACATATATTGGACCAAAATGTAAAAATTCCATATATTAATTTCTATATATATATATACTAATTTCTATATATATATATATACTAATTTCCATATATATATACTAATGTCATATATTTCTATACTAATTTCTATACATATATATACTAATGTCAAAATTTTGTGTGTGTGTTCTGGGAGGGGCCGGCGGCTGCCATGGCGGCACAAGGGGCAAGGGAGAGGGGGAGAGGGGGGATCTCATAGCGGGGCGACGGGGCGACGGCGAGGCGAGGCGAGTCGGGGGCGGCAACGGTGAGGAGCTCGGGGCGGAGGAGCGAGCGCGGGCGGCGTCAGGCCGGGCTTGGGGAGGAACAGGAGCGGGCGGCATCAGGCCGGGCTTAGGGAGGAACAGGAGCGGGCAGCGTCAGAGATCGGCGCGAGGAGGCGCGGGCGGCCGGCGTCGGCGGCGATGACGAGCTACGGCGTCGGCGAGGCGAGACGGCGACGGCGCGACGATGTCGCGAAGAGGTCGAAGAATGTAGAGAACCCTCTCATGAAGTGTTGTATATATAAGGAGACCTTTAGTCACGGTTGGTGGCTCCAACCGCGACTAAAGACCCCCCTTTAGTCGCGATTGGAGCCACCAACCGCGACTAAAGGTGAATTTCACCAGCCGAAGCGGCGGGAAGCGAAACCCTTTAATCGTGGTTGGTGGCTCCAACCGCGACTAAGGGGGGGGGTCTTTAGTCGCGGTTGGAGCCACCAACCGCGACTAAAGGGTGGTGCTCGCATAGGCGCGGTGCGGGGCAAGTTTAGTCCCACCTCGCCAAGCAAGGGGCGCCCGCACCAGCTTATAAGCCTCGCCGCGGCTTCTCTCTCGAGCTTCTCTCTAAGTAGGCCTATGTGGGCCTAATGAACCTGTGCGGCCCTACTGGGCCTACTGGGCCTTGCGGGCCTGCATCCTGGCCCAACTAGAGGTTGGGTTTCTAGTCGTATGCAGGCCGTGGCGGCCCAGTAGGCGGCCTATTTTTTATTTATTTTCCATTTTTTTGGTTTTTTGCTTTATTTATTTTCTTTTGTTTTTGAGTTTTTTGTGCTTTATTGAGAGTTAATGAGTGAATCTTTTTGCATTAGGTCAAAAAATTATAAACTTTCTGTCAGTGGTTGTAGTTTTCAAATTCGAATAGTTTAAATTTGAATTATTTAAAATTTGTGTGAATCACTAGTTTGTGAATAACTTTACTTTAAAAATAGATTTTCTAGTGATACTACCCTTTAATATTATTGTGTTTTATCATTATATCCAATTTGGTAATTCTTAGGTTATTTAAAAATGAAATGCCTTTCTAACAGACGAGTTTTCGTTTGAAACCCTCATACATCGAAAGAGATTGTCCATTTTGTACATGAAGTGCATCCAGTTTTTGCCGTAACCCTCTCAACTTTTTAGCACATGCTATGTGGGTGAAATGATGATACCATGCCAACTTTCAAACTTTTTAGAGTCCATTTTTAGTGCTTATCTATTTCAGGGTCATTTAGCTCAAAAAAATCAGTAAATGCATGAAAAATAGCAAATGAAGTCAGAAAGGGTTGAAAATTGATGGCCTCCCTTCGAATGGTGCATACTGAATGCACAAAACACATAAGTACACTACTATTACAAAGATTCCCTTCGGTTTGTCCGAAGTGGGACTTTCTAGATATATAAGTCCGGAAACTAACTAGAGAAGCCAGTCACATCCTAGAGTGGGATCTTTGGGTGTAAAACCTTTTCTTTGTGTGTGTCACTTTGCGTCGTAACCATGGACAATCTTCATCGTTTAACTTGATGCTCGGGTCAACATTCACTGTGAAGGGAGCAATTTCATGAAACTTTTCATAATCTTCTGACATGTCTGTCTTGTCCTTCACTCCCACGATGTTTCTTTTCCCTGAAAGAACTATGTGGCACTTTGGCTCATCGCATGATGCATTTGCTTCCTTATCTTTTCTTTTTCTCGGCTTGGTAGACATGTCCTTCACATAGAAAACATGCGCCACATTATTGGCTAGGATGAATGGTTTGTTTGCGTACCCAAGATTGTTGAGATCCACTGTTGTCATTTCGTACTACGGGTCTTCCTTTACCCCGTGTCGTGTTAGATTGACCCATTTGCACCTAAACAAAGGGACCTTCAAATCAAGTCCATAGTCAAGTTCCCATATCTCCTCTATGTAACCATAGTATGTGTCCTTTGGCCCATTGTTGTTTGCTGCATCAAAGCGGACACCACTGTTTTGGTTGGCGCTCTTTTTATCTTGGGCGATCATGTAAAATGTATTCCCATTCATCTCGTACCCTTTGAAAGTCAATATAGTCTAAGATGGTAACTTGGACAACAAGTACAGGTCATCTTCAATAGTGTCGTCATGCATGAGACGTGTCTGCAACCAACCGGCAAAAATCACCGTTTGTTCATGTGTAATCCAGACGTCAGACTTCTCCGGGTGTTTGGAGCGTAGAATATTCTTGTGTTCTCGATATACGGAGCCACCAAGGCGAAACTTTGTAGAACTGTGTAGTGTGGTTGCGCCAAAGAATGCTCGTCTCGACATATTAGTGAATTCTTTCCTAGCGTGCCTTTTCCATCCAGTCTGCCCTCATGCCGCGATTCCGGAACACCTTTCGGCTTAATGTCGGGAATAAAGTCAACACAAAACTCAATGACCTCCTCTGTTTCATGGCCCTTGGAGATGCTTCCTTCTGGCCTAGCACGATTATGAACATATTTCTTTAAGACTCTCATGAACCTCTCAAAGGGGAACATATTGTGTAGAAATACAGGACCCAGAATGGTAATCTCCTCGACTAGGTGAACTAGGACATGTGTCATGATATTGAAGAAGGATGGTGGGAACACCAACTTGAAACTGACAAGACATTGCACCAAATCATTCTCTATCCTTGGTAGGATTCCTGGATCGATTACCTTTTGAGAGATTGCATTCAGGAATGCACATAGCTTCACAATGGCTAATCGAACGTTTTCCAGTAGAAGCCCCCTCAATGCAACCGAAAGCAGTTGCGTCATAATCACGTGGCAGTCATGAGATTTAAGGTTCTGGAACTTTTTCTCTGCCATATTTATTATTCCCTTTATATTCGACGAGAAGCCAGATGGGACCTTCATACTGAGCAGGCATTCGAAGAAGATTTCCTTCTCTTCTTTGGTAAGAGCGTAGTTGGCATGACCCTGAAACTACTTTGGATCCATGCTGTCTTTTCCGTGCATACGTTGCTGGTCTTCCTGTGCCTCCGACGTATCTTTTGTCTTCCCATACACGCCCAAGAAGCCTAGAAGGTTCACGCAAAGATTCTTCGTCACATGCATCACATCGATTGCAAAGCGGACCTTGAGGTCTTTCCAATACGGTAGGTCCCAAATATAGATTTCTTCTTCCACATGGGTGCGCGTTTGTCAGCGTCATTCAGAACAGATTGTGCACCAGGACCCTTGCCAAAGATTACTTTTAAATCCTTGACCATATCAAGTATGTCATCACCCATACGGTGGCAAGGCTTCTTCCGGTGATCTGCCTCACCTTTGAAATGCTTGCCTTTCTTTCTTACGGGATGCCTGCTCTAAAGAAATCGACGATGCCCCAGATACACATTCTTCTTACATTTATCCAAATATATACTATTGGTATCATCTAAACAGTGCGTGCATGCGTGGTATCCCTTGTTTGTCTGTCCTAAAAGGTTACTAAGAGCAGGCCAATCATTGATGGTTACAAACAGCAACACATGTAGGTAAAATTCCTCCTGATCTTTCGCATCGCACGCACATACACCTTTTCCATTCCACAGCTGTAAAAGTTCTTCAACAATGGCCTTAGGTACACATCAATGTCGTTGCCGGGTTGCTTGGGGCCTTGTATGAGCACTGACATCATAATGAACTTCCGCTTCATGCACAACCAAGGAGGAAGGTTATAGATATAGAGAGTCACATGCCATGTGCTATGATTGCTGTTCTGCTCCCCAAAAGGATTAATGCCATCTGCACTTAAACCAAACCATACGTTCCTTGCATCCTTTGCAAAGTCCTTCCACTTTCTCTCGATTCTTCTTCACTGCAACCCGTCAGCGAGCACTCTCAACTTCCCGTCTTTCTTACGGTCTTCGTTGTGCCATTGCATCAACTTGGCATGCTCTTTGTTCTAGAACAAACGTTTCAACCGTGGTATTCTAGGAGCATACCACATCACCTTGGCAGGAATCTTCTTCCTGGGGCGCTCGCCCTCAACATCACCAGGGTCATTGTGGCCGATCTTATAGCGCCATGCACATCATACCCGGCATGCATTCAAATCCTCATACTCACCGTGGTAGAGGATGCAGTCATTAGGGCATGTATGTATCTTCTCGACCTCTAATCCTAGAGGGCAGACATCCTTCTTTGCTTCGTACGTACTCTCTAGCAATTCGTTGTCCTTTGGTAGCTTCTTCTTTAACATTATCAGCAACTTTTGAAATGCCGTGTCAGATACACCATTCTCTGCCTTCCATTGCAGCAATTCCAATATGGTACCCAACTTTTTATTGTCATCTTCACAATTTGGGTACAACCCTTTTTTGTGATCCTCTAACATGCACTGCAACTTTAGCTTCTCCTTTTCACTTGCGCAGTTTCTCTTTGCATCGGCAATGGCCCGACCAAGATCATCAGCGGGCTCATCTGATGCCTCTTCGTTAACTCCTTCCCGCATTGTTGGCTCAGCTTCTTCCCCCATTGTTGTACCATCATATTCATGGAACCCATGACTAGGATAGCCGTCGTCATCCTCTTCTTCTTCATTCTCTTCCATCAGGACCCCTCTTTCTCCGTGCTTAGTCTAACAGTTATAGCCGGACATGAAATGAGACTCAAATAGGTGGATGTGAATGGTTCTTGAGTTAGAGTAATTTCGATTATTCTTACAACCAGCGCATGGACAATACATAAAACCATCCGTCCGCTTGTTTGCCTCAACCGCAACCCAAAAAGCATGCACGCCATTAATGAACTGGGGAGAGCATCGGTCGTCGTACATCCATTGCCGACTCATCTTCATTACACAACACCGAAAAGACCAAATTAATACAAGTTCGTACATAAAGTTCATACACACTTGTTCTCATTAAACAACATACAAACTCTCTAGCTAAAGCATTTAAATGCAACAACAAATGCGATCAACATCGCAACAAAGGTAACAATTGATCCAACAGCATAGTGATACCAAGCCTCACTATCAATGGAATATCTTTTAAATTTTCCAATCTTCAAGCGCATTGCACCCATCTTGATCTTGTGATCATCGACAACATTGGCAACATACAACTCCAGTTTCATCTTCTCTTCTTCAACTCTCTTCAATTTTTCTTTCAAATACTCGTTTTGTTTTTCAATTAAATTTAACTTCTTGACAAGAATATCTATGTCGGTTGGAATCTCCAGTTCACATACCCCCTAGAGAAAAACATCTATGTCAACTTGATTGGCATAATTGTCATGAACACGAAATGCAACAAAGAGTTATAAAAGAGAGTATATACCACATCCGCATCATAAACCGGACGAGGGCCGACGGGGACGGATTTCAAAACCATGCCACTATGTATAACAAACAACCATATAGGTAAGAAAACTATACAAGTAACTAACTAAATCTTACAAACATGGATTTTTTATTATAAAAAGGATAAGAACAAGAGGCTCACCAAGGTGGTGCCGGTGACGGGACGATGCGGGTGATAGACGGTGGTTAGGACAGGGACAGGAAGGCACTAAGTAAACCACACCTACAAATGCAAAGTAAGAAATTAATTTGAGCTCAAATTGCATAAATCAAATAAACTACCACATACAAACTAAAACCCACAAATTACTATACTTATAGAGCATTGCAAGAGCTAATCTAGCAATGAGAGATGAAAGTACAAAGTTGCCTCCAAATCTTCACAAATTTTGGCAAAAATGGAGGATGAGCTTGAGGAAGAGAGGAAGAACAGAGAGAAGAGGAAAGGGGAAGAACAGAGAGGAGTGTTCTCAGGCTGGCGCCGAAGGGTTTCATATAGGGGTACCTTTAGCCCCGGTTGGTGGCTCCAACCGCGACTAAAGGTTAGCCTATAGTCGCGGTTGGAGCCACCAACCGGGACTAAAGGTTCCCGTGGGGCCCCAGGCTGACGCCAGCCTGCCACCACACCTTTAGTGCTGGTTCGTGGCACGAACCGGGACTAAAGGTCCGGAACGAACCGACACTAATGATGCCCGTCACGAACCGGGATTAATGGGCACATTAGTGCCGGTTCAAAACCCAACCGGGACTAATGATGCGGACAAAAGGTCTGTTTTCTACTAGTGTCCTCCAATATAGTGTCCTTAGGTAGGGTATGTAGGTCATGCCTAGGACCCTATCCTATGTACATATCCTCGTCAGTGCCTCCATGAGCCCTGGGAACCACAGACTGGACACACATTGCTAGTGGACATGTTCCTATGTTTTCTGACATCCACTATAGGAATAGAATTTTGTGCAAATCTCCATAAGAAAACTATATTTTGCAGGCACTACAACACCCCATAAAGTTTTCCATGATTTCTCGGGAGCTCCTCTAGCCAATCTTCTCTCCTCTTTTTTGTTGCCACAATCATTCTGTATGCAGACCGTACTAAGAAAATGCTGTTCTTCTCAAAACCCCATGACTAGAAGTCAGCCATAATGCGTGTACATATTGGGATTTATTGAATGATAGAAGCATGATATGGCAAGAAAACTTGCTCAAGTATTTGGATGTTCCATCATGCACTAGCTGGCTCAATGAGTTCTAGCACCAATTATGACGGATGAGGCACCAAAGAGATGATTGGCCTCATATTCTCCTTCCTCGGTATCCAAGATGGTTTCGCCATTGCCTGTGCGTTTGATGAGCCCTTGCTTGAAAGTGTCCCTTCCTTCAATTACTGCTGCCATATTTGTGAAGATGGTTGCCCTGAAAGAAAATCTGATTATGTAAAGTACAGTGACTTTAGTATTGCTCAAGGACTCTGGATTTTCCAATATTCTTCAAGCTTGTCATGTCAATAATGCTATATTAAAAATCTCAAAGTCTCGGAATCTTAGGCCCCCTATTTATTTTGGCCTGCTTAGCGTGTCCCATGACACCCAATAGGGTTTAAGTTTGCTGCATAAGCCAACTTTTTTTTTTGAGACTCAAGAAGCCTGCCGGCTGGATACTACTGGGCCAGCCCATCTGGACCAGCTTATTATTTACGAGTGTTTAAGCCCATTGCTGCATATTTCCAGTCTTTTTTTTTGCGTGGTGCATATTACCAGTCAGGGCCCAACCTTCTCGTTTCCATCTTTTCCTCCTTTCCGTTCCAGTGAATACACTTGCACAAACCTGAAATCGAACCTGAAATCAAAGCAAGATCGAGCGGAAGCACGGCACCAAGCAATGGAGGCGCTGCTGGAGCTAGAGAAGGTGCAGAGGGTGCTCACCCTCATGGGCTCCCGCGGCCTCTCCGACGGCAGCGGCGGCGGGGACCGCTTCCTCGCCCACTTCCTCCTTTTCCTGGTATGGTTAGCCTAGCCACTTCGCCCCTTGCGCTTCCGCCGTGTTCACGAATCCAATCACCTCAGATCCGAACGTTATGTGCGCGCTTGCTTGGTTAGCAATTTCAGGTGAACTGAAGGTCTTGTCGGATATATTATGAATTTTCTGATTAATTTGATCCATAAGTAAATTATGACGACAGTGCTAACAATATTAATCTCGTATTGTAAGCTAATCATGCAGTGCGTGCCAGGCCCAGGCATAGAACATACATATCTAGGAACATACTATAGGTAGTAAAAGCAGGATGAACAAACCACCTCCCTAAAACCTAATGACTCTTAATTACTTACAATTAATTATCCTTTTCCAACTGGCAAAGATAAAGTGCACACATGACATAGGTCTGAACTCGACCCGTTCACACGAAACACGACGCGAGCGGGCGAGGCGAGGTGGGTGGCGGAGGAGTGCTGAGAGTGCATGGTCTTTTGAGATGTTTAAATCCGCAGTTTGTTAGGTCTGGCAGGCCTGTAGCACGATTTCCTTTCTTCATTTTCTGCCAAACCTGGTTTGGGTAGCGTTTATGTTCTGAACCTGTAGTGGTTTCATTAATAAATGGGGGAGAGATCCCTTTTATCAGGTTTTTTGTTGCTAGATAAGCAAGAGATGCCCTTGTAGGCTTAATTCGTTTTATGATCATTAGAATATGTTTTCAATTGATTTGCATCCCTTGCCTGTTCCTATCTCTGTGTTAAATTCACTATCTCTTGCTGACATTTGATATGTTCCTGTGATAGTTCAATTATAGCAGACTGAATGCATTTCAGTGTTCATGATTTGGGTCCTCTTCATTATGTGCATGTAGGTGCAACCGTTTGATTCACTTGCCATTGAGAAGAAGGTCGTATTAATCTCTGACCTTTTGAGAGAGGTAATCTTAGTGACCATTGCCACATGTTGAATTACTTGTTTTCAAATGTTTTCCATACTGAATTGATATTGAGAATTGTTTTAAGGTTAATTCTGATACTCTCAAAGAAGTGCAACGTCTAGCCAGTCATGAAGGTACTAATAGGGAAGATGAAGTAAGTATTATACCCACTTTACCTTGTAAGTGAACTAAGCAAATTTGTTGTTAACTGGCACTGGCACTGGCACTCTGTAGAGATTATGTCCTTTAATGATCTGATTAAGATATATCTTATCGAGCCAGCCAACTAAGAAGTTCAAGACGGATGCCGAGAAATTAACCATTCAGGATGCGCCTATGATTGGATTCGATGCAATGATGAGAGCCAATTCCACGCTTGAAGATTTTGTGCGTACTCTTTGATACCTTCGACAACCTTAGTTGCCCTGTGCTTCTCTAAGGCTGTGCTAGTTATATCCTATCTTTTCAAAGTTGTCATGATTTTACTTGTGGAAGAAAAACATTGAACTCACTTATGGACATTAGGTTCATATCAAAATAATACAAATTGACATGGAGTACATTTTACTCATTCTTTAATCACGCGGTTTAAGAATTTCACACAGAAACTATATCAGTGAGATGTCTGCACCTTCGGTTGTTCTCCGTTTTTATACTTTTTTTCTTATGAAAATGTTCTTATAGATGTTACATAGAATGCTCCTATTCTTAACTTTATTTTTCTTGAAATGGCAGTGCAGGTCATACTTCATATTTCATGGTTTGGATGTTAACAGACCACACTCTGTTTTCAAGTTTCTTCCTTTCCTTTCTTTTACAGAGAGCTACATATACCAGGTTTTTGCTGAAATGTGCTTCACAGTTCTCCATATGTTTTTTTCATTAGGCAAACTAAATCTTTCTTGTTGCAGTTAGATGCTTCAAATGAAGACAGTTTGCAATTAGTTTCAGACAACAATTCTTCTTCAATAGTAAGATTTGGACATTTGATTTGGTTATCTTGTGGAACATGATACGTGACATGATCTGCGTCGAATCTGATCAACATAGATCTTGGATTATTATGTGTACATTGACTTTCTCATTTAGTTATTTACTGTTATTTTGTTATTCTTAATTTCCATTAGTATTACCAATGCAGGTATTGCAAAGGAAAATACAAGGTTCTAGTCAGATGTCCTTGTCTGACATGCTTGACCCCCTTGATAATCTTCTTCAATGCCAGGGGTTAATGACAGATCAGTTAGGAACTTTCTACTCTATGCACTTGTAAACATGTGAAATATTCTCCATACCTGATTGAACTAGCCCTATATCTCCCCATGTTTTAGATTGCGAAATGAACTCAAATCTGGCATCCAGTATTGGTCTCTAGAGAGGAAGCTTTGTCAAGCATTATCAAGAAATGATAAGGTAACTAGAGCTGTTTCTTAGATCGTATGTTATTCGCTCATATTTGCTGATCCATGGATATACTGAAGTGTGTAATTTTGAAACATGAAAGAGCAAAGGCCAGATGGTAAGTATTCACTCTAATGGGAAATAGATATAGCCATATAAGAGCGTGCCAGCTTGCGCACAAAAATGTGAAGTGGCAAATGCTGAAACATCAAAAATATTTTTGCAACCAAACATTTTTGCCACGTATAAGGTATCTCTTGTCAAACTGAAAATAGTTGCTACAAAATTTTATCTATAGATATCTATCGAAGATGTTATGGAAGCAATCCATCTCAAATCATTTGACTATCGAGTTCTTAATCTGATGATGTATCGGCTTACTGGTCAGCAGGTATATACATCTTTGTCTTTGTTGCCTTATTGATTGCCAACTATTGTCAACCAGACCTTTTCTTTGATTATTTCTAGGTCAATGATTTGCATATGGAGTTCTTGTCTGTCTCAGAATTTTTAGTTGAGATATGTGATGACCTGTGAGTATACTCTAAATCATAGTCTTGCATGCACAAATGCAATGGTGCAGTCTCTAGTTTTTACATAGAATGGTGCAGAGTTCATATCCTTAAAGAATATCTAGCACATCTGATCTGCTTGATTGAATGCTCTAGGGAGGTAATGTATGTGCGTACGCAGAACTTAACCAGAAATGTGCAAAACCTGTAACTGTCTTGAAAAGGATGTGCTATATGTTGAACTTGAAAATAAAGTCTTTTCATGAATGAACTTTTGACTTTAGTTATGAAGTTATGGTGCAACCTAATGTAAAAAATGAGCCAACTAAATGGAAATCGAATTACAGTAAAGTTATGAGTCACCTTCTCGATATTTAGAGAAGTCCCTTTTTCTGTACAGCATCAATGAAAACAGTTGTTTCACCACTGACTTGTTTTAGCTATCTTGCAGGTACGATTATGAGGTACATGCTGCTAACTTCATTGTCACTAAAAAATCATGCGCGTATTTCTTCATATCTAACTGTTAACTAGTTAAATTATGTGTTGCAGGATGATGTGGTTAACAATACTTTTAACATCCTCCGCATGTTTACTGCGATATATGGACCTTTAGATGCACCAAAGATGATGGTGTGTAACAAATTATCTGTGCATTTTACTTCATGGCATATTATTTGTTATAATGTCACTGATTTATTTCCTATTTTTCTGGTGCTATCTATTCTCAGTCAACTTGGTTCCTGCTTATAAAATTTGAGTTGCTTTAATTCCAATTATATCACCCTTAGCTTACTGACGTTTTTTATTTACGTAAGTACTGACCTAGTACAAACTAAAACTAATAACCTCAATGCACGAGTTATTGCATTGGGAGAAGTGGTTGTGTGTGGCATGGAGAGCATCTGGTTAGCCTCATGTGAATTCTTGAGATATTCACAAATCTAATGATAAATTTGGCAGTTGAAAGTAGGTGCAAACTCTTCCTTACGATTTTGAATTATTTAAATTGTAATAGCTCTGGCTTATGGAAATTGCTCTTTACGCTTTTGCAGATAAGCTTTACTAGATCTTACCTTTTATCTTTTAAGTCTAATGGTAATTCGTTCTGCGAATGGCTGCTTTACGTATAGGCCAAGTGCATCGGTGAAGCTGAGGAAAAATATGAGAGCTTCTCAAAGAAATTGGACCCTGGCATCTCAAGAAGTTACTGGAGAAGATGCGAGGAGGCTACAAAGGAAGGTATGACTTCTTTGGTTTGAAGACATATTAGTATCTTCATCTGATTTGGTTGATCTTTTTAAAATAATTCCTGGAGTGCTAAAGCATAAATGCGGTCATGTGTGTCATCTTCTTGTAGGTGGAAAAACATCAGGCCATGTGTTTGGCACATGGAATATTCCTCCCTTGATAAGAGATGAAGAATCATTTCGCCTTGATAGATTGAACAGAGGTGATGCTTCTGCCATGGCCATCAGATGACAGACACCATGCTCCAATCATCTTCAAAAGGAGGCTTAATTATCATTGCTAGCAAATGCCTTGCCACATGTGCTTAATTTCTATCCATTCCTGCAAGTTCAAATGGAGCAATTATCTTAGCATCCTCTGTGTAAGGTGGCGGGGTGTTTTAACATGTCATGCAGTTCACTCGAGCAAATTTCACAAGATTTTGCATAAGCTCTAGGGCCGTCTTAATTAACATAGAGGTTTTGTGCTGTTGCAAGAATGTTATTTGGGTGGACGCGAGCCAATGCAACCATATTTGCAAGCATCTTAATTTAGGACTGAGCTTCACTGACTTATTGCACCTGCCCCCACCCGTCATACACCCAAAGGCAGGTGTAGTTACATCACTGAAGCTGCGTCCCTTGATGCATCCCTTAATTTACATGAGATTTCGTGTTGTTACAAGCCCGCTTGTACGCTCCGTATCAGGCAGCCTGTAAGTCTAGCATTATTGGTCTCTAACACGTGGGTCACTCTATGTCAGTGACTTGTGGGCCTAGGAGCATTCAAGGAGTGTTTGCTTGACCTGTGATAAGGGCATCTTCAAGGTGAACCCATAAACCGCCCGTATCCGTCTAGATCGTGAAAGACATCCAACGCGGTCTAGACACGATTCCAATGCGGTCCGGACACGATTTCTCCTACAAACCGGAGACAAACGTGGGGGCTTTGCGGGAGTTCGGACCACTTCCAAGCCCGATTCTGACCGCCCTGGCCCATCGAAACCCGTCGCCCGCCCTTTCCGTGGTTCTATCCCACATGCCATGCCGCTTGCTGCGTTGTATTCATGCCGGGCTAGGGCATACAATGACCGTCATTGAAGTCATGATTTGACTGGACGGGAAGGCGACGCAGACGGACGCAACCTCTCGAGCTTAGCCACTTCAATGGCAGACACGACCTCTTGGGTTTCGTCGCTTCAATGACGGATAGTCATCTTCTCCAGCGACGAGGAGGACCAGTCACAGCAGCGACTACGTTTGCTGTCGGAGGCGGCTCTGACGGAATTCGTTCGTCAGATGGAGATCGTGACGAAGCTTTCGCTCCGT
The DNA here is from genome assembly GCA_022496015.1 of Hordeum marinum. NCBI lineage: Eukaryota > Viridiplantae > Streptophyta > Magnoliopsida > Poales > Poaceae > Hordeum > Hordeum marinum. Next base: position 374,320,296 of record CM039673.1, read on the forward strand.
TAGATGGGACCGGTGCCACCATCACCGACACGCGTGAAGCAGGAGCCACCGTCCTCGTCGTGGGTCCGCATCAAGCCGAAGCCGGCATCCCTGCTCTAGCAGGTGAAGGACGAGCTGACGTCCCTGCCTCACAACCGCGACCTCCACATTGGCAGCCGCGTGAAGCAGGAGCCCATGTCCCCTGGTGCCTTCGCCGCGTGAAGCCGAAGACGACGTCGCCCCCGCCGCATAGCCGCTATGCGTGGATCAACGGGCCATCGTCGCCACCTCAACGCCATCTCCGACAACAGGAGGTGCCGCACGTGATCGCCAAGGCGCGTGGCCGCATCCTCCATTACATGGGATGCGGCGGTTACAGTGGTGCCTCTAGCTCTCGGGCCGTGGTGACCGAGGTCGACCACGCGACAAGGCAACATGCGAAGTACCACCGATGTAATGCCGGTCGTCGTTCTGCGTTCGCCAAGATGGACGTGGCGTTAGAACGGTTTCGCAGCGACCTGGACCTCGCCACGGCGTGGGCGCTCGACCGCTCCGTGACTACCAGGGAGACGGCTGCCAGGTGTTGTCGTTGCCTTGACGCCGAGCTTGCCAAGATCAGCGAGGCGTAGTCATTTAGCGACTCCTCCGCGCTACTTGTGAGTTGTGTTGAGTTTTTCCCTAAAGAGGAAGGGTTAAGCAATATAGTAGCGATAAGTATTTCCCTCAACGAGAACCAAGGTTATCAAACCAGTACGAGAATCACAAGAACTCGTCTTTCAAGTGATACTTGCATATACAAAATCAAACACTTGCACTCAATGTGGGCAAGAGAGTTGTCAAGCCCCTTGAACTCGCTACTTGCAAGGATTACTTCTGATAGTGATAGACAAATAATGAATAAAGCAAAATAAAATAAAAGTAAATAAATTGCAACAAGGTATTTTAATGTTTTTTTAGCAAATATGATTGAGTAGACCTAGGGGGTCCCATAGTGTTCACTAGAGGCTTCTCTCTCCCGAAGTAGCATACGGTGGGTAGACAAATTACTATTGAGAAATTGATAGAAAAACACATAGTTATAATTATGTATTCATGGAAATGATCATGTATATAGGCATCGCATCCGTGACAAGTAGACTCAAACGATTCCGCATCTAATACTATTACTCCACCAGTCGATCGCTATCCAACATGCATCTATGGTATTAAGTCCATGACAAAAAAAAGCAATGCTTTAAGCATGATGACATGATGTGGACAGAGTAAGTACAAGCAATATGTCCAAACCCCGTCGTTTCACCCTTAGTAGTAACAATACAATACGTGTCTTGTCCCATTCTGTCACTGGGATATAGATCATCATAAGATTGAACCCACTATAATGTACACCTCCCACTTAAGATAATTAAATCTAGTTGGCCAAACTAAACAGATATATCAGAGAGACTTACAAAGCTATAACAATCATGCATAATAGAATTTAGAAAAGACTTAATTAATTTTCATGAATAATCAGATTATAAACCCACAATACATCGGATCCCAACAAACACGCCGCAAAAGAAGATTATACCGGATAGATCAACACGAGAATCTCGAAAAACTTTGTATTAAAGATCAAAGAGAGAGAAGAAGTTATCTAGCTATAGACCCGTAGGTCTATGGTGAAGTACTCACACATAATCATGGATGTAGGAAGGTTGATGAAGATGTCCTCCATGATTGATTCCCACTTCAGCAGAATACCAGAAAAGGCCTCCAGATGGGATCCCGAAAGAATATAGACTTGTAGCGACAAAACAATTGTTTCGGGTTGCTCTTTGTTGATTTTGGGGTAATTGAGAATATATAGAAGTGGAATTAGTTCAGGAGGTGCCACGAGGGGCCCACAAGCCATGGGGGCGTGCCCTACTCCCTGGGTCTTCTGGCCTCCTCCCGAAGCTTCCTGGGTCTCTTCTGGTCCAAAAATAACCCCCGCAAATTTTTATCCAATTTGGACTTTGTTTGATATTGATTTTCTAAAAAGTCCAAATACAGGCAAAAAACAGAAAGTGACACTTGGCACTAAGTTAATAGGTTAGTCCTAAAAATGATATAAAATAGCATACAATTGCATATAATGTATCCAAGATAGATAATATAATAGCATGAAACAATCAAATATTATACACTCCACCAACGCCGGTCGCGGCAAGGCCCCGCCAGGGCTCCGAAGGCTAGGTCGGCGGTGGCCGCGGCGACACTCCACGTGGTGCAAGAGGAGGCGGAGCGGCTCCTCCGCGAGCGGCAAGCATCTGCCGGATATGGTTGTCACGACCCTCTGACACCGTTCCGTCGCTGGAGGGACCATGACAACGACGACACTGACGGAGACGGCGGTGTGGCAGGGAGGCCACGCGTATGAGATGGTCGATATTATGAATGTTTAACTAAATAACTCGAAAAAACTAGACCATATACGAAATATCGACCTTTTTAGATAAATTATATCTGAACTTGAATGAAATCCATCTGGTTTGATCAAAAGCTGTCAGGTTGGTTTGAGTTGTGGTCAAAATGTATGCGGCTAGCATTGGATGGCAACATCCCACATCCGTGTTCGTGGACTGGTCCCCCTGTTCACTGATGGATGCGAGAGGAAATTTACGGGTTGCCGATGGAGATGCCATAACTAGATGATAATATCATAGTAGTATCGTTTCCTAATCTTGTGGAGTATGACACCACTTTTGTTGCTTCCTTGCTAAGGGCGTCTCCAAGGCGGACCCGCAAACGTGTCGCAACCATCCGGACCGCGTGGTCCGGACTATGAAAGTCATCCAATATGGTCCTATATCAGTCCGCGGGGCGGTCCAAATGAGATTTCTTCTACAAACCAGAGACAAACGTGGGCGAGGTTTGCGGGATTTAGAACCGCTACTTCGCATGTTTTGACCACCCTGACCCACCAAAAACCTCGCCAACCCTTCCCGCGCCTTCCATCCCACGCGCCTTGCCACTTGTCGCGCCACATTCAGGCTGACCCATAGCATGCAGCGACCGTCATTAGAACCGTGATTTGACCGGATAGGAAGCAGCGTAGACGTATGTAAACTCCTAGGCCTCGCCGCTTCAGTGCAGACACCGCGTCCCGAGGAGCCAACTTCGACAGCTGCGCCACATTGAAGCGGGCTGCCCGCTCCACCGCCTGGCCATGCCGTGGCTATTTAAGCCATGCTCCCGCACCGAGGAGGAGAGCACCGGAATTTCCTCCTCTCCCCCTCCCCGACGTCATTGAGCAGCACCATACCTTCCTCCTATCTCCCCTCATCGCGTTCGCTCCATCTCAGATGGAACCGGTGCCACCATCACCGGCACTAGTGAAGGATGAGCCACCGTCCGAGCTGGCTGATGTGGCTTGAGACTGCGTCGGTATTTCCCCAAAGAGGAAGGGATGATGCAGCACAACGACGATAAGTATTTCCCTCAGTTATGAAACCAAGGTATCAATCTGTAGAGGAAGATCAAGCACCCACGTAAATAGCACCTGCACACAAATAACAAATACTTGCAACCCAACGAGTAAGAGAGGTTCTCAAGCTCTCAACGGTAAAAAGATAGATTATGTAGTGATAGTTTTGGCAAATACATCTCGCAAGAACACAAAATAAAATAAGGAAACAAAAAGTGCAACAAGGTTTTTTTTTTGGATTAATAGATCTAAAATAAAAAGGCAAAATAGTAGATCTGAAGGCAATATGTTGGAAAAGTAGACCTGGGGCCGTAGGTTCCACTAGTGGCTTCTCTCATGAGTATAGCGCATGATGGGTGAACAAATTATTGTTGGGCAATTGATAGAAGATCAAATAATCATGACGATATCCAGGCAATGATCATTATATAGGCATCACGTCCAAGACAAGTAGACATAAATGATTCTGCATCTACTTCTATTACTCCACACATCGACCACTATCCAGCATGCATCTAGTGTATTAAGTTCATGGACAAACGGAGTAATGCAATAAGAACGGTGACATGATGTAGACAAGATCTATTCATGTTGGAATAGACCCCATCTTGTTATCCTTTATGGCAACGCTACATGCGTGTCTTGCTACCCCTTCAGTCATTGGGAAAGAACACCGCAAGATCGAACCCATCACAAAGCACCTCTTCCCATGGCAAGAGAAATCGATCTAGTTGGCCCAACTAAACCAAAGATTCGAAGAAGAAATATGAGGCTATAAGTAATCATGCATATAATAGATCAAAGAAGACTCAAATAATATTTATGGATAGAAACTTATCATGAACTCAAAATTCATCGGATCCCAACAAACACACCGCAAAAGTCATTACATCAAATAGATCTCCAAGAGACCATTGTATTGAGAATCAAAGGAGAGAGAGAGAGAGAGCGAGAGAGAGAGAGAGAGAGGAAGCCATCTAGCTACTACCTACGGACCCGTAGGTCTATGGTGGACTACTCACGCATCACCGGAGAGGCACCTATGATGAAGATGAATCCCGCCATGATGGTGTTAGTTTGGATCTCGAGGTTCTGGAACTTGCGATGGCTGGAATTGTGTTTCGTTGACCCCCCTAGGGTTTTGGAATATTTGGGAATTTATAGAGGCGATAGTCGGTGGAGAGGCGACCCGAGGTGGGCACGATAGACCAGGCCGCGCCAGGGGCCTCTGACGCGCCCTGGTGTCTCATGCCCTCCTCGGCCTTCCTCTCTAGCACTTCTTTGGCCCACTGGATGTCTTCTGGCCCGAAAAAATCTCCAAAACGTTTCACGGTGTTTGGGCTTCGTTTGGTACTGATATTCTGTGAAGTAAAAAACAAGCAAAAACAACAACTGACACTTTGGCACTATGTTAATAGGTTAGTCCCAAAAAATGATATAAAGTTGCTATAAATGATTGTAAAATATCCAAGATTGATAATATAACAGCATGGAACAGGCAAAAATTATAGATACATTGGAGAGGCATCAACATCCCCAAGCTTAATTCCTACTCGTCCTCGAGTAGGTAAATGATAAAAACAGAATTTTTGTAGTGGAATGCTGCCTAACATGTTCATCACATATTGTTTTCTTTGTAGCATGGACATTTGGACTTTTAGATGGTTCAAAGCAATAGTCTAGTTTTGACATGAAAATTTTAATACTCAAGCATATCAATAAGCAACCATGTCTTTCAAAATATCAACACTAAAGCAAGTTATACCTAGCCCATCATGCTCAATCATTGATCCATTCATGATACACACTCAAAAATTAGCCATACCTAATGCTCAAGTACGATCGTAGTGCCTCCTAGTTGGTGCTTTATAAGAGAAGATGGACTCAAAATGAAAAATATAAATTACATAAAGTAAATAGATAGGTCCTTCGTAGAGGGAAGTATGGATTTGTAGAGGTGCCAGAGCTCAAGTGTTTAAATTGATAGAGAAAAGTATTTTGGGAGGCATGCCTTTCCTGTCAACGAAAATGACAGAGAGATTTCAATACCTTTTCATGCTAGATACATCATAAGCGGTTCCCAAACAGAAAATAATTTTTATTCCTTTTTCCACCATACTTTCACTTTCCATGGCTAGCCGAATCCACGGTTGCCTTCCATACTAACACTTTCCAAGGAATTTATTATTTGACAACATAAAGTAATTTTTTTATTTCTTTTCATTTCATTTTGGGAATGGGCATCCCTATTACCTCCGTACTCTCGTGCCATGACAAGTGAATAAACACTCATCTTGAGAATAACATATCTAGCTGGAAAATATCGGTCACCCCCTACCGTTTCATGAGCGGTACGAGCACACGAAAAGGAAAATTTATTTTGAAAACTAGAGATGGCACATACAAATTTTCTTGGAACGACATGGAATACAGTATATATGTAGGTATGGTGGACTCATATGGCAAAACTGGGTTTAAGGATTTTGGATGCACAAGTAGTATTTCTACTTAATACAAGTGAAGGCTAGCAAATAGATTGAGAAGCATCCAACTAAGAAACGAAAAATCACATAAGCAAGATTTAAGCATAACTAACACCGAATAATGCACCGTAAGTAGGATGTAATTTTGTAGCACAACTATTGACTTTCGTGCTTGCATAGGGAATCACAAACCTTAACATCAATATTCTTACTAAGCATAATTACTCACTAACATAACTCACATATCACTATCTTCATGTCTCAAAACTATTACAAAGAATCAATTTTAATTTGTCCAATGATCTTCATGAAAGTTTTTATTATATCCCTCTTGAATATCTATCACTTTGGGACTAGTTTCATATATATTGCCATTGCTTTTGACAAGCTCAAATAGATTTAAGTGAAGAACATGAGCATAAAAGTTTTATCTCTCAAAATAATATAAGTGAAGAATGAGAGGATTTCTTCAAAATTACTAACTCTCAAAATAATCTAAGCGAAGCAAGAGAGTATTTCTTCAAAATTACTAACCCTCAAAATAATCTAAGTGAAGCAAGAGAGTATTTCTTCAAAATTACCAACTCTCAAAATAATCTAAGTGAATCATGAGAGTATTTCTTTAAAATTACTAACTCTAAAAATAATCTAAGTGAGCATAAGAGTATTTCTTCAAACATGTAAAAGCACGCCATGCTCAAAAAGATATAAGTGAAGCACTAAAGCAATTTCATAGCTCAATAGATTTAAGCGAAGCATATAGAGTAATTCTAGTAAATAATAGCATAGTTTAGGCTCTCTCAAATAGGTGTGTGCATAAAGGATAAAAATCAAATAAAGCAAAGATACAATATGCTCCAAGCAAAACTCATGATGTGACGAATAAAAATATAGTTCCAAGTAAGATACCGATGGTCGTTAGAAGAAAGAGGGGATGCCACTCGGGGCATACCCAAGCTTAGTTGCTTGTTACTCTTTGGATATTACCTTTGGGTCCTGTAGCATACCCAAGCTTAGGCTCTTCTTATGCCTTATTCCTTCATCCATTGTGATCTCACCCAAAACTTGAAAACTTCAATCACACAATACTTGACAAAATTCTCGCGAGACCCGTTAGTATAATAAAGCAAACCACTACTCTAAGTAATGTTGTAAACCCATTCATATTTTATTATTGAATTATATCTACTGTATTTTAACATTACCATGACTTTTACCCCCCAATACAAGCCATAGATTCATCAAAACAAACACACAATGCAACGAAAACATAATCTGTTTCAGACAGAACAGTCTGTAGTAATCTGTACTCTATCCATACTTTAGTAACTCTAAAAATTCTCAAACATTAGTAAAACATCAAGAATTTTTATGTAAATACTATGTTAAAATTTCAGCTCAATATCACATTCCAGTAAAAAATGAAAATTCGAACACTCGAGGCAAATTTTTTGTTTCAGATTCAGCATTGTTTCTATTCATCTTAGGAATCATCCTAAAGGCTTTACTTGGAACAAACACTAACTAAAACACAAAAACACAATCATAACAGAATCATAATTGTGTGAACACTCAAAAACATAAAGGAAAAGGTAAAATAAATTTTATTCATTGGGTTACCTCCCAACAAGCTCTTTCTTTACAGCCATTAAGATAGGCTTGAGATTTTATTGATGCTCACATGAAAGATAGTAGTTGAAACAAAAAGAGAGCATCATGTAGCATAAGACAAACACATTTAAGTCTAACATACTTCCTATGCATAGGCATTTTATAAGCAAACGAATTATCAAGGCAAGCAAAAACTAGCATATGGAAGGAAGAAGAAAGAGACAATAGCAATCTCAACATTAAGAGAGGTAATTTAGTATCATAAAAAATTTATACAACCATAATTTCCTTTCTCATAATAATTACATGTAGGATCATAATCAAATCCAACAATATATCTATAATAAACAATACTCTCTTTATGATCAACATGCATAAAGTTTTTGTCATCTTCCAAAATAGTGGGGTTATCATCAACTAAAGTTATGACCTCTCTAAACCCACTTTTATCAAAAAAAATATCATAAGATTGAACACTCTCCAAATATGTGGGATTCTTTTTACCTAAAGTTGACGCTCTCCCAAACCCACTTTTGATACTATTGCAAACATTATTATCAATAACATATTAAACATGAGGTTTAAATAAATTTTCAAGATCATAAGAAGCATTATCACCCCAATCATGATCATTGCAATAAGAAGTGGACATGACAAAATTATCATCCCCATGCTTGTAGTTTTGCATATCATTAACATAATTGACATTAATAGAATTTACAATAACATAATTGCAATCATGCTTTTCAATCAAGGAGCTATCATGAATCACTTTATAAATTTCTTCTTTCAGCACTTCATCAAAAAATTTGGACTCATGATTTTCAAATTAAACTTCATAGAGATAATCAAGTGCACTCAACTCACTAGCAATTGGTTCATCATAATTTGGTCTTTTGAAAATACTAGCAAGTGGATGAGGATCCGTATCGGTAGATTTTTAGCAAGCTAAGATGCAAGCAAATAGAAGGCACATGGCAACACAAGAAAATATAGGAAACAAGAGATTTGATGAGAAAAAGGCAAAAGAAAGAAAAGAAGGCGGGTAAAATGGAAAATTTGCGAAGTGGGGGAGAGAAAAACGAGAGGCAAATGGTAAATAAAGTAAATTGCAAGGAGACGAGATTTTTGATTAGGAACCTGATAGGTGTTGACAACGTCCCCTTGGCACCAAGTATTGGCACATGAAGAGATTGCTTCCTCCCCGGCAACAGCGCCAAAAATTCCTTTGACGAGGCTTGAGACTACGTCGGTATCTCCCCAAAGAGGAAGGGATGATGCGGCACAACGACGGTAAGTATTTCCCTCAGTTATGAAACCAAGGTATCAATCCATAGAGGAATATCAAGCACCCACATAAACAACACCTGCACAGAAATAACAAATACTTGCAAACCGACGCGTAAGAGAGGTTGTCAAGCTCTCAACGGTAAAAAGATAGATTAGATAGTGATATTTTGGCAAATAGATCTCACAAGAACACAAAATAAAATAAGTAAACAAAAAGTGCAGCAAGGTATTTATGTTTTTTTGGATTAATAGATCTGAAAACAAAAAGGCGAAATAGTAGATTGGAAAGCAATATGTTGGAAAAGTAGACACGGGGGTCGTAGGTTTCACTAGTGGCTTCTCTCATGAGTATAGCACACGGTGGGTGAACAAATTACTGTTGGGCAATTGATAGAAGATCAAATAATCATGACAATATCCAGGCAATGATCATTATATAGGCATCACATCCAAGACAAGTATACCAAAACGATTCTGCATCTACTTCTATTACTCCACACATCAACCGCTATCCAGCATGCATCTAGTGTATTAAGTTCATGGAGAAATGGAGTAATGCAATAAGAACGGTGACATGAAGTAAAGAATATCTATTCATGTAGGAACATACCCCATCTTGTTATCCTTAATGGCAACGATATATGCGTGTCTTGCTGCCCCTTCTGTCACTGGGAAAGAACACCGCAAGATCGAACCCATCACAAAGCACATCTTCCCATGGCAAGAACAATCAATCCAGTTGGCCTAAATAAACCAAAGATTCAAAGAAGAATAGGAGGCTGTAAGTAATCATGCATATAAGAGATCAAAGAAGACTCAAATAATATTCATGGATAGAAACTGACCATGAAGTCAAAATTCACCGAATCCCAACAAACACACGCAAAAGTCACTACATCAAATAGATCCAAGAGACCATTGTTTTGAGAATCGAGAGAGAGAGAGTAATCCATCTAGCTAATGCCTACGAACCCGTAGGTCTATGGTGGACTACTCATGCATCATAGGAGAGGAACCTATGATGAAGATGAACCCCTCCCTGTTGGTGTTAGATTGGATCTCGAGGTTCTGGAACTTGCGGTGGATGGAATTGTGTTTCGTCGACTCCCCTAGGGTTTTTGGAATATTTGGGAATTTATAGAGGCGATAGTTGGTGGAGAGGCGTCCCAAGGTGGCCATGATACACCAGGCCGCACCAGGGGCCTCTAGCGTGCCCTGGTGTCTCGTGCCCTCCTCGGCCTTCCTCTCTAGCACTTATTTGGCTCACTGGATGTCTTCTGGCCCAAAACAAATCTCCAAAAAGTTTCACGGTGTTTGAGCTTCGTTTGGTACTGATATTCTGCGAAGTAAAAAACAAGCAAAAACAACAACTGGCACTTTGCCACTATGTCAATAGGCTAGTCCCAAAAAATGATATAAAGTTGCTAAAAATTATTAAAACATCCAAGATTGATAATATAACAGCATGGAACAAGCAAAAAATTATAGATACGTTGGAGACGTATCATTGGCATCCCCCTCCGGTCAGTCAAGGACGAGCCATCCCCGCGACGCAACCGCGACCTCCACACAGTTGCATGAAGCAGGAGCCCGTGTCCCCTAGCGCCGCTTCATGTTCGCTAAGATGGATGTGGCGCCAGAATGGGCCTGGGACAACATAGACCTGCGGCGGCCTGAGCGCTCTCCGTGACCACCCGCAGAGACAGTCGCCAGACATCGTTGCGGTCTTGACGGTGAGATAACTAAGATCGGCGAGGAGTGGTTGCTCCTTATAACACAGCATGAGCGACTCCTCCATGAGAGAGGCTGCTGCCGGACAGGGCTGTCGCATCCCTATGACGTTGTTCCAATGTTGGAGGGATGACGACGACGACAAAACGGACGGAGACGATGGTCCAGGAGGGCAAGGCGGTCACGCATATGAGGAGGTCGGCCTGCATATCGTTTAGGTTTTGTCCATTGATTTTTTAATTAAACGGTCGAATTATCGACCTTTCTATGTAAATTATCTTCGGACTTTAATGAAATATGTGGTGTTTGTATGAATTTCGCCCTGTTGATTCAAGTTGTGGTCAAAATGTATGTGGCTATAGTTGGATGTTGTCCTCCCATATCCGTGTCTGCGGACGGTCCCCTTATCTGTGAACGAATGCAGGAGGAAATTTACGGGTTGCCATTGGAAATTCCCTAACATCCCTAACACACCTTACCAACAATGTGGCTTTGTTGGCACGTTTTTGGATCTCTGAATGCTACGCAATAAGCACATTACTATGGTATGTTATTTTCAAATGTTTGCATGTAGTTGTATTTGTATGGTCCACATGTTTAGCATTATAATTCATTTTGTAGATCTAGGCCCTATAGCTATAGGGCAGAGTCAGTTGACACATGTTAAGAGCGTCTACAGCTGGACTGGGCAAATCTGGCCCCTATACGCCCGAGGACACACCCGGGCATGCCCGCGGACGCATCCGGATGACACCTCATATTTCGCTCCGTGCATCCACATACCTCATATCTGGACTCTCAAATCCATGCAAATTCATGCATGTTGATCATCCGATACTAAACGTTGAACGTAAAACAAATGTTTGTACCAAACATAAGAAGTGTTTGCATCAAATTTATTTGAAATGCACAATCAATCATCTGCTCTATGATTTCCATTGTGGGTCCACAGATGCTCCACCAGATCATTGAGTAGTTGCATGTGCACGTGATGATCTCGGAGATTCTGATGCATGTGCAAAAAGTTCATAAGGTGAATTGCATCTTGATCTTCAGGGATTTCAATTTGTTCTCCAGGTGCTTCAAAATCATTGGTTTGGGATACACCATCACCCTTATCCTCGAAGATCATATTGTGCAAAAATAACACAACATGTCATCAGCTGCCACAAAGTTTCTTGCCCACATCATTGCAGCCCCATGAACAATTCCCTAACTCGCTTGCAGCACTCCGAATGCCCTCTCCACATCCTTCTTAGCTGCTTCCAGCATTATTGTGAAGTGCTTTTGTTTTCTGCCATGCGGTTCGGATATGGTCTTCACAAATGCAGTCCACTGAGGATATATTCCATCGGCAATATAGTATCCCATATTGTAGTCTCGGCAGTTAACGGTGTAGTTGCACGAAGGTGATTCCCCGATGCAAAGCCTCTTGAACACCGGAGATCGTTGAAGTATCTTGATGTCGTTGTGAGAACCTGGCATTCCAAAGAAAGCACGCCAAATCCATAACTCATGTGATGCCACCGCCTCTGGTATGATGGTGGCCTCTCTTGTGTGACCTTGGTATATTCCTCAAAAACCTTTGGGGTAGTTCTTCCATTGCGAATGCATGCAATCGATTGATCTGAGCATTCGTGGAAACCCTCTGGCCTCTCTAATAGCCAACAACTTCTCCATGTCATGTGCATTTGGCTCTCTCAGATACTCTGCTCCAAACACCTCCACTACATCAAGAGCAAACTTTATAGTAGTCTTTAGGCATGTGACCTCCCCCATCCTGACCATCTCACCAACGACATCGCCGTAGTACCAAGTGCAAGAATCCTCATAGCATCCATGCACTTGTGCTGGCAGAGAAAGAGAGTTAACGGCAACAATCCCTTGTGATCTTGAAGTAGTCATTGTGCCTCCACTCCCTCCCCAATGTGCAAAAACAATGGTTTCCACATGCGAAAATGACGAAGAAACCATGGATCATCCGGGAAGTTAGGTTCGGAGTAAAGTAATCCTTCTGCAGTAGCTTTGCCCTGGATACCCTATCCCGATTGATGACTGTTTTCCCTTTGATTGAGCCCTTGAAATTGAGAATGTGCTCCACTTCCCGGTACATTTCCTCTTACGTGCCCATGAGCATTATCATGTCCACTTCTTCCTCCTAATCTAATGAATTGACGAACACATCTTGAATCAGTTGATCAAGCTCTGTTGGTCCATACTCCTCGCCAGACGAAGCCTTAGAATCCATCATTTCCCCTAAAAATTTGACCAACAAATCCGGTGAGACATTCTCTCAAACACATCTAGCGCAAGGCACAACCAGAGAGTTGCCGAACGTACCGCTATGTTTTCCGGGATGGCAATGACTTCCTCTACGGAGAGGCCGGGAGAGATGATCCCTCTTACCGAGAGGCAGGGGGAGCAAAGGCTACTAGGTGACGGAGCACGTGCAATGGTGGAGCTGCGATACGGCCGACACGAGGAGGAAGAAGAGAGGAAAACAGGAAATGGACCCGACAGTTCTGCATGGTGGATTTAGTGCAATTTGCAGTAGGGTCGGGATGTCGGCTCTGACGTGACAGGCGTGCCTGGGCGCGCCCGGGATCCTCCATATCCACCCCATATTTGGGCTGGATATGAGGTGTGCTAGTCAGCCCGGGCGTTTGAGGCCCGTTTGAGGGGTTCGGTTGAGTTGATTTTTTGTGACCGGTCAGTGACCGGGCGGCCTGCCCGGGCGTTTGAGGCAGGTTTGAGGGGTGCGGTTGTAGATGCTCTAACAGAGTTGCATCCGCATCCTTCATGCTACTATTATAGCCACTATTTTATGAGCCATTGTCGAGAGCAACACTTGTAAGAAAGTATTCTAAGAGCCTTGTGCAGTCAGTTATGTACAGCCTTTTTGCAATAATGTTACAGAAATTGGCACGGTTGAAGCATGATGAATTGCCCTAGGTGATTACGAGCTTTAACCATTCCATTTGGAAACAACCAGATCTATATGTATTTTTAGCAATAGGAGTATTTCCCAAATTTTAGTGTAAGAGCATCTACAACCATACTTGACAAATACAACCTCCTATATGCCTGCGGACGCGCCCGGGCACGCCCGTGGACAACGCCCGGGCACGTCTACGAACAGCGCTTGCCGGTCTCTCATATGTTGCGCCGCACATTCACATACCTAAAATGTCAAATATCAAATCTATGTACGTCGATCATCCAATACAAATTGTCTGAATTCAATAGTTTGAAACAAAGCAAATGAAATCGTAGTTCAACAAACCGGACATGCCAAAATGAAATCAATATCGGATACTTGTGATCTGCGTTAGGCTTTCCGTGAATAAGAACGGGTGATGCAGCACAATATGGATAAGTATTTCCCTCATTTGAGAACCAAGGTTTATCGAACCAATAGGAGTAGCACACAACCCTGTCTCCAGCGATTGCACACAAAGAAGCAAACACTTGCAGCCAACGCGGGCAAGAGGGTTGTCAATCCCCTTGGACTCTTTATTTGCAAGCAAGTAAAGTGTGTAGATGATAATTGCTAATTGTAAATTGCAAAATAAAATAAAAGTAAATAAATGATAGCAAGGTAATGAAAGCTTTTGTAAATATATAAGTGAATAGACCCGGGACCATAGTTTTTCCTAGTGGCATCTCTCATGTAGTAAGCATACAGTGGGTATACAAATTACTGTTGGGATATTGATAGAAAAGTGCATAGTGCAATATTTATTCATGACTATGATCATGTGTATATAGGTGTCACGTCCATAAGAAAATAGGCGACTCCTGCCTTCACCTATTACTATTACTCCATCCATCGACCGTTATCCAGAATGCATCTAGAGTATTAAGTACAACAGAGTAATGCTTGGAGAACAATGACATGATGTAGACAAAGAGAACCCCATTAAGAGCATTAACCCCATCATTTTATCCTTAGTGGCAGCAATACAAACACGTGCCTTGTCCCATTCTGTCATTGGGATATAGAGCACCGCCAAATTGAACCCACTACAACGCACACCTCCCACTGAAGAAAGATTAATCTAGTTGGCCAAACCAAATCAATAGATCGAAGAGATTTACGAAGCTATAATAATCATGAAAATAAGAATCATAATAGAATTTAGAGAAGACTCAAATCTTTTATCATAAAAATCTGAACATAAACCCATAATTCATCGGATCCCAACAAATGCACCGCACAAAGTGATTACATCGAATATATGAAAGCGAAGATGCGGCGATCATTGTATTGAAATCAAGAGAGAGAGAGAGAGATCTTGGTACTAACTATGGACCCATAGGTCTGTGGTGAACTACTCATACGTGACCATGGGAGCAGCAAGATTGATGTAGAGGCCCACCATGATCGATCCCCCCTCCGGTAGGGCAATGGAACAAGGCTTTAGATGGGCACACGACGGAACAGAGACTTGTGGCGGCAGAAAAAGTGTTTCGGGAGGATCTCTAGGATTTTTGGGATATACTGAAATTTATAGGCCAGAGAGGGGCATCGGGAGGTGTCGGGAGGGGCCAACACACATCAGGGCATGACCACCCCCTAGGGGCGCCCTGTTGTGTGTTGCCCCTCTCGTGCAGCCTCCGGTCTCCTCCCAAAGCTTCCATGTATTCTTTTGGTCTAGAAAAAATCATAGAAGAATTTCGTGGCAATTAGACTTCGTTTGGTAGTGTAAACCTAAAAAGCCAAAAATATGCAGAAAATAACAACTGGCACTAGGCACTAGGTTAATAGGTTAGTGCTAAAAAAATATGAATTGGTAAATAAATACCCAAAAGCATCCTAGAATGATAATATTATAGCATGGAACAATAAAAAATTATAGATACGTTGGAGACATATCAATGTCCGAGCGAGAAGGGGTGCTTGTCGAATCACTAGCCGGACGAGGCCATCCATACCGCCAACTCGTCCTGCTCCGCCTGGGTAGCCAGCTCCACCTGCATTCGGGTCGTTTGCTCTGCCTACATTCTGGCTGCATGATCCACTGCCACATCCGCCCTCATCACCTCGTGCGCCCTACGGTCGTTGATCTCCTTATTTTTCTCCGCAAGCCACTTATTTGCATGCTCATCCATACGGGTGTCATCTGCCAACATGGTCTTGTCATCCTTCGCGTCCCTTATGAGTTGTAACCTCTCCTTTTAGACCTCAATCTCTCCAAATCTTGGCCTTCTCATGTCCCCATTTGATTGCCACCTCTTTCTTCTCCAACTCGATCGTCTCCCTCTCAATTTCCATCTTCTTCTCCGCCATCCTCCGGTCCCAATCCATCCTCTCCTTTTGCGCATCCAACATGAGCTTGTACCTCTCCTCCTTCTTGTTCCCCCTCACCGAAAAATGCACGTCCATGTGGACAACATTTTTTTAGCCATGACGTCACGAGCTACCCGTGACTTCTCCGACTTGTTTTACCATGACTTGCTGGTTATCCTTTGGCACGGTGGCTCTTCCATTTGTGAAGACAATATCCTCCTCTTCATTGTCCAAACCGATGGATTGTTGGGAGCTTGAGCCATCATTCCTCATATTGCCAGTCCTGAGATTGACCACAACTTGTGTCAACTTTGGCTTGCTATTCAATACGATCCAACAATGGCTAAAAGCAAACAGTTTCTTCTCGACCTCATGATACAAAGTGGCTGCCACCACCATCTACAAAACACCATATTAAAATGAGCATAAGAATGCAAACACAAAAAACTTATTCAAATGACAACACGATGAGGCAATTGAGATTACGTGAGTTGCCACTCCCATCCCACTTTGTGGGTGTTCAGTCACTTGTGTGTTGTAGCCGTTGTACTTATTCACTTCCCTTTGAATGACCCCACATTGATGTTGGAGAGATGCCACATTGCGGGTGGTCACGATAGGACGCGGCTCCACATACTCCATTTGTTCGTGATACTCCTTCCAAATCTTCTCCCAATACGTGTTCCCTTTTTCTCTTGGTGCCACATATTAGATCCATGGTTGTGGCCAACCAATCTTTGACTAACAAGATGTCCTAAAATCTTGAGAAAGCCAAACCTCTCGCCTTCATTGTCTTGTCCTTCTTCTTTCTCTTGCTAGGATTGGATCAAATGTTGTCCCAACTTCAAATGCGGTGGTGGCCTCTAATTAATACTCCATTTCGGTCGGATCTTCATTGTCATTGATCATGCTTGACAAGTACGCCTCCTAGATGATCATGGTTTGCAAGCATTCATCATTTGCGAACTAGTCGATGCAAAACATTGAACAGGAGCAAACAAAATGCACCCGGTTTGATTCTGTCATTCCGTCGAACATTTCGAGTGCGGTGGCAGCGTTGCTGGTGCCCGTGCTCATCCGCTCCCGAACGAGCGGTGACAACTCACATTCGTCGATCGTCACCAGCTTATGCATGGGCGAAAAGCTATTCAAAATGGTCTAGCCGGTCGTCGAACCCTCCTCCGCTCCAAGGGTGTCGGACGGTGTAATCCATGTTAGCACTCAAATGGATGGGGTATGGGAAGCTGAGCGTGGAGGAGGATAAAAATCCTCGACCATGTCTGCCACCTCCCTGTGCTGCCGCCACCGCCCCCCTCTCTTGCTGCCAGCGATGCCACAACTTCTGTGCAATGTTTTCCGCCTTGCAAGAAGAAGTGCAGGAAGGGACGCCAACGGACGAGGTGGACTACGTCTCCGTTGCGGTAGTCGGAGACGGGTTGGAAGACATCACAATGACATATCAGGACCGGTGGTGAGGATGGGGAGCAAGGGTGGCAGACACTGGTGAGGATCGGGCGCAGGAAATGTTGAAGGGTTGTGGGAGAAGGAGGAAGGATTTGGAGAATTTGGTGCAATTGTGGTAGGCTCGGGGTGTCGGGTCCGACTTGATAGGCCTGCCCGAGCACCCTGGTGTGTACTATGCAACTTTATTCTTGTAGACTTGTGTGGGCCTCCAAGCGCAAAGTTTTGTAGGACAGTAGCAATTTTCCCTCAAGTGGATGGCCTAAGGTTTATCAATCCATCGGAGGTGTAGGATGAACATGGTCTCTCCCAAACAACCCTGCAATCAAATACAAGAAATCTCTTGTGTCCCCAACACACCCAATACAATGGAAAATTGTATAGGTGCCCTAGTTCAGCAAAGAGATGGTGATACAAGTGCAATATAGATGATATATATGGGTTTTTGTAATCTGAAAATATAGAAACATCAAGGTAGCAAGTAACAAAAGTGATCACAAACAGTGTTGCAATGCTTGAAAACAAGGCCTAGGGTCCGTAGTTTCATTAGTGCAATCTCTCAACAATGCTAATATAATTGGATCACATAACCATCCCTCAACGTGCAACGAAGAATCACACCAAAGTTCTTGCCTAGTGAAGAACATAAGAAGAAATTGTTTGTAGGGTACAAAACCACCTTAGAGTTATCCTTTCCGATCGATCTATCCAAGAGTTCATACTAAAATAATCAAGTTAGCCTTTCCGGTCGATCTATCTAAGAGTTCATACTAGAGTAACACCATATGATATGCATCAACCAACTCTAATGTCACCTAGATACTCCAATGTCACCGCAAGTATCCATGAGTTAATTATACGATACACGTAAAAAAATCATATTCATAATACTCAATTTAACACAAAGAATCTCAAAGAATGCCCCAGGATTTCTACCGGAGAAGCTAGGACAAGAACGTGTATCAACCCCTATGCATCGATTACCCCAATATCATCGCAGGAATCCGCAAGTTGAGTACCAAGACATAGATCAAGTTAATCAATAGAACACCCCATTGTCACCACGAGTATCCACATGCAAGACATATATCAAGTGTTCCAAATCCAATGTCCAATCCAACATAATGAAATCTCAAAGGTAAAACTCAATTCATCACAACAAGATAGAGATAGGAAAATACCATGTGATCCAACTATATTACCAAAGCCCGTGATACATCAAGATCGTGCCATCTTAAGAACATGAGAGAGAGAGAGATTGAACACATAGCTACTGGTACAAACCGCCAGCACCGAGGGTGGACTACTCCCTCCTCATCACGGCCTCCGCCGGGATGATGAAGATGGCCATCGAAGATGATCTACCCTCTCCAGCAGGGTACTGGAACACCTCCATATTGGTTTTTTGTCGATACAGAGAGTTGCAGCGGCGGAACAAGGAGTCTAGGGTTATTTCTGATGGTTATATATATATATATATATATATGAATTTTTGGCGTTGGTTTCACGCGAAGATGGACCACGAGGTGAGCACGATACACCAGGGCGCGGTTAGGGGGCCTGGCGTGCCCTGGTGGGACGTGCCCACCTCTTAGCTCTTCCTGCCCTCCCATGAAGCTTCTAGTGCCTCTTTGTTCCAAAAAAAACTTTCAAAAAGTTTCGGGTGATTCCGAGAACTTTCATTTTCTGCACAAAAAGAACACCACTGTAGTTCTGCTGAAAATAGCGTCAGTCAGGGTTAGTTCTAAATAAATCATATAAAGTGCATCAAAACCATATAAAATTATTGTAAACATAGGTGAATATGGCATGGATACTTCATAAATTATAGATACGTTGGAGACGTATCACACCTCCATATTTGCCTCATATTTGGGCTGGATATGAGGGGTGCCGGCCAACCCGGGCGTTGGAGGCCCGTTTAAGAAGCCAGTCTATGTTGAAATTTCATGACTGGTCAGTGACCGGGTTTGACACAGGTATGAGGGGTTCGGTTGTAGATGCTCTAAGGCTTATGTGTTGTGCTAGCATAGTATCCTCATGAAGCTAATGCACATTCAGTGTGTATCTGGCACAATTGTGCATAGGGGCAATTGATCTAGCACATTTCACGTTTAGTGTTGGTAGAAATTTTGAGGACCCTCGCGTCGTCTCCCTAGGGGCGATGCCAGGGGCAGATTCTTGTGTCGTCGGAAAACCTCATGGTGTTGCTTCCCCACCCGACGCTGAAGGAACTGGGATCTGGACGCGATGGCGATCTCCTGGTGCGTATGAGGCATGCACGGGAGGGAGTTGCGCACAGTGGCCCGAGTGGAGCCCCTGGTCGTGCGCTGGCCGCACTACCCTTCATTGCCCGCGAGATCTGAGGTCTCCGGTGATGGTGGGAATGGCGGCGACCGTGGATTTGGATCCCACCCACATCTGTCATCAACTCTTCATGTGGATGTTCGCCGACACGATGAGAGATCTGGTGAGGGGATGGAGGATCTATGCTGGAGAATCGGCGGCGACATATGTCTTCATGGCGAATCTCCATGTTGTTCCAGCCAGCCGCGAGATCGGGATGATGCAGCTTCCGGTGAAAACCTTGCCTGACTGCGGTCTTCGTAGACGTTGGCGGCATTTTTTACGTCGTTTACTTCTCGAGGCATCATTGTTGTAGGTCACGTTAACTTGATCGGGGTGTTCCGAGGGTCTACCGGATCAGACGATGATGGCACCTTAGGTGTCGTTCTCTCTCGTGGGGGCATCGTTTTGTAGCAAGTGCTGGATGGAGGGGACAAGAGGAGGAGTGGTGTTACATCTATGACAAGGCCGACGACGGATCCCAGTGGCATGGTGATGTGCATTTTTGGCGACGGGTGTGTGTGGAGGGGTACGCATAGGACAGTGGGGTTGTATGGCTCCATGTTGGTGTTGATGGCAGGCCTGGCAAGGTTGGTGTGTCAATACCTGCTCTGGAGATGGGTAGGTGGAAGATAATGACGACGTCCTCTGAGAGTGCGCCGGACCGGTGTGTGACCCAGTCCTGACATTATGGTTTGGCTGGGGCATCGCACTTTAGATCTTTGGCTTTAATGGGATGTCTGTTTGGTATCCAGCTCGGACATTTGGCACCCCTTCATCAAGGGGATAGGAGTAGCGACATGTGTTGCCACGATGGCGGCTTCAGACTTACTAATGTATTACTTTGTAAGGTCTTTCTGAATAATTAATAAAATGCTTGCATGCATCGTCCACATGCAGAGGCCTGGGGTAAATCCTCCTTTTCCAAAAAGGGCATCTCAAAGCTCCGGTATATGTTCGGATTATAGTGTTCGGGCCATTTATGTCAACTTTTTTTATCTAAGAGCATCTATAGCCAGACTTGGCAAATCCGCCTAAATGCACAATGTGCTCCCTTGGTGGTTTTGATAATTCATGATAACATACATTGTCTCTTGGACTAATACTTTTACCTAGTGTATTTTAGATAAAGTCCATAGAGAGTGATGGGTTGGCAAAAGGAGTGTGAAGAGTATTCCCAAGGAGAAGAAGATGCAAGGAAATAGATTGGCAAGGCCTCAAGCAAAGGACTCTACATTTTACATTTGTGAGAAATCACTTTGAGTCCATAGGAAAGCAAATACTATTAAAAGGGGGTAAGGTTTTGTTGGTGAACAAAATGCTCATACGTGGACAAGTGATAGTCACCACATACACCCACAAGCTCTTCCACAAAAGTCCGTCCTAAGCCAAATATTCAAAATCGGTGCAACCAACACTTTCCACTCGGTGCCACCGATTCCAAAACCTGGACAGACTCAGCCAAACCCTAGCCACTTCAGTGAAACCAATTCTATTTTGGTGCCACCGAGTTTAGGTTGCTAACTTTCTATTACGCAAATTCACAATATCGGTGCCTCCGAGATTTTTGGATCGGTGTCACCGAGATTGGGCAATCTGAGCGTTGGTCACCATATTGGTGCAACCGAGTTTCCTATATCGGTCTCATCGAGATTCAAAAGTTCCCACCTTTTGGTCACTTCGGTACCATCGAGATTAACACATCGGTGTCACCGAGTTGGTCATTTTGTGTGTAACAGTTCGATTTTTGGAGACGCCTATATATACCCCTCCACCACCACTCACTCGCAAGAGAAGCACTCCGAACAATTCCCCACTCATACCTACTGATTTTCTAAGAGAGAGCCACCTGCTCATGTGTTGAGATCATGCCATTCCATTACTACCATATGAATCTTGATCTCTAGCCTCCCCAAGTTCCTTTCCACCCAATCAATCTCTTCTACCAAGCCAAATCTGTGAGAGAGTGATTGTGTGTTGAGGAGTCTATCATCTTGAGGCACAAGAGCAAGGAGTTCATCGACACAATCGAGCCTTTTACCTTTTGGAGGGTGGTGCCTCCTAGATTGGTTAGGTGTCACTGTGGAGCCTCCTACTTTGTGTTGTGGAGTGAACCAAGAAGTGTGTAAGGGTAAGGAGATCACCTACTTCGTGAAGATCCACCCCGAGTTAGGCTAGTCCTCCATGTACGTAGGCCATCATGGCATAGTCAAGGTTGCTTCTTCGTGGAACCCTCCGTGGGTAGAGCCCTTCGTGGACTCTTGCGACCGTTACCCTCCGTGGGTTGAAGACTCCATAAACGTGGATGTCCGATAGTGCCACCTATCGGAACCACGGGAAAAATCTTGTGTCCCTCATGCATTTGATCTCTCTATCTCTACTCCTTACTTCCATGTGCAATGTCTTTACTTTCCGTTGCTATGCTTGATGACTTGCACTTGTAGGGTGTTCTAGATTTGCTATGTATGCTAAAAACTGCCAACACTTGATTTATGCTTGAGGCAGTTTTTAATTCCTGCAAATAGTCTATTCATCCCTTCTAGACATACACTTCTATTGATCCCGCAATTGGTATCAGAGCATTGGTCTCCATTGCTTCGATTTCCATACCGTGGAGGAAGATGGATGTGTCTAGTGTGGAGAGTTTGTATTGCAGAGTGCCCATTCTTGATGGTGAGTACTATAGTTGATGGAAGAATTCCATGATTGATCTATTTGATAAATTCCATTTGAAAGGATATATTGAAAACCCCTATGTGCTCCCCATTGATGAATTGCATCCCATACATGAAGAGGAAATTAACATGCTTGGTAACCTAAGAACAGTCAATCTATTGTTAGAGGTTTACCAAGATTTGTGCTTTTTCAATTGAAGAACTTTGCATGTGCTTATACTTTGTGGACTGATTTGGAGAAACGATATCCAAATCTTTCATTAGGTAATCTTGATGAAATTCTTCATAAAACTGTTGCTTTTCACAAAATGAAGCCTAGTGATCCAAACTTTGATAAATGCCTATTTGAGCTCCATGATCTCATGCGTGCTAAAGGAGATGTCACTACTGTCAACAACATTATTATTGAAGCCATTCACATTCATAAACTTGAACATTGTCATGATTATGATTCTAATGAATCTCTTGGTTTCTATGACGAGGAAATTCCACCAAATGATGACAATGAAGAACATGGCTACTATGATGAAGATGAGTTGCTCGACATCGAGTATGAAAAGATCATGAGGAATCTAAGTCTAATGGCAAACTTCAAGGATTACATGTCTGGCGGAAAAGAGTGGATTCTCGACAGTGGATGTACGGATCATATGACTGGTGATAAAGACATGTTCCAAGAGATCATGCCTAATCAAGGTCCTCGGAGGTACGTGACCTTTGGAGACAACTCTAAGGGTAAGGTACTTGGCCTTGGTAAGGTGGCCATATCTCATGATAGCTCAATTCAAAATGCGATGCTTGTTGAATCCCTTGGCTACAATCTTCTTTCCGTATCTAGACTAGCAGACTTCGGTTTCAATGTGTTATTTACTAAAGTAGATTGCCAAGTATTTCGATTTGATAATTATAAAATTGTATTTACCGGTATTCGTAGAGGTAATCTATACATTATTGATTTCACTAAAAAGGCCCAACCTCGTACTTGTCTCATTGCAAAATCATCTAAAGGTTGGCTGTGGCATAGAAGACTTGGACATGTAGGCATGCGCAATCTAGATAAGCTTATCAAGGGCGATCACATTCTAGGTGTTAGGGATGTTATCTTTGAAAAAGATAGACTTTGTAGCGCTTGTCAAGCAGGAAAGCAAGTAGGTGGAAGTCATTTGATCAAGAATATCATGACTACTAGGAGACCACTCGAGTTACTTCATATGGATCTCTTTGGTCCCAATGCTTACAAGAGTCTTGGTGGAAACTCTTATGGTCTAGTTATAGTTGATGATTTTTCCAGATTTAAGTGGGTATTCTTTCTTGATGATAAGTCACAGGTACAAAAGATCTTCAAGAACTTCGCTCGCAAAGCGCAAAATCAGTTTGAAGTGAAGATCAAGAAGGTTCGGAGCGATAATGGATCGGAGCTCAAGAACACCCATGTGGATAGCTTTCTTGATGAAGAAGGTGTCTCACATGAGTTCTTGGCTACATACACACCTCAAAAAATGGAGTTGTTGAGAGGAAGAACCAGACGCTCATTGAGATGGCAAGAATGATGCTTGACGAATACAAGACGCCAAAACACTTTTGGGCAGAAGTCGTGGAAACAGCATGTCATGCCACAAACCGACTTTACTTGAACAAGCTTCTCGGTAAAATGGCATACGATCTTCTCACCGATAACAAACCCCAAGTTGGATACTTTCGGGTATTCGGCTCAAAGTGCTAAATTCTTGATAAGCATCGTCGTACTAAATGTGCCCCTAAATCTCATGAAGTATTCCTACTTGGTTATGGATCGAACTCTCACACTTACCGTGTCTACAACAACTTCACTCAAAAAGTTGAAGAGACGGTAGATGTGAAGTTTGATGAATCTAATGGTTCGCAAGTCGAACAATTGCCAAATGATGTAGGTGATAAGGACCCTTCGGAAGCTATCCAAGACTTTTCTATTGGCAAGATTTGTCCCATGGAGGTGACGGAAAGTACTTCATCAACTCAAGTGGAAGCCCCTACTTCATGTCAAGGTGAACCACAACATGACATGGAGGCATCCACAAGCGGTACACGATGAGATGATGAAGAGGATGAAGTGCATCATGAAGATCCACCACAACCTCCTTCACCACCTCCTCAAGGGAACGACACCTTCAGCAACAATGAAGATGAATGAGATGATGATGAAGAAGGAGCTCCACCATCCAAAAATCACAAGCTGACCCAAGTTCGAGCACAAGTGACCAAGAACCATCCCCTAAACCAAATTTTTGGTGACATACAAACCGGGAGAATCACTCGCTCTAAAACTCGTCTAGCTAACTTTTGTGAGAATTATTCTTTCATCTCTAGCATTGAACCCTTGAAGGTAGAACAAGCTCTTGAAGACGCGGATTGTGTGAACGCTATGCATGAAGAGCTTCACAACTTAACGAAGTATGGACACTCATGGAGAAGCCCGAGGATGAGCAAAACATCATCTGAACCAAATGGGTGTTTCGGAACAAGCAAGATGAAGAAGGTCAAGTCGTACACAACAAGGCACGTCTCGTAGCCCAAGGATATACGCAAGTCGAAGGTATGGACTATGGTGAGACCTACGCCCCCGTTGCTAGAATAGAAGCTATACAAATTCTTCTAGCCTATGCTAATCACCATGATATCACGCTTTATCAAATGGACATTAAAAGTGCTTTCTTAAATGGTGAGATTGAAGAAGAGGTCTGTAGCGACCCGACCTGAAAGGTCGAATCTCCGGTGTTTCCGTACCACCCCAAGATCATGCTGGTACACACACGGTACATCAATGTATATATCAAAGGGAAATCACACAGCATTATATTAATCGAAATCTCATATCGAGTCCTTTATTACAATAATCATTACAATAAAGTGGATGAAGGCCAACTCATGAGAATAACTAAATCTTGTGGAAGCTTCGAAGGTAGATGAGTCCATCTGACTCCAAGGGCATCTCACCGAGCGTAGAGCGTATCCTCACTCCTGGTCGGAAAAGTACTCTGCAACATGATACGTTGCAGCCGTGTAGGTCAGCATATGGAATATGTCAGCAAAGTCACAAGAGAGGGGTGAAAAGATAATCATCTAATCTACATGCATATATGGCAGGTGGGGTGGTAAGTTTTTGTGTAAAGCCAAATTTTTCCTACATCAAGAGAGGGCTAAGCAAAAATTATTGCTAAGTTGGTTGATTAATGAGATGGTTCCACCAACCAATTCTCATACCCAAGTTATTAATACCCACATCATCATATTAATTGTGTTGAGAATTCCGGAAGTTTCAGTTCCTTTGGCTCAAGTCGTCCATGACCGTGGACACGACTAATCGATTAGGTTTGAGTACTCTGCAGAGTTTTGCACACGTTCCCCACAAGATTTGGTCGCCTCCGTTTGATTTCTCGCACTTCAGGGTGTTTGAGAAACGGATGACCAAAACATGGTCTTCCAAAGGGTTTCCCTACGACTCTGTCGGTGCCCATCCTTTCCTACCGTTCTTCTACTTCTCGTAGCACCGCCTGTCCAGGGTCACCACGATATCCAACCAAGCCAGAGCCCATAATGACTTTTGGCTGTGCAGGTAAGCCTTGGGTCTTGAAGCATCCTTCCATCCCTTTGTGCCTGGGTGGACCTTTCCGCGTGAATACTAGCACATCTCCAGCATCACCTAGGCTAACCACTGGTTTCTCCAGGGCGCCGTTCAACCATCATCCACCCAGAGGTATGTTGAAAACTTGGAAATCTTGAAGTCTTGATCATCATAGGTCTTGAAGTTATTACCTCACAACTCTCATGAATCACACATCCAACCCCGTCTACTAATAGCATAGCAAAATACTTGAACGTTTCCCGGGGCCAAAGTGTCAAAGGGTTGGGGTACCTACCACATGATACTACATCAAGTAACCAAATTTCCAATTTACCTACTTTGCATGCAATTGGGGTGATGGAAGAACTAATGCAATAAAACATAGGTATACATGATCAAAGTGACTTGCCTGACTGATGATCTTCATACGTGAGTGACTCTAGGTAACAAGCCTCGCACTCCGGATAATCTAATGAAGCAAACAAAAGCACTCAATAAGCATACAACAAAAATATTGTAACTCACAAAAATCAGTAATGAACTAGTAAATAATCAAGACAAAACAATGCACAAATCACAAGCAAGAGAACACACAAAGTTTTGTTTTCAAAAAGGTGATGGGTAAACCACTACTAACATAGTAAAACTACTTGTATTAACAAAACAATAGTTGACAGCAAGGAAAATAATAAAATATTTTATTAATAACTGAATTAAATCCATTTAAAGTTTTGTTAAGAAAAATCTTAGTATGGTTTTAAAAGTTTTGATAAACACTACTATATGAGGTAACTATAGTTTTACTAACAAAGAGTAAAACAAAACTTATTATTAATTAATAAACATTATATTAACAGAAAAATAATTTACTAAAAACTCTTCTTAGAAAACAAAATTTAATTATATAAAACTTTGTTAGAAGAAAACTATTACTAACTAGTTTGTTTTATAACAAATTATACCTAGTTGAAAATGAGTTGAGATTCCTATAACAATAAAGAAATAAACTAAGAAATTTTATATTTTTATTTACATAAAGTAAAACACCTAATGTTTAAGCAACAGAACCTACTAAAACAAATTATAACAAATCTGATTTAAACTAACTAAAAACTAAATTAACTAAACTATACTAACTACTAGGCAGAATCTGTTTATAGCTAGAACACTAAACAAATTCATCCTAAAATCCTCAAACTAAGCATGATGATAGTCCTAACTAATACCAAGCAGTAGCAAAAAGATTCATATCAAAATCTATTTTTAAACTCTAGTTATTCAGATTTGAGTATTTTGAGCAAATTTGATTAAGTTCAAATTCTAAGGTTCAAATTTAAATTCTAAGACTACAAGGTGAAACTACATGAAATAAGTGAGCTAATTCAAAAATAATCAATTCAAAACACTAAATAGTTTAAAAGATACAGCTAAAACAAAATCAGAAAAGCTTCTGTTAACTAAAACAAAACAGAAAATAGAAAATAAACTAACGGACGGCTAAGGCTACGTGGAAACTCCCTATTGGATGCTAGTGTGCGTGTGCGGGTGTTTCGGGCGGTCTACCGAACCATTGGAGAAAACGATTCGCGCAATTAAATGTTCTAATCTGGATCGTAGGATCCAGATCGAACGGATGAGGGGCTCACAGTGAAAGCGGTCGCCGGCGATGGAGTTCTTCGGTGAGTCCGAAGCGGTGAGGTCGTCGGGGCGGTGCTCCGGTGGGCGAGGAGGTTGTCGGAGAGGTCCAGGCGACGAAGGCCGGCGTCCGGCGTCGATTGGTGGTGACGGTGGGGCGAGGGGTGGAGTGGAGCGTCGTCCAGGAGCTCGGGGAGGGTTCGGTCGGGGCAGAGCTCCGGCGAGCTCGAGCGGGAGTTCTGGCGAGGGATAGAGAGGGGTTCGGGGGGGAATGGAGTGCGGAGGGGGCCGCTCTTATATAGGGGCGAGGCAGAGCGAGAGAAGGAAGGAGGAGGGAGATCCGGTGAGGGAGGGATTGCCGGCGGCGGCGGCGCGCGCGCGAGGTAGGTGGTGGCCGCGCGATTCCAGTGGTCGGTCAGGTGGGTCCCGCTGTCAGTGAGAGGGGAGAGGTTTGCGGGGCGTCAGTCGGCCGGCTCGTAATAAATTCGCGAGTAAATGCCCGTGGGCCGGCCCGTTAAATATAAATCTGTTTCCTTTTTTAAATCCAGGGCAGTAAAACCTCTTTAAAAGCGTTCAATATAGTTCCAAATATAGGTTTATTATATATCAAAATTAACATAATAATAAATGCCATTTATTGAACATTTTTATTCTGTTATTTGAACACTTTGAAAAAAAAATATTTTCAGAAATTGCCTATTTGGTTTTAAAACCTTTTGCAAATATTTTTCAAAAGACCCCCTGGTTCTTATTGTTCAATTATATCACCAAGATGACCCTAGTGTGGAGTGTCATGTTACTCCCCTCTTATTTTGAACTTTTTCCAAGGTTTTCAAATAGGTGAAAGCAACACATTGAAAATAGAAAGGAACTTTCAGAAAGTCAGAAGAAGTATTTCAACAATTCCATACATTCAAGCAATGATGTAGATGATGCATAGCTATATTTCATAACATTCCAAAATGGAATTTTGGGATGTTACAAGGTCTATGTTAAGAAACCACCTGGTTTTGTAAATCCTAAGAAACCTGACCACGTTTACAAACTTCGCAAAGGTTTATATGGACTTAAGCAAGCTCCTCGCACTTGGTATAAATTCCTAACGAAGTTTCTTATTGAAAAAGGATTTGAAATTGGTAAAATTGATGCAACCTTATTCACAAAGAGGTTTAATGGTGAATTATTTGTGTGGCAAATTTATGTGGATGATATTATCTTTGGATCTACTAACCCACAATTTAGCGAGAAGTTTGGAAGGTTGATGTTAGAGAAGTATGAGATGTCTATGATGTGTGATCTAAAATTCTTTCTTGGTATGTAAATTAAGCAATCAAGAGAAGTGTCATGGTTTTGTCACGACAGATGTCCGAAAACATATATTCGAGGCCATCGCTAAGGCGGTGGACTCAAAGGTGTTGGTTGGGACGAAAGACACGGGTTTACCCAGGTTTGGCCCCTCGAGATGAGGTAAAAGCCTACATCCTGCTTTGTGTATATTGATTGGAGTATCGATTACAAGGGTGCGTATTTTCTTGACCTAGCTCTCAATTGATTGGTTTCTGTCTAAGCCGTCCCCGGGTCTTGCCTTTATATAGGAGGTCAAGACCCTGGGTTACACAAGTCCAAAACCGACTCTTACAACGTGTCTAACTCCATCTCTAAGTCGTCTTGCCTATCTTGGCAAGTTGTCTCCGCGCGGCTCACCTGCCCGGGTCTTGTGCCTTCTTCTTGTCTCTGGGCCTCCGTCTCAGCCCATTTGGTGAGCCGCCGTGCGGCCCAACCTTCCTCTTCCAGCCCATATGATAACGAGCCGCCAAGTATGACCCGGACCCTCCTGGGCGGGTTTTACCACGAGGTTATATCCCCAACAAGAAGGAACTTTCATCTCTCAAACTAAGTACACCAAGGACTTAATCAAGAAGTTCAACATTCAGGAGTGAAAAGGTATGAAAACTCCCATGCCCACTAGCGGTCATGATGATCTCACTAAGGAGGGTGAACAGGTTGATCAAAAGGTTTACCGATCAACGATTGGTTCATTGCTTTATCTATGTGCCCCCATCCCGATATTATGCTTAGTGTTTGCATGTGTGCGAGATATCAAGCTGCACCTAAAGAATGTCATCTTAAGGCTGTGAAACGTATTGGGAGATACTTGATTCATACACCAAACTTTGGCATTTGGTATCCCAAGGGATCTTCTTTTAATCTTGTTGGCTACTCCGACTCAGACTATGCCGGTGACAAGGTCGATAGAAAATCCACCTCGGGTACATGTCAATTTCTTGGTAGATCTCTTGTGTCTTGGTCCTCCAAGAAACAAAACTCGGTATCTCTATCTACCGCTAAAGCTGAATCTATTGCTGCTAGATCATGTTGTGCGCAATTGTTGTGGATGACAAAAACGCTTAAAGATTATGGAATCTATGTTAAAAATGTGCCATTACTTTGTGACAATGAGAGTGCTATTAAGATTGGTCATAATCCTGTGCAACATTCTCGAACCAAGCATATTCAAGTTCGGCATCATTTCATTCATGATCATGTTGCCAAAGGAGATGTTAATCTTAATCATGTCCATACTAACAAGAAATTGGATGATATCTTTACTAAGCCACTTGATGAAAAAGTGTTTTGTCATTTGAGGGGTGAGTTGAACATCATTGATGCTTCAAACTTGAGCTAAGCTCACTCAGATGCATGCGAAGGGGTGAGCTTTTATGTCCATTCCATGCTATTACCTTGAATATCATATATCGTGGAATTCTATCCTCCCTTGGCTTGCATCTAACCCTTTGTAGGTACTTGGAAGAACAACACTCCACAAGATTGCCAACAACTCATATCTTGAGCAATCTTATCATGACCAAGTATCCGTAACCTCGCTTTGATGATGAAAGGAAGAAGACAATAAAACATATCCTTGACATATATTTCTCATTTGGTATCAACTCACAAATTGGTATCATGTCATTTGGATATATCATGTTTTTCCTTGCGTGACTAACCTATGTAGGTGAAAAGTGAACGAAAACAACAAGGATTGCTCCCAACTCAAGATGATCTTCATCAACTTCGAGGATCCTCATCAAGTTCACCTACAAGTTATGTCAACAACATCACTCAAAGGTATGTACTCATATTCTTGATATAGATTTACTCCAAGTCATGAGATAAAGCAACTCAAGTGATATGAAGACATTAAAATGCTTAATCAAAAAATGGTAACCCCATTTTGAGCTTAACGATGAGTATGACCTATGATCAAGTATTCTTGCTTGGCTCCTAAGTCAATATACTCTAATATAGGTGACCTAGTCACCACCCATCATCTAGATAAGTTTTTGGTTGGTCCATTCTCTTTTGCAAATTTCTTGGAACCATTCAAATCTTTTCTAGTTGATACCTCCCTGTAAATTATTCGCAATTGGTACAAATTGTTTGTTACTCTTCCCTGATTAATTTTCAGTTACAACTTTGTCTTTAGATTAAATTTTCACATTTGCCAAAAAAAATTGTTTTATGCCTCGGAGCCTCCGATTCAAAGAACTTGGTTCTACCGATTTAGCAGATGAGCTGCAAAACTTCATCTCGGTTCCACCGATTTATTTGTCTTGGAGTCACCGATTTAATTTCTTCTCTTAGTCTGTGTTTCTATAGTGATTTTTCAATTGGTATCTTTCTAGTGATGTCCTTGTTACTTCAATGATCCCTTATTATTAAAAAAACTTAGGGGGAGAAACTTTATTCAAGGATCCCTAACTCAAGGGCGGAGAAGTCTTACAAGCCATCAACTTAGTCAAAGGGAGAGAAATCATTTTCCATGATTACCTCAAATTTTCATTTCTATGAACCCTACATTCTATGACCCTTGTACTCAAGGATCCCTTCTTAGTCAATGATCCCTGTATCCTACCCTATGTATGACCTTTTTGGAAATTAATGCCAAAGGGGGAGAAATATGCAAAGCTTCATGCTAAAGGGAGATACATGCTTATGCAAAGGGGGAGAGGAAAACATCAAATTTACATTTACAAGATGAGAATAAGGGGGAGAAAAATATGTTTGGAGGAAAATATGCTTATTTCATCTTAGATCTTTTCTCTCCCTATCCAACCCAATATCTACATACTAAGATTCAAGGGGAGAGGAGGATCCACTATTTCCATATCTAAGGGGAGAAAGTTCTAAATGATCTTGGATACATATCAATCTTAAGGAATACTATCTTCTATATGTTCTCCATATCTTGGTATCTTTGAGTTCTATTGCTTTTGATTGATAGAATACTCTTGTGTTTCCTAACATTGTTTTCTCAAATGTATTTCTACTACTAGAATGCTCAAGAACTCAAGGTAAGTATATGCATCATATCTTTGATTAAGATGATCTCTTGCTTCTTGCACATATTGTTTGCAAGAGTGAAGTCTTGATCAAGGATATACCTCATTCATATACATTTGATGCATATAGCCAAGATACACATGACTTATTATATCCCTCCTACTACATGTGTGTCCATGCATTCCAAAGCAACTATCCTTTAAATGGATTGCACACATTTAGGGGGAGCAAGTCTAAGTCATGAGTCTCTCAAAGTCTTCATTATATACATGCATATCTTTATTTGAAGCTTTGATTGTATGTTGTCATCAATTACCAAAAAGGGGGAGATTGAAAGCACAATGTGCTCCCTTGGTGGTTTTGATAATTCATGACAACATACATTGTCTCTTGGACTAATACTTTTACCTAGTGTATTTCAGATAAAGTCCATAGAGAGTGATGGGTTGGCAAAAGGAGTGTGAAGAGTATTCCCAGGGAGAAGAAGATGCAAGGAAATAGATTGGCAAAGCCTCAAGCAAAGGACTCTACATTTTACATTTGTGAGGAATCACTTTGAGTCCATAGGAAAGCCAATACTATTAAAAGGGGGTAAGGTTTTGTTGGAACAAAATGCTCATACGTGCACAAGTGATAGTCACCACATACACCCACAAGCTCTTCCACAAAAGTCTGTCCAAAGCCAAATATTCAAAATCGGTGCAACCAACACTTTCCACTCGGTGCCATCGATTCTATTTTGGTGCCACCGGGTTTAGGTTGCCAACTTTTTGTTACTTAAATTCACAATATGGTCCCTCCGACATTGTTGGATCGGCGTCACCAAGATTGGGCAATCTGACCGTTGGTCACCTTATCGGTGCAACCGAGTTTCCTATATCAGTCTCACCGGGATTAAAAAGTTGCCACCTTTTGGTCACTTCAGTACCACCGAGATTAACACATCGGTGTCACCGAATTAGTCATTTTGTGTGTAATGGTTGGATTTTTGGAGATGCCTATATATACCCCTCCACCACCACTCACTCGCAAGAGAAGCACTCAGAAGAGTTCCCCACTCATACCTACTGATTTTCTGAGAGAGAGCCACCTACTCATGTGTTGAGATCGTGTCATTCCATTCCTACCATATGAATCTTGATCTCTAGCGTCCCCAAGTTGCTTTCCACCCAATCAATCTCTTCTACGAAGCCAAATCTGTGAGAGAGTGATTGTGTGTTGAGGAGTCTATCATCTTGAAGCACAAGAGCAAGGATTTCATCGACACAATCGAGCCTTTTACCTTTTGGAGGATGGTGGCTCCTATATTTGTTAGGTGTCGCTTGGGAGCCTCCTACTTCATGTTGTGGAGTGAACCAAGAAATTTGTAAGGGCAAGGAGATCGCCTACTTCGTGAAGATCCACCCCGAGTTAGGCTAGTCCTCTATGGATGTAGGCCATCATGGTATATACAAGGTTGCTTCTTCGTGGAACCCTCCGTGGACTCTCGTGACCGTTACCCTCCGTGGGTTAAAGACTCCATAAACGTGGATGTACGATAGCGCCACCTATCGGAACCATGGGAAAAATCTTGCGTCCCTCATGCGTTTTATCTCTCTATCTCTACTCCTTACTTCCATGTGCAATGTCTTTACTTTTCGCTGCTATACTTGATGACTTGCATTTGTAGGGTGTTATAGATATGCTATGTATGCTAAAAACTGCCAACACTTAATTTATGCTTGAGGCAGTTTTTAATTCCTGCAAATAGTCTATTCACCCCCTCTAGACATACACTTCTAGTGATCCCGCACCGCCCCCCTATACGCTCGCAGACGCGCCCGGGCATGCCCGCGGATAGCGCCCACCGACCCCTCATATGTTGCGCCGCACATCCACATACCTCAAGTGACAAACCTCAAATCCATGCACGTCGATCATCCAATACAAATTGTACGAATTCAACAGTTTGAAACAAAGCAAATCAAATCATAGTTCAACAAACTGGAGATGCCAAAATGGAATCAATGTCCGAGCGAGAAGGGGTGCTTGTCGGATCACTCGCCTAACGTGGCCATCCATGCCACCTGCTCATCCTGCTCGGCCTGGGTAGCCAGCTTCGCATCCATCTGGGTTGTCTGCTCCGCCTGCATCCGTGCCGCCCTCGCCGCTACCGCTGCCACCGCCGCCCTGCCGCCTAGTGAGCGGGAAGGTATCCGGAATGGCCTAGTTAGCCGTCAATTCCTCCTCTGCCCCAAGGGTGCTAGCCGGCGTAAACCGCGTCGGCGTCGATGCTCAAATGGACGGTGTGCAGGGTGTCGGGCGTGGTGTGTGAGACAGCTCCTCGACGAAGTCCTCACCTCCTTGTGCTGCCGCCTCCCTCTCTCGTTGCCGGCGATGCCACAACTTCCGGGCGACATTCTCCGCCTTGCAAGACGAAGCGGGGGAAGGGACGCTGACAGACGAGGCAGACTGCGTCTCCGTCATGGTGGTCGGGGACGGGCTGGAAGACATCTACAGTGGCGGACCGGGGCCAGTGATGAGGATGGGAAGTAAGGATGACGGACATCGAGGACTCGGGCGTGGGAAAGGTTAGATGCGGCAGGAGGAGGAGGAAATGTTTGGAGGATTTGGTGTAATTTGTGGTGGGCTCGGGGTGTCGAGTCCGACGTGGCTGGTGTGTCCGGGCACGCCAACATATGTGGTGTGTCGGTCAGTTCGGACGTTTCAGACCCGTTTGAGATGCCTGTTTGAATCAAAATTTCGTAACCGGTCATTGATCAAGCGGCCTGCTCGAGCGTTTGAAACAAATTTAAAAGGTCCGTTTGTAGATGCTCTAAGAACCCCATCAATTCATGAAATGGTCCAGACGTAGGGAAACTATATCGTTGTTCGGCCATTCACTTACCAATAAAGTCACCACGTGCATGGTCTCCTCTCCTCTGACTCATCACAATACCGGACTCCTGCTCCAGCCGTGCTCCAAAGGCTGCTAGTCTATCAGCCAACTTGTTACAAATTCGAGGACAAAACGAAAAGGATAAATTAGCAAAATTTGAGCGCAGGAACTCCTTAATCTCTTGGAATATCGGCTTGGATGATTTGGTGGTGGAGATCGTGAAGGAAGCCTAGCCTTGAGTTTACATATCAGTCACAATCACGTGATCAGATTCTTGTCCCTCGGATCTCAAGTGATCACACATACAACACTCTGGTCGGTTGTCTGTTCTAGATTTCAAGGCCCCATACAATCTGTCGCAAATCAATTAGTCTTCGTTCGCTTCCAAAATCGCAGACCAAGTATGTGTTTGATTGACTGCAGTCGTTGAACTAGGTTGTATGAAGAAAACGAACCAGGTTGAGCAGGCCTGATAGAAGAAAAACAGTGTAAAAGACGATGAGGTCATGTTATTTGGTCGTTGGTGGGTTTGATAATATGCGGACTCACACATTTCTCGCATGGGTTCTGAAGAAGCATGCGATCTGACAAAAAAAGAAGACAATCTTTCTCACCACGTGATCCACGGGTCTGCATGAGAGAAACGGTCAATTCGGGGGTTCCTTCTCCTCATACTGACCCTCAAGTGTTTTAAACCCCGTACGATATGATATATTCCCTCTGTCCTGTAAAGAGGGTACTTCCAATTTTATTAGAAAATCAAACTTTTTATGTTTGATCATATTTATACAATAATACATCAATATTTATGCCATCTAATTAGTAGTATTAGATTCATAATAAAATATATTTTATCATATACCTATTAAGTTTCACAAACAATGATATATTTCTACACATACTCAGTCAAACTTTAAGATTGTTGGGCCCTCCAACAAAATTAGAGGTACAATCTTTGAATGACGGAGGGAGTAGGGAATTGATACGAGTCGAATAACAAATCATCGTGCGAAATAAAATATTTTATCTATATGTAGTCTACCAACCATCATGAAGACAACCAAACACGTCTCAAGCCAATGGAGCGGGCCTTAGGTATTTACCTCGAGGGGAGCGATACGATGACTGGTTTCACTGAACCCCTCTCTACCCAGACTATCACTGGCTAGAATCAAAATCCTGGACGGGCCAAGCTAAAGGTTGTCAAAATTTTCTTGCAAGCATCGCCTAGATTTATCCTTAGGCTTATTTTTTTTTACAGCAAAGCTGGGCGGGCCACGATTCAGTTTTGCTTGCACGTAGCTTCGCCACTGCAGGCTGCTGTAGATGACATCTCATGATCTTTACATCTTATAGTACCTCCCACGCGTGATCTCGCAGCTTAAATTTCAGATCCGCGCGACCTGCGTGGTGTCGGTCGACATCGCTGGTGTTTTCCATGCTCAGCGTGCAGCCAGCTCACGTGGGACACGGAGTGGACCAATTGGATCGCTGGTTGATTGATCCCGGAGAAAACATGTTCATGCATGTAGCCAGCGCATAGCCTAATGTGGTTGCGTGAATCAGTTATGTGTTTGAATAAGTGCGACGCGAGAGTCACGCTATGAGATTAAGTACTCCAAGTAACCAGTAATCATACGGTATGATTTGTCTTATCTTTTCTAGGATGACGACATGTAGGGGCTGCTATGCGTGCAGGCAGTACATATCCCAAGTAACCCACTGCCTAAGTGACACGATCTCTGCGTTGGCCGGTCGGTAAGTGTTGAAAATGACGGCGATTCCATTTGTTTCTATGGTGAAAACGACGGGCGCCATTGCAGCAGCTCGGCCGGCAAACAGCATTGTGGCTGTCATATTTTCTCTCTCCTGCAAGCTGCAGCCAAGATCTACCGTTTCAAAATAAGTGATTTAAAAATGACCTAATTTTGTATTAAAGTTATTTTAGAACGAAGAGAGTATCATCCGCTATCTCTGTGCGAGTGTGCATCATGCCATCTCCATTCAATATTTTTTCTGTGATAGAACTTCAGGTCGTTGCCATGGATTGCAGCTTGCACGGGCTAAAGCAGGGGAGGGTGTTTTGACATCCATGTGGCGCACAAATGCCATGCCGATGACGATCTCTCACGGCCATCTTAGGATAACTCCAACTTGGTAACTCAAATGGACATAAAATGTGTCCGCTTTTAGTTTGTTTGGACGGTGAGGCGAACACACGTCCGGCCCTTGTCCACCCTTTTCTGGCTATGACATCTAATGGGGCTACTCTTTTGATCCGCTTCGCCCGTTGTTTGATCAATTTTTTACAATCAAATGAATTTAAATTGTAGCAAATAGTTGAAAGAAAATTAAAAGATGGAATTATTAGTTTCCTACGTGAGTCCACATACGTTCAACCAAATCATTTTAAAGTTGAATGTGAGTTGTTCGGTCACACATTCCATGATTAGCATGGAATAGTACGTTTGTGCGATGGAAATAATCGTAAAAGAGTAGGACATGACCACCTTCTTTATTATGATCCAACGGACGTGCATGGCCCTTTATCCCCCCTAGCAATGGTTGATGCCTCGAAATGTGTTCATTGACGAGAAGTGTAGCAACCAAAGCATCACTCTCATCGTCGGACGATTCTTCGAAAGATGATGAACAAATGATGTTATTGTAAAAAAAACTCATCCGAGCTATCCGCCATGATCTTTCGGAGTGATGAATCCATACCTCACAAACATGCGGGGCAAATGGTCGCGGGCATTGACGAGTCTCAGCCGAAGAAGACCCCTGTCCTGGCCGGTTCCGAGAGCTGAGCCATCAAACTCAACGTCCTCCGATGGTGGCGGTGGCGTCCCGACGGCGGAGACAAACCTAGTTGAAGATGATGTAGGGTGTGCCCCATGAGGTACACAATTGGAGGAAAGAAGTGCAAACAACTCAGTCGGTGGCGGCGTCAGTGGGGGGTGCCGGGGGTGGCGAGGGAGGGGGTGAAAAGCACATGGACGTCAAAATCGGTGGGGTGGGGGAGGGAAGGGTACTGGCATGTGTGTCACCGATAAGAGGGCCAGGGGAGGACAACACAAGCACCCGCACGGACCAGGTAGAAATGCGTCAAAGTGAACAACAAAACAGACATAGGTCAGTTACATTGATTTCTACCTGTCCGGACAGAAATAGATGTGGGTAGACAAAATGAGTCGCCCGTTGGAGTTGCCCTTAGATATTCAGTGGACATGTCATATCACATCTTGCACACATTAACAAAGTAAAGATGAACAATTCAGTCTACTTGGCAATTCAATTATTGTATGTGTTGGAAAGTCGCCCAATTTGACCTCCCTTGTCAACGGTCCGCAGACAGTAGGAGGATGGGTCCCATTTGTCCACCCTTAGAGCATCTATAGAGACGGACCCCTTATATTTGCCCCTATACAGCCGAGCAGACGGCCTGGTCAATGACTAGCCAAGAAATCGTGACATAGCCACACCACACATACCCACCCGATATGGCTGACGGGCACTCTTCATATCCAGTCCATATCTGGGGTGGATATGGGGAGGCCCACGCGCATCCGCCACGTCGGATTCGCACCATGCTGGCTTACACCGACTTCACAAATATCTCCATCCTATCCACATCTGGACGACCCCCCCCCACTTGCCACTCCACTCCACATCCAGTCTGCGCCACTCCGCCCTCCCCTAGCTCCTCTCCGACGAGCTCCGGCCTCCTCCGGCATGGTGGATAGTGGACCCGACTTTGAAAACTCTGAATCCACCGTCTGGGATCTCATCCCATGCGGGGACAAAGAGGAGTAGGCCGTCCACCTTGCTCTCCATCGCTTCCGGCAGAAATCCGCTCGACAACAACACCAAGTTGCTTTGGTGGTAAATCCATTGCGCCCCTACGCCAGTAGCTTGAGGCACGTGAACGGGATGTCGACACACCCCTACGATGGACCCTCGTCCCATGATGTCGGTGTCTGAGTCCGAGTTAAACGTCGTTAGATGGCCCGCGTCCGGCCCATCATGAGGTAGAGGGCATGATAAACAGCGGAGGCCAAGTCACACGCTGCATCGGAGAGCAAGGATGCCCTCCGAGTCTGCATACTCGCATAGCGACAAGCCTAGATGGACCGTTCCCATGGAAAGGAGCAAACCTGAGAGGTTTGTGCCCATGCTCGGCTACTCCCCCAAGGAGTCTCGTAACGGATTGAACAACTCCGACAGTGAGCATATCCGACTCCATCCATATAGCTATTTGGCCGCTACTTTTGCGAGAAGACGGCAAGGGCAAGGAGCTCCACCAGCATGGACGATATTTTTCTCCCATCCCCATCACGCACGGCCATATCTTTATCCCACTTCTTTCGCCTCATCATCCCACCTCACTTCGGCTCGGACCCAAGTCCACTCACTTGTCTCATCCTCTTCATCCCACCCATAGATTGTTGGATCTTGAGCCATCATTACTTTTATTACTCTTATTGTTTTTTAGATCTTCAAAGTGGTTTTTCCACTTGGGTTTGCCCTTCAACTCCAGCCAACAATGCGAGAAAGTAAATGACTTCTTCTCAATTTGATGGTACAATGTGGTGGCTGGATGACAATCAATGAAGAGCAAACAAAACTTACATGGCTTACGACTCTCATGCCCCTTTGATTCCTATTCACCACTTCAGCATAAGCACCACAAAAATTGTTCACCGATTCTTGGATGGCATTCCATCTATGAGAGAGAGTGAGGGGGATATATATATATATATAAAGAGAGAGAAAGAGAGAGAGAGAGAGTTCACTTACGATTGGATGTGGTGTGATGTAATGCTTGAATTGATGGAAGTCTTCGTGATTTTTATCCCAATATGTTTGAGCCATTTTTCTCCAGTCCACATATAGGATCCATGCTAATATTCATCCAAGTTGGGCACAACAAAGTATCTTTTCTTGTGTGTATGAACTTCCTCTCTTCAAACCTCCATTGTTCCCAATGATTGCCGAACGTCAAACATCGACGAATTTTGATCACCAACCTCACCATTTGGAGGCTCTTGACCATTGTTGATCATATCCAGCATGCAATCATCCAAACCATGCATCATAACGAGCCCCAACATCCTAAAATTTGACCCACATATGCATATGGGGTAAACAAAATTGAGTTGGGGGGGGGGGGAGGTGGACGGTAGCACGTGAACAATGGCTAGGAGGGGGACGGACACAAAGGGTGGCGACTTAGAGGAGTGGGTTAGGTGCCATAATGGGAGGATGAGAGATGAGATATCATCAAGGGAAGGGTCTCGATTGGAAGGGTTTAGGGGGTGGGGCCTACTTATCTGTTCGACGCGACGGACATGTTCGGACAACCTCATATCCACCCCACGTATGGACCAAGTTTGGAGGGGTCTGCATGGTTTGGACAAATGAGGGATGTTTAGAGAGGTTTGTTGTCTTGATGTTTTTTCTTCGGACAATATTCAAGTGTTTGGACTATTCGCTCGGAGAAATGGAACCGATTTAGGGAGTCGGCTTGGATGTTCTCTAAGAGCCTCTATAGTCGGACCTAGGTAATCAGCCCCCTAAACGTCCACGGACGCGCCAGGGCGTGTTCGCGGACCGTGATCGGTCGCCCCTCAAATGCCCACTTCCACAATCAGGTTACGTCATTTAGCAAATCCATACAATCACAATACAACATCAACTTAGTCAAAATCTCCATCAACATCTGTGCTCCATGTCCTTGTTGTTCCCCTATGTGTTCATGTCTGGCAGCCGCGAGCCCCCGGAAGTGAAGATGCGGTCGTCAATGAGGAAGAATAGTCTATGGGACACGAACTGGTCGACATGGGACATGAAGCGCCGACGTCTCCCATGGCTTACTCTTCCTCGCCAGAGCCCGTGACCTAGACGTTGTCAATCCACGCGAGGTCAATAGACGTGAATGGGTCGGGCTCGTGGTTAGAGGCCGACACCGCCTCAACCAAGATGGCATGTGACTCAATCTCGCCCACCTCATCCTTAAGGGATTCCGTGGCCTCCCGCGCCATATGCCTCGCAGGACAGGCATACCTCGCCTCCGCAACAGACGATCCGTGAAGCATGTCGGTGTGGACTAACGACTCGGAGCCCGACGCCGTGGGAACATGGCACCACCAGAGAGAATGTAGCTTGGCCGCAATCACGCGCCTCAAGCCACCAACCCCGACAAATCCAAGTTTCATTTGCACGAATGGAATAGATTCCCGTTGGATCAAGTCTGACTGTAGTCGGGTGTACTCCTCCTGGGAGCAGCGGAGAGCCATGCGAACGGCCGTCTCCGTCTCGTCTCCATATTGGACGAGGTTCCAGTAGACGGGTTGGGAGATCTCGGAGTCGGATCCGTTGCTGCCATGCCGAAGAAGGCCAGAGATCACCGGAATGAAGCTTGGCACCGTATGAAATGGAGTGGAGTGACTAAGGTTTCGCCTCAGATGTGGATTGGGACACATGTATATGGGATCGGGGAGGGCCAACATGGATCAGATCCGACGTGCTAAACGCGTCCGCACGCATCCGGCCTCCACATATTCACTTTAGATATGTATTGGATATGAAGGATAACGGTCACACACACGCGCATAGAGCCAGTATGAAAGGTGCGGGTGGGTCAAGATTTTATGAGTGATCACTCACCGGACGTATAAAAAGGTTCCACGAATCCGGCTGTTGATGATGCTCTAATACACATATAGTCGAGGTTTCAAGCTTCAGCCAGCTGTACTTAACACGCTAGGGCGTCTATAAATACCGCCGTCTGTTGCTCAGGTCAGCTCAACACAGAGTACACTTTTTTTTTCCACCACGTAACGGCATGGGTTCCGCGCACGCCGATGCCGACGTCAAGCCGCACGTCGTGTGCGTGCCGCTGCCGGCGCAGGGGCACGTCACGCCGATGCTGAAGCTGGCCAAGATCCTCCACTGCAGGGGCTTCCATGTCACCTTCGTCAATTCCGAATTCAACCACCGGCGGCTCCTCCGCTCCCGCGGCGCTGGCGCACTCGACGGCATCGAGGGGTTTCGCTTCGCCACCATACCGGACGGCCTCCCGCCGTCTGACGCCGATGCTACGCAGGACGTGCCGTCCCTCTGCCGCTCCACCAGGGAGACTTGCCTCCCGCACTTCAAGAGTCTCCTTGCCGAGCTCAACGCCTCCACCGAGTCGCCGCCGGTCACGTGTGTCGTCGGCGACAACGCCATGAGCTTCACCCTCGACGCCGCACGAGACATTGGCGTGCCGTGTGCGCTGTTCTGGACTGCCAGCGTCTGCGGTTACATGGGCTACCGCCATTACCGCACCTTGTATGACAAGGGCATCTTCCCACTCAAAGGTAATTAATGGCGGCTTCGACATACGTATCACCTAGTACAAGTTTTCACCAGCACTGCGTGCCTCAGTGCCACGAGTGGAGCTTTTTGCGGATGAATTATTTGTGCACATACTGTGAGCATGCAGACGAGGAGCAGCTGACCAATGGGTTTTTGGACACGCCGGTGGACTGGACGGAGGGGATGAGCAACCACATGCGGCTCAAAGACTTCCCGAACTTCATCTGGTCGACGGACCCCGACGAGTACATGGCCCACTTCGCCCTCCACGTGACGGAGCGGCTGGCGGAGGCGGACGCCGCCATCTTCAACACCTTGGAAGAGCTCGAGCCGGCGGCGCTGGACGCGGTGCGCGCCATGCTCCCGCCCACCGTGCGCGTCTACACCATCGGCTATCTCTCCTTACTCGCCGAGGAGATCGTGCCACAGGGCGGCCCGGTGGACACGCTGGGCTCAAACCTGTGGAAGGAGGACGTCTCCTGCTTCGATTTTCTGGACGGCAAGGAGCCCCGGTCGGTCGTGTACGTGAACTACGGCAGCATCACGGTGATGAGCAACGAGGAGCTCCTCGAGTTTGCGTGGGGGCTAGCCAACAGTGGCCAGGCCTTCCTGTGGATCATCAGGCCGGACCTCGTCAAGGGCGACGCCGCCGTGCTGCCGCCGGACTTCCTGGAGTCCATCGAGGGGCGCGGCGTGCTGGCTAGCTGGTGCCCGCAGGAGGCGGTGCTAAGGCACGAGGCGGTGGGCGTGTTTCTGACGCACTCCGGGTGGAACTCGACGGTGGAGAGCCTGTGCGGCGGGGTGCCAACGCTGTGCTGGCCCTTCTTCGCGGAGCAGCAGACCAACAGCCGGTACAGCTGCGTGGAGTGGGGCGTGGGCATGGAGATCGGCCACGACGTGCGGCGGGAGACGGTGGAGGCCAAGATACGGGAGGCGATGTCCGGCGAGAAGGAGAAGGAGATGCGCCGGCGGACCGAGGAGTGGAGGGAGACCGGCGTCCGCGCGACGCGGCCCGGCGGGCGCTCGCGCGACAATCTCGAGAAGCTGGTCGCCGACTCCCTCCTCTCAGGCGGCAAACCGCGTGATTAAATTACCACACTATCGTATTTCATACTATTGGTTATTATTAAGACAAGATCTAAATTTCCAAGTGCTCCCTCATGCTATACGTCCAACGCATGCAGTGCATGCGGTTCCCTGTATATTTTCTGATTTGATACATGGATATCCTTGTCGTCTAGTACATTGGTGCCAGTGACGAAGGTCTATTCCTGATTGCTCCATTTCCTGAAGGGCAAGCAAATAATGCTCGTCACCTAACCAGCTCGTGCGCTGAAATGGTGCCGTGCGGATCCTGCTGAGAACGACGCGCGCAACGGATGAGATCGAGACTCTTGCGTCCGGACGGAGCTAGGCTACCCTACGGAGCCCAAGTATCATCACCACTTGTCTTTCGAATGCGTTCGTTATAGCAAATATAATAAACATGAGTCAGTAAGCTATAAAAAATAAAATAATATATTTTTGCTTAATTGAAGGAAAGAGAA
The DNA here is from genome assembly GCA_022496015.1 of Hordeum marinum. Lineage (NCBI taxonomy): Eukaryota > Viridiplantae > Streptophyta > Magnoliopsida > Poales > Poaceae > Hordeum > Hordeum marinum. Next base: position 374,363,980 of record CM039673.1, read on the forward strand.
GAGGAAAGAGAAGATGAGCAGGCTCTTGGTGAAGAAACAACTCTATCACGTGTTCCTAGGCAGGGGCTTTGTGCATCGAATGATGCAGAGGCCGGGGCTTTGCTCCCTTTTCGGAAAAAAACGTGCTCCTAGGCACTTTGTGAAATGAAAGGTGGGCATATAATAAAAAATAATATATTTTTCTAATCAACTATCGTACATGTTTGTTATAAGATGGACTATAGATGACACGACCAAGGCTTATAGCCAACAGTTGGCTGTACTATTAACGATGCTCTTACATATCCATCTTAAGAGCATCTCCAACAGGTACATAAAAATTCCGCGTCCTAAAATAATTTTAGCGCGTCACTGTAGCAACTTTATTGCGCCGGGACAAACATTGCTTTAGCAGATGCCAAAAAACACGCACCTAAAAGACGCGTAGTGTAAACTGTGAAAGCGCGCGCAATCTGTTGCCCAAAATATGTTACGCGCGATAGCTTTTTTCAACGCGTGCCCAAATTTTTTTAACGCGCACACTATTTTGCAGCGTTTGTTGGAGCTGTCCGGCGCCCAAAAAACGAATCTTTTAGCGCGCATAGCAGTTTTTGGACGCTTGTTGGAGTAGGTTGACGGCGACAAGGTGTGAAGTCTTTTCTTTCCTGAACTATATTTTAATACGAAACAATGCAACATATATACACAGGAGTTGGTCACACGATGCAAACGTGTTGCGCCACAGTTGGTTCCTATTTCCAACCCCACACTGCGGAGTTTAGTTAGCGACCAGAAACCCTAGCCGTCGCCGCCAAGAGAGCCAATCTTTTGGCATCGTTTTCCGGCGGCTCTCCTTCACTGGCGACATCTTAGTCATCGGTCATGAGAGGAGTCATCGGATCCCGCGAGTGCGGATCTTTTTTTGTTTTAGGTTTAGGACCCTAGTAGATTAGGTTTTTGGATCGTCCGACGTCTTGGCTGCGACGACGACGGCGATGACGATGCTGGATAAAGAAGCTCCAGATTCTTCACCAACGGGGCGGTCGTCTCTATGGTCGGTGATGGATTTGGGAACCAGTCTGTTCAAGCGGGGATATCATGGCTGCGACGACATCCTTGTGGTGGACTTGTGTCCTCGGGCTCCCCCGTTGTGACGCCGTTTGCTCCAGCACTAGTGAGGAATTTGGAAGGTAGTCCAGGAACGGATGCAGATTGTGATCTGCATCGATGACATCTGGAAGACAAAACGTGTGTTGGGTTCGTACTTGATGGATGGAAGGTATGGTTTCCTCCTTCGGCGTCTTAGTCATGGTGGGATGTCAGATCTCGAGTTCGATGGCGTGTCGGGGTGTTGCCCTGGTCTGATTCGTTCAACGACAATGGCTTCATCTTTGGTGAGCCACCTTGAAGGTCCGCAAAGCTGCATATCAGAGATGGAGCCGCGTAGACCTCGGGGAGGAGGTGGTCCATCATTTTATCTTCTTTGGTGGTTGTTGTGGCAGTGCCGGAGGTAGGTGACAGATATCGGTGTCAAACTCAGCAATGTTCTGCTTCTTTTTAGTTTTATCATGTCTGTATTTACGTGACTTGTAATTTGATCTTTATGATATAAATGGGACACGTGTTACCATGCAAAAAGAGAGAGTTGGCTAGGCAAATTTCAACCACGACCCCAAATGGTCCAACTGCGTCTGTTTTGGGTAAATGGACAGAAGATGCGGCCCAACGCACGGGAGCAAACAGACTAATGTCCGCTTTCGGTCCCCTTTCGACCCATTCTCGGCCCAACTTTGGGCCGCGTTTGCATCGAAACGGGCGCGTGCAGACGGACGGGACACGTGCCCTTGTCCTCCTCTGGCCCGCCCGTCTATGGCAAATACGCCCATTTCTCTTCCCCTTCCCTCCCTACACCCTCGTCATCGCCGCTGCCACCCCCGTTCCCGGCCTCGTCGACTTCCACCAAGGTCGTCCAAAACACGACCACGCCATGCCATAGCCGGCGCATGCCCGTGTCTCGAAAGAGCTTTTTCCGGCATTCGTGGTTCCTTGTTGCGGTGGGAGAGAATCTACGACCGCATCTCCACCACGACTGCAAGGTGTTCGACGCTTTGCTCATAAGGGACCATGGATAGCGGGGATGAGTATTTTTCACAACTTCATTCATTCATCGGATGATGAAGACCTTTTCATGGCTGAATTGGTTGTACATGACCACATTAGTAGGAAGCGGCCTCGGTTCAGGGGGTCAATCCTCGGCCATGCTCCGCCCTTGAACCGCAATAGGGAGAAAGGCCACACCCTTCTATATGTCCATTACTTTGAGAGAATACCACACTCTTCAAACCACATCAATTTTGTCGCCGTTTCTAAATGAGGAGAATGTGTTCAATCATATTCGGGAGGGAGTGGTAGGATATGCCCCATACTTTGAGGGCAAAGGGGATGCCCTAGGCAAGCTTGACTTCTCTTCTTATCAGAAATGCACCACGGCTATCCACATGCTTGTATATGGAATTCTTGGTGATCTTGTGGATGAGTATGTGCGTATGAGTGAGTCCACATGTCTCCTCTCAATGTATAGTTTTTGCAAGGCTGTGGTGTCCGTGTTCAGCCCTGAGTACCTGACAGAGCCAAATGCCACTGATACATAGAGGTTGTTGGCGATCAATACCGATAGGGGCTTTTTGGGCATGCTTGGTAGTATAGATCGTATGCACTGAAAGTGGAAGAACTATTCATTTACTTGGCAGGGGCAGTACAAGGGGCATGTGAAAGGTGCCATTGTCATACTTGAAGCGATGGCTTCACAAGATATGTGGATATGGCATTCTTTATTTGGCATGGCTAGTTCTCACAATGATATCAACGTGCTTCAACGTTCTCTAGTGTTTGCAAGGCTTGAAGAAGGCCACTCCTGAGAGGTCAACTTTGAGATAAATGGCCACCATTACAACAAGGGATATTACCTAGATGATGGTATCTATCATGAGTGGTCAACTCTTGTTAAGACCGTACCCAATCCGCAAGGGGAGAAGATACAGAGGTCTGCCCAAATGCATGAGAGTGCAAGGAAGGATGTGGAGTGCGCTTTTGGAGTGCAGAGGAGAGGCGGCGATGGATGTTTTGCGGGGACTAGTTGTCGTCACCGGAGGTCACGCAATCCGACCTCATGGCCGGAGCCTACACCACGCAGAGGTACCGTGCTCGACTCATGTCACTTTGCTTCTGCCCATTTCCTCTGCTTTGAATGCATGGAGATTCCATTGTGTTTTAGGGAGCTCGCATGATCCCCATCAGCGCGGAGTCGCGCGCATGTATTTAGGCCACCTTTTGTGCACATCATATCCGCGACGGCGGAAGTCTCGCCAGCGAGGATTCGCCCGTTTGCATGATTCATTCTATATTTTTAGAGATTATAACCTTTCAAATCCATATTGGAGTGTTTTGTCATAGTTCATGCTTGACGATTTTGTTCATTTGATGGTATTGTAGGCAGTGGTTTGTTGTTTAGGTGTTGTTTTTTTGCTTGAAATCCGAGCCTGAGAGAATGGCAAGAACCCTAGATCTAGGTTGCCATGCTCTTAGTTTGTGCAGGAATGTGTAAGACTGTTTGATGCATTTCGTGTAGGTCGATGGCAGTTGATTGTTTTGTGAAACTCACTCATTTGCCATGTTGATACGTGCAAACACGACAACTTGAATCTTCTGTCTTAGCTACAATTTGCCACACTTTTTAATTAAGAGATGGCAACTCTCGATTTACCCCACACTATCAGTTGCCATGTATTTGCAGTGATACATGGCAACTGCCTAGTATGCTTGTAAGCAGATGGCAACTCTCTCTTTCCCCCAAGATATTATTTGCCATGTCTTTTGCAGTGTTTCAGGCAACTTCCTAGTGTGCTTAGAAGCATATGGCAACTCACACTTTACCCCAAGATATTATTTGCCTTATCATTCTAGTGTTACCTGGAAACTGCCTAATGTATTTTAGTTAGCAGGTGGCAACTCCCTCTTTACCCCCAAGATATTATTTTCCATGTCATCTGTAGTGCTTCAGGGCAACTTTATAATGTATTTAGTTAGCAGGTGGCAACTTACTCTCCATGTCCCAATACATTGTATGTTTGCAAGATTTTTTGCAGGGTCACATGGAAAATGCCTCCTGCTTAATTTCAGTGTTGCAAGCATGGCAACTATATATGTGTAACAACTTACCAGTTTGCCATACTACTTTAGTTAGCAGATGGCAACTTCCTACTTGCACGCAACCCAATTTTTTGCCTTGCTTCTGTGAGGCTCCATGGCAATTTCCCTTTTTGTGCTATGGTACGAAAGTAGTAGAAACCATGGATTTTTTTGTGTGAACCCCAATTGTATTGTGTACGATCAGACATTGTTTGTCCGCTCTCTCAGTATTACACATGTGTGTTGATATTCTGCTTAGTTATTATATGAAAACTTATAGTTTTATCGTCCCATTCATACATCTTGCATCATTGAAAACTAAGTCTCGCTTGAGTAGGAAAACACATTGGAATTTACCGTCCATCTGTCTAGTAAACATGGCAGTTTTCCCTTGTCGTCGACGTCATCAATTGCCTTGCTACATTATGAATCCACTACAATTTTCACTCTGTTTTCATTTATACTCATGTCACTTGTTCTTACTTATTATAGCATCATGGTTCGCGGCCACCAGGAAGATGAGGACGATGACTTCATGGATCCACCACCACAGATTTGTGCGGCTGGTCCAAGGAAAGACGGTGACAAGGTTCTTTTTCCCTTTTCATTGTGTTATTGGAGTTCATTCATTTTTCAGTAGTATTTTTTTAGCAGATTGAACATGGCAAGAATGACCGTGTTATTGTTTTGTAGAAGAAGAAACACGCGTGCAATAAGGCTTCATAAGAACGACTGACTCTATTGATCAAGAGTTTTAGTGAACATCATAAGAAAGTTGCTGGTGAGATGGGGATGCAGGCATTGATTGTTGTCCTATGTCCAAATTTAGTGAACCCCTGTTTGTGATTATCTTGGGGAGATCTATGACCCTGTGTCCAATTAATTTGTCATTCTTGGACGTGGAAGATTGCCTTTGGATGAGGAGTCTATTTTCTGCACCTTGGGTGTCCCCCGTGGCGAACTCAAAGTTCCTTATGAGGTGAATAACGAGATTGAGGAAGTATTGTTTCCCCGGTTGTTTCCTGGCAAGGCATCCATGCCTAATAAGACCGTTCTTGCAATTTCGTTGGAGGGCGTGAAAACCCACAACGAGGTATTTAAGATGAAGCTGCTAATGTACTTGATCTCATCTGTCTTTGCGCCTACCACATCGCTACGCCCAAGCAACAAATGCTTGCCTATCCTGGTGAATGTTCTTCATCTATTCTTTTTCCCATCGTCTCTTTTGCTGTCATGTACTAGCATGTTCCTGCTAGTTGAAGTTTTTTAACTATGCATGTCTGGATGTTTTTTAAAGTTGTGCATGGGAATCTGAAGGATGTAAAAAACATGAATTGGTGCAAATTCATTGCTGACTTACTACATGAGGCATTTGCAAACAAGAGGTACCAGAAGGGTTGTCACCTACACCTAATGGTAAATGTTTATTCGCAAATGCTTAATCATGGTACATTCGTTCCTTTATTGACAATACAGAGAACCCAATACAGTTAGTCTAGGGAATTCAAGATTGCAAACTTAGTTCATTGAGACACCTTGTAGGGAGTAAAATAAATGGCGACCGCATTTGATCGGATATGGCAATTATAGTTGTTCAAATGTGGAAACTCCAGTTGTGTACACATGGAAACTCTAGTTGGTAACACATGGCAACTCTAGTTGATTCTACATGGCAACTATATACAATGTGTAAAGCAACTGGAGTTGATGATACATGGCATCTCTACTTAATTCCACATGGCAAGTACATTAAATTACCTGCTATATATGTTTTCCAACGTCCCCTTTTAGTTTGTTATTTCATTGCCCATCTGTGTCAGCACCGTGCTACTCATTGCAGCTACTATTCCACATACATGGCAAATGTTAGCTGGCTAGACATGGTCAGTGCAATACTGAAAACTTGGCAAACATATCACCATGTACATGGCAAATATTTCTATATAGTGGACGCATGTGAGAATGCATTGCCAACCACATGGCAATCGCACTAATATTTCCTTTTCCCATAATGTTTTTTGTTACACAATATTTGAATTTTGACATGTTTTTCTTCATTCTTTTCCATTTTGTGTTTTCTAGCTCATGTATGTCGACGGTCTTGATATCTCTACTATCAATCTTGCTACGATAGGAGGTCCTCCTCTATAACGCCCAGGATGCGCGCCTATCCATATTAAGACACGGGGGCCTCGACAGGGATAAAGGCACATCTAGTCGTTTCGCAAGTACAGTATCATCACATACATTTATGAAGAGAGGAGTATATGAGTTGGCTTACACTCGCCAAATGCTAAATTACAATCCACACAATTTATTCAAACATCAATCCAAAGACAGGGCCCGTCTATGGACGAAAACAAACGATAAAATAGATGCAATGAAACTGTCTTGCCCCAAAGATCACGACCAAGGCCACTCTACTCATCTAGATATGTGACGTACATCCTGCCACGCTCCTTGTCATACTACCAATTGAGCTGTGTCACATCATCTGGCACGATATCATCTGCACCTGCACCTGTATTTGTTGTAGTAATCTGTGAGCCACGGGGACTCAGCAATCTCGTGCCCGGGTACCGAGACTATGCAAGCTTATAGGTTGGATGGGGGATAAGTGTTTAGTTTGCAGCAGCACTAGCATTTATGGTGGCTAATCTTACGAGAACATGAATGTAAATATGTGGTCTACGTTAAATGATCGAGTTCTACCATGACCTCTAAGAGATCTTGAACACCTACTTACGTCAAACATAACCCCACCGTCTTCTCTCTCGGTTCATGTTCACGAGCAGAGACGATCATGGTTACTCACATAGTTGGTGTATTTTATTGGAGTTTACTTCAAGTTAACTATAACCGGGTGTTAAACAAATATCCAAGTTGCCACATAACCACGGGCACGGCTTTCCGAAAGATTTAACCCTACAGGGGTGCTCCAACTAGTCCATGATAAATTAACCACACTCCGTGGGAATAACCTCGACCACGGATCTCATGATCATCCTAGGCAACTCCAAAGGAATTCCGACACCTCGAGATAGCCCGAAGAAAATCAGAGTTCCTCATGCGAGCCACTCGAGAAAGGTAAAACAAGTCCAGCAAGTGTTGGGGAACATTGCATGGGAAACAAAAAATTTCCTACACACACGCAAGATCTAATCATGGTGATGAGCATCTACGAGAGGGAGAGTGAATCTACATACCCTTGTAGATCGCTAAGTAAGAAGCGTTAAGAAACGCGGTTGGTGTAGTCGAACGTCTTCACGATCCAAATCACCGAGCGTCCCGCGATCTCATCACGATCCGTGCCACGATCTCATCACGATCCGTCCCGCGATCCAATCACGAATCATCTCGCGATCTTGATTGCGGTCCTTCCGATCTAGCGCCGAACGGACGACACCTCCGCATTCAACACACGTACAACTCGATGACGATCTCCACCTTCTTGATCCAGCAAAAGGGAGCGGAGAGGTAGACGAGTTCTCTGGCAGTGCGACGGCGTTGCGGCGATGGTGGTGGAGCTATTCCAGCAGGGCTTCGTCTAAGCACCAGTGAAACCAATCTACAGGAGGAACTACGATCTAGAGAAGAGGGCAGCACGTGGCTGTTTTTCTATGTCTCAAAACCCTCAAAACCTCTAGTATATATAGGAGGAGAGAGGGAGGAGGCTGGCCCACAAGGAGCATCCCTTTGGCCTTTGGCGCAAGGAATAGAGGAGGAGTCCTCCAAACCAAGTAGGATTAGGACTCCTTCCTTATTTTCACTTAGAAACTCTTTCCACCTTGGCCTTTTTCCTTTTCCTTCCACTCCAGTCGCATGGGCCTCTTGTGGGACTTAGGCCAGCTCACTAAGGGTTAGTATACCTATTCTCACAGCCCATGTAGCCTCTTGGGTCGAAATACCCCTCCTGATGGTCCCTCGGTACACTACCGGCACTCTCGGTACACTACCGATGAGCCCGAAACTTTTCCGATGGCCAAAACAGGACCTCCTATATATCAATCTTTACCTCCGGACCATTTCGGAGCTCCTCGTGATGTCCAAGATCTCATTCGGGACTCCAAACAACCTTCGGTCACCACCATACATAACTCTATACTACCGAAACGTCATCGAACCTTAAGTGTGCAGACCCTGGGGTTCGAGAACTATGTAGACATGACCGAGACACCTCTACGGTCAGTAACCAATAGCGGGACTTGCATTCCCATCTTGGTTCCTACCTATTCTACGAAGATTTATCGGTCGAACCTCTATGTCCAGGATTCAGTTAATCCCGTATGATGTTCCCTTTGTTCTTCGGTATGTTACTTGCCCGAGATTCGATCGTTGGTATCTCCATACCTAGTTCAACCTCGTTACCGGAAAGTCTCTTTACTCGTTTCCGTAATACAAGATCACGTGGATAACACTTAGTCACATTGCTTGCAAGGCTTATTATGATGTTGTATTACCGAGTGGGCCCTGCGATACCTCTCCGTCACACAGAGTAACAAATCCCAGTCTTGATCCATGCCAACCCAACAGACACCCTCGGAGATACCTGTAGAGTACCTTTATAGTCACCCAGTTACGTTGCGACGTTTGAAACACACAAGGCACTCCTCCGGTGTCAGTGAGTTGCATGATCTCATGGTCATAGGAACAGATACTTGACATGTAGAAAATAGTAGCAATAAACTGACACGATCATATGCTACATTTATAGTTTGGGTCTTATCCATCACATCATTCTCCTAATGATGTGATCCCATTATCAAATGACATCTCATGTCCATGGCTAGGAAACCTTGACCATCTTTGATCAACGAGCTAGTCTTATTAGAGGCATACTAGTGACACGATGTTGTCTATGTATCCACACTTGTATCTAAATTTCCGATCAATAAAATTATAGCATGGATAATAAACGATTATCATGAACAAGGAAATATGATAATAACCAATTTATTATTGCCTCTAGGGCATATTTCCAACAGTCTCCCACTTGCACTAGAGTCAATAATCTAGTTCGCATCACCATGTGATTCGCATTGTTATGAATCTAACACCCAATGAGTTTTGGGGCTCGATCATGCTTTGCATGTGAGAGAGGTCTTTTAGTCAACGGGTCTACCACATTCAGATCCATGTGTACTTTGCAAATCTGTATGTCATACTATAGACACTGCTACCACACTCCATTTGGAGCTATTCCAAATGGCTGCTCCACTATACGTATTCGGATTGCTACTAAGAGTCATCCGGATTGGTGTTAAAGCTTGCATCGACGTAAGTCTTTATGATGAACCCTTTATCACCTCTATAATCGAGAAACATTTCCTTAGTATTTTAGTCACTAAGGATAATCTTGACCGTTGTCCAGTGATCCACTCTTGGATCACTCTTGTACCCCTTGACGGACTCATGGCAAGGCATACACAGGTGCGGTACACAGCATGGCATACTATATAGAGCCTATGGCTAAGGCATAGGGGACGGCATTCGTCCTTTCTCTTTCTTCTACCGTGGTCAAGCTTTGAGTCTCACTCAACTTCACGCCTTAAAAATTAGGTGAGAGCTCTTTCTCTAACTGATCCATTTTGAATTCTTTCAAAATCTTGTGAAGGTATGTACTCATTGAAAGTCTCATCAAGCATCTTGATCTATCTCCATAGATCTTGATGCTCAACAATTAGGTAGCTTTATCCAGGTCTTCCTTTGAAAAACTCTTTTCAAACAACCGTTTATGCTTTCCAGAAATTCTACATCATTTCCGATCAACAATATGTCATCCAAATATGCTTATTAGAAACTCTATAGTGCTCCCACTCACTTTATTGTAAATACAAGTTTCTCATAAACTTTGTATAGACTCAAAAACTTTGATCACCTCATCAAAGCGTATATTCCAACTCCGAGATGCTTGCTCCAGCCCATAGAAGGATTGTTGGAGCTCGCACACCTTTTGGCATCCTTTAGGATTGAAAAAACCTTCTGGTTGTATCACATACAACCTTTCCTCAAGTAAACCGTTAAGGAAACGATGTTTTGACATCCATCTGCTAGATTTCATAATTGAAAAATGCAGCAACTATTAACATAATTCCAACAGACTTTAGCATCGCTACGAGTGAGAAAGTCTCATCACAGTCAACTCCTTGAACTTGTCGTAAAATACTTTGCAACAAGTCGAGCTTTATAAATGAAGATATTTACCATCAGCGTCTGTCTTCATCTTAAAGGTCCATTTGTACTCGACGACCTGCCGTCCAACGAGCAAGTCTACCAAAGTCTATACTTGGTTTTCACACATGGATCCTTTCTCGGATTTCATGGCCTCTAACCATTTGTCAGAATCCGGGCCCATCATCGCTTCTCCATAGCTCGTAGGTTCATAGTTGTCCAACAACATGACCTCTAAGACAGGGTTGTCGTACCACTCAGGAGTAGTAGACGTCCTTGTCGACCTATGAGGTTTTATAGTAACTTGATCCGAAGCTTCATGATCATCATTATTAACTTCCTCTTTAACTAACGTAGGCTTCACAGAAACATTTTCCTGCACTGCGCTACTCTCTGGTTGAAACAAAGGTTCAACAACCTCATCAAGTTCTATCTTCCTCCCACTCAATTCTTTCGAGAGAAACTCTTTCTTGAGAAAGGACCCAGTTTTAGCAACAAACATTTTATGCTTGGATCTGAGATAGAAGGTTCACCCAACTGTTCTTAGGGTATTCTATGAAGATGCATTTCTCCGCTTTGGGTTCGAGCTCATTAGGTGAAAACATTTTTTCACACAAGCATCACAGCCCCAAACATTAAGAAATGACAGCTTAGGTTTCTATCAAACCATAATTCACACGGTGTCATCTCAACGGATTTAGATGGTGCCTTATTTAAAGTGAATTTTGTTGTCTCTAATGCATAACCCCAAAACTATAGTGGTAAATCGATAAGAGATATCATAGTTTGCACCATATCCAATAGAGCATGACTACGACATTCGGACACACCATCACACTATGGTGTTCTAGGTGGCGTGAGTTGTGAAACAACTTTTCACATTGTCTTAAGTTGTATACCAAACTCGTAACTCAGATATTGACCTCCACGATCATATCGTAGACATTTTATCTTCTCGTCACGATGATCTCAAACTTCACTCTGATTCTGATTGAACTTTTTCAAACGATTCAGACTTGTGTTTCATTAAGTAAATATACACTATATCTACTTAAATCATCAGTGAAGATAAGAAAATAGCGATATCCACCGCACGCTACAAGACTCATTGGATTGCATACATCAACATGTATCATTTCCAATAAATCACTTGCCCGCTCCATCAAACCGGAAAACGGGGTCCTTAGTCATCTTGCCCAAGAGGCATTTCCACTGGATGCTCACGATAAGAGAGGTCTTCTTGTAGATCAATGTCTTGGAGGTCAATGGTACGCTCGGGAGTCTTGAAGCACCTCCGGAGCTGAGAGACATGGAAGACATCGTGCACATTTGTGAAGTTCGAAGGAAGCTCTAGTTGATATGCAAGTTCACCTCTCTTGCCAACAACTCTGAAAGGACCCACAAAACGAGGAGCTAGCTTCCCTTTAATTCCAAACCGCTGAGTTCCCTTCATGGGAGAGACTCTGAGATAGACTAGATCATCAACTTGAAAGGAGGCATCCCAATGTTTGTTATCGAATAACTCTTCTGTCGGGATTGAGCTGCTTTGAGGTTCTCACGAATGACACGACACATCTCTTCTGCTTTTGTGATCATGTCATTGCCCAAAATTTGACGCTCACCGGTTTCAGACCAATTAAGCGGGGTACGACACTTCCTGCCGTAGAGAATCTCGAAAGGGGCCTTGCCTGAGCTAGGCTGAAAGTTGTTGTTGTATGAAAATTCAGCGTATGGAAGGTAGTCTTCCCATTTCATGCCGAACGAAATCACACAGGCTCTGAGCATGTATTCAAGGATCTAATTGACTCTCTCAACTTGACCACTTGTCTACGAATGGAATGCAGTGCTGAAACGGATCTTGGTACCCATAGCAGTCTAGAAGGACTGCCAAAACTTGGAAGTAAAGAGGCTTCCATGGTCAGATGAGATGAGCTGAGGAATACCGTGCAAAGAAACTATCCTTGACGTATACAACTCTACTAGCTAAGCTATCGAGATAGATTCTTTGGCTGGAAGGAAATGAGCAACTTTGGTCAGCTTGTTGATAACCACAAAGATGGCATCGTTGCCCCTCTTGGACTTGGGAAACCCAGTGACGAAATCCATCTCCACATGATTGAATTTCCGCTCTGGAAGAGGCAAAGGCTGAAGGAGACCTGCTGGACGTTGATGTTCCGCCTTCACTCTGCGACAAACATCACACTCGTTCACAAACTGAGCAATTTCACGTTTCATGCGAGTCCACCAGAAGGTTTGCTTGAGATCCTGATACATCTTGGAACTGCCTGGATGAATGGACAGAAGAGAATTGTGTGCTTCATCCATGATAACCTTTCTGAGATCACCTTTTGGAACCACCAGACGATCCTCAAAGAACAAGGTATCTTTGTCATCAACGCGAAAGCACTTATACTTCGGAATGCCCTTGGCCGCACCTTTCTTCACTTTCTTCACCATTGCATCAAGAAGTTGAGCTTGGTGAACCTGATCTTCCAGAGTCAGAGAGACTTGAAGATTGGCAAGAAATCCTTGCGGAATCATTTGAAGGTTGAGCTTGCGGAAGGCTTTACAAAGCTCGGATTGAAGAGGCTTCAGGATGAGACTGTTGCAGTATGCCTTTCGGTTGAGTGCGTCTGCAATGACATTTTCTTTTCCAGGAGTATACTCAATGCTTGGATTGAAGTCCTCAAGCATTTCCACCCAACGAGACTGCCGAAGATTGAGATTGGGTCGAGTGAAAATGTACTTTAAGCTCTTGTGGTCGGTGTACACCTCAACTGGTCTACCCAACGACAAATGCCTCCAAGTCATCAGAGCATGCACAACACATGAGTGGGGTAGTTCTTCTCGGCAGGATTCAACTGACGTGAGATATAAGCAACTATCTTCTTATCTTGCATGAGAACACCACCAAGACCTTGGAGCGAAGCATCACATAAAACTTGGAAAGGTTTTGATTGCTTGGGAGGAACAAGAACTGGAGCTGAATTCAGTCTCTACTTGAGCGTATTGAACGCCACATCACACTCAGGACACCAAACATAATTGACATTCTTTTGGAGGAGATTAGACAGAGGCTTACAAATTTGAGAGAAGTTCTCCATGAATCTTCTGCAATAACTAGCATGCCCGAGGAAGCTACAAAGCTGCTTCACATTCTGAGGAGGTTCCCACTTCAAGATTGCCTCAACTTTATTAGGGTGCACTTTAATGCCCTCGGCAGAGATCACATGCCCAAGGTACACCTCTTCATTGAGCCAAAACTCACACTTGGAAAACTTAGCATAGAACCGATGCTCTCTTAACTTGTCAAGCACAAGCCGGAGATGCTCTGCATGCTCTTCTTCGGTCTTCAAGAACACGAGAATATCATCTAGATAGACCAAGATGAACTCATTCTTAAAAGGAGAGAATATGAAGTTCATCATTATTGAGAAGGTTGGAGAAGCATTGGCGAGACCAAACGACATGACGGTGTACTCATAAGAGCCAAAACTCGTCCTGAAAGCGGTCTTTGGAATATCCTCTTCACGAATGCGAATCTGATGATAGCCCATGCGAAGATCAAGCTTCGAGAAAACCTTGTCACCTTTCAGTTGTTCAAACAACTCATTCATGTTGGGAAGTGGGTACTTGTTTCTAATTGTCTTCTTATTCAATGGACGGTAATCAACACAAAGTCGGTCCGTGCCATCCTTCTTCTTGACACACCACAACCCCATGGAGAAGAACTTGGTCTGATCAGACCCAGGCGTTCTTGTTCATCTAGCTGCTTCTTTAACTCTTTTAGCTCTTCGAGGCCAAGCTTATAAGGACGCTTGCAAACCGGTTCAGTTCCGGGATCGAGGTCAATTACAAACTCAACTGGCCGGTGCGAAGGCATTCCTGGCAATTCTTCGGGAAAGACATCTTCATACTCACAAACCCCTGGAATTTGAGAAATAGCTGAGATTTCACCCTTCTCATTAAGAGCAAAGAGACGGATTGTGTCATCGCGAGCTGCGAAAATAATCACATCTTCTGAAGGATGAGTCAACTTGACTTCTTTGGCTTGATAATCAACATGCGCCTTGTTCATAGCCAGAAAGTCCATGCCCAGAATGAGATCAATATCAGAATTGCCGAGAACATAAGGAGAAGCCAAGAATGAATAGTTGCCCATCTTGATAGAAACATCCAGAACAACAGAATTGGTCCTCTTCGAAGAAACCGGAGAAACAATACCCAATGGTCTATCCAATGATGCCGAAGGGAAATCATGCTTTATGAAAAATGGCTTTGACATGAAACAATGTGATGCACCAATATCAAACAACACTTTTGCAGGAAAAGAATTAACGGAGAGATTACCCATGATCACTTGAGAAGAATCCTCTACCTCTGCTGGGTTCACCATGTTCACCCTTGCTGACTTGGGATTATGCTTCACCATAGCATTGCCTGGAGGTCTAACTGGAGGAGGAGGCGGAAGACGCCGGTGGTTGCACTTGTTTGAGTAGTGACCCTTCTGACCACACTTGTGACAAGTAACCTCAGATAGCAGATGAAAGTTGCCTGGAGGAGGAACAATAGCTGACTTGGGTGCCTGGGGCTTCTGCTGATATCCTGGGTTGGGTGGGTGGGAAGAACCACGGCCACCGAACTGTCTCTGCTTCTGAGGAGGATGAAACGGAGGAGAATTAGGTGTTGGGAGACGTAGTAGTAAATCAAAATTTTCCTACGTGTCACCAAGATCAATCTATGGAGAAACCAGCAAACGAGCAAAGGGGAAGTGCATCTTCATACCTTTGAAGATCGCAAAGCGGAAGCGTTACTAGAACGCGGTTGGTGGATTCGTACTCGCAGCGATTCAGATCGTGGTGGATTCCGATCTAAGCGCCGAACAATGGCACCTCCACGTTCAACGCATGTGCAGCCCGGTGACGTCTCCTACGCCTTGATCCAGCAAGGAGGAAGGAGGGGTTGAGGGAGAGCTCTGGCAGCATGACGGCATGGTGACGGTGGAGCTGCGTGTACTCCGGCAGGGCTTCGCCAAGCACTACGGAGGACGAGGAGGAGGAGGAGTAGGGCTGCGCCGAGCGAGAGAGAGATGCATGTCTCCGGCAGCCCCAAGGGCTCCACTATATATAGGAGGAGGGTGCGCACCCCTAGAGTTCCCACCCTAGGGTGGTGCGGCAGCCCTAGATGTCATCTGGTCGGCGGCCAAGAGGGGAGAGGGGTGCGGCAGCCCTAGGGTGGGCCTTAGGGCCCATCTGTGCTAGGGTTTGCCCCCCTCTCCTCTTGTGTTGCGCCTTGGGCCCTTGTGGGGGCACACCAACCCACCTAGGGGCTGGTTCCGTCCCACTTGCGGCCCATGCAGCCCTCTGGTGCCGGTGGCCCCACTTGGTGGACCCTCGGAACCCTTCCGGTGGTCCCGGTACGTTACCGGTAATGCCCGAAACACTTCCGGTGACCAAAACCTCACTTCCTATATATGAATCTTTACCTCCAGACCATTCCGGAACTCCTCATGACATCCGGGATCTCATCCGGACTCCAAACAACCTTCGGTAACCACGTACACTAATTCCCTATAACCTTGTCATCGAACCTTAAGTGTGTAGACCCTACGGGTTCGGGAGACACGTAGATATGGCCGGGACACCTCTCCGGCCAATAACCAACATCGGGATCTAGATACCCAAGTTGGCTCCCACATGCTCCACGATGATCTCATCCGATGAACCACGATGTCAGGGATTCAATCAATCCCGTATATAATTCCCTTTGTCTACTGGTATGATACTTGCCCGAGATTCGATCGTCGGTATCCCTATACCTTGTCCAATCTCGTTACCGGCAAGTCTCTTTACTCGTTCTGTAATACATCATCCTGTGGCTAACTCCTTAGTCACATTGACCTCATTATGATGACGTCTTATCGAGTGGGCCCAAAGATACATCTCCGTCACATGGAGTGACAAATCCCAGTCTCAATTCGTGCCAACCCAACAGACACTTTCGGAGATACCCATAGTATACCTTTATAGCCACCTAGTTACGTTGTGACGTTTGGCACACCCAAAGTATTCCTATGGCATCCGGGAGTTGCACAATCTCATGGTCTAAGGAAACAATACTTGACATTGGAAAAGCTTTAGCAGACGAACTACACGATCTTGTGCTATGCTTAGGATTGGGTCTTGTCCATCACATCATTCTCCTAATGATGTGATCCCGTTATCACCGACATCCAATGTCCATGGTCATGAAACCGTGACCATCTATTGATCAACGAGCTAGCCAACTAGAGGCTCACTAGGGACATGTTGTGGTCTATGTATTCACACATGCATTACGGTTTCCGGTTAATACAATTATAGCATGAACAATAGACAATTATCATGAACAAGGAAATATAATAATAACCATTTTATTATTGCCTCTAGGGCATATTTCCAACAGCCTCCCACTTGCACTAGAGTAAATAATCTATTTCACATCGCCATGTGATTAACACTCACATCACCATGTGATCATATCATCATGTGATTAACACCCAATTAGTTCTGGGGTTTGATCATGTTTTTCTTGTGAAAGAGGTTTTAGTCAACGGATCTGCGACATTCGGATCCATGTGTACTTTGCAAATCTTTATGTCATACTGTAGATACCGCTCCCATGCTCCACTTGGAGCTATTCCAAATGGCTACTCCACTATACGTATCCGTATTGCTACCAAGAGTCATCCGGATTGGTGTTAAAGCTTGTATCGTCGTAACCCTTTATGACAAACACTTTATCACCTCCATAACCTAGAAATATTTCCTTAGTCCTATAGTTACTACGTATAATTTCGACCGCTGTCTAGTGATCCGCTCCTGGATCACTCTTGTACCCCTTGACAGACTCATGGCAACGCACCCACAGGTGCAGTACACAGCATGACATACATAATAGAGCCTATGGCTGAAGCATAGGGGATGGCACTCATCTTTTCTCTATCCTCTGCCGTGGTCGGGCATTGAGTCGTACTCAATCTCACACCCTGTAACACAGACAATAACCCCTTCCTGGACTGATCCATATTGAACTTCTTCAATATCTTGTCAAGGTATGTACTTATTGAAAGTATTATCAAGCATCTTGATCTATCTCTATAAATCTTGACGCCCAACAATTAGGTAGCTTTATCCAGGTCTTCCTTTGAAAAACTCTCTTCAAACAACCATTTACGCTTTCCAGAAATTCTACATCATTTCCGATCAATAATATGTCAACTACATATTCTTATCAGAAATTCTATAGTGCTCCCACTCACTTTCTTGTAAATACAAGTTTCTCATAAACTTTGTATAAACTCAAAAACTTTGATCGCTTCATCAAAGCATATATTCCAACTCCGAGATGCTTGCTCCAGTCCATAGAAGGATCGCTGGAGTTTGCATACCTTTTAGCATCCTTAGGATTGACAAAACCTTCTGGTTGTATCACATACAACTCTTCCTCACGAAAACCGGTAAGGAAACCTTGTTTTGATATCCATTTGCCTGATTTCTCTAAAAATGCAGCAACTGCTAACATAATTTCAACAAACTTTCAGCATTGCTACGGATGAGAAAATCTCATCACAGTCAACTCCTTGAACTTGGCGGAAACTTCTTTGTGACAAGTCGAGCTTTATAAACGGTGACATTCACCATTAGCGTCTATGTTCATGTCAAAGGTCCATTTGTATTTAACGACCTGTCGTTCAACGGGAAAGTCTACCAAAGTCCATAATTGGTTTCCATACATGGATCCTTTCTCGGATTTCATGGCTCCTAGCCATTTGTTGGAATCTGGGCCCACCATCGCTTCTTCATAGTTCGTAGGTTCATCGTTGTCAAACAACATGACCTCCTAGACAGGGTTGACGTACTACTCAGGAGTAGTACGCGTCCTTGTCGACCTACGAGGTTCCATAGTAACTTGATCTGAAGTTTCATGATCAACATCATTAACTTCCTCTTCAACTGACGTAGGCTCCAAAGAAACATCTTTTTGTGCTACGCTACTCTCTGGTTGAAACAAAGGTTCAACAACCTCATCAAGTTCTATCTTCCTCCCACTCAATTGTTTCGAGAGAAACTCTTTCTCGAGAAAGGACCCATTCTTAGCCACAAACACTTTTGCACTTGGATCTGAGATAGAAGGTATACCCAATGTCTCCTTAGGGTATTCTATGAAGATGCATTCGTCTGCTTTTGGTTCGAGTTCACTAGGTGAAAAACCTTTTCACATAAGCGTCACAACCCCAAACATTAAGAAATGACAGCTTAGGCTTCTGTCAAACCATAATTCACATGGTGTCATATCAACAGACTTAGATGGTGCCCTATTAAAGTGAATGGATTTGTCTTTAATGCATAACCCCATAACAATAGTGGCAAACGATAAGAGACATCATAGTACTTACTATATCCAATAGAGCACGACTACGATGTTCGGACACACCATCACACTATGGTGTTCCAGGAGGCGTGAGCTGTGAAACAATTTCCACATTGTCTAAAATTGCATACCAAACTCATAACTCAGATATTCACATCCACGATCATATCGTAGGCATTTTATCTTCTTGTCACGATGATCTTTAACTTCACTCTGAAACTCCCTGAACCTTTCAAACATTTCATACTCATGTTTCATTAAGTAAATATCCCCATATTCACTCAAATCATCAGTGAAGGTAAGAAAATAATGATATCCATTGCGTGTTTCAACACTCATTAGACTGCATACATCAACATGTATCAATTCCAATAAGCCACTAGCCCGCTCCATCATACCGGAAGACGGGGTCTTAGTCATCTTGCCCAAGAGGCATTGTCCGCATGTCTCAACCGATTCAAAATCGGATGAGTCCAAAGATCCATCATGCATGGAGTTTCTTCATGCGCTTTACACTAATATGTCGTTCGTGGCAATGCCACAAGAATGTGGTACTATCATTATTAACTTTGTATCTTTGGTACCAACGTTATGAGCATATGTATTACTACGATCAAGATTCAATATACCATTCCCATTGGGTGCATGACCATTGAAGGCATTATTCATGTAAAAAGAATAACCATTATTTCTAACTTAAATGAATAACTGTATTGCACTAAACACGATCCAATCATGTTCATGCTCAACGCAAACACCCAATAACATTTATTTAGGTTCATTACTAATCCCGAAGGTATAGAAAGTGTGCGATGTTGATCACATCAACCTTGGAAACACTTCCAACACACATAGTCACCTTTCACCTAGCTAGCCTCCATTTATTCTGTAGCTTTATTTCGAGTTGCTAACACTTAGCAACTGAACCGGTATCTTATACCCAAGTGCTACTAGGAGTACTAGCAAGGTACACATCAATAACACATATATCAAATATACTTCTGTCGACATTGCCAGCCTTCTTATCTACCAAGTATCTAGGGTTGTTCCGCTTCAGCGACCATTCTCCTCATAATAGAAGCACATAGTCTCGGGTTTGGGCTCAACCTTGTGTTTCTTCACCAGAGCGGCAACTGGCTTGTCATTCCTGAAGTTTTCACTTCCTTGCCCTTGCCCTTCTTGAAACTTGTGGTTTTCACTTAACCATCAACACTTGATGCTCCTTCTTGCTTTCTACCTTCACGGTGTCAAACAACGCGAATAGCTCAGGGATATTATCTCCATCCCTGGCATTTTATAGTTTATCATGAAGCTCCAGTAGCTTGGTGGCAGTGACTTGGAGAACTGTATTAATCACTATCTTATCTGGAAGATTAACTCCCACTCGATTCAAGTGATTGTATCATCCAGACAATCTGAGCACATGCTCACCGATTGAGCTATTCTCTTTTATCCTGCCGGCAAAGAATCTTGTTGGAGGTCTCATACCTCTCAACACAGGCATGAACCTGAGATCCCAATCTCAGCTCTTAGAAAATCTCATATGTTCCGTGACGTTCAAAATGTTTTGGAGCCTCAATTCTAAGCCATAATGCATGACGCACTAAACTATCAAGTAGACATCATAAAGTGCATGTCAGATGTTCACAACATCTATAGACAACGCTTGAGGGAGTGGTGCACTGAGTGGTGCATCAAGGACACAAGCCTCCTATGCAGCAATGAGGACAATCCTCAGATCACAGACCCAGTCCGCATTATTGCTACCATCATCTTTCAACTTACTTTTCTCTAGGAACATATCAATAAGACAGGGGAACTATAGCATGAGCTATCTACAACATAATTTGCAAAGACACTTTCAAACTAAGTTTATGATAATTAAGTTCACATAATCAAATTATTTAATGAACTCCCACTTAGATAGACATCTCTCTAGTCATCTAAGTGACACATGATCCATGTCGACTAGCCCGTGTCCGATCATCACGTGATACGGACTAGTCATCAATGGTGAACATCTCCATGTTGATCGTATCTTCTATACGACTCATGTTCGACCTTTCGGTCTCCCGTGTTCCGAGGCCATGTCTGTACATGCTAGGTTCGTCAAGTCAACCTAAGTGTATTGCGTGTGTAAATCTGGCTTACACCCGTTGTATGCGAACGTTGGATCCTATCACACTCGATCATCACGTGGTGCTTCGGAACAACGAACCTTAGCCACGGTGCACAGTTAGGGGGAACACATTTCTTGAAATTTTAGTGAGAGATCATCTTATTTAAGCTACCGCCGTTCTAAGCAAATAAGATGTAAAACATGATAAACATCACATGCAATCATATAGTGACATGATATGGCCAATATCATCTTGCTCCTTTGATCTCCATCTTCGGGGCACCATGATCATCATTGTCACCGGCACGACACCATGATCTCCATCATCATGATATCCATCATCGTGTCTTCATGAAGTCGTCTCGCCAACTATTACTTCTACTACTATGGCTAATGATTAGCAATAAATTAAAGTAATTACATGGCATTTATGATTAACACGCAGGTCATACAATAAATTAAGACAACTCCTATGGCTCCTGCCGGTTGTCATACTCATCGACATGCAAGTCGTGAATCCTATTACAAGAACATGATCAATATCATACATCACATATATGATATCACATCCTTTGGCCATATCACATCACACGGCATATGTTGCAAAAACAAGTTAGATGTCCTCTAATTTGTTGTTGCAAGTTTTTACGTGGCTGATATAGGTTTCTAGCAAGAACGTTTCCTACCTACGCATAATCCACAATGTGATATGCCAATTGCTATTTACCCTTCATAAGGACCCTCTTCATCGAATCCGATCCGACTAAAGTGGGAGAGACAGACACCCGCTAGCCACCTTATGGAACAAGTTCATGTCAGGCCGTAGAACCAGTCTCACGTAAGCGTACGTGTAAAGTCAGTCTGGCCGTTCATCCCACAATACCGCCGAATCAAGATAATACTAGTAACGGCAAGAAAATTGACAAAATTGTCGCCCACAACAACTTGTGTTCTACTCGTACATAGATTCTACGGATAGACCTAGCTCATGATGCCACTGGTCGGAGACGTAGTAGTAAATCAAATTTTCCTACGTGTCACCAAGATCAATCTATGGAGAAACCAGCAAACGAGCAAAGGGGAAGTGCATCTTCATACCTTTGAAGATCGCAAAGCGGAAGCATTACTAGAACACAGTTGGTGGAGTCATACTCACAGCGATTCAGATCGTAGTGGATTCCGATCTAAGCACCGAACAACAGCGCCTCCACGTTCAACACACGTGCAAACGGTGAAGTCTCCTATGCCTTGATCCGGCAAGGAGGAAGGAGAGGTTGAGGGAGAGCTCTGACAGCACGACGACGTGGTGACGGTGGAGCTGTGTGGTACTCCGGCATGCTTCGCCAAGCACTACGGAGGGCGAGGAGAAGGAGTAGGGCTACGCCGAGAGAGAGAGAGAGAGAGAGATGTGTGTCTCCAGCAGCTCCAAGGGCTCCACTATATATAGGAGGAGAGGGAGGAGGGTGATCACCCCTAGGGTTCCCACCCTAGGGTGGTGCGGCAGCCCTAGATGGCATCTGGCTGGCGGCCAAGAGGGGAGAGGGGTGCGGCAGCCCTAGGGTGGGCCTTAGGGCCCATCTGCGCTAGGGTTTGCCCCCCTCTCCTATTGTGCTGCACCTTGGTCCCTTGTGGGGGCGCACCAGCCCACCTAGGGGCTAGTTCCCTCCCACTTGTGGCTCATGCAGCCCTCTGGTGCCGGTGGCCCCACTTGCTGGACCCCCGGAACCCTTCCGGTGGTCCCGGTACGTTACCGGTAATGCCCGAAACACTTCTGGTGACCAAAACCTCACTTCCTATATATGAATCTTTACCTCCGGACCATTCCGGAACTCCTTGTGACATTCGGGATCTCATCCGGGACTCCAAACAACCTTCGGTAACCACGTACACTAATTCCCTATAACCCTGTCATCGAACCTTAAGTGTGTAGACCCTACAGGTTCGGGAGACATGTAGACATGACGGAGACACCTCTCCGGTCAATAACCAACAACGGGATCTAGATACCCATGTTGGCTCCCACATGCTCCACGATGATCTCATCGGGTGAACCATGATGTCAGGGATTCAATCAATCCCGTATACAATTCCCTTTGTCTACCGGTATGATACTTGCCCGAGATTCGACAGGTCGGTATCCCTATACCTTGTTCAATATCGTTACCGGCAAGTCTCTTTACTCGTTCCATCATACATCATCCCGTGGCTAACTCCTTTTTCACATTGAGCTCATTATGATGACGTCTTACCGAGTGGGCCCAGAGATACCTCTCCGTCACACGGAGTGACAAATCCCAATCTCGATTCATGCCAACCGAACAGATACTTTCAGAGATACCCGTAGTATACCTTTATAGCCACCCAGTTCGTTGTAATGTTTGGCACACCCAAAGTATTCCTACGGCATCCGGGAGTTGCACAATCTCATGGTCTAAGGAAATGATACTTGACATTGGAAAAGCTTTAGCAAACAAACTACACAATCTTGTGCTATGCTTAGGATTGGGTCTTGTCCATCACGTCATTCTCCTAATGATGTGATCCTGTTATCAACAACATCCAATGTCCATGGTCATGAAACCGTGACCATCTATTGATCAACGAGCTAGCCAACTAGAGGCTCACTAGGGACATGTTGTGGTCTATGTATTCACACATGCATTACAGTTTCCGGTTAGTACAATTATAGCATGAACAATAGACAATTATCATGAACAAGGAAATATAATAATAACCATTTTATTATTGCCTCTAGGGCATATTTCCAACATTAGGAGCCCAATATTTCTGCTGCTTAGGGACCATCTGAGATCTGGAAGAAGAACAATAGGAATCCTTGGAATTCTTCCTTGAGTTCTCCAACTTGAGCTGCGTTGCCTCGACCTTCAATGCCATGTTGTAGAACTGATCAAACTCACGAGGCTCTTGAAGGACCACACCTGACAGAAGCTCATCCTTGAGACCACCTCTGAACTGATAAATCATGGACTTTGTCATGTGGAACATCTTGCTTAGCATAGCGGGCCAGATTCTGGAACTCGATGTTGTGCTGATAGAAAGACTTGCTTCCCTGCTTCAGGTGCCTGAACTTCTCACGCATCTCCTCGATAAAGCTTTTCGAAATGTAATGGGACCTGAAGTCACGACAGAAATAGTCCCAAGTAACCACACGAGCGCCCCTGGAGTCCTTGTAGTGCTGCCACCAATCTGCTGGCTCACCCTTGAGCTGGAACGACGCAAACCTGACATAGTCCTCTGGTCTGACATTGCTTCACTCAAAATGCTTACTAATGTCACGGAGCCAATCATCTGCATCGAAAGGCTGCTCACAACAGGTGAAAGACTTGGGCTGGTTGGCAAGGAACTGGTTGAGCGTCGCGAACTAAGGTTGATTCTGAAAATTCCCTTGAAAGCCTTGCTGACCCTGATCTCTTTCTTGCAACAGCCTGAGCAACATCTGAGTATTCGCATTGGTTGCAGCCATCATAGCTTGCCAAGCTTCTGGAGGAGGAGGTGGTGTTGGGGGTGGTGGAGGACCAGACTGCTCCTCACCCCGACCTGGATTCCCGCGAGTTGGTGGAGCCATCCTGGAGATGGACAAGAACATCAGCACCTCATTGAGAAGATGAATTCAAAAGCTGAATCAAATGCTTGAAAGAAATTAAACGAATAACACAAACAATCTTCCCACTGAAAAATTAGTAAGAACACCTTCTTCGGGTTTGCGATAACATCACCAGATATTAGAAGCCACTTGCAATAACACAAAAGTATTGATCTAATGTTGCTCGGAACAAATGTATAAGCCCTCATACATCTGAAGAAGATGATCCTAGATAACTACATGAGTTCCCACCTAAGAACTTCCGAAAACTTTCTGGTTATGCAATCCGGTGTGGGGGATACAAGGAGGAAATATCTCATACAACTAACAAACCTACACCCCAACTGTATCCATCCTTCAACACATAACCATAGGCTTTCGCAAATCCATCTAACTCGAATCCTCGAAAGCACAACGATACTAACCATGGTGGTACCCCGGACGCCTCCCCACTACTGGGTGACTCAGACCTTATCTCACCAAGACAAGTATTGAAGCAATTCCGAACACCCTCCGTCCTAACATACTAAGGAAGCTGAATGATAATGATGTGCCAAGAATTCCCTGGAGCTCGACTCCCCAGAAGAAATCAAGTCAGACAGGAGGCACCAAGATAGAACTCCATCACATCGGTATCATATAGTTTCCAAAATACCCGCATGATCCTAAATTTTTTTTGAGTGAGGAGAGGAGTAGAATCAAAATTCCTAAGTTAAATACCTCACCAGAGTATAGAAGAGGAGTAAAAAGAAACCTACTCTCCGATATAACTATACTCAAAATAGTTTTTACTAGACTCGATTCGGCCAAGTTCGATCAAGCAAAGGGCTCCTATGGTCGCATGGCTCTGAATACCAACTTGTAACGCCAAGATGCGCGCCTATCCATATTAAGGCACGGGGGCCTCGACAGGGATAGAGGCGCATCTTGTCATTTCGCAAGTACAGTATCATCACATACATTTATGAAGAGAGGAGTATATGAGTTGGCTTACACTCGCCACATGCTAAATTACAATCCACACAATTTATTAAAACACCAATCCAAAGACAGGGTCCATCTACGGACGAAAACAAACGATAAAAGAGATGCAATGAAACAATCTTGCTAGCCCCAAAGATCACGACCAAGGCCACTCTACTCGTCTGGATATGTGACGTACATCCTGCTACGCTCCTCGTCATACTCCCACTGGAGCTGCGTCACATCATCTGGCACGATCTCCTCTGCACCTGCACCTGTATTTGTGGTAGTTATCCGTGAGCCACGGGGACTCAGCAATCTCGCGCCCGGGTACCGAGACTATGCAAGCTTATAGGTTGGATGGGGGATAAGTGTTTACTTTGCAGCAGCACTAGCATTTATGGTGGCTAATCTTACGAGATCATGAATGGAAACATGTGGTCTATGTTAAACGATCGAGTTCTACCATGACCTCTAAGATATCATCAACACCTACTTACGTTAAACATAACCCCACCATGTTCTCTCTCGGTTCATGTTCACGAGCAGAGACGATCACGGTTACTCACATAGTTGGTTTATTTTATTGGAGTTTACTTCAAGTTAACTACAACTGGGTGTTAAACAAATATCCAAGTTGCCACATAATGGCGGGCACGGCTTTCCAAAACATTTAACCCTGCAGGGGTGCTCCAACTAGTCCATCATAAATTAACCACACTACGCGGGAATAACCTCGATCATGGATCTCATGATCATCCTAGGCAACTCCAAAGGAATTCCTACACCTCGAGATAGCCCGAAGAAAATCAGAGTTCCTCACGTGAGCCACTTGAGAAAGGTAAAACAAGTCCAGCAAGACCTCCCGACGAGTCGACGAACTCGATAAGAGCAGCGTATCTCATTCTCAGGACACGACAGATAAGCGAAGCATACAGTGGCCTGATAGAAATCTCTCGAGTCGCCCCGGGTTGGCCCCGCATGGTGCTCTAGTTTGGACCAACACTCATGAGGAGCACTGGCCCGGGTTGTTGATTAATTATCCAGGGGGTTGCAAAGCCCTATGCAATTTTATTAAGTTTTTTAAGCAGATAGTACCAATGTTGGGTCTTGCCAGACAAGTTTTAATCTCAACCGAATAAACAAGGGGGTCCCCATAACAACCCCGAGCATGTTAGGAGCGCAAAGTATGGAAACATAACACTGGTTACAAGAAACTATGGCGGTAAAAGTGGAACAAAACACCAAGCAAAAGGCCAAGCCTTCCACCATACCAAGATATATATGTGCCTTAAATTAAATAGCAGTTAATATTGTGATATCTCCAGATATAGATGTTATCACATGGAAACAACCTACATCTGCAACTAAGAACGCTATAAGAGGGGCTGAGCAGCGGTAACTTAGCCAAACAAGGTTTGCTAGGATGTGGAGGGGTTAGAGGCTATCATGGCAATGTAGGAGGCTTGACATTCAAGTGGTATGTAATGCATATGTAACGATAAGAGCGAGACATCTAGCAAAGCAAAAATAGTGTCGGGATCTGGGTACGATCATCTTGCATGTTGGTTCTTCAGAGGGACAAAGAGCGGGGTCCTCGTAGTGGTACTCTCCTGGATCTTCGTACTCATGTTCAACACTCGCGTCTACCCAAGAGAAACAACAAGAATAAACAACCAACCATGGTGCAACGCACAAACAAGATGATGCATGATTCATTTGAAGTATTTAGCATGGCAATCCTAAGCTAGTCATGTTTCTCATGCAATAGTTAAGTAATTTAAAATTCTGGATAGAACCTCATGTTAAGTTGGTTGAACATGCATGATCATGGCAATATGAATGCTTCATGCAAAAATGATGCAAATGCATATGTAGAACGTAGGAAACGGAGTTACGGTTCTCATGCTACGCTCACGGCAAGTTACGAAGGCAAAATACAAGACAATGAAGGACATGGTCTATTCCTTGGCATTCCAAGGTAGCCACTGATTAGGTAATAAAAACCAACCACAATAGAGCCAAAGATCAAGCAAAACCATGGAGCATAGCTCTCACAAGCCACAAAACACTAAAACAAACAATCTGCCTCAAATAGCAACATAGCATCTTTCACAGCAAATATCTAGAGCTACAAGAAGTTTCCAACCTCAAACAAGGCATTCACATAAACTGCATAACATGCTTATCAAATCATCCAACTACATAAACTGGAAAGGAAGCACATATCAATAAGCATGAAGCTCACAAGTTGGCATGATGAAACAGATTGTAGGGACTTAAAGAAAATCACAGTTTTCTGGAATCTGAGTTAAGCTGATAGCAAGTTGACAGTAGAAACTAATGGTGATAAAGACCACGTCATAGCATGAAAATCAAAAGGATGGTAGAGGACAACATCTACTTCAAAACACTAGCATTGAGCTTGAGCTAAAAGACAACATATCACTTGGTAGCATCCACTCATCATGGCATAAAAATATTAACAGATTTTCAGACTTCGAAATATTTAGCATGTTGAAAACAGTAACATTTTTATTAACCACTTTGGAGCATGGTTCCCACTCATATGCAAGATTATCATGTCAAAATAAAATACCATGACATTCTACTCATGAAATACTACCACTTCCATGTTGACACAAAGATCATAGCAAGCATGGATTAATTCTAACTAAAATGATAAAATGGCACTTTGTAACAAAATGACATTTTGTCAAACTTTGTCAAATGACAAAACAAGTTGCAACAATGTATTCCTTTGGTGATTCTACCCCAAAATCATATATCATACACATATATAAGTTTTTGTAGAACTCCCTAAAACATGCTCGAAATCATCATGACATTCCTATAAGTCAAAACTTACCTAAAATGCTCATGTTCAAATATGCACATATCCATATTTAGTAATATTACCAGAAAAGGAAAATAAACTATTTAACACGAATAACACAAAAGAAAAACAATATATAGGAGGGGCCCCACCTGGCATAGGCACCAGGGCCCCCTCTAGTGGATGACAAGTGGGGCCAAGGCCCACTTGTCATACACACACCACACAAGTACACACATACACACACTACAGACACACACACACACCTACACAGCCACACTCTGGATCCTGCTGGCCACAGCAGATCCACCACATACATACCACACGCAGGCACACACACCCACTACACATAGGTGCACGGGATCCGGGGTGGTCACACGGGATCCGCACACCACACACACACGCACAACCAATCAGAAAACAAGGAAAAAAGGAGGGAAGCCTGGGATCGAACCCACGACCTCCCTCTCGGGAGTGGGGGCACTGACCAGTCGGGCTATCGCGCGAGTTCTGACGGGGAAGGGGTTGCACAGCACTAGAACTAGCCTGATACAAAACCTGACGAAACTGAATCTGACACTACGCAGCGGCACTAGTGACGGCGGACAGAGGCGAGCTCAAGGGGATCTTCGTTGAGGGAGGCCAATGCTAGGCTGCAAGGACTCAGGGCACGCGCATGGGCGCACGCGCGACGGAGCAAAGGCACGCACGACTCGAGCACAACCGGACACACACACATCTAAAGGCCAAACTTGACCGGAACTGTCAGACCATGGCAGTGGCACGGGCGCAGCGACAACTACACGACGCGAACGATGACAAGGGAGGGCAGACGACATGGGAGGCTTACCTAGTGTCCATTGGACATGAAGGTGTGCCCGAGCGCGCAAAGGAGACGATGCGAACGATGACGGGGTGCGGCGATGGCCCTGGATGCGAAGAGAGGACGAAGAGCTCGTGGACGCATCATTCCGCAGGTCCTGGCGCTCCCTCGGTCGACGAGGAAGAAGAGGCCGAGGAAGGGCGTCCTTCCCGTGTCACCAACACGATGGAGAGCGGCGAGGAGGCTACCTCCAGGCACAAGCAGCATCTTGGCTAGAGCATGGCAGGCGCGGCGATGGCATGAAGCTAGGGGCTTACCTGCGGCGGCGATGAGGGAAGAGGAGGAGGGAAAGGGAAGAGGGGACGAGCTAGGGCACGAAGGACACGCTTAATAGGCGGCTAGGGGTGCCGTCGGCCGTCAAATCGACGAGCACGTCGACGTGGCTCCTGCCGATGCCCTGTCGTACAGGACGATGAACGCGCGTGCGCGAGGGGGGCGGCTAGGCTACACTACTGCTGCTACTGGGCCACGCAGGGAGGAGGAAAGGCCCACTAGCACTCTCTCTCACAGGAAAAATAGAAGAAGGGTTTTTGTTTTAAATAAATCATAGAGCAAAACAATTCACAACAGAAAAAGGAAGGGACTTAAACCAAAACAAAAAAATACTTTTGAGCCCTAAAAAATGCAAGCTATTTAAATAAAATGGTTAGAGCATTTTTAGAACTAACAAATACTTTACCTAATATAAAACTGGACATGTTGCAAAATTATTTGAAAGGGTGAAAACTCCAATCACAACAACATGATTACTTTTGGAAATCCTAGTAGAAAACTTGGAAGATGATCAACAATTTTTAAGATGGAAAATAACAAGCAAATATTTGACAAGTAGGGAATTGGAATAGAATAAGAGAGAGAGAGGAAAAGCTTGGAAAGGGGAAGAACTAGGGTAGCACTCCAACACACACAAACTCATTCACCCTATACACACATCACAAGCAAGCAACACTAGAATGCAACATGATATGATGAGCATGATGCATGATGCATGATGCATGAGATGGAAAAGGAAATGATGCAAAACATAATTCATTCAAGCACATGGCAACAAGAGGTTCACATGGGTTACATGGCTACAAATGGCAAGGGTAGCACTTGGGCTGTTACAGCCTCCTCCACATAAGTTTGTTGTCTCTGCTTGGACTTACGACGATGTCAAGGTTGTGCTTGCCGTAGACAAGACATCTAACACAAAGTATGACAAACTGCAGGTTAGTGTTATCTTCCTTCTTGTATGACAATTTGAATTTGGATGATAAAAAGGAATAAAAAACAGAATTGTTTGGTCCGATTATAGTATTTTTTATAGGGGGATATGTAGCGTAAACAACATGGCAAATTTGTTGGTTTCCACATGGCAAATGTAGCACACTTTACATGGCAATCATATTTCAATCTGCATATTAACTATCTTTCTGCATTCCATATGTCCATCTTAATGCATTCAAGTTGGCAAACAAACTATAAACCACATGGCAAATATGGTTGTTTCCACATGGCAATTGTAGTTCGTTTGCAGCATGCAAACATACATTATGAAAAGTTCATATGAAAAACGCACCTTCTACATACCTCACATGGCAACTATTTGGGTGTCACACGGGAAATTTGTGTGCTCTTCGCATGGCATGCCGTTTTCCTCACAGTTGTGCGATCCATGTTTGTTGTTGATGTTTTTTTACCTCTCTTTTCATTGATTTGCAGCCGATGGCCAAGCATGCTATTGACTACAATGTGTTTGGTGGGCCACACAATTTTGGAAAATGGTTGGATGTGCATTCAGCTCCATCTTGTTCCTCTGAGGTAATTGAACGTGTAGTTGTTTTCGTTACTCTTTTGCACTTGAGTTCTTTGTGGTTTTTTGCATTTTTTTATCCACATGTTCTCTTGTGTATGAAATTGTTATTGTTTGCTCTGATTAGGTCAGGGCTCCTGTCTTGCATCTAGTTGGGCAGTTTGCTTCTGGCATGACCAACCTGCTTGGGAAGTTGGTCGAGGGTTGGACATCATTGGCTTGATCCGATGGCGATGCAGTTGCTAGACAGTTCACCTCTTTTGTTGGAGAACGCACACATCGTCCAACTAGCTGCCGTGGCCAATATGACTACAATAGTTCTAAGGAGCTCCTTGACACCCAAGAGGAGCTATTCGGGGATGGTTTCGGTGGCGTGGACGCTGGTCTTGACAAGGACGGTGATGACAATACGGAGGATGTGCAACATGAAACTATTCACGATGAATCTTAGGAAGTTCATGATGGAGATACCAATGATAAGGATCCACCGAATGTTCCTTCGTATGAGGGAGGCAATGCCTCAACCGTCGCGAGTGATGCCGGTGTTTCTCCCTCGAAGAGGGGTAGTGTTCCAGAGGATGCTACTCAGGGTCCTGATGGCAAGAGGCGAACGAAACATCCTGTCGCTGCTAGGAGGAGGTTTGCTATTTGTTCATTGTGTCAATCGTTTTCATATTTACCCGACTTCTCATGAGATGTATGTCATGATTGCATTCTTTTTTTACTCAGGTTTTGCATTTGTTTTCTGTGTGCAGTGAGGTGACATTCGGTGGTTGAGCAACTAAACAGAAACAAGTATCCACGCCCTCTCATGCTTTTGCCTGGTTGAACAAGGTGACACCCACTGTTGCCGACATCATGTCAACTCGATCATCTCCTCATATATTGTCGTCCAATACTGGGGACCTATTGTGCTGGAAGACTTGAGGGAAACATGCAGGAGGTGTGTTCTTCTTTTTACTTTTTGTGTGGTGGCACCTAATTTAACGGTGGAGCAAGTTGCAATACCTTTTTTCAAAACTTTACATGGTAGTTGTAGCATGTTTAGCATGACAAGTCATACCTAATGTTCACGGTTATTTGTTCGATGCATTTCGCAATCAGTGGCAACTTTTATTGCAGTCAATATAGAAACTCTTGTTTGTCCCACATGGAAACTACTGCCTGCCACACATGGCAACCATTATAGGCCATACAAAAATTCATGTTTGTGACACATGGCAACTATGGCATATAACATGGGGCATTTCATGTTTGACTGGCATGGGAAATACTTGTTGTGTACCACATTTTATTTACGTGTTTTTTTCATGGTTGTCTTTTCGTTCCACAATTTTTTAGGGTAAAGAAGACTGTTGCACGGCCAACCAATCCTTGCACTAAAGACCAATTAGAATGCATTCACTCGAAGTTGGCGACGTTCGACAACGCGGAGATTCATGTGCTGCGAGTTGACAAATCTTCCTCTTTGCAGCCCACTATTGCCGCTATTTACGATGCACGTAAGTCTCCATCTCTACCGGTTGCAGAGGTGCATATACAACTAGAGGTATCGGTAGATCTGGCAGCGACGAGTCAGTATCTACCAGGACTACTGAGGTTGTGCCTACCCTTCAGGCAATGAGGGATGTCGTAGGGATCCCTTGTAGCCGCTCAGCATGTAATGAAGTGGATGCTTCAGAGCTCAACCTAAACAAGGAAGATTCTCGCTCATCCGATACGGACAGAATGCATGGGGCTGCTGGCACCACCACACCCACAAAAGAAGGGGTTGCGACCGGAATTCCTGATCAGATGACATATACAGACGACTCTTGCCGCACAACTGCTACATCATCTCCCAGCACATAGGCTGCTTCAACAACGGGTTTACAAGCCGGCCTACCACCTAGGCGTAGCCCCCGCAAGGATCCAGCACCATCATCTAGTCCAGCGGAGCTCGGTAAAAGCAGAACTAAGATGGGTTTTGTGTCCGCTTCCACAGTTTTCACACCTTTTGCACAAAGAAAAGTATCGGAGATGACAGAAGTCCGTATTTCGGCTGATGCAGGTGGTAAGCAGGCTACTACTGATGGAGGTACACGTACACAACCAACGTCGCCCTTTACAGCCGAGAAGATCCCAAGTTTAACTCTGCGTACTTCCAAGCTTCTTGTCAACATTGGTGTCCCGTACAATCCAAATAATAAAATAACCAAGAAGGTTGTGATTGAAGTCCCTGATAGCATGCACCGTCCTACCAAGAAGCATGATGCTTGTGCAACAGATGAGAGTGACATGTTTGTTCAGTTGTCACCTCTAGATTCCGTAATAGTTTATTTGGAACCCGACTGAGCAGCAGGAGAGGCACCCCATGGATTTCACCCCACCAAGTTTTATCATTGGGATTGATCGTAGTGAGGCTGAACAACCCATTGATCCTATGGCTATTGCTTTTGCTTTCCCGGTAGGCACGGTCGCAATGATGGCACAACCCAATGTTGATGGTCGGAAGGCTGTGAAGTTTGCAGAGCATGTAGTGCAAGGTAACCTATTTGTTTCACTTTTTATTTTATTTTTTGATGTTCGTGGCAAATTCTGTTTGAAATGGGATGACAAATCTTCTTTGTTGTACATGGCATTTGTAGTTGACATTACATGGCAACTTCAGTATTTTTGTTATTTTCGTGTCGATATGAACCTCAACTAACATGGCAAATGCGATTGATGTCACATTGGTGCTTACATATTAAGTCCATGGCAAATGTAGTTCATCTCACTTGGCAATTACTATTGATCTAACATGGCAACTGATGTTACTCTCATATGGCAACTACTATTTGGCTTTGCGCAGTTAAATACTATCGATTGCACATGGTTAATGTAGATGATCTCACATGGCAACTTTAATGTATTCCACATGGCAGATTTTAATGATTTCACATGGCAAAATCGTAATTTCTGTCGTTCTTGCTATCAGACATAGATGATGCATGTTCATGGCAAACTTTGTTTGAACTGGCACTGGAAAACAACATTCTCTGTACATGGCATTTTACAATTGATCTTGCATGGAAACTTCATACGTTTAATTCTAATTCCCGTGTTTTTCTTGTTTTTTTGCAGCAAACCCTGAGGAGATTCTGTCGTCTCTTCATGAAGCTTACCGTAGGATTGAGCAGGATGCCATAAACAGGAAGTCATTACGCAACCAGGGTCAACCAAGTTTTGGTGCTCCTGATGTACTAGTGTCTAACGATGTTGTCAGAAGTGCAATCACTGGTTCTATGAGGCAGGTGAGGGTAGTTCACCCACCACCGATGAACGATTTTCATCCCGAGTTTAGGGCTACAAGGGAGCAATCCCTTTTCTATAATTTTGTCAGGCATTTCAGGAATGCGAGGTCGAACATCAAACACATGAAGGAGCTACGAGAGTAATGACCACCCCACCCCTCCTACTTGTTTTTTTCATCATTTTGTGTTTTGTCGTGTTTGTTTTTATTTGTTGTCTTTGAAGATATGCTTCTTTAATGGTATATCATTTTCATACAGCTCATGCTTGGACAAAACTAAAACCATTCAATGTGATGTGAAATACGTTGACCTTGGTGATCTATTCGAGTCTGTCAAGCCCACAGGTAGAATGTTGCTAAATGTAGTTGCATGTGGGATCGACTACATAAACAAGCATGTGGACATTTGTGCCAACAAGACCATCATGTCCTATAACGTGACCAACAAAATATTCGATGCCGACTTCCACCATTCCATCATCAGGAAACATTTTGCCCCCACATGGTGATTTCAAGCTCACATTGAAATAATTTGTGAGTGTTTCACCCTCCAGATGTTTTTTACATGTTATGATATTACATAGTTATATTCCATCTATTGTTTAGTGCCATTATGGCAACTGTTTTTAGAAACAAGTGGCAACTTTACTGAAACGCACATGGCAACTTTACTGAAAAAGTGATGGCAACTTTATTGAAACATAGATGGAAACTTCAGTGAATTACACATGGCAACTTCAACTCTTTTTTAGAGAAACATGGTATGAACTACGCTTTTTGACATGTTGAGCTGACCATTGATGTCTGGTTCATTTAGCCAGTTTATGGCAAGTTCACTACATAGCACATGGCAACCTCGACCAGTTATGTTCATGTCAATTCCTTTTTTTGATGCAGATCATGTTTCCCATGTTCCAAATACTTGCACAAGATAACCCAATAGACAAGGGTGGTCACCACTACCCCATATGCATTGACATAAAGCACCAACATTTTGAGGTGCTCGACTCAATCCGTTTAGGAGATGATGACAACCTTACTACTCATGCCAAATTCTTTGTCGATAACCACAAAGAAACGTGGAGCCATCATTATGGAAGATCAAAGGTCAAGACCAGTCACTTTCCAATCGAGTACGTCGCGATGGCCAAGCAAGGCTATGAGTAAGGCATTTTTAACCCAACATCCATATGTTTCTACCTCATTTGACTTTTAGTTTTCATGAAAGTTTCTTGTATGTTGCTTGTGTTCACATGCTTTTTTGTGGTAGGCGTGACTGCGTCTACTACATGTTAGAATACCTTGCAAAGTGGGAAGGATGAAGGGTTCCTGTCATCACAGACGCAAGTGTAGTCGAGCTCCGTAAAATCTTGACATGGAACTGGGTGACGAACGAAGATTTGAACAGGCAGTCTCGAGCACGAGATTTCATCAAGGGAGCTGTCAGAACCACCAGCAAGAGGTATAAGTGATCACGTGGTGGTCAATGCCCATGTCTACCTTACATTCTATGTCGGATGAATGTAAGGTATCATATGCTCTTTGAAACCATGTCTGTGTGCTACATTATGTCTTTTCACCGTAACCGTTCTATTTAGTGATGGCTTGCCTGTGCCGTCTAATCATGTAATATAAGTGTGCAACTGAATCTGTTGGGTATACCATCTACTACTTTATGTTTCCTATGTTGTGAATGTGCGTACTAATGTTTGAAAGGATCATTTGTGTTTGTGCTGGTTCTAAATGTGTTTTGAAATTATGTTCTCATCTATTAGATTGTTAGTGTTTTTTGGGCGAACGTGGAAGTTGGTTCAAAACTATACCAAACAATTTATGTTCATTTTTCAACTTCTTATATTCAGAACTCGTTAAATCGCGTACGACACACTAATTCGACCTAATATTATTCTTGATAGTATGATCCCGTAAAAGAAATGTGGACTTTGTTCAATTCTTGTTATGTGTATGTTTACGTGGAAAATACCTTTTGAGTCTTGAGCTGGTGTGTCGAGTGATTTTCTACCGGAAAATTGTTAATCATTATGAGATATTTTCCTCATGGCAATCGTAGTTTATCTAACATTGTGTTTATAATGCATGAAACATGGAAAATATAGGTGAACATGCATGACAACTTTTAACTACTTGCGTGTGGCAATCACAATGTTGTCCATGTTGGATTTTCTAAACACTGTCCGCATGGCAACTGCAACGCTTTTTGAAAATTGGGCAAACATACTACTGACCACACGTCCATTTTATTGATATGGCCGTGTTTTTAGTACTACGCACTAAAGATATCAAGTATATTACTTCATACATTCACAAATGCGGTACCTCTCCCATGGCAATTTCAGTAGTACATAGATGTCAGTTATTTTTTCCAACGATTCTTACGTGGCCAATACAATAGTTCTCACATGGCAGATATAATACTACATATATGGCAACTATTATTTTTCCAATAATGTGTGCAACGCAAACGGAGTAGCTATCCCATGGAAGTTTTTAGTACTAGATACATGGCACTTTTTTCCTTTTCTGTAAGCCAACACAAATACTGTTGACATTTCTAACCCATCATCATCCGCGTTGCAAAATTGTCACTAACCGGAAATCTAGCATCCCCCACAGTTGCCTACGGTTTTCCAGCTCCTTTCTTGGTTTCTTGTGCTTTGCTTGAATATCTAACCATGACATGTATCTCACCTCTTTTGGACGCCCTTTTGTGATGGAGCATGGCGGGTTCCTGACACATGTTTGAATGTTTGATGCTCAAGACCCTACTTCCGAGTTTTCAGAGGATGGCCCCGTGGATGAAGGTGCATTAGAACCGCATGGGAATCTATGTAAGGCATCTTCACCTTCCTTTTTTGATATCATCGAGCTCTCTTTTTAGGGACTTTCTGTGTTAATCTGTCACTCTTTCCATCTCATCACTCTTGAATGCATCGTCTATTATTTCAACATAGTTTTTAGTCAAGACCATGTGCCTCACGAAGTCCATGGTTGCCTCCGGTCTGTCCTCATGCACACCCAAGACCGCATTTGATGTTTGTGGCCCAAAATCCTCGTCAGCGTTCGAAGTCCATTGTTGGCATATGAAATAGCGGGGCAAATGCTTTACAACGTGCACATATATAACTTTGATTATGTGGCAACACACAATCCCGTCCCGTTCATACTTGCAGCATTCACAATAGTACTCACCTTCATTTATGTTGGCCTTCACAAAGTAGTTTCTTCCTTTGTCCGGATCTTCGGGTTTTGAATCGGACATGTCCCTTAGATTACACACCTTGATTGTCCATTTGTCAATATGATAAGTGGCATATGAGGAGGGCCGCTTTATTTCTTCATGGAACCTGCATGTCTTGTGCTTGTTAATGTCTCATTTCCTTTTTAGCAGTACTTGATTGTTTTACAGTAGGCCACAAAATATCAACCATACTAAATTCAAAATGAAAAAACAAAGCATACGACACATGGCATGTTTGATTGTTTCCACATGGCAACTATAATTTATTTAACATGGCAGTCAAATTGTGACGCGCACGGTAATCATTCTGCTCTATAGCATCTTATGTACATGTGAATCTAGCAGTTGTACATGACATATCATAGCAGGGAAAGCATGGGGGCAATTATAGTGCATTCAACATGGGAAACAAAGTGTTATACACATGGAAACTATGGTTGTTTTAATATGGCAACCGCAGCATCTTCTTCAAATGTCAAACACAGTTTATCTGATATGACAACTACATTGCATTCTACATGGCAATTACACTACATTTCACATGGAAAATACAAAACATTCAAGATGGCTCTACATTTTTTCAAAGCACACGATAACTACAATTTGTTTTCCAACTAGTCATTTGTAGTCCATTTACATCTTGCAAATATTGTTCATTATACATGGCAGCTTCATTCCATTACCCATGTCAAACATATATGTTATTTGTTTGTTACTTTTGCAACACAAAGCATGCATCATGGTTCTTGTTTTTTCATACCCATTTTTTAATTAAGTATGATGGTGAATGCATTCTGCCATACATGCCAACTAAGACTATACGAGCATACACTTAATTGAAAAAAAATTGGTGTACATTTTGCTCATTTGCCTCTCCAGCGGTAAGTATGTGAGCAATTTAGGTTGCTTAAGCGTTGTGCTTACTTCTTAATGCAGCTCATATCCTAGTATTTTCTATTGCAAAGGTGTATATTGCTTGGCAAACTGTAGCAATGAGTTGCCAGGGATCACATAATGCTTCAAAACAACATTGAAACCCTCACTACATTGCGTAGTTTGCAGAAATGGATAGAAGCACTTCATAAAGTAGGCGGGCACCCATTACATCTGCTTCTCCACAGGTTCTGAAGGGTCTCGTTGTCCTGAACGTGGTATTTTTCAATCATAGCCATCCAGATCCATTCGAACTCTTCCAGCGTCAAGCTATGGTCCACATACAACTCGAATGCCTTATCTAGATCTTGACGGTCAACAAATAACGGTCCTAGAGTCTCTTCTGCCTTCTAAATAATATGTCACCTGCAGTGCCTGTGCACTGCGATGGGGAAGACCTCATTTATGCCTCCACGCATGCTAAAGTCTTGATCTATTATTATGTTCATTGGAGGAAGTCCACCCATGCATTCCAAGAAGTTCTTGAACAACCGTGTGTAGCCATCGATGACTTCATTCCGCACAAGGCCGCAACCGAATTGCAAGGACTGGTTGTGGTTATTTATGCCTATAACTGGAGCACATGACATCTTTGTACATATTTGTGAGATATGTCGCGTCAAAAGAAATGTAGTCACGAAAATGCTTGTAGGTTCTCCTTGCTACACTATCCACCCAGTAGATGTTTTTGACACGGTCCTTATCATCGGGTCTTATTCTGTAGAAAAATCAAGATCTTGTTTCGCTTTCTCTTTGAAGTAGGCAATGGTGTATTCTATGTCAGCCAACTTGCTTTCTCTGTGGTACTTTGCCTTCAGGTTTTTGACGTCTGCTGGTAGGTAGGGCATGCTACTTAGGTTCCCATCTTTGTTGTGGACCGGGGAAAATATTCGAACCATTCTTAAAGTATTGACATCACAATCATGCAGCAATTTTAGAAATTCCTTCTCATAGGGACTGAATCCTCTATGGGCACTCAATTTTTTATTAGGTCAAACCTCTTGATCATAGCATGGTTGTGTTCGTCAATAATCTCGTAGACCACCCAACAAGCGCCATCTATGTGTAGCCTCATTCTGGCAGGGCATAATGTCTTGAGAATGATGCCTCTTCTCTGTTCTGGCACGAATAGCGCAACATCTGTAACTTTCTTGTTCTTTCGTGCCTTGTAGCACCTTAGCTCACCTCTTATGTACTGTCATGTTTCTTTTATTTTGCTATGGTATTCTGTGTTTACAACAAAGCCATGGAACAACGTGTAGCTCTGATAGTACTTCTTGGCATCTTTAAATGAACCAAATCTCTATCCAATATAAGGTTGTTGAGTTGGCAAGAATTTCGAATGCCCCTCTTCTTCTTCCCCATGCATTTCGTCATCAGTTTCCTCATTCACTTTTGTATTGGTGGCTGTTTCTTCTGTTTGGACGTTGCTCGTGCTGGTGCACATAGGTCTACTTGCTATTATTGCTGCGACGATGGCAAGTTCTAACACCAACTCTGCATTGTTCATGATAGGCTGGTTGACCGGCTTGTGGAATGACCTGTCTATGTGCTCAGAGGTACCAGTAGTAGATGTAGGTGGGATACTGCTGAATAGTCAAAGCTCCTGCATTTTTTATAAAGTACGTGTGTAATCAATATTTTTGAATGGCAACTGTTTATAATCACATATGGAACTACAGCTAATACTATATGGCAACTGCAATTGATGCCACAAGGCAATTTTAGGTGTCCATGAATGGCTGATGCATTGAATTGACCATATATGTCAATTACAGTTGTCAAGACATGGAAGTTCAGATTTTAAATCATCACAACTGTAGTTGACCAGGCATGACAACTGTAGTTGATAGGTCATGGCAGCTATAGTTGGCCAGGCATGGCAACTGCAATTGACATGAGATGTCAACTGTAGTTGACCTCACATGGCAACTTCAGTTGAGAAACCATGGCAACAATTGAGCAGACATGGCAACTGCAGTTGGACAACCATTACCGCTACAATTGACAAAAGATGACAAGTGCAGTTGGACAATATTTGCAAATATGATTAATGATAGATGGCAACTGCAGTTGTCAATAGATGGGACATGCCTTGACCCGCCTTGGCAACTACATTCGATCACAATTCTGGTTTCAGTTTTCGATGCAAGTGTCATTCATTTCATTTGTCACCTCTTGGTAATTGCTACATATTTTCTTAGTTTCCTTTGATGCATTGTGTCTGCGAGCAGTTTTCCTATGTCTCACGTCCATAAGATGTTGATGGTAGGTCTCCCATTGCCAGTTGTTGCCACATGTTAAATGATTGTCCTGCATTTTCAAAATTTGTAAGTTTGATAGTTCATCATCCATGCTACTCTTTTTTACTGTTTTGATGATCTCAGATTTTTTGTTGGCCTACTTCTTACTCTTGTCACATCAATTTGTTTGCATGATTTTTGGGTTAACAATGCCTTGATTTGCTACATGTGCTACATGTAGTTGGTGTCCTCCATCAGTAGTACCGATAGCTCCTGGTGGCGAGCTTGCCATGGGACTCCTGGTGGTGTGGTTGTATCGTAAGACCCTGCGAACATGTCAACGTAAACATAAAACGCATGCCATTTTTACCTCTACAAACATGGCAAATCTAACTTTTTCGTTCACGTATCCTACCCATGTCTGCGTATTGTTGTAGTAGTGGCAGCAATGGACCTACTGAAATGAGTTCATTGTACCCTAGCGCATCCCAAGGGGGATCTTGGGTTGTCCAAAAAAACAAGGATTAGACCCGTCTCCAGGATTCATTTGCTTCTTCCCCTACATTTCAACCCCTGTAGAATGACCAATAACGGTATGCATGAGTATGCATTATTCTTCCCATACTATTTTGTTAGTTCAACTAAAAGAGACACGACAATCTTATTGTATGGATGGCATACATCCCTAGCATAACATGGCAACTAAAATATTGAAGTCGTGCATATTTTTGACAATGCATCCTTCTACATACTACTTGTACACGCGGGATGGCAACTACCATGAAGTGTTGGCACAACTACTTCTATAACTAGGTGGCAACTACCAGCAAACATGGGCGGCAATTTTGCCCCTCCAATCTCATGATGAAAAACTCTGCTTTGGCTTGCCCCTCCCCCATACCCACCTCTTTCCCCACCCTCCCTTTGATCCTAAATGCATCTGATCTTACTTTCGAGTAGATCAATTTGATGGCAACTCAAAATTTCCAGCTTCTATGAACTTGATGGCACCTAATATGCAGATCAAATCTAGGACACAAGATGGTAATTTCGTTGATTTTGGAGGGGACAGAAGAATGGTTAGATCCATGTAGCAAAAATCTAGGACATGTCGGATCCATGATGGTAATTTTGATGGAAATTTGTAAGGGGAGGGGAAAGGAGAATGGCCGGATCCATGAGGTTTCTCACCTTGTGGAATTCATTGTCGTGTTTTTTGTCTAGGCGGCACTAGGGCTTTGCTCTGTTTGCCATGGCAATTTGTGAACCACAAGGAGGGAGGTAGGGAAAGACTGTCGATTGTTAGGTGGGAGACGGAAGAGGGTTAAGCAATATTTTGGTCCGCGGGGTGGCTATTGTCTCACGCAAGGACCTACTCCAGTTCATCGGGTGGGATGAGTTGTTGGTCATGCGAGACGTGGGGTGGCAGGCTTGGACATGCGGGCCGCGGTGTGACATGCCCGGACGTGCGGGTGGCTGAGTGGGACACCAGACGTGTGGGCAACACGGAAAGGGGGGGCACCCGGACATGCACGTGCGGGCTGTTCTGCATACATGCCACACGGGACGTATGGCAAGGACCCCTTAGATTCCACACGTGTGGTGAATATTGCGACCAGAAAGTTAACACTAACACTATACACACAGGCGATGATGCAAACCCAAAAGAGGAGGAAAACAGCGACCACAACGATGGTGCCATTGCTATGGTGGTGCTTCCACGCTAGCTCGATGAGCGCGTAGACGACCATGGCCATCCCTCCGATGTAGATGGTGTTGGTGATGGCCAGCCTTTACGTACAGAAGAAGCAACCCCGACTATGGCATCCTGTGTCTCGACCGTAAACTAGTCAACACCTATACATCTCTAGTAGCAATTCCCTGGCCGATGGGCACACATGTTCTCTGGAACTTCAAGGTCTCTGCACGCGCGGATGCGTCGTAAATATTGCCACAAGAATTCTGTTGCGTACAGGCGGCACAAGCAATGAGCCATTGAGCCAATCATAGGAGGAAGAGATGAGCCAAGCCCGGTCCATGCCCAATGTACCTGTGGCCACGCCCGAAGCTCCTGAGTTTTTGGCCGCACACTCGAGGTCGCACTCGTGACTGGCTAAGCCCATGTGACCAGAGCTCAGGCTCGCCGGCATTGGGTTCGACTTGTTATAAGACTAAGCGTTGTGTGATGAGCGCACATATGCATGTTGAGCGCCAAGCGGAGGAGCATCGACTCAGGCTCAAGCTCGATAACATGGTGGACCTTAGAGCGTGTGGCAAGAGGAGTAGCAGTGGTACTTGGAGTGGTCATAGAAGATGTCCAGGGCTATGGAGAAATATGGCGTGTATGCGTCGTCGATCGAGCCGTGTGGCCTCGGTCATGGCCCCTTGTTGATAGACCACAAAAGGTGTTTGATCAAATGATTGCAAGTTGAAACGGGAAAATAGGGAAATCAAAAGGAAACAGTGGTCCAGACCGGTCCACGGATAAATGTGGTATCCGTTTCAGGTGATAACACTGGAGATGCCCTAATGGCGCAACACTTGATAACTTCGATAACAACAATGACATTGGAGAGGAGATACACCCTGCCAAGCCATGGCTCCGCTCCGCTTGCACAGCTGGGGAATAGCCCTTGCGCACCCCGTGCTGCTGGCCACTATGATTGTGGTGGCCACCAAACGCTACCTCCATCCGGGCCCTTGTGCCCTAAACGCCCATGCCACCCTGCTCGCCGCCTCGGGAACAAACACTCCCACTGGCCAGCCTTCCATGTTGCACCTCTGCATGCCTGGATCTATTCCTCGGTCCATCTGAGGTGCCTACCACTCCAAACTCCTCCACGGACTAGCACACAGAGTCACCGCCATGGATCCTGCCTCAGGAAGCTACCTACTGGGAGGAGACCCCAAACGGACCACGGATCTAGGTGCGCCATGCCCATTCAAGTAACCCTGCCTTAGATCCATTGTAGTAGTGCCTCCACCCTCGCCCGTTAAGTCCACCGACGCCATTGATGAGGAGACATGGACGACTTACCAGTCTCACAAGAAGCGGTGTGCAAGTAGGGATCCAGTAGCTAGCTGGGGGCTCCATCATGGGGGGGGAGGTAGGATGGCCTCATCCTTGGGGCGTGAGGCCTTTTTAAGCAGGTTTAAGGGCTTGTGTTTTCATTGCCTCAACCCCCACCATCGACGGTTAGATTGTAGAGACCCCACTTCACTGCAACATCTGCAAGAAGCAGGCCACTTTGATAGAGAGTGCGAGCAAAACCCAAAGAATTGGCGAGGAGGATGAATGATGAATGAGAGGCTGGAGAAGCGGAAATCGGTGTGCAACCACCTCATCTTGCCCAGTTCTATGGCAATGGCTGCGGTGGATGCCCCCTGTTTCGACCATGGGCGCGCGTGGTGGAACAACCACAAGGCCATCTCCTGGTTGCCACCATGGAGCAGAAACTCTTCCTATTCCAGCAACACGTTGTCTTGGTCACCGCGAGTAGCAAGAACCACACGGCCAACCCCCTCTCCATTGGCAAGGCTATCGAGAAAGAGTTCCAAATCCCTGCTAGCCATGACCCGGAAGACTTCTTCATCCACTTCAACATGTCGGAACACAAGGACCTTATCGTGCACCGTGGCTCCCTGATGGGCGACGGGGTCACGTTCGTGCTAGAGCCATGAAGGGAAGGAGCGCACACTTCTCGAGACCTGGATGCTCCACGTGCACATCGTCATCGAGAAGCTTCTCATGTTGCTCTAGATGCTGGAGGGCACCGTGGAAGCACTCAGGGACAAGTTGATCATCGACCGTCTAGACAGCCGCATGTTCGAGCGCGTCGACACAAAGACCTTCGCCACGTGGGCGTGGGTTTGGGATCTTGCCCACATCCCCACAGGGAGCATGCTCTGGAAGCATGCAAGGAGAGTGGGGCACGTCAACGAGATGTTTGGGTACTCGCGTGGCGCCGGCA
The DNA here is from genome assembly GCA_022496015.1 of Hordeum marinum. Lineage (NCBI taxonomy): Eukaryota > Viridiplantae > Streptophyta > Magnoliopsida > Poales > Poaceae > Hordeum > Hordeum marinum. The sequence continues at coordinate 374,408,610 of CM039673.1, forward strand.
CCGGCTCAAGATGTGGGATGTCCTGGTGCACCTGGACCGCATCGAGGACTGGACGCCACTGTCCCGGCGGTCGTTGCCCTCGTGGCAGAGCGTCCTCCCCTCCTCTAACGAAGACGATAACGACCGCCCGTACAAACGGCGCCCACCTACGAGCGACTGGGTGCATGATAACAAAGATGGCAGGTTGGTGCTGAGGTAGGGCCCAAACTAGCATGGGAGATCCCAGGTGCGGGTGGCATCAACGGGTTGCTAGGGTATGCCCTCGACATGACCCAAGCATGACCATAAAAGGGATGACAAGGGCAGTCAACGACGGTCTTGAAAGGACACCCCGCCGGGCAGCGGACACGGCAAGGAGCCGGTCATGGCAACCTCATCATCAACATGCCACAAGAGTCGCACGCCTACCTAGCGCTACCACCAGGGCATGCCTCACGGTCGCCACTCCACCTCTTACTACGTTGACAAGCAGGCTGGGCCGATGGATTCAGCAAAGGATACGGGGATGCCACCATAACTCGGATGGCTTCCCCGACTGCACCCCTCTTGACTCTTCCAAGGAATCTCCTCTACCACCACAGCCACAAATGTTGCAGATCTCGTGGCCGAGTTCTTCCATGACTTTGACAAGATCCGCCCCCATCGTCATGCCCAGACACGCGGGCCTCAAAAATCGATGCCGCGGTGGCGGCAATCTTGCACAAGCAACTGAATTTTGCCACTTACGAGAGCTTAGGAAGCGACTAACCACTTGACATGGGCCCTGCCCTCTCACTAGCGCGTCACACCCCGGAGGCGACGATCACCCACTCACTCCAGTTGGGTGCGGTGATAAACGAGGTGTGCGACATGCTCCTAGAGGAGGGAAGCTGCAGTAGGGCTCCGAGGTGGCTCTTCACCATCGTCCCCCCTCATTGCTAGGAAGAGGAAAGGCACCTCTTAGGACCTGGAAATCGACGGCTCCAACACGACAGAGTGCTCGTTAGGTAGCTAACCCCTCCATGGTGCCAGTGAGCCAGCTCGCTACTCTTCACCTCGTCCACGGGCTCGACATCCTGGGGCCAAGAGAAATATGACGACCAGTGCGGCTGAAGCCCTCACCCACCATTTCAACGAGCCATTGTGTGATGCATACCTGGCTGCCATCGCCATGCTCACCTGCCTTGACGTCATAGCACCGAAGATCACGGCCGCATGAACGGTCCTGATGGAGAAGGCCCCACGCTGCATCTTGTCCATGTTTCCGGCTCCGGTGGCGGCTAGTGCCCGACTGGTTTGAGTTAGGATTAGTTATGTGTTGTAGAAGTAGTGCCGAGAGAGGTATAGACAGTGTTGAAGCAGTTTGCCGGTGGGATTTGGGGCCTATTGGTGGATACCCATGACCCCTCACGTGGATGGTGATGTATCTGTCTTTGATCAATTTAACTGTTAGTCACGAGAGCTACATTTGGTGTCCCCATGAGCAACAAGTTACCACTGATCATGAGCTGAAACATTAGAGGGGTTAACACACCGACGAGATTGTTGGAAATATGCCCTAGAGGCAATAATAAATTAGTTATTATCATATTTCCTTGTTCATGATAATAGTTTATTATCCATGCTAGAATTTTATTTATTGGAAACTCAGATACATGTGTGGATACATAGACAACACCATGTCCCTAGTATACCTCTAATAGACTAGCTCGTTAATCAAAGATGGTCAAGGTTTCCTGGCCATGGACATGAGATGTCATTTGATAATGGGATCACATCATTAAGAGAATGATATGATGGACAAGACCCAAACTATAAATGTAGCATATGATCATATCATTTTATTGCTATAGTTTTCTACATGTCAAGTATCTGTTCCTATGACCATGAGATCATGCAACTCACTGACACCGGAGGAGTACCTTGTGTGTATGAAACGTCGCAACATAGCTGGGTGACTATAAAGGTGCTCTACAGGTATCTCCGAGGGTGTCTCTTGGGTTGGCATGGATCAAGACTGGGATTTGTTACTCCATGTGATGGAGAGGTATCTCAGGACCCACTCGGTAATACAACATCACTATAAGCCTCGCAAGCAATGTGACTAAAGAGTTAGCCACGGGATCTTGTATTACGGAACAAGTAAATAGACTTGCCGGTAACGAGATTGAACTAGGTATAGAGATACCAACGATCGAATATCGGGCAAGTAACATACCGAAGAACAAAGGGAACAACATACGGGATTAACTGAATCCTTGACATAGAGGTTCAACCGATAAAGATCTTCGTAGAATTTGTAGGAACAATTATGGGCATCCAGGTCCCGCTATTGGTTATTGACCGTAGAGGTATCTCGGTCATGTCTATATAGTTCTCGAACCCGTAGGATCTGCACACTTAAGGTTCGGTGATGTTTTGGTAGTATAGAGTTATGTATGGTGATGACCGAAGGTTGTTCGGAGTCCCGAATGAGATCTCGGATGTCACGAGGAGCTCCGGAATGGTCCGGAGGTAAACAGTGATATATAGGAAGTCATGTTTTGGTCACAGAAAAGTTTCGGGCTCATCGATAGTGTACCGAGAGTGCCGGGAGGGTACCAGGGGACCATCGGGAGGGGTGTCTCGACCCAAGGGGATACATGGGCTGTGGGAAGAGGTAAACCAGCCCCTATTGAGCTGGCCGAAGTCCCACAAGAGGCCCATGCGGCTGGGTGGAGGAACCCAAAGGTGGAAGGAGGATTCCTAGTGGGAGAGAAGGAGTCCTAATCCAACTAGGATTGGACTCCTCCTCTCTCCACTTCGGCCGAAGCAAGGGCTGGCTCCTTGGGGGCCAAGTCACCTCCCTACCTCCTCCTATATATACTAGAGGTATTGAGGGTTTTTCAACATAGAAATCAGCCACGTGGTACCCTCTCCTCTAGATCGTAGTTTCTCCTCTAGATCGTTTTAGCGGTGCTTAGGCGAAGCCCTGCTGGAATAGTTCCACCGCCGCCGCCGCCGCGCCGTTGCGCTGCCGGAGAACTCATCTACATCTCCGCTCCCTCTTGTTGGATCAAGAAGGTGGAGATCGTAATCGAGTTGTACGTGTGCTAAACGTGGAGGTGTCGTCCGTTCGGCGCTAGATCGGAAGGACCGTGATCAGGATCGCGAGACAATTCATGATTTGATCACTGGAAGGATCGTGATGGGATCGTGGGATGGATCATGATTAGATCGCGAGAAGGATCGTGATGGGATCGTGGGACTCTCGGAAATTTGGATCGCGAAGACGTTCGACTACATCAACTCTGTTTCTTAACGCTTCCCGCTTAGCGATCTACAAGGGTATGTAGATCAACTCTCCCCCTCGTAGATGATCATCACCATGGATAGATCTTGCGTGTGCGTACGAAATTTTTTGTTTCCCATGCAATGTTGCCCTACAGTGGCATCATGAGCTAGGTCTATGTGTAGATGACATCACGAGTAGAACACAAAGGAGTTTGTGGGCGTTGATGCTTAGATTGCTTCCTCCCTTGGTCGTGTTTTGGTTTAGCGGTATTGTGGGATGAAGCGGCTCGGACCAACCTTACTCGTGCTCTTACGAGATATACCAGTTCTTTCGACTGACGTGTAACTTCGTTGCACAAAGATGGCTGGCGGGTGTCTGTCTCTCCTACTCTAGTTGGATCAGATTCGACATGGGCGGTCCTTGAGAAGGTTGAATAGCAATTTGTGTATCACCGTTGTGGTTTATGCGTAGGTGGGAATTGTTCTTGCTAGATACCCATAGCAGCCATGTAAAACTTGCAACAACAATTAGAGGACGTCTGACTTGTTTTTGCAGGGTATGTTGTGATGTGATATGGCCAAATACATGATGAGATATATGTGACGTATGAGATGATCATGTTTTGTATAGACTATCACGACTTGCATGTCGATGAGTACGGCAACCGGTAGGAGCCATAGGGTTGTCTTTAATTATTTTTGCTGTTTTGCTTTACTTTATCGCTATGAGTTAGCAACAGTCGTGGAAGCAACAGTCGGCGCGGCACCCCGATGGTGACACGTTGATGGAGATCAAGATGATGGAGATCATGGTGTCATGCCGGTGACGATGGAGATCATGCCGGTGCTTTGGAGATGGAGATCAAAAGCACAAGTTCATGGCCATATCATGTCACTTATGATTTGCATGTGATGTTAATCCTTTTTATGCACCTTATTTTTCTTAGGACGATGGTAGAATTGTAAGGTGATCCCTCACTTAAATTTCAAGATAAATTGTGTTCTCCCCGAGTGTGCACCGTTGCGGAAGTTTGTCGTGTCGAGACACCACGTGATGATAAGGTGTGATAGACTCTACGTTCACATACAACGGGTGCAAGCCAGTGTTGCACGTGCAGAACACCCGGGTTAAACTTGACGAGCCTATCATGTACAGACATGGCCTCGGAACACAAGAGACCGAAAGGTCGAACATGAGTCATATAGTAGATATGATCAACATGATGATGTTCACCCTTGAAACCACCTCAACTCACGTGATGATCGGACTTGAGTTGGTGAATTTGGATCATGTATCACCCGAATGACCGGAGGGATGTCAATTTGAGTGGGAGTTCTTAAGTAATATGATTAATTGAACTCATTATCATGAACATAGTCAAAGTGTCTTTGCAAATTATGTTGTAGATAGCTCGCACTGTATCTCCCATGTTTTATTGATACATTCCTCGAGAAAAGTAAGTTGAAAGATGATGGTAGCAATAATGCGGACTAGGTCCGTGATCAGAGGATTATCCTCATTGCTGCAAAGAAGGTTTATGTCTTTGATGCACCGCTTAGTGCACCACACCCTCAAGCGTTGTCTTTAGATGTTGTGAGCATCTGACATGCACGTTCTGATGACTACTTGATAGTTCAGGGCGTCATGCATTACGGCTTAGAATTGAGGCTCCAAAACATTTTGAACGTCACAGAACATATGAGATGTTCTAAGAGCTGAAACTGCAATATCAGGCTCGTGCCCGTGTTGAGAGGTGCGAGACCTCCAACAAGATTCTTTGCCTGCAAGATGAAGGAGAATAGCTCAATCGGTGAGCATGTGCTCAGATTGTCTGGGTACTACAATCACTTGAATCGAGTGGGAGTTGATCTTCTAGATAAGATAGTGATTGATATAGTTCTCCAAGTCACTATCACTAAACTACTAGAGCTTTGTGATGAACTATAAAATGCTAGGGATGGAAATGATGATCCCTGAGTTGTTCGCGATGTTTGACACCACGAAGGTAGAAATCAAGAAGGAGCATCAAGTGTTGATGGTTATTAAAACCACTAGTTTCGAGAAGGGCAAGTATGGAAACTTCATGGATGGCAAGTCAGTTGCTTCTCCAGTGAAGAAACCCAAAGTTGAACCCAAACCCGAGACTAAGTGCTTCTATTATGAGGAGAGCGGTCGCCGAAGCAGAACAACCCTAGATACTTGGCAGATAAGAAGGCTGGCAACGTCGAGAGAAGTATATTTGATATACGTGTTATTGATGTGTACCTTGGTAGTACTCCTAGTACACCTGGGTATTGGATACCGGTTCAGTTGCTAAATGTTAGTAACTCAAAATAAAATCTACGGAATAAACGGAGACTAGCTAAGGGTGAGGTGACGATCTGTGTTGGAAATATTTCCAAGGTTGATGTGATCAACATTGCATGTGCTCTCTACCTTCGGGATTAGTGACGTACCTAAATAAATGTTATTTTGTGTTTGTGTTAAGCATGAACATGATTAGATCGTGTTTATTTCAATACGGTTATTCATTTAAGTGAGAGAATAATGGTTATTCTGTTTACATGAATAATACCTTCAATGGTCATGCACCCTATGAGAATGGTTTGTTGAATCTTGATCATAGTAAAACACATGTTCATAACATAGATGCCAAAAGATACAAAGTTAATAATGATAGTACCACATACTTGTGCACTGCCGCTAAATGTCATATTGGTGTAAGCGATGATGAAACTCCATGTTGATGGATCTTTGGACTCATTCGATTTTTCGGTTGAGACATGCGGACCATGCCTCTTGGGCAAGATGACTAAAACCCCATTTTTCGGCTTGATGGAACGGGCAAGTGACTTATTGGAAATGATACATGTTGATGCATATGAGTGATGTAGTGTGCGGTGGATATCGTTATTTTCTTACCTTCATTGATGATTTGAGTAGATATAGTGTATATTTACTTAATGAAACACTAGTCTGAATCATTTGAAAAGTTCAAACAAAATCAGAGTGAAGTTTGAGATCATCATGATGAGAAGATACAATGTCTATGATATGATCGTGGAGGTGAATATCTGAGTTACGAGTTTGGTGTACAACTTAAGACAAAGTGAAAGTTGTTTCACAACTCACGCCACCTGGAACACCATAGTGTGATGGTGTATCCGAACATCGTAGTCATGCTCTATTGGATATGACGCGAACTATGATGTCTCATATCGATTTGCCACTATCGTTGTGGGGTTATGCATTATAGACAACTACATTCACTTTAAAAGGGGCACCATCTAAGTCCGTTGAGATGACATCGTATGAATTTTGGTTTGGCAGAAACCTAAGCTATCATTTCTTAATGTTTGGGGCTGGGACGCTTTTGTGAAAAAAGGTTTTCAGCTAATGAGCTCGAACCCAAAGCGGACAAATGCATCTTCATAGAATACCCTAAAGTAAACAGTTGGGTGAACCTTCTATCTTAGATCCAAGCACAAAATAATTGTTGCTGAAATGGGTCCTTTCTCGAGAAAGAGTTTCTCTCGAAAGAGTTGAGTGGGAGGAAGATAGAACTTGATGAGGTTGTTAAACCTTTGTTTCAACTAGAGAGTAGCGCAACGCAGAAAGATGTTTCTGTGGAGCCTACGTCAGTTGAAGAGGATGTTAATGATGATGATCATGAAGCTTCGGATCAAGTTACTATCGAACCTCGTAGGTTAACAAGCACGCGTACTGCTCCTGAGTGGTACGGCAACCCTTTCTTACATGTCATGTTGTTGGACAACGATGAACCTACGAACTATGGAGAAGCGATGATGGGCTCGGATTCCAACAAATGGTTGGAGGCCATGAAATCCGAGAAAAGATCCATGTATGAAAACCAAGTATGGACTTTGGTAGACTTGCCCATTGGACGACAGGTCGTCGAGTACAAATGGACCTTTACGATGAAGACAAACGTTGATGGTGAATGTCACCATTTATAAAGCTCGACTTGTCGCAAAGAAGTTTTCACCAAGTTCAAGGAGTTGACTACGATGAGGCTTTCGCACCCGTAGCGATGCTAAAACTCTGTTGGAATTGTGATAGCAGTTGCAACATTTTTTAATTATGAAATCTGGTAGATGGATGTCAAACCATCGTTTCCTTAACGGTTTCCTTGAGGAAAGGTTGTATGTGATACAACCAGAAGGTTTTGTCAGTCCTAAGGATGCTAAAAGGTATGCAAGCTCCAGCGATCCTTCTATGGGCTGGAGCAAGCATCTCGGAGTTGGAATATACGCTTTGATAAGGTGATCAAAGTTTTTGGGTTTATACAACGTTTATGAGAAACTTGTATTTACAAGAAAGTGAGTGGGAGCACTATAAAAATTTTGATAAGCATATGCGGTTGACATATTATTGATCGGAAATGATGTAGAATTTCTGGAAAGCATAAACGCTTATTTGAAAAGAGTTTTACAAAGGAAGACCTGGATAAAGCTGCTTAATTGTTGGGCATTGAGATCTATAAATATAGATCAAGACGCTTGATGAGACTTTCAATGAGTACATACCTGGACAAGATTTTGAAAGAGTTCAAAATGGATCGGTCAAAGAAGGAGTTCTTGCCTGATTTATAAGGTGTGAAGTTGAGTAAGACTCAAAGCTCGACCACGGCAGAAGAAAGAGGAAGGACGAAGGTCGTCCCCTATGCCTTAACCATGGGCTCTATATAGTATGCCATGTTGTGTACCGCACATGTGTGTGCCTTGCCATGAGTCTGTCAAGGGGTACAAGAGTGATTCAGGAGTGGATTACTGGACAGCGGTCAAAATTATGCTTAGTAAATAGAGGACTAAGGAGATGTTTCTCGATTATGGAGGTGATAAAGAGTTCGTCGTAAAGAGTTACGTCGATGCAAGCTTTAACACCGATCTGGATGACTCTTAGTAGCAATCCGGATACGTATAGTGTAGTAGCCATTTCGAATAGCTCCAAGTGGAGCGTGGTAGCAGTGTCTATGGTATGACATAGAGATTTGTAGAGTACAAATGGATCTGAATATGTTGTAGACCCGTTGACTAAAACCTCTTTCACATGCAAAACATGATCGAACCCCAGAACTCATTGGGTGTGAGATTCATAACAAATCACGTAGCGATCTGAGCCTGATTATTGACTCTAGTGCAAGTGGGAGACTGTTGGAAATATGCCCTAGAGGCAATAATAAATTAGTTATTATCATATTTCCATGTTCATGATAACCATTTATTATCCATGCTACAATTGTATTGATCAGAAACTCAGATACATGTGTGGATACATAGACAACACCATGTCCCTAGTATGCCTCTAATAGACTAGCTCGTTAATCAAAGATGGTCAAGGTTTCCTGGCCATGGACATGAGATGTCATTTGATAACGGGATCACATCATTAGGAGAATGATATGATGAACAATACCCAAACTAGAAACATAACATATGATCATGTGAGTTTATTGCTACAGTTTTCTACATGTCAAGTATCTGTTCCTATGACCATGAGATCATGCAACTCACTGACACCAAAGGAGTACCTTGTGTGTATCAAACGTCGCAATGTAACTGGGTGACTATAAAGGTGCTCTATAGGTATCTCTGAGGGTGTTTGTTGGGTTGACATGGATCAAGACTGAAATTTGTTACTCCGTGTGACGGAGAGGTATCTCAGGACCCACTCGGTAATACAACATCACTATAAGCCTTGCAAGCAATGTGACTAAATAGTTAGCCACGTGATCTTGTATTATGGAACGAGTAAAGAGACTTGTCGATAACGAGATTGGACTAGGTATAGAGATACCGACGATCGAATCTCGGGCAAGTAACATACCGAAGAACAAAGGGAACATCATACGGGATTAACTGAATCCTTGACATAGAGGTTCAACCGATAAAGATCTTCGTAGAATATGTAGGAACCAATATGGGCATCCAAGTCGCATTATTGGTTATTGACCGTAGAGGTGTCTCGGTCATGTCTACATAGTTCTCGAACCCGTAGGGTCTGCACACTTAAGGTTCGATGACATTTCGGTAGTATAGAGTTATGTATGGTGGTGATCGAAGGTTGTCCGAAGTCCCAGATGAGATCCCAGACATCACGAGGAGCTCCAGAATGGTCCGAAGGTAAAGATTGATATATAGGAAGTCCTGTTTTGGTCGCCAAAAAAGTTTTGGACTCATCGGTAGTGTATCGGGAGTGCCTGGAGGGTACCGGGGGCCCATCGGGAGGGGTGTCTCGACCCAAGGGGCTACATGAGCTGTGGGAATAGGTAAACCAGCCCCTATTGGGCTGGCCTAAGTCCCACAAGAGGCCCATGCGGCTGGGTGGGGGAACCCAAAGGTGGAAGGAGGATTCCTAGTGGGAGAGAAGGAGTCCTAATCCTACTAGGATTGGACTCCTCCTCTCTCCACTTTGGGCGAAGCAAGGGCGGCCCCTTGGGGGCAAGTCACCTCCCTCCCTCCTCCTATATATACTAGAGGTATTGAGGGTTTTTCGACATAGAAATCAGCCACGTGCTACCCTCTCCTCTAGATCGTAGTTTCTCCTCTAGATCGTTTCAGCGGTGCTTAGGCGAAGCCCTGCTGGAATAGTTCCACCACCACCTCCGCCGCGCCATCGCGCTGCCGGAGAAATCATCTACCTCTCTGCTCCCTCTTCCTGGATCAATAAGGCGGAGATCGTCATCGAGCTGTACGTGTGCTGAACGCAGAGGTGTTGTCCGTTCGGCGCTAGATCGGAAGGACCATGATCAGGACCACGAGACGATTCGTGATTTGATCACGGGACGGATCATGATGGAATCGCAGGATGGATCATGATTAGATCGCGAGAAGGATCATGATGGGATCATGGGACGCTCGGCAATTTGGATCGCGAAGACATTCGACTACATCAACCGTGTTTCTTGACGCTTCCTGCTTAGCGATCTACAAGGGTATGTAGATCCACTCTCCCCCTCGTAGATGATCATCACCATGGATAGATCTTGTGTGTGCATAGGAATTTTTTTGTTTCCCATGCAATGTTTAGATGAGAAATAGTTAGCGATTTGGCAGAGGTCGACAAGCTCGTGATCGTCTTCCTGCAAAAAACGAAGATTGAAGAATGGAGCCATGCTTTGGCAAGAGAGGTGGGAGGCAGTAGGCTAGAGGACTGCATGGTGCTCCCGGCCATTGGAACCAGGGGAGGGGCCGCAATCTTCTACGATTGCAGCATAGTTATAACGACCCGGATTAGGTATAATCCAAGTCTCTGTGCTTACTGTGCTATCCCTGGATCGAATCTAGAACACACAACAACAAGAATGAATATAAACAAGACATACATCATTTTACACAACGATAGATCTAGAGTTAACCAAATACATACCGTTGGCACAACTCAATGCTAGCACATAACACAGCGGAATAATACGTAGTCACTAAGTTAGGGCTCCATCAATGCCACTGGGCTCGTTGAGTGTAGGACATAACCATATTGTCTCTTAATCTGAACAGATCTGCACATGACAGGTGCCAATGAGTTTGTGGAATGTACTCGCAAGTTGAAAAGGAAACAATAACGAAATAAATATGCAAGGCAAGTATTGGTGGAGGTTTTGTTTGCATAAAGCCAATTTTCCCATGTACTAAATTTTATAAACTTTCTTCTAAATACTTTTGGTATAAAAGGTTGGAGTGAGACTTTGTATATGCACGCCAAAGCTCATTATCCTATTTTGGTAAAACATATATATATATATATATATATATATATATATGGTTAAAGCGAAACACATTCACTATGCTCAATCCTCAACCTAACCCTTAAAACAGATTTTTAGAAAAGAGAGGGGAGATTCTTCTTCACTCCAAGTCTTCAGTTGCTCAAAGTTTCCCGTAACCGGGGGCACGGATAATCGATTAGGTTTAACCCTTTGCAGAGGTCGTACACGTTCCCCACATGACACAATCAACCCATTTTGTCGTGACACCACTTGGGTGTGTGACCGGGAGGAGATTGTGACAAAGCCTTTCCGTAACAGCCCCTATACCTGACCAAGCTGCCCGCAACTTAGGCAATGAAAGCCCCTCTCTGATGGCGGTCCCGAGGTAAGGATTCCCCGTTAGTACTAAGCTAAGCCAGAGCCATAATAGTATGCGGATGGACAGGAAGCTACATCAAGCTATACTTGGAAGATCTCGGTTTCCTTGACGGCGGTCCCCACCAAAAACCTGTGTGCAAGACCCTGGTCGGGCGCATTCATTTCAAGACCCCGATGGGCGCAATCACTTGTAGACCCTCCCATCGATACCATCCCTCCCAGGGAGTAGAAGTAAAATATTGTATAATTTTTTTTCTCAAATTTTTTCACAAAACGTTGCCCCAAAAGAGGGCAAGTTTATTCATTATAAAACTTGTTTGATTCCCAACCCATTTTTTGTAAGCAAGGATAGGCATAGCTATAAGTTCCTAGGGCTTTAACTAGCAATAATGCTTTGCAAACTTTCTAGTAAAACATGCATACTATTAATTTATAAATATATCATGCATATTTCAAAATCATAGGACAAAGTATGATCAAATTGCAACTTGCATGAGTCACTTGAAGAAGAAATATTCTACTCCGAGTCGTATCTCCTTCTCGTTACGTTATATCTAATGTCAAAATAAAAATACTTGAACCACAATAAAATCCAAATAAACACAAGTTATTCGATTGCCACTATGGTAAATCCTAGGGCATGGTTAGGGTGTTATAGGATCGAGTTTGGTTTGTGAAGAAAATATGGCATAGTCATATTCTAGAGTTGGACCATAGGGATACAAGTGGATATCGTGATTTAAAGGTTGTGGGTCTAGGTTCTACGGCAAATCCTGTAATGGGTTTCATCGAAATAATTGAATTTGGATTAATGGAATGGATATGTCATAAGTTTCAAGATAAAATAAATTTTTAATCTTGTAACTCCAAATTTTTAACTTGACAATATATGGTCGGAGAAGATCCTAATGATATCCTCAAGAGGATTGACCCAAGAATAAAATTTAAACTAAATATGGTATTCAATCATGATAAAAAAAGTCAATTTGAAGTGTTGAGGTCAAAACAGTGTCTATACATGGATGAAAATTTCTGTGAAGTGCTCTAACAGAAGGGTAGGGCTATAAGGATCAACTTTCATATATTAAACATTTTATATGATTATAACAGAATAATAAAAGATCCTAAAGGCTATCTAACGCGTGGGCGCGATTCAGCCTCAGCGAGCGGCCGAACGCCCGTCGTCCATCACGTGATACGATCCATCCACGTGATGGGTAGATTCTTTTTTATACGGGAACGTGGTGGATAGATTCAGAACGACAGGGGAGAGAGCGGTGGGTCATTTTTGTCGCTTCCCATTACCAAATCTCATATTTTTCCTCTTCTCTCCATGCACACCTACCTCCGAGCGCCAGGGGAGAGAAATCCTAGGTCGTCGATGCCGCGGCCGACGACAGCCCAAACGGCGGCAAGATCGAGGGAAGCGCGTACATGCGAGAGCTCTATGACAACCTTTCCACGCGGAGCGGAGGCGAATCACAACAGTTCGGTCATCCCATGAAAAGCAAAGGGGAAGGGAGAAGGTCGCCGGGCGCCGGTGACGTGAAGGATGATGGAGAGGCGGTGAGCTGCTTCGTCTCCTTTTGGAGAAACAAGGTAAGTCACCCAGACCCACACGCCTCCTCCATTTTATCTCCCTGATTCGTGAACAGGGCCAGGGGGATTTCAGTGACACGGCAGCGCATCTAGATGAGTAGGAAGGAAAGAGTGACGAGGGAGCCGACATATAGTAAGGGGGCTTTGCGTGGCACATAAGAGGCAGGGGTTCCTCTATGAATTTGTGAAACGAGCACAGTAGCACGCACAGAGAAGATTCTTGGGGGCTGAGTGTGCAGTAAATCGCATGTTTTGGCATCCACGGGCAGAGTTCCTCTACGATTTTCTCTAGTAATTTTTTCCCATATGGGATGTAGGCAATTTTTCACATGTAGAGAGGGTCCTTTGTAGCTTTGTTTCCTTCAGAATTAGGCAAGTCTTCACAATGGGTTTCAACAGTAGGCAAGTTTTTGGTGTGTAGAATTTTAGTACTTCTGGGTACCAGCAGTAGGTAATTTTGTACGTATGAACAAGCACTGTGAGTAGTCAAGTTTGTTATTCACATGCAGAAAGGTCACTTTTAGCATTGTTTCCTTCAGAGTTAGGCAAGTTTTTACAATACTTGGCTTCCAGCAGTAGCCAAGTTTGCATATAGGACAAAGAACTTGAGTAAGCAAGTTATTTTTTAGACTTGTTTTGTGTGTGTATTTTTATCCTCTAGTAGGGTTGGAGCATTTTTTGTGTTTTTCTTTTTGTTCTTCCAGTAGCTGAAGCTAGTGCAACGGTGTGATGGGAATCCAGTAGCAGACGACCAAAACACCCCACCCTTTCAAATCGCCCAAGCCATCCAACCAACTCACCTCTCCCAGTGTGCTAGGTCGCCCCACCCATCGACCAAGTCGCCTAAAAACTTTGCACCCTTCCATATTGCCTAAGCCGCCCAACCAACACACCTCCAAATTGCGTGAGTGTGAAACCAAATTCACCCATCTTTGACGTTCTAGGTCGCCGCACATTGAACATCACACCCTTCCAAATCACCTAGGCCTCCCAACCAACTCGCCTCCCCCGGTGTGCTAGGTCCCTCACCCATCGACCAAATCGCACAAAACACCCCACCCTTCCAAATCTCCTAAGCCCCACCAACCCGCCTTCCCGATGTGCTAGATCGCCCCACCCATCGACCAAGTCGCCTAAAAACCCCGCACCCTTCCAAACCGTCTAAGCCGTCCAACCAACACACCTCCAAATCACCTAAGCGTGAAACCAAAGTTGCCCATCCTTGGCGTGCTAGCTTAATGCACACATCAAATCAAGTCGCCTAAAACACCACACCCTTCCAAATCGCCTAAGCCGCCCAACTAACTCGCCTCCCCCGGTGTGCTAGGTCGCCCCGCCCATCGATCAAATCGCCTAGAAACCACACACCCTTCCAAATCGACTATGCCGCCCAACCAACTCACCTCCCCCACTGTGCTAGGTCGCCCCACACCCATCGAGTCGCCCAACCCTATATACTTAATCGCCTAATCCATCCATCGAGTCGCCGAACACTATACACTTAATTGCTTAATTCATCCACCGAGTCGCCCAACCCTATAGACTTAAATCGCCTAATCGACCCACCAAGTCACCAAATCCTATACACTTAATCGCCTGATCCATCCGTCTAGTCGCCCAACCCTATACACTTAATCGCCTAATTCATCCATCGAGTCGCCCAACCCTATAGACTTATACGCCTAATCCACCCACTAGTTCAGACTACAGATTTTTTTGTAAGCAACTCTTCTTTTTGAATTAATATTTTCTTTACCAGGGATGTAGGCAAGTTTTTAGTAACTTCAACAGGTTTTTTATTGAACAACTCTTCCCAGTTCAACATGCAAGTTTCTTTTTCTCCAATGAGCAACTACACTAGTTTTAGGGGTTTCTACAGGTTATTTTTGTAACCAAATTCTAAGCGTTCTTTTTTACTTGCAGAGGCTGGTGCAAGATAATAAACAACACAAATCAAGAGCGCATCATCTTCTCTAGAATCCCAGTTCAATGGGGGAGGGTGGCAAAGATGGCCAGAATTTTTGCGATCCAAACTCAAGTCTCAACACATGGTGTACAGGAGAGCTTTTGCAAACTTTCACATGGGAGATACAAAGGGAGAGTTCCAATATACTCCAAATTGAATGCGTGAAACAATACCATGCCTTTTGTTTTGCCAAAAATGGAGTCCTTACCTGGGGGGTGATTATGGAGAGGAATTGTTTTGATTCTGGAAAATTATTTTTGCAGGTGATATTCCAAGTGTTGCCTGTCGACAACAGAGAGTTGCAGGCAAATCATCTCCATCCTCTGTTTGTTTTTTCTTACCTCACTTTTTCTTGTGTTTTGCTGTGAGGAGGTCCCTCCGTCTTAGGCCATCACGTGGGGGAGGGTGGGAAGAGTTGCAGGGAATCTGTCGGAGACGTAAACAACCCATTTTGCTTATCTGGAATGTACGGAAGCAGATAAACAACCCATTTTGCTTTTCTGAGGGGGTTGTTCCATGTTTTCATGGTTGGTGGCGGCTTTATGAAAGCTTTTGTTAATTTTAGAAATAACGGTGGATTTAACTTAGGCAATAGAAAAGGTTTTCTTCAGGCAATAGAAGAGTGTAAGCAGGCAAAGAATCTTGTTGGAGATCTCATATCTCGCAACACGGGCACGAGCCTGAGATCACAATCTCAGCTCTTAGAACATCTCATATGTTCCGTGACATTCAAAACGTTCCGGAGCCTCAATTCTAAGCCGTAATGCATGACGCACTAAACTATCAAGTAGTCATCGAAACGTGCCTGTCAGATGTTCACAACATCTACAGACGACACTAGAGGGGGTGGCGCACCAAGCGGTGCATTAAGGTCATAAGCCTTCTGTGCAGCAATGAGGACAATCCTCAGATCACGGACCCAGTCCGCAATATTTCTATCAACAGCTTTCAACTCTATTTCTCTAGGAACATATAAAAATTTAAGCGAGCTACAGCGCGAGCTAGTAATCTACAACATAATTTGCAAAGACACTATTGACTATGTTCATGATAGTGAGTTCAATTAATCATATTACTTAAGAACTCCCACTCAAATTGACATCCCTCCGATCATTCGAGTGATACATGATCCAAATTCACCAACTCAAGTCCGATCATCACGTGAGTTGAGGTGGCTGCAATGGTGAACATCATTATGTTGATCATATCTACTATATGACTCATGTTCGACCTTTTGGTCTCTTGTGTTCCGAGGCCATGTCTGTACATGCTAGGCTCGTCAAGTTTAACCCGAGTGTTCTGCGCGTGCAAATCTGGCTTGCACCCGTTGTATGTGAACGTAGAGTCTATCACACCCGATCATCACGTGGTGTCTCAACACGACGAACTTTCGCAACGGTGCACACTCGGGGAGAACACAATTTTATCTTGAAATTTAAGTGAGGGATCACCTTATAATGCTACCATCGTACTAAGCAAAACAAGGTGCATAATAGGATTAACATCACATGCAATTCATAAGTGACATGATATGTCCATGAACTTGTGCTTTAGATCTCCATCTTGAAAGCACCGGCATGATCTTCATCGTCACTGGCACGACACCATGATCTCCATCATCTTGATCTCCATCAACGTGTCGCCATCGAGGTTGTCACGCCCTGCATGCTTCTACTACTATTGCTACCATTTAGCGATAAAGTAAAGCATTACATAGCGCTTAATGATTGACTCGCAGGTCATACAATAATTAAAGACAACCCTATGGCTCCTGTCGGTTGCCGTACTCATCGACATGCAAGTCGTGAAGTCCTATAAATCACATGATCATCTCATACATCACATATATCACATCATGTAATTGGCCATATCACATCACAACATACCTTGCAAAAACAAGTTAGACGTCCTCTAATTGTTGTTGCATGTTTTACGTGGCTGCTACGGGTATCTAGGAAGAACGATTCTCACCTATGCATAAACCACAACGGTGATACATAGATTGCTTTTCAACCTTCTCAAGGACCTCCTTTGTCGGATCTAATCCAACTAAAGTGAGAGAAACTGTCACCCGCAAGCCATCTAAGCAACAAGTTGCGTCGAAGGAACCGGTCTCTCGTAAGCGTACGAGTAATGTTGGTCCGGGCCGCATCATCTCACAATCCCACTGAACCAAAATCCGACCAAGGGAGGAAGCAATCTAAGCATCAACGCCCACAAACCTTTTGTGTTCTACTCGAGATCTCATCGAACCATCAATCTAGCTCTGATACCGCTGTTGGGGAACGTTGCATGGGAAACAAAAAATTTCCTACGCACACGCAAACCTATCCATGGTGATGAGCATCTACGAGAGGGAGAGTGGATCTACATACCCTTGTAGATCGCTAAGTGGGAAGCGTTAAGAAACGCGGTTGGTGTAGTCGAACATCTTCGCGATCCAAATCGCCGAGCGTCCCGCGATCTCATCACGATCCGTCCCGCGATCCAATCACGATCCGTCCCGTGAACTCATCATGATCCGTCCCGCGATCTCATCACGATTCGTCTCACGATCTTGATCACGATCTGTCCCGTGAACTCATCATGATTCGTTCCGCGATCTCATCACGATCCGTTCCGCGATCTCATCACGAACTGTCTCGCGATCTCGATCACGGTCCTTCCGATCTAGCGCCGAACGGACAGCACCTCCGCGTTCAGCACACGTGCAGCTTGATGACGATCTCCACCGTCTTGATCCAGCAAGAGGGGGTGGAGAGGAGAGAGAGTTCACCGGCAGTGTGACGGCGCTCCGGTGGGGCTTCGCCTAAGCGCTGCAGAAATCCGATCTAGAGGAGCACCGGTGAAACGGGTAGCACGTGGGCGTAAGTTGTGTGCAAAACCCTAGCTATCCACCAATATATATAGGAGGAGAGGAGGGGAAGAGGGGCTGGCGCACAAGTCCCCTTAGGGGAGTTGGCCGGCCAAGGTGGGAGCAATCCTACTCCTACTCCAATCCTAGTTGGAGTAGGATTGCTTCCTATTGGCTGATTTTTCCCTTTTCTCTTTAGGACTTCCTCTCCCTGCACCATGGGCCTTTGTGGCTGTTTCCACAGCCCACTAAGGGCTGGTTATTATTCTCCCACAGCCCATGGACCTCTTGGGGTCGAAATACCCCTCCCGGAGGTCCCCCGGTACACTACCGGCACTCCCGGTACACTACCGATGAGCCCGAAACTTTTCCGGCGACCAAACTGGGACTTCCTATATATGAATCTTTACCTCCAGACCATTCCGGAGATCCTCGTGACGTCCAGGATCTCATCCGGGACTCCTAACAAACTTCGGTCACCACCATACATAACTCTACACTACCGAAACGTCACCGAACCTTAAGTGTGCAGACCCTGCGGGTTCGAGAACTATGTAGACATGACCGAGACACCTCTACGGTCAATAACCAATGGCGGGACCTGGACATCCACATTGGTTCCTACATATTCTACGAAGATCTTCATCGTTCGAACCTCTGTGTCAAGGATTCAATTAATCCCGTATAACGTTCCCTTTGTTCTTTGGTATGTTACTTGCCCGAGATTCGATCGTCGGTATCTCCATACCTAGTTCAACCTCGTTACCGGCAAGTCTCTTTACTCGTTCCGTAATACAAGATCCCGCAACTAACAATTAGTCACATTGCTTGCAAGGCTCATTGTGATGTTGTATTACCGAGTGGGCCCTGAGATACCTCTCCGTCACACGGAGTAACAAATCCCAGTCTCGATCCATGCCAACTCAATAGACACCCTCGGAGATACCTGTAGAGAACCTTTATAGTCACCCAGTTACATTGTGACGTTTGATACACACAAGGCACTCCTCCGATATCCGTGAGTTGCATGATCTCATGGTCATAGGAACATATACTTGACATGCAGAAAACAGTAGCAATAAACTGACACGATCATATGCTATGTTTGTAGTTTGGGTCTTGTCCATCACATCATTCCCCTAATATCCCGTTATCAAATGATATCTCATGTCCATGGCTAGGAAACCTTAACCATCCTTTGATCAACGAGCTAGTCCATTAGAGGCATACTAGGGACATGGTTTTGTCTATGTATCCACACATGCATTTAAGTCTCCGATCAATACAATTATAGCATGGATAATAAACGATTACCATGAACAAGGAAATATGATAATAACTAATTTATTATTGCCTCTAGGGCATATTTCCAACAGTAGGGGCTTCCACTTGAGTTGATGAAGTACTTTGCTTCACCTCCATGGGACGAATCTTGCCGATTGGTAGATCTAGAATAGCTTCCGAAGGGTCTTTATCACCTACATCATTTGGCAATTGTTCGACTTGCGAACCATTAGATTCATCAAACTTCACATCTACTGTCTCTTCAACTTTTCGAGTGAAGTTGTTGTAGACACGGTAAGTTTGAGAGTTCGATCCGTAACCAAGTAGGAATCCTTCATGAGATTTAGGAGAAAATTTAGTACGACGATGCTTATCAAGAATGTAGCACTTTGAGCCAAATACCCGAAAGTATCCGACTTGGGGTTTGTTACCGGTGAGTAGCTCGTATGCCGTTTTACCGAGAAGCTTGTGCAAGTAAAGTCGGTTTGTGGCATGACATGCTGTTTCAACGGCTTCTGCCCAAAAGTGTCTTGGCGTCTTGTATTCGTCAATCATCGTTCTTGCCATCTCAATGAGCATCCGATTCTTCCTCTCAACAACTCCATTTTTTGAGGTGTGTACATAGCCGAGAACTGATGTGATACACCTTTGTCAAGAAAGGTATCCACATGGGTGTTCTTGAACTCCGATCTGTTATCGCTCCAAACCTTCTTGATCTTCACTTCAAACTGATTTTGCGCTTTGCGAGCGAAATTCTTGAAGATCTTTTGAACCTGTGACTTATCATCAAGAAAGAATACCCACGTAAATCTGGAAAAATCATCAACTATAACTAGACCATAGGAATTTCCACCGAGACTCTTGGAAGCATTAGGATCAAAAAGATCCATGTGAAGTAACTCGAGGGGTCTCCTAGTAGTCATGATATTCTTAACGGGATGACTTCCACCTACTTGCTTTCCATCTTGACAAGCACTACAAAGTCTATCTTTGTCAAAAATAACATATTTAACACCAAGTATATGATCACCTTTGATAAGCTTGTCTAAATTACGCATGCCAACATGTCCTAGTCTTCTATGCCAAAGCCACCCTTTAGAAGATTTTGCAATAAGACAAGTACAAGGTTTGGATCTCTTAGTGAAATCAACAATGTATAGATCACCTCTACGGAAACCGGTAAAGACCATTTTATGATTATCTTGACGAAACACTTGGCAATCTACTTTCGTGAATAACACATTGAAACCGAAGTCGGCAAGTCTAGATATGGAAAGAAGATTGTATCCAAGGGATTCAACAAGCATAGCATTTTTAATAGAGATATCATGGGATATGGCCACCTTACCAAGGCCAAGTATGTTACCTTTAGAGTTATCTCCAAACGTTACGTATCTTCGTGGTCCATGGTTTGGTGTGATCTCTTCGAACATCTCTCTATCTCCGGTCATACGATCGGTACATTCGCTATCGAGAATCCACTCTTTTCCATCGGACATGTAATCCTTAAAGTTTGCCATTAGACTTAGATTCTTCATGATCTTTTCATGCTCGATGTCGAACAACTCATCTTCATCATAGTAGCCATGTTCCACAATGTCATCATCAAGTGGGAAATCCTCATCATAAAGAACAAGAGATTCGTTAGAATTGTGATCATGACAATGTTCAAGTTTGTGAATATGAATGGATTCAAATATAATGTTTTTTATAGTGGTGGCATCTCCTTTAGCATGCATAAGATCACGGTGCTCAAATGGGCATTAATAAAGTTTTGATCACTAGGCTTCATTTTGTGAAAAGCAACCATTTTATGAAGAATTTCATCAAGATTTCCTAATGAAAGATTTGGATATCATTTCTCGAAATCAGTCCACAAGGTATAGGCACATGCAAAGTTCTTCAATTGAGAAAGCACGAATCTTGGTAAACCTCTAACAATAAGATTGATAGTTCTTAGGTTACCAAGCATGTTAATTTCCTCTTCGTGTGTGGGATGCAATTCAACAATTGGGAGCACATAGGGGTTTTCAATATATTTTGTCAAATGGAATTTATCAAATAGATCAATCATGGAATTCTTCCATTGACTATAGTACTCTCCATCGAGAATAGGCACTCTACAACTCAAACTCTCTATACTAGACACATCCATCTTCCTCCACGGTGATTAAATCGAAGCACTAGAGACCAATGCTCTGATACCACTTGTAGGATCACTAGAAGAGTGTCTAGAGGGGGGGTGAATCGACTACTAGCAGGAATTTAAAACCTAACCTTTTCCCAAGTTAATTGGTTGGCAGATTTTAACAGTTTTTGCAAGTCTAGCACGTCTAACAACCCTACACATGCATGTCTACAAATATGGCAGCGGAAAGTAAAGACATTGCACATGAAGTAAAGAGATGAGATAGGAAGATCAAACGCAATAGGAGACAAAAATATTTTTTCCCTGGTTCCGATAGGTGGTGCTATCGTATGTCCACGTTTATGGAGTCTTCAACCCACGGAGGGTAATGGTCGTGAGAGTCCACGGAGGGCTCCACCCATAAGGGTCCACGAAGTAGCAACCTTGACTATTCCATATGGCTTCCGTCCACAAAGGACTAGCCTCACTATGGGTAGATCTTCACGAAGTAGGCGATCTCCTTGCCCTTACAAACTTCTTGGTTCACTCCACAACACGAAGTAGGAGGCTCCCATGCGACACCTAACCAATCTAGGAGGCACCACCCTTCAAAAGGTATAGGCTCGGTAATGACGATGAACTCCTTGCTCTTGTGCTTCAAGATGATAGACTCCTCAACACACAATCACTCTCTCACAGATTTGGCTTGGTGGAAGAGATGGGATTAGTGGAAAGCATCTTGGGGAGGATAGAAATCAAGATCCATATGGTTGGAGTGGAAGATCTTGATCTCAACACAAGGGTAGGTGGTTCTCTCTCAGAAAATCTGATAGGATAGGTATGGAATAGTTCTGAGTGCTTCTCTTTCGAGTAGGTAGTGGTGGAGGAGTATATATAGGCATCCCCAAAAATCCAACCGTTACACACAAAATGACCAACTCGGTGACATCGATGTGTTAATCTCGGTGGTACCGAAGTGATCAAAAGGTGGCAACTTTTGAATCTCGGTGAGATCGATATATGAAACTTGGTTGCACCGATAAGGTGACCAACGGTCAGATTTCCAAACTCGGTGATGCCGACCCAACAATCTCGGTGGTACCGAAAATATGAATTTGCATAACAGAAAGTTGGCAACCTAAACTCGGTGGCACCAGTATGGAATCAGTTGCACCGAAGTGGCTAGGGTGTGGCTGAGTCTGTCTAGGTTCTGGAATCGGTGGCATCGGGATAGGAATGCCCCAAAAATCCAACCGTTACACACAAAATGACCAACTCAGACCGATGTGTTACTCTCGGTGGTACCGAAGTGATCAAAAGGTGGAAACTTTTGAATCTCGGTGAGATCGATATATGAAACTTGGTTGCACTGATAAGGTGACCAACGGTCAGATTTCCAAACTCGGTGATGCCGACGCAACAATCTCGGTGGTATCGAAAATGTGAATTTGCATAACAGAAAGTTGGCAACCTAAATTCGGTGGCACCAGTATGGAATCAGTTGCACCGAAGTGGCTAGGGTGTGGCTGAGTTTGTCTAGGTTCTGGAATCGGTGGCACCGGGATAGGAATGTTGGTTGCACCGATTTTGAATGTTTGGCTATAGACAAACTTTGGTGGGAGAGCTTGTGGATGTTTTTGGTGACTATCACTTGTGCACGTATGAGCATTTTGTTCACCAACAAAACCTTACCCCCTTTTAATAGTATTGGCTTTCCTATGGACTCAAAGTGATTTCTCACGAATGTAAAATGTAGAGTCCTCTTGCTTGAAGTTTGGCCAACCTATTTCCTTGCATCTTGGGGTAATTCCACAATCTCCACAATCCTTTTGCCAACCCAACTCTCCATGGACTATTATCTGACATACACTAGATAGAGGTGTTAGTCCAAGAGACAATGTATGTTGTCAAGAATTATCAAAACCACCAAGGGAGCATGTTGTGATTTCACCAGTGACCCCATTTCTCACCGGCGCGGCCTTAGACAGGGTGCCCCTTTCACCATTCCTGTTCATTTTAGCCATCGCCCCACTGCACCATCTGATTAGGGAGGCAGCAGAACAACATATACTAGAGCCAGTCCCGGGCCGAGAACTGCATATTGGCGTGAGCTTATACGCTGACAACACAGTCATTTTCGTTAACCCTCATCGGCAGGAGGTAGACAACCTAATGAGCATCCTACATGACTTTGATGGCGCCACAGGCCTCTACATAAACTGAGCGAAATCTTTTGTCGTAGTTTTTCGGGGCTCTGTCGTAGTTTTTCTAATGAAGTACCTTGGCCTACCAGTGATGACAGGTTGGCTGCATCTTGTGCACATGAAGTTCATCATACACATGATCAAAGCTTAGCTACCAGGATGGAAGTGCAAGCTACTGCCGATCTCAGGCCGGTGCGTGCCGGTGTGTTGCGTGCTTAGCACAATGTTGACATTCTTGATAACTATGTTGCGGGCACCAAAGAAACTATTCAAGGAGGTGGAAAAGTGTCGGAGGAGATTCTTATGGTGATAAGATGAGGAGATATCAAGTGGTACTTGCAAGGTCAACTGTCCAACGATGTGCTCGCCAATGGCAAACCACGATCTCGACATCCACGAGCTACAGTGTTTCAGCCACGCCCTGCGCCTCAGATGGTTGTGGTGCACCTGGCAGCACTCGGATCGCCGATGGGTGGATTCGGAAATACCATATGGAATGGAGGGCAGATCTCTCTTTGCAGCGGAAATAACAATGACAGTAGGCAACAAAGAATTTGGATCCTTCTGGCACTCCTCCTGGGAACGACCAGCCACCTTGCACTATAATTTCCGGCGCTCTTCACGCACTGGTGGAGGAAAAACAGAACAATGGCCCAGGCGCTGGCTGCCGTGACCTGGATCAAGGACCTAGCCCATGACCGTGCACATGACCTGCTTATAGACTTGCTTAGTTTCACATGGCCATCCGGGGAGCGGAATCAAGGCTAGAAGAGGGGTGCAAGACACGATCACTTGGAACTGGGAGAGCTCTGGCCACTACTCCACACGATCAGCTTACACGATGCAATTCATGGGTCAAGTGACCTCCACATTCGATCAGGATAGTTTGGGTACCAGGGAAGATAAAGATGTTCACCTGGCTACTGTTTCAAAACAAGTTATCATACAATGACATGCTACAACCGAGGGGATGGGCCAACAACTATTTTTTCCAACTATATATGAAAAATATCGAGTCAACCAAGCATCTGTTCTAGGAGTGCACCAAGGCACATGAGATACGGTCGAAGATTGGGGAATATCAGGGATGTTTTGTCTTGATACGTCTCCCACGTATCGGTAGTTTATGAAGTATTCATGCCAATATTCTACAACTTCTATATACTTTTGGCAACATTTTATATTATTTTTGGGACTAACTTACTTATCCAGTGCCTAGTGCCAGTTCCTGTTATTTGTTTGTTTTTTGTTTCGCAGAATAACCATATCAAACAAAGTCCAAACGCGATAAAAATTTAGGTAGATTTTTTGGGAATATATGTCAATTTTGGGAAGAGGAATCAACGCAATAAGATGCCCGAGGGGACCACGAGGCAACAGGGCGTGAAAAGGGGGGTGCCTGTGCCCTACTAGCTCGTGCCTCCCCCTTAAGTCGGTTGGGACCCTTCTTTCGCCGCAGGAAATGTATTTTTCCGATAAAAATCCCCTCAAAATTTCAGCCCGATCGGTGTTACATATCTTCAAATATTTAAGAAAGGATGAAGGTCCAGAAAATAGAAGCGAAAACAGGAGAGAAACAGAGAGAGAGAGAGAGAGAGAGAGAGATCCAATCTCGGAGGGGCTCTCGCCCCTCCGGGTGCCATGGAGGCCAAGGACCAGAGGGGTGGACCTCTCCCCATCTAGGGAGAGGCCATGCAGGAGGAAGCCTAAGGGGGGAGACTATCTCCCTGTTACTTCTGGTGGCACTGGAATGTTGCCGGGGGGAGAGGGGGGCATCACCGCGGTGATCATCTTCATCAAAGTCACTGTCTTCATCACCTTCCTCATCTCTTTTCAGCGGTCCGCTCTCCCACACTCCGCTGTAATCCCCTACTTGAACATGGTGTTTCATGCCACATATTATTAATCAATGTTGTGTTGCCATCCTAGTATGTTTGAGTACATCTATGTTATTCTTTGTTTGATGATCTTGATTTGTTTGACTGTATGTTTTATTTTGGTGCTGTCCTATGGTGCCCTCCATGCCACACCCGCATGAGGGAATTCTCTCTGTAGGTTGTTTCAATACGTTCATGATTCGCTTACAGTGGGGGGCTAGAGTGACAGAATCCTACAATCGAGTAAGGGTATTGTTGTGTATGGGAGTAAAGGGGACTTGATGTTTAATGCTATGGTTGGGTTTACCTTAATGATATCTAGTAGTTGCAGATGCTTGCTAGAGATCCAATCATAAGTTCATATGATCCAAGTACGGAAAGTATGTTAGCTCATGCCTCTCCCTCATATAAAATTTCAAGAATGATTACCAATTGAGGGAGTCCTGGATTAAGGGGTCCTCGGGAAGCCAACCAGTTTCTTATGGGTCGGACTGTATGGGCCGCTTACCGTACATTGGATCGATCGAAGGCCCTGTCTCTAGGAAGGAAGCTTTGGGAATCGTGGCTTGTCCTCCACATTTAATGTAGATAATAGGCATGTTTATCTCTTCGGCGTGTAACCGACCATGTGTAAACCATAGATACCCTCGGCGTCTATATAAGCCAGAGGGTTTTAGGTTGTAGCCACAGAACAACTCATCTAGGGTTTAGCTATTCGATCTCCAGGTAGATCAATTCTGTAACCCGCATATCATCAATACAATCAAGCAGGACGTAGAGTATTACCTCCATAGGAGGGACCGAACCTGGGTAAACCTTGTTTCCTTCGTCTCCTGTTACCATCGATCCCAGTCTCATAGTTTGGGACCCCCAGCCGAGATCCGCCGGTTTTGACACCGACATTGGTGCTTTCATTGAGATTTCCGCTATGAGCGCCCAAGGAATCGTGTCTCGCCTTGTCATCAAGGAAGAGGTCCGCAACATGGACACTTTCGTCCCCGGACAGATCTTTGCCTTTGGCAGCGTTGTGCTGCACGCCGCCCCGGCCGGCCATCTAGGCCGTGTCAAAAGCTTCGCCCCTGGTCAAGAGGTCAGATTCAGAAACCTAGAGTTCTCCGTAGATCCTAGGGGTGACTTGTCACTAACCGGGCTCGCAGTCTCGCCTGCCATGCCCGGTGACTCCGAGGCTTTAACCTCGAGTTCCTTTTTCGGTCACGCCCACGGGGTTAACCTTAGCGATGGCTCGACTCCTAGTACGAATCCGGCCATAGTGCCAGAGGACCAGATACTTGTTCTTGCCGAACACTCCACTCGCCTGGACACATCGGAAATCAACTCTGAAAGCTCTGAACAGTTTGACCCGATCGAGCTCTCGACATTCAACGAGGCCCTAGATCGGATCTCGTCGATGAAGATTACCGATGACCCAACCCTGATCTATGCTCAGATTGGCTACAGAGTGGGTCAGGACGAATTTATCGAGCCACCCACCACCCACTTGATAGACACAGTCAAAGACTTAACCGACATGCTGGACTATGCCTCCGAGGAGGGAGAATACATGGATGAAGAGGATTGCACTCCCACCCCCGTTAACATCGGGCGATGGGCTGCCACCTACACATACGATGTCTACATGGTGGACACTCCTGCCACTAACGGCGGAAACACGCCTAAGAACGATGGCGACAAGTCGGGCAACGCGCCGTCAAGGTGCCAGAAGCCGCATAAGCGGTCAAAAGGCAAAAAGGGAAGCAAAGCTATCATCGAAACCAGGGACAGAGATACCCCGGAGGACCTAGGCACCCCGATATCCCCAAACACCCGCTAGAGGGCCAGGAGAAGCCTGAAGACCAGCGCAACCCTGATGACTTCAACGATTCTGAGGACGATAACTACCTCCCTCCTGTAGAGGAGGAGGACATCCCGGAAGCCGATGATTTCTACATCCCTGATAATCTCGAGGATCAGGAGCTATTTAGGAAACAACTCATAGCCAGGACCCGCATCCTGAAAGCAAAAGAACGGCAACTTAAAGCCGAACAAGATGACCTCAATGATCGATGGACCAAAGTCCTCTCAGCCGAGGAAGGGTATGGTACCGGTCTGTCAGACCAACCTAAGAGGTATCCATGCAGAACGTTGCTGCCACAATTTGACGACGAGCTCACTGATACTCCGTCTCCCAAACATACCCCATACGACAAGTGAGACCACCCTCCTCGAGGACGAGACACGATGGCTGACGACACCGATTATAGGCCGGTGATGCCCCGAATACGGGGAAAGGAGCCATTATAGCCCAATGACAGGTTCGACCTGCGAGATGACCTTGGCCATAGAGCAAGTCATACAAGATCCATCTACGGATCCAGAGGTTACTCACCTGATAGACGGGAAGGTTACAGACCATGGCTTGACCGCAACAATAGAGGCCAGGAATGAAACCGGTCTAGAACATACGCCGAATACCAGCGTGACATAGCTCGGGTCAGAGGCGCCACTCACCCACTGTGTTTCATGAACGAGGTGATGCAGCATCAGTTCCCAAAGGGGTTTAAACCCGTGAACATAGAGCAGTACGATGGGACAACTGACCCAACCATATGGATTGAGGACCTCCTCCTCCACATCCACATGGCTCGACGAGATGATCTCCACACCATCAAATATCTCCCCCTAAAACTGAAGGGGCCAGCTCAATACTGGTTAAACAGCTTCCCCGAAAACTCCATTGGATGCTGGGAAGACCTAGAGGATGCATTCGGATCTAACTTCCAGGGAACCTATCTTCGGCCGCCGGATTCCTCTGACCTAAGCAACGTCGTTCATAACCCCGGAGAGTCTGCGCGGCAATTCTGGAATCGATTCTTGATCGAGAAAAACCAGATTGTCGACTGCCCGGACGCTGAGGCAATAGCCTCCTTCCGGCATAATATTTGGGGTGAACGGCTGGCTCACCAGCTCGGCCAGGATAAACCTTGGACTATGTCGGCCCTCACATCACTCATGACCTGCTTTTGCGCAGGCGAACATAATTGGTTGGCAAGATGCCTCCACAATTCCGAAGATCCCAGAACCTCTGAAGTTCTGGACGTGTCGGGACCCCGATCCTAAGCCATAAGAACCGAGCCTATAACACATCACATCACTTTGCGGCCTCACGCACGGTTATCTCCATGGCTACCACCTTACCTGGGCCGGGACCATTTGCGTCTTTTGGCTCACGTGTGTGAATGTGTCGCTAGCATTCAAATGACAGAGAACCCAGGTCGACATGACTAGTCATAGAACCCAAGTGGCACATCCGTACAGGGACATGCATACATAACCCAGCAATGCAGGTGTCGATCTCTAGCGTGTGTAGACGAGTCATAGCTAGCTACAAGGACTCCATTACGCCGTGGAACATAAATGTCATCACTACACGTAGACGAGTCGTAGCATGCTACAGGGACTCCATTACACTACGAGACATTTCCCCGAAGGGACAGACACAACAACAAAGAAGGATACATGTCGGTCAATTAATGTGTCCGGAGCAGTAGCAAGCTACCAAGGCTCGATGGAAGCACAAAGAGGCATTTCCCCGTAAAGAGTACTACTAAAGGCACACGACTAGGTGTCAAATCCCACACATACCAATGCATTTCAAATATACACACAATATGCACGATATGTGTAGATATAACATGGCATCACAACATAACTCTATGACTCAAGTATTTGTTAAAGACTTATAAGAGCCAACATAGTGTGGTAATACAAATAGGGGTCACATGACCCAACACTCAAGTCATACAAACAACAAGCGGAAGCAAAACATGTTTGGGTACAGACTTCTACTAAAAGTGGCTGGAGGAGCCTGAAAAAGGTACAACGACCCTACCAAAGGAACTAGACCTCTGTCTGGGATTCCCAAGCTAATCCTGTCAACATCGAACTTCACGTCATAACAATCACTAATGAGAATGATGTCTCCTCTGCAAAAACATAAATTAAGCAACCATGAGTACAAAGGTACTCAGCAAGACTTACATCAGAACTATCTACATATGCATCAGTATCAATGAAGGGGGTTGTGGGGTTTATTGCAGCATGCCAGCTTTGACTCTTGGCTAACCAGTACTACGACTACGAGTACTTTCTTTGAGATGGGATAGCACACACGAGTCCACATATTCTCCAAATCAATACACCACTATGGATCCACTCTCGTCTCCCTACAAGAAGGCCATCCATAGCACTCACGCTTCTCTTGCGTATTTAAGAAGTATCATTCCACTTGTCTATGAACCACATAAGCAATCCAAGAAGTCCATATCAGAGGACGCGGCTATTCGAACACATTCATAACCACGACCGTCAACCACACAAGACCCTAGTTCAGGCTTATCGCCTATTTGAGACTGAACCCGCAAGGAAGTCCGTCCGAAGTTTCCTCTACGGCCCCAAACAATGTGCGTAGGGTTCCACAAGTCCACCGTTCGGGTGACACTTGGTACACCGTGCCACTATGTTTGTACCGCATCATAGCACACCCCATCGGGCAACGCAATGCATGTCCACCAACACTTTTCCTACAAACACCAGAAACTAGTTGCAACTCCTGGACAGAGGTCTAGGAGATTAATAAGCCGAGAGAGGTCGAGTTACCGGAGCCCAATGTGTGGTAGTATCTTGTCTTGGATAACATACACAGAACACAGTTCTTAAGGCCGGTCCCAACGAGACAACCCGCCATGTACTCCTACATGGCCTCTCTCGGTACCTTTACCAAATCGTGTTCACACACTTAGCTCTCACACAGAAGGACATGAACATTGCCATTCTGATTCATCACCCAGATGGATCAGACCCGACATGACACGACTCTAAGCATAGCAGGCACAGTAAGCAAGCATGGATGAGTAAGCACAACAAGGCTCAAGCGGTTGCTACTCGTGCTAAGTGGTTTCAACTATTTACTGTGGCAAAGACAGGCCATGCAAAGGAATAGGTTCAACTACCGATAAAATGTAACAGTTGAATCGTTATTGTCCTAATGCAGTAAGAGAGAGCAGAAGTGAGATAATGGGTTCATATCAGTATGCTCAAGGGGGGGTGCTTTCCTGTCACTTCTGAAGATAGCAACGAGTCTTGTTTGGTGACAACAATCACAACGTCGGAACCATCGTCTAACGAGAAGGAATAGCACTGACAAAACAAGAAAGATACACATTCAATGCAATGCAACAAACATGATGTATGATATGGCATGTTATAGTACTGAATTTACCTAATACAATATTTAGCCATATTAATTGAAGTGGAATTCAAATATGCATCAAATTTCAACTCCAAACTATTTATCAAATTTTCCCTAATCGTCATTTGTCCTACTTAGTGATTATAACTTTCTCAAACATGCATGAACATGGCATAAACAGATTCTTTGGATTTTTCTGATTATTTTTCATATATATTTTTTTCATCTGAGCTACAAATTATTTTCTATGATTTTTTGAAGTTTTAAGCATTTTCTGAAATAAATAAATCATTTATAATTTATTTTAATTCCAGAAAGTATATATTGCGTCAGCATGACATCAACCTAGCATCAGCAGGTCAACACGGCCGGTCTTGGTCAAACCTGACCAATAGGGCCCACAGGCCAAAGACCCACGGCTAGCTTGTGCCACTGCCAGGTGGGTCCATTCAACGACCGCGTCAAAAAGTCAAATCTGACGGATGGGTCTACTTGGTTTAAACTAATCTTAACCAGAGAATTAATCGGGGTTAATTATCTAATGTGGGTCCCACAAGTCATTCTCTCAGGGACTGGTTAACTAGGTCATTAGGGCCTAATCTAATGGCCGCCACATCGGCCACCGGAGTTTAGTCACCGGCGACCACACACAACGGCGGCGGGCGCGTCGGGATTTGGCCACAGGGCATCGTTCGGTGCGCCGGATGGCGCGTTTGAACGAGGGGACGATGTCGCATCCAACGGTGGTCTCAGCCAGAGCCGGGGCTGTTGGAACCGACGATGACAACGACTATTGCGGCGGTCGGAGCTCGGCCTCGAGTGGGCGGAGGCGAAAGGGCACTAAGGGGCTACCTAATGGGCTCAGAAGCTTCCTCGAAGCTCCAGGAGCTCGCTAGCGTGCTCGTATGCGAGGCACAGGAGCTCTGGCCATGGCAGCGTCTTGGCCGGCAGCGACTGGCTTCGGCCATGGTGGTCCTACCACGTAGCGGAAGGAAATGACCGAGGGGCTAAGGGGGAAACATTCGTCAGCTCACCGCGGTTTAGTTGGCACAAATGGCGAGGCCGGGGAGGCGCTGGTTGCAGCAAATCGACGACGGCGGTTGACGGAGCTGGAGGTTGAAGACGAAGTCGAGGCGGCTCTGTAGGGTGTCTCCTGCCGGTTTTCTTCATCGGAGAGTAGTAGGGCATCGAGGCGGAGCGGCTTGACTCACTAGAGGGGTTGGAGGAGGCCCGTGGCCACGATGAACAGTGATGACGTGCTCGGTTCCGAGGTGGAAGACGAGAGGGAGGAAGGGAAAAGGAGCACGGAGAGAGGGGATAGACCCGGAGCCTCGTCGACGTCTTCTAGGGCATGGGATAAGGGTGGAGGATGTGCCTCCAGCGGAAAGCAGGAGGTGGCATGGCCGACCCCGTGTCGTATCTCTCCCTCTTCCTACTCGCAGAGTTTGAAGACACAGGCAAGGTGGGCTGGCCTCGTCTACAGTACGGGCCGGGTAAGTTTTCCTTTTTTAAAATTCTATTTTCTATTATTTGCTCTGTGTTTAACAATGTTTGGGGAAAACCTAAAAACAAAAACCCTGGAATTTATTCTGGGGTGTAAGTATATTATTGCTAAGCCCCATAATAAGTTTTAGCATTTTTGGAAACAATAAAATATTTATAGTCATTTAATTATGATTTTCAGATGCATTCATGATTTATTTAAAAGGACAAAAATAATTGTTTAGAAGTTCAGCACCCGTGGTATGTTGTTTCCAACATTTATCAGAAATGGTGAACATTTTTTAAGGCCATTTGGAATCATTGAAAATCTTAGCTAATTGAAAAAGTTTGAATAATGGAGTGCTAGGGTTTTGACAATCCCCATTTCAAAAACAGTTGAATTTAAACATGATGCCATGATGGTTAATGCAATGACAAACAATGGCTAGCTAGGGCTATGACAACTCACCCCCACTAAACAAGAATCTCGTTCCGACATTCAGGCATAGAGTAAGAGGACAGAGGGGATGCTAACTACCACAATCTTCACGATCCAAGTGCCCTCCTCGCAGCTATTGATTCATTGCATCATGCCGCCCTTGACATCTTGCTCTCGAGATCTTCATCTAAACACATGAACAATGGGAATAGGAAAGCTCTACAGGATTCGATCTTCTCGAAGATCAGACATCTCATGATCATCTCATGGAATGAGACATAAGAACGTCTCTTGAGATGAGATACAAAACACAATTAGATAACAATGGAATGGAGCATATGACGGAAGTGAAATTGGTAGGCAACAATTCCACGCTTAATAAGATAGAGCATGGGTTTCAAAGTAGCAAGGAGTTAGTTTCCCTTTATACCATCACGAGCACCTTAGGGAAGGTGACTCGTAGGATTATCCCTTAGGTGGCTAAAAGAATTACTTACAGAGATCATTGAAACTCTTCATAACAGCCTAAGGCAATTCGCAAATGATCGTTTGAAGGAATTTGAGCGAATGGCATACCCAAATCGGAAAGGGAGCTAGAGTTATAAAGCAACTCAGCAACACAAGGCACATTCCAAATGATGCCGAAGATATAACCCAGTGTCTAAGCATGCTCTCAACAACTTGAGCATTTCCATATTCATCAAGGTTTTACCAACATATGTGCCAAGGATCCTGGCAACACCTCATACTACCATGATGAATAATGATGGAGGATGCAGATGCAAAGGAAGACAACATTGTCTCAGATTTCACCTTAGCTATGCCAAGGAGTTGAAATCTGGATGATTGATCGAGAGACATTTAGCACTTTGCTTCTAATGTTCTCCTTTATGTACTAGCATAACCCAAGCATAGATAACATTTGGTATCTAGAACATCAAGTATAGGTCGGACTTCAGGATCTCAAGGGGTCCATGAAGAATAACTTCTAAAATAAGTCATACAAAGTCCTCATGGGGAAATGGCTGATGTTGCTGATACAAGATACTATAATAATAGGTCTTCCAGCTAGGTGTGTTGGCCTCAACATCACTTCACCAGGTTACAGAGAGACCAATATTATAATTCTTGGGAAATGTTCCAACCATTACGTCTGCCTGAGATTCAGATATGGTTGGTGTCAGGATATTCCAGACTTAGTATGCCTGGAAAGGAAGGCTTTGTAACACAAATCGATGAGATGATGTTGCGAGATTCTCAGAAAATGAACCGCAGAAGCCAACTCCAAAACATGAGCTGGATTGCAAGACTCACATGGGCACAACAAGACCACATGGAATTCTTACAACAAAACACCACCAAGTTCGGGTTACGAACCATCATTAGGGAATAGCGAAGTCCTTACATAAGTCTGAATTAGCTCTTAAGAAAGAACTTCTTTTTCTTGAACAATTCAATCAGTGGCTTGGTGTGCTAGGAGTTACATGTGGATTGGAGGCCGCAAGTCTACCGACCCATAGAACACTTCACATGTGCATGACTGATTTGGGATGATTCGAAAGGGAGCAAAATCAACTTTCTCGAATTCACAGCGACAACTTGCATCCAATGCACATGAACTAAGAGGGGGTCACTCCTTACACCTAACATATACCTCATGTACATGACACGAAGATATTGCCTACAAAGTTTCCAACACCAACTTAATGTCCATCATGAATCATGGGATAGACGAGAATGTTGCCGATGAGCTCAACAACAATTCATCAAGGTATCCAAATGGATGGAATTACACAACTGTGAGAACAAGATGATAACATTGGTCAGAACAAAAGATATAACGGTGTATGCTCGAGGATACATCCACAAGTAAAACAACATTAGGAAGATCTTTGGTTCTAATTTTGATTTGACGATAGCCCATACTCAAACCAAAGGTTGAACAAGACAATAGGTGCAACAATTCATCACAAGGATCAATTGATGAAGATATCATCTGTCTTGAACACCCACACAAGATATTCCTTTGGAAATAACTAAGTCAGGAAAAGCTTTTATCTTCCAACTCTCCAAGTTGTTGTTTAGCTTAACCAACTAGTTCAAGGGTATCCAACACAGATTCTTGGAAAAAGGATGGTTTATAGAAAAATCATCTTGATCTCGAACTCAACATAACGGTCAAGGAACACCTTGGTAATACTTCCGAGAAGATATTCGAAAAATCACAATCCACCGATATGTTATCACGCTCGAGAACAATCTTGCTTTTCAAGGCAAAATGATCGATCAACAGAGCGAAGGATTGACACAATCCTAACTCATTGATCGAAAAGTGCACCATGGAAAATGGACTAGGTAGCATGATCAATCTTAGTATGACAATTCAATGAACATCACACCAAGAGTGAGATTATTGCCCATTAACTACGAAGCAACAAAGTTGCTAGGAGTATGGATTATGCACATCACGATTCACTTGTTGGTGTTCTGGTTACAGACAACACAGAGACCGGGGAACGAATGATGATGGCGAGAAGTATCAATACATCAAGATTTCATAAGAGGGAGTGCAGTTCTCATGATAATCTTGACATGAAGACGGTAGTACCTCAAAGTAGAACACAGAAAAGGCTGGATTGGCATTTTGATCTACGAAATACAACTGCTTTGACCCAATCCAAGAAATGAATGAGGTATGGGAGTTTTCTTATCCTAGTCATTCTGAAATAGAATGGCTTGACAGACCACAAGAATAATTGACATCGATAACACAATGCATGACATACTCTTGACTATCCATTGATAGATAAAGGTCAGAATACAATTGAAGAAGGACAACTCAAGAGCACCTGATTTTTCCTGAGATGTAGATACGCCTCCAACGTATCTACCTTTACAAACTCTTTTACCCTTGTTTTGGACTCTAATTTGCATGATTTGAATGGAACTAACCCGGACTGACACTGTTTTCAGCAGAATTGCCTTGGTGTTATTTTTGTGCAAAAATAAAAGTTCTCGGATTGACCTGAAAATTTACGGACAATATTTTTGGAATTAATAAAAATATTGTCTAAAGAATCAACTACAGGGGGGGCACCACCTAGCCACAAGCCTGGTGGGCGCGCCCACCCCCCTAGGGCACGTCGGGCAGGCTTGTGGGCCCCCTGCTGCTCCTCCGACCTCGTTTCCACTTCTATATATTCATATTCGGGGAGAAAAAAAATCAAAGAGAAGAGTTCATCGCGTTTCACGATACGGAGCCACCGCCACCTCCTGTTCTTCTTCGGGAGACCAGATCTGGAGTCCGTTTTGGGCTCCGGAGAGGGGAAATCGACGCCTTCGTCATCACCAACCATCCTTCATCACCAATTCCATGATGCTCCCCACCATTCGTGAGTAATCTCATCGTAGGCTTGCTAGACGGTGATGGGTTGGATGAGATTTATCATGTAATTGAGTTAGTTTTGTTAGGGTTTGATCCCTAGTATCCACTATGTTCTGAGATTGATGTCGCTATGACTTTGTTATGCTTAATGCATGTC
Organism: Hordeum marinum; assembly: GCA_022496015.1. NCBI lineage: Eukaryota > Viridiplantae > Streptophyta > Magnoliopsida > Poales > Poaceae > Hordeum > Hordeum marinum. The sequence continues at coordinate 374,444,590 of CM039673.1, forward strand.
ACTAGGCCCGAGTGCCATGATTTCAGATCTGAACCTATTATGTTTTCATGAATATATGTGTGTTCTTGATCGTATCTTGCAAGTTGTAGACACCTATTACGAGTTATGATCCGCATCCCCCAGGGTGACAATAACTGGGATTCTTCCCGATGATTACCATAGTTTGAGGAGTTCATGTATTCACTAAGTGCTAATGCTTTGGTCCGATTCTCTATTAAAAGGAGGCATGAATATCCCTTAGTTTCCAATAGGACCCTGTTGCCACGGGAGGATAGGACAAAAGATGTCATGCAAGTTCTTTTCCATAAGCACGTATGACTATATATGGAATACATGCCTACATTACATTGATGAATTGGAGCTAGTTTTGTGTCAGCCTATGTTATAACTGTTGCATGATGAATGCCATCCGACATAATTATCCATCTCCGATCCATTGCCTACGAGCTTTCCATATATTGATCTTTGGTAAGTTACTTTTTCGTTGCTACTGTTACAATCACTACAAAACTGCTACTATCACTTTGCCACCGTTACCGTTACTTCCATATTACTTTGCTAATGAATACTTTGCTGCAGATATTAAGTCTTTCGGGTGTGATTGAATTGACAACTCAGTTGCTAATACTCAAGAATATTCTTTGGCTCCCCTTGTGTCGAATCAATAAATTTGGGTTGAATACTCTACCCTCGAAAACTGTTGCGATCCCCTATACTTGTGGGTTATCAAGACCTTTTCCTGGCGTCGTTGCCGGGGAGCTTAGCTTTATTCTCTGAGTCACTTGGGATATATATCTGTTGATCATTGTGAGGAATCTTAAAGATCCAAAAACTAAGATCTACCCCTCAACTACGAGGACAAGTAAGGAACTGACGTCTAGCTCTACACTTGATTCACCTTCTTTTATGAGTAAATTTGCGACACCACCACCTACTAGTAATTCTGATATGTCGCAAGTAATTGATGATGCTACTTCTGTTATGCATGCTGCTTATGATGATACTTTGCTTGATGATACTGTGACACTGGGTGAATTTCTGGATGAACAGATTGGTAGAGCTAATGCTAAAACTGATAATTTTCGGAATCTGGTGAAATTATCAAAACTGAACACTATGATACATCTGCTAGACCTAGCTCTCCTAGATATGAATTGCCTGATATACCGGAGGGTTATGTTATGGAAGTAGAGGTAGTTAGGGACTTTCTTGCTTGTAAGGATAGAGATGATCTTAAGAAATTGCTTTGCAAGTGGAAGGAAAAATCTTTGAATGCTAGAATGCAGTATGATCCTAAGTTTGCTACTTCACCTATCTTTGTTACTGATAAGGATTATGAATTCTTTGTGGATCCCGAGTTAATTACTTTGGTTGAATCTGATCCTTTCTATGGTTATGAATCTGAAACTGTTGTGGCACATCTTACCAAATTGAATGATATAGCCACCCTATTTTACTCATGAGGAAAAAATTCGCTATTACTATATTCTTAAGTTGTTTCCTTTCTTGTTAAAGGGTGATGCTAAGATATGGTTTAATTCTCTTGCTCCTGGTTGTGTGCGTAGTCCCCAGAATATGATTTATTACTTCTCTGAAAAATATTTTCCCGCCCATAAGAAACAAGCTGCTTTACAGGAAATATTTAACTTTGTGCAAATTAAAGAAGAGAGTCTCCCACAAGCTTGGGGGAGGATTCTCCAATTACTTAATGATTTTCTTGATCATCCTCTCAAGAAAAATGAAATACTTGATATCTTTTATTATGGACTAACCGATGCTTCTAGGGACCACCTACATGGTTGTGCTGGTTGTGTTTTCAAGGAATGAACTATTGAACAAGCTGAATTACTATTGAATAATATATTGAGAAATGATAATGATTGGACTATTCCCGAACCATCTTCAAAGCCAACTCCGAAGAAAAGAGGTATTCTATTTCTCAGTCCTGAAGATATGCAAGAGGCAAAGAAATCTATGAAATAAAAGGGTATTAAAGATGAAGATGTTAAGAATCTACCACCTATTGAAGAAATACATGGTCTTGATAACCCGACATAGGTAGTAGAGGTAAATTCTCTTCGTAGATTTGATGAAATAGATATTCCTTATAATAAGTCTGCTAGCCAATGCTTGGATGAATTTGATAATTCTATTGTGAAGCAAGAAAATTTCAATGCCTATGTTAGTAGACAATTGAAACATAATGCTTACATGCTTGATCGCTTGGGTGATTATTTGAGTAGAACTGTCAATGATCTTAAGCTTATTAGTAAACATGCTTCCATGGTAACCACTCAAGTAGAACAAGTACTTAAGGCTCAAAATGATTTGCTTACTGAGATGAATAGTAAAGACAATGATCATTATGTTAAAGTTGTGACTAGAGGAGGTAGAATGACTCAGGAACCTTTGTATCCTGAGGGCCATCCTAAGAGAGTCGAGCAAGATTCTCAGAGAGTCAATACTGATGCACCTATTCATTCTGATAAGAGTAGGAAAAAGAATGATGATAGTACTTTGCATGCTGCTAGTGAACCTGTTATAGATACATCTGAGAATCCAAATGATATTTCTATTTCTGATGCCGAGACACAATTTGGTGATGAACATGAGCCTAGTGATAACATTAATAATGATGTTCATGTTGATGCTCAACCTAGTAATGATAATGATGTGGAGATTGAACCTACTGATGATCTTGATAACCCACAGTCTAAGAATAAAAGATACGATAAAAGAGACTTCATTGCTAGGAAACATGGTAGAGAAAGAGAACCATAGGTTTAGAAACCCATGCCCTTTCCTCCCAAACCATCCAAGAAAAATAATGATGAGGATTTTCAACGCTTTGCTGAAATGCTTAGACCTGTCTTTTTACATCTGCGCTTGACTGATGTTTTGAAAATGTCTCCTTATGCTAAGTATATGAAGTTATTGTGACAAATAAAACAAAGATGCCGAAAGCCAAGATTTCAACCATGCTTGCTAATTATACTTTTAAAGGTGGAATCCCTAAAAAATTAGGAGATCTTGGAGTACCTACTATACCATGCTCTATTAAAGGAAATTATGTTAAAACTGCTTCATGTGATCTTGGAGCTGGTGTTAGTGTTATGCCTTTCTCTTTATACCATAGACTTGATTTGAATAAGTTGACACCTACTGAGATCTCTTTGCAAATGGCTGATAAATCAACTGCTCTACCTATTGGTATTTGTGAGGATGTACCTGTCGAAGTTGCAAATGCTACTATCTTGACGAACTTTGTTATTCTTGATATTCCCGAGGACGACAGTATGTCAATCATCCTTGGTAGACCCTTTTTGAATACTACAGGGGCTGTTATTGATTGCAACAAGGGCAATGCCACTTTTCATATTAATGGTAATGAGCATATGATACACTTTCCGAAGAAACAACCTCAAGTTCATAGTATCAACTCTATTGAAAAAATTCCAACAATTATTATTCGAGACTTTGAGTTCCCTCTTCCTACTGTCAAGAAGAAATATGATATACTTATTGTTGGGGACATGCATATCCCCATTGAGGTAACTTAGTGTTATTCAAAAATTCTTCAATTTCATGTTATTCGAAAGAAGTTTGTTAATAAGACTTGATCAACCTTATTGATGGATTCCTTTTGATGAGGATGAGATGGATGAATTTAGAAAGCACAACTTCTTGTACCCAACTTTTACTTTTTGTTACCTAGATGAAATTAAGTAAAAATGCTACTATTTTCCTGTTTTCTGAGTTTCCCGTGCAATAAAAAAGTGACCTGAAAATAAAAGTCCTTCAAATGTCATGAAAATGGAGTATGATTTTTTCTAGAATATTTAAGAATTTTTGGCATTGAGTATGCATTAGGGGGCTGCACGAGTGGGCCACAAGCCTACAGGGCGCGCCCACCCCCCTCGGTGCGCCCTGCTGGCTTGTGGGTCACACGTGGCCCCCCTCCACTTATTCCAGCACCCATTCACTTCATCTTCCTCTAGGAAAAATCCCACCATTGCTCAAACCCATGTTCTAGCTCCTCTTGCTGCCATTTTCGATCTCCTTGCTCAAAGCTCCATTCGCAAAACTGTTTTAGGGGATTGCTCATCGGTATGTGACTCCTCCAATAGTTCAATTAGTTTTTGTTCCAGTGCCTTATATATTGCAGATTTTTGCTATTGTGGTGACTGTGTTTTTGAGCTTGCATGTCAAATTTGTATGGTCCCAAGTAGTTTTGATGCATGATATAGTCTCTAGGCACTTGAGGGAGTAGTTACTATGAGTTTTGTTCACCTTTATTTTCGTTCACTAAAAATTTCAGAAATTTTTCAGAGAAAGAAAGATGTTGAGGAGAATGTACCAAGGTGGTTCCTCGAGCAGGAAAGCCCCGAGACTCGCATTACATGAGCCCGATTTTCAACCATCAAGGGAAGCTCGAGTACTGCCTTGTGAATGGCCGTCAGATCAACTCATGGACAACGTCGGATTTAAGGAAGAGTTTTATGCGTACATAAGGAATGCTGGCCTTGAGGATTTCATTTCAGATCGATGCAAGCAATATTATCAACTCACTGATTCTTTCGTGTGGAGGTTTGAATTTTCATCTAGGCGTAATTCTCATTCTGTTCTATTTAATCTTTATGATAAGACCTATACCATGGACCTAGAAGATTTTAATGATGCATGCAAAATTCCATAGCGGGGTAGTCATAGCGATCCTTATAAAAATGAATATAATGATTTCCTTGCTAGGATCATGGTGGGAGAAACTAGAATCATTACACAAACCACCTTGGGGAGCATTCATTTTCCGGCTATAAATTATTTTGCTCTCTTCATAGGTAGATGTATTAACGGTAAACATGAGCATAGTCACCTTTGCGCGCCTGATCTGAGTATTCTTAAGAGTGCTGTAATGGTAGATAGACGATATAACTTGGGGGCTATTATTGCCAGGAGGTTACATCATAATGCTAAGGATGGAGATTTCTTTGGTGGAATTTATGCCACCCGTGTAGCTAAGTATCTTGGGGTACCCATAAGAGGAAATGATATTGAATTACCCCTTGCTTTTCTTGATTATGAGGCTTTGGTGCGCTACTAGTTTCTTGAAAGAAATGAACAATCCCTCCTGTACCGACTAATTTTTGACAGACAACGTGTTGTCCATGTTAGCCTTCCTGCTCCTGCCTTCTTTAACTTTCCGGAAAAGCAGATATATTTTATAACCAGAGAGGAGGCAAACGAGTACGAGCGAAATGCAGAAACCGCTCGCCTTCATGCTGTAGTGGTTCAGGCAGTAGTCTCCGCAGCCCAGTACAACCCCAACTTTGACTTCGGATATTATCCGGGCCAACCATGGCCCTAGACCAACTTAGGCCAAAAGTCTAAGCTTGGGGGAGTACGTATTCCTCACCGACATTACATTCATGTTCACACACTCATTTCAGTTGTCGGTGTTCATACTTTTACATTGTACTATCCATGGTAGTTTATTTCTTGTTTTGCTTTCTTCTTGTGTGTTTAATTAACTTTGAGTAAAATACAAAAAAATCAGTTCTAGCTTTATTTCCTCGTTGCTTAGTTGTAGCATTAAAGAGAAAACCCAAAAAGATTTCTCGTTCTTCTTTTTGCTTATTGGGAGCTTTCCCGTGTAAATAATTTTCCTTTCTTTTCTTTGGGTCGTAAGGAGAATACCACGATGACATATTGAGTGGCTCTCATATGCATTATTGTTTATCTTACAAAGAGCCCATATTGCCTTGTCTTCTCCTTTGGTTTATTGTTTGCAGATTCTAGCTTAGTCCAATGCACGTGCACTCTTATTATTATTCACATCGTTCGATCGTGCAAGTGAAAGGCAATAATGACGATATTTGATGAAAATATTGAGATGGAGAAAAGTTGGTATGAACTCGACCTATCTTGCTTTTGTTAATATGATTAGCTCATCGCTCCGAATTCAGTACATTAGGGTTGAACGTATTTCCAATGACAATTAGAGATTATAGTTATTCATGCCATGCTTAATTACCTAAGAGTGGATAATGGTTCGTCTTGAATGCCAACATGCGCGTTAAAATGGTTGTGATGTAGTATGATAAAATGGTATCCTCCTCTGAATGATTCAAGTGGCTTGACTTGGCACATGTTCACGCATGTAGTTGAAACAAATCAAAATAGCCTCCATGATGTTTATGTTCATAGTGAATTATATCCTACTCATGCTTGCATTCAATGTTGGTTAATCTCAAAGCATGTTGATGACTGTGTCGCTCTCTAGTTGGTCGCTCCCTAGTCTTTTGCTAGCCTTCACTTGTACTAAGCGGGAATGCTGCTTGTGCATACATCTCAATAAACCCAAAGTTGTTCCATATGAGTCCACCATATCTACCTATATGCGGTATTTACCTGCCATCCCAAGTAAATTTGCATGTGCTAAACTTTAAACCTTCAAATAAATATTCTGTTTTGTATGCCCAAATCGCTCATGTGGCGACTGGGGGCTGTCAGTGTCATCCATGCTAGGTGGGTTATTCTCACGATATGTGTTTATTCACTATCATTCATGAGAAAGTGGCTGGTAATCGGGATGCCCAATCCCATGCTCAAAATAAAAAGCAAATTATAATTAAACAAAACTCCCCCAGGACTGTGTTTGTATGGACGGTACCTCTGGATTTGGCCCACCGTGGAGTGTGATTGATTGGTGAAGGGGGAGTAAAAACTTTACCATTCTGTTTGGGAACCGCCTATAATGTATCTACTATGGAAGATATTGAAAAACACTTGGTCGTTATGTGAGCAATGAAAGCATAGCGCTCCAAAATCATTACCTATCTCAGTTTTAAAAGCTTGAGCTCTGGCACCTTTGCAAATCAATGCTTCCCTCTGCAAAGGCCTATCTATTTACTTTATTGTTGAGTCATCATCCTCTTATAAAAAGCACCAGTTAGAGATCACCACCATCATTTGTATGCCTTACTATTAATTGATATTGAGTATGAGCATGATTGGATCTCTCTCACCGTGAATTACAATGTTTAGTCAGTCCTTGTTCTCCAACGGTGCTCTGCATTTATGTTTTGCGGTCTCAGAAAGGGATAGTGAGATACCATTATGTCATATTGTATCATGATTGTTTTGATAAAATTGTTGTGATCCGAGACTTATTATTATTGCTCGCTAGCTGATTATGCCATTGATATGAGTAAATGTGAGACCTAAATGTTATTGTGAATGTGGTTAGTCTATAATCCTTGCTGAAAATCTGAACATAAGTTAGACATATTTACAACAGCAAGATCAAATAGAGTTTGTAAAAGTATTTCTTTACCACTTTTAGTTTATCAACTGAATTGCTTGAGGACAAGCAAAGGTTTAAGATTGGGGGAATTGATACGTCTCCAACGTATCTACTTTTCAAAACTCTTTTGCCCTTGTTTTGGACTCTAATTTGCATGATTTGAATGGAACTAACCCGGACTGACGCTGTTTTCAGCAGAATTGCCTTGCTGTTATTTTTGTGCAGAAATAAAAGTTCTCGGATTGACCTGAAAATTTAAGGAGAATATTTTTGGAATTAATAAAAAATATTGGCGAAATAATCAACCACAGGGGGCCCACCACCTGGCCATAAGCCTGGTGGGCGCGCCGTGCAGGCTTGTGGGCCCCCTACTGCTCCTCCGACCTCGTTTCCACTTCTATATATTCCTATCCGAGGAGAAAAAAATCAGAGAGAAGAGTTTATCACGTTTCACGATACGAAGCTGCCGCCACCTCCTGATCTTCCTCGGGAGACCAGATCTAGAGTCCGTTTTGGGCTCCGAAGAGGGGAAATCGACGCCTTCGTCATCACCAACCATCCTTCATCACCAATTCCATGATGCTCCCCACAGTTCGTGAGTAATCTCATCGTAGGCTTGCTGGACGGTGATGGGTTGGATGAGATTTATCATGTAATCGAGTTAGTTTTGTTAGGGTTTGATCCCTAGTATCCACTATGTTCTGAGATTGATGTCGCTATGACTTTGCTATGCTTAATGCTTGTCACTAAGGCCCGAGTGCCATGATTTCATATCTGAACCTATTATGTTTTCATGAATATATGTGTGTTCTTGATCCTATCTTGCAAGTTGTAGACACCTATTACGAGTTATGATCCGCATCCCCCAGGGTGACAATAACTCGGATTCTTTCCGGTGATTACTGTAGTTTGAGGAGTTCATGTATTCACTAAGTGCTAATGCTTTGGTCTGGTTCTCTATTAAAAGGAGGCCTGAATATCCCTTAGTTTCCAATAGGACCCTGCTGCCACGGGAGGCTAGGACAAAAGATGTCATGCAAGTTCTTTTCCATAAGCACGTATGACTATATATGGAATACATGCCTACATTACAATGATGAATTGGAGCTAGTTCTGTGTTACCCTATGTTATAACTGTTGCATGATGAATGCCATCCGACATAATTATCCATCGCTAATCGATTGCCTACGAGCTTTCCATATATTGATCTCTGCTAAGTTACTTTTCCGTTGCTACTGTTACAATCACTACAAAACTGCTACAATCACTTTGCCACCGTTACCGTTACTTCCATATTACTTTGCTACCGAATACTTTGCTGCAGGTATGAAGTCTTTCAGGTGTGGTTGAATTGACAACTCAGCTGCTAATACTCGAGAATATTCTTTGGCTCCCCTTGTGTCGAATCAATAAATTTGGGTTGAATACTCTACCCTCAAAAACTATTGTGATCCCCTATACTTGTGGGTTATCAAGATAGATGCATGCATTGAATATGTCAAACGGAGTTCAACATGTTTCTTCTCTTGTTCATGAAGAACTCCTGCCAGGGATAGTTCATGGTAGTGGAGGATTGATAAACCATGAACCTTGAAGACTATAACAAGGTTTCTAATCATCCTAAAGGAACGAGCAAATACTATCAACGGGAGTGATCAGAATGATTCTTGGTTCAGGAACCCAGAGACAGAATACCTACTGACTAAGTAGCATCACAACATGCTTTCGATAACGATGGCTAGAATTATCACACTAGGAACAGAAGACACAACTAATCAGTTGGGTGGTTCACTTGAATAACATGGTTTCCTAAACACCTTCATCAAACACGTCGAGGTAATAGAGTACCTCAACTCAACAATTAGTGTGCTTTGTCTGGCCTGAAAGACATTGACTCAAGATGAAAGAGTTTTGCAATTGCATCAGATAATTTAGAGACCTTGGATAACTCGGACAACATAACGACTGTACGGGTGAAATATGAAGCAACCTGCAAGACAACTAGCAAAAAAACATTGAATTCTTATGGAGACAATGATCCAGGAAGACAACAACTTTCCTATAGGTCTCCAGCATAGTAACTCGTCATCCTGATAGATAAATAAGAAAGTCTAGTTCTTAATCCCCATAGAAAATAAGAGGGTGACACAGAATTAGAATGACACAAGGAAAGGAGTGAAAAGAGCCTTACGTTCCCTTCCACAATCAATTCCCTTATATAACTAAAGCAGTTCTAGACTCAACATCGACCAATTTGGCTTGGTAATCCTACGAGAAGGCCATCCATAGCACTCACGCTTATCTTGCATATTTTAGAAGTATCCATTCCACTTGTCTATGAACCACATAAGCAATCCAAGTAGTCCATATCCATGGATGCAGCTATTCGAACAGATTCATAACCCTACAGGGGTATACTTCTTCACACAAGCTCTCACCACTTATCACCATATGCACGTCATGCATCTCGGCAACCTTCAAGCGGAAGCACTAGCGTGGGCGTCGGCCATGACTGTCAACCACACAAGACCCTAGTCCAGGTTTATCGCCTATTTGAGACTGAACCCGCAAGGAAGTCCGGCCGAAGTTTCCTCTACAGCCCCAAACGATGTGCGCTGGGTTCCACAAGTCCGCCGTTCGGGTGACACTTGGTACATCGTGCCACTGTGTCTGTACCACATCATAGCCCACCCCGTCGAGCAACACTATGCACGGCCGCCAATACTTTTCCTACAAACACCGGAAACTAGTTGCAACTCCTGGACAGAGGCCTAGGCGATTAATAAGCCAAGAGGGGTTGAGTTACCGGAGCCCAATGCATGTTAGTATCTTGTCTTGGATAACATACAGATAACTCAGTTCTTAAGGACAGACCCAATGAGACAACCCGCCATGTACTCCTACATGGCCTCTCATCGCTACCTTTACCAAATCGTGTTCACACACTTAGCTCTCACACAGAAGGACATGAACATTGCCATTCCGATTCATCTCCCAGATGGATCAGACCTGACCCAACACGACTCTAAGCATAACAGGCACAATAAGCAAGCATGGATGAGTACCACAACAAGGCTCAAGCAGTTGCTACTCATGCTAGGTGGTTTCAACTATTTACTATGGCAAAGACAGGTCATGCAAAGGAATAGGTTCAACTACTGATGACATGTAACAACTGAATCATTATTGTCCTAATGTAGTAAGAGAGAGCAGAAGCGAGAGAATGGGTTCATATCAGTATGCTCAAGGGGGGGGGGGAGTTGCTTGCCTGTCACTTCTGAAGATAGCAGTGAGTCTTCTTTGGTGACAACGATCACAACGTCGGAACCATCGTCTAACGAGAAGGAATAGCATCGACGAAACAAGAAAGATACACATCCAATGCAATGCAACAAACATGATTTATGATATGGCACGTTATAGTACTGAATTTACCTAATACAATATTTAGCCATATTAATTGAACTGGAATTCAAATATGCATCAAATTCCAACTCCATACCATTTATCAAATTTTCGCTAATCATCATTTGTCCTACTTAGTGATGATAACTTTCTCAAACATGCATGAACATGGCATAAACGTATTCTTTGGATTTTTCTGATCAGTTTTCATATATAAATTATTTTCATCTGAGCTATAGATTATTTTCAATGTTTTTTAGAAGTTTTAAGCATTTTTTGAAATAAATAAATCATTTATAATTTATTTTAATTCCAAAAAGTATATATTGCGTCAGCATGACATTAACCTAGCATCAGTAGGTCAACGGGGCTGGTCTTGGTCAAACCTGAGCAACAGGGCCCACAGGTCAGAGACCCAGGGCTAGCTTGTGCCACTGCCAGGTGGGTCCAGTCAACGACCGCGTCAGCAAGTCAAAGGTGATGGGTGGGTCCACTTGGTTTAAACTAATCTTAACCAGAGAATTAATCGGGTTTAATTATCGAATGTGGGTCCCACAAGTCATTCTCTCAGGGGCTGGTTAACTAGGTCATTAGGGCCTAATCTAATGGATGCCACGTCGACCACCGGCGTTAGCCGCCGGCGACCACACACATCGGCGGCGGCCGCGTCAGGATTTGGCCACAGGGCTACATTTAGTGCGCGGGATGTCACGTTCAAATGAGGGGTCGATGCCACATCCAACGGTGGTCTCAGCCAGAGCCGGGGTTGTCGGAACCGACGGCGACAATGGCTATTGCAGCGGCCGGAGCTCGGCCTCGAGCGGGCGGAGGCGACAGGGCACTAGGGGGCTACCTGATGGGCTCAGAAGCTTCCATGGCAGCGTCTTGGCCGGCGGCGACTGGCTTCGGCCTTGGAGGTCCTACCACATAGAGGAAGGAAATGACTGAGGGGCTAAGGGGGAAACGTTCGTCAGCTCACTGCGGTTCGGTTGGCACAGATGGCGAGGACGGGGAGGCGCTGGTTGCAGCAAATCGACGACGGCGGTCGATGGAGCCGGAGGTTGAAGACGAAGTCGAGGCGGCTCTATAGGGCGTCTCCGGCTGGTTTTTTCGTCGGAGAGGAGCAGGGCATCGAGGCGGAGCGGCTGGACTCACTAGAGGGGTTGGAGGAGGCCCGTAGCCACGACGAACGGCGACGGCATGCTCGGTTCCAAGGTGGAAGACGAGAGGGAGGAGGGGAAAAGGAGCACAGAGAGAGGGGATAGACCCGGAGCCTCGTCCACGTCTTCTAGGGCGTGGGATAAGGGTGGAGGAGGCGCCTCCAGCGCGAAGCAGGAGGTGGCACGGTCGGCTTCGTGCCGTGTCTCTCCCTCTGCCTACTGGCAGAGGTTGAAGACAGAGGCAAGGTGGGATGGCCTCTTCTATAGTACGGGGCAGGTAAGTTTTCCATTTTTTTTATTCTATTTTCTATTATTTGCTCTGTGTTTAACAATGTTTGGGCAAAAACCCTAAAGACAGAAGCCCTGGAATTTATTCTGGGGTATAAGTATATTATTCCTAAGCCTCATAATAAGTTTCAGCATTTTTGGAAAAATATATTTATAATCATTTAATTATCATTTCCACATGCATTCATGATTTATTTAATAAGACAAAATAATTGTTTAGAAGTTCAGCACCCCTGGTATGTTGTTTCCAACATTTATCAGAAATGGTAAACATTTTTGAAGGCCATTTGGAATCATTAAAAATCTTAGCTAACTGATGTAACAGACCGAGACCGACGCTCCACAAGATTTCCTTTTATTTCCATTCTCGTCGCGTGATTCGTCTGGTTGTTGCATTCATCATTGCATCATTCACATCATCTGCACAGCATCATCACTCGTTTTTTAAAATTTGCATACGTTCGTAGCTCCTGTTCTCTCAGTTCCGGTCGTTAACAATTTCGAGACCAACCATACACGAACGCGCCTGCGGTATCGATAAAATATTGTTTTTCAAAAGTGAGTATAAAATATTCTTAGATTGAGTCAGAAGTTGGCATGCGGTCTTGTTATATTCTCGGTAGACCGCGTGTCAAATTTCGTCGCAATAAGAAATCGTTTGACACCCCAATGGTCAGTCGTACCAGTGCGATTATCGATTTATTCGTGGGACGTTTCGGTGTTTTTAAAACTCATGTCACGGGCCGCGTCACCTTTCTTCTCACCCCCACCTAGCCTACACATCCCACTAGCCCATCCTACCCTATTTCAGTAACCGAAGCCGTCCGATCTCGATCGTACGACTCGAATCAGTGCAAAACCCCCCTAACCTAGCCCCATTTGCTATAAATAGACACTTAGGCGTCCAAGACAGGCAACCCTACCCTGTGCGTCGAAATCCGCGCCACCGCAGCCTCCTTCCACCTCCCACCGCGCCGGGCCCGCGAAGCCCATCTGCGGCCCGCTCGGGCCTGAGGGGAGCCGCCGTTGCCCGTAGCTCTCCGATCCGATCGGATCGGGAGCAGCCCGAGCTCCTGTGGCGCCATGGCCACCGGACCTCATCCCTGCATGCACCCGGTTGCCTCCTCCAGCGTCGGCCACCGGCGAGCCCCTGCCGGCCGACCTGCTCGCCCGATGCCCGCCGGCGCCTCCCTGTCGAAGCCGCCGTGCCTCCACCCGTCATGGACGCCAGCGAGCCGTCGCCCCGCCGCGAGCGCCCGTCACTGCTCCGAGCTGCCTCGTAACCTCCGCCGCCGCCCGTGTGCCTCGCCGCCGGTCGGCTCCATGTCACTGCCACCGGATCCGGCCAGCCCCGCCTCGACCCCGTTCATGGCGCCGCCTCCCCTGCCTCCCCGATCCGATCGGGAGGAGTAGGAGGAGCGGTTCGCTCGCCCGCCTCGTCCAGCCCCGTTGACCGGATCGCGCGCGCCCGTGGGCCTAGCCTGCATCGCCCTGCGGCCCAGCCGCCAGCTCGCCCTACCGTGAGCCCACAGCCGCGTCAAGGCCCAGCTGCGAGGCCATCCACAACGACCGGGCCAAGAGCCCATGATGAGCCAGCCAATGCCCCGTCCTATGCACTGCTTCGCATCTAGCACCTCGTGCGCGTTTTAGATATGTTACGTCGAGTGCATTTTATTTTCAGAAAAAACCCTATTTTAAAATGTCTATAATTATTAAACTGTACATCATATCAACCTGCTTTATAAATGTAAAATGGGTAGAATTCCGTATAGATTTACAATATCCCGCTTTTGCTATGATAAAAAAATGTGTAACATGTCATATTTTTTGTTATTTTGTATATTTGTCATGATTTGCATTGCGCATAAATGTTTAAACGTGCATTCAAGTTAATCAAACAATACATGTAAAATATGTAGATTAATTATATCGCATTTTCATGCATGCTAAAAATATTTGATATGTTGGTTGCATTTATTTTGCATACATGGCTTGCTAAAACGGTTTAGGTCCTAATCTTACATAAATGTTGTGTCATTTTTGTTAATATACAAACCCGCATATTATATATGATTTTGGGGTAGAAAAATCATGAAATTTAACTGTGTATTTAGTTTTGTCCTTTGAGCATTTTTGTATGCATGTTATTTTTGCTGTGATAATTTTTTGTTATTCATGCATCATATGAAATAATTTTGTATATGAGTTATGCCCTTTGACATGTGGACTAGACCCTGGTTAATTTGTTTTCCATGATAATCCATGTTTAGGTGTTGTTTTCTTGTTGCCAACATGTCATAAAAATACTGCTGTTTTGAGGGTCCGAAATATTTCTAAGTCTGAAATCTGTAAATTTTGTACTCGTCTTGCCATGAGTTTTGCTAGTGATCTAGAACCCATTTGGGGTTGGTGCAATGGAGTTATATGTAGTTTATTATGTTCTTTAGCATTGTGTTAAGTTTCATGCCATAATATGAACTGTAGCATATAGTTTTACTGCTGTCAATATGCCTTCGTGACAATAACTACACTGTCAAAAACTGCTATTTTTACTAAGTTTGAAACTGTTTTCAATTAGCCATGTTGTGGGCTTCCTACCATGTGATCCATGCCTCTTTGGAGTATGTTAGGTGAAGATGAAATGAAGTGTGTGTTATATGCTGCTGCCTCATGCTTGGTTTGTGCATTTTAGAATCTTGTAGCTTGTTGTTTTCATGCGTGCAAAATGCTATGTTGCTGTTTTGGGCAGATTTCATATAAAACTTGTGTTGGTTGTTGTGGTTGAACCGTAGCTCCGTTTGGACATGCCATATATGAAACTTGATTAGAATTTCGTGTAGTATAATAATATCATGTTGCAACCATGTTTTGAAGTGATGTGGTTGTCATTTTCATGCATTTTCCATTCATGACATATAATCTTGTGTTTGTCATATCTTTTAGACCGTAGCTCCGTTTGAGATGTTCGATACATGTAAATAGGCTAGGATGAAAATTGCATGGTATACTTTATATTGTTGTTTAACATCTATAAAACATGCTTAGGACAGATCTGAACCAAAATCATAATATGCATATGAGGTCATTTTGGAAACGCTATAAGTTGTTTCCGACTTCATTTAAGGTGCCTAGATAGAGTAGTTTATTTAGGCTTCACCTCTTGACATGTTTATCAACATTTAACCTTGCCGAGTAAATAAACAGGAAGAACTAAATAATTCGAATGTGAAGTTTCGTTGATATGCAACTCGTTGCATATTGAGCTTCACTTAATGTGTAGAAGTGGATTGTTGTGCTTGCCTTGCGTTGCATCATATTTGTTGCGCATCAGGTCTTGCATATGTTGTGGGGTACAATGTATTGATTGTTGTTTTCGGGTTACTCCTTCTCGATAGAGTTCCAAAAGCGTTCGGAGTGTGAGGATTCGTTCGAATACGTTGGATCGTCTACTTCATGGACCCGTTCTTCTTCCAAGCAGGATCTCAGGCAAGATGATACATTTCCCTGGATAACACTACTATCATTTCTATGCTAGTTGTCCCGCTTTATCATTATGTCTTGCTACCTACCACTTGTTTGTCAAGCCTTCCAACATTGCCATGATAAGTCTCTAACCCCTCCACATCCTAGGAAACCTTATTTGGCTATGTTGCCGCTTGTTGAGCCCTTCTTATATCGTTTCTATCTACATGTGTAATTGCTTCCATGTGTCAACATGAACGTTCTTTTGTTATCGCAATATTATTGCTATTTAATTTAATGCACATATATACTTGGTAAAGGGTGGAAGGCTTGGCCTTTTGCACGGTGTTTTGTTCCACTCTTACCGCCCTAGTTACTTGTGAAGCGATGTTATCTTCCATAATTGAGCACTCCTAACATGCTCGGGGTTGTTATGGGGACCCCTAGATTTTCGTTTTAGGATAAAACTTGTCTGGCAAAGCCCAATTTTGGTACTACATTTGCCCAACATAATAATACTGTTCACCTTATTAAGGCATAGAGGGTCGCCCCTCGTCGATTAATTTAACATACTACAGAGGGGCCGCTACTTCTGGTGCTGGTCCAAAACAGAGCCACTTGCGGGACCACCCGGGGCAACTCGGGGGATTCCTATCCGGCCACCGTACCTACTGCTCATCCGGTTGTGCCCTGAGAACGAGATACGCGGCTCCTATCGGGATTGTCGGCACGTCGGGCGACTGATAATCCCCAAGTGCAAGGAATCATCGTAGCAATTTCCAAAGGTGGAAGTGATAAGTATGGAGTGTCGAACCCACAAGGAGCTAAAGGTAAGATCAATATTCTCTCAAGTCCTATCTGCCACCGATACGACTCTACATACACCAAACGTTTGCTTCCATCTAGAAACGAGAAATAAAACTACGTTGTGGGTGTGAAGAGGATAGCTTTGCATGATATCGGAGAACTAAAATATAAAAATAGTTGCTGTTATCATAATATTACAATATATTACAAATAGCGAGTGTGGAATAATGATGGGTCGGTGTGTGGAATTATCCTAGGCAATTGTTAATAAGATCGAAAATCATTATTGCAATTTTATATGAGGGAGAGGCATAAGCTAACATACTTTTTCTACTTGGATCATATGTAATTATGATTGGAACTCTAGCAAGCATCCACAACTACTAAAGATTATTAAGGTAAAACCCAACCATAGCATTAAAGCATCAAGTCCCCTTTATCCCATACGCAACAACCCCCTTACTCGGGTTTATGCTTCTGTCACTCAAGCAACCCACTATAAGCGAATCATGAACGTAATGCAACACCCTACAGTGGGAATCCTTCATGTGTGCGTGGCACGAAAGGTACCATAGGACAACAACAAAATAAACATACAACTCAAACCAATCAAGATCGTCAATCAACCTAAAGGACAAAAAGCAATCTACTCAAAACATCATAGGATGACAACACATCTTTGGATCATAATATGTAGCATAAAGCACCATGTTCAAGTAGGTGATTACGGCGGAGTGTGGGAGAGTGCACCGCTAAAAGGAGATGAGGATGGTGATGAAGAAGGTGATGTTGATGAAGATGATCACCGCGGCGATGGTTCCCCTGGTGGCACTCCGGCACCATCGAGAGAGAAGGGGAGATGGTCTCCCCCTTGTGCTTCCTCCTTCATGGCCTCCCCCCTGTGGGGAGAGGTTCTCCCTCTGGTCCTTGGTCTCCATGGTGTTGATGGCCCCTCCGGGACAATGAAGATGGCCTCCGATGATGGTGACCCCCTCCGGCAGGGTGCTGGAGAGGGCCAAGATTGGTTTTTCGTGGCTCTGGAGGTGTGTGGTGGCAGAACTCCCGATCTAGGTTATGCATTGGGGTTTTTGGAACATTTGAGGATTTATAGAGATGAGAGGGAGGTCGGTGGACTCCCGAGGGGCCCACAAGCCTGGGGGCGCACCCTAGGGGGTGACCGCGCCCCTAAGGCTTGTGACCTCCTCGGCCTTCCTCTTCGGTGAATCTTCGCTCTAGTATTTTTATATTTTCCAAAAATATTCTCCCTAAACTTTCAGCTCATTCTGATAACTTTTATTTCTGCACAAAAACAACACCACGGTAGTTTTGCTAAAAACAACGTCAGTCCGGGTTAGTTCTAATAAAATCATACCAAAATCATATAGAATTATTGCAAACATGGCATGGATACTTCATAAATTATAGATATGTTGGAGACGTATCAGCGGCCTGTTGGATTTGTTTTACCTTTATCGAACGTCATGCGGGTGGGATTTTGACGACACTCCGGGCTATCTCGAAGTTGAGATTTTCCATCGGGATTCCGCAAATACTACGGGTGATTTTGCGGTGTTTGCTAACTTTCAATAAATTTCACCACCTATACTTATTATGTGTGAAGTCATTACTCCCCATGGGATAAGTATATGAAGCATTTTTAATTTCAGATTTATGATATTCAATTCATTCAACCATTTACTCATAGGATATAAGTGAAGCACGAGAGTGGATGACAAACTACTCCAAAAAGATATGAGTGAAGATCAATGCGTAGTTAATTATATAAATATCCATGTGAGGGCTCTATCTTATTGAAAATTTCAGATCCAATGATTTTATTGAAACAACAAACAAAATAGAAATGGCACTCCAAGAATAGCATGCATCATGTGAACAAATAAAAATTTAGGCTCAACATAGGCTAACTGATAATTGTTGATGAAGAGAGGTGGGATGCATAGCATTCCCAAGCTTAGATACTTGATAGTTCTTGAAATATTTTCTTGGGATGCCTTGGGCATCCCGAGCTTGAGCTTTTGTATCTTTTTCAATGCTCTCATATCCCGGTTTCACCTATTCTAAAAAACTTCATCCACACAAAACTCAAAAAGAACTCATGAGATAGGTTAGTACACATAAGAGCAAATCAACACTTCATGTACTGCCAAGACAAGTTGCATAATAATTTTCAAACATTAGGTATTGTATACTATCATTTCCACAATTTATATCTACCAATATAGGCTATGGAAACTATAGGATAAGTAGATAGCAAAACCATGATAGCAATCTGTCCAAACAGAATAGTCTGTAGTAATTTATTAAACCAGTGTACCTATGGAACTATAGAAATTATTAAAATTTAGTAAATGCTAAGGAATTTATATGAAAATACCGTGTAAAAATTTCAGAAACTTTCTACGTTCCAGTAAAATATGAAAAATTCAAACACTATAGCAAAAGTTTCTGTTTTTTACACTGCACACATAAAACATCCAATGCAAGCATCCTAAGGCAATTCTTGGAACTTTTTATTGAAAAACAAGATTATAAATAACACCTAACAGAGAACAACAAAAATAAAATGACGCTCCAAGAAAAACTCATATTATGTGATGAATAAAAATATAGCTCCAAGTAAGATATACCGATAGTGTTGAAGACGAAAGAGGGGATGCCTTCCGGGGCATCCCCAAGCTTAGACACTTGAGTGTTCCTTTAATATTACCTGGGGGTGCCTTGGGCATCCCCAATCTTGGGTTCTTGTCACTCTTTATTCCCCTCATATCGGTATCTCACCCAAAACTTGAAAACTTCAATCACACAAAACTTAACGGAACTTCGTGAGAAGGGTTAGTGTAATAAAGATAAATCATTCACTTAGGTCCTGTCAAGACAAGATTCATAATTTTTCCCCCATGATACCTACTGTATTATATCATTCCCACAATTTATATTACTCAATATAAGCTATAGGAACACTTGAAACAAGCAAACTATGCGTGCAAAACAGAATCTGTCAAAAACAGAACAGTCTGTAAAGATCTGAATGATCATCATACTTACCTGACTCTAAAAATTCTGAAACATTAGGACATATCACAAAATTTGCATAGAAATGTTGCGTAAAAATTTCAGATTTTTTTGTCTCTAGTAAAATCATACAATTCAAATACTGGACGCAAAACTTTTTCTTTTTGCACAGAATCAAACAAGCAAGTATCCACACTATCCCAAAGGCTTTACTTGACACTTTATTGAAATGAAAGGCACAAAACATGATTACTACAATAGCTTAATCATGTTAGCACATCAAAATAGAAAGTAAAAGTATTGGGCTGTCTCCCAACAAGTGCTTTTCTTTAATGCCTTTTTAGCTAGGCATGATATTACAATCATACTCTTCCAAGCCAAATTCCGATGATCATTATATTCATACTCTAAAAGATATAAGTGAAGTTCATAGAGGATTCTTAATTAATATAGATTAACCAATATCCAGACTCAAAATATATAAGTGAAGCACACGAAGCATTCTATAAAGCCATACTCAAAAGGTTTAAGTGAAGCACAAAGAGCATTCTACAAATACATACTCAAAATATTTAAGTGAAGAACAAAGAGCATTCTACAAATCCATCAAGGACTATATCATAATAGAAGGAAGCAGAAAGGAAAAGACAAACATTAAAGGCACATATCATGTGAACAAAACAAAAACCGAGGTATACCGATAATTGTTGAAGAATAAAGATGGGATGCCTTCCGGGGCATCCCCAAGCTTAGGTGCTTGAGTCTCCTTGAAATATTTACTTGGGGTGCCTTGGGAATCCCCAAGTTCGAACTCTTGTCTCTCCGTATTCTTCTTATATCGATACCTCCTCGATCTTCGAACACTTCATTCACACAAAACTTAACAAAACCCTCGTAAGATCAGTTAGTATATAAAGCAAATTACTACTTTAAGTACTGTTGTGAACTCATTCCAAATTCATATTAGCATTATATCTACTATAGTCCAACTTCACCATGGTTCATACCCCCCGATACAAGCCATATATTCATCAAAATAAGAGAACAATGCATAGAAAGCAGAATTTGTTAAAAACATGACCGTCTGTAGTAATCTAAAAACTTCGTATACTTATGTACCTCAAAAAATTCTGAAAATTTAGGAACTATTAAAAACGTTGCATAGCAGTACTGTGTACTGCACACACCAAACAAACAATCTAATCATCCTAAAAGTAAATTTTGGCACATTATTTTTATAATACAATGGATATATACAAGGTGATAATTATTTTACAGAAGCTTCCATGAAAAATTCTACATTTTTTCCATGAGGATGAACACAAGTGTTCAAGGTGACCCTCACTTCTCTAGTGCACAACCTTCCAATCACTTGTCTTTTTGAAAAACTTCTTAGGCAAAAGGGGCAAGTAACTATTTTTGTATTTTTCATTTTTCATTTTTTTGTTTGTTTCACCCACAACTACAGAAAGTAAAAAGGGAAATCAAAATCTATTTAGTTAAGAAAGCAGACTAGCATACACGAGAATATCAACCCCACCCTATTGCTCCCCGGCAACGGCGCCAGAAAAGAGCTTGATAATCCCCAACTGCAAGGAATCATCGTAGCAATTTCCAAAGGTGGAAGTGAAAAGTATGGAGTGTCGAACCCACAAGGAGCTAAAGGTAAGATCAATATACTCTCAAGTCCTATCTGCCATCGATACGACTCTTCGTACACCAAGCGTTTGCTTCCGTCTAGAAACGAGAAATAAAACTACGTTGTGGATATGAAGAGGATAGCTTTGCATGATATTGGAGAGCTAAAATATAAAAATAGTTGATGTTATCATAATATTACAATATATTACAAATAGCGAGTGTGGAATAATGATGGGTCGGTGTGCGGAATTATCCTAGGCAATTGTTAACAAGATCGGAAATCATTATTGCAATTTTATATGAGGGAGAGGCATAAGCTAACATACTTTCTCTACTTGGATCATATGCACTTATGATTGGAACTCTAGAAAGCATCCACATCTACTAAAGATCATTAAGGTAAAACCCAACCATAGCATTAAAGCATCAAGTCCCCTTTATCCCATACGCAACAACCCCCTTTCTCGGGTTTATGCTTTTGTCACTCAAGCAACCCACTATAAGCGAATCATGAACGTATTGCAACACCCTACAATGGGAATCCTTCACGTGTGCGCGGCACGAAAGGCACCATAGGACAGTACCAAAATAAACATACAACTCAAACCAAACTAGATCATCAATCAACCCAAAGGACAAAAGTAATCTACTCAAAACATCATAGGATGGCAACACATCATTGGATCATAATATGTAGCATAAAGCACCATATTCAAGTAGGTGATTACAGAGGGGTGCGGGAGAGTGGACCGCTAAAAGGAGATGAGGATGGTGATGAAGAAGGTGATGTTGATGAAGATGATCACCGCGACGATGGTTCCCCTGGTGGCACTCCGGCACCACCGGGAGAGAAGGGGAGATGGTCTCCCCCTTGTGCTTCCTCCTCCATGGCCTGCCCCCTCTGTGGGGAGAGGTTCTCCCTCTGGTCCTTGGCCTCCATGGTGTTGATGGCCCCTCCAGGGCGATGAAGATGGCCTCTGGTGATGGTGACCTCCTTTGTCAGGGTGCTGGAGAGGGCCAAGATTGGGTTTTCATGGCTCTGGAGGTGTGAGGCGGTGGAACTCCCGATCTAGGTTATGCATTGGTTTTTTTTGGAATATTTGAGGATTTATATAGCCGAGAGGGAGGTCGGTGGACTCCCGAGGGGCCCACAAGCCTGGGGGGTGTGCCCTAGGGGGGTGGCCGCGCCCCTGAGGCTTGTGGCCTCCTCGGCCTTCCTCTCCGGTGACTCTTCGCTCCTGTATTTTTTATATTTTCCAAAAATATTCTCCGTAAATTTTCAGCTCATTCTGAGAACTTTTATTTCTGCACAAAAACACCACCACAGTAGTTCTGCTGAAAATAGTGCCAGTTCGGGTTAGTTCTAATAAAAGCATACCAAAATCATATAGAATTATTGCAAACATGGCATGAATACTTCATAAATTATAGGTACGTTGGAGACGTATCAGCGGCCTTGCTGGACTTGTTTTACCTTTATCGAACGTCTTGTGCGTGGGATTTTGACGACACTTCGGGCTATCTCGAAGTTGAGATTTTCCATCGGGATTACGCAAATACTATGGGTGATTCCGCGGTTGAGGAATTCCAACGCGACACGTGGTTAATTTGTGATGGACTAGTTGGAGCACCCGTGCAGGGTTAAATCTTTCGGAATGCCGTGCCCGCGGTTATGTGGCAACTTGGAAACTTTGTTTAACACCCGGTCATAGCAAACTTGAAGTAAACTCTAATAAAATACACTAACTGTGTGCATAACCGTGACTATCTCTCCTCACGAGTACTTATCCGAGAGAGAACACGGTGGGGTTATGTTTGACGTAAGTAGGTGTTCAGGATCACTTAGTGATCATTACTAGTTCACGTCTGTTATGCATAGACCACCCACTTTACTTTTTGTATTCGTAAGTTAGCCACTCAAATAAATGCTTAGTTTCTTGCTGCAGCCTCACCACTTAACCATACCTCACCCATTAAGCTTTAATAGTCTTGATACCTTTGGAAATGAGATTGCTGAGTCCCTGTGGCTCACAGATTACTACAACAACAGTTGTAGGTACACATAATGCGATGCTTAGATGTGATAGCGATGCTTGTTTGATTTGGAGTTCTTCTTCTTCATCAATCTAGGATGGGTTCTAGGCGGCAGCCTGGGATAGCAAGGATGGATGTCATTTTATCGTTTGATTTCGTCCGTAGTCAGACCCTCCTCTTCTGTATGATGTTTGAATATGTTGTTGTATTGATGTGAACTTGATGTAGCTTGTGGCGAGTGTAAGCCAATTCCATATACTCATCTCTTCTGTACATGTACTTGTAATGATATCCATTCTTGCAAAACAACGAGATGCGCTTCTATCCATGTCGAGGCCCTCCTGCCAAAATAAGGATAGGATCGCATCTTGGGCGTTACAGTTGAAGCCGACGACTCGCATCTTTTAGTTTCAACAGCCACACAGGTGTTATAAGGAACGCAAAATATTGAAATCATGATAAATTATAACCTTAAAACATTAAACTGTCTTCGGACACATTAATATCTACTCATACATGTTCTCTTTCGAACACTGCGATTCTATCGCCCGGGCACCCTCCATTACTCCGGAGAAGTACAACTCGGGGCGCCTATGTTCCTTTCCAGGAGGAGGAGGAGCGGTGTCTATCTTCATCGGATCAAGCCCCGGTAAATGCACTTTGGCATTTGCAAAGGCCATCCGAGCTCCTTCGATGCAAGAGGAGCGCTTCAGTGCAGCGATATAGGGCACGACGTTGTCCGGCTTCTGTACCAGTCCAAAGTAGCTACCCGATAGTGGCTCGTTGGGCCATAGCTAGATGCAGAGATCCTTCATGGCCAGTTCTGCCATACGGTGCACCTCCATCACCTGCTTCATCTGCTCAGTAAGGAGAGGAGAGCAATCGGGGGCTCCGAACTGAGCCCAAAATAGACGAGCTTCATCTCCTTCTCGTGAAGCATAGAGCTGATTCCCATATGCCGCGCTCTTCGGAAGGTTGGAGCAGGTGCCTGAGGAACGCCACACCCGAGTAAGCAACTCGAACTTGCTATCCCCGAAGACACACTGCAATGAGTATGGCTTACCATCTGTTATAGCCTTCGCTTGGCGAACTTGCTCTTCAAAAAACCTCCTATCCACCCGCTCCTTTTGGAGTTCAGTTTTCATGGTGGATAGTTCGGCAGCCTGCTCCTTGCCTTTCTGCTCAAGGACCTCGCACTTGTGGTCGGCGTCCTTGAGCTCCTGTTGGATCTCCTCCACCTGAGCCTTGTGCTTGTCGCTGGTGGCCCTTAGGGCTAACAACGCGGAAGCCGCTTGTTCGGCCGCCGCCCTCTCAACGGAAGCCTCCTGCTTCACATTTTGTAGCTCGGCCATGAGCTTCTCCATTTCCTTCGCCGAGGTTGTATAAGCATCACAAATAAGAATACTGCATCGACAGTAGGATACCCACAATTTTTTGGATACTAAGTAAGGCTTACCTTGCGCCTCATCAAATCTTTTGTTAAGAGCATCAAGCTCGTCTTCGGAGCTTTTGAGCTTCCGATTCATCTCGTCTAGCTTGGCGGTATTCACAGCCGCCGCCGATGACGAAGCCTGCAAAAAGCAAATCCTTATCAGGTTACATGAGCTCCAAATTACCAAACTAACATCAATCTGATTGTATGGCCGATATTCTTAAGGGCTGGTTAGAACATTCCGAACATATAATTTGGTATATAGTTCGGATAATGTTCCATGATTGATCCCTAGGTAAGTTTTTTCCAACTCACCTAGGGCTCGGGGGATGCCATGGATCTAATAATAAAAAGAAACTAATATTTTACAAATAAAGTGTCGCGTGGCTCACCTAAAAGCCCGTCAGGAGACCCTTGAAGGCCTCCTTCAGTCCGTTGTCGATGGACTGAATGCTCTGCAATACCATACCCATAAGGGTGCGGTGCTCCTCGGAGATGTAGGTGCTCGATAGTGCCTCCCCCATGACCATCCACCCATTGGTCGGAGGTGCCGGTGGCGATCGGATAACCCGATCACCGACCGGGGATTGAACCGGAGCCCCCGGAGCCATGGTGCGCTCCGGAGTGGTCCTCGGAGGAGACTGAACGTCTACACGTCCGACCTCCTTAGCATCCAGATGGGGTCCCGCCCCCTGGTCTTTAGTGGTTGAGGTGTTAGCCTCGACCATGATATCAACTCCCTCGCCGCTGGTGCCTAGATCCATAGGAGCATGCTGGGACGACACCTCCACGGTGTCCTTCGCGGCGCCCAAAGTAGTGGGATGCAATGTCGGACAGTCGATGCCCGTGGCTTTGTTCAGCCATTTCTGCAAGGAATGATCGGAAAGTTGTTTTGAGAACTTCTTTATGAGAGATAGAGCCGATCAAAAGGAGCTATGTTATACCTTGGAGGCAGGCTTGGCAGCGTCTAGACCCCGATCCTCCTCTTCGGCTGGCCAATCCTTCTACAACTTGAAAAGCACCTTCCACAACTTCTCTTGAGTAGTGCAGAAGAGGTGCTGAATCGTGGGCTCATCGTCGAGATGACAAGCCCACAGGGGAGTATCCCGGTGCTGGCAGGGGAGGATGCGACACTAGAGCATGACCTGGACCACGTTGGTTAGCGCGATGTCATTATCGGTCATGGAGCCGATGCACTTCTGCAGGTCGCTCACCTCCTTGCTCGACCCCGAGTT
Source organism: Hordeum marinum (assembly GCA_022496015.1). Taxonomy (NCBI): domain Eukaryota; kingdom Viridiplantae; phylum Streptophyta; class Magnoliopsida; order Poales; family Poaceae; genus Hordeum; species Hordeum marinum. Next base: position 374,470,391 of record CM039673.1, read on the forward strand.
GAGGCCCTTTCGGAGCCACGAGGTTAGCCTGGTGGGGGGACCGGATCTGAATCCAGCTGGGGCAGCTTGACCTTCCTCCCTCGTCTCGGTGATGTAAAACCACTCCTTTTGCCATACTTTGATGGTGTCGATGAAGGTGCCGGAGGGCCATACGGCGCGGGTGAGCTTGCCGATGACAACCGAGCTACAGTCTGCTGTTCGCCTGCGACACACTTCGGCTTGATGTTAAACACCTTGAGACAAAGACCAAAGTGTGGCTCGACCCGCAAAAAAGCCTCGTGGACAAGGATGAAGGTCGATATGTGCATGAAGGAGTTCAACGGGAGGTCGTGGAAGTCGAGGCCGTAGAAGAACATGAGACCCCTAATGAAGGGGTGAAGTGGGAAGCTCAATCCCCTGATGAAGTGGGGAATAAAAACCACCCTTTTGCCTGGCTTGGGGGTGGGGAGCACCTGGTCCTTCTCCGGCGCGCGGTGGAAGATGTTGGCGGGGAGGTAGCCGGCGGTCTTAAGGTCCCGGATGTCTTGGTCGGTGACCGTCGAGGCCTCCCACTTGCCATCGGAGCCAGAACCCGCCATGGATTAGCTCGGAGAAGGTGTGGTGGAAGACCTAGATCTGAGTTGTGGAAGTTTAGAAGGATGGGGAAGCAGAGGGTGCGAATGGGGAGCGTGATTAGGCCTTGTGGTTTTCTTTCCCTTTTATGAGGCTTATCACTGTTTGGCCTCCCCTTTCTGCGTCGTGAATCCCTCCACTTTCCGGGACATGCATGCCGTTGCACGCACATGATTAAACGTATCCCGTATAAAATGGGACACGATCTGTGCATTGATAGATCGTGTTGATGAAAACGGCCTCGATCCGCGAATCAAGTTTTTTGTAACTGGCTTAGTGGTCTTGGTGGGCCGTGACCATTCGTCAGAAAGGTTGTCAGGGGACGTTATTTTACCCCTTGACATTTAGCCTTCATGGCTGACCTATTCACGCTGTTCGTGCGCGCCACTATTCCGAGAACTACATGTCATCGGAGGACAAACTAAACTCGGCAAGAAGAACTCACCAATGAAGCCAAAGACTCTGATTATACGAAGCGATTGAAGCTAACACCCCTGGCATTGGAGGCATGTTCGGGGGCTATTGAGGGAGTCCTTGATTAAGGGGTCCTCGGGAAGCCGACCAATTTCTTATGGGCCGGACTGTATAGGCCGCTTATGTTTGGTTCTACCATAGGTGCATCGCATGCAAATCAAAATTTTCCAACACACAAAACAACCAAGAACATGCTACAGTGATGGATCACAGATCGTTACCACTAGACGCGTAGTGCCGTGCAACGGAAGTAGAGTTGGGGCAGTGCGTTCGTGTGGTCCGTCTCCTCCTCGTACGATCTCTCATGAGCAACCAATCCGATCTCCCTCGAACCACCGGTCACCGGATCCCACGTACAGGTACGTCGGAATGGCGCAAGTGCACCGCCTCTAACGGTATTCATGCGTGTAGGAGGAACACCATGCGGTGGACTGCTAGATCCGATCACACAGTCGGCAGCGGCGAGTGGAGGTGGTTAGTTGCAACACATGCAAAGCCCTAATGACGGCGCCGAAGTGATCAATAGGATGGGTATGCCGCACCTCCACTATATATAGGCATCCGGCGCGGGCTCAACTCTTGGGCCTTGCACGGATCCTAAAGCCCACATGTTCCTTCCCTTAAGCACACGACCCTTTAGGTTCTCGTCCACTTGGTCACGAATCATATCACATCCGACTCGACCGGTCAATAGTGGCCTCTAGCAAGACGTGTCGACTCCAAGTGTCTGATGAAGCTGGTTAGGCGAACCTGTACTTTACACTTCCGTTCCCTTTGCCACACGATATATGTTGTCGTGCACAAGGTGATATGGTCATCCTTGTTGCAACATGACCTCTTTCTTGTTCCGGTGAATCCGACCAACATTCGGCTTATCTCATAATCCTCATCGCATGGCCATGCTTATCCAGGTCGGATCACCTGAGGGCCCAAGAGTATATCTCTCCTGATCGGAGGGGCAAATCCCATCTTGCTTGACCATGTCTCGCAGCATGGGTCTGGACAAGTCCGAAACCTACCTTTGTAACTACCCAGTCATGGAGTAGCGTTTAGTCGACCCAAAGCAAGTCTGTCACCATCCCGAGTACATGCGCCAGCTCAGGTCTTAGGACATAGAACGTATGTTGTACTAGAGACTCATAGATGACCTATCACTACGTCTTGTAGTTGGGTCTATCCAACTCAGACCTTATCTCGACTCAGATCCGACTACGTCGCATCTGACTAGACCTTTCTGAGTCCATATTATCCGGCTAGCATCCAATGCTACATGGTCAGTGAGACCGGACCATCCATCGTGTCATATGCTAGTCTAACTGGTTGCGCGTCCGCACAACCCTTTCGACTAGGGACCATTTAGGACAGTCATCATACAATGCATAGTATCACAAACAAGTCACATACTTGTTAATACACATCAATGATAATGTCCAAGGACTATCTTTATTCATAAACACATAGGAAATATCATCATACATGATTACCTCTAGGGCATATCTCCAACAGTCTCCCACTTGCACTAGAGTCCATAGCTCTAACGTGCCCCTCATTCTTGCGTTGTGGAAGCGGCTTAGTCAACGGATCTTCAACATTTGCATCCGTGTGAATCTTGCATAAATTATTATCACCTTTCTCTACGAGCTTTCGTATCAGGTGATATTTTCGGTCTATGTGCCTGGTCTTGTGGTGTTGTCTTGGCTCCTTGGCCTGTGCGATGGCACCTGAATTATCACAATAAAGGTCCAACGGTTTTGACCAGCCCAAGAACACACCAACATCTTCCAGGAACTTCTGAATCCAAACACCTTCCTTTGCGGATTCACAAGCCGCAATGTATTCGGCCTCTATTGTGGAGTCGGCCACCGTATCTTGCTTGGAACTCGTCTAGCCCACTGCTCCTCCATTCATGACATACACGAATCCAGTTTGCGATCGACAATCATCCCTATCGATTTGGAAACTAGTATTAGCGTAACCCTTTACGCAGAGCTCCTCCTCACCTCCATAAACTAGGAACATCTCTTTAGTCCTTTTTAGGTACTTCAAGATAGTTTTCACCGCTGCCCAGTGACTCTCACCTGGGTCAGCCCGGTATCTGCTTGTTAAGCTTATTGCATAGGCAACATCAGGCCATGTACATATAATGGCATACATGATGGATCCAATTGCGGAGGCATATGGAATCGTACTCATCTGGTTTCGCTCATCAGAAGTCGTAGGACTCTGAGTCTTGCTTAGCCTTATACCATGTGAGACGGGCAAGAACCCTTTCTTGGCCTCACTCATGTTGAAGCACTTCAACACTTTGTCTATGTACGTGCTCTAGCTCAAGCCGAGCAGCCTCTTCGATCTATCTCTATAGATCTTGATGCCTAAAATGTACGCTGCCTCTCCAAGGTCTTTCATTAAAAACTTGCCATTCAATGATTCCTTGACTGAGTTCAACATCGAAACATCATTTCCGATCAGCAGTATGTCATCCACATACAAGATCAAAAATACTACAGAGCTCCCACTAGACTTCTTGTATAAACAATAGTCCTCTTCGTTCTTGATGAAACCAAGGTCAACGATGACTTCATCAAAATGAATGTTCCAACTCCGAGCTGCTTGCTTCAATCCATAAATGGATCTCTTGAGCTTGCATATTTTACCAGCGTTAGTTGGATCGACGAAACCTTCGGGCCGTATCATGTATACATCCTATTTTAAATTTCCATGAAGGAAAGCCATTTTGACATCCATCTGCCATATCTCATAATCGAAATATGCAGCTATAGCTAGTATGATCCTCATCGACTTTAGCATTGCTACCGGCGAGTAGGTCTTGTCGTAGTCAATTCCTCGAACCTGTCCATATCCTTTAGCGACAAGCCGAGCTTTGTGGATCTGAACATTTCCATCCACATCGGTTTTCTTCTTCAAGACCCATTTGCAACCAATGGCGGTTATGACAGTCGGCGGATCAACCAAGTCCCATACTTGATTGTCATCCATGGACTTTAACTTGGATCTCATGGCCTCCAGCCATGCCTCGGAATCTAGGCTCACCATTGCTTCTGCATACGTGGCCGATTTGTCGCTTTCTAGCAACAACACATCGCACACTCTATGCAATCTTTCTGACCTCTGTGGCTCTGGTGCTGACTCCACTACGGGTTCCTTGAACGACTCCGGTGTGATCTCATCACCAACTGAGTTGTCCCTGAGTGGCTCTTGAATTTCTTTGAGTTGCACCGTTCTCCCACTGGCTTCCCGACTGAGAAACTCTTTCTCTAGGAAAACCCCGTTCCAAGCAACAAACACTTTGTTCTCTTCTTGGTTGTAGAATTTATATCCCAAGGTTTCCCTCGGATATCCCACGAATATGCATTTATCCGACTTGGGTGTAAGCTTGTCCGACATGAGTCGCTTGACAAATGCTTCACAACCCTAAATCTTTAGAAAAGACAAACTAGGACTCTTCCCAGTCCACATCTCATGTGGTGTCTTGTCTACAGATTTAGATGATACCCTATTAAGTGTGAAAGCTGCAGTTTCTAGAGCACATCCCTAGAATGACAAGGGTAAATCCGATTTGCTCATCATTGACCAGACCTTGTCCAACAAGGTTCGATTTCTCCATTCTGACACACCGTTTCTCTGCGGAGTACCAGGAGCTATGAGCTCAGGTACTATACCTCGGCTTTTCACATGATTATCAAACTCCTAGCTCATGTACTCACCTCCACGATTTGATCGTAGAAGTTTTATCGTCTTGTCGAGCTGATTTTCAACCTCGTTCTGAAACTCTTTGAACTTTTCAAAAGTTTCCGACTTGTGCCTCATCAAATAGATATATCCATATCTACTCAAGTTGTCGGTAAAAGTCACGAAGTACTGATAGACACCTCTGGCCGTTGTGCTCATTGGACCACACACATCACTATGTATAAGCTCCAACAGCTCGGACGCCCTCTCGCAACTCTTTGCAAAAGGAGACTTAGTCATCTTGCCTAGCAAGCATGATTCACATGTCTCGAACGACCCGAAGTCAGACGAAGTTAGGTGTCCATCATCATGGAGCTTCTTCATGCGTTTTAGACTAATGTGTCCAAGCTGGTAATACCAGAAGTATGTCGTATTTATCTCATTAGGCTTACGCCTCTTGACATTCACGTTATAGACTGGTTCCATTTCTAGATTTAAAATAAATAGTCCATCTACTATGGGTGCATAGCCATGGAACATTCCATTCAAATAAAATGAACAACCATTCCTTTATATTGAATTCATAATCTTGACTCATCAAGCATGAGGCAAAAATAATGTTCCGACTAAGTGCAGGAATGTAATAAAAATCATTCAATTCCAAAAATATATCCAAAAGGAAGCTTGAGCTGCATCGTGCCGACCTCCAATGCAGCAACTCTTGCTTTGTTGCCGACCCTGATGTCAATCTCCCCTTGTGCCACACGCCTAGTTCTTACCAGCCCCTACATCGAGTTGCAAATATGAACAAACGATCTGGTATCAAATACCCAAGAGCTACTAGGTATGTTAGCAAGGTAAATGTCTATAACATATGTAACAAGTGTACCTTTGCCTGAGGAAGCATCTCCGGCCTTCTTGTCGTGCTCATCAAGCCACTTGCTACAGTTCCTCTTCTAGTGACCAGCTCCCTTGCAGTGAAAGCAAATGGGCTTTGAGTTCGGTCCGGACTTTGGCCCAGCAGCGGAGACAACCTTCTCCATGCCCTTTGCCTTACCCTTTTTATTGGACCAACTCTTCTTGAACTTAGCCAAGTTCTGCACCATCAACGATGCGTGCCTTTCTTAATATCTTGCTTTGCTACCTTGAGCATCCCATGCAATTCAGTGAGCTTCTTATCCATGCCATGCATATGATAGTTCGAGACGAATGACCCATAGCTAGGTGGAAGAGAACCAAAAATTGCATCCATGGACAGATCGTCCTGAAGTGGGAAGCCTAACCGATCCAAATCTTGCACGTACCCGATCATCTTGATCACATGCGGGCTCAGTGGATCACCCTCCTTCAGCTTACAATCCATCAGGGACTGCTAGACGTTGAACCTTTCGGTCCTAGCCTGCACCTAAAACATTCTCTTCAAACTCTCGATCATATCGAAAGCCTGAATGTTTTCGAAATCCTGTTGCAAATCGAGCTCCATACAAGCCAGCATGACGTAGCTGATCTCGTTTGATTCATCAACAAGTTTCTAGTGGGCTTTCTTGGTTGTGGCGTTAGCATTCTCGACAGGTTCCTTTGGAAGTGGATCCTCTAGAACATGTTCCTTTTTACCGTGCTTGAGAACAATTCTCAGATTTCTATGCCAGGTGGTAAAGTTTGTTCCATTCAATTTATCCTTTTCCAGAATTGATTTCAATGCAAAGTTGGGTTGAGCAGGTGGTGCCTTTGATCTACAACAAAAAATATGCAATCACTAAGCAATGTGTTTATGTAGAGTAATTCAAGCCTTAAATAGAACTACTCCCACTAAAGTTAGCATCCCTCCGCAAACTCTCAGCGATTCAGAACCCGTCTAGCGCGAGCGACTAGTGAGATTTAGCATCACTGCAAGCCAACCTGCTGTCGGTTGGGTAGGTATCTCATACCCGGCTCCCAACCTTCTCTGCCACAAGGCCCAAAACCGTTTTTGATAGCCTTGCCAAGTTAACTCGACGCAGTGCATGTCCGTGTCCGACACGAACCCTCCGGTTCAAGGACACCCAGTAGCACCTCAATTTTATGAGCCCACCACTAGACGTACTTGACATGCGAAGGTGCAACATCCGGAATGGCAATATACTTGACATTAATGAGGGATATTTCTACCATTATAACATGCATAGAAACAAGAAGCAATATCAATCACATATAAACACAAATATGTGAAATAGTATGGCTCCTTCATGGGCGTTCTTCCATGGCCGGCTCCTACTCCGATGACCAAGGATGAACTCCATATTGTCTGTCATGCCAGGACGCCAAACCCTCAAAATTGATCTCTGTCCTTCAACTACTACAACTAGTAATGAATTTATAGAGAATCACAAGTCGACACGCAAGTCATTATACAATATAATGGTAGCACTTTGGCTCCCGTCGGCTGACAATCATGACACGCAGGTCATGTTAGGTTACACACATGCATCACATACATATGAGCCATACTATTCACATCAAACCTGCAAAAACAGCTTATGCATATAATAGCATTCTACCGGTTTGTGTGATCGTGTATGAAATACAAGGCGCTACGCACACGTTTTCGGAAATCACAGACCGCATCTGCACTCCAATCACGCCGAATTTTCTGATCTGACTGATCTCATCGATCATCGCGAACCCGATTCGGATTTACGTTTCATGGTTAACCCTGATGGGTAATACCGACCAGTAGGGGTAGGTTGTGCCACAACCTCATCGATTCCGATTGATAGAAAACATAGCCTCAATCTATCCCGATGTGTAGTTGATCTCATCAACCATGCACATAGCCGATGTCATGAACAACGACGGATCTCATCCGTCGCCTCCACATATCAAATATGCATCCGATCTGAATCCAAATCCTGTAACATAGGATTTGATACCACTGTTGGGTTCTACCATAGGTGCATCGCATGCAAATCAAAATTTTCCTATGCACAGAACAACCAAGAACATGCTACAGAGATGGATCACAGATTGTTACCACTAGACGCATAGTGTCGTGCAACAAAAGTAGAGTCGGGGCAGTGCGTTCGTGTGGTCCGTCTCCTCCTCGTCCGATCTCCCACGAGCAACCGATCCGATCTCCCTCAAACCGCCGGTCGCCAGATCCCACGTACAGGTTCGCCAGAGCGGCGCAAGTGCACCGCCTCTAACGATACCCACGCGTACAGGAGGAACATCATGCAGTGGACTGCTAGATCTGATCACACAGTCGGCAACGACAAGTGGAGGTGGCAATTAGAAACACATGCAAAGCCCTAATGACGGTGCCTAAGCGATCAACCGGATAGGTGTGCTGCACCTCCCCTATATATAGGCATCCGGCACGGGCTCAACTCTTGGGCCTCGCACGGATCCTAAAGCCCACGTATTCCTTCCCTTAAGCGCGCGGCCCTTTAGGTTCTCGTCCACTTGGTCGCGAGTCAGATCACATCCGACTCGACCGGTCGGTAGCGGCCTCTAGCAAGACGTGCCGACTCCAAGTGTGCGATGAAGCTGGTTAGGCGAACCTGTACTTCACACTTCTGTTCCCTTTGCCACACGATATATGTTGTCATGCACAAGGCGATATGGTCATCCTTGTTGCAGCACGACCTCTTTCTCGTTCCGCTGAATCCGACCAACATTTGGATTATCTCATAATCCTCATAGCATGGCCATGCTTATCCAGGTTGGATCACCCAAGGGGCCCAGAGTATATCTCTCCTGGTTGGAGGGGCAAATCCCATCTTGCTCGACCATGTCTCGCAGCGCGGGTCTGGACAAGCCCGAAACCTACCTTTGTAACTACCCAGTCATAGAGTAGCATATGGTTGGACCAAAGCAAGTCTGTCACCATCCCGAGTACATGCGCCAGCCCAGATCTTAGGACATAGGACGTATGTTGTACTAGAGACTCACAGATGACCTATCGCTGCGTCTCGTAGTTGGGTTTGTCCAACTGAGACCTTATCTCGACTCGGATCCGAATGCGTAGAATCCTACCAGACCTTTCTGAGTCCATATTATCCGTCTAGCATCCAATGCTACATGGTCAGTGAGACCGGACCATCCACTGTGTCATATGCTAGTCTAACTGGCTGCGCGTCCACACAACCCTTTCGACTAGGGACCATTTAGGACAGTCATCATACAATGCATAGTCCCACAAAACAAGTCACTTACTTGTTAATATACATCAATGATAATGTCCAAGGACTATCTTTATTCATAAACACATAGGAAATATCATCATACATGATTGCCTCTAGGGCATATCTCCAACAGCTTTCCGAACATTGGATCGATCGAAGGCCCTGTCTCTAGGAAGGAAGCTTCAGGGATTGTGGCTTGTCCTCCATGTTTAATGTAGCAAATAGGCATGTTTATCTGTTCTGCATGTAACCAAACATGTGTAAACCCTAGATACCCTCGGCGTCTATATAAGCCGGAGGGTTTTAGGTTGTAGCCATAGAACAACTCATCTAGGGTTTAGCTTTTCGATCTCGAGGTAGATCAACTTTGTAACCCGCATATCATCAATACAATCAAGAAGGATGTAGGGTATTAACTCCATAGGAGGGCCCGAACCTGGGTAAACCTTGTCTCCTTCTTCTTCTGTTACCATCGATCCCAGTCTCACAGTTCAGGAGCCCCTACCCGAGATCCACCGGTTTTGACACCGACACCGATCTTGTTATCAATTGCCTAGGATGATTCTGCACACCATACCATCATTATTCCACACTTGCTATTTGTAATATATTGTCATATATTCTAACTCTATTTAGTGCAGCGACTATTTTTCATATTTTTGTTCTCCAATTTCATGCAAAGCTATCCTCTTTATACCCACAACACAATTTTCTCTCTCGTTACTAGATAGAAGCAAATGCTCGGTGTAGGTAGAGTTGTATCAGTGGTAGATAGTACATGAGAGAATATTGATCTTACCTTTAGCTCCTTATGGGTTTGACACTCCATACTTATCACTTGCATCTTTGTAAAGTGCTATGATGATACCTCACACTTGGGGATTATCAAGCTCTTTTGTAGCACTGTTGCTGGGGAGAAATAGCAAGGGGTTAATATTTACATGTACTATACCATAAAAATAATGAACATGATGCTCTTCTGCATGTTTCATCTACTATTCTTATGTGAGCATCATTGAAATCATCATGCCTAGCTAAAAGGCTTTAAAGAAAAGCGCTTGTTGGGAGACAACCCAACACTTATCCTTTCTGTTTTTGTGTGTTCACGTGAGTAAACTACTGTACTAATCATGTTTTGTGTCTCTTATTTTAATAATGTGCTAAGTAAAGCCTTAAGGATGATTTGGATGATAAGTAGAATCGATATGGTGCAAAAACAGAAACTTTGACGTCCACTGCAGAATTTCTGTGATTTTACTAGAATGTCTTTTGGATCTGATTTTTTACACAAAATTAATATACATATTCCCCATGACTTTCTAATTTTTAGAATGTTTTGAGTTACATAAGTATTGTGTTTTTTCTGATCATTACAAACTGTTCTGTTTTACACAGATTCTGTTTTTGCTTGCATAGTTTGCTTGTTTTGATGATGTTATGGATTATATAGGGGGGTATAAGCCATGGAGAAGTTAGAGTACAATACATTATTCAATAATTAAATAATAATCAATTTATAATAGTAACTAAAGTTTATGATTTGCCTATTATACTAACATATCTCATGAGGTTTCTGTTAAAGTTTTGTGTGATTGAAGTTTTCAAGTTTTGGGTGAGATATTGATATGAGGAGAATAAGGAGTGGAAATAACATAATATGTGTATTCCCAATGCACCCCAAGGTAATATCCAAGGAGGCTCAAGTGCCTAAGATTGGGGATGCCTCGGAAGGCATCCCCTCTTTCGCCTGCGATACTATCGGTATACCTTGCTTTGGGCTACATTTTCATTCATCACATAATATGTGTTTTTCTTGGAGCACCATTTTGTTTTCTTTTCCTATGTTAGATTTTATCAATAATCATGTTTTTCAATAAAATGTTCCAATAATTGCCTTAAAGATGTCTCAATTGCATATTTGATGTGTGACTCTGCAAAAACAGATACTTTTGTTGTAGTGTTTGAATTTTCATATTTTAATGGAACATGGAAAGTTTCTAGAATTTTTACGAAGTACTTAAATACAAATTCTTTAGCTTTTCCTAAAGTTTCATAATTTTTAGAGTTACATAAGTGCACATCTTAAATGAATTTCTACAGGCTGTTCAGTCAGGATAGATTAATGTCATAGTTTTGTTATCTCCTTATCCTAGAGTTTTCATGGCTTATAATGGTATATATAAATTGTGGAAATGATATTATACAGTATATAATGTTTGAAAATTATCATGAAACTTGTCTTGTCAGTAGACGAAGTGTTGATTTATTCTTATATGTACTAACTTCTCTCACGAGTTCTTTTCAAGTTTTATGTGGATGAAGTTTCTAAGACTTAGGTGAAACCAGGATATCAGAGGATTGAAAAAGATACAAAAGCTCAAGCTTGGGTATTCCCAAGGCATACAAAGTAAATATTACAAGAAGTTTCAAGAAACTAAGCTTGGGGATGCTACACATCCCACCTCTCTTTGTTTACAATTATCGGTTAGCCTATGTTGATCCTAAATTTTTATTCATTCACATGTGCTATCCTTGGAGCATATTTTGTGTGTTTTCTTCCATTTTATTTTATGCACCATGATGGCATGAGATAATCCTTGGCTTATTTATAGAATACTTCATGTGCCTCACTTAAATCTTTTGGGTGGCTTTATAGAATGCTTTGTGTGCTTCACTTATATATTTTGAGCTTGAATATTGGTATCTCTATGTAAATTGAAGAATTCTCTATGAACTTCACTTATATATTTTTGATAGTAGTTTGATGATCACTCTTGTGCTTCACTTATATCCTAAGAGAAAATGTTTAACACATTTAATGACATAAAACGTGAAATTATATATGCTTCATATGCTTGTCCCATGGGGAGTAGTGACTTCAAATACTAAGAGTATAAGCAATAGAATTTATTGGAGGTTAGCAAACATAGCATTGGTCACTTGAAAAATTCATGAAAGAATATTGAAGGAAGAGAGATTTCACAAATAGATATACTATCTTGGACATCTTCTATGATTTTGATCCCCCATTAATTATTTTCAAACATGATCAAGTAGTTGACGTTGGACAAGTAAGACAACAGAATGGTTATGTTTGCTTATATTCACATAGTAGTTCTATTTTCATGGATCCTATAACATGTGGTGCTTGCTTATGATCTTTTGCTAGCCAAAAACTCACACTAAGTAGAGATACTACTTGTGAATCCAAAAACCCTTAAACCCAGTTTCTTGCCGTGAGAGTCCACCATACCTACCTATCGACTACATAAGATCCTTCAAGTAAGTTGACATCGATGCAGAAGGCAATAAAAAATGCTCCTAAACATGTATGATCTTTTAGTGTAAGGGAAAATAAGCTTTGCACGATCTTGTGATGGCAAAGAAATAAAAGCGACAGACTACATAATATAGGTTTATATCACAAGGGGCAATATAAAGTGATGTTCCTTTTCATTAAGAGATGGCACATCCAAAAATAAAAAGCGCATGAAAACCTTTGCTTCCCTTCGCGAAGGGCCTATCTTTTACTTTTCCTTATTTATTTTACGCAAAAGTCAATAATGTTCATTCCTATTCCAATCAATTAATTCTTTAGTTGGCAAGCATCATGTGGTAGGGAAAGATCTAGGCACATATATCCAGTAGGATATTAGTGATCATGATACATTATTGTTGACACTATCCCTGAGATAAGTAAGTTGGGAGGTGGAATATTAAGCCCCTATCTTCCTATGTCGTTGATTGAAACAGCTTGTTCAAATAATATTCTTTGAGTGTTAGCGATCATGGAAGACTAAATGATAGCTGAGTATGTGGAATTTGCTAAATCAGAGCTCTTACATAGACCCTTCCTGAAAATAAGATGAATTGTAATTGTTTGATGACTGAAAACATAGTTTGCTAGTTTTCAAGAAAGTTTATGGTCTATACTTCAACATGTGAATAGCTTGTTACTCGATCATTAGAAGTTCTATGATAAAAGAGTTGTTGTTTTATGATGCTAGAAAAAGTGATTGGAAGTAACATTAATCAAACTTATATACTATGCTAGCATTCACACTTCATAAATTATTTTTTTATCATGTAACTACTCAAGGACGAGCAGGAATTAAGCTTGGGGATGCTGATACGTCTCCAATGCATCGATAATTTATAAAGTATTCGTGCCAATATTCTATAACTTTTAAATACTTTTGGCAAAATTTTATATTATTTTTGGGACTAACTTACTTATCTAGTGCCTAGTGCCAGTTCCTGTTTTTTGTGTGTTTTCTGTTTCGCAGAATATCCATATCAAAAAAGTCCAAACGTGATAAAAATTTATGGAGATTGGGGCCCTTCTTTCACCGCAAGAAATATATTTTCCCCAAAAAAATCGCCTCAAAATTTTAGCCCGATCGGATTTACAAATCTCTGGTTATTTAAGAAATGGTGAAGGGACAGAAAGCAACAATGAGAACAGGAGAGAAATGGAGAGAGCAATATGGAGGGGCTCTCGTCCCTCCGGCGCCATGGAGGCCAAGGACCAGAGGAGAGAACCTCTCCCCATCCAGGGAGAGGCCATGGAGGAGGAAGCCTAAGGGGAGACTGTCTCCACCTCTTTTCTAGTGGCGCCGGAGTACCACCGGGGGAGCCATCGCTGCGGTGATCATCTTCATCAACATCACCGTCTTCATCACCTTCCTCATCTCTTTTCAGTGGCCCACTCTCCCGGACTGCTCTATAATCCCCTACTTGAACATGATGTTGCATGTCACATATTATTAACCAATGATGTGTTGCCATACTCTGATGTTTAAGTAGATTTATTCTATCCTTTGGGTTGATTGATGATCTTGATTGGTTTGAGTGTATGTTCTATTTTGGTGCTGTCCTATTGTGCCCTCCATGTCGCACACATGTGAGGAAATTCTTGCTGTAGGGTATTAAAATACGTTCATGATTCACTTACAGTGGGGGGGGGGCTAGAGTGAGAGAAGCTTACAATCGAGTAAGGATATTGTTGCGTATGGGAGTAAAGGGGACTTGATATTTAATGCTATGGTTGGGTTTACCTCAATGATTTCTTGTAGTTGTGGATGCTTGCTAGATATCCAATCATAAGTTCATATGATCCAAGTACAGAAAGTATGTCAGCTCATGCCTCTCGCTCATATAAAATTGCAAGAATGATTACCAATCTTATTATCAATTGCCTAGGATGATTTCGCACACCATACCATCATTATTCCATACTTGCTATTTGTAATATATTGTGATATATTCTCACTCTATTTAGTGCAGCAACTATTTTTCATATGTTTGTTCTCCAATTTCATGCAAAGTTATCATCTTTATACCCACACCACAGTTTTATTTCTCGTTACTAGATAGAAGCAAACATTTGGTGTATGTAGAGTCGTATTGGTGTCAGATAGGACTTGAGAGAATATTGATCTTACCGTTAGCTCCTTGTGTGTTCGACACTCCATACTTATCACTTCCATCTTTGAAAAGTGCTACAATGATTCCTTGCACTTGGGGATTATCATGCCGTCACATCAAAATAGTAGTGGTGTAGCGCCTCCTCCACAGGGATCACCCATAGCTTCAGCGGCGACACCCAGCCAACATGGAAGAAGGGATCCAAAACATTGTTGTTGATCACCTTCTAGGAGATATGTCCTGAGAAGAACAATTTCTCTTTTCGAAAGAAAGTTGCATCCTCCCGCGAAATCATACAAAGGACCAGGGACTCCATCGAGTTATGGAGGATTGCAGGTGCAAAGTGTATCGAGAGCCCCTTCGGGGACCCTCCATGAGAGATTGGCCATAGATAGTGAGGGGTAAACTATTGTGGTAAACCCCTCCAACAAAGTTTTTGGCCCCTTTGTTTTTTTATTTTGATCCTAGGATCCTCACCACTTTTGTATTCCCGCTACTTTCTGCTAATGATCATGCAAGGCCAACAATTGCTAGATATTAAAAAAACAATGGCATTGCAACTTCATAAAAGTACAGTCTATATAAACAACATGTTCAACATACACGCAACACTAAGCGTGAATGAAGTTTATGCTTTTAAGGGTTGGAGAAAAAGGAACGACAACGCAACCACTAAATTTATGCATATGGTTATCATAGGTAGTTCCAAAGGAGGGTTATACTGTAATATGTGAATCCACAGAAAGTTTTGAATTGGCAATGACTTGAAAAGGTGATTCTTAATTGAAGTTTTTTTTGGAGTGAACCCCTTATAAAGGCATTCTTTAATAGGAGCCATCATGTATTCTATCACAAGTTACTCTCAACCGAAATCAAATGCACACATAAATTATATGTTGAGTCTATTAAAATTGCCTTTGTTGCTTCACTATGCTAGCTAGATTCGTTGTAGTGAAGCATTACCACTTTTCTATGAGGCAAGAAACTACACATAGGAAATACATTTTATTTAAGAAATTTATATGCCTTATTGGACATGTGCATGTAGTACGCTGCTTAGTGGTTACATTTATGGTTGTGTCAAGTAGCCTCATAGGGTTCCTAGTGGTCAAAGGGGTCTAATTAAACTATTTAAGTACCATGTGTGATACTATTTTTAGTGTGATAACATAGTACTATTTTTCTAATGTTTGTTATTGTATCTGTTGGTGTTGTTTGAGTGATTGCTAAAAAAATTCATAATGTGGCAACACTAAAAAGACCAAAATTTCAACAATAATTGGGAAAACTTACCTTAGAAATTTTCTATTTAGTATAAGAAAAAGTGAAGAGATGTAACCTAGGGTGAGATATTTTGTCCTAGTACAAAGAAATGAAAACCATAAAACATTAATCTTGTTTGTTTGATGGTTCAATAGTGTATTGATGATTCAAATTGACAATTACCCACGACTAGCCATCCCCCCAACACAAAACAACACTTAAGTATAGCTTGTTTCTCCTATGGGTTTGAAATAGTTACCTAGCCACCTATTTTTTAACATAGGCTCCATAGGGCGTTTAGAGAGTGAGCATGGTTATTGAGCACCATGTTTATTTTATTCATTCCCATGGAACATCTATAAAAAAATAATACAATTTATCATATATCTTATATATTCAAGATTGTTTATGTGTAGCTATGTACAAATTATATGCTAGCCCTTTGAATTTTTTTTAGCATGTTTTAGTCCGTAGGTGCTGATATCATTTGAGCATCTATGTGATAGCTATAATATTGATGGTTATGCATTTACTCATTAAGAAAATTATTAATATGTATTTGAAATTATTTAAAAAAATGTAAAACATTGAAGTGCTAAAAACATCTTTGTTTCTCCAAATGCAAAGGCCATACCCATTCGAGTGAAATATTATCATTTTTCAATTAAGCAAGCGACTACGAATTGTTGGAGATATGCCCTATAGGAAATCATGTATAATGATATTTCTTATGTGTTTATGAATTAAAATATTCCTTGAACATTATAAATGACGTGTATGAACAAGTGCGTGACTTGATTATGAGATGACTGTCCTAAAGGGTCCCTAGGAGAAAGGGCCGTGTGGACACACAACCAATTATACTAGCATATGACATGGTGGATGCTCCAGTCTTACTCACCATGTAGTAATGGATGCTAGCCGAATAATATGGACTCAGAAAGATTTGATCGGATTCGACGTAGTCAGATCCCAGTCAAGATAAGGTTTGAGTTGGACATACCCAACTATGAGATGCAATGATAGATCATTTGTGAGTCTCTAGTACTTTGGGCGGACCAAACGCTACTTCGTATCTGGGTAGTTATAAAGGTAGGTTTTGGGCTTGTCCGGACCCATGTTGCGAGACATGGTCGAGCAAGATGGGATTTTCCCCTCTCACCAGGAGAGATATACTCCGGGCCCCTTGGGTGATCCGACCTGGATAAGCATGTCCGTGCGATGAGGATTATGAGATAATCCTAAGTGTTGGTTGGATTCACCAAAACAAGAAAGAGGTCGTGTTGCAACCATGATGACCATATCACCTTGAGCACGACTACATATGTGGTGTGGCAAAGGGAACAAAAGTGTGAAGTAAAGGTTCGTCTAACCAACTTATCACACACTTGGAGTAAACACGCTTTACTAGAGGCCTCTAAACAGTTGATTGCTTCGGTGCCGTCATTAGGGTTTTGCATGTGTTGCAAGTAGCCACCTTCACTCACCGTCGATTGTGTGATCGGACCTAGCAATCTGCCGCACACTTAAACAATTGATCGCTTAGAATTATGAGTGTGTGAAACATAAGAATAAAATAGGCATTTTTCAACTGTTTAAGTGTGCGACGGATTACTAATGATGTTGTTGTATGTATAAGGTATTCTAGTTTCACACACACATAATTCTAAGAGATCAACTGTTTAAGTGTGCGGAGGATTGCTAGTTCTGATCACACAATCGACGACGAGTGAAGGTGGTTACTTGCAACACATTCAAAACCCTAATGACAGCACCGAAGTGATCAACTGTTTAAGTATGCCGCATCTCCACTATATATAGGCATCTGTCGCAGCCTCAACTGTTGGGCCTCGCATGAATCCTAAAGCCCACAAGTTCCTTCCCTTAAGTGTGCGACCCCTTAGGTTCTCGTTCATTTGGTCGTGAGTCAGCTCACAGCTGACTCGGCCAATCGGGAGAGGCCTCTAGTCAAGTGTGTTGACTCCAAGTGTCTGATAAGCTAGTTAGACGAACCTTTACTTCACACTTCTGTTCTCTTTGCCACAAGGTATAAGTATTTCCAAAATTTTAAATAAACAATTTAAACACCATAAGGTATTCTAGGTTTGAGTGTGTGAAACATAGGAATATATTACTAATGATGTGGTTGTATGTATTAGTAGTATTGTTTGAGAGATACAAATTGAAATTTTGGGCATCATGACCTATCTCAGAATGGTAAAATTCATGGATCCTCTATGTTTGCATTGAGAACACTCGCTTTTTATATTTCCTGTAAGCAAAAGTAAACACAAGTAAACTAAGGGGAGATATGTATTCTTAGTACATAGAAAATAAGTAACATACAAGAAAAACATTGCTACCATTTTCTGGAAGAATCAAAAGTACGGTGATTATCAGAGAGTCAATAGTCGACTACCAGCCACCTAAATTAGCTCTTACCCATAGCTTGTTTCTCCTATGGTTTCACAATAGGTAATGAGGTACATATTTGCACTACTGGAAAATGGCTCATAGGTGAACCCTAATGAGTGGCGGGCGCAATATATTACCCGCCACAACTATTTTTAAAATATAGAAGTGGCGGGTAATAAGAAACAACCGCCACACCTAAGGAAGTAGCTGTGGCGGGCAGACATGTGCGCTCGCCACAGGTAAAATCTCCAATGCGGGACATACTTGCACGATTCAACAGTGATGGGCCTTAACTAGTAATCGCCACGGTTATATGACTTAGCAGTGGCGGGCACGAACTGGTGCTCGCTAGCACAAGATCGTGTGTAATATTTTAGTAGCTTCCCCTCCCCACCACACTCGTCACAGTCTATGCTCTAACTCCCACCCGTACGTTTGGCCATCCCTCTCCCCGTGCGATCGCCCTCTTAGCGTTGGCCCTTCCCTCGCCACCGCCCTCCCCTGTTTTGGACCTCTCCGCACCGCCGCCCTGCCTATCCCATCCCTCCCCGTGCCGTTGTCGTCCCCGTCCTGTCCCTCTCCTCACACCTTCTCCATCGCTATCCTGGCTCTCCCTGCATTGCCGCCCTCCCCGCGACCGCTGGCATACCACTGTGAGCACGTAGGTCCGCCCCACCCATCGTGCGCACCTCCCTCTCCTATGTTTTTAGTTTTAGGTTTAGTTTTTTATTAGATGGATGGATGGATGTATGCATCATGCATTGATGCACTTTTAATTATTTTCATTATAAAAATGCTAGAAAAATTGATTGATTCAATTATTTTATAGGTAATGTGCAGTTTATTTTGTTGTTACATAGATAGATAATATGGAATGGTGATATGAAGTATTGTTTTGCAGGGAACACCTTCGAGTGGCCTATGTTTTGCCGGAATGTTGATTGAGTTCTCGATATGACGTCATTAAGTAAAGGTCATGCAAATTTTTTGGAATGACTTGTGTTATAAAGTATGATGTATCGAGTGCCAGGTACATGTGTGGACCCGACTCATAAGTTGTGATCACCGAATGTACGTGCACAGTGATCCCAGAGATCAATGCTCACTGAACACACAAAAGTTGAATAACAAGAGTCTTACATCCATTACATACCGGTTTACTCAAATATGGCCTTTATGGCCAAGTCTTCATATGATTGCAGCACTACTGGAATTCAGTTATTTGCCATCTGCCAGCTCTTTGCCGTCTGCTGGTAGACGACAAAGAGGTTGTTTGCCGTCAGCTTTGGGAAAGCAGACGACAAAGAGCTGGCTGATGGCAAAGACACTATTTGCCATTAGCCAGCTCTTTGCCATCTGCTAGCTGATGGCAAAGTTTCTTTGCCGTCCGCTAGCGGACGGCAAAGAGGTGGGGTGGGGCCCAGTGAAGGCCAGTTAACTACAATGGACCACCCCACCTCTTTGCCGTCTGCTAGCGGACGACAAAGAAACTTTGCTGTCTACTAGCAGACGGCAAAGAAAATGCCTCCTAATGGCCCTACCGGCCCACCCCCGCTCTCTCCACTCTGTCTCTCCCCTCCCGAACCCCGCCGCCGCCCCCGACCCGCCCCCGACCCGCTCTTTCTCTCCACCCGCCGCCGACCCGCTCTGTCTCTCCATAACGGAAATCTCCAACGATAGCGTGAACCCATGCCATCTACCTTAACCTTATAGGCATTCTGACTGGGAAGTGTCCTAGCTAACATGTCCGTCACCAAGGTAATCTTCATCATAACCTGATCTTTCATGCCTGGCCAATAAAATAACCAGTGGCAAGCTAATGAGTACTTTGAATTTACTCGCAAGCAACCCATGTTTGGAACAAGGCAATAACAATGCATGATATAGCACTAAGTAGGTATTTTGCAGAATGCTAATTTCGAATGCAATGACATGATCAAGTAAGAATGTAAGCAGGCGTCAATAGTTGTTAGGTACCATATGAACAAGTTACAGATATCATCATAAACAGGGGGTTGAACATCTCATGTTCAGTCATCACATCAAGTCATCTGACTTATCTCAAGTATCATCTCCGTGTCATCCACACACACACCAAGTTTGCGAAAACATCTGGACATAGTTTAAGAAGGACCTCCAACTATTCATGATCGCAGACACGGCTATTCGAATAGTTTTACACTCTGCAGAGGTTGCACACTTTACCCACAAGACTTGGGGAACTTCCGTGTCATCCATGACTCGCGGTATATTACGTACCCGAGGTAAGCACCCGAACAATGCCTTTCCCCTGGCGATACTAAATAAAGAGTCCACTCAATTGGTACCCAGCCCACATGATGTACATCACTCGTAGCATCCATGTAGGGACCAATGGTGTGCCCGGTGCCTGTGAAGACAACGGATGATCGTCCATACCGGCACGACCCTGTATCGAGAGTGACCACGCCACTCCCGCCACTAGTAATACAGGCTCCTTGCCAGTACCCACCAAAGTAATCAACAAAGCCCCTACCCATATAGGGGTAGAGTGGTTGTACATGTAAGGTTGGGACGGTTAGCAAACCTTAAATCTAATCCGTTTTTGAAAACACACACTCACACAACTTGCTCCATTACACAACTTCTTCCACATGTGGTTACCCAACTCAACATTATCGTCCTCGGTCATTAGTGGCACCCGACGGGGTTTTCAAAAAATCTTTGAAACCATATCTTTACTTCCATCACCATGCATATCCATCCCACTTGAGTAGCAACTACTAGCATCCTAACTACTCCCACCCACACAACCCTCATAAGGAGGTAGGGTCATGCACGGTGCAAGTATCAACGGTAAAAGTATTGGAGGTATTCCACCGAAGGGAAGACACGACATCATGATAAAATCATCGAAACAACAAGTGCTATATGTTATGCATGAAAAAGTTTCTTAACATGGTCAAAGGGCTGCTTGCCTAGTTTCACAAGGTCTTTGAGGTCTTGACACGCTTCTCGTCCACTCCGAGCACTTCATCTACTTCGTCAACTATCGTCGGTAAACAACCACAATAAGCAACACAACAAGTAGAAAATAAAAGTGCTCTATAAATAGGAGTTCTATTTTTCTAGGATGCCTTTGGTTATAAGAAAATAACCAAGGAGGTTTTATGTATGATGGTCAAGGGGGATTTTTGAATGGTGGAAATAGATGAAATCATGATCCTACTTGATGTCTACAAAAAATATTTTTGTAAAAAGGAGTGAACAGACCCAACAAATAGGGCATGATTTTAGAAACATGTGGGAAGTGGTTTCACTGGATTTGGAGTTGGCATGATTTTCCTATGGATTTCCTAGGAGGAAATAAATGGGAAAAGGGAGTATTTATTAGGCCAAGCAGAATAGGGGCATGGGAAAAATGTTAACCATTCCTAGATAATTAGGGTATGATTTTATAGACACCTAGGAACTTGAATCACTCCACTTGGAGTTGATTTGAATCCCCTAGGAATTTTACAATGTGGGATTTTAATAGTTCAAATTCAAATTTGAATTTGACCTCTACAGAAACTTTGCAGGAAAAATGTTCAATGCAGATATTTGGATAGGAAATGATTTTAGGAATATCTATGATTTTGAATCACTAAATTTGGAGCTATAATGATTTTTCTATGAATTTTACAAATCTGTGAAGAAATAGAAAAAGAAAAGGAAAAAGGGAATATACCCTTTAGGTTATACTGCGCACGGTGCGGAGAGTCAAAGTTGGGCCGGCCTAGTGGCTCGGCCTGGCGGAGGGACGAGGCGTCATCGAAGGTGCATCCTGCATAGTGCGCCTTCTCCGCAAGACACGGGGTCGGCGGAGGGCGTCTCCACTTAAACGCCGGGCCCGGCCAATGGGTCGCTTCCAGGCGGGGCCCGCCTGTCAGGGTCATGCCCCTCCCCCCGCCCGAACAGGGGAGAGCGGGGGAGGCGAGACCGAGCTCCCTCCGACGTCGTTCCGGCGGCTCCATCCACCGTCTGCGATGCACCGACCACCGAAGGGCTCGGGATGGAGTCCCGCCTCCGCTTGGGTGCACCTGTTTCGCCGGGGGGCACCAGGGAGGCCGGGCCTTAGCCGTCTTCATAGTCTGGTGACGGGCGACCATGGGAATAGAGCGCCGGCTGCCCGGGGGAGGAAGAGGAGCATGGGTAGAAGCACGACAACGCCGGTGGAGCTGGCAAAGCTAGATGTGAGGAGGGAGCTAGAGCTGCCCGGATTGGCCCAGGCCGATGCGGCACCCATGCGGCCATGAGAGGGCGTGGGGAGCTCGGGAGCTTCAATGGTTCTTCCTGGGGCTCCTGGAAGGGAGAGAGAGTAGGAGGGGGAACACGAGGGGGTTCAGGAATGGGCTTATAGGCGGGGGAGACCAGGGGGAGCTAGGGTGCGCCTCGGCTGCCCTCGGGCACCGAGCTTGCGTGTGCCTGGGCTCCTTCGGCTTCATCCGGATGCCGGGGAGAGGCATGTGAGGAAGAGAGGGGTTCCCTGGCGCGTGTGGACAGCTCCCTGCAACCCGACGCGAGGTATAGGACAAGAACTAGCGGCAAAGCATCGTTGCTGCATGCCATTGGTGTAGTCATCACGCCAACACATGTCTCAGGCATCCTTTTGGTCGGCTAGTGATGTCTGGAGTGTGAGGCACGCATGCAGTAGAGTGTTGGAAGTATTCTCATGGTAAATGGAGCTAGTTGTATGTTTTTTTACTGGGGGTAAGTTTGCAGCAGCAAACTGGAGACTCATCTAAGGGGTTTGTAATGGAGGGCATTGCGGATAAAACTTTGTCTAGTGGTCTTGGTTATGTAAGGACTATATTTACACCAAGTTTTAGATCAGGGAGATGAATGGGCAAGGTACTTGTAGTACAAAGCCACTATTTCTTCCATAATGGAGGTTTAGATGAACTGCTCATATTTTCCATATGAGCATGCCACCTTTGTGCTTTGATAGATGCATAAGTATGTTTATGAGGTTGTGGAGAGGTTTGGGGACATTTCATTGAATAGAACCATGGGAGAGAGGAAAGAGAGGTGATGCCATGGTAAAAAGAGAGGGAAAATGGAGGAGTTACCCCCCCCAATAATTGATCAGACGCCAAGGAGAAGTTACATGAGGTAAAATGAGATTAGAATATGTTGTAGTAAAAAGTTGGGGGCAAGGGGAATCTTCTTGGGTCAAAATTCCTTGTCCACTAGTTTATGGCTGAAGGTGCTTGTGCTCCGATTCGGCTAGGCAGGGGAATCCTATGACCTTGAGATTTACCAAGGGTAAATGGTAAGTCTTTTTGGTCCCGATCACAAGTTTGCAGATGATTTTCTGAAAGTTTGCAATGTAAACATGGTAAACCCTAGGATTCAACAGAATCAGGTTTCTGTAGATCCAGTTGGGTTAAACTAATCTCCTTGATCCACAACCTTGTGTGATATCATTATTTGGGGATTAGAACATGTCCACAAAGTTTGGTATCAATAGGAGATACTTCACAATGTAAAGTTGATCAAATTTGGCTCTGGATAGGAATGGCTTTAGGATATTTTGGTGAACCAAAACAATTGGGTTTGAGATGAAACTTGGCAATAGGATCACATATATCATGTGTGACACTCTAGAAGTTTTCTGGATTTATTTGAAATATTTCTTATAGAAATATTTCAAATCCTAGAAATAGGCAGCAATGGTTTTGAAGGGTTTTGTCTAGTATTTTGAACATGACCATGTGTTGAAACTCTTATATATGGACAATATATGTCCACTGAGTTTTCCTAAATTTTCTCAAATATTTCTAAAGCATTTAAACATTTTTTCCCTATAAAAGACCATTTTTGGACTTAAGAAAAAGCCTTTAAATAAACTAGTCAAATAATCTTTAAAAATAATATTTGGTGTTTTTGGGAAGTTATATATATAGTAGGTTCCAAAGAAATCATTTGGGACAAATAGGTCCACCCAATTTGGGGACTTGCAGTGCAAATCTCAAATTAGTTTTTTTTGAAAACCTAATTTAAATAAATGCTTTTTGGCCAAAATAATATTTGATAAAAATAGTTTTAAGTCCTATACACATGGCATGATCATTGGATAAGAGTTCTAGATCAAGGAAAAGAGTTTTGAGAGTAGGAGAGAGTTTTATGAATTATAGAGCACTAGCAAGCAATCAAACAAGCAAGCAAATAACACACAATTCAAGCATTCAAATGCACTCAAAAAATTTTAATTGGCCCTAATTTTTGAGTCATGTTAACTTAGCCATGAGGCAAAACATAGGGTGTGACAGACCTACCCCCCTTACAAGAATCTCGTCCCTGAGATTCCTAGGCTAGGTGCTGATGCGGATATTCAGAGGTGAGGTAGTCTTTACGTTCCACCTTGTTTCTGCTCGGGCGTGGTTGTCCTTCTGGATCTTAAAGTGCCTGATGATTTGTCTTCGAGTGCACTATTTACTTTTTCTAAGGGTGAACGGGGTTCTCATAAAATGCTAGGTTCGCCTAATGGTCAAGGGTTTGGTGGACGAGGTTCTCGCAGGGCCTGGCTTGCATGTGTATCCCAAAGTCGGAATATGTGGTCAAGTAGTGTGTCTGTGTGCTGGCCCTAGGGTCGCTCAGGTTGGTTAGTGACATCTAGATGTCTTGCATTAGAATAGAAGGGTCGAGTCTCGGTGTAGCTTCTCGTTGACGGGGAAGTCCTTATCTTCCTTAAAGCAGGGGTCTTCAGTCGCAGGTGGTCTCCATCCTTGAGAGTTCCGAGGTGCATCATCGTGGGCTTCTCGTCGAGATCTTCTGCTTGAGTAAGCTTCCCATGTAGATTCCTCATTCTTCTTTGGTTGTTGCCTTCATCGTCATGGACGCATGCTTTTGGAGGGTCTTCGAGTGTTTGGTGGACTCGTCTGTCCGTGGCAAGGTCTGCGCTGAGTCTCGCCCCTAAGGCCGAGCTTAGAGACTTGGTATCGAAACGGGTTCTATCATTTGGGAAGGTTTCAGTGGGGTTCCAAATAAGCTGACTATTCAGAGTATAGATCAGCCATCTAATCCCCAAGGTCTGACGCTTGGCAAGTGTGGTGAACTACCCCTTACAGGTGTTTCACCATGATCCAGTCAAGTCCACGTCCTTGATTGAACCCAAAAAGGGGGCTAATAATGAAGTCGTGGATGTCGTTCCACCCCGTTCCAAGCATCTAAAAGGAGTAGGGATGTCAGGCTCAACGTACCCCTTTAGGGTGGTGGAGTGAGAGGTGTTATCAACTTCTCAGTTCCTCCTGGTCAGGAACTAATAGATGATCATTAAGACAAGGGGATCTATAATCTTCTTGATGTGCAAGGGCTTCATCGTGCTTGGACGTCAGTGCTCCTTGGTATAGTCTAGTTGATGTAGTCGGTCGAGGAGCACCGGCCGACTTCTCTAGCTCCTTCTTCGTCGTGGTTTCTCAACCGCAGTGGATCTTCATCTTCCTTGGGAAAGAAAGTCTCCTTCTGTAGGGAGGGTGCTTCGCGGAGTCCAACTCCTTCAAGGTGAGACCTTACTTGAGAGGCATGGTAGTTAGTGTTCCTGGGGCTGGTCCAAACATGACTAAGGTGTTCCTTCCTCTCATTGGGTAAATAAGTATATCATTCGTGAGGATAACATCATATTCCTCCAATACCACATAAACACATTGCTCATGGGATGTGTGAGAGAAGCGGTCGTTTGTTTCGGGTGGTCACTTGTCCATGGGTTTGTGGTCCAACCTAATATAGGTCCTTGTGGCCACCTTCCATATGAACATGTCTGGTGGAGGTCGGGGTGGAGTATCGGCCATAGTCAAATGACGTAGAGCCAAGACCTATGGTGATAACCTGACCACATCGTGGCTCGGTAAGGCTTAGAGGTTTCAAGGAGCTTAGGATGTGAGTGAACATCTAACATCCTATCCTGAGCACAAGTATTAGATGCCAATAGTACTGCTTATTACCCCAAACAAAATCACCCTATATCATCGAAGGTATCATCTCATATAAGTCAACTCCAACATCATTCATGCTATTCAACTCCAAAGTTTTGAGGGAAGGACTGTGATGACAACCTCATATGTATACTATAGCTAACTCACATATATCCCTATATAAAAATCCTCGGGATAATTTACAAGCCGCTAAGCTTGAGCATGATACTACAAATTAAAGTGTTCAGCTAATATATCCAAGGTCTGAGAGGTTGCATCTCTATGCTAAGGAAACATGTAGTATACCAATCCGAGATATTGTTTCCTTCCTACGAATCCAGTTAAACGTCCTACGAATATCATTCACTATTACGAGTATCATTATCAAGATCATTGGACTAAATCCAAATTACTCTGAACCATGTGGTTTAATTGATCTCGAGCACCTAGTAGGATCACCTATTTAAATCCAAGTTCTACATCTAGTAAGAGTTCCCTACTAGTTGTTCCAGTCACTATCATGTCACCATCAATCCAATACCAACATTACTTGCCAAAGTCAAGTCATTAATCCACCAAGAATTTCAGCCTGTGATCACAATCGTCCTACTAGATCCAATTGACTCAAGGGAGAATTAAGTTATGCAACTTTATTAATTTGATCCCCGAGTTTGACTATCAACATAAAGTCTTGTAATCCACCAAAGGGTCTCAACTACTTACTTAAGACATCTATTATGGCTAAATCAAATCATTGTCCATGAATAGTGTCTCCTCAGAATGATCCTTCCTATGGCATCAAGGTTCTAGTGCTAGAGTAGGAATGAAGGATGTTTGTTCACTATGATCACTAGCTCCATAATGAACCCAGTGCAAGGCAGGGGTTATTGAAGCTCAATAAGTGCTCTGGCAAATCCGTGTATTAAACACGTGATCAGAGACTTGTGCTGGGGAGCTTTTGAGGTATAGGTTGGGAAAGGGAGGGTTTCCAATCCTGAGGGAAAAGCATAACTCTACGGGGTTGCGTTATGTTGTAGTCATAGCCTTCAACGCTAGCTGTCCGTCGAGGTGGATCGTTGGTACATCCTGTCTTGACGGTCTTCAGTTGACAAGATTGGGGAGAGAAAGTAGCATCGAGAGTAGTGCCTAAGGGGGCGGTGTAGTGCAAGTGCAATCAAGCAAGTGCCGAAAAGGCCAAACACAAACATCAAGGTAAGGTAGGTGATATAGTCGCACACTTGTTTCCTAGGGCAAAAGTGTGACTTACACCAAAGCACAAAAAGAAAAACAAGCAACACACATCATGGTTCCATTTGAACCATCATAGAGACTCGACTTCGCATGGGCGACACACGACCTATCCTACCCTAGGTGTTCTCGGACTCAGTTGTCGTGCTTGCTTTGTGTCTTGGAGAGGAGTACGCTTAGCCTTTTGGGTCTTCTTCGGGTGTTGCTATGTCTTTGGTTGTTGTTCATCAAAACGATCCTGGTTGTGCCTAAAGGGTCCTTGATGACTTCGGGTCTGTTGAGTTGACGACGAAGGTGATCCTTCATGACTGTTGTTGACAGGGTCTTCTAGCGTCCTTGTGTTCGTGACAATGCCTTCTTGTCTTCTAAGGCATCGAGCATTCCAGGTAGGCAACCTTTTATGCAATGTTATTAACAAGGCATGATAGAGTTGTATCCTATCGGTCACATTGAAGATATCATCGACACTAAGAGTGGGGAATGATGAGAACCGTTTTCCTACTCATCATAGTGAGGCGGACCAAATGGCGAGGTTCTCATCCAACGGTGGTTACCGATATAGCAACGAAAAGGACATGGTTGCTCTATTAGCGATGCATTATCATGACATTGCATGTCTTGTGCCCTGGTCATCGAAGGCCAAGGTGGCATCATCCTCGGGTTGTGTCAAGGGTGTCACCATCATATAAGTCTTGACATCCTCATCCTTCGAGAAGGTATCTTCTGTTGGTATCTCCTTGCCTAGTGTCGCCAACTTGGGTCCAAGATATGTCGGCAATTGTCTAGAAAGGTGGCTTCCTTCCAGGTTACCCACGAGGGTTACAAGGAATCCCGTGGTTAGGGGCACCAGGGTAGTAGCGACCATTCGCAAAGTTTTGGAAAAGCAGACGAGGAGAGCTAAGAGAAAAGTGGTGGAAGTGCTAAGGCAAAACCCTTTGCTTCCCTTCGAATTTTAGGAGAGGCAAGAAATATAGAGGCTTTGTAAGTGATTTTGAAGGGTCTGGAAAAACAGTTTTGTCCTAACTAACGTCCATGCTAACTAAGGCTTCCTACAGTCAGGATGGCTCTGATACCAGCTCTATGGGGACCCGAATCATAAGTCGTGATCACCGAATGTACGTGCATAGTGATCCCAGAGACGAATGCTCACTAAACACACAGAAGCTGAATAACAAGAGTCTTACATCCATTACACACCGGTTTACTCAAATATGGCCTTTATGGCCAAGTCTTCATAAGATTGCAACAGAAATCTCCAACGATAGCGTGAACCCATGCCATTTGCCTTAACCCTACATGCATTCTGACTGGGAAGCGTCCTAGCTCGCATGTACGTCAAAAAGGTAATCTTCATCATAACCTGATCTTTCATGCCTGGCCAATAAAATAACCAATGACAAGCCAATGAGTACTTTGAATGTACTCGCAAGCAACCCATGTTTGGAACAAGGAAATAACAATGCATGATATAGCACTAAGTAGGTATTTTGCAGAAAGCTAATTTTGAATGCAATGACATGATCAAGTAAGAATGTAAGCATGCATCAATAGTTGTCAGATAACCATATGAACAAGTTACATATATCATCATAAATAGGGAGTTGAACATCTCATGTTCAGTCATCACGTCAAGTCATCTGACTTACCTCAAGTATCATCTCTGTGTCATCCACACACACACACACACCAAGTTTGCGAAAACATCTGGACGTAGTTTAAGAAGGACCTCCAACTGTCCATGACCGCGGACATGGCTATTCGAATAGTTTTACACTCTGCAGAGGTTGCAGACTTTACCCACAAGACTCGGGGAACTTCTGTATCATCCACGACTCACGGTATTTTACATACCCGAGGTAAGCACCCTTACAATGCCTTTCCCCTGGCGATACTAAACAAAGAGTCCACTCGATTGGTACCCAGTCCACATGATGTACATCACTCGTAGCATCCATGTAGGGACCAACGGTGTGCCCGGTGCCTGTGAAGACAACGCATGATCGTCCATACTGGCACGACGCCGTATCGAGAGTGACCACGCCACTCCCGCCACTAGTAATGCGGGCTCCTTGCCAGTACCCACCAAAGTAATCAACAAAGCCCCTTCCCATATAGGGGTAGAGTGGTTGTACATGTAAGGTTGGGACGGTCAGCAGACCTTAAATCTAATCCATTTTCGAAAACACACACTCACACAACTTGCTACGGTACACCACTTCTTTCTCAAGTGGTTGCCCAACTCAACATCATCACCCTCGGGCATTAGTGGCACCCGACGGGGTTGTCAAAAAGTCTTTGAAATCATTTCTTTACTTCCATCACCATGCATATACATCCCACTTGCGTAACAACTACTAGCATCCTAACTACTCCTAACCACACAACCCTCATAAGGAGGTAGGGTCATGCACGATGCAAGTATCAACGGTAAAAGTATTGGAGGTATCCCACCAAAGGGAAGACACCACATCATGATCAACTCATCGAAACAATAAGTGCTATATGTCATGCATGAAAAAGTTTCTTAACATGGTCAAAGGGCTGCTTGCCTGGCTTCGCAAGGTCTTTGAGGTCTTCACACGCTTCTCGTCCACTCCGAGCACTTCATCTACTTCATTAACTATCTCCGGTAAACAACCACAATAAGCAACACAACAAGTAGAAAATAAAAGTGCTGTATAAATAGGATTTTTATTTTTCTAGGATGCCTTTGGTTATAAGAAAAATAACCAAAGAGGTTTTAGTGTATGAGGGTCAAGGGGGATTTTTGAATGGTGGAAATAGATGAAATGATGATCCTCCTTGAAGTCTATAGAAAATATTTTTGTAAAAAGGAGTGGATGGAACCAACAAATAGGGCATGATTTTAGAAACATGAGGGAAGTGGTTTCATTGGATTTGGAGTTGGCATGATCTTCCTATGGATTTCCTAGGAGGAAATAAATGGGAAAATGGAGTATTTATTAGGCAATGGCTATTGGAAATATGACCTAGAGGCAATAATAAATTAGTTATTATCATATTCCCTTGTTCATGATAATCGTTTATTATCCATGCTATAATTGTATTGATCGGAGACTTAGATGCATGTGTGGATACATAGACAAAACCATGTCCCTAGTATGGCACTAATAGACTAGCTCGTTGATCAAAGATGGTTAAGGTTTCCTAGCCATGGACACGAGATGTCATTTGATAAATAGGATCACATCAATAGGAGAATGGTGTGGTGGACAAGACCCAAACTACAAACGTAGCATATGATCGTGTCAGTTTATTGCTACTGTTTTCTGCATGTCAAGTATATGTTCCTATGACCATGAGATCATGCAACTCACAGATACCGGAGGAGTGCCTTCTGTGTATCAAACGTCGCAACGTAACTGGGTGACTATAAAAGTGCTCTACAGGTATCTCCGATGGTGTCTGTTGAGTTGGCATGGATCAAGACTGGGATTTGTTACTCCGTGTGACGGAGGGGTATCTCAGGGCCCACTCGGTAATACAACATCACAATAAGCCTTGCAAGCAATGTGACTAAGTGTTAGTCACGGGATCTTGTATTACATAACGAGTAAAGAGACTTGCCAATAACGAGGTTGAACTAGGTATGGAGATACCGATGATCGAATCTCGGGCAAGTAACATACCGAAGAACAAAGGGAACATCATACGGGATTAACTGAATCCTTGACACAGAGGTTCGACCGATAAAGATCTTCGTAGAATATGTAGGAACCAACATGGGCA
This sequence comes from Hordeum marinum, assembly GCA_022496015.1. NCBI lineage: Eukaryota > Viridiplantae > Streptophyta > Magnoliopsida > Poales > Poaceae > Hordeum > Hordeum marinum. The sequence continues at coordinate 374,501,367 of CM039673.1, forward strand.
TCCAGGTCCCGCTATTGGTTATTGACCATAGAGGTGTCTCGGTCATGTCTACATAGTTCTTGAACCCACAGGGCCTTCACACTTAAGGTTCGGTGACGTTTCGGTAGTATAGAGTTATGCATGGTGGTGACCGAAGGTTGTTCGGAGTCCCGGATGAGATCTCGGATGTCACGAGGAGCTCCAAAATGGTTTGGAGGTAAAGATTGATATATAGTAAGTCCTATTTTGGTCGCCAGAAAAGTTTCGGGCTTATCGGTAGTGTACCGGGAGTGCCGGTAGTGTACCGGGAGACCATCGGGAGGGGTATTTAGACCCAAGAGGCTACATGGGCTGTGGGAGAGTAAATACCAGCCCTTAGTGGGGTGGTGGAAGTCCCACACAAGGCTCATGCGGCTGGGATGAAAAGCCTATGGAGAAAAAGGTGGAAAAGGGCAAAAAAGGCTAAAATAAGGAGGAATCCTAGTCCTAGTAGGATTGGAGGAGGCATCCTCCTCTCCTCCTTGGTTCGGCCGACCCAAGGGCTGGCTCCTTGGGAGCCAAGCCTCCTCCTCTCTTCCTCTTATATATACTGGAGGTTTTAGGGTTTTTGGCACTAGATTTTTAGCCACGTGCTGCCCGTTCCTCTAGTGCATAGTTTCTCCTCTAGATCGGACTTCTGCAGTGCTTAGGCGAAGCCCTGCTGGAATAGCTCCACCACCATCTTCGGAGCGCCGTCATGATGCTGGAGAACTCTTCTACCTCTCCGCTCCCTCTTGCTGGATCAAGAAGGCGGAGATCGTCATCGAGCTGTACGTGTGCTGAACCCGGAGGTGCCGTCTGTTTGGTGCTAGATCGGAAGGACCATGATCAAGATCGCAAGACGGATCGTGATGAGTTCGCGGGACAGATCGTGATGAGTTCGCGGGACGGATCGTGATGAGTTCGTAGGACGGATCGTGATGAGTTTGCGGGACGGATCGTGACGAGATCGTGGGACGGATCGTGATTGGATCGCGGGATGGATCGTGATGAGATCGCAGGACGCTCGGCGATTTGGATCGCCAATACGTTCGACTACACCAACCACGTTTCTTAACGCTTCTCGCTTAGCGATCTACAAGGGTACGTAGATCCATTCTCCCTCTCGTAGATGCTCATCACCATGGATAGATCCGCGTGTGCGTAGGAATTTTTTTTGTTTCCCATGTGACATTCCCCAACAGTGGCATCATGAGCTAGGTCTATGTGTAGATGAGATCTCGAGTAGAACACAAAAGGTTTTTGGGCGTTGATGTTTAGATTGCTTCCTCCCTTGGTCGGATTTTGGTTCAGTGGTATTGTGAGATGAAGCGTCCCGGACCAACATTACTCGTACGCTTACGAGAGACCGGTTCCCTCGACCGCAACTTGTTGCATAGATGGCTTGCGGGTGCCAGTTTCTCTCACTTTAGTTGGATCGGATTCGACAAAGGCGGTCCTTGAGAAGGTTGAAAAGCAACTAGTGTATCACCGTTGTGGTTTTTGCGTAGATGTGAATTGTTCTTGCTAGATACCCATAGCAGCCACGTAAAACATGCAACAACAATTAGAGGACGTCTAACTTGTTTTTTGTAGGGTATGTTGTGATGTGATATGGCCAATTACATGATGTGATATATGTGATGTATGAGATGATCATGTGATGTATAGATTATCACGACTTGCATGTCGCTGAGTACGGCAACCGGCAGGAGCCATAGGGTTGTCTTTAATTATTGTATGACCTGCGTGTCAATCATTAAGCGCTATGTAATGCTTTACTTTATCGCTAAATGGTAGCAATAGTAGTACAAGCGTGATGGGCGCGACAACCCCAATGGCAACACGTCGATGGAGATCAAGATGATGGAGATCATGGTGTCATGCCGGTGACATTGGAGATCATGCCGGTGATTTCAAGATGGAGATCAAAAGCACAAGTTCATGGCCATATCATGTCACTTATGATTTGCATGTGATGTTAATCCTTTTATGCACCTTGTTTTGCTTAGGATGACGGTAGCATTATAAGTTGATCCCTCACTTAATTTCAAGATAAAATTGTGTTCTCCCCGAGTGTGCACCGTTGCGAAAGTTCGTCGTGTTGAGACACCACGTGATGATCGGGTGTGATAGACTCTACGTTCACAGACAACGGGTGCAAGCCAGTGTTGCACATGCAGAACACTCGGGTTAAACTTGACGAGCCTAGCATGTACAGACATGGCCTCGGAACACAAGATACCAAAAGGTCGAACACGAGTCATATAGTAGATATGATCAACATGATGATCTTCACCATTGAAACCACCTCAACTCACGTGATGATCGGACTTGAGTTGGTGAATTTGGATCATGTATCACTCGAATGACCGGAGGGATGTCAATTTGAGTGGGACTTCTCTAGTAATATGATTAATTGAACTCATTATCATGAACAGAGTCAGTAGTGTCTTTGAAAATTATGTTGTAGTTTACTTGCTCGCACTGCAGCTCCCTTGAATTTTTATATGTTCCTAGAGAAATGGAGTTGAAAGATGATGGTAGCAATATTGCGAACTGGCTCCGTGATCTAAGGATTGTCCTCGTTGCTGCACGGAAGGCTTATGTCCTTAATGCACCGCTCGGTGCGCCAACCCCTCTAGCATCGTCTATAGATGTTGTGAACATCTAACAGACAGGTTCTACTAACTACTTGATAGTTTAGTGCGTCATGCATTACGTCTTAGAATTGAGGCTCCGAAACATTTTGAACGTCACGGAACATATAAGATGTTCTAAGAGCTGAAATTAGGATCTCAGGCTCATGCCCGTGTTGCGAGATGTGAGATCTCCAACAAGATTCTTTGCCTGCAAGATGAAAGAGAACAGCTTAATCATTGAGCATGTGCTTAGATTGTCTGGGTGCTACAATCGCTTGAATCGAGTGGGATTTGATCTTCTAGATAAGATAGTGATTGATATAGTTCTCCAAGTCACTCTCACTAAGCTACTAGAACTTGGTGATGAACTATAAAATGCCAGGGATAGAAATAATAATCCCTAAGCTATTCGCGATGTTTGACACCACGAAGGTAGAAATCAAGAAGGAGCGTCAAGTGTTGATGGTTAGTCAAACCACTAGTTTCGAGAAGGGCAAGAGCAAGGAGGGAAACTTGATGGATGGCAAGTCAGTTGTTGCTCCAGTGAAGCAACCCAAAGTTGAACCCAAACCCGAGACTAAGTGCTTCAATTATGAGGAGAGTGGTCACTGAAGTGGAACAACCCTAGATACTTGGTAGATAAGAAGGCTGGCAACGTCACAGAAGTATATTTGATATACATGTTAATGATGTGTACCTTGCGAGTACTCCTAGTAGTACCTGGGTATTGGATACCGGTTCGGTTGCTAAATGTTAGTAACTCGAAAAAAGGCTCCAGAATAAACGGAGAACTAGCTAAGGGTGAGGTGACGATGTGTGTTGGAAATGTTTCCAAGGTTGATGTGATCAACATCGCACGCTCTCTCTACCTTCGGGATAAGTGACAAACCTAAATAAATGTTATTTGGTGTTTTGCGTTGAGCATGAACGTGATTAGATTGTGTTTATTGCAACACGGTTATTCATTTAAGTTAGAGAATAATGGTTATTCTGTTTACATGAATAATACCTTCAATGGTCATGCACCCAGTGAGAATGGTTTGTTGAATCTTGATCGTAGTAATACACATGTTCATAACATTGATGCCAAAAGATACAAAGTTAATAATGATAGTACCACATACTTGTGGCACTGCCGCTAAATGTCATATTGGTATAAAACGCATGAAGAAACTCCATGCTGATGGATCTTTGGACTCATTCGATTTCGAATCGGTTGAGACATGTGAACCATGCCTCTTGGGCAAGATGACTAAGGACCCCGTTTCTAGATGGATGGAGCGGGCAAGTGATTTATTGGAAATGATACATGTTGATGTATGCAATCCAATGAGTCTTGTAGCATGCGGTGGATATCATTATTTTCTTACCTTCACTAATGATTTGAGTAGATATAGTGTATATTTACTTAATGAAACACATGTCTGAATCGTTTGAAAGGTTCAAGCAAATTCAGAGTGAAGTTTAAGATCATCGTGACAAGAAGATAAAAATTTCTACGATATGATCGTGGAGGTGAATATGTGAGTTACGAGTTTGGCATACAACTTTAGACAATGTGAAAGTTATTTCACAACTCACGCCACCTGGAACACCATAGTGTGATGGTGTGTTCGAACGTCATAATCGTGCTATATTGGAAATGGTGCTTGCTATGATGTCTCTTATCGTTTTGCTACTATAATTTTGGGGTTATGCATTGGAGACAACTACATTCACTTTAGATAGGGCACCATCTAAATCCGTTGAGATGACACAGTGTGAATTATGGTTTGGTAGAAACCTAAACTGTCATTTCTTAATGTTTGGGGCTGCAACGCTTGTGTGGAAAATGTTTTCACCTAATGAGCTCGAACCCAAAGCAGACAAATGCATCTTCATAGAATACCCTAAGAACAGTTGGGTAAAACTTCTATCTCATATCCAAGCATAAAGTGTTTGTTGCTAAAACTGGGTCCTTTCTCGAGAAAGAGTTTCTCTCGAAAGAATTGGGTGGGAGGAAGATAGAACTTGATGAGGTTGTTGAACCTTTGTTCAACCAGAGAGTAGCGCAGCGCAGGAATTTGTTTCTGTGAAGCCTACTTAGTTGAAGAGGAAGTTAATGATGATGATCATGAAGCTTCGGATCAAGTTACTATCAAACCTCGTAGGTCGACAAGGACGTGTACTACTCCTGAGTGGTACGACAACCCTGTCTTAGAGGTCATGTTGTTGGACAACGATGAACCTACGAGCTATGGAGAAGCGATGATGGGCCCGGATTCCGACAAATGGTTAGAGGCCATGAAATCCGAGAAAGGATCCATGTATAAAAACCAAGTGTAGATTTTGGTAGACTTGCCCATTCGACGACAGGTCATTGAGTACAAATGGATGTTTAAAATGAAGACATACGCTCATGGCAAATGTCACCATTTGTAAAGCTCGACTTGTTGAAAAGAAGTTTACGATAAGTTCAAGGAGTTGACTGCGATAAGACTTTCTCACCCGTAGCGATGCTACAGTCTGTTGGAATTATGTTAGCAGTTGCTGCATTTTTCAATTATGAAATCTGGCAGATGGATATCAAAACATCGTTTCCTTAACGGTTTACTTGAGGAAAGGTTGTATAAGATACAACCAAAAGGTTTTGTCAGTCCTAAGGATGCTAAAAGGTGTGCAAGCTTCAGTGATTCTTCTATGAATTGAAGCAAGCATCTCGGAGTTGGAATATGCACTTTGATGAGGTGATCAAAGTTTTTGAGTCTATACAAAGTTTACGAGAAACTTGTATTTACAATAAAGTGAGTGGGAGCACTATAGAATTTCTGGTAAGTATATGTGGATGACATATTGTTGATCGGAAATGATGTAGAATTTTTGGAAAGCATAAACAGTTGTTTGAAAAGAGTTTTTCAAAGGAAGACCTGAATAAAGCTACCTAATTGCAGAGCATCAAGATCTATAGAGATAGATCAAGATGCTTGATGAGACTTTCAATGAGTACATACCTTGACAAGATTTTGAAAGAGTTCAAAATGGATTACACAGAGAGAAGTGTTCTTGTCTGCTTTGTAAGGTGTGAAGTTGAGTGAGACTCAAAGCTTGACCACGGCAGAAGAAAGAGAAAGGACGAATGTCGTCCCCTATGCTTTAGCCATACACTCTGTATAGTATGCCATGTTGTGTACCGTACCTGTGTGTGCCTTGCCATGATTCCGTCAAGGGGTACAAGAGTGATCCAGGAGTTGATCATTGGACAGCGGTCAAGATTATCCTTAGTAAAAAAAAGACTAAGGAGATGTTTCTTGATTATGGAGGTGATAAAGAGTTCGTCGTAAAGAGTTACGTCGATGCAAGCATTAACACCAATCCGGATGACTTGTGGTAGAAATCAGGATACGTATAGTGGAGCAGCCATTTGGAATAGTACCAAGTGGAGTGTGGTAGTAGTGTTTACAGTTTGACATAGAGATTTGCAAAGTACACACGGATCTGAATGTCGCAGACCCATTGACTATAAGACCTCTGTTACATGCAAAGCATGATCGAGCCCCAGAACTCATTGGCTGTTAGATTCATAACAATGCGAATCACATGGTGATGTGAACTAGATTATTGACTCTAGTGCAAGTGGGAGACTGTTGGAAATATGCCCTAGAGGCAATAATAAATTAGTTATTATCATATTTCCTTTTTCATGATAATCGTTTATTATCCATGCTATAACTGTATTGATCGGAGATTTAGATGCATGTGTGGATACATAGACAAAACCATGTCCCTAGTATGCTTCTAATAGACTAGCTTGTTGATCAAAGATGGTTAAGGTTTCCTAGCCATGGACATGAGATGTCATTTGATAAATAGGATCACATCATTAGGAGAATGGTGTGATGGACAAGACCCAAACTACAAACGTAGCATATGATCGTGTCAGTTTATTGCTACTGTTTTCTGCATGTCAAGTATATGTTCCTATGACCATGAGATCATGCAACTCACAGATACCGAAGGAGTGCCGTGTGTGTATCAAACGTCGCAACGTAACTGGGTGGCTATAAAGGTGCTCTACAGGTATCTCCGATGGTGTCTGTTGAGTTGGCATTGATCAAGACTGGGATTTGTTACTCCGTGTGACGGAGGGGTATCTCAGGGCCCACTCGGTAATACAACATCACAATAATCCTTGCAAGCAATGTGACTAAGTGTTAGTCACGGGATCTTGTATTATGGAACGAGTAAAGAGACTTGCCGGTAACGAGGTTGAACTAGGTATGGAGATACCGACGATCGAATCTCGGGCAAGTAACATACCGAAGAACAGAGGGATTAACTGAATCCTTGACATAGAGGTTCGACCGATAAAGATCTTCGTAGAATATGTAGGAACCAATATGGGCATCCAGGCCCCGCTATTGGTTATTGACCATAGAGGTGTCTCGGTCATGTCTACATAGTTCTCGAACCCACAGGGTCTAAACACTAAGGTTCGGTGACGTTTCGGTAGTATAGAGTTATGCATGGTGGTGACCGAAGGTTGTTCGGAGTCCCGGATGAGATCCCGTACATCATGAGGAGCTCTGAAATGGTCCGGAGGTAAAGATTGATATATAGGAAGTCCTATTTTGGTCGCCGGAAAAGTTTTGGGCTTATCGGTAGTGTACCGGGAGTGCCGGTAGTGTATCGGGAGACCATCGGGAGGGGTATTTCGACCCAAGAGGCTATATGGGCTCTGGGAGAGTAAATACCAGCCCCTAGTGGGCTGGTGTAAGTCCCACACAAGGCCCATGCGACTGGGAAGGAAAGCCCAAAGAGAAAAAGGTGGAAAAAGGCAAAAAAGGCAAAAATAAGGAGGAATCCTAGTCCTACTAGGATTGGAGGAGGAATCCTCCTCTCCTCCTTGGTTCGTCGACCCAAGGTCTGGCTCCTTGGGAGCCAAGCCTCCTCCTCTTTTCCTCTTATATATACTGGAGGTTTTAGGGTTTTTGGCACCAGATTTTTAGCCACGTGCTGCCCGTTCCTCTAGTGCATAGTTTCTCCTCTAGATCGGATTTCTGCAGTGCTTAGGCGAAGCCCTACCGGAATAGCTACACCACCATTTCCGGAGCGCCGTCACGCTGCTGGAGAAATATTCTACCTCTCCACTTTCTCTTGCTGGATCAAGAAGGCGGAGATCGTCATCGAGCTGTACGTGTGCTGAACGCGGAGGTGCCGTTCGTTCGGTGCTAGATCGGAAGGACCGTGATCAAGATCGCGAGACGGATCGTGATGAGTTCACGGGACGGATCGTGACGAGATCACGGGACGGATCGTGATGAGTTCGCGGGATGAATCGTGATTGGATCGCGGGACGAATCGTGATGAGATCGCGGGACGCTCAGCGATTTGGATCGCGAATACGTTCGACTACACCAACCGCGTTTCTTAACGCTTCCCGCTTAGCAATCTACAAGGGTACGTAGATCCACTGTCCCTCTCGTAGATGCTCATCACCATGGATAGATGTGCGTGTGCGTAGGAATTTTTTGTTTCCCATGCGACGTTCCCCAACACAAGCAGAATAGGGGCATGGGAAAAATGTTAACCATTCCTAGATAATTAGAGTATGATTTTATAGACACCTAGGAATTTGAATCACTCCATTTGGAGTTGATTTGAATCCCCTAGGAATTTTACAATGTGGGCTTTTAATAGCTCAAATTCCAATTTGAATTTGACCTCTACAGAAACTTTGCAGGAAAAATGTTCAATGCAGATATTTGGATAGGAAATTATTTTAGGAATATCTAGGATTTTGAATCACTAAATTTGGATCTATAATGATTTTTCTATGAATTTTACAAATCTGTGAAGAAATAGAAAAAGAAAAGGAAAAAGGGAATATACCCTTTGGGTTATACCGCGCATGGTGCGCAGAGCCAGTGTTGGGCTGGCCCAGTGGCTCGGCCTGGCAGAGGGACGGGGCGACGTCGAAGGCGCATCCTGCGGAGTGTGCCTTCTCTGTAGGAACACGGTGTCGGCGGAGGGCGTCTTCACTTCAACGCCAGGCCCGACCAGTGGGTCGCTTCCAGGCGGGGCCCGCCTGTGAGGGTCGTCCCCCTCCTCCCACCCGAATAGGGGAGAGCGGGGCAGGCGAGACCGAGCACCCGCCGACGTCGTTCCGGCGGCTCCGGCCACCGTTTGTGATGCGCCGACCACCGGAGGGCTTGGGATGGAGTCCCGCATCCGCCTGGGTGCACCTGCTTCGCCGGGGGGCACCAGGGAGGCCGGGCCTCGGCCGTCTTTGCAGTCCGAAGACAGGCGGCTATGGGACTAGAGCGTCGGCTTCCCGAGGGAGGAAGAGGAGCATGGGGGGAAGCACGACAACGATGGGGGAGCTGGCAAAGGTAGAAGTGAGGAGGGAGCTAGAGCTGCCCGGATTGGCCCGGGCCGATGCGGCACCCATGCGGCCATGAGAGGGCGTGGGGAGCTCGAATGGCTCTTCCCGGGGCTCCTGGAAGGGAGAGAGAGTAGGAGGAGGCATGCTAGGGGGTTTAGGTATGGTCTTATAGGCGGGGGAGACCGGGGGGAGCTCGGGTGCGCCTCGGATGCCCTCGGGCACCGAGCTTGCACATGCCTGGGCTCCTTCGGCTACATCCAGATGTCGGGGAGAGGCATGGGAGGACGAGAGGGGTTCCCTGGCGCATGTGGACAACTCCTTGCAACCGGACGCGAGGCATAGGACAAGAACTAGCGGCAGATCATTGTTGCTGCATGCCATTGGTGTAGTCAGCACGCCAACACATGTCTCAGGCATCCTTTTGGTCGGCCAATGATGTCTGGAGTGTGAGGCACGCATGCAGTAGAGTGTTGGAAGAATTCTCATGGTAAATGGAGCTAGTTATATGTTTTTTACTCGGGGTAAGTTTCCAGCAGCAAACTAGAGACTCATCTAAGGGGTTTGTAATGGAGGGCATTGGGGATAAAACTTTGTCTAGTGGTGTTGGTTATGGAAGGACTATATTTACACCAAGTTTCAGATCAGGGAGATGAATGGGCAAGGTACTTGTAGTACAAAGCCACTATTTTTGCCATAATGGAGGTTTAGATGAACTGCTCATATTTTCCATATGAGCATGCCATCTTTGTGCTTTGACAGATGCCTAAGTATGTTTATGAGGTTGTGGAGAGGTTTGGGGACATTTCATTGAATAGGACCATGGGAGAGAGGAAATAGAGGTGATACCGTGGTAAAAACAGAGGGAAAATGGAGGAGTTACCCCCCCAATAATTGATCAGACGCCAAGGAGAAGTTACATGAGGTAAAATGATATTAGAATATGTTGTAGTAAAAAGTTGGGGGCAAGGGGAATCTTCTTGGGTCAAAATTACTTGTCCACTAGTTTATGGCTCAAGGTGCTTGTGCTCTGATTGGGCTAGGCAGGGGAATCCTATGACCTTGAGATTTACTATGGGTAAATGGTAAGTCTTTTTGGTCCTGATCACAAGTTTGGAGATGATTTTTTGAAAGTTTGCAATGTAAACATGGTAAACCCAAGGATTCAACAGAATTAGGTTTTTGTAGATCCAGTTGGGTTAAACTAATCACCTTGATTCACAACCTTGTTTTACATCATTATTTGGGGATTAGAACATGTCCACAAAGTTTGGGATCAATAGGAGATACTACACAATGTAAAGTTGATCAAATTTGGCTCTGGACAGGAATGGTTTTAGGATATTTTGGTGAACCAAAACAATTGGGGTAGATATGAAACTTGGCAATAGGATCACATATATCTTGTGTGACACTCTAGAATTTTTCTGGATTTATTTGATAATATTTCCTATAGAAATATTTCAAATCCTTGAAATAGGCAGAAATGGTTTTGAAGGGTTTTGTCTAGTATTTTGAACATGACCATGAGTTGACACTCTTATATATGGACAATATATGTCCAGTGAGTTTTCCTAAATTTTCTAAAAATTTCTAAAGCATTTGAATAATTTTTCCCTATGAAAGACCATTTTTGGACTTAAGAAAAAGCCTTTGAATAAAATAGTAAAATAATCTTTAAAAATAATATTTGGTGTTTTTGGGAAGTTATATATATAGTAGGTTCCAAATAAATCATTTGGGAAAAAGGGGTCCACCCAATTTGGGGACTTGCAGTGCAAATCTCAAATCAGTTTTTTTTCAAAACCTAATTTAAATAAATGTGTTTTTGGCCAAAATAATATTTGATAAAAAATAGTTTTAAGTCCTATACACATGGCATGATCATTGGACAAGAGTTGTAGATCAAGGAAAAAAGTATTGAGAGTAGGAGAGAGTTTTATGAATTATAGAGCACTAGCAAGCAATCAAACAAGTAAGAAAATAGCACACAATTCAAGCTTTCAAATGCACTCAAAAAGTTTTAATTGGCCATAATTTTTGAGTCATGTTAACTTATCCATGAGGCAAAACACAGGGTGTGACAATACACTTGTGCTTTAAATTTAGGCATAACTTCTGCTAGAAATTTTGGTTGTATCTTTGGACATGCGTATGATTTTGCAGGGAACGCCTTTTTGTGGCGTATGTCTTTTCGGAATGTTGATTCATTTTTGTTCCAGCAAAATTTCCAGCGCTTGATATGTGTGCCTTTTAGAAAAGCTCATGCAAAAAATTCGGCATGACTTGTGATATAAAGTACGATATATCGAGTGTCGTGGATACTTGTGCTATAAATTTAGGCATAACATTTGCCTGAACTTTTTGTTGTCCTTTTGGACATGTGTATGATTTTGCAGGGAACACCTCCAAGTGGCCTATGTGTTGCCGGAATGTTGATTCATTTCCTTTCCGTCAAATTTCAAGCGCTTGATATATCCTCTTAATTTCGAGCAAAGGTCACGCGAAAACTTCCTGTGACCACAATTCAAATGACATTCCGGTAAAACATAAGGCATTTTTCTGTCATTAGTTGATATATGTAACTTTAATTGTTTGATGCTTAGGGTTGAATTTTATTCTATCGAAGCTCCTTGTGTGACTTTCAATCTATTCTTGTAAGAAGAATCCCGACTGTTGTCATGGGGGTCGCTTCCTCCTTCTTTTCCATGTTCTAGAACTTTTGGTAATGCACACGGGGAAAAAGGGAGGAGCCACCAATACTGATGGTCAAAATATCATAGAGGAAGAATCCCTACTGTTATCGTGGGGGTTTCTTCCTCCTTATTTTCTGTGTGCTGGATAGTTTGTTAATGCACGCGGGCATAAAGGGAGGAGCGACCAACACCGACGATGGTAATATCAGTGTGAGGGACTTTCCACCATATACACCACCATCTCATTGTGGGAGATGTGAGTTTTTCAAGGAATCCTTGACAGGACAAAAGTCAACCCATGCTGAGTTGTGTTGAGTTCCTCATATTTTCCATTTGTTTGTTTAATATCTGAATTATGAACACATGAAATGTGTGACAATGATAGGATCCCCAAGTGTGATTACTGCTCCAACAACGGGGGTATGTGCGATAGACCTCACCTGGAAAATGCTAGGCGCTTCACCCTCACGCTGAAGGAGTGCTTTGAATATGAGACAGTATGTAATGATGACAAGTATGTAATTAAGAATATGATTCTGGTATTTATTTTAACCTTTTATTTTGGTTTTTGTCAATTCTACTAGTGAATCCCCTGCTATGCAAGACCGTATGTCTTAGACAAGCTCTATTTTGAAGATAGGGAGCGTATGGAGACGAAGTAAGCTCACCTCAAAACGAAACATGGTTTCACTTTTGAGGTTAAGCTCTATAATGGAGTAAATTACTCCCATTTTTGATGTTGAAATTGGAGAACTCTGTGCAAGTCCTATGGATTTGAGGAGGATATGAAAATAACCTTTGATATTGGTGGTGAAGATTAGCCTAAAGATAATATCAAAATTTGGGTGGATGCGTATATGATTCCAGTTCTACCTCTATGTGAGTTTATCAAACTAATTTGTTAAGAAATTTATATTGTTTACTTAAAAATAGTTGGTATTCTTTCGTACTAAAGCTGCTTAATTTTTATTGAAAACTTATTTCTTTGCGCCAAGAGATACGAGGAATGCAATAGACAAGACATACTATAGTTATGGCTCACATCGACTTGTGAGGAGAAAAAAATCTCTTTTCTCATTTATTAATGATGTTAAGACTTTTAAGATCAATTATCAAATTGGCAACAATTATACCGGATACGTCCCATTAGTCCACGTGTTGAACCATGGTAACATCCATGCGCATAGCATGGTAAGTTTTTTTTACAATTGTGTCACTAGTCCATCTTTTGCATACATTTTTCTTAGGCAAAACTACATTTATAACTATGTTACTATTATGTTCTTCAACAGAAGTTGTCGAAGGATGTTGCGCCTGACCTATAGTTGATGGGAGGTAACATGCATATTGTTAGCTTACCGCTAAGTCAGCCGGTGTCTTTCTCTAGTGCATACTCCATTTCTTCAACCGATGGACGCGCCAATATCTAAGGATGGACCAAATGAATGAATATGTGCAAACAAACAATTGGAGAAAGCATGGATCTGTATAGACCACATATTGGAGACACGTTGATCTCTATTCTCCATTACGGAGATGGAGGGGTTTACATGTTTAATACAATTTTACATAGGAGAGAGGAGTAGGTCATAGCTAGTACTTGTCATGTGCTAGAAAAATGACGAGTTATTTACCTTGGATGATAAAAATTATCTAGTGTTGTTTAACTTATCATGTGTCATGGTTTTCTCTTCAGACATGGTTGTAAATCAATCATGAGGTATGCATATATTATAATTACTATATGATGTGTATGTATGTATGAACACCTTGTATTATAGGACCTATAATGTGATGTCACATATACATAGTATAGTCCATGTATTTGTTTTAATTCCTTATATTATTTGTAGTGGAGGGCATCAAGAAGATCTCGTCACTCATGTATGTGTTGTTAGCGCCATTAGTGGTCGTAACTACTAGCGGACACTACGAAATTCTCTCACTCCTAGGTACGTACCAATGGCGGGCGGGCGCCCGCCACTGATGCAATATTAGTAGTGATAGGAAGTCAGTGGTGGACGCCCTTGAGAGCGTTGCCTGCCACTATTGGGATTTTTACGCCCGCCACTGCTAGGCAGTCCTGTAGTAGTGTTGTTTACATAGGAGCCCTACGATTTTAATGATAGAAAATGGTCATTACGCATCATGTTCCTTTTGTTATTCAATGATACATAGAATAAGAATGTATTACTCTTTTTTAATATTATATATGTATAAGGATGTGTGATTTATTTGCTAGTTCACATAAAACTGTTTAGTGTATTCTAATCCATAGGTTGGGATCCCAATTGAGCAACCATGTCATAGCTAGACTACTGCTAGTGATGAATCTACTCATTAAGCAAAATGGTTTTGGTGGTTTTGCAATTTTTATGGTACATCATTTTGAAAACTACTATTATACTTTGAAGAACTTGAAAAAATATGGTAGGAAACATACATCTTACCTAGTTCCACCAAACCTTCATTAAAAATCTTGGTTCCTTCACATATTGAATATAAAAGAGAATAATATGGCAGACAACCATAAAAGATGAGTCTATTAGTTAAAGAGGGAAACAACAAGACACAACACTTAAACAAACAAAATTCTATTCTTTCACACCCTCACAACATAGTCCCACTCTTATGTTACTCTACTGGTATTCTGTTTCTAAAAACAAATAAACTCCATTAAATTCCATCCACTTGATCTAGAACATCTAGGTATTCGACCATTTTGGTGCTAGTATAAATATCTATCCTGAGAATGGTAATCATGGGATGTCCAACTACATGGTAAGATTAACTTTGTAGGTTTTTCTTTGCTTTAGCATGTGAACTCATGTGACCACCATAGGCTTGAGATGTGATGAACGTGCGACCGCAAATCTTGCATTTGTACTTCCCAGAGGTTGTAGAATCATGCAAAATAGCACTATCAAAAACACCATTTGTACCGATTAGAGGGGTCTTATCTTCTGTTTGCACATGTGAGAACATCATGAATGGAGAAAAAGGGGCAGGTGCACCATAAGAAGTGTCATACAGTAGGCTCTCATTTTGCATGTCTTGTTGTTGAAGTAAAGTATTTGGTGTGAATGGGTCAATATTTTCAAGACAACAAAGAAATCCATATGGTAGTGATTTTACCTCGGAGCCTTGCCCGATGGGCATCTCAGAGATTGAACCATCCTCCAATGCTCCAGTAGTATTGAGATGGGTATGAACAATAGAATTTGGATCTGTTTTGGGTAAGGATGTGAATGACACGGACTCAATGGATGAGGTATTCATATGATGATATGAGTTGATGTAATTCGAGAAAGGTTTTGAAAGGATGTGTTCATGCCAGAACATTTTATGACCATCGTGATGGATTTCCTCCATGTAAGGCTGGGATGTTATGGTATTAACCATTGATAAAGGATTACTAATTGTATCTGACAATTGTGGTGGGAGTGGTGCTAGGCCTACATTCATTTGGTGTGGCATCATGTAACTATCATTGACTGATATCATGGCACCTTCTGGTGGTGCATTGATGGCAGGTGAGGAGTTCCCCACAGAAGGTAAATCTAATGGTAGTGACTCAAAGGACAAAGTATCATTTGACACTGGCCTGGCTATCATTCCTCTCAATACTTCATGTAAGGGGGAAATGTAGGCATCACTTTCACTAGATATAACTTTGTTAGGATAGGAGATATTATGATCCATAGCTACTAGCAAGATCAGAAATTTCCAGAAGTAGCTATGTAGAAGAGAGACACATATTCTATGATATTGTTTGATGCTTATGAGGAATATTGCATAGGTAGATATATATAGGATCCTACAAAAATATAAACATGCATGGCCTAAATGATAACATAATCAAGAATATATGGATTTTAATCATTACTATTCATACCATATCTAGGGGATATCAGATATAAATGTGTCCAATAATTAATGAGATCTTCTACTATCTCTTGTTGTAAATTCAACCTCATGTGTTCTCATAGGATTAGGCATTAATGGCCTCATGTAATATTGAATTGTGAAATTATCAAGAATATCTAAATTTTAATCATAGATATTCATGCAATATCTAGGAGATATGAGATATCAATTTGTCTGATAATTAAAGAGATCTTCTAGGATCTTTATTTGTTAATTTGATATTTCCATCAATTTTCATAAAACTTGGCATCACCCTCTCTTATGTTGGACGCAAAAAAACATTATTTATGTTCAAACACAATATCTCGTGTCTTCCTAAGAAAGTGATATTAGTTTATCATCTTAACAATAAAAATAGATTATTAACTCCCTTATGCCTCCATCACGGGTCCATACTGTAGTTGCTAACAGATCTCAGGGGGGGAGATAAATTTGTTGATATATCTCTTTATCTTGGAATCAATTTTAAAACATCCAACTATACAAACTTTTCACCAAAATATTGCCTTTATCTTTGAAATATTATGAATTCTTGCAAATATACAATGATAGGTAGCTACATAGATGGTTTCTTCTCTGCCTCTACATCTCAATCATATTATTCTTTGACATACCAATTATACATGGCTTCAAGCCACTCTCCATGACATGATAACCTAAACCAACAGAATCCCAATCAAATGTGAGTGGAGGCCACTACTAGGGAAAACCTGACAAGCATATGATTAGTAGTGGAGAGGGGTATATGGACCACGCTGCTGCTAATTAGTAGTAGCATGGGCTATAGTTTCCACACTACTATAATGTTGATAGTAGTAGCGTGGGGTATACACCCCACGCTACTACTAAGTTGTCTCCCTCTTGCCCCTTGGGACATGACATAGTAGTAGCGTGGGGTTAGTAGTAGCATGGGGTATAAACCCCACGCTTCTACTAAGCGGTCTCCATCGTGCCCCCCCAGGACATGCCACCCGCGCTACTACTAGGTTGATAGTAGTATCGCAAGGTATAAAATACACCCTTCTACTAAGTGGTCTCCATCGTGCCCCCGAGACATGCCATAATAGTAGCGCGCGGTATAAACCCCATGTTTCTACTAAGTACAGGGTTTTTAACAGCCCTGATATCCCCATCGCCTCCACCAAATCCCTCCTATCTCCTGTCCCTCCCCCTCTCTCCATAGGCTCTCCCATGGCGCTCCCGCCCATGTGTTACTCCTCCTCCATGGCACCCATTATGGACACCGCCTCACACCACCATCATCCAGGATCTAGACAGTGTTCTCCTGCACCTCCATGCCGCCACGTCGGAGCACCTCACCACTGGCGACAAGCTCCACTGCTCCATCCATCTCCTTCATCTCTCCCTCGTGTCTCTTTTTCCCTCTCCCTTTGGTTTGACTCACCCTCCCATGTCCATGCCCATGCAGGCCGTCTCCATGGAAGACCATGAGCTCTCTTCCTTGTCCATAAAGAGGATTCCAACACCACCGCCTTGCTCTGCCCCGGATCCGGTCCCCGTCTAGAAGTCGCCACCGGATCTGGTCTTCCATTACCCGTCCACACCTCCGGTGATCCCTGTCATCACTGGATCGAACCATTGCCTGTTGGAAATATGCTCTAGAGGCAATAATAAAGTGGTTATTATTATATTTCCTTGTTCATGATAAACGTTTATTATCCATGCTATGATTGTATAAATTGGAAACTCAAATACATGTGTGGGTACATGGACAACGCTGTGTCCCTAGTATGCCTCTAGTATACTAGCTCGTTGATCAAAGATGGTCAAGGTTTTCTAGCCATAGACATGAGATGTCATTTGGTAATGGGATCACATCATTAGGAGAATCGTGTGATGGACAAGACCCAAACTATGAACGTAGCATATGATTGTGTCAGTTTATTGCTATAGTTTTCTACATGTTAAGTATTTGTTCCTATGACCATGAGATCATGCAACTCACTAACATCGGAGGAGTACCTTGTGTTTATCAAACGTCACAACGTAACTAGGTAACTATAAAGGTGCTCTACAGGTGTCTCCAAGGGTGTCTGTTGAGTTGGCATGGATCGAGACTGGGATTTGTTACTACGTGTGGCGGAGAGGTATCTCAGAGCCCACTCGGTAATACATCACAATGAGACTTGCAAGAAATTTGAATAAAGAGTTAGCTTGGGATCTTGTATTATGGAACGAGTAAAGAAACTTGCCGGTAATGAGATTGAACTAGGTATAGAGATACCACGATAGAATCTCAGGCAAGTAACATACCGAAGAACAAAGGGAGCTGCATACGGGATTAACTGAATCCTTGACATAGTGGTTCAACACATAGAATATGTAGGAACCAATATGGTCATCCAGGTCCCGCTATTGGTTATTGTCCATAGAGGTGTCTCGGTCATGTCTACATAGTTCTCAAACCCACAGGGTCTGCACACTTAACGTTCGGTGATGGTTCAGTAGTATTGAGTTATGTATGTTGGTGACCGAAGGTTGTTCATAATACCGGATGAGATCCCGAAGGTGATGAGGAACTTTGGAATGGTCCGGAGGTAAATATTGTTATATAAGAAAGTGGTATTTGGGCTCCGGAAAAGTTTCGGGCACTTCCCGTAGAGTAGTGGGAGTGACGAATGGGTTTCGGGGTTCCACCAAGTGGGCCCACTCGCCCCAGGGGCCACATGGGCCTAATGGTGCACCAGACCCTGGTGGGCTTGGCAGCCAGCCCCTAGGAGGCCCTTGTGCAAGGGGTGCGTAAGGGGCCAATTTTGAGTGAGTCCTACTAGGACTCCACCTCCCTTGTGGGAGGTGAACTCCTCCCCCTTGTGCGACGGCCAAGCCCCTAGGGCGCCCCACCTACCCCCTCTCCCTCCTATATATATAGTGGTGGTTTTGAGGGCAGCCACCACCTGAAAAGTCATGTGCTTCCCTCCTCCCTCTATATCGTCATTCTCCTCTAGATTAGTTTAGTAGAGCTCGGCGAAGCCCTACCGGATTAGTTCATCACCACTGCCACCACTCCGTTGTGCTACTGGAGAACTCAACTACCTCTCCATCCTCGCTTGCTAGATCAACAAGGCGGAGATCGTCAGTGAGCTATACGTGTGTTGAAGACGGAGGTGTTGTTCGTTCATCACTAGATCGTGATTGGATCGCAGGACGGCTTGCGATTTGGATCACGAAGACGTTCAACTACATCAACTGCATTTCATAATGCTTCTCGCTTAGCGATCTACAAGGGTATGTCGATCCGACTCTCCTCTCGTAGATGCTCATCTCCATGGATAGATCTTGTATGTGCGTAGGATTTTTTTTGTTTCCCATGTGACGTTCCCCAACATTTCTAGCACTGATAACACACACATGATCAAGAATGTTTTGTTTTCAAAATTAATAGTAGTAGTGTGGGTCCTAGACACACTCTACATATAACTAGTAGTAGCATGGGCGGTATCCACGCTACTACTAATAGACGTAGTAGTAGCATGGGGTGGCACCCATGCTACAACTACCAAGTTAGCTGTAGCGAGCTAGTAGTAGCATGGGCACCCACCCCACAACTAGTTCTTGAAGCCACGCCACTCTTATGAAGTTAGCTATAGCAAGTTAATAGTAGCACGAGCACCTATGCTATAACTACTTATTTAACCCGAGCTCCTGGAAGCCGACGGTGCAAACCGACAACCTCCTTAAGCACCATGTAGGAGGAGGTGTGTACGGGAAGGAGCGCCATGGGAGAGCCTTGGGAGAGAGCGACGGGAGAGAGGAGGGATTCAGGGGAGGATATGGGGATTTCGTGGAGGAGACACGGTGTTAAAAAACCTACGCTTAGTAGTAGCGCGACTTTTATACCCCACGCTACTACTATGTGATGTCTACTACGCAACTTTATTATTGTAGATGTTGTTAGGCCTCCAAGTACAAATTTTTGTAGGACAACAACAAATTTCCCTCAAGTGGATGATGTATGGTTTATCAATCGATGGGAGGTGTAGGATGAATGTGGTCTCTCTCAAACAACCCTGCAATCAAATACAAGAAATATCTTGTATTCACGAACACACCCAATACAATGGTAAATTGTATTGGTGCACTAGTTCGGCGAAGAGATGGTGATACAAGTGTAGTATGGATGGTAGAAATAAGGTTTAGTAATCTGAAAATATAAAAACAGCACAGTAGAAAGTGGCAAACAACGAGCAAAATGATATATCAATGCTTGAAAACAAGTCCTAGGGTTCATACTTTCACTGGTGCAATCTGTCTACAGTGCTAACATAATTAAGGACAATAAAACAAAACCATTTTGGAGCATTCTCACGCACACACTAATTTAGGCCGTCGGATCAGTCGTCTCGGAGGTTCCGACAGTCCATGTCACTCTTTTCTCTTGGGTGGGCTTAGACTGGGCCCGTTGTCGTGGGCTGCAATTCCCATGGCCAAATCGGAAGCTTCTGGTTCAGTGACATGAGCTAGCGTTGGATACCAAATGTACGATCATGATTTTGCTCCGCGTTTTCGTAACCCCACTGACTTCCCCTCCCCTCCGCTCCCACTGCACCAGACTGCGCTCCAGACCCCCGACCCCTCCAGGGGAGCTGTCGTTGTCGTCGAGTGATGGCCATGGTAACAGCGGGCTAAATGGATAGCCGAGGACATCAAGCGGAGTGGAGCCGCTCGGATCGCTACCCTTCTACACCAAACCTCCAAATCTCGCATGAAAAAGAGGATCTTGGTGATGGTGGCGGCCGGAGTCACTTCCTCCATCCTCTGAAGGTCTGTGTACATCACCTCCTGCTATGCATCACCTATTTTCTGTGAGTCGCTAGCTCGATATGGTCTCCGAGATGATCTAATGGGAGAGGACATGAGAGGCTGAGCACCAGAGTCTGGGCGTCGCTCTCGTGTAGGCAGATGTTGTTTCCGAGCATGCCGCCACCGCTTAAGAGGCATCCTCAAATGCTGCCAAGGCTGAAGGTGGCCCCAAGAGAAAGCTCAAGGAGGTCAATGCAGTCGCGGGGACGAATGACGCCTGGGAGAGCCCTAACCGACCACACGTGGAAGGCAACCCACATGTTAATCTCTACAAAACCCCACCCCTCTCTATCCACGTGTGTCTTGTACCTAGGGTTTAGTGTCACAAACCAGTAATACAATCTTGCAGTTAGACTTGGTATTGTTGATGAACTCTCTAAACATATGTTTAGGGACAACTTAAACCTCCCAAACCAAATAAGAAAATGGGCATGTACACTATTATGATTTTTCATGCGGACACGAAATTTGCAAGCCAAATTTGTCAAAGAATGGATATCTCACCTGATCCATTGAGAGTAAACCCCACTCCCTGTTCCAGATTTCTTCAATAATCTTATCCAAATCTTCAGATCATTTGCCCCCAAATGCCACCATGTTATATATAGTCACAACGACACCAAACATCCCTCAAAATTTGTCTTTGTTATATGATGTAGAATGACCGATATGTTCATCTCTTATAGTTGACCGAAGCTTGAACTGGAATGCTCATTGATCAGTAGATACAAAATTTGTGACTAAGAGTAGACACTCTTCTTAATACGACAAGCTATGGATACACGGACCAAGGACATACCAGCATCACAAGGCCTGACCTTGTTCTTCTGCCTCCAAAATCACGACAAAAATGGTCCACGAATGGAGAAGAAGCGACAACTTATACTCTACAGATACTTGAGTTCCAAAATTAGTAATTAACCAGTGAACCTAGGGAGTGCATTTTCTAGCTAACGCCAAAAGAAGTGAAACTGTCTCTATATGTTTGCTTAAATTTAACAGATTAATTAGTGACGATTTGGTATAAATCAATAAAACCCAAAGAATGCTAATATACTCGAAAATGTTCATTGGACAAAAAGCATACTTCTAGCCACTAGCCTACATGGTAGAGATCATAGTTTTGTGTGCAGAGAAAATGCGCCGAGACAACCTACAAATGATCTCAAGTGCAAAAAAATTTAAAGTACAAAGGACGCAAATCTTCTTTCAGATGCCATGACTCGTGCAGTCGAATTGTTTGCAAGCCATGTGAGTATTAACAAGGCCGAGTAGCTTATTAAGATTGTTATCTCTGAGGTATACTAAGGGTATCAATAGTTCTCTTTTTATGCAATTCTAGCTGTGAAGTTACATCTCTAAGGTTCCATCAAACACATCTATTGAAGGCTGAGTTGGCGGTTCCCCTACCTTGGTAGCCAAAGGTTTTGGGTCCAGACAATCAGGTTCATAGCAGTTTGAGAGGGAGGCTTTCCAGTATGCAATTTCTTCTACCTCATCATGCATGTTCTGGGCCTCCCCCAACCTCGACCTTGACATCGAGCGGTGGTGCCCTCAAATGGCCAGTTGAAGCGGCAACCCCAAGCACGCTGTCGTCAAGATAGTGCTCATGCTTCCGCCCATTAACCACCGCTGGTCGTGACGTCCTCTCCAGGTTCAAGGATGAGAGAGTAGGAGGACATGAAGTAGCACTCATATATCATGTGTATCTTTCACTTCATGATTCCAAATCAGATTACCCTGCCAAGGTCAGTACTACCTGTTGTTTTTTCTTGTTATCAATATTCTTGTGTCACTTTAAAGTGTCAATTACCAGTCGTTCTGCATATATGTAGTATTCTAGTTCTATGAACTAAAATATATGTTATCATGTGTCCACTTAGTATATAAATATTCAGAAATAGCTCAATGTGTAATTGAAGATTTTTTTGTTAATTAGGCTTTAGTTTGGTGCCACTTAGACCCCTTCGACCAAGCTTGTCATGCTGCTTTTGTATTTTTGGTGAACTTGAACTAAAACCGTAATTATTATTTTTCTTCATGTGGTCATCATCAACCTATAATTTGGATGTTGCAGTGACATGTAAACTTCTTGCAATAGCTGTGGTGTTTATGGATATTAATATATATTACTTCCCTTTGTTAGGTTAGCTTGGAGGTTAAAGTGATCTATAAATCAAGCATAGCAAAAAGGATGGCGAAGGAAGATGTTGTATCTCCAGTCTCCTGCCATAACTGTGTTGTGTAGTCATACTAATATGTATCCTATCTTTCCTTCCTCCCTTTTTATTTTTTGTGATATGTTTTGAGGCTAAAGTAATTTGTATGTCATTGCTAGGTCACTAACCCAGGAAGATGCATTGATTGATCAAACTTGCTGATTATTTGGACGATTAATGTGTGAATAAATATCACCAGTAATCTTAGTAACTCTCCAAAACAAAAGGTAACAACTTCTCTGTTCATATTCAGATATTGAAATGAATTTTTATGTTTGCATCATTGTGAATTACTATGTACCACGCTTGGATGGTAAACTAACCTCTTGTAACTTGATATATACAAAAAATAGGCAAACTTCACCTCTTCCATTGCCAAGAAATATATGCCAATATATGTAAATTTAACAGAAAATATATGTTTCATCTATATATTTACATAAATTCCTATCATTCTATTGTCAAAATAGATGAACACGGCAACACGTGTCACCCATGATCTAGTTGAATCATAGAACCATCCATCAATGTGCAACAAAGAATCACTCCAAAGTTCCTATCTAGCGAAGAACATACGATGAGATTGTTTTAGGGAGTAGAACCACCTCAAAGTTATCCTTTACGATCAATCTATTGGGTCATCCCTATAAGAGTCACAAACGACCCTAGAGTTCATACTAGAATAACACATATGATACGCATCAACCAACTTTAATGACAGCTCGATACTCCAATGTCACCACATTACCCATGAGTTGATTATTTGACATGCATCAAAAAATTTCAGATTCATCATATTCAATCTAATACAAACAACTTCAAAGAGTACTCCAAGAATTCTATCGAAGAAACTAGGACGAAAACGTGTATCAACCTATGTGCATAGATCACCCCAATGTCACACGAAGTCAAAAGTTGATTACTTATACGTCTCTGTCGTATCTATAACTTTTGAATTTTTTTCATGCCCATATTCTACGACAACCATATACTTTTGGCAACTATATATATTATTTCTGGGACTAACATCTTGATCCAGTGCCCAGTGTCGGTTCCTTTTTTGCATGTTTTTTGTTTCGCAGAAAGTCCATATTAAACAAGGTCCAAACACGATAAAATTTTATAGAGATTTATATTGGAATACATGTGATTTCTAGGAGGTGGAATTAATGCAAATGGAGTCCCACAACCTTCACAAGGCTTCAGGGCGCCACCAAACCCTAGCCGCGTGGGGGGGGGGGGCTTGTGGGCACCTCATAAGTCGATCGGGGTCCTTCTTCGGGAGCAAGGAAGCTTATATCGAGAAAAAAATATCGTGTTAAATTTAACACCGATCATAGTTATAGATCTTGAGATATTTAAGAAATGGTTTTCAAACAGAAAAGGGGAACGCCAAACAGAAGAGAAACACACACACACACAGTCACATCCCTAGTTTCTTAATGCTTGCCAATGCATTCATGCATGCATTTAAATTTCAAAAGAAAATGAATTGAGGAGATGATAAAGCCTCAGAAATCATTTTTGCCAAAATAAGCATTATAACTTTTTTTTGCTTCAAACAGATCCAAGAAAATGTCCCTGGTGTTGTGAGAAAATATTGACATGATGTGAAAATGTCAATCAATATTTTTGGATCACAGAAACATTTTATCAATAATTGCATTTGAATTATATTTATTATATATAAAATATAAGTTCAATAATTCTGAAACTTTTTGTGTGGCACTAGTTATTTATATCTAGCTCACTTGACAATTTTTAAGATTTAAAAAATGGCTAGCTATTTTATTTGGAGCCAAAACAAACCTCAGAAAAAAAATAGAAAGCAAATAAAAAGAAAAGGAGGCAGAGGCCTCACCTGGCCACTTACCTGGCCCAAGTGGGAGGCCCAGCCCACAAGGGCAGCATTTGTCTTCTTCCTCCTGCCAGGAGGAGAAGCAACTGAGTGCCCGCCATGCCGTAGTGGTGCCACCTCGTGCCTGCCTCGTGGACCCCCTCTGGCCAGCGCGATGCTCCGGACGACCTCATCAGCGCCGTCTGGACCCTCCCCCATCTCATTCTGCTCCCTCCCTCTCCTCGCTTCTCTCGCTCCCGAAAGCCCCTGTCGTCACCTGCAACCATCGCGGCCAACAGCCTCCCCTCACCGCCCAGACCTGCCCAGGAGCCCCACCACCTCGTGTTCGTCCTCCATGCCGAAGAAATCAAGCTTGGGAGGCCTCCAATTCGCCATAGTCACCGTTTCTGTCGCCAGCCACAGGAGCCAGTCATCATCGGTTCACGACCACCGGCGCATCTCTAAGCCCACCGAGCGTCCCTGCCGACTCCCCATGAGCTTGCCATCCCTCTCCCCCTCTCCTCGTGGTCCTTCCCGCTCTCTAGCCGACCTCGCCATCGAGGCCGTACGGGCGCCGCTGTGGATGAGCTTGCCGGCGAGCCCTTCGGCATCCCCGTGCCCTCTAGCCAGCCCCACTCAACGCGGTCGAGCACGGGCTACCTCACGGCCTCCTCGGCGATCCAAACCACCACCGTTAGTGCAGTTTCGGCTAGCCTCGCCATGGTTCTGGTCACCGCCGGCTCTGCTCCAGCGGGCGCTGACGTGGCCGGCTATTAGGGCCTAATCCACTTGCTAACCCAACCATTAGCCACTGACTAGTGGCCCCCCAAGGCGGGTCAAACCCCGGTCAGCGCGGGATTAGCGTTGGGTCGCTGACCAGTGGACCCCAGTGGTCAGGTTTGACCTAGGTGTTGGTACACTAGAATTTTGGGCATCCTAGCGCCCCTTTACTCGTGCACGGGCAGTAGTAGCCACCTTGGCTGCGAGGCCTAGTAGGGACTTGCCAGGTACAAGCATAGAAAAATCAAGACCCCCGGCAAGACCTTGCCGGGATGTCCATCGAAGCCCCGGCAAGACCCGTTAAGGCGAAGCCCCGCCAGCGCACAGGCCAGGTATGGTTCCGCCTGGACGCGTGTTGCGGCGTTAGCCCTGGAGCGGGCTAAGCGATGCCGATGGGACGGGCCCCTGTCCTGTCCCATAGTGTCACGCCCAACATGCGCGCCTATCCATATTAAGGCACGAGGGCCTCGCAAGGGATAGAGGCGCATCTTGTCGTTCGCAAGTATAGCATAATTACATCATACATTACAGAAGAGATGAGTATACAAGTTTGGCTTACACTCGCCACATACTAAATTACAAATCCACATAGAGTTCAAATCATCAAGATGAAGACAGGGTCCGACTACGGACAAAATCAGACGATAAAATAGATGCAAATGATACTATCTCACTATCCCAAAGATCACGACCATGGTCCTCTACTCATCTAGGTAAGTCACGTACATCCTGCCTCTTTCCTCGTCATACTCCCACTGGAGCTGCATCAAATCATCCTGCACGTACTCATCTATACCTGTACCTGGAGTGTTGTAGTAATCTGTGAGCCACAAGGACTCAGCTATCATGTGCGCAGGTACTGAGACTATTCAAGCTAAAAGGAAGGGATGGGGTATGCATTTAGTTTGCAGAAGCACTAAGCATTTATGGTGGCTACACTTACGTAACATGAAGATAAATATGAGTGGCCTACGATGAGCGATCGAATCTAGAATGACCTCTATGAGATCCTAAACACTTACTTACGTCAATCATAACCCCACCGTGTTCTCTCTCGGTTCATGTTCACGAGCAGAGACGATCACGGTTACTCACACAGTTGGTGTATTTTATTAGAGTTTACTTCAAGTTTACTATAACCGGGTGTTAAAAAAATATCCAAGTTGCCACATAACCGTGGGCACGGTTTCTCGAAAAGATTTAACCCTGTAGGGGTGCTCCAACTAGTCCTTCACAAATTAACCACACTCTGCGGGAATAGCCTCGACCACGGATCTCGCGATCATTATAGGTAACTCCAAAGGAATTCCAACACCTCGAGATAACCGAAGAAAGTCAGAGCCCTCACGCAAGACACTCGATAAGGTAAAACAAATCCAGCAAGACCATCTGACGTGTCGACGAACCCGATAAGAGCGGCGTATCTCGTTCTCAGGACACGACCAGATAAGCTAGTGTACGGTGGCCTGATAGAAATCTCCCAAGTTGCCCTGGGTTGGCCCCGCGCAGTGCTCTAGTTTGGACAAACACTCATGAGGAGCACTGGCCCGGGGGTTGATTAATTATCCACGGGGTTGCAAATCCCTATGCGAATTTAATTAAGTTATTAAGCAAATGTAGTACCAAAGTTGGGTCTTGCCAGGCAAGTTTTAACCTTAAACGAATAAAGAAGGGGGTCCCCATAACAACCCCGAGCATGTTTGGAGTGCAAAGTATGGAAACATAACACCGGTAAAAAGAAACTATGGCGGTAACATCGGAACAAAACACCTAGAAAAAGTCCAAGCCTTCCACCAATACCAATATATATATGTGCATTAAATTAAATAAAAGATAATATTGTGATATGCCAAAACCATGTTATCACATGGAACAATCTGCACGTGCAACTAAGAACGCTATACGAGGGGCTGAGCAGCGATAACTTAGCCAATCAAAGGTTTTCTAGGATGTGAAGGGTTAGAGGCTATCATGGCAATTAGGAGGCTGACATTCAATTGGTAGGTAGCACAATTGTAACGATAAGAGCGAGAAACTAGCAAGCGAAAATAGTATCGGGATCCGGGTACGATCATCTTGCCTGTTGGTTCTTTAGTGGAACAACTAGCAGGATCCTCGTAGTTGTACTCTCCTGGCTCTTCGTAGTCAGGTTCAACATTCACGTCTACCCAAAAGAAATAGAAAGAATAAACAAACAACCAAGGTGCAATGCACAAGCAAGAATGATGCATGCTTACTTGAATAGTTTTTAACATGGCAATCCTATCTAGTCATGTTTCGCATGCAAGGATTGGATATTAATTAATTTGGACAAAACCTTATGTTAAGTTATTTAGACATGGATGAACATGGCAAATATGGATTCATCATGTGAAAACGATAAAAATGCATATGAAGAACGTAAGAAACGGAGTTACAGTTCTCACGATACTCTCACGACAAGGTACGAAGGCAAAACACAAGACACAAGGCCATGGGCTAATTCTTGGCATTCCAAGGTAGCCACTGGTTAGGCAATAAAAACCAACCACAATAGAGCCAAAGATCAAGCAATTCCATGGAGTATAACTCCCACAAGTCACAAAACAATAAAACAACCAATCTGCCACAAAACAGCAACATAGCAACTTTCACAGCCAATATTTTGAGCTACAGTAACGCTACAACCATAAACAAGGCATTAACAGAAACTACATAACATGCTTATCAAATTATCCAACTGCACAATCTGGAAAGGAGGCACACATCAATAAGCATGAAGCTCACAAGTTGGCATGATGAAACAGATTTCTAGGACGGTGAAAACAACAGTTTTTTGGAATCTGAGGTAATCTGGTAGCATGTTGATAGTAGAAGTTAAAGGTGTTAGAGACCACCTCTTGGCATGAAAATTAACAGGATGGTAGTAGACAATATCTACTTCAAAATACTAGCACTGAGCATGAGCTAATTCTCAACATATCACAAGATGGCAACCACTCTTCATGGCATAAAAATAACAGCAGATTCTCAGACTTTGAAATATTTAGCATGGAGAAAACAGTAACATCAAGTTAGCCAATTTGCAGCAAGTTTCCCACTTATATGGGTGATTCTCATGTCAAACAAAAATACCATGGGATAATAGACATAAAACACTAACACTTCCATGTTGGCACTTGCCCCAAAGCAAGCATGAATTAATTGATGCAAAAATGACAAAGTAGCATCACAACAGAAAATGACAGTTTTATAAACTTGCTCAAAAGTGAAATCTGATTGCCCCAATGGATGCCTTGGCTCTTTCTAACCCAAAATCATGTATCATACCCGTATAGTCACATGAAGCATCATGGCACCAACTATACTAGCACAACTATCACCTCTCTTATAAGTCAAAACTTACTTAAAATGCACATGAGCATATTTGGACATAACCAAATTTGGAAACTTAGATTCAAATGGAAATGATCTAACATTCCTACACAACAAGCATATCTACAACAAAGAGGGGTATGGCACGTGGGTAAAGAACCCACTTGTCACCTAGACACACACTCACTCACAACACAAGGTTGCACACACATGGCTCCATATGGCTAAGGGCATATGAGCACAATCTCACTCCTGAACATACCACCTATGAGGGGGTGTTCATCTGCACACACATGCACCATATATGCACAATGCATATAGGCACACACACCACGCACATGCACAAGTGCGCATGGCCACATACACACTCACATCCACACATGCTCATGTGTGTGGGTGTTCATCCACACACATATGCACACATATATGCATAATGCATATATGCATATGCGTATGCATATGACAGCACATACACACATGCATATATGCATACTCACATATATGCGACACACCACACTAGCCACTCCACACCAAATACACATTTAAAAAAAACACCACTGCGGACCTTCACATACACACATATACATGCAAGCAAAGGAGAAAAACAAATAAAAAAGGAAAAAAATACAAAACAAAAGGGCAGGGGTTCGGGTTCGAACCCACGACCTCTTGGTCACTTCCCCGAGTCTGTACCACTATGCCACGACCGCGACACTTAACAGGAGAGGGGAACGGGCTCACTAATACACACACAAAGTGTTAATCTGACGAAACTGACGAAAATGAAACCTACACGACAGCAAACGACAACGGGCAAATCCGGCGACCCACAACTTCTCAAGCGAGGGGAAACAGCGCAGGGGAAAGCTGCACCTATGGGTGTTGCACCCCACTCATAGCGCACGACGAGACCCATGCAACATCACCTATGCTATGACGGAGCTACAGTGGGAACGAGCATGGGATCGTCGAACACGATGAGCACGCGCATGCATCGGGATAGAGGGGGCACGACGGAGGATCGACTGCTCACCACGGGGCTGCCGAAGGAGAAGACGACGACGAAGGGAATCGGAGACAGGCGCCGGAGTGGAAGAAGGGGAAGAAGACGCCCGGCGACGAGATGCTCTGCCACGGACGACGGCGCGGTGCTGTGGAGGAGCTAGGCCCTCCCTAGCATTGGAAACGGAGTGCCAGCGGCACCGAGAATCTCCCCACCATCTTCAATGGCGACGAGCAGGTCACCGGAGGCGGCGTCGACAACCTGAAGACCCACCGGCGACGCGCTGTCTCTGAACCTCTCTCTGAATCCTTACCTGAAGGTGGGGGGGGGGAGAAGAGAGGAGGAAGAGGGAGAAGGGGAGCGGCGGTGGCAGAGGGGGGAAGAGGAGGAAACCTAGGCGCGGCGCTGCACTATATGAGGGAGGGGAGATGATGGCGTTACTCGACATTCGTGCTCTCTCTCTCATGCGTTCTCTCATGAAAAGGAACTAACGACGGACGGGGCAGGTTTCCACTAGCGATGGCTGGGACGCGCGTGGGGGAGTCACCTGGGCCGGGGAAAGGCCGAGTGCCCCTCTCTCTCACAGCAAATAAAATAGAGGGAACTTCTATTTAAATAAAACAGCAAAAGAGGAAAGCTCTGAGAGAAACTCAGAAGAGTTTTTGAAAAGAAAAAAATACATTTGACTAAAAGAATATTGGAACCATTTAATAAAATTGTCTAGGGGAATTTTAAAACAAGTAATTTAAATAGTCCTTAAAAACACAACCCATGGTTATTTAGACCTCACATGCATACAAACGCCAAACAACAAAACAACCCTACTCATAGATTATAAAACATATTAGGCTACCTCTTGAACATTTTTAAACAATTTAATTAGCAAGTTGAATCTGTTAGCAAAATGACATGGGAATAAAAACAAAGGGGTATTGCTAGGGTTTTGATGAAAGAAACGAGAGGGGAAGAAGAAATAGAGTTGCATCACAAACCCCCAACCACATCACACAACACAAGAACACACTCACATGCAAGGTCACTTAAGAATCAAGCATGGCATGATGAATGCTATGATGCATGATGCATGAATGCAAGAACAAGACATGGCATACAAGGTGCAACTCATAACATTAAGCTCATAGCAACAAGGTTCACTAAAGTTACATGCCCAACAAGGTAGGGACAACACTTGGGCTGTCACAACTCTCCCACACTACAAGAGATCTCGATCCGAGATCTAGGAACAAAAGAAGTCTGGAAATTCAGAACGGAGAAGGTCCTCACGTTCCCAAGTAGCTTCTTTGTCAGAATTATGAGACCACTTCACCTTGAGGAACTTGATAGACTTGTTGCGAGTCTTACGCTCAGTTTCTTCGAGAATTGCAACTGGATGCTCACGATAAGAGAGGTCTTCTTGGATATCAATGTCTTGGAGGTCAATGGTGCGCTCTGGAATCTTGAAACACCTCCGGAGCTGAGAAACATGGAAGACATCGTGCACATTTGCGAAATTTGGAGGAAGCTCTAGTTGATATGCAAGTCCACCTCTCTTTCCAACAACTTTGAAAGGACCAACAAAATGACGAGCTAGCTTCCCTTTAATTCCAAACCGCTGAGTGCCCTTCATGGGAGATGTTTGTTATCGTGATAACTCTTCTGTCGGGATTGAGCTGCTTTGATGTTCTCATGAATGACACGGCACATTTCTTCTACTTTAGTGATCATGTCATTGCCCAATATCTGACGCTCACCGGTTTCAGACCAGTTAAGCGGGGCACGACACTTTCTCCCGTAGAGAATCTCGAAAGGGGCCTTGCCTGAGCTAGCTTGAAAGCTGTTGTTGTATCAGAATTCAGCATATGGAAGGCAGTCTTCCCATTTCATGCCAAACGAAATCACACAGGCTCTGAGCATATATTCAAGGATCTGATTGACTCTCTCAACTTGACCACATGTCTGCGGATGGAACGCAGTGCTGAAACGGATCTTGGTACCCATAGCAGTCTGGAAGGACTCCCAAACTTGGAAGTAAAGAGGCTTCCACGGTCAGAAGAGATGAGCTGAGGAATACCATGCAAAGATACTATCCTTGACGTATACAACTCTACAAGCTGAGCTGCCGATATAGATTCTTTGACTGGTAGGAAATGAGCAACTTTTGACAGCTTGTCGATAACCACAAAGATGGCATCGTTGCCTCTCTTGGACTTGGGAAACCCAGTGAGGAAATCCATCTCCACATGATCGAATTTTGACTCTGGGATAGGCAAAGGCTGAAGAAGACCTGCTGGACGTTGATGCACCGCCTTCACTCTGCGATGAACATCACACTCGTTCACGAACTGAGCAATTGCATGTTTCGTGCGAGTCCACCAGAAGGTTTGCTTGAGATCCTGATACATCTTGGAACTGCCTGGATGAATGGATAGAAGTGAATTGTGTGCTTCGTCCATGGTAACCTTTCTGAGATCACCTTTTGGAACCACCAGACGGTCCTCAAAGAACAAGGTGTCTTTCTCATCAACTCGAAAGCACTTATACTTTGGAATGCCCTTGGCCACACCTTTCTTCACTTCCTTCACCATAGCGTCAAGAAGCTGCGCTTGGTGAACATGATCTTCCAGAGTCGGAGAGACTTGAAGATTGGCAAGAAATCCTTGCGGAATCATCTGAAGGTTGAGCTTGCAGAAGGCTTCACCAAGCTCGGGTTGAAGAGGCTTCAAGATGAGACTATTTCAGTATGCCTTACGGCTGAGCGCGCCTGTAATGACATTTGCTTTCCCAGGAGTATACTCAATGCTTGGATTGAAGTCCTCAAGCATTTCCACCCAACGAGACTGCTGAAGATTGAGATTGGGTTGATTGAAAATGTACTTCAAGCTCTTGTGATCGGTGTATACCTCAACTGGTCTACCCAACAACAAATTTCTCCATGTCATTAGAGCATGCACAACTGCCGCCAGCTCGCGATCATGAGTGGGGTAGTTCTTCTCGGCAGGCTTCAACTGCCGTGAGGTACAAGCTATAATCTTCTTATCTTGCATGAGAACACTACCAAGACCTTGGAGAGAAGCATCACAGAATACTTGGAAAGGCTTAGACTGCTCGGGAGGAACAAGAACTAGAGCTGAAGTCAGTCTCTGCTTGAGCGTATTGAATGCCACATCACACTCGGGAGACCAAACATACTTGACCCTCTTCTAGAGGAGATTGGACAGAGGCTTAGCAATTTGAGAGAAGATCTCCTCCAATCTTATGTAATAACTAGCAATCCCGAGGAAACTCCGAAGCTCTTCACATTCTGAGGAGGTTCCCACTTCAAGATTACCTCAACTTTCTCAGGGTGCCCTTTAATTCCCTCGGTAGAGATCACATGCCCAAGGTACACCACTTCATTGAGCCAAAACTCACACTTTGAAAACTTGGCATAGAATCGATGCTCCCTTAACTTGTCAAGCACAAGGCGGAGATGCTCTGCATGCTCTTATTTTGTCTCCAAGAACACAAGGATATCATCCAGATAGACCAAGACGAACTCATTCTTGAAAGGAGAGAAAATGAAGTTCATCATTCTTGAGAAGGTTGGAGGAGCATTAGCAAGACCAAACGACATGATGATGTACTCATAAGATCCAAAACTCATCCTGAAAGCGGTCTTAGGAATGTCTTCTTCGCGAATGCGAATCTGATGATAACCCATGCGAAGATCAAGCTTCGAGAAAACCTTGGCACCTTTTAGTTGTTCAGACAACCCATTGATGTTGGGAAGTGGGTACTTGTTTCTGATTGTCTTCTTATTCAATGGACGATAGTCGACACAAAGACGATCCGTGCGATCTTTCTTCTTGACAAACAAAACACCACAACCCCATGGAGAAGAACTTGGTCTGATCAGACCCAAGCGTTCTTGCTCATCTAGCTGCTTCTTCAACTCTTTCAGCTCTTCGGGCCCAAGTTTATACGGGCGCTTGCAGACCGGTTCAGTTCCGGGCTCGAGATCAATCACGAACTCGACTGGCTGGTGTGGAGGCATTCCTGGCAATTCTTATGGAAAGACATCTTCATACTCATTCACCATCGGAATTTGAGAAATCGACGAGATTTCACCCTTCTCATTAAGAGCAAAGAGACGGATTGTGTCATTGCAAGCCGCGAAAATAATCACATATTTTGAAGGATGAGTCAGCTTGACTTCTTTTGCTTGGCAATCAACATAAGCCTTATTCATAGCTAGGAAGTCCATACCCAAAATGAGATCAATGTCAGAATTACCAAGAACATAAGGAGAAGCCAAGAAAGAATAACTGCCCATCTTGATAGAAACATCCGGAACAATGGAGGTGGTTTTCATGGACACACCCGGAGAAAATACACCCAAAGGTCTACTCAACATCTCGAAATAGAAATCATTCTTCATAGATAAAAGGTCTAGACATGAATGAATGCGATGCTCCAGTATCAAACAAGACTTTTGCAGGAATAGAATTAACTGAGAGATTACCCATGATCACTTGAGAAGAATCCTCTGCCTCTGCTGCATTAACCATATTCGCTCATGCGGTCTTGGGATTATGCTTCATCATAGCATTGCCTGGAGGCCTGACCGGAGAAGGGGGTGGAAGACGCCGCTGGTTGCACTTGTTAGCATAGTGACCCTTCTGGCCACACTTGTGACAAGTCACCTCAGAAAGCGGACGAACATTGCCTAGAGGAGGAACAAGAACTGCCTTGGATGCCCGGGTCTCTGCTGAAATCCTGGGTTGGGTGGGTGGGAAGAACCACGGCTGCCGAACTGCTTCTGCTGCTGAGGAGGACGAAACGGAGGAGAATTTGGCACCCAATACTTCTGCTCCTTAGGAACCATCTGAGAGCTGGAAGAAGACGAATATGAATCCCTTGAACGCTTCCTTGAGTTCTCCAACTTGAGCTGAGTTGCCTTGACCTTCAAAGCCATGTTGTAGAACTGATCAAACTCACGAGGCTCTTGAAGAACTAGGCCTGACAGAAGCTCATCGTTGAGACCACCTCTGAACTGATAGATCATAGCCTTGTCATCTGGAACATCTTGCTTAGCATAGCGGGCTAGATTCCAGAACTCGACGTTGTTATGATAGACAGACTTGCTTCCCTGCTTCGGGTGCCTGAACTTCTCACGCATCTCCTCAACAAAGCTTGTCGGAATGTAATGGGCCCTAAAGTCATGATGGAAATCGTCCCAAGTAACAGCACGATCGCCCCTGGAATCCTTGTACTGCTACCACCAATCAACTACTTGACCCTTGAGCTGGAACGATGCAAATCTGACAAAGTCCTCTGGCCTGACATTGCTGCACTCAAAATGCTTACTCATATCACGGAGCCAATCATCAGCATCAAAAGGCCGCTCACAACAGGTGTAAGACTTGGGCTGGTTAGCAAGGAACTCAATGAGCGTTGCAAACTGAGGTTGATTCTGAAAATTCCCTTGAAAGCCTTGCTGACCCTGCTCCCTTTCTTGCAACAGCCTGAGCAACATCTGAGTGTTCACATTGGTTGCGGCCATCATAGCTTGCCGAGCTTCTTGAGGAGGAGGTGTCGACAGCGGGGGTGGTGATGGTGGTGGAACATCAGCCTGCTAGTCACCACGACCCGGATTGTTGCGAGTTGGTGGAGCCATCCTGAAGATGGACAAAACACATCAGCACCGCATTGATAAGATGAATTCAATAGCTGAATCAAATGCTTGAAGAAATTGAACAAATAACATCACATCCTTCCTATTGAAAAATTAGTAAGAATGCTTCTTCGGTTTATCATAACTTCATCAGATATATGAAGCCACTTGCAATAACACAAAAGTATTGAGCTAAGTGCTCGAAACAAATGTATATGCCCACATACATCTAAAGAAGATGATCCTAGAGAAGTACAAGATTTCCTACCTAAGAACTTCCGAAAACTTTCTGGTTATGCAATCCGGTGTGGGGGATACAAGGAGGAAATATCTCACACAACTAGCAATCCAACACCCCAACTGTATCCATCCTTAAACACATAACCAGAGGCTTTCGCAAATTCATCTAACTCGAATCCTCGAACTCACAACGATACTAAACCATGGTGGTACCCCGGACGTCTCCCCAGTACTGGGTGACTCCGGCCTTATCTCACCATGAATAGTATTGAAGTAATTTCGAACACTATCCGTCCTAAGATATCAAGGAAGCTAAATGATAACGATGTGCCAACATTACCTGGAGCTCAACTCCCCGGAAGAAATCAAGTCAGACAGGAGGCACCAAGACAGAACCCTATCACATCGGTATCATGTAGACTCCAAAATACCCGTGTGATCCTAATTTTTTTTGAGAGAGAAGAGGAGTAGAATCAAAATTCTTAAGTCGAATACCTCACGAGAGCATAGAAGAGGAGTAAAAAGAATCCTACTCTTCGATATAACTAGACTCAAAAATAGTTTTTACTAGACTCGACTCGGCCAAATTCGATCAAGCAAAGGCTCCTATGGTCGTATAAACTTGGCTTTGATACCAACTTGTCACACCCAAGATGCGCGCCTATCCACATTACGGCATGATGGCCTCGCAAGGGATAGAGGCGCATCTTGTCGTTCGCAAGTATAGCATCATTGCATCATACATTACAGAAGACATGAGTATACAAGTTTGGCTTACACTCGCCACATACTAAATTAGAATTCCACACAGAGTTCAAATCATCAAGATGAAGATAGGGTCCGACTACGGACGAAATCAAACGATAAAATAGATGCAAATGATACTATCTCGCTATCCCAAAGATCACGACCATGGTCCTCTACTCATCCGGGTAAGTCACGCACATCCTGCCTCTTTCCTCGTCATACTCCCATTGGAGCTGTGTTAGATCATCCTGCACGTACTCATCTGTACCTGTACCTAGAGTGTTGTAGTAATCTGTGAGCCACAAGGACTCAGCTATCATGTGTCCGGGTACCGAGACTATTCAAGCTAAAAGGAAGGGAAGGGTTATGCGTTTAGTTTGCAGCAGCACTAAGCATTTATGGTGGCTACACTTACGTAACATGAAGATAAATATGAGTGGCCTATGATGAGCGATCGAATCTAGAATGACCTCTATGAGATCCTAAACACTTACTTACGTCAATCATAACCCCACTGTGTTCTCTCTCAGTTCATGTTCATGAGCAGAGACGATCACGGTTACTCACACAGTTGGTGTATTTTATTAGAGTTTACATCTAGTTTACTATAACCGGGTGTAGAACAAATATCCAAGTTGCCACATAACCGCGGGCATGGCTTCTCAAAAATATTTAGCCCTGTAGGGGTGCTCCAACTAGTCCATCACAAATTAACCACACTCCAGGAATAGCCTCGACCACGGATCTCGTGATCATCATAGGTAACTCCAAAGGAATTCCAACACCTCGAGATAACCCGAAGAAAGTCAGAGCCCTCACGCAAGACACTCGATAAGGTAAAACAAATCCATCAAGACCACTCGACGTGTCGTCGAACCGAATAAACAAGGGGCTCCCGATAACAACCCCGAGCATGTTAGGAGTGCAAAGTATTGAAACATAACACCAGTAACAAGAAACTATGGCGGTAACAGCGGAACAACAAAACTAGCCAAAGGCCAAGCCTTCCACCAATACCAAGATATATATGTGCATTAAATTAAATAACAGATAATATTGTGATATGCCAAAACCATGTTATCACATGGAACAATCTGCACCTGCAACTAAGAACGCTATAAGATGGGCTGAGCAGCGGTAACTTAGCCAATCAAAGGTTTGCTAGGATGTGGAGGGTTAGAGGCTATCATGGCAATTAGGAGGCTAACATTCAAGTGGTAGGTAGCGCAATTGTAATGATAAGAGCGAGAAACTAGCAAGCAAAAATAGTATCGGGATCCGCGTACGATCATCTTGCCTGTTGGTTCTTTAGTGGAACAATTAGCGGGATCCTCATAGTTTTACTCGCGTAGCTCTTCGTACTTAGGTTCCGCGTTCATGTCTACCCAAAATAAATAGCAATAGTAAACAAACAACCAAGGTGCAATGCACAAGCAAGAATGATGCATGATTATTTGAATAGTTTTTAACATGGCAATCCTATCTAGTCAGGTTTCACATGATAGGATTGGATATTAATGAATCTGGACAGAACCTTATGTTAAGTTTTTTATACATGCATGAACATGGAAAATATGGATGCATCATGTGAAAACGATAAAAATGCATATGAAGAACATAAGAAACGGAGTTACGGTTCTCACGATACGCTCACGACAAGGTATGAAGGCAAAACACAAGACACAAGGCCATGGGCTAATTTTTGTCATTCCAAGGTATCCACTGGTTAGGAAATGAAAAACCAACCACAATAGAGCCAAATATCAAGCAATTCCATGGAGTATAGCTCCCACAAGTCACAAAACAATAAAACAAACAATTTGCCACAAAACAGCAACATAGCAACTTTCACAGCCAATATCTTAAGCTACAGGAATCCTACAATCACAAACAAGACATTCACAGAAACTACATAACATGCTTATCAAATTATCCAACTACACAATCTGGAAAGGAGGCACACATAAATAAGCATGAAGCTCACAAGTTGGCATGATGAAACAGATTTCTGGGACTTAGTGAAAATAACAGTTTTCTGGAATCTGAGTTAATCTGGTAGCATGTTGACAGCAGAAGTTAAAGGTGTTAGAGACCACCTCTTGGCATGAAAATTAACAGGATGGTAGTAGACAACATCTACTTCAAAATACTAGCACTGAGCATGAGCTAAGTCTCAACATATCACAAGATGGCAACCACTCTTCATGGCATAAAAATAACAGCAGATTCTCAGACTTCGATATAT
Organism: Hordeum marinum; assembly: GCA_022496015.1. Lineage (NCBI taxonomy): Eukaryota > Viridiplantae > Streptophyta > Magnoliopsida > Poales > Poaceae > Hordeum > Hordeum marinum. Next base: position 374,539,886 of record CM039673.1, read on the forward strand.
TTAGCATGGAGAAAACAGTAACATCAAGTTAGCCACTTTGCAGCAAGTTTCCCACTTATATGGGTGATTCTCATGTCAAACAAAAATACCATGGCATAATAGACATAAAACACTAACACTTCCATGTTGGCACATGCCCCAAAGCAAGCAAGGATTAATTGATGCAAAAATGACAAAGTAGCATCACAGCAGAAAGTGACAGTTTTATAAACTTGCTCAAAAGTGAAATCTGATTGCCCCAATGGATTTCTTGGCTCTTTCTACCCCAAAATCATGAATCATACCCACATAGTTACATGAAGCATCATGGCACCAACTATACTAGGACAACTATCACCTCTCTTATAAGTCAAAACTTACTTAAAATGCAAATGAGCATATTTGGACATAACCAGATTTGGAAACTTAATTTAAAATGGAAATGATCTAACATTCCTACACAACAAGCATATCTACAACAAAGAGGGGTATGGCAAGTGGGGAAAGAACCCACTTGTCACCTACACACACAGTCACTCACAACACAAGCTTGCACACACATGGCTCCATATGCCTAAGGGCATATGAGCACAATCTCACTCATGAACATACCACCTATGAGGGGGTGTTCATCCACACACACACATGAACCATATATGCACAATGCATATAAGCACACACACACCACACACATGCACAAGTGCACATGGACACATACACACTCACATCCACACATGCTCATGTGTGTGGGTGTTCATCCACACACATATGCACACATATCTACACAATGCATATATGCATATGAGTATGCATATGACAACACACACACACACACTCACATACACACATGCATATATGCATACTCACATATATGCAACACACCACACTACCCACTCCACACCACATACACATTTTTTTTAAAACAACACACACCACTGTAGACCTACACATACACACATATACATGCAAGCAAAGGAGAAAAAACAAATAAAAAAAGGAAAAAAAAAGACAAAACAAAAGGGGGGTTCGGGTTCGAACCCACGACCTCTTGGTCGCTTCCCCGAGCCTATACCACTATGCCACGACTGCGAGACTTAACAGGAGAGGGGAACAGGCTCACTAATACACACACAAAGCGCTAATACGACGAAACTGACGAAAACGACACCTACGCGACAGCAAACGACGGCGTGCAAATCCGGCGACCCACGACTTCTCCTGCGAGGGGAAACGGCGCAGGGGAAAGCTGCACCTACGGGGGTCGCACCCCACTCCTAACGCACGACGAGACCCACGCAATAGCACCTATGCTACGGTGGAGCTATGGTGGGAACGAGCACGGGCTTGTCGGACACGATGATCACACGCACACATCGGGACAGAGGGGGCACGGCGAAGGATCGGCTGCTCACCACAGGCTGTCGAAGGAGAAGACGACGACGAAGGGGGTCAGAGACGGGTGCCGGAGTGGAAGCAGGGGAAGAAGATACTCGGCGACGAGCTGCTCTGCCGCGGACGACGACGTGACTCTGCGAAGGACCCAAGCCCTCCCCAGCACTAGAAATGGAGCGCCGGTGGCACTTGGAATCTCCCCACCATCTTCGATGGCGACGAGCAGGTCAGCAAAGGTGGCGTCGACGACCCGAAGACCCACCAGCGACGCGCTGTCTCTGAACCTCTCTCTGAATCCTTACTTGAAGGGGGGGAAGAGGAGAGGAGGAAGAGGGAGAAGGGGAGCGGCGGTGGCAGAGGGGGAAGAGGAGGAAACCTAGGCGAGGCGCTGCACTATATGAGGGAGGGGAGTTGACGGCGTTGCTCGACGTCCGTGCTAGCTCGACGTTTGCTCTCTCTCTCTCATGCATTCTCTGACGAAAAGGAGCTAACGACGGACAGGGCAGGTTGCCGCTAGCGACGGCTGGGCCGTGCGTGGGGGAGTCACCTGGGCCGAGGAAAGGCCCAGTGCCCCTCTCTCTAACAGCAAATAAAACAGAGGGAGCTTCTATTTAAATAAAACAGAAAAAGAGGAAAACTCTTAGAGAAACTCATAAGAGTTTTTGAAAAGAAAAAACTACATTTCACTAAAAGAATATTGGAACTATTTAATAAAATTGTCTAGGGGATTTTTAAAACAAGTAATTTAAATAGTCCTTAAAAACACAGCCCCTGGTTATTTAAACCTCACATGCATACAAACCCCAAACAACAAAACAACCCTACTCACAATTTATAAAACATATTAGGCTACCTCTTGAACATTTAAAAAAAATTTAATTAGCAAGTTGAATCTGTTAGCAAAATGACAGGGGAATAAAAACAAAGGGGTATTGCTAGGGTTTTGATGAAAGAAAAGAGAGGGGAAGAAGAAAGAGAGTTGCATCAAAAAAACCAACCACATCACACAACACAAGAACACACTCACATGCAAGGTCAATTAAGAATCAAGCATGGCATGATGAATGCTATGATGCATGATGCATGAATGCAAGAACAAGACTTTTGGATCTTTAGACTTTTGGAATTCCCCACTTGGGACCTTCTAGCTCACACGCGTGGCAGCCGCTCATGGTGCTCTTGTAGCTAGAACCCTAAGAACACTCTGAATACAACCAAGCAGGAGTAGGGTTTTTTGGCAGCTTTGCGGCCCGAACCTCGGTAAATCCCCAGCGTTCGGTTCATTAGACCTGCTCTTTGTGCGAGCCTTCACCCCCGCCGAACCGAAAGGGGCCCCTCCGATCCCATAGGTGCTCATTCCCACGACATCTTTGGCGCGCCAGGTAGGGGGATATAGGTAGTGCGAACCTGTTCTGGTGATCAACATGTCAGTTTCTTCATAATCATCATCGCCATGGCCCCTAAGAAGAAGGGCCTAACATCGGTTGGTCCGTCCGTGTCCGCGGTCCCTGTATCTCCTCAGACAGGAGACGGCGTAGATGCGAGTGGAGGAGGAGCAGGCGGAGGTTCAGAACTTCCGCGACGCTCTCGTGATCAAGGCCAAGAAAGCGGTGACGCCCGCCGTGGAGACGCCCGAGGCGGCGATGGGAACCCCCGCGCCGATGGGTATCAGGACGGAGCTATACCACCTACGGGCAGTACAGCAAACTCCGGGGGTGGAAGGGTATCTTCTAGGGCACCCACGCCGGCGCCTACGCCGCAACCTTCCTAGGACGTGCACGAAGAGTCGCACCATGGCGCCTGTAGTTCTCAACGTCCCCATGGAAAAGCTCCTGCACACCACTCCCAAGGTGCGCGGGACCAGCATGTTCGCCAGCATGCTAGCGGGAGTGGCGTGCCGTCACGGGAACACAGCGGTGATCCTTCTAACATAGTTAGAAGTCAGAGCACCTTGCGTTCCTCACGCCGTTCGCTGCCGACCACATCGGAAGAAGTGATGGTGTGGGCGCAGCTACTCCTAAACTTCCATCCTACTGCGGAGAAGATCGATGAATGGAGAGCCACCATTCAGAGCCTCCTCAGCCTTGCAATAGGTTTCGATCCGTTGAGCCGGATCGCGCCATTGGTGAGAAGGCCGGAGGCGGTGTTACTTTCGTGTACTCTCCCCCACAGCAACAGCGCCGATCGCTGAATCAGCAGACCGACGCTTACGATGGTTACTCAACGGTGTCGTCCGACCCACGGACGCGCCATGACCAGCGTCAAGTTCTTCGGGAACGGGGCAAAGAAGACGCCCAAACTGCAATCGAGCGGCTGCGGGAAGCGCGCCTTCAATCTGATAGGCACGCGGGACCCACTGTAAACAAGTCTACGCTAGAGTATCCTGTCAGCCTATCTTACGAGGTGGGTTGTCCAACGTTTACCCGTGAGCTGCGGCAAGTCCAGTGGCCCAATTCCCACACGTTCAAGCCAGAGGTCCCGGAGAAGTATGACGGCAAGACTCACCCATCGGAGTTCCTGAGCATTTATACCATTGCGATGCTAGCCGCCGGGGGTCGCGACGACAAGATACTCGCCAACTACTTCCTGTTAGTGCTTAAGTCCAACGTCAGGTCGTGGTTGATGCACTTTCCAGAAGGATCCATTGCCTCCTGGGCAGATCCGTGCCACGAGTTTGTTGGCGCCTTCACAAGATGTCATCAAGCTCCAGGCCAGGAAAGTGACTTGCGTATCATCCCTCAGAAGGAGGGTGAAACTTTGCACAAGTACATCCAAAGTTTCAGCCGTGTGCACCACAACATACCAGACGTTCATCCTGGCGCTGTTATCAGCGCTTTCCATCAGAACGTGCGAAACCGTAGGATGCGGGAAGAGCTGGCAATGAACAGGGTCAGGGATGTTGTCGAGCTTTATGCTCTAATAGACAAATGTGCTCGGGCTGAAGAAGGGAGGAGGCTTCCCGGTGAAGACGCTGGAAAAGACCGGCAAGGCCTCTGGTGCACATTCCGGCAAGCGCACCTCCTGAGGGTGCTGCGCTCCCGCTGACAATGTGCCAGAGAGCTCCACCGACAAGAGCAAGAAGTCCAAGGCTGCTCCGCTAGAGACCAAGAAGGTGCCCGCCAAGGAGGATGGCATGGGGGAACTTTCACCATAAGTTCCACCCTTGACGACAAATAGGAAAGCGCGCTCATCGCCTTCCTACGGGCGAATGTAGATGTGTTTGCATGGCAACCAACTGATATCCCCGGTGTTCCCAGGAAGGTGATTGAGCACCACCTTGCAGTCTGCCCACACGCGTGGCCCATCAAACAGAATCTTCGGAAGCAAGATTTGGAGCGGCAATAGTTTATTGCCGAAGACATCAAGAAACTAGAAATGGCTGGATTAGAGGAGTACTCCATCCGGCGTGGTTGGCCAATCGAGTCGTAGTGTGCAAGGTGAATGGAAAATGGAGGTTGTGCATTGACTTCACAGACATCAACAAAGCCTACCCCAAAGATCCTTTTCCCTTGCCGCGCATTAACCAGATTGTGGACTCCACCGCCGGCTGCGACTTGCTGTCTTTCCTTGATGCCTATTCCGGCTATCTTCAGAGTTTCATGGCCAAGGAAGATGAGGAGAAGACCACATTTATCACCCCATGTGGTACGTATTGCGTTTGCGTATGTCTTTCGGTTTGAAAAGTGTTGGTTCTACATTTGCAAGAGCGGTCCAGATTGGTTTTGAGCCCCACCTACATAGAAATATGGAGGCTTATATGGATGACATTGTGGTCAAGACCAAGGACAAAGCTACGCTCATATCAGACCTAGAAGAGACATTTGCAAACCTGCACAAGATCAACGTGAAGTTCAACCCTGAGAAGTGTGTGTTCGGCGTCCCATCCGGCAAGCTTCTCGGGTTCTTTGTATATCAACGAGGAATTGAAGAAAATCCCGACAAGATCAAAGCAATTGAGCAAATTGAGGCACCGAGACGAGTCAAAGATGTGTGCGTCGTCTTGCCGACTGGGTTGCTGCTCTGAGTAGGTTCATCACAAAATCTGCCGAGCGCGCCCTGCCCTTTTTCAAAATCTTGAAGAAGGCAGGCCCGATGAAATGGACTCCAGAAGCGGAGGCAGCGCTGTAGGATTTGAAGAAGTACCTCTCCTCTCCGCCAGATCTAGTCGCGCCAAAACCACAAGAGTGGTTGCTGCTATACCTAGCAACAACAAATCAAGTGGTGAGTGTTGCACTAGTGGCTGAAAGAGAAGTTGATGAAGAAGCAGTAGCAATGGCAAGACCGCCAAGCGACGAGCCAAAGCATTCCCCGGCAGGGTCCGGTGACGGCAAGGAAGAATCTGCGCAGTTGAATGGGACAATCCAGAAGAAGAAGGTGGTGCACAGCCCAGTCTATTTTGTCAGCTCCCTGTTGCAGGGGGCTAGGTCAAGATATTTTGGCATGCAAAAGTTGCTCTTCGGCCATCCTATGGCCTCGAGGAAGCTACGCCACTACTTATAAGCACATGAGATAACCGTTGTCACTCGATTCCCGCTACAGCGAATCTTGCAGAACCCAGAAGCTACTGGCAGGATTGTAGAGTGGGCTTTGAAATTGTCAAGCTTTGGTCTCAGGTTTGAAAGTACTCGACCATTCAGAGCAGAGCCTTGGCAGAGTTCATCGTAGAATGGTCCCCAATGCCCGATGAGGAAGTTCCATAGTCAACTCTCCCCTGCAAGGAAACCGATCAAGAGTGGATCATGTATTTTGATGGGGCTTTCTCGCTGCAAGGGGCCGGTGTCGGAGTGCTTCTTGTCGCACCCACCGAAGAGCACCTTAATTACGTGATTCAGATGCACTTTCCCCGGGAGAGATCAATGAACAACACTGTCGAGTATGAAGGGCTGCTTGCCTGTCTCAGGATCGCGGCAGACCTTGGGATCAAGAAACTTATTATCAGGGGTGATTCTCAGCTTGTCATCGGGCAAGTGAACAAAGATTACCAGAGTCCATTGATGGAAGGTTATGTAGATGAAGTGAGGAAGTTGGAAGAAATTTTTGACGACCTACAAATGGAGCACGTTCCACGTGCAGAGAATAGCATTGCCGATGGCCTATCAAAGTGTGCTGCCCTTAAGTTGCCTGTGGAACCAGGAACTTTCGTGCTCTGACTGACTCAACCCTCCGTGACACCGTCAACTGGACAAGAGAAAAGAAGGAAGTTGAGTTCCGACAAGTATTTCTCGGCAGAGGTCCCATGAGCTGCCGGCGAGGAAGTTGCCGGGGAAAACATTAGGCTTGCTGGTGAGCGCCATGCTCCGGTGGAGCCTCAGGCTCCTGCCGTGGAAGCACACGTTCCGGCTAGGCTTGCCGGGATGCAGCAGGCTCCCGTGGGGACCCAAGCCCTTGTCGTTGAGACAAATGTTTCCCCGGTAGAGGATATGCCTTTAGTCCTTGTCGTCAAGCCCCAGGCTCCAGCATGGGCACATCACATCGTCCTTTTCATTCAAACAGGAGAACTCCCTGAGGAACAAGAGGAAACAGAGAAAGTAGCTCGCCGGTCTCATATGTACAAGTTCGTAGACAACGTCCAGTACAGAAAGAGATCGAATGGTGTGAAGCTAAAGTGCATTTCTCGGGAGGATGGACTGGGGCTGTTGGCAGAGATACATGGAGGCATATGTGGCTCCCACATAGGATCAAGGGCACTTGCCAGAAAGGTATTCCAGCAAGGTTTCTTTTGGCCCACTGCCCTCCAGGATGAAATTGCATTAGTAACCAAGTGTGAAGCATGTCAGTTCCATTCGAAGAAGTTACATCAACCGGCTCAAGCCCTTCAAACAATCCCTCTTTCCTGGCCGTTTTCAGTTTGGGGGCTCGACATCTTGGGCCCCTTCCCCTGCGCTTTGAGTACTTGTACGTTGCAATCGAAAAGTTCACAAAGTGGCCGGAAATGGAGGTAGTGAGAAAGGTGATAGCACAGTCATCCGTCAAGTTCTTCAAAGGACTAGTTTGCCTCTTTGGTGTTCCCAACAGGATCATCACTAACAATGGCATACAGTTCACAAGCCGCATGTTCATGTAATATGTCCAAAACCTTGGCAGCAGAATCTGTTTTGCTTTTGTTGCCCACCCAAGGAGCAACAGCAAAGCGGAAAGGGCTAGTGGTGAAGTGTTGCGAGGCCTCAAGACAAGAACTTTCGACAAGCTGCGCAAGTGCATAAGGCACTGGATTGATGAGTTCCCGGTGGTTCTTTGGTCAATCAGGAAGACACCAAATCAAGCTACCGGTCGGACACCCTTCTATCTCATATATGGGGAGGAGGCCGTTCTCCTCACGGAAGTCATATACGGGTCGCCTCGAGTGCTCGCTTATGATGAGCTCGAGCAAGAGCAGTTGTGGCAAGATGATGCGACGCTCCTTGAGGAAGACCATCTTCTGGCTGCTGTTTAAGCTGCACGCTACCAAAAAGCTTTGCGCCGCTACCATAGCCGCAAAGTTAATGCCAAAAGTCTTCAGGAAGGCGACCTTGTTCTTTAGCTAGTTCAGTCCGCCAAGAATTCCAACAAGTTGATGGCGAGGTGGGAAGGCCCTTATCGGGTAGTACGAGTCACCAGGCCTGGCGCAGTCCGCCTAGAGCCCGAAGATGGCATCATAGTGAGAAACTCCTGGAACATCGAACATCTTCACAATTTCCGTTGGGAAACGTCGCATGGGAAACAAAAATTTTCCTACGCACATGCAGATCTATCCATGGTGATGAGCATCTACGAAAGGGAGAGTGGATCTACATACCCTTGTAGATCGCTAAGCGGGAAGCGTTAAGAAACGCGGTTGGTTTAGTCGAACGTCTTCGCGATCCAAATTGCCTAGAGTCCCGTGAGCCAATCACGATCCATCCCGCGATCCAATCACGATCCGTCCCACGAACTTGATCATGATCAGTCCCGCGAACTTGATCACAGTCCTTCCGATCTAGCGCCGAACGGACGGCACCTCCGCGTTCAGCACACGTACGGCTTGATAACGATCTCCGTCGTCTTGATCCAGCAAGAGGGAGCAGAGAGGAATAAGAGTTCTCCGGCAGAGTGACGGCGCTCCGGCGATGGTGGTGGAGCTATTCCGGCAGGGCTTCGCCTAAGCACTGCAGAAATCCGATCTAGAGGAGAAACTATGCACTGGAGGAACGGGCAGCACGTGGGTAAAAAATCTATGCAAAAACCCTAAAACCACTAGTATATATAGGAGGAATAGAGGAGGAGGCTTGGCCCAAGGGCCAAGCCACAAGGAGTCGGCCGAACCAGGTTGTGGAGGTGGAATCCACCTCCAATCCTAGTAGGACTAGGATTCACCCAATTTTTGCCTTTTTCCACCTTTTCTCTTTGGATTTTCTTCTCTAGCCACATGGGCCTTGTGTGGGGGTTTCCACCAGACCAATAAGGGCTGGTATTCACTCTCACACAGACCATGAAGCCTCTTGGGTCGAAATACCCCTCCCGGAGGTCTCCCGGTACACTGCCGACACTCCCAGTACACTACCAATGAGCCCGAAACTTTTCCGACGACCAAAACAGGACTTCCTATATATGAATATTTACCTTCGGACCATTCCGTAGCTCCTCATGACCTTCGGGATCTCATCCGGGAATCCGAACAACCTTTGGTCACCACCATACATAACTCTATACTACCGAAACGTCACCAAACCTTAAGTGTGTAGACCCTGCGGGTTCGAGAACTATGTAGACATGACCGAGACACCTCTATGGTAAATAACCAATAGCGGGACCGGGATGCCCATATTGGTTCCTACATATTCTACGAAGATCTTTATCGGTCGAACCTCTATGTCAAGGATTCAGTTAATCCCGTATGATGTTCCCTTTGTTCTTCGGTATGTTACTTGCCCGAGATTCGGTCATCGGTATCTCCATACCTAGTTCAACCTCGTTATCGGCAAGTCTCTTTACACGTTACGTAATACAAGATCCCATGACTAACACTTAGACACATTGCTTGCAAGGCTCATTGTGATGTTGTATTACCGAGTGAGCCCCGAGATACCTCTCCGTCACACGGAGTAACAAATCCCAGTCTTGATCCATGCCAACTCAACGGACACCCTCGGAGATACCTGTAGAGCACCTTTATAGTCACCTAGTTACGTTGCGATGTTTGATACACACAAGGCACTCCTCCGGTATCCGTGAGTTGCATGATCTCATGGTCATAGGAACATATACTTGACACGTAGAAAACAGTAGCAATAAACTGACACGATCATATGCTATGTTTGTAGTTTGGGTCTTGTCCATCACATCATTCTCCTAATGATGTGATCCCGTTATCAAATGACATCACATGTCAATGGCTAGGAAACCTTGACCATCTTTGATTAACGAGCTAGTTCACTAGAGGCATACTAGGGACAAAGTGTTGTCTATTTACCCACACATGTAATGTGCTTCCAATTAATACAATTATAGCATGGATAAGAAACGATTATCATGAACAAGGAAATATAATAATAAACACTTTATTTATTGCCTCTAGGGCATATTTCCAACAATTTCTACCCATGAGGCGCGGTTGCTGGGCCTCCCGATAACCAACTTTTGTATAAGTCTTGTCGTTGAAGCATGTAATCCTTGGTACAAAGCCAGGATCAGACCCTGTGTGTAGTTGAATAAAGATAAGTGTTCTGCAAATCTTGACTGGTTCTCATATTTACTTATGTGCATGTTTTTCCGAGATATTGCATGACACTTAATCCCGGCAAGAGCTAACGGACCGCCAAGGTTCCATATCCATATTTTCTCTTCTTTCTTTTTCTCAAAGGACAGAAGGTTACCTCGCATGTAGCTTCGCCGGGGGGGGGATGGTGGTCTGGATACCTACGAGTGACGTCCCAAAAAAATCTTGTCGGAAGGAGTACGACAACAAAAAGATAAGTTGCAAAAACCCCAAGTGAATTCTTGCTGTGGAATTATTCTCCTTGGGCGACCTCGACTTCTGTATTGAAAACCTCAACGCGAAGGAACCTTGTCGCGATTGGTTGCGCCCCTATTCTATTTCGAGTCCGCTCAACAGACTAGGTGGCTGAACTGAAAGGAGCAGGGTCTCTCGCCAGCGGCAACCCCGCTAGCAGGTTGTTAAAGTCCCGCACCTAGCGCTCACGGCGGAGGAGTGCACGGAGGTAAGTTTCCAATCAAGCGCAGGGTGAATACATATAGAGTGAAATCAAACAAGAAGGATAACACGGTAGTTGTTCAAAGCATAACAAGCAATATTATATCGGTCTTGCCAAGATTCTAACATAAAATAAATTGTTCTTGCCATGAGCCGCAGCGAGGAGTAAGGCAGCTAATCCCGGCGATCGCCTTCAACCCGCTTGACTTGGCTTACCCTCTCGACGATGCATGCGACGAGTTCCTCAAGTGCCTTGACGTCTACATCCTTTAGCAAGCGGTCAAGGATGTTGGTGAGGTTCAGGCCCGGGTTCTTGTACGCCACCTTGACGAGCACCTTGCCGAGAATGGCTTGGTAGAGCTTGCGTGATTTGCTGTCCAAGTAGGATGCTCGGTCGGAGTGAAGCTGCTCCAAGGCTCCGAGCAGGCTTTCGAAGAACATGGTCACCTTGGCTCTCGTGGACACCCTATCGTCGGAACAATACATGGGGCCATCTAGGCCCATGACGGAGAGTTGTTCGGCAAGCTTCTCCACGACGTCGACGAGCTTCTCGGTCCAGATTTCCACTCTATGCACATAGTCGTTGTGGGCGGTAGTGGCGCTCTTGACCCGCTCCTTCTCATCATGGAGATCCTTGATTAGAGCCTTCTCTTGGGTACTGGCAGTCTCGAGGGTCTCAGTCAGTGTGGCCAGCTTCAAGGTTAGCTCATTGATGGACTCATTGGCTGAAGAGAGCTGCTTGTTCTTGTCAGAAATGGTGACCTGCATCTCCATCAGGCTGGCGAGGGCTTTCTCTCTTTCAGTCTTAAGCGACGAGACCTCCTTGTCGAGATACCCAAGGTCGGCCTCCAGTTTCTTCACCCTGTCGTCCTGTAAGTTCTTGGCGGCCTCCGCAGCTTTGGCAGCATCGACGACCTCCTTTAGCTTGCCGGCGTGGTCTAGAGTTGGAGCCTCGAGTACCTCCTTGTGCTCCTGCTCTAGCTCCCGGGTCCTCCGCGTGATGAGCTCCTCGAGCTCCACTTTCTTGCCACGAAGTTTGTGAGAAAGCGCCTTCTCGCGGGCGGCAAGGTCTTCCTCTTGGGCATCGAGCAAGATACGACGCTTTGTCAAGCGAGCGTCCTCTACAGCAGCCCATTGCTTGGCCTCCTCCTGCTCCTGCTCGGCATCGGACTGCTGCATGAAGAGTTGGCTCCACCCCTGGCTCAGTTGCGTCTGACCAGACTTCAGATTTTGGGAAGCTTGGGCGAACCAGGCCTAAGTCTCTTCACGCACTCCTGGAAGTTGGCCTCAGCCACTTCCATAACCGCTGCCCTGAAGTCCAGTTTCTCCTTCCGGGCAAGGCGAAGCGCTTGAAGCTTCCGGAAGCTGTCGCCCATGGTCTGAAGGAGCTGCTCTTCTTGGGATTTGCTGCCGATTCTTGGCTCATCGAAGATATCAAGCCCGACAGTAGTGATGGCCTCCTCAACAAAAGCTTCCCCTTCAGGCGGCACCCAAGTGCTTGCCATGCCGGGGATACTGACGAACAAGTTGTCGCCGACCTTGAAGTACCTGCTTGATGAAGGGGCATTGGACGTGGATGGATGGTCCTCAACGGCCGCCTCCCCAGCAGCTGGGGGCTCGGTGGTCGGCGTAGTGCTTGGCGCTGCTGCGGCAGGAATGTCGTCAGTGCGACCACTGTCCTCCTCACCGGCCCTCTCGGTAGAATTCTTGGCGGCCTCCTCCTTCTGTGCAACCTTGGCAGCCTCAGCACTAGCAGCCTCGGCGGCAGCGTTCTTTGTGGCCTCAGCAGCAGCACTATTGATGGCCTCCCCGGCAGCGATCCTGTCGGCCTCAGCGGCAGCATCCCTGGCAGTCTCCTCGATGACGGTGTCGACGTCCATGAACTTGATCGAGGGAATGTCTGAAGGCCAAGAAAGCAAACCAAGCAAAGCTGAGGTGGAAGTTCAAGAAGACAAAAAAAAGATAAAAACGAACATAATAAAGAGTACCTGCACCAACGACGGTTGCCGGCAAAGACCTGCCGATGCTCGTGCTTGCTGGCTCTCCCTCGTCGCAATAAAGCACGCCGGAGGAAGTGAGTAATGGGATCACGCTGGGGGCTTCGCTGAGGGCTGAGTCGAGGGTTGTGCCGTGGGCTAGCCTCTGGGTTGATGATGGTCGTCCTTGGCGTGCCTAAGGAGCTTGCCGATGACTCCTCAACCGTCGAGGTCCTCGCTCTCTTTGCTACCCATTGCACTAGTGTTGCCGCATCCCTGTGGAGGCAAACTAAGGTAAATTGAATGAGTAAAGTTAAAACCAGAAATTAGAAGAACAAAAAATATGGCTAGATCCTTACTCCTCTTCTTCTTCTCCTAAGCTAAGTGCAGAAAGGTCGAAGGCGACCTCTGCCGTGGTGCTCGTGGGAGGAGGTGGAGGGGTTCTCCTGGATCGCTTAGCCATGGCGGTTGTGGGTTGCTGATGAGCTTCTTGCTACTGTGCGGCCTTGCCGTTCGCCCCCTTGACGGGGACTGTGCTGCTCGAAGGAGCTGGACGGACCGGAAGCCTAGAGGCGACACTCCGAAGGACGCGCCTCTTCCTTTGCACAAGGTACGGGGCCTCCTCGAGCAGCTCCCCCTCAGCTGCGTCTTCGGCAAGGTAGCCCCGGGAGGATGTGTCGCCTTGCTCCTCAATGGTCCCGCCTTGCCCGGCAAGGTCTTCATCCGGCAGTGTTTCCCCTTTGCCGGCTTCGTCTTCCAGGAAGCCGGCATTGCCGGCCTCCTCAACGAGATCCGCTTCCTCCATTGTGCTGGCGATGTACGCTAGTTCCTCCTGAGTGGTGTCACAGACGAGGCCCTCCTCCCCGCGGATGGCCCTCTCCATCAGGTTATCAAAGAATTCTTTCGCCTACTCCGCAGGCGGCTCGATCCAAGTCGCATCAAGGATGTGGGCATCGAACACCGGCATCATGGCAATGATTCTACCCAAGGCAGAATTGTTGCATAAGGGGACTATGCCTGCCGGCAGCTCAGGTACCGCGACACTCTTGAACAACTTCTGACAGAGAGCCCTGTGCTGCATAATGGTCAGGTTGTGGTTCAGCCTGGGGCGCAGCCTCATGATGTCCGCCGCATTCCAGAAATCCCAAGCTAGCATCCCCTTATTCTATAGGGGAGCAATGCGCTAGCGAAGAAAATCAGCGCCTATCATCTCTACGGTGAGGCCTGCGTTTCTGAGGCGATGAATCCTGGTGGTCGCTGCTGTGAGCTTCCCATCCTCAGGGTCAAGGGCGCTACAGTCGTCGCCGTGCACCATCTTGGTCTGCCGCAGCAAGCAAAAAGGCTGGGGTTTCTCCTCTCGGATCCAACACCATTTGCCCTGCCACTCATCCCACCTCTCGTAGTAGGCCCCATCTGCGTAGACCTCCTTGGGTCCTGGACGTGGAATCCAAGTGATGGCACCGGAAAGGGCTCCGCCTTGTTGGATGTGGGGGGTAAAGTATTGGCAGAAAAGAGTGGTGCTAGGGAGTACTCCGGCAAAGTTTTCGCAAAGATGAGCAAAAACTGACATGGACGTCACGACATTCGGCGTAAAATCCAAGAGTTGGAAGCCGTAGGTGAGCATGAGGTCATTGAAGAAGTCCGAGAATGGGGGCAGAGCCCGCAGTAAAAATAAGCAGCAAAGAAAGGATATTTGCCTGGACAACTCCCGGAAGGGCCTGGACTCACGCAGGTGGTAGGATGCGTCGTCATCCCCATCGCCCACATCCATTGGTATCGCTTCTTCAGGACGTCCACGTCAAGCCCCGGCGGAAAGACTACGTACTCCTTCTGCATCCTCAGTAGCTTGTTCTCCGAGACGGCGTCTGCTTCCTTGCCCTTGCTAGCTTTGGGCGGCATGGTGACTATGAGGGCGGGGGCTGAAGATGGAGAGGGAGCAGGGATGTGGATGAATGGAGGGGGCTCTGTTTCGGGCTCAAGGAAGAAGACGATGGCGGTTCTCAGATTGGGAAAGACAAGAGGTGAATGGGCAGCGCCTCTGTAATTTCCTCTTTATGGGGAAGGCACGGGGCGGCCTCTTTACTAAAATAATATAGAAACGTTTCGCGGGCACGTCGCTGTAATGGCTGCACCGTGCATGTATCCCACGTCCCGCATTCAATGGGTATCGTGGGGAAGCGCAGTAAGCGCAATGACCACAACCGCAAGCTCCTACCATGCATGCCCGTGCACTATTTGGGCCCAGCCTAACAACGCCTCGCACCGTGTGTGGCCCAGGGACTGGGGCTCCTGTTGGTACACTAGAATTTTGGGCTTCCTAGTGCCCCTTTACTCGTGCACAGGCAGTAGTAGCCACCCTGGCAGCAAGGCCCAGCAGGGACTTGCCAGGTACAAGCAAAAAAATATCAAGACACCCGACAAGACCTTGCCGGGATGTCCATTGAAGCCCCGGGAAGACCAAGCAAGGCGAAGCCCCGGCAAGGCCCCGCCAGCGCATAGGCCGGGTGTCGTTCCGCCTGGACACGTGTCGTGGCGTCGGTGCTGGAGGGGGCTAAGCGCTACCGATGGGATGGGCCCCTGTTGTCGGATTTCAGGCTCCGCAAAACCCTTAAGATTCGAACACAGGGGCGTGTGCAAAGATACCTTGCGGCCTTGCCCGACCTAGCTCGCTACTCGATGAACACAACAAAGAACTCGTGCGACGACGAGGAAGAAGAAGAACACGAGAGTTTACCAAGGTTCAGGCCGCTACGAAGAATAATACCCTACTCCTTCCTTTGGTGGATTGCCTCTCGAGGAGGTGTGGTGGATGAACGAGTACAGTGTTTTGGAGCCTCCTGAGGGCTCTCGGTGGTGTTCGAGGCTCCTTGTGGTTTGGTGGACGATGAGTGATGGATTCGGTCGACCGGGTTGGGATCCCCCTCTACGATGCAGCCTACCCTCTATATATAGCGGTGACCTGGGTCCTCTTCCCTCATCGCAATGGCTGGAAGGGATCCCACAACGGCCAATTTTGAAGGGGAACAAGGGTTCAAGATTGCCCTGCCTAAAGGCGGTCTTCGCCTGCAAAGTAGCTGTCAACGCAGTAGGGACGGGCTCAGCGATGACGTCCGTCCTGCGGAGATGGTGGTTGCGGTCTTGGTGCATCGGAATGGAAAACTTGGGGGGTGCTTTGGGAACCCGCGTACGTCCTTGCTCCCTTTGCGCCAAAGGGGAAACTGTGCCGCCTGGTGCACTGGTGCTCGCCTGTCCTTCCTTGCGTCATCTTTCACTCCTGAGGCTAGGCCTTGCTGTCACACCCCGTGTTTTCACTCTCATGACTAACTTAACATGACGCAAAAAATTAGGGTCAATTAATTTTTTTTCTGTGCTTGATATGCTTAACTTGATTGTTGATTGCTTGTTTGCTTTCTAGTGCTCTATAATTCATAAAACTCTCTCCTACTCTCAAAACTCTTTTCCTTGATCTAGAATCTTGTCCAATGATTATGCCATGTGTATAGGACTTACAACTATTGTTATTAAATATATTTTGGCCAAAAAGCATCTATTTAAATTAGGTTTTCAAAAACGCCTGATTTGAGATGTGCTCTGCAAGTCCCCAAATTGGGTGGATCTTTTTTCCCAGAATGCTTTATTTGGAACCTACTATATATATAACTTCCCAAAAACTCAGTATTATTTTTAAAGATTATTTTACTATTTTATTTAAAGGCTTTTTCTTAAGGCCAGAAATGGTCTTTTATAGGGAAAAATTATTTAAATGCTTTACAAATATTTGAGAAAATTTAGGAAAACTCAGTAGACATATACTATCCATATATAAGAGTGTCAACACAGGGTGATGTTCAAAATATTGGACAAAACCCTTCAAAACCATTTCTGCCTATTCCCAGCATTTGAAATATTTTTGTAAGAAATATTGTCAATTAAATCCAGGAAAATTCTAGCATGTCACATATGATATATGTGTTCATCTTGCCAAGTTTCATCTCAATCCCAATTGTTTTGGTTCACCAAAATATCCTAAAACCATTCCTGTCCAGAGCCAAATTTGATCAACTTTACATTGTGAAGTTTCTCTTATTGATCCCGAACTTTGTGGAAATGTTACAATCCCCAAATAATGACAATACACAAAGTTGTGAATCAAGGAGATTAGTTTAACCCAACTGGATCTACAGAAACATGATTCTGTTGAATCCTAGGGTTTACCATGTTTACATTGCAAAGTTTCAAAAAATCATCTCCAAACTTGTGATCAGGACCAAATGGACTTACCATTTACCCCTGGTAAATCTCAAGGTCATAGGATTCCCCTGCCTGGCCCAATCACAGCACAAACACCTTCAGCCATAAACTTGTGGACAAGCAAAGTGGGCCCAAAAAGATTCCCCTTGCCCCCAACTTTTTACCATAGCATATTATAACCCTCTTCTACCTCCAGTAACTTTGCCATGGCCTCTGGTCAATTATTTGGGGGGTAACTCTCTCTTATTCCCTCTCTTTTTACCATGACAACACCTCTCCTTCCCTTCTGATCATGCTAATGACCCCAAACTTTTCCGCAACCTCACTTGCATATAGGTATGCATCAAACCAAACCCAAATATGGCAGGCTCATGTGGAAAATATGAGCAGTTCATCTAAACCTACATTATGGCAGAAATAGTGCCCTTGCACTGCAAGTGCACCGTAGAATCATCTCCCTGAGTTGAAAATTTGTGGACTTGTAGTCCCTCTATAGCTTAGTCCCCTAGACATGGTTTTGTTCCAAGTAGACCACAGTACAAACCCCTTAGATGAGCCTCCAGTTTGCTGTTGCAAACTTAGCCCCTATAAAAAACCCATCTACCCAGCTCCATTTACCCTTCCACTTCACCATACAGCTTTACCATGCATGCCTCACACGGTAGACATGCTTGGCCGCCCAAAAGGATGCTCTAGACACGAAGTGGCGTGGTGACCATGCTGCTGACCTGCAGAAACGGTGCTCTGCCGATGAACCGTGTTGGGTAGCTCACGTCTAGCCTTTGCAGGGCATCCACGCATGCCAGGGAATATTCCTTGACCTCCCACGCTCCTCCCCGATGCTCGCAAGCCTCCAAGGTAGCCCTGGCACGCGTGCTCTCCTCGCCTGAGAGCACCCAAGGCCACAGGAGCTCTCTCTGGCCGTCCCTGTCCTTAAGACTGTTCCCCAGCCCCCGTCTCATCCCCCTTGGCTTTGCCTCCTCCCTTGGACCTCCCCGGACCTAGCCCCCTTGCTCCTAGGCCCTCCTCCACTTCTGACGGCCAACATTGCTCCCGTTCGGCTCCGCTCAAATTTGAGCAAGTCATCCTCCCCTCGTATTGATCTCTACCTTTAGGAGGACCCCTGTGAGAATTTGAACATCCTTGGCAACCCGAGGATCCATTCCCGCAACCGGGTTGTCCCCTCACATGAAGCCGGCGCCGCCGTCCTCCCCTGCCGATGAGCTGCTCCCCCGGGCATCCTCGCAACCCTCGCGACCGTCCCCAGGGACGACACCGACTGGGGCATCCACCTGGACCGCCGGCCCGACGCTAGGCGTGACGGAGCAGTAGTAGCCACGGCGGCTGGCCCCCCTCTCTCTCATGCCGGGAGGAAGAAGAAGGGCACACGGGAGGAAGAAGGAGCCCGGCGGGGCCGCTTGTAAGCGACTCCATTGGCCGGGCCTGTGAATAAGTGGAGGCAGCCTCTGCTTTCCGCGCCTCTCTGCGGGGAAAGGTGTATTCCCCTGAATGCGCCTTCGGCGTGGCACCCCGCTGGCAAGGCCGAGCCACTGGGCCGACCCAATAACAATCCTGCGTCGTGTGCGCTATATAGCGCACTAGGTATACCCCCTTTTTTCCATTTTGTTTTATTTAATTCTCTAAAATTGTAAAGTTCATATTAAATCCATTCGACGTCCAAATCTAATGATTCAAGTTTCTGTTCATTCCTAAAATCTTGGTGTAACCAAATATGTCCATTGCACATTTTTCATGCAATCTTTTATGTAGGGTTGAAATTCAAATTTGAATCTGAACTTTGAAATGCCCCACATGTAAAATCCCTAGGGCACTCATAGCTAATCCAAATGGTGTGATTCAAGTTCCCAAATACTCAAAAAATCATTCCTTATTTATCTAGCCATGGTGAACATTTTTACCATGCACATATTCTGTTGGATCTAATAAATGGCCCATTTTCTATCAATTTCATCTTAGGAAAATCCTAGGGAATTCATCCCAACTCCAAAAACAGTGAATCCACTTCCTAAATGTTTCTAATATCATGCCCTATTAAATGGGTGCATTCATCCATTTTTATAAAAATATTTTCTATAGACTTCAAGTAGGATCAACATTTCATCTATTTCTACCATTCAACCCCCCCCTTGATCCACATCGTGTGAAACCTCCTTGGTTATTTTTCTTATGACCAAAGGGATCCTAGAAAAATAAAACTCCTATTTATAGAGCACTTTTATTTCTCTGCTTGTTTGTTTTTCTTATTAAGGTTGTTTCCGGCGATAGTTGACGAGGTAGATGGAGTGCTCAGAGTGGACGAGAAGGGTGTAAAGACCTCGAAGACTTTGCAAAGCCAGGCAAGCATCCCTTTGAGCATATTAAGAAACCATTTTTGTTGCATGTTATATAGCATGGTACTTTCATTATATGTGATCATGAGGAGTAGTGACAACTTCAGTGGGTTGCTTCTGACACTTTTACCGTTGACACTTGCATCGAGCATGACCCTACCACCTTATGAGGATTACGCTGGTGGGTGTAGATAGGATGCTAATAGATGCTACGCAAGTGGGATCGGGATTATGCATAGTGATGGAACGAAAGAGATGATTTCAAGGGCTTTTTGAAAACCCCATCGGGTGCCACTAATGCCCGAGAGAGATGATGATGAGATGGGTGACCACTTGAGAAAGAAGTGGAGTGCCGGAACAAGTTGAGGGTGTGTTTTCGAGAACGGATTAGATTTAAGATTTGTCAACCATCCCAACCTTACATGCGCAACCACGATACCCCTTATGGGACGGGGATTTGTTGATTACCTTGGTGGGTACTGGCAAGGAGGCCGCATTACTAGTGGCGGGAGTGGCGTGGTGACTCTCGATATGGGGTCATACCGGAATGGACAATCATGCGCTGTCTTTACAGGCACTGGGCACACCGTTGGTCCCCTCATGGATGGTATGATCTGGAGCGAGGCTCGTGTGATGTACATCGTGAGGGATGGGTACCAATCGAGTGGACTCTTTGTTTAGTATCGCTAGGGGAAAGGCATTGTTCAGTTGCTTACCTCGGGTACGTTAAGTATCGCGAGTCGTGGATGATACGGAAGTTCCCCGAGTCTTGTGGGTAAAGTGTGCAACCTCTGCAGAGCGTAAAACTATTCGAATAGCCGTGTCCACGGTCAAGGACAGTTGGGTGGTGTTGCTTAAACTATGTCCAGATGTTTTCACAGAACTTGGTGTGAGTGTGTGCGGATGACAAAAGAGTGGTACTTGAGACAAGTCTGAAGACTTGATATGATGAATGAACACGAGATGTTCAACCCCTGCCTATGATGATATCTCTAACTTGTTCATATGGATACCTGCCAACTGTTGACGCATGCTTACCTAGTTATTTGATCATGTCATTGCATTCAAAATTAGCTTTCTATAAATTATGTACTTAGTGCTACATCATGCATCATTATTACCTTGTTAATTACACAACTTGGGTTGCTTGTGAGTACATTCAAAGTACTCATTGGCTTGCCACTAGTTATTTAATTAGCCAGGCCTGGAAGAACAGGAGTATGTTGAAGAGTTCGTTGGTGACGAACATGCGAACTAGGACGCTTCCCAGTCAGAATGCATGTAGGTTAAGGCAAATGGCATGGGTTCACACTTTTGATCAAGATTTCTGTTGTTTGTTCTATTTAAGTGTTTGGGCCTTGTGGCCCTATCTATGTAAGACTAGACCTTCATGGTCTTTATTTGTGTAAGACGCTAAATGAAGATTTAAGACTCTTGTTATTCAGCTTATGTGTGTTCAGTGAGCATTGATCTCTGGGATCACTGTACACGTGCATTCGGTGATCACGACTTATGAGTCGGGGTCCCCACAGAGCTGGTATCAGAGCCATCCTGACTGTAGGAAGCCCTTAGTTAGCATGGACGTTAGTTCGGACAAAACCATTTTTCCAGACCCTTCAAAATCACCTATAAAGCCTCTATATTTCTCGCCTCTCCTAAAATTCCAAGGGAAGCAAAGGTTTTTGCCTTAGCACTTCCACCACTTTTCTCTTAGCTCTCCTCGTCTGCTTTTCCAAAACTTTGCAAATGGTCACTACTACAGTTGGGCCCCTGACCATGGGATTCCTCGTAATTCTCGTGGGTAACCTGGAAGGAAGCCACCTTGCCGGACGATTGCCGGCATGTCTTGGACCCAAGTTGGTGACACTAGACAAGGAGCTACCAACAGAAGATACCTTCTCGGAGGATGATGATGTCAAGATTTAGATGATAGTGACACCCTCGACACAGCCCGAGGATGATGCCAGCTTGGCCTTCGATGACCAGGGCACAAGACATGCAATGTCATGATATGCATTGCTAAAAGAGCAACCCTATCCTTTTCGTTGTTATATCGGCAACCATCGGTGGATGAGAACCTTGCCATTTGGTTCGCCTCATCATACTGAGCAGCAAAACGGTTCTCATCATCCCCCGCTCTTGGTGCCAATAATATCGTCTACGTGACTGGTAGGATACAACTCTACCATGCCTTCCTAATGTCATTGCATAAAAGGTTGCCTACCTGGAACCCTCTATAACACCCCAAAAATTTGACCATGTTTTATTAATTGTGTGATCGGAATCATTCCTTTCTTCTGAATTGTGGAGTTTTCCCTCCAAATAGAAACTTTTCAAAAATAATTGTTCGACATGAATACCTCCTCAAGAGAAATTCTTTCATTCTCTATGATCAGTGGGAATATTTTTTATAACTATTCTTCTAAGCTTTATTCATTTTTTTAAATGATTTCTCATAACTTTTGGAGCCTCTTTTGCACTACAACCATTTGCTAACTTCATTTAAAAATTCCACAAAACTTTGGGAATGACCTGTGTTGTCTCTAGATCACTTTTATTCAAAAACCTCTCTTAGTCATTTGAAGAGATTGAGCCCTACCTCAAGTTTTCAACTCTGGTTCAGTTTGTAGTTTGCACTACAACCAAATTAACTATTACTTTAAAAATTCCTTGAAAATTTTGAGATATTAGTAGATGTATATAATTCATTTTTATGCAAAAACCCATTTGTGTTCTTTGGAAAATTTGATCAAACCATCCTCTTTTACATTCTGGTCTAGTTTGAGGTTTTGTACTGCAACCCCATTCTATCTTCCTCTAATGCCCATAGGATTTTGCCAACTCTTAGTCCTCCCTACCAAACCCTTAAGTCCAAGAGTTAAGCTCCAATGGAATAAGTTTTGACCATACTATAGCCCCATTTAGTTTTTGTTCAGAAACTTACTTTTACAAAACTTGCATGTAGCGACCCGACCTGAAAGGTCGAATATCCGGTGTTTCCGTACCATCCCAAGATCATGCTGGTACACACACGGTACATCAATGTATATATCAAAGGGAAATCACACAGCATTATATTAATTGAAATCTCATATCGAGTCCTTTATTACAAAAAAAAAGATTACAATAAAGTGGCTGAAGGCCAACTCATGAGAATGTCTAAATCTTGCGGAAGCGTCGAAGGTAGATGAGTCCATCTGACTCCAAGGGCATCTCCCCGAGCGTAGAACATGTCCTCACTCCTGGTCGGAAAAGTACTCTGCAACATGATACGTTGCAGCCGTGTAGGTCAGCATATGAAATATGCCAGCAAGGTCACAAAAGAGGGGTGAAAAGATAGTCATCTAGTCTGCATGCTTATATGGCATGTGGGGTGGTAAGTTTTTGCATAAAGCCAATTTTTCCTACATCAAGAGAGGGCTAAGCAAAAATATTACTAAGTTGGTTGATTAATGAGATGGTTCCACCAACCAATTCTCATACCCAAATTGTTAATACGCACATCATCATATTAATTGTGTTGAGAGTTCCGGAAGTTTCAATTCCTTTGGCTCAAGTCGTCCATGACCGTGGACACGGCTAATCGATTAGGTTTGAGTACTCTGTAGAGCTTTACACACGTTCCCCACAAGATTTGGTCGCTTCCATTTGATTTCTCGCACTTCAGGGTGTTTGAGAAACGGATGACCAAAACATGGTCTTCCAAAGGGTTTCCCTGCGACTTTGTCGGTGCCCATCCTTTCCTACCGTTCTTCTACATCTCGTAGCATCGCCTGTCCAGGGTCACCACAATGTCCAACCAAGCCAGAGACCATAATGACTTGTGGCTGTGCAGGTAAGCCTTGGGTCTTGAAGCACCCATCCATCTCTTTTTGTGCCTGGGTGGATCTTTCCGCGTGAATACTGGCCATCTCCAGCATCACCTATGCAATTCCACTAGTTTCTCTAGGGTGCCGTTCAACCATCATCCACCCAGAGGTATGTTGAAAACTCGGAGTCTTGAAATCTTTATCATTATGTAGGTCTTGAAATTATTAACTTTCTCAACTCTTATGAATCACACAACCAACCCCGTCTACTAATAGCATAACAAAAAGTAAAACAACGTTTCCCGGGGCCAATGTGTCAAAGAGTTTGAGGGGGTACCTACCACATGATACTACTACAATGTAACCAAGTTTCCAACTAACCTATCTTTCATGCAATTGGGGAAGATGGTAGAACTAATGCATATAAAACATGGGTAAAACATGATCAAGGTGACTTGCCTGATTGATGATCTTCATACGCGAGTGACTCTAAGTAACAAGCTTCGCACTCCGGATAATCTAACGAAGCAAACAAGAGCACTCAAATAAGCATACAACAAAATATTTTAACTCGCAACCATCAACCAAGAACTAGTAAACAATCAAGACAAAACAATGCACAAAAATCACAAGCAAGAAAACACACAAAGTTTTGTTTTCTAAAAGATGATTGATAAAACACTACTAACATAATGAAACTATTGGTATTAACCAAAACAATAGTTACAGCAAGAAAACAATAAAATATTTTATTAATAAACAGAATAAAATCAATTTAAGTTTCTTGAGAAAACTTTTGTAAAGTTTGTAAAAGTTTTGATAAGCACTAAATGGAACAAATATAGTTTTACTAACAAGAGAGCAAAACAAAACTTATTAGTTATTAATAAAACATGTTCTTAACAGAAAAGAATTTACAAATAAACTTGTTTTAGAAAACAAAATTAAATTATATAAAACTTTGTTTGAAAGCAAAACTATTACTAACTAGTTGTTTTAAGCAAAATAAACCTATTTGAAAAGAAGTTGTGATTCCTATCTTAACAAGGAAATAAACTAAACAATTTTATATTTTTATTAACAATAAGTAAAACACTAGGTGTATAATCAACAGAACCTACTAAACAAATTAAAACTAAATCTAAGTTAAACTAACTAAAACTAAGTAAATAAAACTATACTATAATACTAGGCAGATTCTGTTTATAGCTAGAACACTAATCAAAATCATCCTAAAAATCCTCAAACTAAACATGGTGATAGTCCTAACCAATATCAAACAGTAGCAAAAAGATTCATATAAAAATCTATTTTTAAACTCTAGTTATTCAGATTTGAAGATTTTGAGCAAAATTGATTCAATTCAAATTTTATAGTTCAAATTTGAAATTTAAAAGTACAGTGTGAAACTACATGAAAAATGTGAGATATTGCAAAAAGAATCAACTCAAAACTTTAAAAGATTAAAACAAAAACAGAAAAGAGTGAAATCTACCGGACGGCCAGGGGGCTACGTGGCACTGTCCTATTGTCTAAGGGGGTGTGCGCGCGAGTGTTTGTGGGTGGGCGACCGGTCGGTAGGGGATACCGGTTCGGAATTATTTCCGATCTAATCTCAGGCGTTGATTATAGATCTGACGGTCTAGGGAGCTTACGGAGGAAAGGTCGCCGTCGTTGGAAGTCTCCGGTGGATCCGAAAGCGGCGAAGACGACGGCGAGGAGCTCCGGTGGTCGAGGGAGGTAGCGAAGGGGTTCAGACAACGGCGGGTGAGGTCTGGCGTCGAACGGAGGGGTCGGAGAGGCGAGGGGACGTCCGAGGCGACGGGCACATGGGGAGGGAGCTTCGCTGGTCGGAGTTACTCCGGTGAGGAATTGCGGCAACAATTCGGCGAGGGACAGAGGGGGCTCGGGGAAAAATGGATGCGGGGAGTGGCCGGCTTATATAGGGGCGCTTGGGAGTGCGGGGGAGTAATGGGAGGCGAGATCCGCGGGGACGAAGAAACTGCCGGCGAGGTCCGGCGTCGCGTGCGGGAGGAAGAAGGCGTCCGCGCGGAGCAACGGTCGGTCGACGTGGGGTCCGGTGTCAGTGAGAGAGGAGACGTGCGTTGCGCGTCGATCGGCCGACCGGTAACGATCTCGGCTTTTAAAGCCGTTGGGCCGTCCCGTTTAATACAGGAAACCGTTACCGTTTCTTTTAATGATTTTCCAGCGACATTCAAAAGCTTTTAAAACATTCAAACATCTTATAAATATAGGGGTATTATATATCAAAATTAACATAATAATAAATGCTATTTGATGAACATTTTTATTCTTTCATTTGAACATTTGAAAAAAAAATATTTTTAGAAATTGCCTAATTGTTTTTAAATCCTTTTTGCAAATATTTTCAAAATAACTCCTGGTTATTTTTGTTCAAATAGATCACCAAGATGACCCTGGTGTGGAGTGTCATGTTACTCCCCTCTTATTTTGAACATTTTACCAAGATTTCAAATAGGAGAAAGCAACACATTGAAAGTAGAAAGGGGTTTCAGAAATTCAGAGAAGGCATTTCAACTAACACATACATTCAAACAATGGTGATGATAGATGCATAGCTATAAATCATAACATTCCAAAATGGAATTTTGGGATGTTACATTGCATTAGCAACTTTCTTGTCTTCATAAAACAAC
This sequence comes from Hordeum marinum, assembly GCA_022496015.1. NCBI lineage: Eukaryota > Viridiplantae > Streptophyta > Magnoliopsida > Poales > Poaceae > Hordeum > Hordeum marinum. Next base: position 374,565,491 of record CM039673.1, read on the forward strand.
CATGCCATCATCGCCAGCATCTAGAGAGACCCCGACCTGGAGAATTTGACCACCAGAAGAATTGCCTTGATGCCCATGGCATTATGTCGAGCACCTTGTGTTCATGAACAGATTTGGCATGGAATCATGTTTGCATTATGGACTAGCTTCCTAGACCAAACAAACATGTCTGTAAGCTCTCATTTATCCATTAGCCTAGTCTTGTTTAGTTTCATAAGCATCTTTAAAGCCTAGAGCATGCTGGCATTTCATCGAGCGTCTGGCATGCGTGTCCAGAGCACGCCCAGACCGCACGTTTTGCACGCACGCGCAAACGAACTGTCGCGTCCGCCTAATTCTGCCCCTGGCCTTTGCTCGCCCGCAGAGACGTCCCCGACCCCTCCCTGCTGCTGAAGCCGCCCCTGGCGCCCTACAGCGCCGCCGTCAAAGCACTCTTGGCGGCACACCGGCGACCGCAGCGAGCATCTGCCATAGCAGCTCCGCCCTAGCCACAGCTTCTCGGCAGCTGCCCTCGTGAGCAGGCTGTCATTATCCCTCGTGAGCAGGCTGTCATTATCCACTAGCGCCGACCCTGCCCCGGCCATCGCCACGTCGCCCTGTCGCATCAGAAGCGGTCGGTCGGTGATCTTATCCCCAACAGCGGCGGAACCGACCTTTCCCGGCTATAAATAGCCCCAGGACCCCGTGAGCTCGTCAAAACCATGAGAGAAGCTGAACGAAGCCTCCCCTAGCTCCATTTTAGCCGGACGCCTCCGTCTTCCCCATCTCCGGTAGTTTCGGCCGCCGCCGCCCCTTGGCTAGATTCGTCGTAGCCAGAGGCCCATAGCCTTCCTAGCGCCACCATCCGCCTTCCCCCGACCTCGCGGAGCCACCCCACCACTCAGGCTCGATCAGGAACCGCACTAGGCCGAAACCCCATTAGCTCCCGAAGCCACCGCCGCCGTGGAGCTCGCCGCCGGCAACCCCCTTCGTCCCCGCTAGCCTTTCGACCACTGGGAGGACCGCCCTAATCTGGCGGATCCATCCCTGCCATCAGAGCCCTGTGAGCAGCCGCCTTTCACCGACAAAGGTCGCCGGAGCTCCGCCTCCGCTCGGCTAGAGAAGAAAGGAGGCACAGGCGACTGGTTAAATCTGACCAGTGGGCCCAATGGACCCACTGTTAGTGACCCCCAAGCAGGCCCGTGTTGGTTTAAGTGGAGACGCCCCCATTGGGTACGTTTTCTCCTCGCGCAAACGTATTCTAACTCAAACTGCTTTCTTTTTCTGAAATATATTAAAAACAGATTTGACCCTGACTTTGACTCGTCATATCTTTTAAACCACAATTGCAATTAGAATATTTTTCTGTTGTCACTAAAATTCTGTTCTCACTAAAATTTCACCTAGTTTATTTTTATATTTATTTGAAAAATTTCCAAGACAACTTTATGTGTTGTTTTTGAATTATGTGTTAATTAGAATATTTTCAAATAGGAATTTGGAGTGAAGATAAAGTTTTGGAGTGCACCTCAAATACATACACATTGAAGGCAGGCATTCTGAACCCTGGTATAATATTTGTTGTGTGTTGCTTGATGTGACTACAACATCGAGTTGACTTGAAGCAAGCATTATTTCATGTGATGGAGTGATCATGCTTACCAATGCATGATGAAAATTCCTTGTTGTTGGAATTGATATTCTTGTGAAAGTATTCACCCTCGTATGCCGTTCATGCCTACCGGAAGGAATCGGGAGAAGTCTCTGTCTCGGGTAGACACGGGCTTGATGCTGACATCTTGTTGGAGCGAGAATGGTCAGTAAGGCATGAAGGGGTGGAGTGGTGATTCTGTCTGATGTCATGGAATATGTTTGTTGTGTTAACCATGTACAGAATACACAACCTCCTGAGTCGACCGTAGATCGAGTCTTGTGCCAGTAACCGCCATACTTGCTCCGTGCTATGACTTGTCCCTGCCTCAGGTAGGGTACGGTTCAGTAAGTTGTCAACCCCTTTCTTAGCACACACTGTACAGAGAGGCCATGGTGGAAGATACCGGCTGCATCTGGTAGGCATGCCACCTGGTCCGGGAACATGGGTGTTTCCGGTTGGAGCCAAGGGGGTAGCTCCCCTAATTTGCGCGTGTTATAAATTTTGTGATCCCAAGCTAATCGAGGTCGATATAGCCTCCCCACTTAGAGTTTTTCTTAACGAGTGTCATGGGTGATTCCACTCACCGGTAAGTTAAGTTGGTGTGTGCAGGTTATGTGTGTTTTCAATTCAAAGACCGTAAGCATTATTAGTCCTGGTGGACTAAAGGAATCCGTTACTCGTGGGTAAAGAGTACACCCTCTGCAGAGTTAATATCTATTTCAATAGCCGTGTCCACGGTTAAGGACTACCGTCTGGGATGGGTCAAGTGTCGGTCTTAGTGTCGGTCTTCGGAGGAAAACTTCTAAACCGGAATATTGATCATGACAAGTGATGAATGATGGTTATGATTATTGTTATTGTGGACGAAACATTTACATTATTTGAATTATTGAGTATCCCTCAGAAGGCTCTACCTCCGGGATAATTATTGTGATTTTTCTTATATAAGCCCTTTATGCAGCGTCGCACAGACGCCCGACTATGGTATGCATATTGATTGCTTTATTATATAAGCCCTTTTTGTGGCATCGGTCAGACGCACGACTGTGGCACATTGGCTATTTATTTTCTTTATAAGCCCTTTCTATGGCCTCGCTCAGATGTCCGACTATGGCATGTTTGTTGTTTACTCCCTTTATATACCCTTTATGTGGCGTCACTCAGACGCCCGACTGTGGCATGCTGATTATTTATTTTCCTTATAAGCCCTTTATGTGGCATCGCTCAAACGCCCGACTATGGCATGCTTTATATTATTATCCTTTCGAGGCGTCGCTTCAGACACCCGATTGGTCTATTTTATTTCTATCCTCTGATTGCTTATTCTTGTTTTATATGAATGACCTGCTTGCTCATATTATGAAGTTTTATTTTGTGACTGGTTAAGTGACCATGGATTAAGTTCAGTGCATGAATACTACTACTATGTTATACCTATTTTCATAATGTTTGTGAGTACATTCAAAGTACTCATTAGCTTTTCCCTGGCTATTGTCTTGGCCAGATTATGCATGTGGAAAGGAGCATTATGACGACAACCCCGGAACCTAGGCATCGAAGATTGCAGCCACACGAAGATAGGAGTTAGCCAGGTCAGCTCTTCCTGTGGGAAATGGAGTCACATAGACGCTGATGACCCCAAACCGCTTCCGCCACCAACCACTAGAAACCTTTTGTTGTACTCATAGACCATGAGGATCTTGTACTTTAGATTTTGTAATTTTGTTTGGAATTACTGTATCAAGATTGTGTCTCATCAGCTAACAGTAATCCTAGGGCTGATGAGCACAAGGGCAATTTACTGGGAAATAAATATCCTGGAAAACCGGTCCTGGCAACCTTGGTATCAGAGCCAGGCTGACCATTGGCCAATCCTACCCTAGCCAGGTCGATAAACCTAGGTGAACCACCCACCAAGACTGTAACCTAACTGCAGCCAAGCCTATCCTATCCGATAGCACACACAGTGACCCCAACACCTTTCGGCAGTTGGTGCCCAACCTATCAGCCTAGCCCATCGATCATGCATCGTGACCGAAACCTAAACTGTCCCTTTCGCAAGCATGCGAAGGAAGACTCCCTTTTCTTCTATAAAATAAAATGTTTTCCCAAACCCAAACACACCGCAGCCAACCATCCAAAACCAAGCCAAGATGCCTGGTGCCATTGTTCACAATGAGACCATTGCGAACAACCTTAGAGGTTTTGTGACCGTCCTAGCTAACCTCACCCGTCGTGCCTTTGCATTAGATGTGCCCCCAGAATATGTTGTGTACCAAGAGCGCACGAGTGATGAGAGTCGTCACTTCTGGGCCACGGTGCACATCTACGCTAGTGGCATCTCGCTAGAATGCCCCTACAGGTTCACCGGAAGGTCAACTTCCTTTGAGCCACAAGCCATCCAGTTAGCAGCTCGAGAGGCTATAGTTCAACTCCGGCACTTATCGCCCAGAGTTAACTGCCGCTCGTTCTATTATTACCCCAGCCATGACAGGTATAGTATGCCACCCCAAATTACCAACGGAGACCACGAGATAGACCCTGCATTGCTATATCTTGTGCGCTACCTCAGCACACTAGAGGCACTACTCGATCAGGTCACCCTTGATCTGATCGCGGCTCATGGAGAAATTGCTCGCCGAACCCTAGCAAGAAGAGAAGTGGCGCCCGACGCCGACAACCCCGTCATGTTGTTTGGACGACCAATCGAGTCATTGAGGCCTGCCCCTGTAACCGACCGGAATGCGTTTGTATCACCGGAGGAGCTTCGTCGCCTTTTGGGGACTCGCTCCAATGGGATTGTGGCTGCCAACCCCCGCGATGGTCATCAACGCTACCCTGACCCTGCAAACCATCAGCCTGATCCAGCAAACCCCGATGGTGAAGCCCAAGGAGAAGCCTCGGTGTCCGCAAGGCACGCTCGACTAGATATTAATGAGGTAGACAAAGCCACTCGAGAAGTGTCGAGTCTTTGTATTCCTGCACCAAGTAATAGTGTGACCTTGTATTGCCATGAATAAAATGCATGTTGCTTGTATGCCCTTTTTTTACAGTACTACGAGTATTCGTGCATAAATAAAATTTTGGCATTTGTTTCCATATTAAATGTTTGGGCATGGCTATCAAAAACCACCCCAGTCGTTAACCAACAGTAATACGTCACTTTTGTGAGATATGTATATCTGTGGCATTAACCCCATAGAGCAGAACCGACAACAAAGGTTGCCCCCACACCACAATGGGTAACCCAGCCCAGATGCTATATAAGAGGCCACTCCGTAACCTTACCAAGCATCCCTCACTTTATGCACTACCATCACATCCATTTTTTTTACCATGCCTAACCCCATGATTCATTGGAGAACCCCAGATATGACCCCAGGTAGTTTTGCTAAGATATTGTGGGACTTTCCCCGTAGTGCCATAGGTTCTCCCCATCTACCCTAGTACGAGACATTCAAATCGAGGATCACATCATTTGCCTCGAAATATTGTGCAGTAGTACACATCCCACCTGTGAACCCAAACCAAGACCCAACAGAAGTCTCCTTCGTGGGGAAATCTATGCTGACTCCGCAAATGGCCATAGAAGCTGCTACGTACGAAGCGATTGCCCGCCTTCGATTCACAGTACCTTATGCCAGTGAAAGGGGGTATTATTACTTCCCGAGTCGTGCAACACCTAGAGAAGAAGCATCTTTTCTCGGGGGACGAATAGAGAGAGACAGTACTGGCCAACCTTATCCAGTATGTCATCGCCCAAGAACATTTGACTCAGCGGGTAATGGAATACCTCCAGAATCTCGCAATTTTGAATCCTCGGATCGCCATTGGCTGACCACTAAGGCCAGACTAGGAGAGGCGCGTTCTTTGACTAGTCCATCCGCTCTCCCCAGAAGAGGAAGAATGTGCTCCAGTGCCGGAGACATTTCCTTGGGTACCTACATATTTTGCTTCTGCGCCGTAGACAACCCATGTTGTTTTTGTCAGCTTACAATTAATTATTGACTGCAATATGTGTGTTGTGTCGTAAGATTGGGCTATGAATTATTTGTTTGATTGCAATTGTATGTGAGTGATTTTTACTGCTGTGATTTTTGATCAATTGTTTTTCACTCTCCGTAAATCTCGAGGTGAGATTTTCTTTGAGCAATTGCAACAAATATTTTTTCGTGATATGGATTTAAATTCACGTAGCACCGCGACAACAGGCTCACAGCCACAACCACTACACCACATGCACTAAGTGCACAACCATGTACCTATTTCGCACCTAACCAATCACCTCACTAACACACCACAATTGTTTTGAAAGAGAAATCTATACCTATACTAATTAGGCACTCTCAAGAATTTCCCATGTTAATCAGAATTTACGGTCCGTTAATCTGGTGGGACCAAATTATAACGGTGTAGATCGACCCATATAATTCAGCTTTTTTTTAATCCCACGTTAATTCTTATCATTAAAAAATATCTTATCTGTTTGATTTATCATGTGCTTTAAATTACTCTTGCGATGGGAAAAGGAGCTAAGCTGACCCAACCTACACGTAGCAAATAACTTTTCAAGGCTCCATGTCTCTCTTCAAAATAAAAAGCTCCACATCTCCACGTTAATCTAGGTAGAAAGCCCGAGTAAAAAATCTGAGCGCTCTTCTTTCCTTGCGTCGTTCTGTTAAAAAAAAGGGACTCCCTAATCGATCCACTCAATGCCGCCCTCGATCTCCTTTTCCCAGCGTGCCAGCCCCGACCTGCCGAACGCCCTACTCTACTCCATGTGCAATCTCCTCCAAGCGTCGCCGGTGCCAATTAAGCTTATTGTCGCTAACCCCACGTCTCCACGATCTTCCTTGGCACTATGAACAACCGTCTCCTCCAAAGAGTAATAATAGAATTATGATTCCTAGATTAATCCCCGTGTAGAGATGAGTTGAGCAAATTTGATGTGTCTCCTCCTAGGCTACACAATCCATAGTTTAGTTCTGTGTATCTCTGCTCTCAATCTCCGTGTCCTCTCTACAAATTGAATCTGGGGTGCTTCCTATTTTTATTTTTTTTGTTTTAATTCGTTTCTTATAGGATACAATTGATGTTGCTTTTTCTACCGATATATTGGTTTCTACAGGTTCCATTGCTCGATGCCGATCCTAATAAGCAGTCCTGACTGATCACGTACATGCATATATAGCACAAGAAAAAAAAACCTATATGATTGTGCCGCCGGATACTAATGAGTATGTCGTCATCAGAATGCGCAACGACAATGACGCCGTGAGGATGAGTGCAAGCCAGCTCGAGGAGCTCCTGCTGTAGGTATCGGCCGCCGACTCAGTCCTTCATATGTGAAGCAACGACCCTATGCAGGTTCGATCTATACATCTTTATGGACATGTTAATGCTAAATCTGGAAAGGCTTGTCTATTATTCTATATATATCTGCTTCAGTATCTCTCTTTACTACTTTCTTATTATGCGTTCATGGGTGTTACAATGATTTCTTTAGCGTGTGGAGTTTGTCTATTCATGTTGCCGTCTGGCTCATCTCTTATCCGTGCAACACCAGAACCTAGACTTCATGTTAGCAAGAGCATGAAATACAAGCACAAAAAACTATCTCCACCAAGAAGGAAAGATACAAGCATGTACCGTCAAGTGATAATTAAACAGAATGGAGTAATGGTGGCCATCGTACGCCATTTCTTTTCACCGGCTAAGTGAGAACACAAGAAAAAAAATCTGGACATCAAAAGTTCTTACTAATCTCTCTTTGTTTTTCACCGGCCCCAATGCCCAGCCATTATTCACATTAAATGTGAATAGACCATGTCTATATACAACATGACCTGCTATACTGAATAGTACGCACACATGAGGATGGGATGTTCAACGCCGGAAACCATCATCCCGTTGTGTTGTGGTATCAAGGTGAGGTTTGAAGATATCAATGGAAGAAGGCCAAGAGCATATGCATGTGAATCTACACTAATTTCTCTTATTTACAACATGTATATTTTCATCCAATGCCTGCCTTTTCTTAACAAAAGGAGGGACTATGCATATTGATTTTCTAGATCGTCACCGAGACATATTACATATAAATTAGTGATGGACCACTCCACAGAACTCCCTCGCTGATCCACAATCATGGTCTTTGATTGTTCTCCTTGGTCGATCTATCTAATGTGGTTCCCGATCTTGCAGACAATGGAGAGAAGGAGAAAGTTTCAACGACAAAGGTTCCAACAATAGGAGCAACCGCGCCATTAGGATCATGAATACTGAGATGTATCGGATGGGGTCCTACAGTCCAGCGTAGTACCAGGTGAACCAATTTCCCGCAGATGCCCTGAGCAAAGATATAGTTAGCAGTTTATTAGCTGATGATTGTTGTTTTGTTCACCAGTGTGCTTAATCATTACCCTTGCACGTAATTCTCAATCCACTTCGATGTATTGATAACTTTATATAATGTATAACATATATGTTGTAAACTCAGTGCCCCAACGCCAATTCTATTTTTTGTACGCTCCATCCAGAATGTTGCGTATGTGCATTTGCTATGTGTGGTATACTGCTATTTTGCACATGAAATTTCCAAGCCATTTCAAAGCACATATGTTAACCTACTAATCGGTATGTTTTTTATGCTCACTATATTAATTTATTATTTGGGACCGATTCGTGGGAGCATGAGTATGTATCAAGTTAGTCCAATAGAACTAAGCTTTGAACCAAAATTAGTTGCAAAGGCAGACTTGATTTCTAATAGGCTTTAGGGCAGTTTTAGACTCTGGGCATTTTTTCTGTATTAAAGTTGTTGAAGTATCTGTACCCACCGCAGACACAATTTACAACGCCTTGGGTTATATGTAAAAAGATAGTTAGCTTATCTGTGTCTAAATCATCAAGAATAGACCTATGTTATAACATGACAAAATAACTTTGCAGAGAAGTGAAAACTACTGTGATTCATATTACCTCAGTTTTATCCTTTGATTTTTTCAGGTAGTAATTTGATATGTAATTAGTAGTTTGTCAGATTACTGTAGTATGACGAGTATTACTATTATTAGTAAGTGAATATATTTTTAATGTTTCTAAACTATATAATTGGATTATCCCATCTTATCTGTCATAGTAATTAATCTGCAACATTGATAAGAATGGTAATTCTACAACGCGTTTCACAGTTCAAGTTAAAATATATGTGTCATATTGTGGTACTACATAAATATGTGATATACATACCTTTTACTGCATGTACTATATTAAAAATAGAAACCAAGCATCCGAGAATATCCAGCTCCGGTATATGACTCTGTTAATCATGGCTTGCTATGTGTATTATCTTTTTATCCATTAGAGATCTAGGTCTTACTTTATGTGTACATGTTTTTCCCAATTTCGATGCAGCAATTCATCTCAGGCTTATAAGAATTAGTGAAAGTTTATGTTTGGTTTTGAAACTTGATGAATTGGATGTCGACAAAAATAACATGAGCATGTGTTTGCTTTGGCCAGGTGAAATTTTGAATACAGACATGTTTGTGAAGAACTTGAACCATTTACGGACATGGAACTTAGGTTTACTGTGATAGAATATTCGATATAACTTTTTCATTCACATTACTATCATGAATGGTAGAGTATTGTAATTACTATAACTGTCATGCAAAAACATATATTAGATTTCCCATTACTGTGAAGGAAAATAAATCTATCTAAATATGGCATCTCATATACATATATGTGCTATGTACACAAATGTGCATACAACGTATATGCAATTAAGCAAAGCTTAGGTGAAATATATAGGTGTACCAGTTGATGAGACAATATGCATATGAATTTGTAAATTTTATTTACTTATTATATGCTTCTTAATTGCTAGCCCGTGCAGGTGCACGGGTTGACGACTAGTTTGTGGGTAATTATTCAGCTGCAGATTGCCTCCAGCAAACTGACAGTAGACAGCACCTGACACCAACACCTAATCCTCATGATCACCGCCACCGCGGAGAGCTAGCACTCGAGCAGCAGCATCACGGCGGTTATCGAGGATCATCGCGCAGGAGCACGGATAACCCTAGCAATGCCGCTAACCCTCCACACAACAGGATCATGAACCAGTCCGGCATCACCTCCGCCATTAGAGCCTCGCCTCGAGCTCCTGCAAGCTGAAATGGAGGATAAGGAAGAAGAAGAAGAAATGAGGCCAAGTGAGAGGAAGAAGAGAGAAGCACCCTGGTCATTTTTATAGCTCGAGATCGGTGCACGGTAGGCGAAGTCTACCAGCTTCGCTCGTCGCTCGATCACCGGTGTTCGGAGGCGAATCCACGAGCAGTGTCGGCAACGCATTGGCCCGCGAGGTGAGTGCACGATGCACCAGCAGCTAGCACGCCACGCACTACCGCAGTACGCCCTAGATGCCCTACGCGCTAGACGTCGCCGGTGGGAAAAGCGTGAGAAAGCGCGGGAGGGAGAGGAAGAGAGGAGAGTCCGAGGTTGGATCCACCTATCAGCCAGAGAGAGCTCTATGCACTCGGGTACGACCAGCGTAATTTCAAAATTTAGAATTCTATTAATTCTAAATTTACTGCAGCTGTAACTAGAAATCTCTCGGTTTCCCCAAAACATAGATTTTTTCGCGCAACGCCAGTACCCCACTGTAGTTATCCCAATTATCTGACCACTCACTGTAGCCACGTCAAATCACGTAATCAGGGTATTAAATTTTCGAGTTATTATTGCAGGATAACATGAGTAATACTTTTGAAACCGTCCTTAGCAAATCTCGAGGACGAGATTTTTCTTAAGGGGGTAGTGTTGTAACACCCCAAAAACTTGACCATGTTTTATTAATTAATACTTTGCTAGGATTTTTTATTTATTTTCTGGATCAACTTGTGAGTTCAAAATCATTCTTTTCTGTTGAATTTTGGAGTTTTCCCTCCAAATAGAAACTTTTCAAAAATAATTGTTGGACTTGAATACCTCCTCAAGAGCAATTCCTTCATTCTGTATGATCAGTTGGACATTTTTTATAACTATTCTTCTAAGTTTTATTCATTTTTTTAAATGGTTTCTCATAACTTTTGGAGCCTCTTTTGCACTACAACCATTTGATAACTTCATTTAAAAATTCCACAAAACTTTGGGAATGACCTGTGACGTCCCTGGATCACTTTTATGCAAAAACCTCTCCTAGTCATTTGAAGATTTTGAGCCCTACCTCAAGTTTTCAAATTTGGTTCAGTTTGTAGTTTGCACTACAACCTAATTGAATATAACTTTAAAACTTCCATGAAAACTTGGAGATGTCAGTAGATGTATATAATTCATTTTTATGCGAAAACCCATCTGTGTTCTTTGGAAAATTTGAGCAAACCATCCTCTTTTACCTTCTGGTCCAGTTTGTGGTTTTGTACTGCAACCCCATTCTATCTTCCTCTAATGCCCATGGGATTTTGCCTACTCTTTGTCCTCCCTACCAAACCCTTAAGTCCAGGAGTTAAGGTCCAGTGGAATAAGTTTTGACCATACTATAGCCCCATTTAGTTTTTGTTCAGAAACTAACTTTTACAAAACTTGCATTAGCAATTTTCTTGTCTTCATAAAACAACCATGCCATCATCACCAGCATCTAGAGAGAACCCAACCTGGAGATTTTGACCACCAGAAGAATTGCCTTGATGCCCATGGCATTATGTCGAGCACCTTGTGTTCAAGAACAGAGTTGGCATGGAATCATGTTTGCATTATGGACTAGCTTCCCAGACCAAACTAGCATGTCTGTAAGCTGTCATTTATCCATTAGCCTAGTCCTATTCAGTTTCATAAGCATCATTAAAGCCTAGAGCGCGCTGGCATTTCATCGAGCATCTGGCATGCGTGTCCAGAGCACGCCCAGACTGCACTTTTTGCACGCGCGCGCAACCGAGCCACTTCGTTCGCCTAATTCTTCCCCTGGCCTGTGCTCGCCCATAGAGACGTCCCCGACCTCTCCCTGTCGCTAAAGCCACCCCTGGCGCCCTACAACGCCGGCGTTAGAGCTCTCTTGGCAGCATACCGGCGACCGTTGTGAGCTTCTGCCATAGCAACGCCGCCCAAGCCACAGCTTCTCGCTAGCTGCCCTCGTGAGCAGGCCGTCAATATCCCCAAGCCCGTCCGCTAGTGCCGACCCTGCCCCGGCCGTCGCCACGTCACCCTGCCATATCAGAAGCGGTCGGCCGGCGATCTTATCCCCAGCAGCAACAGAACCGACCTTCCCCGGCTATAAATAGCCCCAGGACACCGTGAGCTCGTCAAAACCATGGGAGAAGCAGAACGAATCCTCACTTAGCTCCATTTTAGCCGGACGCCTCCGTCTTCCCCAACTCCGGTAGTTTCGGCCGCCGCCGCCCCTTGGCTAGATTCATCGTAGCTAGAGGCCCATAGCCTTCCCAGCACCACCATCCACCTTCCCTTGACATTGCGAAGCCACCCCACCACTCAGGCTCGATCGGGAACCGCCCTAGGCCAAAACCCCATTAGCTCCCGAAGCCACCGCCGTTGTGGAGCTCGCCGCCGGTGACCCCCTTCGTCCCTGCTAGCCTTTTGACCACTGGGAGGACCGGCTAAATCTGGCAGATCCATCCCTGCCATCGGAGCCCCGTGAGCAGCCGCCTTTCGCCGACAAAGGTCACCGGAGCTCCGCCTCTGCTTGGCCAGTGAAGAAAGGAGGCGCGAGCGACTGGTCAAACCTGACCAGTGGGCCCAATGGACCCACTGTAAGTGACCCCCGAGCCGGCCCGCATTGGTTTAAGTGGGGACACCGCCATTGGGTACATTTTCTCCTTGCACAAACGTATTCTAATTCAAACCGCTTTCTTTTTCTGAATTATATTAAAAACAGATTTGACCTTGACTTTGAGTGGTCATATCTTTTAAACCACAACTGCAATTAAATTGATTCTTTTTTTGTTGTCACTAAAATTGCACCTAGTTTATTTTCATATTTATTTGAAAAATTTCCAAGACAACTTTTTGTGTTGTTTTTGAATTATGTATTAATTAGAATTTTTTTCAAATAGGAATTTGGAGTGAAGATAAAGTTTTGGAGTGCACCTCAAATACATACACATTGAAGGCAAGCATTCTGAACCTTGGTATAATATTTTTTGTGTGTTGCTTCATGTGACTACAACATCGAGTTGACTTGAAGCATGCATTATTTCATGTGATGGTGTGATCATGTTTACCAATGCATGATGAAAAATTCCTTGCTGTTGGAATTGATATGCTTGTGAAAGTATTCACCCTTGTATGTCGTTCGTGCCTACCGGAAGGAGTCGGGAGAAGTCTTTGTCTCGGGTAGACATGGGCTTGATGCTGACATCTCGTTGGAGCGAGAATGGTGAGGTATGATGAGTGGTGATTCTGTCTGATGTCGTGGAATATGTTTGTTGTGCTAACCATGTAGAGAATACACAACCTCCTGAGTCGACCATAGATCGAGTCTTGTGACAATAACCCCCATACTTGCTTCGTGCTACCACTTGTCCCTGTCTCAGGTAGGGTACGGTTCAGTAAGTTGTCAACCCCTTTCTTAGCACACACCATACAGAGAGGCCATGGTGGAAGATACCGGCTGCATCCGGTAGGCATGCCACCTGGTCCGGGGGCATGGGTGGTTCCGGTTGGAGCCGATGGGGTAGCTCCCATAGTTTGTGCGCATTATAAATTTTGTGATCCCATGCTAATCAAGGTTGATATAGCCTCACCACTTAGAGTTTTGCTTAACGAGCGCCATGGGTGATTCCACGCACCGGTAAGTTAAGCTGGTGTGCGCAGGTCAGGTGTCTTTTCAATGCAAAGACCATAAGCGGAATTAGTCCTGGTGGACTAAAGGAATCCGTTACTCATGGGTAAAGAGTACACCCTCTGTAGAGTTAATATCTATTCGAATAACCGTGTCCGCGGTTAAGGACTAAAGTCTGGGATGGGTCTAGTGTCAGTCTTAGTGTCGGTCTTCGAAGGAAGACTTCTAAACCGGAATACTGATCATGACAACTGATGAATGATGGTTATGATTATTGTTATTGTGGACTAACCATTTACATTATTTGAATTATTGAGTATCCCTGGAAAGGTTCTACCTCCTGGATAATCATTGTGATTATTCTTATATAAGCCCTTTATGCGGCGCCGCACAAACGCCCGACTTTGGTATGCATATTGATTGCTTTATTATATAAGCCCTTTTTGTGGCGTCACTCAGACGCCCGACGGTGGCACATTGGATATTTATTTTCTTTATAAGCCCTTTGTGTGGCGTCGCTCAGACGTCCGACTGTGGAACATTTCTTGTTTACTTCCTTTATAAGCCCTTTATGTGGCGTCGCTCACACGCCCGACTGTGGCATGTTGATTATTTATTTTTTCCTTATAAGCCCTTTATGTGGCGTCGCTCAGATGCCCGACTGTGGCATGCTTTATATTTTTATCCTATCGAGGCGTCGCTTCAGACACCCAATTGGTCTATTTTATTTCTAACCTCTGATTGCTTATTCTTGTTTAATATGAATGACCTGCTTGCTCATATCATGAAGTTTTATTTTTGTGACTGGTTAAGCGACCATGGATTAAGTTCAGTGCAGGAATACCACTACTATGTTATACCTGTTTTCATAATGTTTGTGATTACATTCAAAGTACTCACTGGCTTGTCCCTGGCTATTGTCTTGGCTAGATTATGCATGTGGAGAGGAGCATTATGACGACAACCCCGAAACCTAGGCATCAAAGATTATAGCCACGCGGAGATAGGAGTTAACCAAGTCAGTTGTTCCTGTGGGAAATGGAGTCCCATAGACGCTGATGACCCCGAACCGCTTCCGCCACCAACCACTAGAAACCTTTTGTTGTACTCATAGACCATGAGGATCTTGTACTTCAGATTTTGTACTTTTGCTTGGAATTTTTGTATCAAGATCGTGTCTCATCAACTAACAGTAGTCATGGGGATGATGAGCACAAGGGCCATTTACTGGGAAATAAATATCCTAGAAAACCAGTCCTGACACCCTCGACGTCTCAGAAGACTAGAAGACATTGGCACGACTACGAAGACACCAAAAGACCCTGTCAACAACTGTCGTGAAGATTCACCTTCGTCGTCAACTCAACAGACCCGGAGTCGTCAAGGACTCTTCAGGTGCAACCAGGATCATTTTGATGAACAACAACCGGAGACATAGTGAGACCTGAAGAAGACCCAGAAGACTAAGCGGACTCCTCTCCAAGACATGAAGCAAGCACGACTACTAAGTCCGAGGACCCCTAGGGTAGGTAGGTCATGTGTCCCCTATGCGAAGTCGAGTCCGTATGATGGTCCGAATGGAACCATCATGTGTGTTGCTTGTTTTGCCTGTTTGTGCTTTGGTGTAAGTCACACTTTTGCCCTAGGCAACAAGTGCGCAACCATATCACCTACCTTACCTTGATGTTTGTGTTTGGTCTTTTCAGCACTTTGTTTGATTGCACTAGCACTATACCGCCCCCATAGGAACGCTCCTCTATGCTACTTTCCCTCTCCCCCTCTCATCAATTGAAGACCAACAAGGCCAGATACACCAAGGATCCACCTCGACGGACAGCTTGCGTTGAAGACTATGACTACAATGTACTCAACCATATGCAACCCCGTAGAGTTATGATTTTCCCCAAAGATTGGAAACCCCTCCCTAGCCCAACCTAGACGTCACAAGCTCCCCCAGCACCAGCCTCTGATCACGTGTTTAATACACAGGATTTGCTAGAGCACTTATTGAGCTTCTGAAACCCTTGCTTTGCACTGGGTTCATTATGGAGCTAGTGATCATAGTAAACAAACACCCTTCATTCCTACACCAGCACTAAAACCTTGATGCCATAGGAAGGATCATTATGAGGATATACTATTCGTGGTTAATGATTTGATTTAGGCATAATAGATGTCTTGAGCAAGCAGTCCAGACCCTTTGGTGGCTTAATGTTGGTTTACGAACTTGGTGGATCAAGATTGATAAAGTAGCGTAACTTACTTGTACCTTGAGCAAATTGGATTTTTAGGACCATAGTGATCACAAGATGAAATTCTTGGTGGATTAATGAATTGACTTTGGCAAGTAATGTTGATATTGGATTGATCGTGATATGATAGTGACTGGAGTAACTAGTAGGGAATTCTTACTAGATGTAAACATTGGTTTGAAATAGGTGATTCTAATAGGTGCTCGAGATCAATCAAACCACATGGTTCGGAATAATTTGGATTTAGTCCAATGATCTTGATAATGGTACCATGTTTTTTGGTGGATGATGGTAGAAGGAATCAGACAGTGTTTGGGATATGGATCTTTATAAGGTCGATCTTGGAGTTTAGTTGGCCATCAGATTGGAAGTTCATGGATATATTGTGATAATAGTCCTTACAATGATATGTGGATTATATGAACTCGAGAGACCCCGATCCTAAGTCATAGGAATCCAGACTGTAACACATCACATCACTTTGCGGCCTCATGCACGATAACTCCACGGCTGCAGCCTTACCTTAGCCGAGACCATTTATGTCTTTTGGCTCACGTATATGAACATGTCGCTAGCATTCAAACGACAGAGAACCCGGGCCGACATGAGTAGTCATAGGACCCAAGTGGCACATCCGTACGGAAAGAGGCATACGTAACCCAGCAATGCAGGTGTCGGTCTCAAGCGTGTGTAGACGAGTCGTAGCTAGCTACAAGGACTCCATTACACCATGATACATTTCCCCGAAGGGACAGACACAGCAGCAAAGAAGGATACATGCCAGTCAATCAATGTGTCCGGAGCAGTAGCAAGCTACCAAGGCTCGATGGAAGCACAAAGAGACAGTTTCCCGTAAAGAGTACTACTAAGGGCACATGACTAGGTGTCAGATCCCATACATACCGTTGCATGTCACACGTACGCACGACATGCGCGATATGCATAGATACAACCATGGCATCACATCATAACCATACAACAACACAACTTTTATTTAAGAGGCTCAGAGGAGCCTTGCATAATATGTTCTTACAGGTAGGGGTCACATGACCCGACACTCAAGTCATATAAACAAGTTCATACAAACCAAGCGGAAGCATAAAGTTGTCTGCGTACAGACAATTGAAAGGGTAAAAAGGCACATAGCCTGACTATCTAGAGCCCACCACAGGGCATAAGGTCGTAGCTGGGACACCAGCTATTCGGCATCATCGACATCTAGATAAAACCCATCTGATGGTTCCTGAGTCTCATCTGCAACATTTATTAAGCAAACATGAGTACAAACATACTCAGCAAGTCATTAAAGCAGAACTAGTCTATTCATGGTCATGTATCAAATAAGGGGAGTGGTGGAGTTTATGCAGCAATGCTAGCTCTGACTCTTGGCTAACCTTTACTAGACATATTAATTATTTGTTCAATTTTTAGATATCGCACACGAGTCTACTTACTCCACATCAATACACCACCATGGATTCACTTTCGTCTCCTATGAGAGTGTAATCCACGGTACTCATACTTGTCTTGAGACTTTTATAAGTATCCATCAAGTTATCTATGAACAACATAAGTTCTCCAAGTAGTCCATATCCGAGGACGTGGCTAGTCCAATAGATTCATACCCTGCAAGGGTGTACTTCTTCACACACGCTCTCGCCACTTATTGCTATGTGCTCGTAAAACCATGCACCTCGGCAACCTTCAAGCGGAATCCCAACGAGGGAGTCGGCCATGACCGTCAATCACACAAGACCTCTAGTCCAGGCTATCGCCTATTTGAGACTGAACCCGCATGGAAGTCCGGCTGAAGTTTCCGCTATGGCCCCAAATGATGTGCGCAGGGTTCCCAAGCGCACCATTCGGGTGACCATTGGTACACCATGCCACTACCTACCGCATCATAACCCACCCCTAGGGTCAGTGCTACGCACAACCTCCAGCATACTATAAACACCAGAAACTAGTTGCAACTCCTGGACCAAGGACTATGCGACCGATAAGTCGAGCGGGGTCATATTTCCGAGCCCAGCATGCGGTAGTAACTAAACTTGGATCAGAAACATCGAACTCAGTTCCTAAGAATGGTCCCAATGAGACAACCCGCTATGTACTCCTACATAGCCTCTCATCACGACCTTTATCAAATCGAGTTGATCATTAAGCTTATCACATCAGAACAATATTGTTTCCCTCCAGTTCATCACCCAGATGAATCAGACCTGACACAACTCTAAGCATAGCAAGCAAAACGGTTAAAGCACATCATGGCTCAAGCATCTACCAGGTATGCTAGGTTGCAAGGTTTAGCTATTTACTGTGACAATGATGGGTCATGCAAAGGAATGGGTTCATCTACCACATATGATAGGCAATTGAACGTTTGCCTAATGCAATAAAAAAGAGCTAGAGCGAGAGAATGAGATGTTATTAGAATGATCAATGGGGTTTCTTGCCTTGCTAGGAAGAGGGAAGGTACTCTCCTTCATTGGAATACTCGGGGGTATCCTCGGAAGGACGGCCTACCGCAATGCAGATAAATAACAATCAATACACAGCAAGTGCAACAATATGATGCATGATGATGACATCGCAACATGAATGGATGAACTAATGCAACTATTATTCAAGTTAAATGCAGTAGTTTTGAATATAGGTTCAAAATCGTTCTCCATTTCATATTCCATATATTGACCTATTACTAAATGTCAATGTTCATCTACATAGGTTGCTCTATAATGTAGCATAACAGCACCATTGGATTCATTGGAATTTTCTGATAAATTTTCATATATAAATTATTTCAATCTGAGTTATAGATTAATTTCTATGAATTTTATAAGTTTTAACTATTTTTTGGAATTAATTTAAAACAGAAATCCTTTTAATGCATCAGCATGACATCAGCATGATGTCAGCTGGTCAAATTGCCATTGACAGGTCAAACCTGACCGGTGGGGTCCACTGGTCAGTGACTGAGTCACTAACTGAGGCTAATTAAAACACTAACCACTAATTAGTTAGCAGAGGGCCCACTGCCAGTGGGTCATTAGGTTAATTAATTTTTAAACTAATTATTTTTAATGTAAACTTCATTAACAGGGTCGGGCCCACTTGCCAGTTGACCCCGGGGGTCAAAACCCTATGGTCAAACTGGTTGATTCGCCCGCGTTGAGCCACCGACAACGTCAGGGACGGCAGAGGGGATCAGAAACCCTCCTCCAGCGACCAAATGGACGGCGGAGGGCACCGATCAGCCCTGCGTGCTCGCGCACGTGGAACCCGACACCTCCGAGTGGCTGGGATAGCCGGAGTCGGCGCCGGCATTGAGCGCGACGGCTGTCGGAGCTTGGGCGAGCACGGGCTCATCGCGCCGGAGCTCGAACTGGCCAACTAACGGCTCCTATGGCTACTTGGGACCATCCAGAGCACGGATACCAGGTGCGAGCTTGGGTCACCGCAGCAATGGCCACGTCCTCGCTGGCGGCGAGGACTCTCGGGTCTGAGGGGGATCGACGCTAGAGCTCGCTAGGGACGGGGAAAAGAAGGGGGAAAGAACCGGGGATCACAGCGGTTGCGATGACGTCGAGAACGGGCTCTGGGAAGCTTTGCTTGCGGCGAGCGGATGACGGCGGTCTTCGGTGACCGAGGAAGAAGAAGACGACGGGGGCGACACTGGGGGGCCTCTAGGCTCGATTCCTTCGGCGAAGAGGATCAGCGCGTCGGGGCGGAGCGAATGGGGGGCTCAGGGGAGAGGGGGAGCGGCTGGAGCGGTAGCTATGGCGGTGAGAAGGCGGCGGCCATGGCGAGGCCGAGGGGGGAAGAGAACTACGGACGAGGGAGAGAGAGAGCGATGGGGACGGCTCTCTGAGCTTATCCCCGTCGCGCTGGCGAGGGGAGGCAGGTAGGCAGGGAGGTGTGTGGCAGCTCCGGCGCGGGCGCACGGCGACCACGCGCTCGTCCTCCTAGCCTCTAGGAGGACGACGACCTCCCTAGGCCAGGTGGGCCGGCCTGGCCTGGTCCTAAGGTAGGTTTCATTTTCTTTTTTTCTTATTCTTTTCTGTTTTCCACTTTGTGACATTTGTTTTATTTTGTTTTAGGCACAAATACTAGGTTCAAAATACTCAAATATTTATAGAGTTTAGTTTGAATATTTCAAACCTTACAAAAAGTTTCAGAATATTTTGAATACAAAAATAATTATAATGCTTTACTTGGAATTTTCTTTAGCTTTAACTTTTATTTTTGAAATTCTATAGGGATTCAAATATTTAGAATGACCCCTGATATATTGATGTCCACATTTATCAGACATAGGGGACATTTTTATGGGCATTTTGGATTTGTTGGCTTTTCACAACTATTGATTTGGTTTGATTCAGATGAGGTGTTAGGGTTTCTGTTAATCCCCATTTCAAATTGATGCAAAAAGTGAAAACATGATGCACACACATCCTGACCTAAGTAAGCTAGATAGGGATGTGACAACTCACCCCCACTCAAAAGAATCTCGTCCTGAGATTTGGAAGTCATCGGAAGAGTGCGGGCTACTCTAGTCGAAGAAGATCCTCTCTTTCCCATGTGGCTTCCTTCTCGGAATGGTGTGACCACTGAACCTTGAGAAACTTGATGTTCTGACGCCGAGTGGTATGCTCAGCTTGATCAAGAATACGATCAGGGTATTCCCGATATGTAAGGTTATCTTGGAGATCAATCGCTTCATGGTCTACTTCGCGGACAGGGTCCGAGAATCAATGCCTGAGTTGCGAGACGTGGAAGACATCATGAACCTTGGAAAGATGCGGCGGAAGTTCCAATTGGTAGGCAACCTCTCCTTGTTTAGCAAGAATGCGAAAAGGTCCAGTGTAACGAGGAGCCAACTTGCCCTTGATACCGAATCAATGGGTACCTTTCAGAGGTGTAACCCGAAGATAAGCTTTCTTGTCAACTTCATAGGTCATAGCCTTATGATGACGATCATATTGGCTCTTTTGACGAGATTGGGCTGTTTTCAACTTTTCACGAATAATGCGAACTTGCTCCTCTGCATCCTGGATCATATTCGGGCCAAATAGTTGCCTCTCTCCGATTTCTGACCAGTTAAGAGGTGTTTGACACCTTCGTCCATAGAGAACTTCAAAAGGGGCTTTTCCCAAGCTTGACTGATAACTATTGTTATAAGCAAATTCGGCAAATGGAAGACATTTCTCCCAATTCATACTGAAGGATATAACACAAGCTCGAAGCATGTCTTTGAGGATTGGATTGACTCGCTCAACTTGACCACTTGACTGCAGATGGAAAGCAGTGCTAAAGGATAGATGAGTCCCCATAGCATTTTGGAAGCTTTCTTAGAATCGAGAAGTAAAGATACTTCCATGGTCTGATTTAATCTTCAGAGGAACACCATGAAGAGAAACTATTCAAGAAACGTATAACTCTGCTAGGTGGCTAGCAGTTATACTCTCCAGGATAGGAAGAAAATGGGCCACTTTGGGAAGACAGTCTATGACCAAAAAGATAGCATTATTCCCTCTCTTGGTCCTGGGAAAACCGGTGATGAAATCCATACCGACCTTATCCCATTTCCATTTAGGAATAACTAAGGGTTGAAGGGTGCCAGCAGGCCTTTGATGTTCTGCCTTAACGCGACGAAAAATGTCACAGTTGGTAACGAACTGAGCAATTTCTCTCTTCATCCTAGTCCACCAGAACCTCTGGCGTAGGTCATGATACATCTTGGTACTACCAGGATGAATCATGAGAGGAGAATCATGAGTCTCCTTAAGGATCAGCTGCCGAAGATGTTGGTTGTTGGGAACCACCAAATGGTTCTGAAAGAACACTACACCTTGATGATCAATAGAGAAATCCTTAGCGATACTACTAACAAGGTTCTCTTTGATCTCAGATATACCCTTATCACGCTTTTGGCCAGCTATGATTTGATCATTTAGGGTAGGTTTCGCCACCAGGTTGGAAAGGAATCCTTGAGGAACAATGTGAAGGTTCAACTTCCGAAATTCCTGATAGAGAAGTGGTTGACTTTGTTGTAACATCAGGTTGTTACAATAAGACTTACGACTTAGTGCAGTAGCCATGACATTGGCTTTCCCTGGGGTGTAAGTTAGCCCTAAGTCGTAATCTGTATTCAACTCAACCCACCGTCTTTGCCTGAGATTCAAATTCGGCTGGGTGAAAATATATTTCAGACTTTGGTGATCAGTGTAAATTTTACAACGATTACCCAGAAGGTAATGTCACCAGGTTTTTAGTGCATGGACTACAGCTGCAAGCTCAAGATCATGTGTTGGATAATTATCCTCATGTGGACGCAACTATCGAGATGCGTATGCAATCACATGACGATCTTGCATGAGAATGCAACCTAATCCTTGTCGCAAGGCGTCGCAATAGATAACAAAGTTCTTACAGAAGTCTGGTGGCACCAGAACAGGAGCAGAGGTCAGGCGTCTTTTCAGTTCCTGAAAACTGCGCTCGCATTGTGGGGTCCACTCAAACTTTTTATATTTCTTGAGGAGTTCAGTCAGAGGCTTCCAAACCTTGGAGAAGTTCTTGACAAAGCGGCAACAATAGCTTGCTAAGACAAGGAAACTCCGAACTTGCTTAACCAATTCAGGTTGAGTCCAATCAAGGACGGCCTGAACTCTCTCGGGATTGGCAGCAATACCTTTACCAGAGATCACGTGGCCTAGATAGGTCACTTCTGGTAACCAAAATTCACACTTGGAGAATTTTGCATACAGACGATGCTCTCAAAGTTTCATCAATACCAACCTTAGATGCTCGGCATGTTCCTGTTCGTTCTTCGAGTAGATGAGTATATCGTCGAGGTAAACCACGATGAATTTATCCAGGTACTCCATGAAGATCGAATTCATCAAGCGAGAGAAAGTGGCCGGAGCATTGGTTAAACCGAAGGACATGACATTGTACTCGTATTGGCCATAACGAGTAACAAAAGCCATTTTTGGAATGTCCCCGTTTCTAATTCTGATTTAATGGTATCCCAACCTCAAATCCATCTTGGAAAAGACAGAGGATCCAGCGAGTTGATCATACAAGTCGTTGATCCTGGGAGCGGATACTTGTTCTTTATGGTGACTAGATTCACTGGCCGATAATCCACAACCATCCGATCCGATCCATCCTTCTTCTTGACAAAGAGGACGGGGCAAGCCCAAGCAGAAGAACTAGGACGGATGAAGCATTTCTTCAAAGCTTCATCGAGTTGTTTCTTAAGTTCGGCTAGTTCTAAGGGTGCCATCTTATAGGGTCTTCTGGCTAATGGGACAGTCCCTCGAATGAGCTCTATCACAGACTCTACATCTCCAACAGGTGGAATTCCTGGCAGTTCTTCTGGAAAGACATCCGGAAAGTCATGGACTACCGGAATATCTTCTAATTATAGAAGAGGGCTAGCATTGAGAGAATAGAGTTGGCGTTTGACAGCTCGAGTGGAGACATTAACTATCTCACCCGATGGATGTGTAAGCTGAACATTCGTAGTATGAGTATCAATCTTAGCATAGTGGAGTTTCATCCAATCCATGCCTAAGATGATATTGATGTCCGAAGACTTGAGGGCTATAAAGGATGCTAAGAAGACTAGCCTATGCACAAGAATCTCATTGTCATGGCTTACCCTAGAAGTTTGCCATTTTGAACCAGGAGTCTGAACTACTAAAGGAGAAGGCATATCACAAAAAGACTTGTTATGCAACTATGCATAACTTTCTGAGATCAATGAATGAGATGCTCCAGTATCAAACAGAACAAATGCGGGATGAATATCGACAAGGAGCGTACCTAGGATAACATCAGGATCCTCAAGGGTTTCTTCAGCAGAAACATAATTCACTCGACCACGAGCAGGAGCTGGCTTCACATAGAAGGCTTTTCCCGGCTTCCCATGTCCATCCGGCTTGGCATTGTTCTGGGACACTCACGGGAATAGTGTCTTGGTTCTCCACATTTGTAGCAGACAACGTTAGCACGGGGAGCAGCATTGACAGGGGGGCCTCCAAATGTCCTGACTGGAGGGTTGGGCGGAGCTGGGCGAGGCGCCTGGAAGGATGGCCTCGCGGTGTACCTTGGTGGCAGAGCTGTGTTGGGCACCCACACCCGGCGTTTGTTGGGACCTAAGCCAGATGCGGGGCTGAAGTCACGGGTGTGCTTCTTAGTTGCCTCGTAGTCCGTCTGTCCGGTTTCGGCGTTGATAGACTTGTTGACGAGGGCCTAGAAGGTGGTGCACTCATGCATGCGCAGGTTTCAACGGAGCTCAAGACTAAGTCCCTTGCGGAACCTAGCCTATTTCTTCGCATCGGTCGACACTTCCTCCGTAGCATAACGAGCAAGGTTGCCGAACTCACGGCTATAGGCATCAACTGTCAGTCTACCCTAGGTAAAAGCACATAACTCCTCTCTCTTGCGATCCATCAGCCCTTCCAGGATGTGATGGGTACGAAATGCCTCACTGAAATCTGCCCAAGTTGTTGTGGGGCCTACGGGACGCATGGCTTCATAATTTTCCCACCATAGATTGGCGGGTCCTTCCTGAAAGTATGCACCAAAAGTCACCTTGTTGGCCTCAGATACATTGGCAGCTCGGATTTTGCGAGACATGCTAGTCAGCCAGTCATCAGCATCGAGCGGGTCGACCGAATGATGAGACTTAGGTGGGCACAACTTGTCGAAGTCATTGAGGGACACACCATCATTACGCTCATTGCGGGGAGGACACGCTATGTTCTGATCAATACGTTCCAACAGCCTGTTGGTCTCCCTTTTATTCTGCTCAGCTTCAAGCATCACTTCTGCTAGGGAGGGCGCCTGCGGCAGGTTCTCTTGTCTTGGCTGGCTTCCCTCGCCCTGCTCAAAGGCAGTCACGGGGTTATTCCTAGTTGACACCATCCTGGGAAAACAAACCCACGGATTAGACCAAGAAGACAACAACTCTAAGACATGAGATGAGGAATGTACTGGACAACATGGCATGCATGGGTAAATACCCGATCAACACGGTAATAAACAAACTGCCATATGAACACCATGATTCATACACACCATGACATAGTTCAGTACAAGCCCAAGCTTAAGTACAAACTACAAAAAGATGATACAACTCATCGGAGGCATTAGAAGCTTCCTATACATTATCTATCTACACCTCGGGAACTCAGCTCACACCTCAGTCATATCCCACAAGACACGAAGGACTGTGGCAATACAACTACTACCATACTAGTACTAACATCCATGTACTCAAGCATCACCGTAGAATGCCTCATATAGGTTACCCCCGTGGCCCGAGAGTTCAACCTGAGGATCTGGAAACACCCTGGCCTGCGATCCCTGGAAACCGTAAGGACACGGATGTGGCCTTGGTCCCCTCGTTGGTGGTAGCAATGGTCCTCGAAGAGGAGTAATGCCTCCAACATCGGGCCAATCTACGTGAGCTGGCAGATGAGTCCGCGATGGGTCCAGCATCTCCAAATCTCCATAGCCTATATGCACGACAGGTGCTAGCTGCGCCAGCGCTGTCCAAAGACGTGCACGGGTAGCATATAGCTCCATGCGAAGGGCATGTGCATCCTGATCCTTGTTCTCCAACATCTGAGCGGTCACCTGCGGCCTAGCATCCTCATGGGAATGATCATAATAGGCTGCACTGAGATAACTATCCTCTCCTCCTAGAGAAGCAGGAACATAACAGAACTCAGTGTTCTGCAGCACACCATGGTGAAACCTCATGACAATCAACATGGTATAGGCGGCCTCCCGAACTGCCATGTCTATGGTGACACCTAACCCATATGTCCAATGAAGCGGCTCTACAACTCCAGGATATGATGGATATATCTTAATAGTACATAGGTACTGGCTCTGGTTGAAATCTCGATACTGCTCCTCCACTGTATACTCTGGGTACCAACGGTAACCAGCCTCCATCATAACTCTAACCAACATAGCCGTGTGACCTGGTACATCGATGCACCTAGTCAGACGGACCACCTAACGAGAAGGACGAGGGGGCATCTGAAACAAAGAATGATGCAGATACATTAGAGATCCTAGCAGAGATTGGACAATACAACGGCTGTAATTGCTCAAAAAAGATTTTGAGACAACAGCAAAGATTGGATAGCATAACCACTCAGCTTTCTAGACTCAAGTTTCTATTCCAACTGATTTTCATACCAAACAATATCTAGAATCGGAGTTCACTTGCGAACAAGCTAGCTAATAGTCCATGGTTAGTAACTCGTCATCCTAAGAAATAGATAAGAAGCCTAGTTCTTAACCCCGTAGAAAAGATGAGGTGACTTAGAATAGAATAACTTGGGAAAAGGAGTAAAAATAGCCTTACGTTCCCTTCCACAATCAATTCCCCTACTTTTCTATAGTGTTTCTAAACTCAACTTCGACCGGTTTGGCTTGGTAGTCCTACAATCAGTCAGGCTCTGATACCAACGCTGTCGGGACCCCGATCCTAAGTCATAGGAATCCAGCCTGTAAGAAATCACATCACTTTGTGGCCTCACGCACGGTAACTCCACGACTGCAGCCTTACCTTACCTAGGACCGCTTGCGTCTTTTGGCTCACGTATATGAACTTGTTGCTAGCATTCAAATGACAGATAACCCGGGCCGACATGACTAGTCATAGGACCCAAGTGGCACATCCGTACAGAAACAAGAATACGTAACCCAACAATGCAGGTATCGGTCTCAAGCGTGTGTAGACGAGTCGTAGCTAGCTACAAGGACTCCATTACACTACGAGACATTTCCCCAAAGGGACAGACACAACAGCAAAGAAGGATACATGTTGGTCAATCAACGTGTCCGGAGCAGTAGCAAGCTACCAAGGCTCGGTGGAAGCACAAAGAGACAGTTTCCCGTAAAGAGTACTACTAAAGTCACATGACTAGGTGTCGGATCCCATACAAACCGTTGCACATCACACGTATGCACGACATGCCTGATATGCATAGATACAACCATGGCATCACAACATAACCATACAATAACACAACTTTTATTTAAGAGTCTTAGAGGAGCCTTACATAATATGTTCTTACAGGTAGGGGTCACATGACCTGACACTCAAGTCATACAAACAAGTTCCTACAAACCAAGAGGAAGCATAAAGCTGTCTGAGTATAGACAGTTGAAAGGGTAAAAATGCACATCGTGTGACTATCTACAACCCGCCATAGGGCATAAGGTCGCAGCTAGGACACCAGCTATTCGGCGTCGTCGACATCTAGATAAAACCCACCTGATGGTTCCTGAGTCTCATCTGCAACATTTATTAAGCAAACATGAGTACAAACGTACTTAGCAAGTCTTTAAAGCAGAACTAGTCTATTCATGCTCATGTATCAATAAGGGGATTGGTGGAGTTTATGTAGCAATGCCAGCTCTGACTCTTGGCTAACCTTTAGTACACATATTAATTATTTGTACAATTTTTAGATATCGCACACGAGTCCACTAACTCCACTTCAATACACCACCATGGATTCAGTTCCATCTCCTATGAGAGTGCCATCCACGATACTCACACTTTTCTTCAGACTTTTATAAGTATCCATCAAGTTATCTATGAACAAGATAAGTTCTCCAAGTAGTCCATATCCGAGGACGTGGCTATTCGAATAGATTCATAACCTGCAGGGGTGTACTTCTTCACACACACTCTCGCCACTTATCGTTGTGTGCTCGTAAAACCATGCACCTCGGCAACCTTCAAGAGGAAGCCCAGCGAGGGAATCGGCCACGACGGTCAATCACACAAGACCTCTAGTCCAGGCTATCGCCTATTTGAGACTGAACCCGCATGGAAGACCGACCGAAGTTTCCGCTACGGCCCCAAACGATGTGCGCAGGGTTCCCAAGCCCACCATTCAGCTGACCCTTGGTACACCATGCCACTGCCTACCGTGTCGTAACCCACCCCTAGGGTCAGCGCTATGCACAGCCTCCAGCATACTATAAACACCAGAAACTACTTGCAACTCCTGGACCAAGGACTATGCGATTGATAAGTCGAGCGGGGTCATATTTCAGGGCCCATCATGTGGTAGTAACTAAACATGGATCACAAACATGGAACTCAGTTCCTAAGAACGGTCCCAATGAGACATCCCGCTATGTACTCCTACATAGCCTCTCATGGCTACCTTTATCAAATCGGGTTCATCATTAAGCTTATCCCATCAGAACAATACTGTTTTAATCCATTTCATCACCCAGATGAATCAGACCTGACACAACTCTAAGCATAGCAAGCAAAACAGTTAAAGCACATCATGGCTCAAGCATCTACCAGGTATGCTAGGTTGCAAGGTTTAGCTATTTATTGTGACAATGACAGGTCCTGCAAAGGAATGGGTTCATCTACCGCATATGGCAGGCAATTGAACATTTATCCTAACGCAATAAACAACAGCAGGACCGAGAGAATGGGATGTTATCAGAATGATCAATGGGGTTGCTTGCCTTTTTGGGAAGCGGGAAGGTATTCTCCTTTGTTGGAATACTCAGAGGTATCCTCGAAAACAGGGCCTACCGCAATGCAGATAAATAACAATCAATACACAGCAAGTGCAACAATATGATGCATGATCATGACATGACGACATGAATGGATGTACTAATGCAACTATTATTCAAGTTAAATGAAGTAGTTTTGAATATAGGTTCAAAATCGTTCTCCATTTCGTATTCCATATATTGACCTATTACTAAATGTCAATCTTCATCTTCATAGGTTTCTCTAACATGTATGATAACGGCACCATTGGATTCATTGAATTTTTCTGATAAATTTTCATATATAAATTATTTCAATCTGAGTTATAGATTAATTTCTATGAATTTTCTATGTTTTAACTATTTTCTGGAATTAATTTAAAATAGAAATCCTTTTAATGCATTAGCATGACGCCATCATGACGTCAGCTGGTCAAATTGCCGCTGACAGGTCAAACCTGACGAGTGGGGTCCACTGGTCAGTGACTCAGTCGCTAACTGAGGCTAATTAAAACACTAACCACTAATTAATTAGCAGAGGGCACACTGTTAGTGGGTCATTAGGTTATTAATTTTTTAACTAATTATTTTTAATTTAAACTTGATTAACAGGGCCGGGATCACTTGCCAGTTGATCTTGGGGTCAAACCCCTGTGGTCAAATAGGTTGACTCGCCGGTGTTGAGCCACCGGCGACGTCAGGGACGGCTGAGGGGATCGGATACCCTCCTCCGGCGACCAAATGGATGGCGGAGGGCACTGATCGGCCCTGCGTGCTGGCGCGCATCAAACCCGACACTCCTAGGGGCTGGGATGGTCGGAGTCGGTGCTAGCGTTGAGCACAGCGGCTTCCGGAGCTCGAGCGAGCACGGGCTCGTCGAGCCAGAGCTCGAACGGGCCAACTAACGGCTCCTATGGGTATCTGGGACCTTCCTAAGCATGCCTACATGCTCAGGTGCGAACTTGGGTTGCCGCAGCGATGGCCACGTCCTCGCCGGCGGCGAGGAGCTCTTGGGTCTGAGAGGGATCGATGCTAGAGCTCGCTAGGGACGGGGTAAAGAAGGAGGAAAGAACCGGGGCTCATAGCGGTTGCGACAGCATCGAGAACGGGCTCAGGGAAGCATTGCTTGCGGTGAACGGATGGCGGTGGTCTCCGGTGACCAAGGAGGAAGAAGACGATGGGGGCAACGCTCGGGGGCCTTCGTGCTCAATTCCTTCGGTGGAGAGGATCAGCGCGTCGAGGCGGAGCGAATGGGGGGCTCAGGGGAGAGGGGGAGCGGCTGGAGCAGCAGCTACGGCGGCGAGAAGGCGGCGGCCATTGCGAGGCCGAGGGGGGAAGAGAACTACGGGCGAGGGAGAGAGAGCGATGGGGATGGCTCTCTGATCTTATCCCCGTCGCGCTGGCGAGGGGAGGTAGGCAGACAGGGAGGTATGGCAGCTCCGACGCGGGCGCACGGCAAGCACGCGCTCGTCCTCCTAGCCGCCAGGAAGACGACGACCTCCCTGGGCCAGGTGGCCCGGCCTGGCCTGGGCCTGAGGTAGGTTTCATTTTCTTTTGTTTTCTTATTCTTTTCTGTTTTGCACTTTCTAACATTTGTTTTATTTTGTTTTAGGCACAAATGATAGGTTCAAAATACTCAAATATTTTATAGACTTTAGTTTGAATATTTCAAATATCTACAAAATGTTTCAGAATATTTTGAATACAAAAATAATTATAATGCTTTATATGGCATTTTCTGTAGCTTTAACTTTTATTTTTGAAATGCTATATGGATTCAAATATTTAGAATGACCCCTGATATATTGATGTCCACATTTATCAGACCTAGGGACATTTTTATGGGCATTTTGGATTTGTTGGCTTTTTACAACTATTGATTTGGTTTGATTCAGATGAGGTGTTAGGGTTTCTGTTAAACCCCATTTCAAATTGATGCAAAAGTGAAAACGTGATGCACACACATGCTGACCTACGTAAGCTAGCTAGGGTTGTGACAATGCTAGATATATAGCAGTAATGGATCACGTAATAGTGGATGATATTCGTGGATCGATTAAATTGGATTCGTAGGAAGGAAACAAGATCTTGGAGTGGTTTATTACATGTTTCCTTAGCATAGTAAAGTTATACCTTAGACCTTGGATAGGTTAGTAGGACACTTGGATTGGTAGTGTCATGATCAATCTTAGCGGCTTGTAAATTATCCCGAGGATTTTTTATATAGTGACATATGTGAGTTAGCTATGGGATACATATGAGATTTTGGTTTAGTCCTTCTCTCAAAACCTTGGAGATATGAGTAGCATGCGTAATATTGGAGTTGACTCTTATGAGATGATACCTTCAAGGATATAGGGTGATTTTGTTTGGAGTAATAGGCTGTACTATTGGCATCTAAGAACCGTGCTCGAGGATAAGATGATAGACGTTCACTCACATCCTAAGCTCCTTGAAACCCCGAAACTTTATCGAAGCACGCCATGGTCGGATAAGACCATAGGCTCTGGCTCTAAGTCAAAAGACCATGGTCGATACCCCATCATGACCACCACCCACCCCTTTATATAAGGAAGGTGGCCACAAAGACCTCTATTAGGTCGGGCCACAAACCCCTAATACTAGTGACCATCCGAGACGAATGCCCGCTCCTCTCACATATCCCATGAGCGATGTGTCTATGTGATACTTCGGGAAATAGATTGTTGTCCTCTAGGATGACATACTTATTTACCCAATAAGAGGAGGAACACCTTAGTCCTATTTGGACCAGCCCCAAGAACACCCATTACCATGCCTCTTGAGTATAAGGTCTCATCTTGAAGGAGTTGAATTTCGTGAAGCACTCTCCCTACATAAGAAGACTTTCTTGCCCAAGCATGATGAAGAACTACTGCAATTGCGAAGCTACGACAACGACAAAGAAGAAGTCAACCACCACTCCTCTGCCGGCTACATCAACTAGACTACATCTCGAAGCACCGATGCTCAAGCCCGACGCAACCCTTGGACATCAAGAGGATTAAAGATCCCCTCGCTTTAAATGGTCATCCATCAGTTCCTAACTAGCATGGAACTGAGAAGTTGACGGCACCCTCATTCCACCACCTTGGCGGTGTACATTGAGCATGATGTCCCTGCTCCCTTTAGATGCCTGGAATGGAGTGGAACGACTGTGATGACCTCATTGCTAGCCCCTTTTTAGTTCAATCAAGGCACGAGCCTGACTCGATCGTGGTAAACCACCTGTCAAGGATAGTTCACCCCGCTTGCCAAGCCTCAGACCTTGGGGATTGGATGGCTGGTCTATACTTTTGGGTAGCCAGCTCAACTAGGACTCCCTCAGAACCTTCCCATATGATAGAACCCGTTTTGACACCAAGACTCTATGCTTAGTCTTAGGGACGAGACTCAACACAGACCTTGCCAAAGAGAGATGATTAAACCAAACACCCGAAGACCCCCCAGAAAAGTGCGTCCAGGACAACAAAGGAAAATTGCCGAAAGTGGATGAAGAAAATACCTGGGCAATTTACTCAGGCAGAAGGTCTTGACAAGAAGCCTACGATGACTCGCTTCAATGCTCTCACGGATGAAGACCACCTGCGACTGAAGACCTCCTGCTTAAGGAAGGTAAGGACTTCCCCGTCAACAACAAGCTACACCAAGACTCAACCCTTCTATTCTAACGCGAGACATCTAGATGTCACTAACAACCCCAGGACCAGCACACAAACACCCTGCTTGGTCAGGTATTCCGAGTTTGGGACACACACGCAAGCCAGGCCCTGCTAGAACCTCATTCACCAAACCCTTGACCATTAGGCGAGCCTAGCATTTTACGAGAAACCCGTTCACCCTTAGACGAAGTCAATAGTGAACTCGAAGACATATCATCAGGCACTTCAAGATCCAGAAGGACAACCACGCTGGAGCAGAAACAATGTGGAACGTGAAGACTACGTCACCTCCGAATGTCTGCATCAGCACCTAGCCCAGGAATCTCGGGGACGAGATTCTTGTAAGGGGGTAGGTCTGTCACACCCTGTGTTTTCACTACCATGACTAAGTTAACATGACTCAAAAAATTAGGGCCAATTAAAACTTTTTCTATGCTTGAGATGCTTGAGATGCTTGACTTGATTGTTGATTGCTTGTTTGCTTTCTAGTGCTCTATAATTCATAAAACTCTCTCCTACTCTCAAAACTCTTTTCCTTGATCTAGAACTCTTGTCCAATGATCATGCCATGTGTATAGGACTTAAAACTATTGTTATCAAATATTATTTTGGCCAAAAAGCATTCATTTAAATTAGGTTTTCAAAAAACCCTGATTTAAGATTTGCACACTAAGTCCCAAAATTGGGTGGATCTTTTTTCCCAAAATGCTTTATTTGGAATCTAATATATATAACTTCCCCAAAACACCAAATATTATTTTTAAAGATTATTTTACTATTTTATTTAAAGGCTTTTTCTTAAGGCCAGAAATAGTCTTTTGTAGGGAAAAATTCTTTACATGCTTTACAAATATTTGACAAAATTTAGGAAAACTCAGTGGACATATATTGTCCATATATAAGAGTATCAACACATGGTCATGTTCAAAAGATTGGATAAAACCCTTTAAAACCATTTCTGCCTATTCCCAACATTTGAAATATTTCTATAAGAAATATTCCCAATTAAATCCAGGAAAATTCTAGCATGTCACATATGATATATGTGTTCATCTTGCCAACTTTCATCTCAATCCCTATTGTTTTGGTTCACCAAAATATCCTAAAACCATTCCTGTCCAGAGCCAAATTTGATCAACTTTACATTGTGAAGTTTCTCTTATTGATTTGAAACTTTGTGGACATGTTACAGTCCCCAAATAATGATATTACACAAAGTTGTGAATCAAGGAGATTATTTTAACCCAGCTGGATCTACAGAAATCTGATTCTGTTGAATCCTCGGGTTTACCATGTTTCCATTGCAAAGTTTCAGAAAATCACCTCCAAACTTGTGATCAGGACGAAATGGACTTACCATTTACCCCAGGTAAATCTCAAGGTCATAGTATTCCCCTACCTAGCCCAATCATAGCAGAAACACCTTCAGCCATAAACCTGTGGACAAGCAAAGTGGGCCCAAAAATATTCCCCTTGCCCCCAACTTTTTACCATAGCATATTATAATCCTCTTCTACCTCTAGTAACTTTTCCATGGCCTCTGGTCAATTTTTTGGGGGGTAGCTCTCTCTTATTCCCTCTCTTTTTACGATGACAACACCTCTCCTTCCCTTCTGATCATGCTAATGACCCCAGACTTTTCCACAACCTCACTTGCATACCTATGCATCAAACCAAACCCAAATATGGCAGGCTCATGTGGAAAATATGAGCAGTTCATATAAACCTACATTATGGAAGAAATAGTGCCCTTGCACTGCAAGTACACTATAGAATCATCTCCCTGAGTTGAAAATTGGTGGACTTGTAGTCCCTCCATAGCTTAGTCCCGTAGACATGGTTTTGTTCCAAGGAGACCACAGTAGAAACCCCTTAGATGAGCCTCCAGTTTGCTGTTGCAAACTTACCACCTATAAAAAAACCATCTACCCAGCTCCATTTACCCTCCCACTTCACCATATAGCTTTACCATGCATGCTTCACACGGTAGACATGTTTGGCCGACCAAACGGATGCTTTGGACACGAAGTGGCGTGGTGACCATGCTGCTGACCTATAGAAACGATGCTCTGCCGATGAACCGTGTCGGGTAGCTCACGTCTGGCCTTTGTAGGGCATCCACACACGCCAGGGAATCTCCCTTGACCTCCCATGCTCCTCCCCGATGCTCGCAAGCCTTCAAGTTAGCCCTGGCATGCATGCTCTCCTTGCTTAAGAGCACCCGAGGCCACCCGAGCTCTCTCTGGCCGTCCCTGTCCTTAAGACCGTTCCCGAGCCCCCCTCTCGTCCCCCTTGGCTCTCCCTCCTACCTTGGACCTCCCCAAACCGAGCCCCCTTGCTCCTAGGCCCTCCTCCACTTCTGACGGGCGTCATTGCTCCTGTTCGGCTCCGCTCAAATTTGAGCGAGTCAGCCTCCCCTAGTATCGATCTCCACCTTCAGGAGGACTGGCGTGAGAATTCCAACATCCCTGGCAGCCCGAGGATCCATTCCCGCAACCGAGCCATCCCCTCACGTGAAGCCGGCGCCGCCATCCTCCCTTGCCGATGAGCTGCTCACCCCGGGCATCCCGCAGCCCCCACGACCGTCCCTAGGCATGGCACCGACTAGGGCATCCACCTGGACCGCCAGCCCGACGCCAGGCGTGGCGGAGCAGTATTAGCCACGGCAGCTGGCACCCCCTCTCTCTCACGTCGGGAGGAAGAAGAAGGGCACACGGGAGGAAGAAGGAGCCCGACAGGGCCTGCCTGCAAGCGACTCCAACGGCCGCGTACGCGCATAAGTGGAGGCGGCCTCTACTTTCTGCGCCTCTCCACGGGGAAATCGTATTCCCCTGAATGCGCCTTCGGCGTGGCACCCTGCTAGCAAGGCTGAGCCACTAGGCTGGCCCAATATCAATCCTGCGTCATGTGCGCTATATAGCGCACTAGGTATACCCCCCGCTTTTCCATTTGGTTTATTTAATTCTATAAAATTGTAAAATTCATATTAAATCCATTCGGCGTCCAAATCTGATGATTCAAGTTTCTATTGATTCCTAAAATCTTGGTCTAACCAAATATGTCCATTGCACATTTTTCCTACAACCTTTTATGTAGGGTTCAAATTCAAATTTGAATCTGAACTTTGAAATGCCCCACTTGTAAAATCCCTAGGGCACTCATATCTAATCCAAATGGTGTGATTCAAGTTCCCAGATACTCCAAAAAACATTCCTTGTTTATCTAGCCATGGTGAACATTTTTACCAGGCACATATTCTGTTGGATCTAATAAATGGCCCATTTTCCATCAATTTCATCTGAGGAAAATCCTAGGGAATTCATCCCAACTCCAAAAACAGTGAATCCACTTCCTAAATGTTTCTAATATCATGCCCTATTAAATGGGTGCATTCACCCATTTTTATAAAAATATTTTCTGTAGACTTCAAGTAGGATCAACATTTCATCTATTTCCACCATTGAAACCCCCACTCCCCATGATCCACATCCTATGAAACCTCCTTGGTTATTTTTCTTTTGAGCACTTTATAGAGCACTTTTATTTCTCTAATTGTTGTGTTGCTTATTACGGTTGTTTCCAGCGATAGTTGATGAGGTAGACGGAGTGCTCAGAGTGGACGAGAAGTGTGTGAAGACCTCGAAGACTTTGCAAAGCCGGGCAAGCAGCCCTTTGCCATATTAAGAAACCATTTTCATTGCATGTCATATAGCACTTTACTTTTGTTATACTTGATCATGAGGAGTAGTGACCACTTCGGGTGGGTTGCTTCCGACACTTTTACTGTTGACACTTGCATCGAGCATGACCCTACCACCTTATGAGGGTTACACGCATGGGTGTAGATAGGATGCTAATAGATGCTACGCAAGTGTGATCGGGATTATGCATAGTGATGGAAAGAAAGAGATGATTTCAAGGGCTTTTCGAAAACCCAGTCGGGTGCCACTAATGCTCGAGGGAGATGATGATGAGATGGGTGACCACTTGAGAAAGAAGTGGTGTGCCGGAACAAGTTGAGGGTGTGTTTTTGAAAACGGATTAGAGTTAAGATTTGTCGACTATCCCAACCTTACATGCACTACCACGATCCCCCTTATGGGAAGGGCTTTGTTGATTACCTTGGTAGGTACTGGCAAGGAGCCCTACTAGTGGCGGGAGTGGCATGGCCACTCCCGATACGGGGTCATACCGGAATGGACGATCATGCGCTGTCTTTACAGGCACCAGGCACACCGTTGGTCCCCTCATGGATGGTATGATCTGGAGCGAGGCTCGTGTGATGTACATCATGAGGGCTGGGTACCAATCGAGTGGACTCTTTGTTTAGTATCGCTAGGGGAAAGGCATTGTTCGGGTGCTTACCTCTGGTATGTTAAGTACCGCGAGTCGTGGATGACATGGAAGTTCCCCGAGTCTTGTGGGTAAAGTGTGCAACCTCTACAGAGCGTAAAACTATTCGAATAGACGTGTCCATGGTCAAGGATAGTTGGGTGGTGTTGCTTAAACTATGTCCTGATGTTTTCACAGAACATGGTGTGAGTGTGTGCGGATGACAAAAGGGTGGTAGTTGAGACAAGTCTGAAGACTTGATATGATGAATGAACACGAGATGTTCAACCCCTGCCTATGATGATATCTATAACCTGTTCATATGGATATCTGCCAACTGTTGACGCATGCTTACCTAGTTATTTGATCATGTCATTGCATTCAAAACTTTCTTTCCGGAAATTACCTACTTAGTGCTACATCATGAATCATTATTACCTTGTTACACAACTGGGGTTGCTTGCGAGTACATTCAAAGTACTCATTGGCTTGCCACTTGTTATTTAATTGGCCAGGCATGGAAGAACAGGAGTATTGATCCCTGGGATCCCTGTACATGTGCATTCGGTGATCATGACTTATGATTCGAGGTCCCCACACTTGCATAGAGATCTCCGCCGCTCTGAAGGGTGTCCTGAGGAGGCTCATTCTTTGGGGGTCTTGTGGGTGTTCTTCCTCGCAAGGATAGGGCCCTCGCGAGGGCCTTGTATTGAGTGGGGCCTTGCCTGGTCCCATTTGGTTGATGAAGTGGGCCACGTCTTGGGCCGCAGGCAGGCAGGTCTGGGTACCCCGTTCCTAGGCGACAGTAGCCCCCAGGCCCAAGGTGCTCCCGAGCTAGCTTACGGGCGAATCCTAGAGGATGGTCTGAAGTGCCGCCGGGCCCCCAAACACCTCCGGCCAGACTTGGCACGCGTTACACCCCTCGGCGGCGATGCCTCCGCTCCCCGAGGCCATCTGGAACCGCACCTGGTTGGATTGACGCGATGTCTGGGCGCAGCACATGCCATCATTACTTCCCATCAAGTGTTGTCGCTGCTGCAGGCTGGGGCGGACGCGACTCTTCGGAGGGCAGGGGAGGCAATGTAGATGGAACCGCATTGAACTAACCACCTCATGCCGCCCGAGGGGTGCGCGCCGCCTGCCCTCCCACAACGCCTCGTGTCCGTGGTTACGCCTATAAATCCGCCTTGTCCTTGGCCAAGGAAGGGTATTGTAGTCTTGAGGCTTCCCCTTGTTTCCTTCGCTCCGCCAGCACAAAACCCTCTTTCCTTCTCATCCCCTTGCCCTTCATGGAGCCCGGAGGGAGCGGTGCAGGCACAGGGAAGCAGCCGGATCCTCCGGCTCCTTCGTCCTCCGCCGGAGGCAGCGGCGGGGTGCTCTCGGGGTCGGGGCGAGTTCGCAAGCGGTGGGCCCTGGTTGACGAGTAAGTATTCCGCCACCTCCCTTTTCTCTTGCTCTTTTGTCCATCATCTGGAGCTTGATCTCCTTCCCCTCCTGCCAGGATTCCTGCAGCCAAGAAGCGCAAACTTGGCGAGCTTCAGGAGCAGGTAGAGACGCTGCAGGCCCGGCTGACCACCACCGAGGCCGCCTTCGATGCCGCCCTCCGGGGTGAGGCCGAGGTCCGGGCAGAACTGGCATCCCTCCAAACCCAGGTCCAAGAGGCGGCCAACGCCGTGCAGGCCGCCAAGGATGAGGCGGCGCATGCCAGGCTGCTGGAGTCCCTCCGTGCCAAGCAGTTCCAGGGCGTCACCTGCCATGCGGCCGGCATGGTGAGCCAGTTCGTCGGGGACACCCCCACGCTGCCACACGTGCGCGGCGACGGGGGTTACCTTGAGTTCTTCCTTAAGGTGGTGGAGGCACTGGAGTCCAGTGTCTCTAGTGTCGACGCGGACAGCGCGTCCGACGCGCGCGACCTTCTGGACCTTGCCTTGACGCTCGTCTACTCCAACCTGTGCCGCCTTGCCCCGCAGGTCAACCTCCGGCGCCTTGAAGAGCAGGTGTCGGACGAGCTCCAACACCCCCTCTGGCAGGAGACGCACCCGCTCGTGGAGGCCATGGTGGACCGGTTCATCTAGGTGCTCGCCTCAAGCGAGGAGGACGGCTCCGACGCTGAACCGGCCGGCGGCGCGGGCGGCAACGGCGACTCCTCCGCTTAGGCACCCTCCATTCCTATTCACCGGTACCTGTAATGCTCGAACAAGAACCCTGCCCCGTGGGGCGTTAATATTTTGCATGTTACCTTTGCCGTCTTGCTTTTCTTCCTTGTTTTGCTGGTTGTGGTGTTGATTGGCGTTGTCATGGACATGGCCCTACATCGGCCCCCGATACGGCCCCCACGAGGCTCTCCCCCTCCATGGCTGACTCTCATCCATTGCTCCTGTCGGGCCTTGGGCCTCATGGCTCATCACAATCGAGCCCCTCCTCACGTGTCACATCATTTGTCGCTTCGTCCCTCGGGAGCCTTGGCAAACACGCATAGTAGCCGTAGTTCCTGCTTTTTTAGGTTAGCATATGCAGTCCGCATTTCATCCCTCGGGTCATTATTAGGCCAGGAGGCTCCTGATGGGTTCGATAGTGTACTTAGCTTTGTATGATGCTGGCGATTCTGCATCAGAGGCGAGACGGGCTGCTCCGTCGAGCTGTGACTCCGTCCGTGATTTCTACTTCTTACCTGCTGAACAGCCTGGGGGCCCTTTCAGCACTCCACCACTGTTAGGTACGACCGGAGAGGACGTACTTCACGAGGCGAGGCCGTGGTACTCCTGATGCTGACCAGAAACCATGGACAGCACCAGGAAGTCGAGTGACATTATGACCGGTAAGGCTCCCGAGGCACGTTGCCCAGGAGCCCCCTTTTTTGATGCTCAAACCGCTCTACGTTGTCAGGTCCCAGTCCCGCGCATTTGCCCACCATCGTTAGGTACGACCGGAAACCAAGGACGCACTTCACGGGGCGAGGCCCCGACACCCCTGATGCCGACCGGAAACCAAGGATGACATCAGGGGGAACGAGTGGCCTTATGACTGGTAAGGCTCCTGAGGCATGGTGCTCAGGAGCCCCCTTTGACGCTTGAGCGATCCCCCATTCTGTCCTTCCATGTGCCGCCTCAGGAGGCCCTGGGGCCACCGAGACCCCATGCTATGATGTCGTCCTACGGTCGGAGCCCCCGAGCGGGGCCGACAGCTAAAAATCGAGTTCCCCTGAGGCGGCAGGTCCTCACCATCTAGCTCTGTGGTGCCTCGGGGAGGTGAGGAGCGTTTGGCTCCTTGTGAAACACCATTAAGAAAGAGAGACTTCAAACGAGGAAACGCAGAGACAAAACCCACCTTTTTTAAATATAAAGTTTCGAAATTCTCAGGCTTCATTCCAAAAAATTGCAACTTGAACATCAAAAAGAATCAAGCAAATGCCACGTCTGGCTCCTAGGCTGTCCTTTGTCTTCCCCCAGCGCTGAGCGTAGGGCATCCATGTTGCATGGGCATAGCCATTGATGGGTAGTGTTTTCTTCTCCACCAGCTCCGGGCTATGGCTGCCACATTGCGTGTGAGGAACCCCTTCGGGTCCTTGGGGGGCTCCAGACATATACAGCCCGCTCATTGTTATGTGAGAGTGTCATGACCCTGGGCAAACCCGAGGCGCAAGGTTTTGTGTCTTCAAGCCCCATCGAAGATCATCCCGTGTATTTCTGCCCGGTTGCGCGCCCTCATGAACCTAACCCAAGCGCATCGCTCCCCGCGTGACCTCAGGATTGCACTCCCGAGGCCCAAACATGAGTGCGATGCATCAGCGCGGCCATAAGGTTGTTCTATCGGTGAAGTATGCCTCGCGAGGTGCCCACGCGTCGTTCGATCGAGGTCCCGAAGGCCTCGGAAGGCCCATCCTCGTGAGGCCGTGCAGGCGTCATGGTTGTCGCGGGTGGCCTGCATTGCATTTGTCTTGCCGCTCCCCCAAGGTCATCACTCCTGGGGCCTGAGGGCTTAGCCTGTCGTCACTTTCTCATAGGGGCACCGGCTGATGCCGCGCCCCCCGGCTTGGGGGCGCCCTTCTACTCGTGCCACCTAGGCTCGGCACTACCCCCCTGCCATGCGCCTGAGCGGCGCGGGGGCCGGTAATGGTGGAGGTGACGCTAGCTAATTGGTACTGGCCGCTAGGTACCACGATGCCGGGGCGTGGGCCTCCGACTGCCGCAGCGAGGTTGACAGAGGCCGGACCGCCACGGCCCAGCAAAGCTTGTTGAGCGCCAGCCATCGGAGGAGCGAAGCTTGGGAAGGACAAAGCTTGGAGAAGACCTTGACACACACCCTACATGGCGCGCCAAATGTCAGATTTCGGGCTCCTCAAAATCCTTAAGATTCGAACATAGGGGCGTGTGCGAAGATCCCCTACGACATCGCCCGATCTAGCTCGCTACTCGATGAACACAACAAAGAACTCGTGTGATGACGAGGAAGAAGATGAACACGAGAGTTTACCCAGGTTCGGGCCGTTGCCAAGCGTAATACCCTACTCCTGCCTTTGGTGGATTTCCTCTCGAGGAGGTGTGGTGGATGAACGAGTATAGTGTTTTAGAGCCGCCTGAGGGCTCTCGATGGTGCTCGAGGCTCCTTGTGGTCTGGTGGACGATGAGTCATGGAGTCGATCGATAGGGTTGGGATCCCCCTCTACGATGCAGCCTACCCTCTATATATAGTGGTGGCCCGGGTCCTCTTCCCTCATCGCAATGGCGGGAAGGGATACCACAATGGCCAATTTTGAAGGGGGACAGGGGTTCGTGCTCGTCCTGCCCAAAGGTGGTCTTCGCCTGCAAAGTAGTTGTCGACGCCGCAGGGATGGGATCAACGATGATGTCCCTCCTACAGAGGTGGTGGTTGCGATCTTGTTGCACCGGAATGGAAACCATTAGGGGTGCTTTGGGAACCCACGTACGTCCTTGCTCCCTTTGCGCCAAAGGGGAAATTGTGCCGCCTGGCGCATTGGTGCTCGCCTGTCCTTCATTGCGTCATCTTTGACTCCTGAGGGCAGGCCTTGCAGAGAGATCTCTGCCACTCCAGAGGGGGTCCTGAGGAGGCCCATTCTTCGCGAGTCTTGTTAGTGTTCTTCCTCGCGAGGCTCGGGCCCTTGCGAGGACCTTGTCTTGAGTAGGGCCTCGCCTGGTCCCATTTGGTCGATGAAGTGGGCCATGTCCTGGGCCGTAGGTAGGCAGGTCTGGGTACCCCCGTTCCCAGAACGCCAACACCTGTCCCTTCCCAGAGATGCCCGACGGTGCATTAAATGCATCTGTCCTACTCCGTCAGTGTTAGGTATGATAGCACTGTAGCTCTGTACACCCCGTGTATGCACTATACGCCACTGGTGGGATCCCCTTGAGTATAAAAGGAGGCCCAGGGCGATACGATGGGGAACTTTTGGATCTTCAAACTTTTGGACTTTCCCACTTGGGACCTTCTAGCTCACACGCATGGCAGCCGCTCATTGCGCTCCTATAGCTAGAACCCTAATAACACTCTAAATACAACCAAGCAGGAGTAGGGTTTTACAAAGCTTTGCGGCCCGAACCTGGGTAAAATCCCTCACGTGTTGTTGATTAGACCTGCTCTTTGTGCGAGCCTTCACCCCCGCCGAACCGAAAGGGGTCCCTCCGATCCCATAGGTGCTCGTTCCCATGACACTGGGCCGGCGCTGTTGACCCGCTAGCGCCAGCATGATGTAATGCTGATGCAGTAATTAAATTTCTATAATAAAAATATTCTAGAAATTAGTATAAACTACAAAAATTCATAGAAAATAATCACTAAGTCAGATTAAAATAATTTATGTATAAAAATTTATCAGAAAAATCCATTGAATCTGATGGTGGCATTTGCATGCATGTTAGAGCAAACTAAGTAGGCAAACTTGGACATTTTGTTCAAAACACATTATGTACCCTCACATATGGAGTTGAATTTGAACCTTGGATTCAAACCATATTCATTTAACATGTTGATAGATGCATTAGCGCAAACCAGCAACATATTGCCATGGCATTATCATGCATCATTGTGAAGCATTTGCCTTGCTTAATTTGTACCTTGTTTGATATTGTCGATAGGCTTGCGAGACATAGTTATCGACGACATTGAAGAACACCTAAATTCTTCTGATAAATAGGCAAGCAACCCCCTTGAGCATATTGGATACAATCCCACTCTGTTGCTCTTTCTCTCATTTCAATGCATAGGACAATGCGATTCAATTGCTACTTGTGTTGCGGTAGATGAACCCACTCCTTTGCATGACCTGTCATTGTCACAGCAAAAAAGCTAAACCAAGCAACCTAGCATACCTAGTATATGTTTGAGCCATGTTGTGCTATAACCTTGTATGATTGCTATGCTTAGAGTTGTGTCAGGTCTGATTCATCCGGGCGATGAGCCGGAGTGAATTGGATGTGCCCTGATGATGAGGGTTAAGTGTTGAACCTGTTTTGGCAAAAGTAGCGATGAGAGGCCATGTAGGAGTACATGGTGAGTTGTCTCATTGAATCCGCTCATAGGAACTGAGTTCTGTGTTTGTGTCCCAAGACTAGCTACTACCGCACATTGGGCTCCGATAACTCGAGCGCTCTTGGCCTATTAACCTACCCTGTTCTCTGCCCAGGAGTTACACTAGTTCGAAACGTTGATAGGATGTGGTCGGGCCTGCGAAGTGATTGAACGGCCCAACCAGGACCGACTTGGGGCCCTGTACACAACTTCCGAGTCTGAATGGTGAAACACGACCGGATTCTCTATTGTGGTGACCAAATCAGTTAGGCGACTGCCTTGGGCTAGAGTCGTTGAAGGTTAACGTCCGTGGCCGACTCCCTCGATGGGCTTCCGCTTGAAAGTTGCCGAGGTGCCTTTTTACGTGCACATGGCGGTAAGTGGCGGGAGCATGTGTGACGAAGTACACCCCTGCAGGGTAATTCATCTATTCGAATAGCCGCATCCGCGGATATGGATTACTTGGAGACTTGCATTGTTCATAGACAACTTTAAGTGGATACTCTAAAATGCACCAAACAAGTGTGAGTGTTATGGATGGCTTCTCATAGGAAGACGAGAGAGGATCCATAGTGGTGTATTGAGATGGTGAACATGTGGACTCGTGTGTGCTCTATCATAGGGGGAAGAGAGAGTAGTGATATGTAGGATACTTTGTCATAGTCTAGGATAGAAAAATGTCAAAGCTGGCATTCTAAAGTAAACCCCACAACACCGTTCTTTGATACATGATGCATATGTAGATAGTTCTGATGTAAGACTTGCTGAGTACCTTCGTACTCACTATTGCTTGTTTACATATTTGCAGAGATAGACGTTGTCCAGTTATGTTTCTACCGACGTTGACATCGATCCATTAGCCTAGTAACCCAGACAAAGGTCTTGCTCCTATGGTAGGGTAGTTGTAGCTTTTCAGGCTGTTCATGCTGCTTTTGTAGATGTTTATACTCAAACATGTAACTTCCGCTTGTTGGTTGTATGCTCTGACTATTGGGTCATAAGACCCCTTGTGGTTGTAACATTATACTATGTTGGCTCCTTGGATCCTCCTAAATAAATGTTATGTTGTAGAGTTTTGTTGTGATGCCATGTTGTGTCTACGCATATCATGCATAGTGCGTGTATGATTGAAATGCATTGGTATGCGTGGGATTCGACACCTAGTTGTGTGCCTTTAGTAGTCCTCTTTATGAGGAAATGCATCTTTGTGCTTCCACCGAGACTTGGTAGCTTTCTACTGCTCCGGACACATTGATTGACCGACATGTATCCTTCTTTGCATCTATGTCTGTCCCTTCGGGGAAATGTCTCGCAGTATAATGGACTCCCTTTAGCCTGCTACAACTTGTCTACGTGCAGTGATGACATTTATATCCCACAGCGTAATGGAGTCCCTGTAGCTTGCTATGACTTGTTTACGGACGCTGATGACCGACACTTGCATTGCTGGGTTACGTATGCCTGTCCCTGTACGATTGTGCCGCTTGGGTCTATAACTAGTCATGTTGACCCGAGTTCTTTTATGTGTGAATGCTAGCGACATGTTCATATCCGTGAGCCAAAAGGCGCAAATGGACCTGTCCAAGGTAAGGCGGTAGCCGTTGGTTACCGTGCGTGAGGACGCAAAGTGGTGTGACGTCTTATAGGCTGGATTCATATGTCTTAGGATCGGGGTCCCGACAGCGTTGGTATTAGAGCTGAACTGTTTGTAGGTTTACGAAGCCAAACTGGTCAATGTTGAGTCTAGTAATGCTCTAGTTATATAAGGGAATTGATTGTGGAAGGGAACGTAAGGCTCTTTTAACTCCTTTCCT
Organism: Hordeum marinum; assembly: GCA_022496015.1. Lineage (NCBI taxonomy): Eukaryota > Viridiplantae > Streptophyta > Magnoliopsida > Poales > Poaceae > Hordeum > Hordeum marinum. The sequence continues at coordinate 374,610,091 of CM039673.1, forward strand.
CTAGTGACTCTATTCTTGGTCACCCCTTCTCTTTCTATGAGGATTAAGAACTAGACTTCTTACCTATCTTCTAGGATGACGAGTTACTAGGCCACAGACTCATAGAATGGTTGTTTGACAAGTCATGTTCCATCAGAATTGTGAGAAGTGATGCCCATGTTCTCTCTATGCCTTGAACCATGATGTTAAGGTGTTATGCTGGCCAAATCTTGTGTAGGTAGCCTCATGTTTCATGCCCATACAGCCGTTATGTTGTTCGAGTTCTCCTAGGAGTCATTGTGTTTTAGTGTTCTTCCTTGATTCTGAACCCTGGGTTTTTTCCTTCAGGATGCCGCAAGTTAATGGGAGATCTGCTAGTCGTAGTCAGAACCATGGAGATCGTAGGGATGAAGAAGATCCTCCCAACCCGCCTTTGTTGACGGAGGTTATGCTAGAAGTTGAGAGGAACAAGTGTGCCACCAACCGTCTGTTGGAGCACATCGAGCATAATATAGCCCATCGTCCCAATGAGCTAGTATAAATCAGAGACTTCATCAAGTTGCAACCGCCCACCTTCCATCACTCCATTGAGCCACTAGAAACAGATGATTGGCTCCGAAGTATCAACAACAAGCTGCGCTATGCAAACGTGGCTGAAGGAGACAAGGTCACTTATGTTGCATATCACCTTGAAGGTTCCGCCAGCCTGAGGTGGGAGAATATCGAGGCCATGCGTCCTGCAGGCCAAGCTACTTCATGGAAGGAATTTTTTGAAGATTTTCATGAGCATCATATTCCAAAGGCCCTGATAGATCGTAAGCAAGAAGAGTTCTGCAATCTGACCCAAGGCAAGATGGATGTGGATGCCTATAGCCATGAATTTGGATGCCTCACGCCTTATGCACCTTTAGAAGTATCCACAGATGCCAAGAAGCAAGCAAGGTTCCGGAAAGGTCTCGACCCAGAGCTACATCGTGATCTCAATTTGTATCAGTTTGCTACCTTCTAGGTTCTAGTGAACAAAGCCATTCAAGAATAAATTGGTCAGATAACCTATGAGGAATCTCGCAAGCGCAACTGTGATTTTGGGTCATCATCAGTCTCTATATCTCAAAGGCATAGAATATGGATTCCGAACACCGCTCTTCCTCCGGATATACACCGAGGCCATCCTATTGTTGGAAATATGCCCTAGAGGCAATAATAAATTAGTTATTATCATATTTACTTGTTCATGATAATCATTTATTATCCATGATATAATTGTATTGATCGGAAACTCAGATACATGTGTGGATACATAGACAACACCATGTCCCTAGTATGCCTCTAATAGACTAGCTCGTTGATCAAAGATGGTTAAGGTTTCCTAGCCATGGACATGATATGTCATTTGATAACGGGATCACATCATTAGGAGAACGATGTGATGGACAAGACCCAAACTATAAACGTAGCATATGATCATGTTAGTTTATTGCTACAGTTTTCTGCATGTCAAGTATCTGTTCCTATGACCATGAGATCATCCAACTCACTGGCACCCGAGGAGTACCTTGCGTGTATTAAACATCGCAACATAACTGGGTGACTATAAAGGTGCTCTACAGGTATCTCTGAGGGTGTCCGTTCAGTTGGCATGGATCAAGAGTGGGATTTGTTACTCCGTGTGACGGAGAGGTATCTTGGGGCCCACTCGGTAATACAACATCACAACAAGCCTTGCAAGCAATGTGACTAAAGTGTTAGCCACGGGATCTTGTATTACGTAACGAGTAAAGAGACTTGCCGATAATGAGATTGAACTAGGTATGGAGATACCGACGATCGAATCTCGGGGAAGTAACATACCAAAAAACAAAGGGAACAACATACGTGATTAACTGAATCCTTGACATAGAGGTTCAACCGATAAAGATCTTCGTAGAATATGTAGGAACCAATATGGGCATCCAGGTCCTGCTATTGGTTATTGACCGTAGAGGTGTCTTGGTCATGTTTACATAGTTCTCGAACCCACAGGGTCTGCACACTTAAGGTTCGGTGATGTTTCGGTAGTATAGAGTTATGTATGGTGGTGACCTAAGGTTGTTCGGAGTCACGGATGTGATCCTGGACATCATGAGGATCTCTGGAATGGTCCGGAGGTAAAGATTGCTATATAGGAAGTCCTGTTTTTGTCACCGGAAAAGTTTCGGGCTCATCGGTAGTGTACCAGGAGTGCCGGGAGGGTGCCTGGGGACCATCTGGAGGGGTGTCTCGACCCAAAGGATCTCATGGGCTGTGGAAGGAGTCAAACCAGCCCCTGGTGGGCTGGACTAAGCCCCCACTAAGCCCATGCGGCTAGGGGTGGGAAAAACCCAAAAGGTTGATAGGTGGAAAGAGTTTCCAAGTGGAAAGGAGGAATCCTACTCCTAATAGGATTTGAGTACGACTCCTCCACCTCCAATTTCGACCAAACCTTGAGGGTTTGAGGCTGACTCCTCCCCTCCCTCCCTCCTATATATACTAAAGGATTGAGAGGGGAAACCTAACCCTAATAGCCACGTGATACCCTCTCCTCTAGATCGTAGTATGTCCTCTAGATAGTTTCAACGGTGCTTACGCGAAGCCTTACTGGAATTGCTCCACCACCATCGCCGCCACACCGTCGCGCTACCGGAGAACTCATCTACCCCTCCGCTCCCTCTTGTTGGATCAAGAAGGCAGAGATCATCATCGAGCTGTACGTGTGTTGAATGCGGAGGTGTCGTCCGTTCGGCGCTAGATCGGAAGGACCATGATCAAGATTGCGAGACGATTCGTGATTTGATCGCGGGACGGATCATGATGAGATTGCGGGACGGATCGTGATGAGATTGCGGGACGGATCGTGATGGGATCATGGGATGCTCAGCGATTTGGATCACAAAGATGTTCGACTACATCAACCACGTTTTTAACGCTTCCCTCTTAGCGATCTACAAGGGTATGTAGATCCACTCTCCCTCTCGTAGATGCTCATCACCATGGATAGATCTTGAGTGTGCATAGGAAATTTTTTGTTTCCCTTGCAACGTTCCCCAACACCTATGTGGCACCTCGCCTGTCGGTGCCTTGTGTTCCCCAGAAGAACCTCATCAACTCAGATACACGTCCAATTCATGGGGCATGCTTCAAGTGCAGTCAGCTTGGACATTATTCGAAGAGTTTCCCTTTGCGAGCAAATGTTCCATCCTCTTCAAGCAATGTTTCTGTTCATGGCAAGACCCAAATCAATAAGTTGAATGCCTAGTCAGTTGTTTATACTCGTGGATGTGTTCACCATGTAACTACAAAAGAAGCTGAAGATGATGCTAATGTCGTGCTTAAGACGCTCCTTGTCAATTCTCATCCAGCTTCAGTTCTATTTGACTCTTGAGCATCTCACTCTTTCATTTCTGAAAGGTATGCCATGTAGCGTGATATGTCTTTTGATATTATGCCAACTCCTTTGGAAGTTAAAACTCCAGGTTCTAGATGGCAAACTACTAAAGTAAGCCATGGAAATCAAATCCTTGTTGATGGTTTAGTATTCCTTGCTTCTTTGACAGCTCTCAAGTGTTCGGACATCAATGTAATTTTGGGGATGGACTGGATGACAACTCATAATGCCAAAATCGATTATTTCACTAGGTCTGTTCAGCTTACCCATCCTTCTGGCTAGATAGTCAAGGTCCAAACCCGCATTCCAGAGGGCATAATTTATTCCCTCAATGCCAATCCTCTTCCAGACCTTAAAACATCCTGGTAGTCTGTGACTTTTTAGATGTTTTCCCAGAAGAATTGCTAGGTGTTCCATCTGACAGAGATGTAGAGTTTGTCATAGAACTTATTCCAAGAACCGCTCCAACTGCTAGAAGGCCCTATAAGATGTCTCCCCAAGAGCTAGCTAATATTAAGATCCAACTCGATGAGTCTTTGAAGAAAGGTTTCATCCATCCTAGTTCTTCTCCATGGGCTTGTCCTATTCTCTTCATAAAGAAGAAGGATGGTACGGACTAGATGGTTGTTGATTATCGGCCGGTTAATCTGGTCACGATAAAGAATAAATATCCACTCCCCAGGATCAACAATCTATATGATCAGCTTGCTGGATCCGCAGTATTCTCCAAGATGGATTTGAGATTAGGTTATCATCAAATCACAATCAGGAACGGGGACATTCCAAAGATGGCTTTTATCACTCGTTATGGCCAATATGAGTACACCGTCATGTCCTTCGGTCTAACCAATGCCCCATCCACCTTTTCCTGCTTAATGAATTCGATCTTCATGGTGTATCTGGACATTTTGTCGTGGTTTACCTCGATGATATGCCCATATACTCGAAGAACGAATAAGAACATGATGAGCATCTTAGGCTGGTATTGATGAAACTCCGAGAGCACCGCCTTTACGGCAAATTCTCCAAGTGCAAATTCTGGTTACCAGAAGTGACCTATCTAGTTCACGTAATCTCTGTGAAAGGTATTGCTGTCAATCCCGAGAGAGTTCAAGTTGTCCTTGACTAGACTCAACCTGAATCGGTGAAGCAAGTTAGGAGTTTCCTTGGCTTAGCAAGCTATTGCCGCCACTTCATTGAGAACTTCTCCAAAGTTGCCAAACCTTTAACTGAACTCCTCAAGAAAAATAAGAAGTTCGAGTGGACTCCCAAGTGTGAGGAAAGTTTTTAAGAGTTGAAATGACAATTCACTACTGCCCCGGTACTTGTACCCCCGGATTTCACAAAGGAGTTTGTTACCTACTATGATGCTTCGCGACAAGGTCTAGGTTGCATTCTTATGCAAGATCATTATGTGATTTCCTACGCATCTCGATAGCTATGTCCACATGAGGAGAATTATCCAACACACGATCTGGAACTTGCCGCAGTAGTTCATGCACTTGTCACTTGGCGACATTACCTTCTAGGCAATCATTGAGAAATATATAGTGATCATCAGAGTCTCAAATATATATTCACCCAACCAGGTTTGAATCTCAAGCAAAGAAGATGGACTGAGTTGATTACGACTATGACTTAGGAATATCTTACACCCCAGGCAAAGCCAATGTCATGGCTGATGCACGAAGTCGTAAATCCTATTGTAACATTCTCATGTTGCTACAAAGTCAACCACTTCTCCATGAGGAATTTCGTAAGTTAAATCTTCACATTGTTCCTCGAGGATCCCTTTCTACCTTGGTGGCGAAACCAACTCTTGAGGATCAGATCGTAGCTCCCCAGAAGCAGGATACGGGAATTTCCCGTATCAAGAGAAACATTGCCAAGGGAGTTGATCATTCCTTTTTGGTAAATGATCAAGATGTTGTATTCTTTGAGGACTGCTTGGTGGTTCCCAAGAAGCAGCAACATCGAGAGTAGATCCTTAAGGAAGCTCATGAATCTCCTCTCACGATTTATCCCCGTAGTACCAAGATGTATCACGACCTATGCCAGAGGTTCTGGTGGACCCGGATGAAGAGAGAAATCACTCGTTTCGTTGCTAATTGCGATGTTGTCGTCACGTTAAAGAAAAACATCAAAGGCCTGCTGGCACCCTTCAGCCCCTGGCTATTCCAAGTGGAAATGAGAAAAGGTCGCTATGGATTTCATCACCGGCTTTCTAAAGACTAAGAAAGGGAATGATGCCATTTTCGTGGTCATCGATCGCCTTTTGAAAGTTGCTTATTTCCTTCTAGTTCGAGAAAGTATAACTTGTAGTCAGTTAGCAGATCTATATATTTCTTGAATAGTTTCTCTTCATGGTGTTCCTCTAGAAATCAATTCTGATCATGGAAGTCTTCTTACTTCTCGATTTTGGGAAAGTTTCCAGAATGCTATGGGAACCCATCTCTCCTTTAGCACAGCTTATCACCCTCAATCAAGTGGTCAAGTAGAAAGAGTCAATCAAATTCTTCAAGATATGCTCAGAGCCTATGTTATCTCATTCAGAATGAATTGGGAGAAATGCCTTCCATTCGCCGAATTTGCTTATAACAACAGCTTCCAGTCTAGTCTAGGCAAAGCTCTTTTCAAAGTTATGTATGGACGAAGATGTCGAACGCCATTAAACTGGTCAAAAACCGATGAAATACAATTCTTTGGACCGGATATGATCCAGGATGCAGAAGAGCAAGTTTGCATCATTGGTGAAAATTTGAAAACCGCCCAATCTCGTCAAAAGATTCAATATGACCGTGATCATGAGGAAGTAAGTTATGAAGTTGACGAGAAGGCTTACCTCCGGGTTCACCTCTTAAGGGTACCCATCGTTTTGGTATCAAAGGCAAATTGGCTCCTCGTTACATTGGTCCTTTTCGCATTCTCGCTAAACGAGGAGAGGTTGCCTACCAATTGGAACTACCTCCGCAACTTTCCAAAGTTCATGATGTGTTCCATGTTTCTCAACTCAGGCGTTGATTCAAGGATCCTATCCGCAAAGTAGACCACAAAATGCTTGATCTTCAAGATGATATCTCATATCGAGAATATCATGTTCGTATTTTTGATGAAACCGAGCGCATCACTCGACGTAGCAGCATCAAGTTTCTCAAGGTTCAATGGTCTCACCATTCCGAGGATGAAGCAACCTGGGAGCGCGAAGATCGTCTTCGGCTTGAGTACCCTGCACTATTCCTGACTACTCCTGAATCTCGGGACGAGATTCTTGTTTAGTGGGGGTGAGTTGTCACATCCCTAGTTTTCTAATGCTTGCCAATGCATTCATGCATGCATTTAAATATCAAAAGAAAATGAATTGAGGAGATGGTCAAGCCTCATAAATCATTTTTGCCAAAATAAGCATTATAATTTTTTTTGCTTCAAACAGATCCAAGAAAATGTCCCTAGTGTTGTGATAAAATATTGGCATGATGTGAAAATGTCAATCAATATTTTTGGATCAATGAAACATTCTATCTTGGGAATTCTGAATTAATAAAACAATAATTGCATTGCACTTATATTTATTATATATAAAATATAAGTTCAATAATTCTAAAACTTTTTGTATGGCACTAGTTATTTATATCTAGCTCACATGACAATTTTTAGGATTTAAAAAAATGGCTAGCTATTTTATTTGGAGCCAAAAAAATGTCAGAAAAAAAATAAAAAAACCAATAAGAAGAAAAGAAGGCAGAGGCCTCACCTGCCCACTTACCTGGCCCAAGTGGGAGGCCCAGCCTGCAGGGGCAACACTGTCTTCTTCCTCCTGCCACGAGGAGAAGCAGCTACGTGTCGGCCATGCCGCAGCGGTGCCACCTCCTGCCTTCCTCGTGGACCACCTCTGGCCAGCGCGACGCTCTAGACGACCTCGTCGACACCGTCTGGAACCTTCCCCCCTCTCATTCTGCCCTCCCCATCTCCTCTAGTTCTCTCACTCCCAGAAGCTGTCATCGTCACCTGCAACCACCATGGCCACTAGCCTCTCCTCACCGTCCCGAGCTGCCTAGGAGCACCGCCACCTCGTGTTCGTCCTCCTTGTCAAAGAAATCAAGCCCGGAAGGCCTCCGACTCGCCATCGTTGCCATTTCTGTCGCCAGCCATCGAAGGCAGTCATCGCCGATTCATGACCACCAACACATCTCCGAGCCCACCGAGTGTCCCCGCCGACTCCCCATGAGCTCGTCGTCCCTCTCCCCTCTCCCTATGGTCTTCCCCTCTCTCTAGCCGACCTTCCCATCGAGGCCATATGGGAGCCACCGCGGATGAGCTCTCCGGCAAGCCCTCCAGCGACCCTGAGCCTTCTAGCCAGCCCCACTCGTTGTGGTCAAGCATGGGCTACCACCCAGCCTCCTCAGCGCACCAAACCGCCACCGTCAGCGCAGTTCCGGCGAGCCCCGTCGCGGTTCTAGTCGCCACTGGACCCGCTCTGATGGGCGCTGACGTGCCCGGCCATTAGGGCCCAATCCCTCTGCTAACCCAACCATTAGCAAATGTACAGTGAGCCCCAAGGGCGGGTCAAACCCCGGTCAGTGTGGTATTAGCCCTGGGTCATTGACCAGTGGACCTCACTAGTCAAGTTTGACCTGGGCTGGCGCTGTTGACCCACTGACGCCAGCATGATGTAATGCTGGCGTAGTAATTTCATTTCTATAATAAAAATATTCCATAAATTAGTATAAACTTCAAAAAATTCATAGAAAATAGTCCTTAAGTCAGATTAAAATAATTTATATATATAAATTTATATGAAAAATCCAATGAATCTGATGGTGGCATTTTCATGCATGTTAGAGCAAACTTGGAAATTTTGTTCAAAACACATTATGTACCCTCACATATGGAGTTGAATTTGAACCTTGGATTCAAACCATCTTCATTTAACATGTTGATAGATGCATTAGCTCAAACTAGCAACATATTGCCATGGCATTATCATGCATCATTGTGAAGCATTTCCCTTACTTAATTTGTACCTTGTTTGATCTTGTCGATAGACTTGCGAGACGTAGTTATCGACGACATCGAAGAACAGTTGAGTTCTTCTGATAAACAGGCAAGCAACCTCCCTTGAGCATATTTGATACAATCCCACTCTGTCGCTCTTGGTCTCACTTCAATGAATTAGGACAATGCGTTTCAATTGCTACTTGTGTTGCATTAGATGAACCCACTCCTTTGCATGACCTATCATTGTTACAGTAAATAGCTAAACCAAGCAACCTAGCATACCTGGTAGATGCTTGAGCCATGTTGTGCTATAACCCTGTTATGCTTGCTATGCCTAGAGTTGTCTCAGGTCTGATTCATTTGGGTGATGAACCGGAGTGAAATGGATGTGTCCGAATGATCAGGGTTAAGTGTTGAACCTGTTTTGGTAAAGGTAGCGATGAGAGGCCATGTAGGAGTACATGGTGGGTTGTCTCATTGAAGCCGCTCATAGGAACTGAGTTCCGTGTTTGTGTTCCAAGACTAGCTACTGCCGCACATTGGGCTCCGGTAAGTCAAGCTCTCTCGGCCTATTAACCTACCCTATTTTCTACCCAGGAGTTGCACTAGTTTGAAATATTGATAGGATGTGGTAGGGGCCTGCGAAGTGATTGAATGGCCCAACCAGGACCGACTTAGGGCCCTGTACACAACTTTTGAGTCCGAATCGTGAAACACGGCCAGATTCTCGATTGTGGTGACCAACTCAGTTAGGCGACTGCCTTGGGCTAGAGTCATTGAAGGTTAACGTTCATGACCAACTCCCTCATTGGGCTTCCGCTTGAAGGTTGCCGAGGTGCCTTTTTACGTGCATATGGCGGTAAGTGGTGGGAGCATGAGTGACGAAGTACACCCCCGCAGGGTAATTTTGTCTATTCGAATTTCCACGTCCGTGGATATGGACTACTTGGAGACTTGCATTGTTCATAGACAACTTTAAGTGGATACTCTAAAATGCACCAAACAAGTGTGAGTGCTATGGATGGCTTCTCGTAGGAAGACTAGAGAGGATCCATATTGGTGTATTGAGATGGTGAACATGTGGACTCGTGTGTGCTCTCTCGTAGGGAGACAAGAGAGTAGTGATACGTTGGATACTTTGTCGTAGTCTAGGATATCCAAAGGTCAAAGCCGTTATTCTGTAGTAAATCCCACAACACCATTCTTTGATACATGATGCATATGTAGATAGTTTTGATGTAAGACTTGCTGAGTAGCTTCATACTCACTGTTGCTTATTTAGATTTTTGCAGAGATAAACGTTGTTCAGTTATGTTTCTTCTGACGTTGACATCAACGGATTAGCCTAGTAACCCAGACAGAGGTCTGGCTCCTATGGTAGGGTCGTTGTAGCTTTTCTGGATCTTCCAGCTACGTTTGTAGATGTCTGTACTCAGACATGTAACTTCCGCTTGTTGTTTGTATGCCCTGAATGTTGGGCCATGTGACCCCTTCTGCTTGTAACATTGAACTATGTTGGATCCTCGGAGCCTCCTAAATAAATGTTTCGTTGTAGAATTTTGTTTGATGCCATGTTGTATATACGCATATCGTGCATAGTGCGTGTATGATTGAAATGCATTGGTATGAGTGGGATTCGACACCTAGTTGTGTGCCTTTAGTAGCCTTGTTTACAAGGAAATGCCTCTTTGTGCTTCCACCGAGCCTTGGTAGCTTGCTACTGCTCCGAACACATTGATTGACCGGCATGTATCCTTCTTTGCTGTTGTGTCTGTCCCTTCGGGGAAATGTCTCGCAGTGTAATGGAGTACCTTTAGCCTGCTACGACTTGTCTACCTGTAGTGATGACATTTATGTCCCACGGCGTAATGGAGTCCCTGTAGTTTGCTATGACTTGTCTACGCACGCTGATGAACGACACTTGGATTGCTGGGTTACGTATGCCTGTCCTCGTACGGTTGTGCCACTTGGGTCTATAACTAGTCATGTCGACCCTGGTTCTTTGATGTGTGAATGCTAGCGACATGTTCATATCTGTGAGCCAAAAGGCGCAAACGGTCCAGGCCAAGGTAAGGCGGCAGCCGTGGGTTACCGTGTGTGAGGCCTCAAAGTGGTGTGACGTGTTACAGGCTGGATTCATATGTTATAGGATCGGGGCCCCGACAGAGAGAGAGAGAGAGAGAGAGAGAGAGAGAAATCCAATATCAGAGTGGCTCCTTCCTTCTAGGAGCCATGTCGGCCATGGACAAGAGGATAAACTCTTCCTCTCATCTAGGGGGAGGCCAATAAAGAAGAAGAAGGAGGGGGATCTCCCCCCTCTCTCCCGGTGGTGCCGGAGTGCCGCAGAGAGAACCATCCTCATAGTGGTCTACACTAACAACTTCGCCACCGTCAACAAAAAATGTTTCCCTCTCTATGCAGTGGTGTAACACCTCTTCTACCCATTGTAATATCTACTTAAAATGGTGTTTAGTGCTACATATTATTATCCAATGATGTGTCTCCCTCCTATGATGCTCGGGTAGATTCGTTTTGTCCTATGGGTTGATTGATGACCATGATTGGTTTGAGTTGTACATTTTATTTTGGTGCTTTCCTATGGGTTCTTCTGTGTCGTGCAAGCATGTTAGATTACCATTGTAGGGTGTCGCAATGTGTTAATAATTTTCTTATAGTGGGATACTTGAGTGATGGAAATACAAACCCGAGTAAGGGGGTTGTTGCATATGGGAGTAAAGAGGACTTGTTACTTAATGCTATGGTTGGGTTTTCCCTTAATGATCTTTAGTAGTTGCGGATGCTTGCTAGAGTTCCAAGCATAAGTGTATACGATCCACGTATGGAAATTATGTTACCTCATGCCTCTCCATTGTATAAAATTGCAGTAATGATTACCGTTCTACTTACCAATTGCCTAGGGACAAATCCTTCTCTTTTGTTACAAAAAGCTTTATGTCGGATTTTGGGCTCCGCAAAGCCCTTAAGGTTCGAATACATGGGCGTGTGCGAAGGTTCCCTATGGCCTCACCCAACCTAGCTCGCTACTTGATGGTTACGACGGCAAAATCGCTTGGTGACGGGAAGAAGATGAACGCGGCAGTTTACCCAGGTTCGTGCCGCTATAAAGCGTAACACCCTACTCCTGCTTTGGTGGATTGCCTCTCGTGGATGTTTCGGTGGATGGAATGGTACAATGGGCTTGAGCCTCGCGTGGGCGCTCAAGAGGTGTTCTTGGCTCTTTGCCTTGGGGTGGTGCGTCGAGCGGCTAAGTGTTCGATCAGATCCCCTCAACGGTGCGGCCTAACTTCTATATATAGCGGTGGCCCGGGTCCTCTTCCCTTATCACAATGGTAGGAAGGGATCCCACAACGGCCAATTTTGAAGGGGGCAAGAGTACATACGCGCCCTGTCCAAAGGTGGTATTCGCCTGCAAAGTAGCTGTTGGTGATGTAGTGTTGGGCTCGGCGATGACATCTGTCCTGCGGGGCTTGCAGTCATGGTCTTGTTGCACTGGAAAGGAAACCTTTGGGCGGCACTTTGGGAATCCGCATACATCCTTGCTCCCTTTGCACGAAAGAGGAAACTGTGCTCGCATGTCCTTCCTTGCGTCACATTTGACTCCTGAGGCCGGGCTCTGCATAGAGATCTCCGCCTCTCAGCAGGGGGGCCTAAGGAGGCCCATCCTTGCTGACCTTGCTGTCGTTCTTCCTCGCGAGCCCAGGGTCATCGTGAGGGCCTTGTCTTGACTAGCGTCATGCTAGGCCATGCCTGGCCGACAAAGTGGGCCACGTCCTAGGCCGCAGGTAGGCAGGACTAGGTACCCCCGTTCCCAGAACACCAACAGTAGCCCCCGGGCCCAAGGCACACTTGAGCTAGCTTTGGAGCGAAGCTTTGAGGACGGTCCGAAGCGTCGCGGGCCCCAAACGCCCGCGGGCCAGGCTTTGCACGTGTTAGACGCTTGCGCGGCGATGCTCCCGCTCCCCGAAGGTGTCAGGAATCGTCATAAGTCAAACTGATGCGACGCCTGCACACAATGCCGACCATCATTACCTTCCCTTGAATGCTGCTGCCGCCTATGCCTTCCCTCCTCAGGCCACGCGGATGTGACTCTTCATAGGCCGCACGCCTCTCGGGATGCGAGGGGGCGTCGGTTGGCCCCTGGCTGTTTGATACGTCTCCAACGTATCTATAATTTTGATTGTTCCATGCTATTATATTACCAATCTTGGATGTTTTATAATCATTTTATAGTCATTATATATCATTTTTTGGTAGTAACCTATTGACATAGTGCCAAGTGCCAGTTGCTATTTTTTCCATGTTTTTTACATCGCAGAAAATCAATACCAGACGAAGTCCAAATGCCACGAAACTTCAAGATGATTTTTTATGGGCCAGAAGGAACACAACGGGCCCTAGCTGCGCCTGGGGTGCCCCGAGGGGGGCACAACCTACCAGGGCGCACCAGGAGGCCCAGGCGTGCCCTGGTGGGTTGTGCCCACCTCGTGTGCCCCCCGGACCGCCTATTTTCTCTATAAATACCCCAATATTCCACAAACCCTAAGGAGAGAGACGAAATATTCATCCAGCCGCCACAGAGTTTCGAACCACCAGATCCAATCTAGACACCATCTCGGATGGGGTTCACCACCTCCATTGGTGCCTCTCCGATGGGGCGTGAGTAGTTCTTTGTAGACCTTCGGGTCTGTAGTTAGTAGCTAGATGGCTTTCTCTCTCTCTCGCGCTAAATTCTCAATACAATGGTCTCTTGGAGATCCATATGATGTAACTCTTTTTGCGATGTGTTTGTTAGGATCGATGAACTTTGAGTTTATGATCAGATCTATCTTTTGTTGGGGAACATTGCATGGGAAACAAAAAAATTCCTACGCACACGCAAGATCTATCCATGGTGATGAACATCTACGAGAGGGAGAGTGGATCTACATACCCTTGTAGATCGCTAAGCGGGAAGCGTTAAGAAACGCGGTTGGTGTAGTCGAACGTCTTTGCGATCCAAATCGCCGAGCGTCCCATGATCCAATCACGATCCGTCTTGCGATCTCATCACGATTCATCCCGCGATCTTGATCATGGTCCTTCTGATCTAGTACCGAACGGACGACACCTCCGCGTTCAACACACGTACAACTCGATGACGATCTCCGCCTTCTTGATCAAGCAAGAGGGAGCGGAGAGGTAGATGAGTTCTCCGGCAATGTGACAGCGCTGCGGCGATGGTGGTGGAGCAATTCTGGCAGGGCTTCGCCTAAGTGCTGCAAAAAACTGATCTAGAGGAGAAACTATGCACTAGAGGAACGGGTAGCACATGGCTGAAAATCATCTGCAAAAAACCCTAAAACCTCTAGTATATATAAGTGGAAGAGAGTAGGAGGCTTGGACCTCAAGAGGCCAGCCCTTGGCTTTGGCCGAATCAAGAAGGAGACGAGGGATCCTCCTCCAATCCTAGTAGGACTAGGACTCCTCCTTATTTTGGTCTTTTTGCCTTTTTCCACCTTTTTCTCTTCGGGATCTTCTTCCCGGTCGCATGGCCTTGTGTGGGACTTCCTCCAGCCAACTAAGGGCTGGTATTCACTCTCCCACAGCCCATGTAGACTCTTGGGTCGAAATACCTCTCCCGATGGTCTCCCGATACACTACCAGCACTCCCGGTACACTACCGATGAGCCCGAAACTTTTCCGGCGACCAAAATAGGACTTCCTATATATCAATATTTACCTCCGTACCATTCTGGAGCTCCTCGTGACATCCAGGATCTCATCTGGGACCCCAAAAAACCTTCGGTCACAACCATACATAACTCTATACTACCGAAATGTCACCGCACAATAAGTGTGCAGACCCTGCGGGTTCGAGAACTATGTAGACATGACAGAGACACCTCTACAGTCAATAACCAATAGCGGGACCTGGATGCCCATATTGGTTCCTGCATGTTCTACAAAGATCTTTATCGGTCGAACCTCTATGTCAAGGATTCCGTTAATCCCGTATGATGTTCCCATTGTTCTTCGGTATGCTACTTGCCCGAGATTCGATCGTCGATATCTCCATACCTAGTTCAACCTCCTTACTGGCAAGTCTCTTTACTCGTTCCGTAATACAAGATCCCTTGACTAAAACTTAGTCACTTTTCTTGCAAGGCTTATTGTTATGTTGTATTACCAAATGGGCCCTGAGATACCTCTCCGTCACACGGAGTAACAAATCCCAGTCTTGATCCATGCCAACCCAACAGACACCCTCGGAGATACCTGTAGAGCACCTTTATAGTCACCCAGTTATGTTGTGACGTTTGATACACACAAGGTACTCCTCCGGTGTCAATGAGTTGCATGATCTCATGTTCATGGGAACATATACTTGACCTGCAGAAAACAGTAGCAATAAGCTGACACGATCATATGCTACGTTTGTAGTTTGGGTCTTGTCCATCACATCATTCTCCTAATGATGTGATCCCATTACCAAATGACATCTCATGTCCATGACTAGGAAACCATAGCCATCTTTGATCAACGAGCTAGTCTACTAGAGGCATACTAGGGACATGGAGTTTCCTGATCAATACAATTATAGCATGGATAATAAACGATTATCATGAACAAGGAAATATGATAATAACCAATTTATTATTGCCTCTAGGGCATATTTCTAACAATCTCCCATTTGCACTAGAGTCAATAATCTAGTTCACATCACCATGTGATTCGCATTGTTATGAATCTAACACCCAATGAGTTCTAGGGCTCGATCATGCTTTGCATGTGAGAGAGGTCTTATAGTCAACGAGTCTGCGACATTAAGATCCGTGTGTACCTTGCAAATCTGTATGTCAAATTGTAAACACTGCTACAACACTCCAGTTGGAGCTATTGCAAATGTCTGCTCTACTATTCGTATCCGGATTTCTCCTAAGAGTCATTCGGATTGGTGTCAAAGCTTGCATCGACGTAACTCTTTACGAGGAACTCTTTCTCACCTCCATAATCGAGAAACATTTCCTTAGTCTTTTTATTCACTAAGGTTAATCTTGACCGTTGTCCAATGATCCACTCCTGGATCACTCTTGTACCCCTTGACGGACTCATGGCAAGGCACGGTGCGGTACACAACATGGCATACTATACAGAGCCTATGGCTAAGGCATAGGGGACGACATTCGTGCTTTCTCTTTCTTCTGACGTTGTCGAGCTTTGAGTCTCACTCAATTTCACACCTTACAAATCAGGCGAGAACTCTTTCTCTGACTGATCCATTTTGAACCCTTTCAAAATCTTGTCAAGGTATGTACTCATTGAAAGTCTCATCAAGCATCTTGATCTATCTCTATACATCTTAATGCTCAACAATTAGGTAGCTTTATCCAGGTCTTCCTTTGAAAAACTCTTTTCAAAAAACCGTTTATGCTTTCCAGAAATTCTACATCATTTCCGATCAACAATATGTCAACCACATATTCTTACCAGAAACTCTATAGTGCTCCCACTCACTTTATTGTAAATACAAGTTTCTCATAAACTTTGTATCGACTCAAAAACTTTGATCACCGCATCAAAGCATATATTCCAACTCCGAGATACTCGCTCCAGCCCATAGAAGGATTGCTGGAGCTCGCACACCTCTTAGCATCCTTAGGACTGACAAAACCTTCTGGCTGTATCACATACAACCTTTCCTCAAGTAAACCATTAAGGAAAAGATGTTTTGACATCCATCTGCCATTTTTCATAATTAAAAGATGCAACAACTGCTAACATAATTCCAACAGACTTTAGCATCGCTACGAGTGAGAAAGTCTCATCGTAGTCAACTCCTTGAACTTGTCAGAAACTTCTTTTGCGACAAGTCGAGCTTTATAAATGGTGACATTTACCATCAGCATCTGTCTTCATCTCAAAGGTCAATTTGTACTCGACGACCTGCCATCCAACGAGCAAGTCTACCAAAGTCTATACTTGGTTTTCATACATGGATCCTATCTTGGATTTCATGGCCTCTAACCATTTGTTGGAATCCAGGTCCATCATCGCTTCTCCATAGCTCTTAGGTTCATCATTGTCTAACAACATGACCTCTAAGACATGGTTGTTGTACCACTCAAGAGTAGTACACGTCCTTGTCGACCTACGAGGTTTGATAGTAACTTGATCTAAAGCTTCATGAGCATCATCATTTACTTGCTCTTCAACTGTCATAGATTCCACAGAAACATCTTTCTGCGTTGCGCTACTCTCTAGTTGAAGCAAAGGTTTAACAACCTCATCAAGTTCTATCTTCCTCCCACTCAATTCTTTCGAGAGAAACTTTTTCTCGAGAAAGGACCCAGTTTAGTAACAAACACTTTGTACTCGGATCTGAGATAGAAGGTATACCCAACTGTTATTAGGGTGTTTCTATGAAGATGCATTTGTCCTCTTTGGGTTCAATCTCCTTAGGCGAAAAACCCTTTTTCACATAAGCGTCGCTGCCCCAAACATTAAGAAATGATAGCTTATGTTTCTATCAAACCATTTTTCATACGGTGTCATCTCAATGGATTTTAGATGGTGCCCCTTTTGAAAGTGAATGTAGTGGTCTCTAATGCATAACCCCAAAACGATAGTGGCAAATCGATAAGAGACATCATAGTTCGTACCATATGCAACAAAGCACGACTACGACATTCGGACACACCATCACAGTATGGTGTTCCAGGTGGCATGAGGTGTGAAACAACTTTTCACATTGTCTTAAGTTGTACACCAAACTCGTAACTCAGATATTCACCTCCACAATCATATTGTAGACATTTTATCTTCTCATCACGATGATCTCATACTTCACTCTGATTCTGTTTGGACTTTTCAAACGATTTAGACTTGTGTTTCATTAAGTAAATATACACTATATCTACTCAAATCATAAGTGAAGGTAAGAAAATAATGATATCCACCGCACACTACAAGACTCATTGGATTGCATACATCAACATGTATTATTTCCAATAAATCACTTGCCTGCTCCATCAAACCGGAAGACGGGGTCCTTTAGTCATCTTGCCCGAGAGGCATGGTTCGCATGTCTCAACCAATTCGAAATCGAATGAGTCCAAAGATCCATGAGCATGGTGTTTCATCATGCGATTTATACCAATATGACATTTAGCGGCAGTGCCACAAATATGTGGTATTATCATTACAAACTTTTTATCTTTTGGCATCAATGTTATGAACATGTGTATTACTACGATCAAGATTCAACAAACCATTCTCACTGGGTGCATGACCATTTAAGGTATTATTCATGTAAACAGAATAACCATTATTCTCTAACTTAAATGAATAACCATGTTGCAATAAACACGATCTTATCACGTTCATGCTCAACGCAAAACACCAAATAACATTTATTTAGGTTTGTTACTAATCTCGAAGGTCGAGAGAGCATGCGATGTTGATCACATCAACCTTGGAAACATTTCCAACACACATCGTCACCTCACCCTTAGCTATTTCTCTGTTTTTTCTGTAGCTTTTATTTTGAGTTACTAATATTTGGCAACCGAACCGGTATCCAATACCCAGGTGCTACTAGGAGTACTAGCAAGGTACACATCAATAACACATATATCAAATACACTTCTGTCGACGTTGCCAACCTTCTTATCTACCAAGTATCTAGGGTTGCTCCACTTCAGTGACCGCTCACCTCATAATACATGCAGTTAGTCTCGGGTTTGGGTTCAACTCTGGGCTGCTTCACTGGAGCATTAACTGACTTGCCATCCATGAAGTTTCCCTCCTTGCACTTGCCCTTCTCAAAACCAGTGGTTTTACTAACCATCAACATTTGATTCTCCTTGATTTCTACCTTCGCAGTGTCAAACATCGCAAACGGCTCAGGGATCATCATTTCCATTCCTGGCATAATTATAGTTACTCATCAAGTTCTAGTAGCTTAGTGACAGTGACTTGGAGAACTATATCAATCACTATCTTATCTGGAAGATCAACTCCCACTCGATTCAAGCGATTGTAGCACCTAGGCAATCTGAGCACATGCTCAACGATTGAGCTATTCTCTTTCATCTTGCAGGCAAAGAATCTTGTCGGAGATCTCATATCTCACAACATGGGCACGAGCCTGAGATCCCAATTTCAGCTCTTAGAACATCTCATATATTCCGTGACGTTCAAAACATTTCGGAGCCTCAATTCTAAGTCGTAATGCATGATGCACTAAACGATCAAGTAGTCATCAGAACATGCTTGTCAGATGTTCACAACATCTACAGACGACGCTAGAGGGGTTGGCGCATCGAGCGGTGTATTAAGGACATAAGCCTTATATGCAGCAATGAGAACAATCCTCAAATGACGGACCCAGTCCGCAGTATTGCTACCATCATCTTTCAACTCTATTTCTCTAGGAACATATAAAAATACAAGGGAGCTACAGCGTGAGCTACTAATCCACAACATAATTTGCAAAGACACTACCGACTATGTTCATGATAATGAGTTCAATTAATCAAATTACTTAAGAACTCCCACTCAAATTGACATCCCTTTGGTCATTCGAGTGATACATGATATAAATTTACCAACTCAAGTCCAATCATCACGTGAGTTGAGGTGGTTTCAATGGCAGACATCATCGTGTTGATCATATCTACTATATGACTCATGTTTGACCTTTCGGTCTCTTGTGTTCCAAGGCCATGTCTGTACATTCTAGGCTTGTCAAGTTTAACCCAAGTGTTCCGCATGTGCAACACTGGCTTGCACCCGCTGTATGTGAACATAGAGTCTATCAGACCCGATCATCACGTGGTGTCTCGACACGACGAACTTTCGCAATGGTGCACACTCGGGGAGAACACAATTTATCTTGAAATTTAAGTGAGGGATCACCTTATAATGCTACCATCGTCCTAAGAAAAACAAGGTGCATAAAAGGATTAACATCACATGCAAATCATAAGTGTCATGATATGGCCATGAACTTGTGCTTTTGATCTCCATCTTGAAAGCACCGGCATGATCTCCATCGTCACCGGCATGACACCATGATCTCCATCAACGTGTCGCCATCGGGGTTGTCGCGCCCACCATGCTTCTACTACTATTGCTATCATTTAGCAATAAAGTAAAAGCATTACATATTTTTTCGCTTAATGATTGACACGCAGGTCATACAATAATTAAAGACAACCCTATGGCTCCTGCCGGTTGCCGTACTCATCGACATGCAAGTCGTGATATTCTAAACAACACATGATCATGTCATACATCACATATATCTCATCATGTAATTGGCCATATCACATCACAACATACCCTGCAAAAACAAGTTAGATGTCCTCTAATTGTTGTTGCATGTTTTACATGGCTGCTACGGGTATCTAGCAAGAACAATTCTCGGCTATGCATAAACCACAACGGTGATACATAAGTTGCTTTTCAACCTTCTCAAGGACCGCCTTTGTCGAATCCGATCCAACTAAAGTAGAAGAAATAGACACCCGCCAGCCATCTATGCAACAAGTTGCAGTTGAGGGAACCGGTCTCTCTGAAGCATACGAGTAATGTTGGTCTGGGCCGCTTCATCCTACAATACCGCTGAACCAAAACACGACCAAGGGAGGAAGCAATCTAAGCATCAACGCCCACAAACAGTTTGTGTTCTACTCGAGATCTCATCTACACATAGACCTAGCTCATGATGCCACTATTGGGGAACGTTGCATGGGGAACAAAAAATTTCCTATGCACATGCAAGATCTATCCATGGTGATGAGCATCTACGAGAGGGAGAGTGGATCTACATACCCTTGTAGATCGCTAAGCGGGAAGTGTTAAGAAACGCGATTGGTGTAGTCGAATGTCTTTGCGATCCAAATCGCTGAGCGTCCCGTGATCCAATCACGATCCGTCTCGTGATCTCATCATGATCCGTCCCGCGATCTTGATCACGGTCCTTCCGATCTAGAACCGAGAAGACGACACCTCCGCGTTCAGCACATGTACAGCTCGATGACGATCTCCACCTTCTTGATCCAGCAAGAGGGAGCGGAGAGGTATATGTGTTCTCCAGGAGCGTGACGGCATCGCGGTGATGGTGGTGGAGCAATTCCGGCAGGGCTTCGCCTAAGCGCTGCAGAAAACCGATCTAGAGGAGAAACTATGCACTAGAGGAACGGGTAGCATGTGGCTGAAAATCATCTGCCAAAAACCCTAAAACCTCTAGTATATATAAGATGAAGAGAGGAAGAGGCTTGGCCCTCAAGGTGCCAGCCCTTGGCTTCGGCTGAATCAAGGAGGAGAGGAGGAATCCTCCTCCAATCCTAGTAGGACTAGGACTCCTCCTTATTTTGGTCTTTTTGCCTTTTTCCACCTTTTTCTCTTTGGCCTTTTCTTCCCAGCCGCATGGGCCTTGTGTGGGATTTCCACCAGCCCACTAAGGGCTCGTATTCACTCTCCCACAGCCCATGTAGCCTCTTGGGTCGAAATACCCCTCCCGGAGGTCTCCCGGTACACTACCGGCACTCCCGGTACACTACCGATGAGCCCGAAACTTTTTCGGCGACCAAAACACGACTTCCTATATATGAATATTTACCTCCGTACCATTACGGAGCTCCTAGTGACGTCTGGGATCTCATATGGGACTCCGAACAACCTTCGGTCACCACCATACTTAACTCTATACTACCGAAACGTCACCGAACCTTAAGTGTGCAGACCCTGTGGGTTCGAGAACTATGTAGACATGACCGAGACACCTCTATGGTCAATAACCAATAGCAGGACAAGGATGCCCATATTGGTTTCTACATATTCTACGAAGATCTTTATCAGTCGAACCTCTATGTCAAGGATTCAGTTAATCCCGTATGATGTTCCCTTTGTTCTTCGGTATGCTACTTGCCCGAGATTCGATCGTCCGTATCTCCATACCTAGTTCAACCTCATTACTGGCAAGTCACTTTACTCATTCCGTAATACAAGATCTCTTGACTAACACTTAGTCACATTGCTTGCAAGGCTTGTTGTGATGTTATATTACCGAGTGGGCCCTGAGATACCTCTCCGTCACACGGAGTAACAAATCCCAGTCTTGATCCATGCCAACTCAACAGACACCCTCGGAGATACATGTAGAGAACCTTTATAGTCACCCAGTTACGTTGTGACATTTTATACACACAGGGCACTCCTCCGATGTCCGTGAGTTGCATGATCTCATGGTCGTAGGAACATATACTTGACATGCAGAAAACAGTAGCAATAAACTGACACGATCATATGCTACATTTGTAGTTTGGGTCTTGTCCATCACATCATTCTCCTAATGATGTGATCGTGTTATCAAATGACATCTCATGTACATGTCTAGGAAACCTTAACCATCTTTGATCAACGAGCTAGTCCATTAGAGGCATACTAGGGACATGGTTTTGTCTATGTATCCACACATGCATCTAAGTCTCCGATCAATACAATTATAGCATGGATAATAAACGATTATCATGAACAAGGAAATATGATAATAACTAATTTATTATTGCCTCTAGGGCATATTTCCAATAGTCTCCCACTTGCACTAGAGTCAATAATCTAGTTCACATCACCACGTGCTTCGCATTGTTATGAATCTAACACCCAATGAGTTCTGGGGCTCGATCATGCTTTGCATGTTAGAGAGGCCTTTATAGTCAACGAGTCTGCGACATTCATATCCGTGTGTACTTTGCAAATATCTGTGTCTAACTGTAAACACTTCTACCACACTCCTCTTGGTACTATTCGTAGAGGCTGCTCCACTATACGTATCCAGATTGCTACTATGAGTCATCCGGATTGGTGTTTAAAGCTTGCATCAACGTAACTCTTTACGCCGAACTCTTTATCACCTCCATAATTGAGAAACATCTCCTTAGTCTTTTAGTTACTAAGGATAATCTTGACCGCTGTCTAGTGATCCACTCCTGGATCACTCTTGTACCCCTTGACGGACTCATGGAAAGGCACACACAGGTGCGGTACACATCATGGCATACTATACAGAGCCTATGGCTAAGGCATAGGGGACGACATTCGTCCTCTCTCTTTCATCTGCCGTGGTCGAGCTTTGAGTATCACTCAACTTCACACCTTACAAAGCAGGCAAGAACACTTCTTTCTGACTTAATCCATTTTGAACTCTTTCAAAATCTTGTCAAGGTATGCACTCATTGAAAGTCTCATCAAGCATCTTGATCTATCTCTATAGATCTTGATGCTCAACAATTAGGTAGCTTTATACAGGTCTTCCTTTGAAAATCTCTTTTCAAACAACCATTTATGCTTTCCAGAAATTCTACATCATTTCCGATCAACAATATGTCATCCACATATACTTATCAGAAACTCTATAGTGCTCCCACTCACTTTATTGCAAATACAAGTTTCTCATAAACTTTGTATAGACCCAAAAACTTTGATCACCTCATCAAAGTGTATATTCTAACTCCGAGATGCTTGCTTCAGTTCATAGAAGAATCACTGAAGCTTGCACACCTTTTAGCATCCTTAGGACTGACAAAACCTTCTGGTTGTATCACATACAACCTTTCCTCAAATAAACCGTTAAGGAAACGATGTTTTGTCATCCATCTGCCAGATTTCATAATTGAAAAATGCAGCAACTGCTAACATAATTCCAATAGACTTTAGCATCGCTACGAGTGAGAAAGTCTCATCGTAGTCAACTCCTTGAACTTGCCGGAATTTTCTTTGCGACAAGTCGAGCTTTATAAATGGTGACATTTACCATCAGCGTCTATCTTCATTTTAAAAGTCAATTTGTACTCAGCGACTTACCGTCCAACGAGCAAGTCTACCAAAATCTACACTTGGTTTTCATACATGGATCCTTTCTCGGATTTCATGGCCTCTAACCATTTGTCGGAATCCGGGCCCATCATCGCTTCTCCATAGCTCGTAGGCTCATTGTTGTCCAACAACATGACCTCCAAGACAGGGTTGTTGTACCGATCAGGAGCAGTACACATCCTTGTCGACCTACAAGGTTCGATAGTAACTTGATCTGAAGCTTCATGATCATCATCATTTACTTCCTCTTCAACTAACGTAGGTTCCACAGAAACATCTTTCTGCGCTGCGCTACTCTCTGGTTGAAACAGAGGTTCAATAACGTCATCAAGTTCTATCTTCCTCCCACTCAATTCTTTTCAAGAGAAACTTTTCCTCCAGAAAGGACCCAGTTTTAGCAACAAACATTTTAAGCATGGATCTGAGATAGAAGGTTCACCCAACTTGTTCTTAGGGTATTCTATGAAGATGCATTTGTCCACTTTGGGTTCGAGCTCATTAGGTGAAAACATTTTCCACACAAGTGTCGCAACCCCAAACATTAAGAAATGACAGCATAGGTTTCTAACAAACCATAATTCACACGGTGTCATCTCAACGGATTTAGATGGTGCCCTATTTAAAGTGAATGTAGTTGTCTCTAATGCATAACCCCAAAATTACAGTAACAAAACAATAAGAGACATCATAGCATGCACCATATCCAATAGAGCACGACTATGACGTTCAGACACACCATCACACTATGGTGTTCCAGGTGGTGTGAGTTGTGAAACATTTTTCACATTGTCTAAAGTAGTATGCCAAACTCGCAACTTAGATATTCATCTCAACGATCATATCGTAGACATTTTTATCTTCTTGTCACGATGATCTTAAACTTCACTCTGAATTTGCTTGAACCTTTCAAACGATTCAGACTTGTGTTTCATTAAGCAAATATACACTATATCTACTCAAATCATCAGTGAAGGTAACAAAATAACGATATCCACCGCATGCTACAAGACTCATTGGATTGCATACATCAACATGTATCATTTCCAACAAATCACTTGCCCGCTCCATCAAACCAGAAAACGGGGTCCTTAGTCATCTTGCCCAAGAGGCATGGTTTGCATGTCTCAACCGATTCAAAATCGAATGAGTCCAAAGATCCATCAGCATGGAGTTTCTTCATGCGCTTTATACCAATATGACATTTAGCAGCAGTGCCACAAGTATGTGGTACCATCATTATTAACTTTGTATCTTTTTGGCATCAATGTTATGAACATGTGTATTACTACGATCAACTTTCAACAAACCATTCTTACTGGGTGCATGACCATTGAAGGTATTATTCATGTAAATAGAATAACCATTATTCTCTAACTTAAATGAATAACCGTGTTGCAATGAACATGATCTAATCACGTTCATGCTCAACGCAAAAACACCAAATAACATTTATTTAGGTTCGTCACTAATCTCGAAGGTAGAGAGAGCGTGCGATGTTCATCACATCAACCTTGGAAACATTTCCAACACACATCGCCACCTCACACTTAGCTAGTATCCGTTTATTCCGTAGCTTTTACTTTGAGTTACTAACATTTAGCAACCGAACCGGTATCCAATATCCAGGTGCTACTAAGAGTACTAGCAAGGTACACATCAATAACACGTATATCAAATATACTTTTGCCGGCTTTGCGAGCCTTCTTATCTACCAAGTATCTAGGGTTGTTCCGCTTCAGCGACCGTTCTCCTCATAATCGAAGCACTTAGTCTCAGGTTTGGGTTAGATTTTGGGTTGCTTCACTGGAGCTGCAACTGACTTGCTATCCATGAAGGTTCCCTCCTTGCTCTTGCCCTTGTCGAAACTAGTGGTTTTGATTGACCATCAACACTTTGACACTCCTTCTCGATTTCTACCTTCGCAGTGTCAAACATCGCGAATAGCTCAGGGATCATTATTTCTATCCCTGGCGTCTTATAGTTCATCACCAAGTTCTAGTAGCTTTAGTGACAGTGACTTGGAGAACTATATCAATCACTATCTTATCTGGAAGATCAACTCCCACTCGATTCAAGCGAATGAAGCACCCAGACAATCTAAGCACATGCTCAACGATTGAGCTATTCTCTTTCATCTTACAGGCAAAGAATCTTGTTGGAGATCTCATATCTCGCAACACGGGCACGAGCCTGAGATCCTAATTTCAGCTCTTAGAACATCTCATATGTTCCATGACGTTCAAAACGTTTCGGAGCCTCAATTCTAAGCTATAATGCATGACGCACTAAACTATCAAGTAGTTATCAGAACGTGCCTGTCAGATGTTCACAACATCTACAAACAATGCTAGAGGGGTTGGCGCACCGAGCGGTGCATTAAGGACATAAGCCTTCTGTGCAGCAATGAGGACAATCCTCACATCATGCTGCCAGTCCGCAATATTGCTACCATCATCTTTCAAATCTATTTCTCTAGGAACATATAAAATTCAAGGGAGCTACAGTGTGAGCTAGTAATCTACAACATAATTTTGCAAAGACACTACTGACTATGTTCATAATAATGAGTTCAATTAATCATATTACTTAAGAACTCCCACTCAAATTGACATCCCTCCGGTCATCCGAGTGATACATGATCCAAATTCACCAACTCAAGTCCGATCATCACGTGAGTTGAGGTGGTTACAATGGTGAACATCATCATGTCAATCATATCTACTATATGACTCATGTTCGACCTTTCGGTCTCTTGTGTTCCGAGGCCATGTTTGTACATCCTAGGCTCGTCAAGTATAACCCGAGTGTTCTGCATTTGCAACACTGGCTTGCACCCGTTGTATGTGAACGTAGAGTCTATCACACCTGATCATCACATGGTGTCTCAACACGACGAACTTTCGCAACGGTGCACACCCGAAGAGAACACAATTCATCTTGAAATTTAAGTGAGGGATCACCTTATAATGCTATCGTCGTCCTAAGCAAAACAAGGTGCATAAAAGGATTAGCATCACATGCAAATCATAAGTGACATGATATGGCCATGAACTTGTGCTTTTGATCTCCATCTAGAAAGCACCGACATGATCTCCATCGTCACTGGCATGACACCATGATCCTCATCATCTTGATCTCCATCAACGTGTCACCATTAGGGTTGTCACGCCCAACATGCTTCTACTACTATTGGTATCGTTTAGCGATAAAGTAAAGCATTACATAGCGCTTAATGATTGACACGCAGGTCATACAATAATTAAAGACAACCCTATGGCTCCTGCCGGTTGTCGTACTCATCGGCATGCAAGTCGTGATAATCTATACATCACATGATCATCTCATACATCACATATATCACATCATGTAATTGGCCATATCACATCACAACATACCCTACAAAAACAAGTTAGACGTCCTCTAATTGTTGTTGCATGTTTTACATCGCTGCTACAGGTATCTAGCAAGAAAAATTCTCATCTATGCAAAAACCACAACGGTGATACACTAGTTGCTTT
The DNA here is from genome assembly GCA_022496015.1 of Hordeum marinum. Classification (NCBI taxonomy): domain Eukaryota; kingdom Viridiplantae; phylum Streptophyta; class Magnoliopsida; order Poales; family Poaceae; genus Hordeum; species Hordeum marinum. The sequence goes on from CM039673.1 coordinate 374,636,866, forward strand.
TCAACCTTCTCAAGGACCGCCTTTGTCGAATCCGATCCAACTAAAGTGAGAGAAACTGGCACCCGCAGGCCATCTATGCAACAAGTTGCGGCCGAGGGATTCGGTCTCTCGTAAGCGCACGAGTAATGTTGGTCCAGGCTGCTTCATCTCACAATACCGCTGAACCAAAATCCGACCAAGGGAGGAAGCAATCTAAGCATCAACGCCCACAAACCTTTTGTGTTCTACTCTGCTCGAGATCTCATCTACACATAGACCTAGCTCTAATACCACTATTGGGGAACGTCGCATGGGAAACAAAATTTTCCTACCTACACATAGATCTATCCATGGTGATGAGCATCTACTAGAGGGAGAGTGGATCGACGTACCCTTGTAGATTGCTAAGCAGGAAGCGTTAAAAAACGTGGTTGGTGTAGTCGAACATCTTCGCAATCCAAATCGCCGAGCGTCCCGCGATCACATCACGATTCGTCCCGCAATCCAATCGCGATCCGTCCCGCGAACTCATCACGATCCATCCCGCGATCTCATCACAGTTCGTCCCTCAATCTCATCATGATCCGTCCCGTGAACTCATCACGATCTGTCCTGCGAACTCATCACGAACCGTCTCGCGATCTTGCTCACGGTCCTTCCGATCTAGCGCCGAACGGACGACACCTCCGCGTTTAGCACACGTGCAGCTTGATGACGATCTCCACCGTCTTGATCAAGCAAGAGGAAGTGGAGAGGAAGAAGAGTTCACCGGCAGCATGACGGCACTCCGGCGATGGTGGTGGAGCAATTCCGGCAGGGCTTCGCCTAAACACCGCGGAAATCCGATCTAGAGGAGCACCGGTGGAACGGGTAGCACGTGGCCGTAAATCTTGTGCCAAAACCCTTAATACCACTAGTATATATAGGAGGAGAGGAGAGGAGGATGGCGCAAGGGCCAAGACTCCTATAGGAGTTGGCCGAACCAACTAGGGAGGAGTCCACCTTCTCCACTCCTAGTAGGATTAGGACTCCTTCCCTAATTTGCCTTTTTCCACCTTTTCTCTTTAGCCTTTTATCCTCCAGATGCATGGGCCTCTTGTGGTTGTTCCACCAGCCCACTAAGGTCTGGTTTCCACTCTCCCACAGCCCACGTAGCCTCTTGGGTCGAAATACCCCTCCCGGAGGACTCCCGGTACACTACCGGCACTCCCGGTACACTACCGATGAGCCCGAAACTTTTCGGCGACCAAAACAGGACTTCCTATATATGAATCTTTACCTCCTGACCATTCCGGAGCTCCTCATGACGTCCGGCATCTCATTTGGGAACCCGAACAAACTTCAGTCACCACCATACATAACTCTATACTACCGAAACGTCACCAAACCTTAAGTGTGCAGACCCTACGGGTTCGAGAACTATGTAGACATGACCGAGACACCTCTACGGTCAATAACCAATAGCAGGACCTGGATGTCCACATTGGTTCCTATATATTTTACGAAGATCTTTATCGGTTGAACCTCTATGTCAAGGATTCAGTTAATCCTGTATGATGATCCCTTTGTTCTTCGGTATGTTACTTGCCCGAGATTCGATGGTCGGTATCTCCATACCTAGTTCAATCTCATTCCCGGCAAGTCTCTTTACTCAGTCCGTAATACAAGATCCCGTGACTAACACTTAGTCACATTGCTTGCAAGGCTTGTTGTGATGTTGTATTACCGAGTGGGCCCTGAGATACCTCTCTGTCACACGGAGTAACAAATCCCAGTCTTGATCCATGCCAACTCAACAGACACCCTCGGAGATACCTGTAGAGCACCTTTATAGTCACCCAGTTTCGTTGCGACATTTGATACACACAAGGCACTCCTTCAATGTCCGTGAGTTGCATGATCTTAGGGTCATAGGAACATATACTTGACATGCAGAAAACAGTAGCAATAAACTGACACGGTCGTATGCTACGTTTGTAGTTTGGGTCTTGTCCATCACATCATTCTCCTAATGATGTGATCCCGCTATCAAATGACATCTCATGTCCATGGCTAGGAAACCTTAACCATCTTTGATCAACGAGCTAGTCCATTAGAAGCATACTAGGGACATGGTTTTGTCTATGTATCCACACATGCATCTAAGTCTCCAGTCAATACAATTATAGCATGGATAATAAATGATTATGATGAACAAGGAAATATGATAATAACTAATTTATTATTGCCTCTAGGGCATATTTCCAACACATCTTCCCCCAACGATGAGTGTAGGGCATCCACGTTGCATGGGCATAGCCATTGATGGGCAGTGTTGACTTCTCCGCGAGTGCGGAGATGTGGCTGCCACATTGCATGGGAGGAACCCCTCCGCGTACTTGGTGGACTCCAGGCGTATACAGCCCACTCATTATTACGTGAGAGTGTCATGGGTAGAATCTCCGGAGGCATTCTGGATGGGGACCCCGTCCTAGGTCTCCAAGCGCACTACACCTGGCCCGGAGACATGAACGACCTTGAACGGGCCCTCCCACATGGGCGATAGCTTGTGCAAGCCCTCACTAGAGAGAACCCGCCTTAGGAGGAGGTCATCGACTTCAAGCGTCCTGGAGCGGATGTTGCAGCAGTGGTAGTGCCGTAGCAGTTGTTGATACCTTGCAGATCGGAGCGAGACTTGGCGACGAGATTCCTCCCCAATTGTAACATCCCAAACTTTGGAATGTTATAATAATTATTAGAATGATTGATTGTTTGTTTGAGTGATTGAAAGTGAGTGAAATTTGAAACTTTTTGAAACTTTTGAAAGTTGAATGAGAGGAAATGAAATGACTTTCCCAAACTTTCACTTTGCATTTTTCTCACCAAGAATTCAAATTCATTTCATCACAAAACCCTAGAGTGAATATGACATGACTTCTTCCATTTAAAGAAATGAAAAGGGATTTGAAAAGAATTTGAATTTCATTTGAAAAATATTTCAAATTCAAAAAACTTTATGCAACTCAATGATTTTCATGAGAGAGGATAATATGACTTCCTCAAATTTTAAGAAATATGAGTTGGAAGTTTAAAAGAAGGAATTGAAAGAGCTTTTGAAAACCTCTCGATTATTTTGAAAATCCATTTCATATTTGGTCCCTATTCAAAATTTTCAAAGTATTCAAACCCCTAACAAAAATTTGAAAGGAGTAACATGACACTCCAAGCCAGGGGGTAATTTGTGAAGTTTTTTGAATCATCAAACCCAAAAAGTTATTTGAAAAATAATTTGCAATAATAAATAAAGACATTTAGGCATTTTCTGAAAAATAAATTTTTATAAAGTATTTATTTTGGCTGTGTAAAAATGTCCATTAAATGGCATTTGTTTCCCTGGTCATTTTCATATATACACTTTAATTTTTTGGACAAGTTTTGAATGCATTAAATAGGTTTTTATTGCTCTGGAAATTAATAAGGGAAATTTATTCGCGTGTATTAAACAGGCCGGCCCACAGGCTTTACTAGTGAATTTAAGCCGAGACCGTTACCGGTCGGCAGACCGACGCGCAACCGCCGCTCCCCTCTCGCTGACATGTGGGACCCGCCGCCCGACCGAAACCGTCGCCGGTCATCCTCATCCTTCCACGCCCCCGACGACCTCCGGTGATCTCTCTCCCGTGATCTCCTCCCTCCTTACTTCCCCGACCCCCCTGAGACCCCTATAAGTAGCGGCATACCCCCGCGCCTCCATTCCCCTTGTTTCCCCCTCCTTCCGTGCCCTCTGCCTCGCCTAATCGCTTGCCGGAGCCGAGAGCCGTCGCCGCGCCATTGTCGTCTTGCTGCTCCACTCCGATTTCCCCGAGCGCCACCGAGCCCTCCATCCACCTCCTCTCGCCCGTGCGCACTTTCCCCACCCCTCTGCTTTGCCGGAGACCCACCAGAACAGCGCAACCATCAACCTCGTCGGAGCTCCACATCCACCGAACCGCCTCCGACCTCGTGGTCGTCAACACCGTCGCCCCCTCACCTCTCCGACGCCACCATCCTCTCCGCCGTGTTCCCCTGCGTTGCCTGGTGCCATCAACCGTGCCAAAGGATCACCGGCTCCACCTCCACGAGCACCTCGCCGTCCCTGCCTCACCGGAGAAGCTCCCTCGCCGGTGACCCTTTCTCAGTAAGCCCCCATCTCTCCCTCAGCCGTCGGATCTAGGATAAACGGTTTAGATTAGATTTTTTTTATTCGCGAACCGGTACGCGTTATAGTTCGGTCGTCCGCCCAAATAGCCCGCACACACCTCGACCAACCAGAGAACGCCACGTCACCCCCTGACCGTTAGTTTAGTTTTCTCTTTTTCTGTTTTGTTTTAGAAAACAGAGAAAGTTCTGATTTTATTTTCTTTATATCTTTTAAACTACTAAATGTTTTTAATTGATTTCTTTTGAATTAGATCAAAAATTTCATCTAGTTTCTGTGAATACCAAATTTGACCATGTTTGAACATTTAAATTTGAATTTGAACAGATTTGATTTAAATTTTGTTTTCTGAATATCATGAGTTCTAAAATGAATTTTGGGATGATTCTTTTTCCTACTTGTCACTAGTGACCATAGATATCATTTGGTAGAGTTTGAGAATTTTTTATAATAATTTTAAATAGTGTTTTCAAACCAAACAGAATTTGTTTAGTTTCATATTAGTTTATTTATATTGATTTACTTTGTTTTATTTTGAAAATCTGAATATGATTTATATTAAGTTTCAGATTTCATTTAGTTTTGTTGTTCCAAACCTTAGTAATTTACTTGCTGTTAACAAAAGTTAATTTGTTTAGTTTATAAATTTTGTTGTAGGGATCTTTACCCTCTTTCAAATAGGTATAGTTGTTTTAAAAGCAAATTTGTTAGTAACAATTCTTTTAACTAAAGTTTTAAGTAATTACATTCTGTTTTCTAATAAAATTTGTAGTAATTCCTTTCTGTTAAGAAATGCTTAGTTAATAAAAATAATTTAGTTATGCTCTATTATGATAGGAAACTATATTGTTCATCATTAGGTAATGTTTTATAAAACAACTTAGTATTAGTATAGATTATTTTCACAAAAGTTTTAAATGATTTAATTCTGTTTTAAAATAAATATTTTTTTACTAATTATTTTCTGTTAACTATTAGTTTGGTTACAAAATCATAGTTTTGTTTTAGTAGTAGTTTAGCCACTAAAACTTAGAGTCCATTGCTTTGCTTTGTTATGTATTGATATGTTGGTCTAGTAATGACTAGTTGGTTCTTATTTACAAATATTTAAAATAATTGTTTTATGAGTTTTTATTTTCTGTTAACTTAGTTGTTTCATAATTTGTTTTTCTTTTAGTTTATGGTTGTGCTTGTAGTTAAGTTCATTAGGCAAACACTTATGTTGTTTAGGATAATGTTTTCATAGTTTTACTTGTTCTTCAAAAGTAATTCTTTTTGCTAGTAAAATATTTACTAAAATACTTTTCTTGTATTTTACCTTGTTATTGTTTTGTTACTATTGAAAATAGTTGTTTGTAAGGGAAAACGACTTTAGTTGTGTTCTTGAAAGCTTTCTGGATTTTAACTTTTGTCTTAAGTATTTCCTTCGTCAACCTTGTTGTTTTTGTTTCTTGTGTTACCCTGTGATTGTTAGAATTGATTGCTAGTATGATTGTTTATATGTATGCAGTGTTTGTTATATAGATTTTCATCGGAGAGTGACGTATAGTCTATCAAGTTATTTCTGAGAGCGATCTTTCTCTTCATCAACAGTACAGGCAAGTTCACCTTGACCATCTATTTCATACCTATGTTTTTATTGCATGTAGTGACATCATTCAGCACATCCCTCCCGTAGTGTTATTGAAATTCTTGTAGTTGAGTAGAATGCATGAGGTAGGAACCCACCACTGGTTACTAAAGCCCCGGGAACGTTAGTTACTTTTATGCTATGCTAAAGAAGACGGGGTTTGGTATGAGCGTTCGTGAGTGGTGTGAAGAAGGACTCTACGTTAAGACGACAACTTCATGAAGACATTTTCAAGACCTGCATCTTCAAGTCCTCAAGACTTCAAGACTCGAGAAGACAAGTTTTCAATACACACTACTGGGTGAAGGATGGTTGATTGGGTATCCCTGGAGAAACCAGTGGATGGCCGGGATGCATGGAGAAGCGCCATGACATCTTGCGGAAAGCTTCACCCAGACTCAAAGAGAAGGATGAATACTTCATGCCCGGAAGCTTACCTGTGTAGCCACAAGTCATTATGGGCTCTGGCTTGGTTGATCTTTGTTGTGACTCTGCTGGGCAGTGCTACGAGATGTAGTCGACGTTAGGATTGGATGGGCACTATCGGACAGTCAGGGAAACACTCTGAAAGACCATGTTTCTTTCATCCTGTTCTCAAACACCAGGCAGTGCGAGGACTTACCAGGAGGGAAAGAATCTTGTGGGTAAAGTACACAACACTCTGCAGAGTTAAAACCTAATCGATTAGCCGTGTCCACGGTTACGGACAATTTGAGCTTCTAGACTTGGATCTATCTCTGAACTCTCAACACTGGACTGATAACTAATTATGGGCAACTTAATGATACTTATGGGCATTGAGACATTGGTTGGCGGAACCATGTCATGATAGGTAACTCCATAGTGAAATTCCTGATATTCCTTTGTTGTAGGAAAACAAAATCAGCTTTTATGCAAAAACTTAGACACAGAGCCACAAAGCCTTTGCATATAGAATAGTCTTTATTCTTCTGTTCTACTATGGTGATCTTGCCAGTACATTCAATGTACTGACCTACATGGCTGCAACGTCTTATGTTGCAGATACTCTTCTACGACGGGTAAGAGTACGATTCAGGGTTACGGTCCGCACTCAACTTGCCGTTGGTGTTATTGGGACTCCACTCCCGTTGACTGTATCCGCTGCTATTTCAAGGTATATATCAGTTTTACGTTAATTACATGTGATTGCACTTTGATATATACATTGATGTACTGTGTGTGCCAGCATACTGATCTAGGGATGGCATAGAACACATAGAGGCTTGACTCGTTTTGAGTCGGGACGCTACACCAATTAAGAGGTTCGTCTCCTGCATGGCATCCTGATGCTCCTCGTCGAATGCCATTACCCAGGGAGAGCGGTGCTTGACCTCATGAGGGAGGATGGCTTCGGCTCCATAGACAAGGAAGAACGGGGTTTTGCTGGTGGGCTTAGTCATGGTGTTGTGGATGGACCACAGCAGGGACTGGAGCTCATCGACCCAGCCCCTGTCACAAGCCTCCAGCTTCTTCTTGGTGCTCCTTGTCTTGAGGCCTCGCAGAACCTCCATGTTGGCGCACTCCGCTTGGCCGTTGCTCCTGTAGTGGGCTACTGAGGCGTAGCAAATCTGTGTTCCAAGGTTAGCGCAATAAGACTTGAAGAGGCTACATGTAAAGTGTGAACCGTTGTTGGTGATGATGCAGTTGGGGACGCCGAAGTAGCTCATGATGCCCTTGATGAATTTGACGGCCGACACAGCTGGGATGGTGTGCACTGGCTCCACTTCAGCCCACTTGGTGAATTTGGCGATGGCGATGTAGAGGTAGCGGTACCCGTCTGCTGCCCGCGGGAAGGGCCCCAGTATGTCCACCCCCCAGACTACAAAGGGCCAGGAGAGCGGGATGGTCTGGAGGCCTTGGGTGGGCTGGTGGATCTGTTTGGCCTGGAATTGGTAGGCCTCGCAAGACCGGACCAGCTCGATGGCGCCGTTGAGCGTCGAGGGCCAATAGAAGCCCGATCGAAATGCCTTCCCTACAAGGGTGCACGACAGGAGTGGTTCCCGCAGTCCCCTCCGTGGATACCTGCCAGCAGGTCGCACCCTTGATCCTTAGAGATGCACCACAGCGAGATGTCGTTCGGGCGCTTGCGGTACATCTTGCCTTCTTGCAGGTAGTATGCCATGGCTTGCCGTTCTACGCGCTCCACGTATTCCTCCTTTTCCGGCAGCATGCCATGAAGCATGTATGCCTTGACCTCTTGCATCCAATCATCGGCCTAAGGCTCTAGTGCCAGGAGCAGTCGGGCTCCCGAGGCTGGGCCGCAGTCCGGAGCGCTAGGGGCGGTGCCAGGGGGAGCTCCCCACTTCGCGGTGCCGGGTCCTCAACGGGCGGTGCTGCGGAGGGTTTGAAGAGCCGCTCCTCGAAGATGCCCATCTCCTGGGGCTCACATCGTGATGCCCTCTTGGCGATGTCATCGGCTTCCATGTTTGCGCCGCGCGGGATGTGCTAAAATTCCAAGCCCTGGAAAAAAATCAATCTTATGTACCTCTTCCAAGTATGCCTCCCTATGCTCGTCCTTGGGTGTGTACTCTTTGTTGGAGAAGTTGACGAGGAGATGAGAGTCGCCCATGACGGAGAGGCACCAGACCCCCAAGGTCGCCGCTGCCTTGAGGCCCGCGGCGAGGCCCTCGTACTCTGCGATGTTTTTGGAGACGTTCTCCCCATGCTGGAAATAGAGTTGTACGGCATACCGGAGCTTGTCTACTGCCAGGGAGGTGAGAACGACCCCAGCCCCTGCTCCCATGCACGTGAAGGCTCCGTCAAAATGCATGGTCCAACCTTCTGGTGACTAATCGCTGGGGGCGAGGGACTGACCCCCGTCCAGCCCCCGGTCGGGGGTGTCTGTCCACTGCGCCATGAAGTCTGCCAGGGCCACCCCTTTGATGACCCTAGTTGTGTTGAACTCTATGTTGAAGGCCTACAGCACGTTGTTCCACTTGGAGACCCTTCCCACCGCGTTGGGGTTGCGCAAGACCTTCTCCAAGGGGTATGCGGACACGACCTTGATCATATGCCCCTACAAGTAGTGGCGCAGCTTTCTCGAAGCGACAAGGAGCGCTAGTAGGAGCTTCTGTTGCATGGGGTAGCATGAGCGTGCGTCCCGTAGCACCGTGCTGACATAGTAGGCCGGGTTTTCGACGAGGGTGAGGTCTTCTGTGGTGTCCTATTCTGCGGTGGGCTCATGAAGCTTGGGCGCCCCGAGGGCTGTCGGAGCAGTCGGGACCTCATGAGGATTAGGCGCCTCAGGGGCCATTGTAGCAGGCGGGGCCTCAGGAGGGTTATGCACTTCGGGGGCCCCCAGAGCGGCGATGGCCTCACGAGATCTGTCATGGGGAGAAATGGGTTTCTCGGGATCCTGCGAGCCCCCTTGCCCCATGCCTGGGGACCCGCTCGTGCTCAGTGATGCAATGCAGGTATTGGCCCGCTCTTCCCTGACCGCCACCAATGCAGCGCTGGCGAAGTAGGGGGTGGCAGCAAGGTATATAAGCAATGGCTCCCGAGGAAGAGGCGCCACCATCACCGGCGAGCTCATGAGGTATTGCTTGAGATCCTCGAAGGAAGCGCCTGCCTCCGGGGTCCATTCGAAGGGCCCCTTCCTCTTCATGATCTTGAAGAACGACATGGCCCGCTCACCTAGCTTGGAGATGAAACACCCCAGGGAGGTCAAGCAACCCGCCAACTTTTACATCTCGTTGAGGGTCCGGGGCGTGCTAATATTGCTTATGGCCTTGATCTTCTCCGGGTTCGCCTCGATTCCCCGGTGTGACACAAGGAAACCGAGCAGCTTGCCCGAGGTGACTCCAAAGACGCACTTTTTGGGGTTGAGCTTCAGGTTTAACCCCCTCAGGCTAGCGAACATCTCCTCCAAGTCCTCGATCAGGGTCTTGGCCTCTTTGGACTTGACCACAATGTCATCGGCATAAGCTTCTGCATTTCTCCCAAGCTACGGTCCCATGGCGATGTGCATCAGTCTCTGGAAGGTTGCCCCGACGTTCATGGCAAGTTTTAGCATTCATGGCAAGTCAATTTCACCCTACACATGCAAGTCTAAGAGTATAGCAACAGAAAATAACAACAAGCATGAGTAAAAGGGATAGGGTAGGAAGATCAAATGCAATTGTAGGCACGATGATTTTTCCCGTGGTTCCGATAGGTGGCGCTATCGTACATCCATGATTATTGAGTCTTCAACCCACAAAGGGTAACGGTCACGAGAATCCATGGAGGGCTCCACCCATAAGGGTCCATGAAGTAGCAACCTTGACTATTCCATATGGCTTCCGTCCACGAAGGACTAGCCTCACTGTGGGGTAGATCTTCACGAAGTAGGCGATCTCCTTGCCCTTACAAACTTCTTGGTTCACTCCACAACACGAAGTAGGAGGCTCCCAAGCGACACCTAACCAATCTAGGAGGCACCACCCTCCAAAAGGTAATAGGCTCGGTAATGTTGATGAATTCCTTGCTCTTGTGCTTCAAGATGATAGACTCCTCAACACACAATCACTCTCGCCCAGATTTGGCTTGGTAGAAGAGATAATATTGGTGGAAAGCAACTTGGGGAGGCTAGAGATCAAGCTACATATGATTGGAGTGGAATATCTTGACCTCAACACAAGGGTAGGTGGTTCTCTCTCAGAAAATTTGATAGTATAGGTATGGAATAGTTCTGAGTGCTTCTCTTTCGAGTAGGTGGTGGTGGATGGATATATATAGGCAGCCCCAAAAATCCAACTGTTAAAAAGAAAATGACCAACTCGGTGACACTGATGTGTTAATCTTGGTGGTACCGAAGTGATCAAAAGGTGGCAACTTTTGAATCTCGGTGAGACCGATATATGAAACTCGATTGCACTGATAAGGTGACCAACGGTTAGATTTCCAATCTCGGTGACGCCGACCCAATATTCTTGGTGGTACCAAAAATGTGAATTTGCATAACAGAAAGTTGGCAACCTAAACTCGGTGGCACCGGTATGGAATCAGTTGCACCGAAGTGGCTAGGGTTTGGCTGAGTCTGTCTAGGTTCTGGAATTGGTGGCACTAGGATAGGAATGTTAGTTGCACCAATTTTGAATGTTTGGCCATAGATAGACTTTTGTGGGAGAGCTTGTGGAATTTTTTGGTGACTATCACTTGTGCACGTATGAGCATTTTGTTCACCAACAAAACCCTACCCTCTTTTAATAGTATTGTATTTCGTATGGACTCAAAGTGATTTCTTAGAAATGAAAAATGTAGAGTCCTCTTGCTTGAAGCTTGACCAACCTATTTCCTTGCATCTTGGGGTAATTCCACAATCCTTTTGCCATCCCTGTTATTGAACTTTTCCTGAAATATACTTGGTGGAAACATTAGTTCAATGATTTATTTGTTGTTATTAGTTACCAAAACCACCAAGGGAGCAAATGTGCTTTCATCGACCCCTTTTTGGTAATTGATGACAACATACAGATCAAAGCTTCGAGAAAGATATAATCAATGAATATAATCATCGCTTTGAGAAGTATGTGATAAGCAAGAGCTCCCCCTAAATTTGTGCATTATTTTAAATTTGCGTTTGAATGCAAATGCACAATCGATTAGGTACATGGGTCACTTCTTACATGTCACATACAACTTGGTGGTGTGCGAGAATAATTAGAGTGAACATCATAGCACAACACAATCAAGCAATGTAGAAAGATCATCACATAAGCATTAAGATGATAGGAAATAGTAGCATCACACATTAAAGAGTATGATCAAACATCATGAAACGTGTATCACAAGGAACCAAAAGAAGTCAAAGCAAAACAATTGCAAGCAACCAAAACACGATTGTTTTTGAAAGGCAACAAACACCAAACGCTCTCTCACTCGAAGCCTAAAGATCTATATACACTTCTCCCCCTTTGGCAACAAGTTACCAAAAAGTTCAAAGGCATATATCTAAGCGTTCTTGGGTTGATCTCCTCCGGTTGATGAAGGAGTCGAGAGAACAGCGTCGGCAAAGATGTCTGTAGATGTCGTGGATGGAGTTGGAGTAGCAGCTAGAGGAACTGGAGCTAATGGAGGAGGAGCTGAGGTGATAGCAGTAGGAGTTGATGAAGAGGACCTCAAGTCCGGAGCAGGCACTGTGGCTGATCTAGCCTGAGTAGTGAACTATGTTCTCGACCTGAGAGGTGATCCATCCTCCTCATCATCATCATCAGCAATAGCAGCAGATGAAACTCGAGGGATGTGCACTAAGTCAATTTCCTTCTGAAGCTCTATGACTTTCTTAGTCAGCCTGTCCACCTTATCATTAAGGGTCTTGATCCTAGTTTCAAAGATCCTCACAAGACTGTTTTGGTTGTCTAGAATCCCCTTAATGTCCTTCTGCATGCTCTTGGATGTACCACACTTGGGCATAGCATCAGCTAGAAGTTTCTTGGACTTCTTCTTGGGAGGAGCCTTTGTAGCTGGCTGATCCTCCTCTTTAGCAGCAGCTGCCTCCTCTCGATCTTCATACATAGATGTAGGTCTGCCAGTCACATGGATTATCCTCTTTCTAGCTCTCTTTTCCCCTGCCTTCTTAGGCATAGACTTCCTTGGGGGATCAATGGTCACTGTAGCCTTTGCACTCTCATGTGCTCTCATAGCTTCACAGCTAGCATAGACTTTGCTAACAACTCTCCTGGAAGTAGTGGCTTCAGTAGCACACTTCTTAGCAGCCTTCTCTTGCTTGTTGGCAATTATCTCTTCAGGGACTAAGGTATGAATCCACCTCATCTGAATGCAGCTTCTTCCTGGCCCTAGTAGCATTCTTGGGAAACCCATGGGAACTAGGGGTGACTGGATCTGAAGATGTCCTAGGCTCAGGGCTAGTGCCTGAACTCATGTTAACACCTTGTTGTGGCAAATTCTGACTGTCCTCAGCATCTGACATACTGACCCTGTGAATAGAGTATAGAAGAGCAGAAGAAGATGAGTCCTCACAAAATGAGGCTGGTTTTTGAAAGATTCAACAAAAGATTTCCAAGGTTTTGTATTCTGTCACACGAAAATCGGTACAGTCGAAGCAAAGTTTTCGGTGCTACCGAGACTGACTATCCTATTAACAGAAACTTGGCACTCTTTTTGGTGAGACTGAAAAGAAGTACTCGGTTTCACCGAGACAGTTCTCAGCAACACAAAAAGACAAATCGGTGACACCGATTTGTTTGCTTCGGTTCCACCAAGTTCTGTTGGGCAAAAGGCAAACCCTAGTAAATCGATCATTTGCTAGACTATAGGAATTTCTTGTGGATAGGAAAATGTGTAATAGGTGGCTCATAGAGAAAAACAAATCCAGTGCGCAAGAATCACATGGGGAGTGCAAAGGAGGTCGAATTTTTACCCTAACTCGGCGACAGATCCACTATGGTAGGGACGATGGAGAAGATTTCATCGACGACGGCGATTCCCAATGGCGGAGGAGCGCAGGGGGACAAGGGCGATGACCAGGGGTCTCGAAAATGGCAGCTTAGGGTTCTAAGGTGCGACGGTTTGAGGATGAATTTCAAAGCATTGGGGTCCACATTATATATACCCACCACCGTCGGTGACGCTGATTCTATATTGTCGGTGTCACCGAGTTCCTCAACTGTCAGTTGATAGGGAAACTCGGTGTAACCGAGAATATGGAATCAGTAGTACCGAGATAGAAAACCAGATCAACCCTAGGCATTCGGTGAGACCGAGATTTTGGGGTTGGTTCCACCGAGATGCACTTGGGAGGTTTTAATGGTCAGTCCTTATAGATACGGAACTCCGAGTGCTCCACACACAGAGGGATCGAAAAGCACTTGTTCAACTTTTGTGATGCAGCATGAATAGAGTATGAGGTGAGAAAGCATAGATAGCTAAAGAGTGGTCCTAGGCATTCTTGTCCATCCAATTGGCAAAAGATAATTCAAAGACCCAATAGCAACAATTGGACGTCCTTGAATGAGAAAATAAATGCAAACCAACATGCTCACACAATAATATGTCAAATGAAATCATGACAAACATGCACAAACACTCTAGCATCTAACAAGCACTTGGGCGATGACGAAGTCATCTATATGTGTATTTGAGTTAGGAGCCAAGTAAGAATACTTGATCATAGGTCATACTCATCGTTTACGCACAAGTGGGGTTACCACTTTTACATAAAGCATTTAATGTGGTCACATACTATGAGATGCTTTGACTCAAGTCTTAGAGTAAAGCTCCCCCTTGATGTGACATGCCCCCATAAGAGGGGTAAACTAACCTTGGGTTTTGTCGATGAAGACTTCATGTTATTGAGGTAGTGGTGGATGCTCAAAGTTGATGAAGATCACCAAGAGTTGGGAGCATCCTTGTTGTTTCCTTACTCTTCTCACCTACATGGGTTAGTCCCAACACACAAGAGACAAATGCAAGGATATCTATGGACATGGAGTGCAAAGCATGTGTGATGATGTCCGTTGGTTTGCTGATTACCTTGTCCCTTGCTTACCTTTGAGGGAATGTGTGACTCCTTGAGCTACTGCATAGGGTTGATGTTGATTGCAAATAGATCTTGCCAATAATGAATGTGACTGAATTTCATTGGCGGAGTCACCCCTCAAGAACTTTCTAGTTCTTCTTCTTGGGGACCCACATCAAGTTGATGGTGATCCTTAGTGTTGTAGTAGCCTTTGTAGACATTGAGCTTGAAGTAGCCTTGGGAACCCACTCCACCATAGCTAGTGATTCATCTTCATATGAGTCAATGTCCTCTTGAAGCTTGTTCTTGCCCTTGAGCTTGTGGTCTTGTGGTGGAAGGTCATCTTGAGTGTTTGTCCCCTTGGGAATAGTATTTTCATACTTCTCCTTTTGAGGATCAAACATGGGCTCGGGATATTGACCTTCTTCCCATTCAACTCCATTAGCGTTGAAGTAGCCAACACCATGATTCTTTCGGTATCCTTCGTGCTTGCGTACAATTTCCTCAAATTGCTTACACCCGGTAAGACTCTTGTAAATACCTTTCTCTATAATTCCTTTCAATAAAGCATTTTCTTGCTCAAGTGTAACTTGGCTAAGAGAATCATCATTAGTGGAATCAATAGAACTACTAGGAGCAACATCATTGAGTTTAGCATTTTTATTGTTGCTACTAGATCAAAAACCTTTCTTGCCTTTGTTACTAGTTTGCCTAGATTTAACTTGTGGCATGAATGTTGACAAGAATAGTTGTTTGGCAAGATAAGATGAAGTCTTCTTTTGGAGATCATCATTGATAGCTTTAAGAAATTCATGTTCTTGCTCCAAATTGAGCTTCTCGAAGCGTAGCTTCTCATGAGTTCTTACAAGCTCTCTATGATCTTCGTGAGTAGATTCATGGGCTAACTTAAGAGTGTTAAGTTCTTTAGTTAATTCTTCTATTTTCATCTTATCATCATCAATCGACCTATCTTGACTAGCACGAGAAATATAAGGTTCATTTTGATTAACATCACTAGTTTTGTCACATAGCCAGTCATCATCACAAAGCAAATCATCTTCATCACTATTGAAATCAAGATATTCGGGGTGTGACACCTTGGGGCCTTTAGCCGTGAAGAAATTTCCACTCCATTCGTTTGGTGAATCAAATAGATCAAAGGAGTTGGTAGTCACTTGAGCAATTCCGGCAACACCATCATATTGATTATAGTCGGAATTGGAGTTATAGCTTCTCTCGGAGTTGTTGTCAGAGTCGGAGCCGGAAACCCATTCACCAACATGAGCTTGATGTTTTGTTCTTGTGTATCTCTTGGTGTACTTGCCCTTCTTCTCCAAATCTCTACTTCTCCTTGAGGGTCTTTATCCATAACGATTATCTCTACTCCTTCTCTCTCTTTGAGGTGATTCATTCCTTGAGCTTCGTCTTCTAGGTGACTCTTCTCTTCGTTTGTAGGGAGCCGTGCACTCATTGGAGTAGTGTCCATGCTTCCCACAATTGTAGCAATTGCGGTCATGACTTGACGAACGCTTATCATCGTATTGAGTTGGAGTTTCTTTATTTGCCTCTATTCTTGTAGAACTTGTTGAATTTCTTGACCATGAGGATTATTTCTTCATTGGTGACAAGGTTGTCGCTTGAAGTTGTGGGAGCATCGCTTGTGGCCCTGTAAGCACCACTAGACTTGTTGTGGAGCTCTTCTTTGTCTTTGAGTGCCATCTCATGAGCAACAATCCCTCCAATGACTTCTGTAGGCTTGAGATCTTTGTAGTTGGGCATCATTTGGATTAATGTACTCACGATGTCATATCTCTCATCCAAAGCTCTAAGTATCTTCTTGATGATGAATTTGTCGGTCATTTCATCGCTTCCTAAGACGGCAATCTCATTGGTGATGAGAGCTAGCCTAGCGTACATCTCTGCGACTCCTTCACCATCCTTCATCTTGAACTAGTCAAGCTGACTTTGAAGAACATCTAACATGGATTCTCTCACGGACTCGGTTCCTTCGTGCATATCAACCAAAGTATCCAGAATCTCTTTTGAATTCTCAAGACGGCTCATTTTGTTGAACTCTTAGGGGCATATGTAGTTGAAGAGAATGTCGCATGCTTGAGCATTGAGTTGCAACATCTTCAATTCATCTGCGGTCGCTTCACGTTTCGGTTCTCTTCCATCCCCAAATAATTCACCTCGCAAGCCAACATGAACAACAGCCCAAATGGCGGGGTTATGACCAAGAATAAGCATTTTCATTTTGTGCTTCCAACTAGCAAAATTAGTACCATCAAAGCACGGACCTCTACGGTGATAATTACCCTCACTAGACGCCATACTCTCCTAGGTTGTGAGACCAATGCAATGGAGACCAAAGCTCTGAAAGCACCTGTAGGACCAAAAGTATGTCTAGGGGGTGATTAGACTACTTGACCAAATAAAAGTTTTGCCTTTTCCCAAATTTGAGTGTTTGCAGTTTTAGCATTCATGGCAAGTCAATTTCACCCTACACGTGCAAGTCTAAGAGTATAGCAGCGGAAAATAACAACAAGCATGAGTAAAAGGGATAGGGTAGGAAGATCAAACGCAATTGTAGACACGATGATTTTTCTCGTGGTTCTGATAGGTGGCGCTATCGTACGTCCACGTTTATGGAGTGTTCAACCCACGGAGGGTAACGGTCGCGAGAGTCCATGGAGGGCTCCACCCATAAGGGTCCACGAAGTAGCAACCTTGACTTTTCCATATGGCTTCCGTCCACGAAGGACTAGCCTCACTATAGGTAGATCTTCACAAAGTAGGCGATCTCCTTGCCCTTAAAAACTTCTTGGTTCACTCCACAACACAAAGTAGGAGGCTCCCAAGCGACGCCTAACCAATCTAGGAGGCACCACCCTCCAAAAGGTAATAGGCTCGGTAATGACGATGAAATCCTTGCTCTTGTGCTTCAATATGATAGACTCCTCAACACACAATCACTCTCTCACATATTTGGCTTGGTGGAAGAGATGGGATTGGTGGAAAGCAACTTGGGGAGGCTATAAATCAAGATCCATATGGTTGGAGTGGAAGATCTTGATCTCAACACAAGGGTAGGTGGTTCTCTCTTAGAAAATCAGATAGGATAGGTATGGAATAGTTCTGAGTGCTTCTCTTTTGAGTAGGTGGTGGTGGAGGGGTATATATAGGGATCCCCCAAAATCCAACCGTTACTCCCAAAATGACCAACTCGGTGACACCGATGTGTTAATCTCGGTGGTACCGAAGTGATCAAAAGGTGACAATTTTGAATCTCGGTGAGACCAGTATATGAAAGTCGGTTGCACTGATAAGGTGACCAACGTTCAGATTTCCAATCTCGGTGACGTCGTTCCAACATTCTTGGTGGTACCGAAAATGTGAATTTGCGTAACGGAAAGTTGGCAACCTAAACTCGATGACACCGGTATGGAATCGGTTGCACCGAAGTGGCTAGGGTTTGGCTGAGTCTGTCTAGGTTCTGGAATCGGTGGCACCGGGATAGGAATGTTGGTTGCACCAATTTTGAATGTTTGGCTATAGACACACTTTTGTGGGAGAGCTTGTGGATGTTTTTGGTGACTATCACTTGTGCACCTATGAGCATTTTGTTCACCAACAAAACCTTACCCCCTTTTAATAGTATTGGCTTTCCTATGGACTCAAAGCTATTTCTCACAAATGTAAAATGTAGAGTCCTCTTGCTTGAAGCTTGGACAACCTATTTCCTTGCATATTGGAGTAATTCCACAATCGTTTTGCCATCCCTATTACTGAACTTTTCCTGAAATATACTTGGTTGAAACATTAGTTCAATGACTTATATGTTGTTATTGATTACCAAAACCACCAAGGGAGAAAATGTGCTTTCAAAAAGGTGAGGAAAGAAGTCTTCTCGACATCCTCCACTTCCATTTTTATCTGGTAGTAGCCCGAGAAGGCGTCCAGGAAGGATAGGAGGTCGCACTCCATGGTGGAGTCCACGATCTAGTCGATGTGTGTGTAGGATCGAAAGTATGTATAGAGGGGGGGGTGATTAAACTACTTGACCAAATAAAAGTTTTGCCTATACCAATTTTTAGGGTTGACAGTTTTTAGCATTTCATGGCAAGTCAAGTACACCCTATACATGCACGTCTAAGAGTATATAGCAGCGGAAAGTAACAACAAGCATGTATAGGAAGGATAGGGTAGGAAGATCAAACGCAATTGTAGACACAATGATTTTTCCCGTGGTTCTGATAGGTGGCGCTATCGTTCATCCACGTTTATGGAGTCTTCAACCCATGAAGGGTAACGGTCACAAGAGTCCATGGAGGGCTCCACCCAAAATGGTCCACGAACTAGCAACCTTGACTATTCCATACGGCTTCCGTCCATGAAGGACTAGCCTCACTATGGGGTAGATCTTTAGGAAGTAGGCGATCTCCTTGCCTTACAAACTTCTTGGTTCACTCCGCAACATGAAGAAGGAGGCTCCCAAGCGACACCTAACCAATCTAGGAGGCACCACCCTCCAAGAGGTAATAGGCTCGGTAATGATGATGAATCCTTGCTCTTGTGCTTCAAGATGATGGACTCCTGAGCACACAATCACTCTCTCATATGTTTGGCTTGGTAGAAGAGATGAGATTGGTGGAAAGCAACTTGGGGAGGCTAGAGATCAAGATCCCTATGATTGGAGTGGAATATCTTGACCTCAACACAAGGGTTAGTGATTCTCTCTCAGAAAATCTGATAGGATAGGTATGGAATAGTTCTGAGTGTTTCTCTTTTGAGTAGGTGGTGATGGAATGATATATATAGGCATCCCCAAAAATCCAACCATTACACACAATAAGTCAGACTCGGTGACACCGATGTGTAAATCTCGGTGGTACCGAAGTGACTTAAAGTTAGAACCTTTTGAATATCGGTGAGACCGATATAGAAATCTCGGTTTCACCGGTAAGGTAACCAACGGTCAGATTTCAAATCTTGGTGATGCCGATCCAACATTCTCGTTGGGACCAAAAATGTGAATTTGCATAACAGAAAGTTGGCAACCAAAACTCGGTGGCACCGGTATGGAATCGGTTGCACCGAAGTGGCTAGGGTTTGGCTTGAGTCTGTCTAGGTTCTGGAATCGGTGGCATCGAAGTGGGAAAGTTGGTTGCACCGATTTTGAGTGTTGGGTATAGAACATACTTTGGTGGGAAAGTTTTGTGGATGTTTTTGGCGACTATCACTTGTGTACGTTTGAGCATATTTTTCACCAAGAAGACCTTACCCCCTTTTAATAGTATTGTCTTTCCTATGACTCAAAGTGATTTCTCACAAATATAAAATGTAGAGTCCTCTTGCTTGAAGCTTGGACAACCTATTTCCTTGCATCTTGGCGTTTCTCCACAATCTCCTTTTGCCAATCCTCTCATTGAACATTTCCTGAAATATACTTGATCGAAACATTAGTTCAATGACTTATATGTTGTTATTAATTACCAAAACCACCAAGGGAGCAAATGTGCTTTCAGTGTGGCAGCGGGAACGGGTCCTGGGGGTAAGCTTTGTTGAGGCTCGTGAAGTTGACACACATACGCTCCTTCCTGCACAACTTTGGGACGACCATCGGGTTGGCAAGCCACTTCGGGTAGTGTACCTCCCGGATGGCCCCAGCCTCCTTCAGCTTGCCGACCTCCTAGGTAATGAATGCATGCTTCTCTGGTGCTTGCCTTCTCTCCTTTTGCTTAACTGGGCGGTCATTCGGGCACACCATGAGGTGGTGCTCGATCATGTCCCTCGGGACCCCACTAGGTCAGAGGCGCTCCATGCGAACGCATCCTTGTTCGAGCGAAGGAACGCCACCAATGACTCCTCTTGATCCCAGGGTAGGTCGGCACCGATTGTGAAGGTAAGACCAGGTTTTCTTCGTCCACCGGCACCCGCTTCGTCTCCGCGCGGCTCTGGGAGAACAACTGTTTCTTTTTTACTGGCGCGATGTCGAGGCCGCCCCCGGAGTCTTCAGCGGCCTGTGCGACACTCTTGGCGCTGGGGCGCGCCGCGGCCTCCGCTTGTGGGTGAGCCTAAGCGCGTGTGATGTGTCTGTGATGCTTCCCTGAATGGTGAGAATGCCGGAGCTCCCGGGCATCTTCACGATGTTGTAGCCTCGCTGTGCCGCCGCCATGAACTGGGCGAGCGCGGGGTAGCCGAGTATTGCGTTGTATGGAAGGTGGATGCGGATGATGCCGAAGTCGACCTGCTCGATGCGGAAGTTAGAACGTGTGCCGAAGGTGATGGGGAGGCGCACCCGCCCTACAGGAATGATGGATCCTACGATCACCCCGGCGAAGGGCCCCGAAGGCGTGAGCCGACTGCGGGGTAGCTGCAGCGCGTCGAAAGCCTCCAGAGAGATGATGTTGTGGCCGGTGCCACCATTGATGAGAGTCCTGGAGACGTCCATGCCGCTTATGGTGGGCGTGCACAGCATGGGAGCGCCCCGGCGGCCGTTGTCGCCTTGGGTGGTCGTCGGGACCGAAGGTGATGTCAATCTATGGCCACGCCCGGGGCGGCGTGATCTCAGGCTGCGGCCGGACCGCCCCCACATGGCAGAGGAACTACTTGACTTGACGGTTCGAGGAGGGCACCTGGGATCTACTGAGGATGCAAGAGACCGCACGTCCGGCCTCGCGCACCCCGGTGCCACCGTGCGCGATGGGCCGGCTGGCGTCGAGGATCTTGCCCGCCATGGAGCTGCCGAACCAAGATTTGGTGGCTGCTGAGAGAGAGGATGCTTCGACACGCCCCCTACCTGGCATGCCAAATGTCAGATTTCGGGCTCCGCAAAACCCTTCAGGTTCGAACACAGTGGCGTGTGCGCTGCGGCCTCACCCGAGCTACCTCACTACTCAATGGTTACTACGGCGAACTTGCTCGATGACGAGGAAGAAGATGAACGTGGCATTTTACCTAGGTTCTGGCCGCGGTGAAGTGTAATACCCTACTCCTGCTTTGGTGGATTGCCCGTGGAGGTTTGGGTGGATGAACTAGTATAGTGGGCTTGAGCCTCGCGAGGGCGCTCAAGAGGTGTTCTTGGCTCTCTACCTTGCGGTGGTGCGTCGAGCGGCTAAGTGTTGGCTCGGATCCCTTCTATGGTGCGGCCTAGCTTCTATATATAGCGGTGTCCCGGGTCCTCTTCCCTTATCACATTGGCGAGAAGGGATACCACAACGTCCAATTTTGAAGGGGGGTAGGAGTACATCCGCGCCCTGTCCAAAGGTGGTCTTCGCCTGCAAAGTACCTGTTGGTGATGCAGTGGTGGGCTCGGTGATGACATCTGTCGGGGATATACCCCGCAGTATGACCCGGGAGACACTTATAACCTGGTGACAGTTATGACCCGGCCAAAAGTTAAAGTCTCGGAGACGAGTCCCTAAAGATGAGTCTTATTTGTAAGTCCCTGAAGATGAGTCTTATTTGTAAGTCCCAGAAGATGAGTCTTATTTGTAAGTCCCAGAAGATGAGTCTTATTTTTAAGTCCCTGAAGATGAGTCCCTGAAGATGAGTCTTAAAGATAAGTCCTGGTTGTAAGTCCCTGAAGATGAGTCCCTGAAGATGAGTCTTGAAGATAAGTCCCTGAAGATGAGTCCCTGAAGATGAGTCCCTGAAGATGGGTCCCTGAAGATGAGTCCCTGAAGATGAGTCTTGAAGCTGCCTGGTTCTAAGCCGCCCGGCTCTAAGCCGCCTGGTTGTAAGCTGTCTGGTTCTAAGCCGCCCGGTTCTAAGCTGCCCGGCTCTAAGCTGCCCGGTTGTAAGCCGCCCGGTGTAAGCCACCCGATGACTCAGAAGCCCGGGACTCAGAAGCCCATGAAGATAAGCCCACAATAGGAAGTCATAATAAGTTAAGTCTCAATCCGACTTAGACCCTAAATGTAAGCCACCCCTTCAACTTATATAAGGAGGGGCGGGTCACCCCGACAGGGGGAAGTTTTTAGATGTCTCAATAGACAGGTCTTAGATAGACAAGAGATTAGTGACTCTCGTGATTAGAGGTAGCAAAACAGCACCCTTATAACCGAGAGATCTTCTTCATCATCATTACCAGACAAGAAGGGCATAGGCTTTTACCTCCATCAGAGGGGCCAAACTTGGGTAAGCTCGCGTCTCTCGATTCCGACCAACCCCTTCAAGTGCCACATAGTTCCGCTTCTGCCCCGAACCTAAGTCTGTTCACCCGGACATCAGCCGTGACAAAACTTCAACAGTTGGCGCCCACCATGGTGCCAGAGCACGGTGGTGTTCTGTTCTTGAAGGGGTCTCCTCAGGTGTCGAGAAGCTCGCTATGAGCCGGATGAAGAAGAGTCAGCGCGGAACGATCATGCATGATGACCCGTCGTGGCATCACCATAGGGCAATGAGAAGTGTGGATTCAGATTTCGATGGTTTTTTATCTTCATCAACAAACGAAAGCGATTTCATCGGCCAGGCAACTTGTGTTGCACCCATCGATATAACAACTCGATGCCATGTAGTACATCAGATCAAGCCAGATCGTGATTTGAGGGCACACTCTATGAGAAGCCCCGGGTGATCTATTCTGTGACCCGGAAACCTGTTGGAGCCTCCGTCATGTACAAACACTTGTTTACCGGGTCCGGAATGATCAATGACGCCAAAACAGAGGGAGGAGTCAAGATCCAAAAATGGGTCAACTACGAACTCGACAGCCGCCGTGCACCCTACGCCTACGTGCCTCTGCCTACGACCCGACATCTAGCAATGACTTCTTCTCCCATTGCCGCCAGCCAGCTCGCCGCTTCACAATGGCCGTCTCTCCTCGGTCTCCATGCTGCGAGCCACCGTGCGCTGCGTCGCTGCTTCATACCGGTCATTTCTCCTCGTTCTGCGCTATTGCGAGGCGCCGTGCACCGCCCTCCATGATCCGCCGCTCTGCTACTTCAACCTCAAGCCGGCCCTCTACCGAGCTGCCCAGCCGTCGTGTGCCTGCAACCTAACTAATCTTGCTCTCGCGCCAAGGTCTCGCCTTGCCCAGCCACCCAGCCACCGCGTGCCTGCAACCTACCGGATCCCACCTCTCGCGCTCCCCTTAGCACCGGCTCCCGGAGCGCCCGGCCGTCCACCTCAGCTACGCCTCGCTGTCTCACCTCCGTCGCCATGTCATCGTCAAGCCGGTCCGACTCTCGTGCCAAGACCTCGCCTCCATGACGTGCCCGGTTCTCGCTACTGCGCTACCCCATCAGCATCATTCTGGCTCATCTCGCCTCGAGTCGCTGCGCCAGCCGGCGCCCATCTTGGACTCGGCTTCGCTACCGGCCCACCGCTGCACCAATCTCCACCTGTCATTGAGCCGGCCGCCATGTGTGCTTCCACTCTACCCTACTTGCGCCTCGCCCGCACCACTTTAGCCGGCTTTACCCCCGCCTCACCTTGCTTTGACTCACCTCGCTAAGCCCCTCGACCACCGTCTGCCTCCGCGTCCTGCGCCTCTGAGCCGGCCTCCCCACGCCTTCCACCCCGCGACCCGCTGCCATGGCTTCACCCGGCAAGGAGCCGCCGCCGTCGCTCGACCGGACCACGGCCGCGACCTCGCCATGAGCCGACCCACATCCACAGCCGACCGTGCCTCGAGCCAGACAGCCTGCGCAACCACGGCCTTGCCACGCCTACCTCTGTCATCGAGGCCGCATCTGCAGATCCACCTCCCCTCGCATCCAAGCTGCCATGGCTTCACTTGCCTTAAACCGCCGCTCCGTCTCAAGACGTCGCGTTCCGTGAGTCGCCTCCACCGCGTTCCATGAGCCGCCCAGCCACAGTTGCCGTGGCGGGCCTCGCCTCTCTTGTATCTCCTGACGTCGCCTTGTCCTGGCTGACTTTGCCACGTGCTGCTCCGCCTGTCGGCTCACCGTGCCTCCCCTCCTACGAGTCGGCCTCCTACTGAATCCACCCAATAGCGCCGGCTCTGCCTCGCCTTGCGCTCCGAATGTGTCTGCGCTGCTTAGGTCGCCCTCATGCGTGCCCACCGCCTCGCCTCACTAGCTCTCCCCTTCTGACGTGGTACCGCCTGGCCGGCGCGCTTCCGCGAGCCCCGCATCACCTCGCTTCACGTTGAGTCGCCTGGCCCCGCTTCGCCTTGCTTCACGTTGAGTCGCTTGGCCCCCACGCGCCTCGCTTGCAAAGTCACGGATGGTACCATTCCGAGCCGCTTCCATGCCCTCGCGCCCCTCGCTACGCTCGCCACCTTCGGATCCGCCCGACCTCGTCGAGTCGCCACCTCGCTCCACTTTGCCCTCGCACGTGTGTGCACACCAGCTGGCTCCGCTTCGCCTCCAAGCCTCCGTCGCCGCCTATTCCTCCTTGGCTGGCTCCCGTCCAGTGGTCGGGTTCCCCGCACGCGCGACCTCCTTCGCACGCCCACCAGGCTTTGACGAGTGCACAAGTGTCGGCTCCACTTCTTTGCTCAGCCGTGTCGCACGCATCCGGCATGCCCTAGCCTTTCCTACGCCGAGTCGCTGCTCCGCCCCCAAGAACGAGCTCCGCCTCCTCGAGCGGCCCGCATGCCGTTGGCCGAGCCGCGCCTCACCTCTACTCCATCCGCGCGCGTGTCCCCCGCTATCCGCGCCCGAGTCACCGCAGTCGTGACCCGCCCATTCCGACCGGCGCCGGTTCGCCTTGGACCGCCTTCCGGGTCGTCTCCGCCTCCACCTTCTACCACATGACGCCATGGCCTTGACCTGCTGTGCTCCCTGCTTCGCCCAGGTCTCCCTTACCGTGCCTGTGCTGTCGCCATGCTCGCCGCTGTGAGCCATCGTTCGGCCAACCACCGCGCCGTGCCTGCGAGCCGCCCCTCTCCAAGGCCTCGCCCTGCTATGCTGGCTCTACCCCCACAGCTCCGCCTCTGCCGCCACGGGCTCGCCTCGCGTGCCTGCTTCCTGTTCCTCTGCACCCCTGCTCCCATGACCCAGTTATTTGCTAGCCTGGCCGGTTCTCTTTTGCAGATACAGCCGGCTAAAGGATAAAG
Organism: Hordeum marinum; assembly: GCA_022496015.1. Classification (NCBI taxonomy): domain Eukaryota; kingdom Viridiplantae; phylum Streptophyta; class Magnoliopsida; order Poales; family Poaceae; genus Hordeum; species Hordeum marinum. The sequence goes on from CM039673.1 coordinate 374,662,160, forward strand.
GAGAGAATCAGGTGAAGTCCGTCCAGTTTATTTTTATTGATATATTTTTATCCTTTCGAGAACAATTACTCTCGTCTACAATGTCTTCTATGCAGGACTACCAAGGTGACAGTCATACCGTAGATACAAAGCTCATGATAGCGCCCGCCTGTATGAGTTGTCCAACGGACGCGCGGAAATCACCCATGGTCCGATCCAGCGTCAACACGCCATAGCCGACTCTCTCGTCTGCACCGGTTCACAACGTCCATGGCAGAGTCACCTATCCGTGTCGACTTACAATACCCGCAGCCGAGTCACCCGTTCGCGCCGGCCTACAATGCCCACGGCTGACTCTCCCGTCCGTGCTTACAACACCTTGGTCGTCCTCAACCTTCCACGGGTTCACATCGTGTTATAAACACCAAGGATATATAATACATGTTGCGAAGATCATCAACACTCCAGGGGCCACACACACCAGTAGGAGCAGCCCAACAGATGAGCGCAAGACACCGCCCACAGTCTGATTCTACCTCATCATATCGGTGCAGTGCTCGCTTGTACGAGCCGCCCAACAGACAGGCACACAAATCGCCGCCATTATAGCTTGGTTCACTTCAACAACCAGCTAGGACGAACCATCGACCGGATTATTGAAGCAAATCATACGGGATCATCGATAACCCGCCACGGCCAACCTCAACTTTCAGTGGAGATTCTCAATCCGCCTTTTCAAGTCAACTTAAGACTCGGGGGCTCTAGACATGGCGAGACTCATTTGGTCGTTTTCAACGAGAACCCTAGGTCTTTGCAAGAGAAAACCCAATCTTGTCGGCTATTACATTATTGGCGGAAGAATTAAGAAGTTGCCCAAGAGGACGAACCGCCGAGATACACCGTTCAGACATGGGTGCCCGGATATATATTGGATCATCATAAAGTCACTTGGAGGCTTCTGCAGTTTCTTCATACAAGATGGTGACTTACAAGATGGTGCACAAGTTGATATCATCGACAAGGTCAACTAGGGGGCTTCCAACCCGCCGGATTTAGCTTATCAGACCCTGTTGATCGGCTTTTAAGCCAAATAGTTAATTTCGTCAACAAAGGTCGTCTAGGGGACTTCCAACCCGCCGGGTTTAGCTTATAACACCCTATCGATCGGCTCTCAAGCCAAACAGTTGATTTGGGGGCTTCCAACCCACTGGGTTTAGTGTACATACCCTCTTGATCGGCTCTAAAGCCACTAGAGTTAAACCTGCCAGTTTGCAACTTGCTACTCCACCAGGTGACCTGCCGAACTCTTACCATTTAATCTCGCTTAGAGACCCTGAGATGGTTCAAACAAATTGACGGCCAATATTGTTAGAGACCTTGTACTGGTTAAGGTTAATCCGGCGGTTCTTGTCATGTGAGGGCCAGATTACGAAAAACGAGCATAAACTCTCTCATTTACTGCCGACTCTTCGCTATGTGACCCGTTCGTACTCTTAGACAGTTAATCTTTTAAAGACCCTGCACTGTTTAAGGTTAAAACGACGGATTTATGTCACATGAGAGGCAATTTATGGTCTACCAAGGTACTCATGCCCTGCCCTATCTCTTCTTGGGACGCTACACTTCGTGTTAGTTAATCTCGCTTAGAGACCCTAAGCCGTTTTAAGAAATTGACGGCCAATCTCGATAGAGACCCTGTACTAATTAGGAGTTTTAATTAGCGAGTCCACCCAGAAGAACCGGCACATAAGTTTTTGAAAAAGCAAGATCATCATGCATTACATCACATATTGCATCATACATTGCATCATATTCACATGTCATGCCGGCTTATCAAGCCGGGTCAGAGCAAGATTATGACAGAAGGAGCAATGTTATGAAAGATTTTAACATCTTCGGGTTGTGCTTTTTCAAGCCGCCCTTACAGCAATACAGAACATATTATGTCTTGTTTATTTTTGCAGGTCTTGTCTATTAAGATAAGCCGCCGTTGGATTGGAAAGTTGATTATTCTTGAAGAGCCGCCCTATCAGATATAATGTCGTGTCATCTAATTGACCGGTTCTCGGATTTCTTCAATTGTGCTCTGTTGTAATCTACAACACTCATGGATTTATCAAATATATTTGTCGGGTTGCACCGCAATCACGAGCAGGGATTTCATGTCAAGGATAAAGGTATTCTTCCAAGATATTCATGTCGGGTTACAACCGTGGTCAATGATTCATTAAACAAATTATGATGAGTCATATTATTCGCACATAATCCCGAGTCGCCACTAGCAGACGACCCAGCACTTGGGGGCTACAGTATTCAAGTCCAGTTTATATCAAATATGCAAGTCCCATGTCGCTGCAAGCATGCACCTAGGCACTTGGGGGCTAATGCAAGCCGGTTTTCAAGTCATTACATCGTCAGCAAGACCATATTATCTCAAGGAGATGAGCCGGACTTTCTACATTTTTCTAAGCCCTAGCCCAGTAATTCTTACTGACCCGGCACTTGGGGGCTACACCGCTCAGATCAAATTTTCTAAAGTCCCAAGTCGCTGCAGGCATGCGACCCGGCACTTGGGAGCTACAATATTCAGTTGTTCAAACAGATTATAAGGTTTAAAATTGAAGACCCGGCCCATCACATACTGATGAGCCGGCCCTTGGGGGCTACACTTGCTTAAGCTTTATAAGGTATAAGACAGTTACAAGTCCCAGGCTACTGCAGGCAAGACAACCTAGTACTTGGGGGCTACACATTCAAAGATATTATTACAAAGTACCAAGTCATCATGGATAAACTTGTAGATTGGGGGCTACAGGTAATATGGACATATCAAAAACTTAGAGGAGAATTTTCAAGATGTTAATTATGGAGTTCAGTTATTAGACCCGGTGTCACCGACATTCGTGACCCGCCGTTATAAAAGATCATAACCCGCCAGAGTTTATATAAGCCGCCCTGCTTCACAACAATGGAAGTTTGGATCTATGTCATGAGGATTTCTTATTTTTCATTAAGCCAGAGTATTTTGAAGCCGACTAAATTGCATATGGGTATTCTATTCCTAGTATTTTTGAAAGGACATTGACAAGCAAGAAGATTTTCAAGATAACTCATTCATATGCAGAAAATACTCGGATTTCTGAGAAGCCAGTTCATAAGCCGGCCAAAGGAGCAAGACGGACACTTAACATATTTACTATTCCTATTTCAGGAGGTTGCCATGAATGAATTCAAACTAAGCTGGGGGCTCATTTTGGGGATATCCCCCTCAGTATGACCCGGGAGACAGTTATAACCCGGTGATAGTTAAGACCCGACCAGAAGTTAAAGTCTCGGAGACGAGTCCCTGAAGATGAGTCTTATTTGTAAATCCCTAAAGATGAGTCTTATATGTAAGTCCCTGAAGATGAGTCTTATTTGTAAGTCCCTGAAGATGAATCCCTGAAGATGAGTCTTGAAGATAAGTCCTGGTTGTCCCTGAATATGAGTCTTGAAGCTGCCTGGTTCTAAGCCGCCCGGCTCTAAGCCGCCCAATTGTAAACTGCCTGGTTCTAAGCCGCCCGGTTCTAAGCCGCCCGGTTCTAAGCCACCCGGCTCTAAGCTGCCCGGTGTAAGCCGCTCGGTGACTCAGAAGCCCGGGACTCAGAAGCCCTTGAAGAGAAGCCCACAATAGGAAGTCATAATAAGTTAAGTCTCAATCCGACTTAGACTCTACATGTAAGCCGCCCCTTCAACTTATATAAGGAGGGCGGGTCACCCTGAGAGGGGGAAGTTTTTAGAAGTCTCAATAGACAGGTCTTAGATATAAAAGAGATTAGAGACTCTCGTGATTAGAGGTAGCAAAACGGCACCCTTGTAACAGAGAGATCTTCTTCATCATCAATACCAGACAAGCAGGACGTAGGCTTTTACCTCCATCGGAGGGGCCGAACTTGGGTAGACTCGTGTCTCTCGATTTCGACCAACCCCTTCAAGCGCCACATAGTTGCGCTTTTGCCCCTAACCTAAGTCCATTCACCCGGACATCTACCGTGACAAAACCACGACAGGCAGGCAGGACTGGGTACCCCTGTTCCCAGAACGCCGACACTTTCTACTAAATAACTAACTTTTATTATCTTCCAAATTATTCATAGTTTTATTGTAGCTAAGAACTCATAGCTTCATTCTTCCAAATGTATCCGTTTACACCTATAAGTAGTTTTATTCTTGTTCTAGGTAAAGCAAACGTTAAGTGTGCGTAGAGTTGTATCGGTGGTCGATAGAACTTGAAGGGAATATTAATTCTACCTTTAAATACTTGTTGGGTAAGACATTATTATTTATTTAGAAAGGCTAAATTTTATACCTGATACTTTAGTGCTATCAAGATGTTTTTCTCACGCCGTTGTTGGGGAGCAATAGCGTGGGGTTGTTATTCTCGTGTGTGCTTATTTACTTTATCTCTAAGTAGATTTTATTTTCTATTATAAGTTGTTTTATATATTAATTTATGGAATGCAACACAGACACAAAAAAAAGTTGTACTTGTTACTCATGGAGATGGGGAACCTCCCAAAGCCCTCCATGCTCGTTATGTGGAAGACATTAAATACTACTTTGGTAATCTTGATAAATCTGAATGCATCTTGATAATGGGTGATACTTTAGGTCACCTATAATACATTAGGTATTATCGCTTGGATCAAAAAGGAAAACACGTATGGGATTAAATTAATTTTTTTGCATTGGTATGCTTGGGATCTATGCTTGAGATAGGATTATACTTTTTGCTCTATGATGAAGGCTCCATACCTTCCCTTTGTGTGTGAATTTAATGATAATTAAACACGGGCTTCTTATGCTAATGGTGTATATGATTACTATGATGTGGACTAGATAGAATAACTTGTGGCTTTTAAGGGTGCTTATGAAATTGAATCATTGTTTGAAAAGTGTGACAACTTCGATGATGTTGTTTACATATCTAAAAATCAGGCCATACTTACATATTGCTATGGGAATTATTAATATGATGCCTATATTGATCAATTTATTGAGAAAGTCTCTACCGACCAAGAAGAGACTAATATTTTCCAGGAATCTATCAAAAACAAATTGATGAAACTATGAGCTCATTAGATGAAAAAGAGGAGGAGGAGAGCGAAGAACAAAAGGAGGAAGAGCAGATTAGCTACGTGTTCCCACCTCCTAATGAGATTAACTCTTCAACTCACACATTATTTAATTTCCCTTCGCGCATATCCAGAGATGAATGCTATAATACCTTGGGTTCATTTGAAATATCCATTTTTAATGAACGTGATGCTTGCTATGCTTGTGGCCTTGATGCCAATATGAATGATGCTTATGAAGATTAACTTTCTATATTTCCTTTCGGTGAGAACGAAATTCTTTCTATTGCACCCACACATGGTAGTCCTATTATCTTTTTAAATTCTCCCAACCACACTATATCGGAGAAGTTTGCACTTATTAGGGATTATATTGATGCGTTGTGTTTGACCATTACACATGATGATTTTGATGGATATAGTATGCATGTGCTTGCTTCTCCTACTTGCAATTATTATGAGAGAGGAACCAAATCTTCACATCTCTATCTTTCCAACATGATAAAATTGCAAGAAACTATTTATACTATGCATTGGTCTTTACTCTCTGTGCATGAATTGTTCTTTTATGACATTCCAATGCATAGGAGGAGAGTTAGACTCTCCTACCAACCTCCCCCTAGGGGCATGCGTAATAGTACTTTGCTTTGAGGGCTAATAGACTTTCACAATAAGTATATGTGTTCTTTATGAATAATGTGAGTCCATGCATTATGCGCATTCTCACCTTTCCGCAATTTGCTAGCCTCTTCGATATTGTGCATTGTCGTTTCTCACCTTGAGAGTTGGTGCAAACTTCGCCAATGCATCCAAACTCCTTAATATAAAATGCTCTATCACACATAAGCCCCTTTATATCCTCCTCAAAACAGCCACCATACCTACCTATCATGGCATTTCCATGGCCATTCTGAGATATATTGCCATGCAACTTCCACCATTCTGTTATTATGACACACATCATCGTTGTCATATTACTTTGCATGATCATATAGCTGACATAGTATTTTTGGTTGATCCACCATTCATCATTATCATACATGTTATGATACTATCTTTGCACATCCTGGTACACCACGAGAGGCATTCATATACTCATATTTTGTTCTAGTATCGAGTTGTAAGTAAATAGAAGGGTGACGATCATCATTATTCATTATTAGAGCATTGTCCCTGCGAGGAAATAAAATAAAAATAAAAAAAGAGGCCAAAAAGAGCCCAACAAAAAAATTAGAGGAAAAGAGAGAAGGGGCAATGTTACTATCCTTTCCCAAACCTGTGCTTAAAAGTAGCACCATGTCTTTCATATAGAGAGTTCCTATGTTTTCACTTCCATATAACTAGTGGGAATTTTTCATTATAGAACTTGCCTTGTAGATGATGTGCTTCCTGAAATGCCCAAGGTCTTCAAAAGCAAAGAATTTGGATGCACACCCACTTAGTTTTCAGTTTGAGCTTTCATACATAGCTCTTGGTGCATCCATTGCATGTCAATTCCCACTCCTTGCATTGACATCATTTGATGGGCATCTCCATAGCCCGTTAATTAGCTGCGTGGATGTGTGACTTTCTTCCTTTTTTCTTCTCCATATTAATCCCTACCACCGCATTCTATTCCACCCATAGTGCTATATCCATGGCTTGCACTAATGTATTTCGTGTGGGTTGAAAAAGACGAAGCATCTTAAAAAGTATGACCAATTGCTTGGCTGGCAACGGGGTAGTGCATGATTTACACTTTGTGTTAATAAGATGCAACATCACAATATTATATGATTTTGTAGGGATAGTGTTCTTTATCATTTTTATTTTGAAAGGCATGATTGTTTGTTGGTATGCCCGAGTATTGATGTCTTTATATCAAATGATAGACTTTTACCTTGATTCACTCATATCTTAATATTCATGCCATGCTTGGATTATAAAATCGAGATTATGCTAGGTAGAATTCCACATAAAAATTATCTTTTTATCATTTACCTACTCGAGGACGAGCAAGAATTAAGCTTGGGGATGCTGATACGTCTCCGTCGTATCTATAATTTTTAATTTTTTCATGCCAATATTCTACAACTTTCGTATCATTTTGGCAAACTTATACAATCTTTTTGGGACTAACATATTGATCCAGTGCCTAGTGCCAGTTCCTATTTTTTGCATGTTTTTTTGTCTCGCACAATGTCCATATCAAACAAAGTCCAAACACGATAAAATTTTATTTAGACTTATATTGGAATATATATGATTTTTGGAGGTGGAATCAACACATATGGAGGCCCACAACCTTCTAAAGGCATCAGGGCACCACCACCGCCTTGCCGCGGGGGGTTATCTTGTGGGCACCTCATAAGTCGATTTAGGTCCTTCTTCATACGCAATGAAGCTTATATTGATAGAAACAATCGTGTTAAAATTTCAATCCGATCGGAGTTCTGGATCTTTGGATATTTTAGAAATGGTTTTTGGCCAGAAAAGTGAACGCGAAGCAGTAGAGAAACAGAGAGAGGGATACAATCTCAGAGGGTCTACTAACCTTCGGGAGCCATGTCAGCCATAGATGAGAGGGGAAACTATCCTACCATCTAGGGGGGGAATCCAACAAGAAGAACAAGGAGGGGGTCTCTCTCCCCCACTCTCCCCGTGACGCCCGAGCTTTGTCGGGGGAACCATCATGACATGATCTACACAAACAACTTCGTCGTTGTTAACACCAACTCTCTCCCCCTCTATGCAACGATGTAATACCTCTTATACCCGCCTTAATTCTATTTAAACATGGTGCTTAGCGCTACATATTATTATCCAACGATGTTCTGCCATCCTATGATGCTTGAATATATTTTTTTCCTATGGGTTGATTGATGATCGTGATTGGTTTTAGTTGTATGTTTCATTTTGGTGTTGTCCAATGGTGCCCTCCATGTGGTATTACCGTTGTAGGGTGTTGTTGTTGTTGATAATTCACTTATAGTGGGTTCCGTGACTGACGAAAACACAAACCTGAGTAAGGGGTTGTTGCGTATGCGAGCAAAGAGGACTTGTTACTTAATGCTATGGTTGCCTTTTACCTTAATGATCTTTAGGTAGTTGTGTATGCTTTCTAGAGTTACAATCATAAGTGCATAGGATCCAAGTATGGAAAGTATGTTAGCTAATACCTCACCCTCATATAAATGGTAATAATGAGTACCAGTCTTGTTACCAATTGCCTAGGGACAAATCCTTCTATTGTGTTACAAAAAGCTTTCTACTAAACAACTAACTTTTAGTATCTTGCAAATTATTGATAGATTTATTCTAGCTAATTAATCCTAGTTTCATTCTTGGAAACTTATCGCTTTACACCTACAAAGTAGCTTTATTCTTGTTCTAGGTAAAGCGAACGTTAAGTGTACATAGATTTGTATCATGGGTCGATAGAACTTGAAGGGAATATTAAGTCCACCTTTATCTCCTTTTTGGGTTTGACACTCTTACTTATCGAGAAAGGCTACAATTGATCCCCTATACTTGTGGGTTATCAGTTACCAAAACATACATCAAGTGACTCGATAGAATATCCCATTGTCACCACGAGTATCCACATGCTATACATATATCAAGTGTTCTCAAATCCAACCCAACATAAACAACCTCAAAGGGAAAGACCTAGTGCATGACATCAAGATAGGAAAGGAAGAACACCATATGATCCAACTATAAACCAAGATCATCCCATATTGAGAACACGGGAGAGAGAGATCGAACACATAGCTACTAGTACTTACCCTCATCCCGAGGGTGAACTACTCCCTCCTTGCTATAGAGACCGACGGGATGATGAAGATGGCATCTAGTGATGATTTCCCCCTCTGACAAGGTGTCGGAAAAGGGCTTCGAATGAGATCGCTTCAGAACAGAGGCTTGCAGTGGCGGAGAGAAAGCTCTAGGTTTAGTTTTGGGTTTTTTGGGTTATAGGAATTTCCAGCATTGAGTTTACATCAGGAGGACCCATGAAGAAGCAACAAGCTCGAGGGGCTCCCTGGGGGCTCCCCTGGGCTTGTGGTTGTCTCAGTCACCCCTGGCACCCCTCCGTTGGTCCATGGGCTTCTTTTGTTCCATAAAGAATCACCAAAAAGTTCCAACCAATTCTGAGAACTATTATTTTCTACACAAAAACATCATCAGTCCAGGTTAGTTCCACTTAAATCATAAAAAAGTAAATAAAAACCATACAAATCTTGGGTAAATAGGGCATGAATACTTCATAAATTATTGATACTTTGGAGACGTATGAACATCCTCAAGCTTAATTCCTACCCTTCCTCGAGTAGGTAAATGATAAAATAAGTAATTATGAAGTGTGAATTCTAGCATGGTGCATAAGTTTGATCAATAATAATTCTAATCACTTCTCCTAGAATCCTACCAAAACGTCTTTCTCATAAAACTCATCATGATAAAGTAGCAATCAATTCACACATTATGGTTCAAACAGTGCATTCTCTTGAAACTTAACAACCTATATTCTTAGTCACGAAACAATTACAATTCATATTATTATCTATAAAGTCTAAGTAAGAGATCCACATACTCAATTATCATATAGTCTTGTATGATTGCTGGTACTCAAGGCATATTTTTAAAACAAACAACATCCATCGAACACAGAGAAAGACAGGGCTTAGTGTCTCGCCTCCTAATGCACTTATCATAAAGATAATTGTGAACAATAGTAATTCATGATCAAATATATTTGACTGGATATATATGTTTGGAACTTTCCCCACCACATGATTCTTTCTATCTAGAGAAATAGGTTGGAATAAGAAGTTGACTCAACATGATAAGTAAACAACATGAAAGTAAATAGCATAAAAGTGAATAGAATGCCCCTTTGCAGTGGGAAGTAGCAATTTGCTTATGTGCTCCAACGCATTGACTAAAATAGATATGATTATGTTTTGAGTGGTGTGACTTTCCTATCAATGTTATCACAAAGTATTTCAATATCTTCCATGCTAATCACATTATTGGCAGTTCCCAAACAAAATTGAAATTTTTACTCCCCCTCCACCATTCAAACACTTTCCATGACTAGTCGTATTCACGAGTGTCCTCCAAATAATCAAATTTCTTAGGGGAGTTCTTATTTATTTATTTTTATATTACGCAGGACTGTGTATCCTTTTTACCAGCCTCTCTCATCAATGACAAGTGAATAAACACCCACAATGACAATAACCCACTTAGCATGGAAGATGTTGACCACCCCGATCGCTCCATGAGCATTATAGGCCCACAAAACATATGTTTATTTGAAGGTTCTAGAGATAGAACATGGAAATTTACTTGGGATGACAGCGAAATACTATATATATGTAGGTATGGTGAACACTCATGGAATAAACTAGGCACACATATTTTGGATGCACAAGTAGTATCTCTACTTTGTATGAAATTTTGGCTACCAAAAGGTTTTAAACAAGCACCACATGTTGGAGGGTCCATAAGAATATAACTTCCATGCAAATATACCAAAACTTAACTCACTATGTTGTCTTCATTGCAGCCTCTGAAGGATCACATCCACGTGGCTCGAGGAGGGAAGGCCGAGGCGGCATCAGCATTGAAGGAAAGGTAATGATTGTCGGCGTTGTGCGCAGGCGTCGCATTGGTTTGACTTGGGATGGTTCCTGACACCTTCAGGGAGCGGGGGTGTCACCGCACAAGCGTCCGACGTGTGTAAAGCCTGCCCTGCACGCGTTTGGGAACCACAGCGCTTCGGGCAGTCCTCAAAGCTTCACCCCGAAGCCGACTCGAGCTCGCCTTGGACCCGGGGGTTACTGTCGACGTCCTGGGAACGGGGGTACCCAGTGCTCCCTACCTGCAGCCCAGGACATGGCCCACTTCGTCAGCCAGGCGCGGCCTAGCACGACTCTACTCAAGACAAGTCCCTTACAAAGACCCCGGGCTCGCAAGGAATAATGGAACCAAAGCCAGCAAGGATGGGCCTCTTCAGGCCCCCTTTTGAGCGGCAGATATCTCTATGCGGAGCCCGGCCTCACGAGTCAAAGGTAACGCAAGGAAGGACAGGCGGGCGCTAGCGCCAGGCGGCACAGTTTCCCCTTTGGTGCAAAGAGAGCAAGGATGTATGCGGGTTCCCAAAGCTCCGCACAAAGGTTTCCATTATGGTGCAATAAGACCATGACCATGAGCCCCGCAGGATGGATGTCATCGCTGAGCCCACCACTGCATCATCCATAGCCACTTTGCAGACGAAGACCGCCTTTGGACAGGGGCTAATGTACTCCTATTCCCCTTCAAAATTGGCCATTGTGGGATCCCTTCCTGCCATTGCGATAAGGGAAGGGGACCCGAGCCACCTCTATATATGAAAGCTAGGTCACGCCGTAGAGGGGATCCCGATAGAACACTTAGCCACTCAACGAACCACCACAAGGCAGAGAGCCAAGAACATCTCTTGAGCGCCCCCGCGAGGCTCGAGCCCACTGTACTAGTTCATCCACCAAACCTTCATGAGAGGTAATCCACAAAAGCAAGAGTAGGGTCTTACACTTCATAGCGGCCAGAACCTAGGTAAATTGCCACGTTCATCTTCTTCCTCGTCAACGAGCGGGTTCGCCGTAGTAACATCGAATAGTGAGCTAGGTTGGGCGAGGCTGAAGGGAACCTTCCCACACGCCCCTGTGTTCGAACCTTGAGGGTTTTGCTAAGCCCGAAATCTGACACAATAGACTACCCCATTGTCACCATAGGTGTCCACATGCAAGACATATATCAAGTGTTCTCAAATCCAATCCAACCTAACAAAACCTCAAAGCAAAAGACTCAATTCATCACATCAAGATAGCAAGGGAAGAACACCATATGACCCAAGTATATTAGCAAAGCCCGTGATACATCAAGATCGTTGCATATCAAGAACAAGAGAGAGAGGGAGAGAGATAAAAAAAGCATAGCTACGGGTACATACCCTCAACTCCAAGGGTGAACTAGTCCCTTTTCGTCATGGTGACTGCCGGGACGATGAAGATGGCCTCCAAATGATTTCCCCCTCCGACAGGGTGTCGGAAAAGGGCTTCAAATAATATCTCTTTCGAAAGAAGCTTGCGGGTGTGGAGATGAAGTACTAGGTTGAGTTTTGGGGTTTCTTGGGTTTATAGTAATTTTCAGCTTTGAGATTACGTCAGGGGGACCCTAGAATAAGCGACAAGCTCGAGGGGCGTGCCATAAGGGGGGTGCCCCTGGGCTTGTGGCCTCCTCAGCCACCCCCTGGCACCCATTCGGTGCTCCGTGAGCCTCTTCTTTCCCATAAAAATCACCGAGAAGTTTTGCTCAATTTCGAGAACTTTTATTTTCACAAAAACAACACCACAATAATTCTGCTGAAAACAACGCCAGTCCGGGTTAGTTCCAGTTAAACATATAAAAGTGTATGAAAACCATGGAAACTGATGCAAATTGGGCATGTATACTAGATAAATTATCGATACGTTCGACACGTATCACTGTTGTCTATCTCGGGGGCACGGTGGGATATGTTAGTAGCACCACGGGGTTTATAGGCCACACTACTACTATCAACTTAGTAGCATCGCAGGGTTTATACCCCATGCTACTACTTTGGTCTGTCCCGGGGGGCACAATGAGGACCAGTTAGTAGTAGCGCGGGTTTATAGCCCGCACTACTACTATCCACTTAGTAGCAGCCTGGGGTTCATACCTCGGGCTACTAGTAAGTAGCAGCATCGCGGGCCTGTTACCCCGCGCCACTAGTAAGTGGTTGTCTATTGGGTTTTTCCTAGTAGTGAGGCCCTCACTTCCCCAATTTTCTATATGGGTTTTACAATCGAAGTACATGCCACATAGACTTATCATATGATCTAGCTATAACATGTTTTTGAACTTGTCATATACGTAGAAAATTCTCCTCATGTTGTATGAACTATTGTCGCTCAAAAAATAATGATTTATTATTGCATTCTATGCCACAAACTTTTTTGTGACACCTACTATCTATCTAAAACAAATTAATTTCAAGTTTATCTAGAATTTAATAAAATGCATTCATCTAGATAGGAATAGAAATCATAGGTTAGCATTGTTCAGAGTCTTGCAACTACATAGAGTAAGCATCATTCTCATAAGAAATACACCCAACCACCTAGTTTCAAGTCCAAACACATAAAAATTTGGGTTCTTAATTTTCGTAAAACAAAATTGACCCAGGGGCTTCTGCTATCTCTTTCTTGAAGAAGAAATTCTTTTCACAAAAATGTTATTTCCAGCAAATAAATATAAAACTAATAGTGAAACACATTATAGATGCACAAATTTACAATCCATATGAGTAACTATACCTTATTCCGATAGTGTGCATGTAGTAGGTTGCTTAGTGTTACATTCATAGTAACAACATATTGCCACCGTTTTTAAAATACTACCCGTTATACCTTCTACTCCAGAAACTCAATGAAATACACCTTGTTAATATTCTTGCATTTCATAAAAAGAACTTAGTTAATGTCATTAGACTTGGATATTTAGTGATGGGCCAATGTTAAATGAGAACACCACTTTATTAGTGATGAAATGGGGTTTCTAGGAACGAAATGGTTACAACTATAGAAGCACCCTCTCATGACCATGATGTCCTGCAAGTGCACATGGTTTGGTTGTAGCCTTTTCGACGTAAGAGTGTCGATCCCACAAGGAGCACATGCATCAGCCTTTTATCTCTTCATAAGTTTAAATAGCAATGCCTATATGTTATAAGAAACTCCAGAGTGAAAGCAATGTGATGGAAATTATGAAGAAAGCACAAAGAAAATTATTGAAATTAAAGCAATAAAACGATGTAAAGTGAGTGTTGAAACTGTTGGCGTTCTGGGATCGGCGGTACCTGGATCTGCCTGCCTGCGGCCCAATGCGTGGCCCACTTTGACGACCCAGTATGGCCTAGCGGCAAGCTCCCCAAGTCAAGACCCTCACGAAAGCCCCGGCCTCGCGAGGCGAACAATGCCAAGACCTCTATAAGAGTCTCCTCCCCAGGCTGCCTCTCGAGGAGCACAGATTTCTATGTAGGTAACCGGCCTCATGAGGCTGCAATGACGTGAGCCATGAAGACCAAGGCCAGGCGGGCGCCAGCGTGTGTAGAGGAGGACAGTTTCCTCTTCTGTGCTAAGGAGGCACAGACGTACGCGGGTTCCCAAGGAGTCCTACAAAGTTTTCCGTTCCGGTGTAACAAGACCAAGACCACGAGCTCGGCAGGACAGATGTCATCCCCGAGCCCACCTCTACGTCATGCCCAGAAATTTTGCAGGTGAATACCACTTTTCGTTAGGATAAGATTTACCTCTTGTCCCCTTTCAAAATTAGCCATTGTTGGATCCCTTCCCGCCTGTGCTATAGGGGTAGAGGAGGAGACTCCACCATAGAGGGGATCGATCCATCCTCACCCCAGAGCCCTCGCGAGGTCGCTCAACCATTGTACCAGTTCATCCCCATCCTCCTCGTGAGGCCAATCCACAAAAAGCAGGAGTAGGGTTTTACACCGCAAGGTGGGCCGAACCTGGGTAAATCCCTGTGCTCATCTTCTTGCCCGCTCGCACGCGTTCGGCGAGGCTAGGCCGCGAGGTGGCAAGCTTGAGGCTGGAGTTGGTTGACATCTTCGCACACGCCCCCAGAGTTTGAACCTTGTTGGGTCCACAGAACCCCGATTCCGACATTTGGCACGCCAAGTAAGGGCGTGTCGTAATCATCCTTCTAGTTTCGCCTCGCCTCCGCTTCGTCGTTCCCATGGCCGACGCCCGACGAGTTCACGCCGAGTGCCGGGATGCTCGTGTCGCCCAGATGGCACCCGTGGGTAGCAACGTCCGGTGCTGCTCTGCCTCTCCTACAGCTAATGCCGCCACTGAACCAGCTGCTCACAAGAAGCAGAACTCGTCACTGCCACCCTCCATGCGGTGCAATGGCCGCACCGCCACTCCGTACCTCACTCTCACCATAGCGTCGTCCTCCCACGCTCGCCGCGGTCCAACGAATGCGTAGGCAGCGCTGCCCATGGCGCGTGAGGAGCCTGGCGGTCAGTTCATCGCGCATTTCGCGGTCCCCAGGCTTCATGAGATCGCTTGTATCGTCAGTGGCTCGCCGGCTCTCGCGTCCAGTCGCCATGTCAAGCAGCTTCTCCCCCAGGCGGGCGCAGCTCAGCCGCAGCCCGAGACCCCGCAGGGTAGGGCGAGGCCGGAGACCGACATCACCTTCGACTCAAAGGATCATCCCAGGACTACGATTGTTGCCGGTGTACTCCCCATGATGTGCACGCCCACCATTAGCAATGTTGCGATCACCAAGCCCCTCAACAACGGTGGTGGCGGCCTTAACGTCCTTTCTGTGGAGGCCTTGGACATGCTCTAGGTGCCCTACGACCAGCTCGCGCCCACCAGGCCCTTCTTGGGGGTGGCCAAAGGCTCCACCACCCCCTTGGGGCAGGTTCGCCTCCCTTTCACTTTTGGCACTTGCTGCAAATACTGCACCGAGCTGATCAACTTCGACGTGGCCCATATTGGCCTCCCGTATAACGCCATCTTGGGATATCTGGCCCTCGCCAAGTTCATGGCAGCAACGCACCCAGGCTACAACATCATCAAGATGCCTGGGAGCAGCTGCATCATCTCTCTGCCCAAAACAACAAGATGTGATTCGAGCCCTCAAACTCGTCTACAAGGCCATAGTGGCCTTGCATCCCGACGCTGAGGGTATCATGCAGGCTCCGGAGGCCGCGCCCGCAAAGAAGAAACAATTGTTTTCTTAGGACCGGGCTGAGACGAAGAAGGTGTGTTTTGAGGGCAGGAGCTCGGGACCACCTTCACCATGGCGCTGGCCTTTCCCCAGAGCAGGACAAGGCACTGGTTGACTTCCTCTGTACGAAAAATGACGTATTTGCGTGGGAGGCGTCCGACCAGGTGGGCGTCCCGAGGGAGGTGATCGAACACCACTTAATGGTGTGCCCCAATGCGCGCCCAATGAAACAAAAGGAAAGATGGTAAGCACAAGAGATGCAAGCATTCATCGTCCAAGAGGTCCGCAAGTTGTAGGAAGCCAGTGTTATTTGGGAAGTGCGGCCGGTTTGGCTGGCCAACCCAGTGATTTCCCCAGAAAGGGTGGGAAGGAGCGCATGTGCCTCCACTTCAAGGGCCTCAACAAGGCTTGTCCTCCAGACCCCTTCCCGCTCCCGTGCATCGACCAGATCGTGGACTCCACCACCGAATGCGACCTTTTGTGTTTTTGGATGCTTTCTTAGGTTACCACCAAATCAAGATGGTAGTGGGGGTGTCGAAAATACGGCTTTCCTCTCCCCGTGTGACGTGTAATGCTAAACCCGCATGCCCTTCGGGATGCCGAACATCGGCATGACCTTCTAGCGGTTGATGCACAACACCCTGGGGCAGAAACTCGGGACAAATGTAGAGGCATACGTCGATGACATCATGGTTAAGTCGTGAGAGGCAAGGACCCTGATCGAGGACCTCGAGGAGATGTTCGCTAGCCTGTGTCGAGTGAACCTGAGGCTTAACCCGGGAAAGTGTGTTTTCGGGGTCCCGTCCGGCATGCTACTCGGCTTCTTGGTGTCGCACTGAGGGATTGACGCAAACCCATAGAGGATCAAGGCAATCAAAAATATGCATCCGCCTCAAACCCTCAAGGAAATGCAAAAACTGGCGGGCTGCGTGACCTCCTTGGGACGCTTCATCTCCAATCTTGGCGAGCGCGCCCTCCCTTTCTTCAAGCTCATGAATAGGAAGGGACCCTTCGAGTGGACCCCTGAAGCGGAGGCGTCTTTCGAGGACCTCAAGCGGTACCTCATGAGCCCACCTGTTATGGTGGCACCTCGTCCTCGCGAGCCTTTGGTGATCTACTTGGCGGCCACCCCCCACTCAGCCAGCGCAGTGCTCGTAGCGGTCTGAGAGGAGCGCACTGGCATAGGCGCGGAGCCAGGCCCAGGCCCGCAGTGGTGCCAAATGTGCAGCCCGCACAGGGCCCAACATTTTTGGGGGCCCAAAAAATACTAACCGCTATTGGGTTGCTGGGCACTACTCGCTAGATGGGTTGGAGTCGAGTGTCGAGGCAACGAGGCCATCGAGCTAGGAGTGTTGAAACAGGGGAATGTTCTCCTCAGAATCCTCCTCCTACTCGATCGCTATAGATCCTCACCAAAAAAACTTGATTGCTACAAGGGATCAAGGATCGGGATCAAGACCAGCAAGCCCACAAGAGAGATGGTGCACAACAAGGCCTCCAATGGACACGATCTCATAGTCGGAACTTCGCTGCTGATGGTGTCTCGTCTCCGCCGGATCTCAAACGAGCAGTAGCCAGCAACCCAACAACGACGAGGGCCATCAGCGGCTAGATATGATTGGGTGATTTATTACCTATAATTTATCCAGAAAGTATGCAATTGAACATTGATTGTGTCAATTGTGTTTATTCAGTTTCAGAATTATATATTTGGTTGTGTGGAAACTTTTAGCGAGTTATTTGGTACTTACCTCTCATATTTTTCCAGTACTTTTGTAATCTATACCTGAAATATTAGAGTGTATATTGCACGTAACATTTATCCAAATATATAATACTTGTTGTGGTGTTTAGTAGATCAAAAGAAAAACTTTAGCTTATGGTGTGCACATTCTTTGGAAATTCGCTAGCTCTGCCTCTGATGGCTACTGGGAAGGAAACTTTCAATCATGGTGCTCCTCAGGATTCGACGCCTCAGGATGGTGCTCCTAAGGCCCTCGTCACTTCATCAACCCACGGGGCACCAGAGTCCCTCATGCTCCATGCAAAGCAGGACGACACCGACACCTCGCCCCTCATCGAGCATCCGGTGTACTTCATTAGCACCATGCTACGGGATGCGCGCACTACCCTATGCAGTAGAAGCTCCTACCCGCGCTCCTCATCACCTCAAGGAAGTTGTGCCATTACTTCTAGGGCCACCCCGTGAAGGTCCTCTCTGGATACCCCTGGAGAAATTGATGCGCAGCCCCAACGCTATTGGAAGGGTTATAGAGTGGAAAATAGAGCTGCAGACCTTCCAGCTAGAATTCAGCACAACTAGGGTCATCAAGGGTGCGGCCCTCGCTAACTTCGCGGCGGAGTGGACGGATTCTCCCGAACAGGGGCTGGATGAGGGCCAATCCCTCGTGCCTGGCGATGAGGTGCTCGATAGTTGGGTCATGCACTTCGACGGTGCCTTCACACAGCGGGGCCCGGGGGATGGAGTTGTGCTCATCTCACCAACCGAGG
The DNA here is from genome assembly GCA_022496015.1 of Hordeum marinum. NCBI lineage: Eukaryota > Viridiplantae > Streptophyta > Magnoliopsida > Poales > Poaceae > Hordeum > Hordeum marinum. Next base: position 374,680,567 of record CM039673.1, read on the forward strand.
ACAAGCTTTACTATGCCGTGCAGATTTGCTTCTATCATAGAGAGAAGGTCTCCAACATCATCGTGGAATATGAGGGCTTTATTGCTGGCCTCAGGGCTGCTGCCGCTCTGGGGGTCAAGCGCCTCACCATCAAGGGCGACTCACAGCTCCTCGTCAACTTCTACAACAAGGAGTACAAGCCGAAGGATGAGCAAATGGAGGCATACTTGGAAGACGTACATAAAATTGAAAAGTGCATCCTGGGCTTGGAATTGCAGCACGTCCCGCGTGGCACAAACAAGGAAGCAGACGACATTGCCAAAAGGGCATCACGCCGCGAACCTCATGTAACACTCAAGATGCGACCCTATCCTTATTTTGGCTCGAGGGCCTCGACAGGGATAGGAGTGCATCTCATTGTTTTGGAAGAATGGATATCAATACAAGTACATGTACAGAAGAGATGAGTATATGGAATTGGCTTACACTCGCCACAAGCTACATCAAGACACATCAATACAACAACATATTCAAACATCAGACATAAGTGCAGGGTCCGACTACGGATGAGATCAAATGACAAACTGACATCCATCCTTGCTATCCCAGCCTGCCTCCTGGAACCCATTCTAGATCGATGAAGAAGAAGAAGAAGAAGAAGAAGAAGAAGAACTCCAAATCAAACAATCATCGCGCTCATGTTAGATCATCACATTACCTATACCTGCAACTATTGTTATAGTAATCTATGAGCCACGGGGACTCAACAATCTCATTTCCAAGGGTATCAAGACTATTAAAGCTTAATGGGTGAGGTATGGTTAAGTGGTGAGGCTGCAGCAAGTGACTAAGCATTTATTTGAGTGGCTAACTTACGAATACAGAAAATAAGTATGGTGGTCTACACATAACTCATCTGAGCTAGTAATGATTGCTAAGTGATCATGAGCACCTACTTACGTCAAACATAACCCCACTGTGTTCTCTCTCGGACAAGGTCTCATGAGAAGAGACAGTCATTGTTATGCACACAGTTTGTGTATTTTATTTGAATTTACTTCAAGTTTACTATGACCATGTGTTAAACAAATTTTCCAAGTTGCCACATAACCGCGGGCATAGCTTTCCGAAAGATTTAACCCTGTAGGGGTGCTCCAACTCATCCATCATAAATTAACCACACGCCGTGTTGGAATTCCTCAACCGCGGAATCACCCGTAGAATTTGCGAAATCCCGATGGAAATTCTCAACTTCGAGATAGCCCAAAGTGTCATCGAAATCCCACGTGCAAGATGTTCGAGAAAGGAAAAACAAATCCAGCAAGGCCGCCCGACGTGCCGACAATCCCGATAGGAGTCGTGTATCTCGTTCTTAGGGCACAACCGGATGAGCGCAACATACAATGGCCTGATAGAAATCACCCGAGTTGCCCCGTGTTGGCCCCGCACAAGACTTTGTTTTGGACCAGCACCAGCACTACTTCCCCCCTGTATTATGTTAAATTACTCCTCGGGTTCATGACGCCCTACGCATTAATAACAGTGTTTAGTATTATTATGTTGGGCAAATGTAGTACCAAAGTTGGGCCTTGCCAGACAACTTTTATCCTAAAACGAAAATTAAGGGGGTCCCATAACAACCCGGAGCATGTTAGGAGAACTCAATTATGGAACATAACACCAGTTCACAAGTAACTAGGGTGGCAAGAGTGGAACAAAACACCGAGCAAAAGGACAAGTCTTCCACCCTTTATCAACTATATATGTGCATTAAATTAAATAGCAATAACATTGCGATAACAAAAGAATGTCCATGTTGACACATGGAAGCAATTGCACCTGCATCTAGAAATGCTATAAGAAGCGTTGAACAAGCGGTAACATAGCCAAACAAAGGTTTGATGGGATGTCAAGGGGTTAGAGGCTTATCTTGACAATGTTGGGAGGCTTGACAAACAAGTGGTAGGTAGCGATACATAACGATGGAAGCGGACAACTAGCATACCAATGATAGTAGTGGTACCCAGGGAAATGTGTCATCTTGCCTGAGATCCCGCTTGAAGAAGAACGAATCTGTGAAGCAGACGAACAGGACATAGTCGAACGCATTCTCACACTCGGAACGCTTTCAGAACTCTATCAAGAAGAAGCAATCTAGAAACAATAATCAACACATAGAAAAACACCACAACATATGCATGACATGATGCATAACAAATATGATGCATGTCCGGTTTTAAATATGCAAGGCATGGCAAATCACATCATTCAAATACTACACATTAAGTGAAGCTCAATATGCAACGAGTTGCATATTGATGAAACTCCATGTTCAAATATTTATTTCTCTCTTATTTAGGTACTCATCAATGTTAAATGTTGTTTAACATGGCAAACGGTGAAGCATAAACAACTATAACATCTAGGCATATTAAATGAGGCCAAAGGCAACATATAGCACTTCCGAAATAACCCCATATGCATATTTTAAGTTTGGTACTGATATGAACTAACCACAATTTAGAGTTGTTAAACAATAGAATAAAGTATACCATGAAATTCTACATGTCATTCTAGTCGATTTACATATGTGGAACATCTCAAACGGAGCTACGGTCTAAAAGTTATGACACACACAAGATGATCATGACATGAATGCAAAATGCATGAAAACGACAACCACAAGCACTTCAAAACATGGATGCAACATGATAATGTGATAATACTTGAAATTCTAAGCAAGTTTCATATATGGCATTCCCAAAACGGAGCTACGGTTCAACCACAAACAAATCTGTCCAAAACAGCAACATGGCATATTGCACGCATGAAAACAACAAGCTACAAAGGTCTAAGGCCCTGTTTGTTTGGGCTTTAGCTTCGGCTTTTGCAGCTTTTCCACTTTGGCCAAAAAGCCACAAAAGCTCCTAAATAGGTGTTTTTGAAGCTTTTATGGATTTTGGTGAATTAATATAACAATATTTGGCTCCAAAAGCCATAAAAGCTTCAAAAGCACCAATTTTGGAGCTTTTTTGTCTTTTTGGCCAAAGTGGAAAAGCTGCAAAAGCCGAAGCTAAAGCCCAAACAAACAGGGCCTAAAATGCACAACAAAGACAAGGGTCAGTAGCTTACATGATGCACAAAGTTATACCATAGGAGCAAGTTGTTTAGGAGCATGGATCTCTAGGAAATAAGCTCACAACATGGCTAATTGGAAACAGATTTAGACTTAGTGAAAATAGGAGTTTTTTAACAGTGCAGTTTTTATCACAAAGGCATATTGACAATAGTAAAAATATAAGCTACATGGCATATTATGGCATGAAACTTAACCGCATGCTAGAGGACATTATGAAGTACAAATAACTCCATTCCACCAACAACAAAGGGGTTCTAGGTCACTAGTAAAACACATGGGAAGATAGCTACAAAATATTAAAGATTCCAGACTTAGAAATATTTAGACCCCTCAAAACAACACATTGGTTAAGCATGTTGGCAACAAGAAAACAACACGTACACATGGATTATCATGGAAAACAAAATGCCCAGGGTCTAGTGCACATGTCAAAGGGCATATCTCCTGTTCAAAATTATTTCATATCATGCATGGATTTCATCACACGAAAATAACAAAAGGGCATCACAGCAAAAATAACATGCATAGAAACTTACTCAAATGGCAAATCTAAATGCACAAATAAATTCAATGTATTTTCCAACCACAAAATCATATATAATATGTCTAGGCTCATGTAGGAAAATATGTCACAATTAATTATGCAAGTTTGTGGCATAAACCTATTATCAAGTAATTTAAGCAAATAATGCCAACATCACATCAAACATTTATATCATGCATGAAAATGTAGTACAATTAATATACGCATTTTCCTACACATTTTACATATACAAAACATTTGGATCCGGTGCATGTTTATTTTATTATTAGCATTTCAAACCATGCATTTATCTGTAATAACAAAAATGTTAGTGGGACAAATCTGAATCTGGTCCAATAGTGGTACATGGGCGACATAAACTATATTGCGCTCAGAGCGCGACATAGAGGGATGATGGGGCTCACCTTGGGCCTCTTGGCCGGTCGATTGGGGAGGGACTGGGCTTTGGTTAGGCCTGGGGGCACCGGCTAGGCTAGGAGGCACTCGCGCGGCCCACTCGAGTGTTGCGAGCGAGCGAGGTGCTGGAGAGTGGGAGGTGGGGCGCTCATCCTCCTCGTGCTCCTGCAACAAGGCAAGAGGCCATGGCGAGGCAGGGGCACCCGAAGGCGAGCGTGGTGGCCGGAGGGGTCGGGGACGGGCAGACCCTGGGGCGTCAGCCCGGATCTGGTGACTGGAGGCGGCCGACAGCGGCAGGTCGGAGCTCTGGCGGTGGGGTTGGTCTACCATGGGGCTTCGGCCTACAGGGAAGAGAGAAGACCAGTGGGAGGTGAGAGGAAAGGCAGAGAGAAAGAGAAGGGAGAAGGAAGAGAGGGAAGGGCGCAGGGGCGGCCAGGTCCGGCGAGGCGGCGACCTCCGGGGGCTCTGGAAAGGGGCGGTGGCCGTGGATGCCTCGGGCGGCTCGGACGGTCTCTCTCGGGCACGGGACGAGGCTCGGGCAGCTACGGGCGGAGGCAGGGGCTGCCGGACGTGTCCGGTATGACCACGGACATGTCCGGTAGATGGGCAAATCAGCGATTTTGAGCCATTGGATCGGGACCCAATGATCCAGATCTGAGGGGCTGATGGGACTGTGGGATTTGGAGGAGGTGGATCTAGAAGGTGGGGCTTTTGAGGGGAGATGGCTGCAATTTTACATGGGGAAACCCTAGAGAGTGAGAGAGATCCTCCATGGGGTGGTTATATAGGGAATGGCACTAGTGTGGGTTGGACCTTATTCGTCCAATGGCGATCCGATGGCCGCGAATGGAGGGGCAAGCTAGGTTGGGCTAGTGGGCTGTGGATAGGTGGTTGGGGCTCAGATGAGAGGGAGAATGGTGGCCCGTGACACGAGTTTTATAAACCGAAAAATGTCGGACGAATAAACCGATGTCCGCATTGCTAAAGTCGTTCGTTGAGGTACCAGACGACCTTCGATTGTGACAAAATTTGGCAGGCGGCCCACCTACAATTAAAAAAGACCGCACGGCAACTTTCGCCTCAATCTGAGAATATTTCATATCCACTTTAAAAACAGTATTTTATCGATGTCGCGTGCGCGTGCGTGTGTGGTTGGTCTCCAAATGGTCAGCGACGAGAACAGAGAGAATCGACAACTACAAATGGATGCAAGTTTTCGAAAATGAGTGACAATGCTATGCAGATAATGCGAATAATGCGATGATGAATGCAACAATTAAACGAAACACATACGAGATTGGAAATAAAAGGGGAATCTTCTGGAGCGTCGGTCCCGGGTTGTTACACCTCAGGGGCCTAGCATCTTCGAGAAGAGACTCTTCAAGCAATCTGCGGTGCCCCCGGCCGCAGGCCCGGCATTGCTTCAGGAAGAGTTGCCACCAGCCTAGCCCTCAGGTGCCCCGGCTTGTGGTCCGACCTCAGGAGCACGCCTGTTCTTGGCACTGAAACCTCAGGCCGGCGACTGGACCGAGGTGTTCAAGATGTACCTTCTCCACAGCGCCTTACCGGAGAAGGAGGAAGATGCGGAATGCGTGGCTTGCCACACCACTACTTACTGTTTGCAGGGTGGCAAGCTGTACTGCAGGCACCCCAACGACGTATCGCTGCGGTGCATATCCGAGGAGCGGGGGCGTGAGCTGTTAGCCGACATACACAGTGGCGATTGCGTGCACCACTCCTCGTCTCGCACCCTCATGGGGAAGGTGTTCTGCAGCGGCTTCTGCTGGCTCGCGGCACTCCATGATGCCACCAAGCTAGTCCAATCCTACTAGGCCTGTCAAGTTCACGCCAAACAGATTCATCAGCCCGCGCAGGGTATCCAAACCATCCCGCTCTCTTGGCCTTTCGCAGTCTAGGGGCTGGACATACTGGGCCCTTTCCCTCGGGAAGCCGGAGGTTACCGCTACCTCTATGTCGTCGTCGACAAGTTCACCAAGTGGGCGGAGGTGGAGCTCATGCGCACCATACCACTCGGCCATCAAGTTCATGGAGGGTCTTGTGAGCCACTTCGGTGTCCCCAACTTGTCATCGTTTTCTCACAGGGGGTGCCCCAAGATGGCAGATGCCATGGGATGGCTTGAGAGGTGAGAACAAGGTTGCAGTGGAGATCTGGGCCAGGATAGGGCAACAACATGTGGTGGTTTACCCATGTTCAGTGTATTGCAGTACAGAGTTGCTCCTTGAGCTTTGTGGGAGAGGAGAGCCATGGGCTTCTTGCCTCATACATGAGTGAGGGGATGAGAGAAAGAGAGAGACCCTGGAGAGCTTTTTCCCCATGAGTGAGCTCCCTTGGTGCATCTTATATAGGGAGGCCCAGGGGACAAGAGATGGCCCAAATGACCAACTATACACTATTGGAGGTGACAAGTGATCTAGGCAATAGTGCACCACTATTGGGGGTGCAGCGAAGTGACACATGATGTAGGAAACAGTGCACCACTATTGGGTGTGAAGTGAAGTGACACATGATGCAGGCTATATTGTCTTCATGTCGCATTCGACGGGATGTGGCGGTTGACCTCACGCAGCAGGCTAGCTAAAGCAGGCAAACAATGGTCGGTCGGAGCAGCCGGCCGGGCAGGGAGCCAGCCGGACTTAGCAGTCGGCCAGACCGAGGCGCTAGCCGGGGCAGCCGGAGAGAGGGATGTTAGCCGCCCCGATGTTTCAAAATGTTGAGTCGCCTCCATGAGCCTACCCGGGGGTAATCCCCCTAACAGTAGCCTCCGAGCCTTCGGGCGACTTGGGGAGTCGAGCAGAGGGTTTTCGCCGCTGTTGTTGTTGTTGCAGCAGTTGTTGATGATGGTCGATTGCAGGCCGGGGACGGTGCAGCTTGCTTCTAGCAGGGGCGCGCCAGCGCACCCGCTAGGTGTAGCCTTTGAGCGACTTGAAGAGTCGGGCGGAGGGTCCTTGCTGTTGCTGAAGCAGACGGTGGCTTCGAGGATGTCAGGGCGAGGACACGGGGCCCTGCCTGGCCTAGACACGGGGTCTGCCAGCTGATGGGGCGGGGGCCCTCCCTTGTGTGGACGTGAAGTCCACCAGCTGGCTGTTTCGAGCGGGGGTGCCCTAGCGCACCCGCTGGGTGTAGCCTCCGAGCCTTCGGGCGACTTGAAGATTTGGGCGGAGGGTCTTTGCTATTGCTGAAGGAGACGGTGGCGTCAGGGATGTTGGGAGCGGACGCGGGGTCCGCTGGCTGATGCGCATGGAGCCCAGCTGGGGGCAGACGCGTGGTTCGCCGGCTGATGGGCGTAGAGCCCACTGGGGGCGGATGCAGGGTTCGCCGGCTGTCGAGTGCGAGGCGCTGCCGAGCATGGACGCAAGGTCCGCCAGCTGATGGGCATGGAGCCCTGCCAAAGGCGGATGCGGGGTCCGCCGGATGTCGAGCACGAGGCGCTGCCAGGCACGGACGCGGGGTCCGCTGGCTATCAAGCGCGAGGTGCTGCCAGGCGCGGACGCGGGGTCCGCCGGCTAATGGAGGTTGAGCCCTAGCAAAGGCGGACGCGGAGCCCGCTGACTGTCGAGCGCGAGGCTCTGCCAGGAGTGGACGCAGGGTCCGCCGGCTGTCGAGTGCGAGGCGTTGCCGGCGCGGACGCGGCGTCCGCCGGCGGATGGGCGTGAACCCCTGCCGAAGGCAGACACGGGGTCCGCTGGCTGTCGAGCGCGAGGCGCTGCCGGGCATGGACGCGGGGTCCACCTGCTGATGGGCACAAGGCCCAGCCGGGAGTAGCCTCCGAGACTCTGGGCGAGGAGGTTCCTCATGAAAATGATCATGCAGAAGATAAGGTTTAGTTGACGTAGATATATCAAACATTTTATTTTGGTAGTGCAAGTTTGTGTAGAGGGTGCCGACTCGGTTTCGTCCGAGCCCCCTTAAATCTTTTTCATGTGCCCTCCGCTCCTTAGCTTTTGCTCTTGCCAGCCGGACAGCTGGGAGCCGGTGTGTGGCTGAGGGGAAGAGTGGGCCGCGGGATGGAGCATACAGTACTCGGACTCTGGGAGCAGACTTGATCGAGCAGATACTCGCAAATGAAACGATCATGTCGCCCAAGCCGTTTTTCACGTGAGGTGATCTCCAGCTTTTGCTCTCTCGTCGGACCGTCGTGGTGCGGTCTGTAGATGAGACAAAACAGTGGGCCTTTGATACTGTACATGCTACTAAGCCGCCTCGTGGGAACTAATGTATTGGGCCAAACGGCCAGCCCCGGGAAGATACTAGCTGACGCCGGGGCGAATAATGAAGTAGTTGAAAAAAATGTGGGGATGGCCCTAAAGGGTCACTCGAGGTATCTGGACTTTTGTGTGCGGCACGAGGATGTGCGGGTGAAAGGCTCATATTGGTTTTTGGTGCCGGCGAGGCATGTGTTGAAGCGGTTGTTGTTGATGACGATCGGCGCAGCCTTGTGCGAGTGGAGCGCGCCGCTGCGCCTGCGCACCTGCTGGGTGTGGCCGTCGGACCTCCGGCGGTCGATGGTCGTGCCAGCCGGTCGGGTCGGAGCCGAGGCAGGCGGGCCAGCCGGCCATGCGGCGAAGCAGACGGTCCAGTAGACTAAGCGGATGCGGGTTCAGTTTTGTTTGCAGCCGACCCATCTTATTCCAACCGGATGTGCTCCCCTTTTTCATTTTTGGCAGCCGGCAGCCCCTTCTTTTCCTGCCCCGCATGGACAACCGGTCATATGGAAGCTGCGGGAGATGGTCGGGGCGCGTCGAGGGGAGCTTGTAGAGTGTCACACCCTAGAGGGGATCCAGGGATTGGATCAAAGATTTGGTTAGGGTTTGAGACAAGAAGTGGATCGAATCAAGCAAGCCTAGAGGAATTATTCATTAACGTATATTGTAGCTATGAGCTGTAAAGTGTAAAGTGATTTGATCACATAGAAAATGGCATGCCCTCGCAGGAGCTGGACCTGGCTATTATATAGACCGACACAGGAAGACATGATACATTAAAATATTTACTACCGAAGCTTCAGTGATACGGCGAGCCACGCGAGACGTGGAATAACTGAATGACGCAGCAACAGCAGCCGTCAGATAACTGAATGAAGTGTTACCCCTGATACCTGACACTGCCTCCCTGTCGAAACACACCTTGTCCTCAAGGTGGGCCGTGCTTTCGCCAGCTCTCCACCGTTTTCTTGAAGAACGCCGAAAATGTATGCTTGATAAAGTCTGCATCTTCCCACGAAGCATCCTCCGGTGGCAAATTTTCCCATTGCACAAACCACTACACAATCGGCAAATTGTTTCGTGGAACCTGACGAATATCCAAGACAAGAACAGGTTCAGTTCGTACGTGACCATTAGGGCCTATCAGTGGTAGATCTGCACATGGCACCGCCGTAGGACCAATATGCTTTTGTAGCTGACTAATGTGGAACACCCGATGGATTTGAGACTTCTCGGGTAATAGCAACTTATAGGCCACATTGCTGACTCTGTTAAGCACACGGAATGGCCCGTAGTACTTTCTTTGCAATTTGATATGATGTCATGCTCCAAATGCATTTAACATGTATGGTTGCAATTTCAAGTAAACCATATTACCAGGAGCTAACACTCTTTTAGTCCTCTTTTGATCTGCATATTTTACCAGTCTTTCCTAAGATACTTGCAGATTGTGTGTGAGCTGGCTCATAAGTGCATGTCTGTCCACCGTAGGACCATTACTTGCAGTTTCCAAAGGACCTAGCAAGGAAAACTCGCTGATATTGGGTGGATCATACCCATGCAGAGCTTGGAAAGGTGTTTTCTTCAAAGAAGAATGGAATGATGTATTATACCAATACTCAGCCATTGGAAGATGATAAACCCATTTCTTGGGATCTGTAGAAACCACACATCTTAAATAATTCTCAATACATTGATTGACACGCTCTATTTGCGCATCTGATTGAGGGTGATATGCAGAACTATATCGTAGCTCAATATTCATTGTTGAAAATATGTCTTTCCATAGCTTGCTAGTGAAAATTGTGTCTTGATCTGACACAATAGCAATAGGAGGCCCATGTAACTTGATCACATTGTCTATGAAAGCCGAAGCTACTGACTGAACAGTGTATGGGTGTGATAAAGCAATGAAATGAGCAAACTTGGTCAATCTGTCCACAACTACAAAAATGACCTCTTTCCCATTGGACTTAGGAAGTCCCTCGATGAAATCCATACTTAAGTGTGTCCAAGCCATATCAGGAATATGCAAAGGATCCAGGAGACCTGGATAATGGCAGTGTTCCACCTTGTTTTTCTGACAAACAGGGCATTCAGCAACAAAATTTTCCACTTCCTTCTCATTCCAGGCCAATAAAAGATCTTTTTTATCCTTCGGTATGAGGCTTTCATTCCACAATCCCCCCTAAAGCAAATGAATGTAATGTCATCAGCAATCTCTTTTTTAACTCCAGATCATTGCCGACATAAATTCTGCCCTTGTGCCTTATAATCCCCCCTTGTAAAGAATTGTTACTAGCCTCATGACTAGGCAAAACGAGTAATTCTTCCAATATTCTTTTGCAGGTACTATCTTGTACATAAGAGCTCTCAATATCTTCTATCCATTTAGGAGTAACCAGAGAAATAGCCATGAGATTATATTTTCTTGATAGGGCTTCTGCTGCCACATTTTCCTTTCCCTTCTTGTACTAGATTTGGAAATCAAATTCCAAAAGCTTCAACATGAGTTTTTGTTGTATTTTGCCAGTCAGCTTCTGATCTGTCATGAATTTCACACTTTGATGATCTGTTCTGATGATTAGCTGGTGCCATATTAAGTAATGTCTCCACTTTTTCAAAGCTGCAATAATGGCCAATGCCTCTTTCTCATATGTTGATAATAAGCAGTTTTTTGGACACAAAACAGAGCTATAGTAAGCAAGCAGTTTCCCTTGCTGCATGAGCACAGCTCCAATACCTTGCCCGGAAGTATCAGTTTCCAACACTGGAGGGGATCCGGGAATTGGATCAAAGATTTGGCTAGGGTTTGAGACAAGAAGTGGATCGAACCAAGCAAGCACAGAGGAATTATTCATTAACGTATATTGTAGCTATGAGCTATAAAGTGTAAAGTGATTTGATCACATAGAAAATGGCATGCCCTCGCAGGGGCTGGACCTGGCTGTTATATAGACCGACACAGGAAGACATGATACATTAAAAAATTTACTACTGAAGCTGCAGTGATACGGCGAGCACGCGAGACGTTGGATAACTGAATAACGCAGCAACAGTAGCCATCAGATAACTGAATGAAGTGTTACCCCTGATACCTGACACATAGCCGCAGACGGCCGGGCTGGGGCCGAGCCGGCGGTGTGGGGAGGTGGAGGAGAGCCGGCGGTGGGATCCGGCATGTGCGAAGTCGCCGAACGTGCGGCCGCGGGACGGAGCAGTGCACGGGACCGGCGTGTGACGCACACGTGGAGTAGGCGGGCAAGGCGGAGCCGGTGCCGAGCAAGGCCGGCGGTGGTGAGGCGTCATGGGTGCGCAAGGCGGCGTGAGGGCGGAGCCGGCTGGAGCGACGGGGCAGCGCGGCGGCCGGGGAGCTCATGGAGGAGCTAAAGACACCAGGCAGAGCCGGCGTGCACACGTGCCAGCCGCTGGTTGGTGCAACGAGCAGGGCCGGCTGGGCGCGCGCACATGCGAGGTGGAGTAGAGCAGAGGCGACGCGCACACTGGACGGCGCGAGGCGGCGCAATGGAACCATTGCAAAGGTAGCCGACGGGCGCGGGCAGCCGATGCAGGTAGCGAGGCAAGGAGCGCAGGCACGCGGAAGTAGGTCAATTGGAGGAGGGAGCCGGCGGCTAGCTCACGATGGGGCGGGCACATAGGCGGAGCTGCAGCCGACGCGAGGAAGGATGTTGGGCCAAAGCGCGGCGCCCGGCTACCGGGGCCAAGCCGGTGCTCGGGACTGGAGGGGCGCGTCATGGGCGGAGGTCGGGAGCACTGCGCAGCGCGACAGTCAGGCGCGGAGGCGCAGACGGAGGTCGAGCGAAGCCGGCGATGGAATGGCTATGCAGGGCGAAGCGGAGCCAGTAGAGCTGTACAGCTGGCCAGGCATGTACGCATGTGATCTAGCCGACCGGAGCAGTGCAGCCGGCCGGGAGCGCACGTAGGCAGTGCAGCTAGCCAGGGCATGTAGTCGGCCATCTAAGCACGTGCGTAGTGGCAGCCAGTCAGGTAATGCACATACTACATGCATGCATGCACGTACATCATTTTATTCTCAATGGCCCGCCCAGGACGACGCGGCCGCATGACAGGGCAACCGGCCATTGTTCGCGGGGTGAATCCAGCCGGACGCACGCGATGGGAGGAGCGACTAGACGTAGCCGGAGGCGGGCGCGCGAGGGTGGCGAGCCGGACATGGCGAGCGGGTTGGAGTCCCGACCGGCCGTAGGGCGAACGGAGCCGGTCATCGCAGGAGGCGGCAGGCGGAGCGCGGCGACTGCTGGTTGCCACGTGAGGGGAGCAGCGCGTGATGGAAGCCGGTGCGGCTTAGAGGCGAGGCCGGCGGGACGCCGGGCTAGAGCGGGGTAAGGCGGAGCTGGCCACGACATGGTGCAATGAGCGGGGCCGGCGGACACGCGGCCGAACGACGCGGAGCCGAAGAGATGCGAGGGAGGAGCCGGGTGCCACCGGACCCAGCGAGGCGTCGCGGGCAGAGCCGGTGGCAGCGCGTGGTGCCGGGCGGAGCGCAGGCGAAGTGCGCAGGCGCGCAGACCCACGGAGCCAAGCAGCACGGCTTGACGGAACGGAGTGACCAGTCGCGGTGCCGGCCATGTGGGGCGGAACCGGTGACAGCGCGGACCGGCTGTGGATGGCGGGAAGCCGGGATGCCACGGCTGAGGGGTGGAGGAGGCACATGCGGACTACGGGGGGACCGCGGGCACAGGTGGGTGCGAGCAACATCGCCTGCTATAGGGAGGTTGGCGCGTAGGGACGCGACAACGGCAAGGGGGCACAGATGGTGTCGGCGTGTGGTCGATCTGGTGGAGGAGGTCTGGCGACCGGCCCGGGCACAAGAGCATAGCGGGGCACGACAGGGCGGCCCGTAGCAGCGAGGGTAGCCAGACAGGGAAGAGGCGCTGGCCCATCCGGACAGGGGCCCTGGGGCGCGCAGCCGCGAGCAGGTAGTGCGGGGAGCATGGACCGACATGAGGAGAGCGGCACAGGCACACGGGGTGCGACCAGGGCGGAGATATGGGGAGCCCGGGCATGGACGGATGCGAGGCCGACCATGCTCCCTGTCGAAGTTGGTGAGGAGGCCGCACCACGCGCCAGCGACTTTGAAGCTCGAGCGGGAGAGACGACGCCCTGTTACTTCTTGAGCATGCGTTGGTTTTACCATGAGGAGAAAAGGATGATGCAGCAAAGTACATACGTATTTCCCTTAGTTTTTGAGAACCAAGATATTAATCCAGTAGGAGGAACAAGCAAGTCACAAATGGATGGACCTACACAAATAATCAAACTCTTGCACCCAACGCTATAAAGGGGTTGTCAATCCCTTCACGTTATTTGCAAGGATTAGATTCGATAGACATAGATGTAACGAGTGCGAAAACTAAAAGGTAAATAATTGCAGCAAGTATAGATCTGAAAATATATGATGGAAAATAGACCCGGGGGCCATAGGTTTCACTAGAGGCTTCTAAAGGCAAATATCATGGTGGATAAACAAATTACTCTCAAGCAATTAATAGAAAAGTGAATAACCATGTAGTTATCCAAGGCAATGATCATGCATATAGGCATCACGTCCGTGACAAGTAGAAGGAAACGATTCTGCATCTTCTACTATTACTCCACACATCGACCGACTCCTGCGTGCATCTAGAGTATTAAGTTCATGAAGAACAGAGTAACACATTAAGAAAGGTGACATGATGTAGAGGGATAAAATCAAACAATATGATGAAAACCCCATCTTGTTACCCTTGATGGCAACAATACAATATGTGCCTCGCTACCCCTACTTTGTCACTGTGTGAGGACATCGCAAGATTGAACCCAAGACCAAGCACTTCTCCCATTGCAAGAATTACCAATCTAGTTGGCCAAACCAAACCAATAACTCAAAGAGACTTGCAAGGATATGAAATCATGCATGTAATAAATCAGAGGAGATTCAAATAAGATTCACGGATAATCTGAGCATAAATTCACAATTCACCGGATCTTGACAAACACACCACAAAAGAGGATCACATCGAATAGATCTCCATGAAGATCATGAAGAACATGGTATTGAAGATCAAAGAGAGAGAAGAATCCATCTAGCTACTAGCTATGGATCCATAGGTCTGTGGTGGACTACTCACGGATCATCAGAGGGGCAATGTATTTGATGTAGATGCCCTCCATGATCGAAACACCCTCCGACAGATTATCGGAAAAGGCTCCAAGCTTGGATCTCTCGGGAACGGAGGCTTCCGGCAGCGGAAAAGTATTTGCGTTGCTCTTTTTTATGTTGCCGGAATATTTGGATATTTATAGGCCAAAGAATAGGGTTAGGAGACCTGCCAGGAGGCGACAAGCCTGCTAGGCGCGGCCAGGAGGGCCCGCGCCTAGCAGGCTTGTGGCGCCCTGGTACCTCCCCTGATGTGCACTCCAAACTTGGATGACTTGTATCCTTCCAGAAAAATTCCTTCTTAAGGTTTTATTCCGTTTGGACTCAATTTAATGTTTCAAATTTGCAAAACTCAAAAACAAGGAAAAAACATAAACTGGTACTTGGCTCTAGATTAATAAGTTAGTCCCAAAAAGAGTATAAAATAGCATATCAATGCATATAAAACATCGCAAACAGATAATATAATAGCATGCCATCATCAAAAATTATAGATATGTTGGAGACGTATCAGCATCCCCAAGCTTAATTCCTGCTCGCCCTCGAGTAGGTAAATGATAAAAACAGAATTTTTGATGCAGAGTGCTACCTAACATATTTATCCAAGCAATATTATTTATTGTGGCATGAATATTAAGATCCGTAAGACTCAAAACAAAATCTTAATATTGATGTAGAAACAATAACATTTCAAGCATTCTAGCAAAGCAATTGTATCTCTTCAAAATATAATAAAAAAAGAAAGTTATCCTTGCAATATCATATGGTCTGGCTATGCTCCATCTTCCCCACACAAAGTATTTACATCATGCACAACCCCGATGAAAAGTCAAGCAATTATTTTTACACCTTTATTTTCTCAAACTTTTTCAACTCTCACGCAATACATGAGCCTGAGCTATGAATATAGCACTATAGGTGGAATACAATATGGTGGAGGTTGTCAAGGAAAGGGAGAAGATAGTCTCACATCAACGGGCTATGGAGATTCCCATCAATAGATATCAATGTGAGTGAGTAGGGATTGCCATGCCACAGATGCACTAGAGCTATAAGTGTATGAAAGCTCAAAAAGAAACTAAGTGGACGTGCATCATGAAGAAAAATATTCCACTAGCTATATGAAAGTGACAAAATAGGAGACTCTCTATCATGACGATCATGGTGCTACTTTGAAGCACAAGTCTGGCAAAAGGTAGTAGCAATGTCCCTTCTCTCTTTTCTCTCGTTTTTTTGTTGGGCATCTAAGGCCTCGTTTATTCATTTTTTTATTTGGGCTTCACTGGCCTCTTTTATTTTTCATAAAGTCCAGACTCTCATCCCTACTAATAAGGGAATCATAGCTTCCATCATCCTTTCCTCACATGGTACATGCTCTATAATGAAAATCATCGCACTTTTATTTACTTACAACTAAAAAGGAAAATTACAACATGATACCTATGACAAAACATGACTCTATATGCAATATGGAAGTGATGGTGCATGTCATAAAAGTAAACGGTGGAAGTTGCATGACAATATATCTCGGAATGGCTATGGAAATGCCATAATAGGTAGGTATGGTGGCTGTTTTGAGGAAAGATATATGGTGGCTGTTTTGAGGAAGGTACATGGTGGCTGTTTTGAGGAAGGTGATTGTTCCACCGGCGAAAGTTGTGCGATACTAGAAAGGCTGGCAAAAGTGGAAGGGTGAGATTGCGTATAATCCATGGACTAGACATTAGTCATTAAGAACTCACATACTTATTGCAAAAGTATATTAGTCATTGAAGCAAAGCATTAAACGCATGCTCCTAGGGGGCTAGGAGTTAACCATCGCGTGCCCCCGACCCTCACACAAAGGTCGACAATCTATAAACAAGTCATGCTCTGACTTCCTTACATAGCGGTTCACCATACGTGCATGCTACGGGAATCACAAACCTTTACACAAGTATTTTTACCAAATCACAATTTAATTCCTAACATGTCTCTTAACATTACCATCTTTATATCTCAAAACTTTATGCAAGGAATCAAACTTCTCATAAATACTCAATGCACTTAGTATGGAAGTTTTTATTATATCCCTTTTGGATGCCTATCCTATTAGGACTAAATTCATAACCTAGACCAATTACCATGCTGTTTTTATTAACTCTCAAAATAATATAAGTGAAGTACGAGAGTTCAAGTATTTCTATAAAATGAAAACACCACCGTGCTTTAAAACATATAAGTGAAGGAGATAGAGCAAAATTGCCCAACTCAAAAGATATAAGTGAAGCACATAGAGCATTCTATCAAATTCAAGATTCAGAGTGTCATCTCAAAAAAGTGTGCAGCAAGGATGATTGTGGCAAACTAACAAGCAAAGACTCATATCATTCAAGATGCTCCAAGCAAAACCCATATCATGTGGTGAATAAAAATATAGCCTCAAGTAAATTTACCGATGGATTGAAGAAGAAAGCGGGGATGCCTTCCGGGGCATCCCCAAGCTTAAGATCTTTGGAATCCTTGAATATGATTTGGCCTGCCTTGGGCATCCCCAATCTTAGGCTCGTTCCAGTCCTTATTCCATAGTCCATCAAATCTTTACCCAAAACTTGAAAACTTCACAACACAAAACATAACAGAAAACTCGTGAGATCCGTTAGTATAAGAAAATAAATCACCACTTTAGGTACTGTTGTGAAATCATTATTTATTTATATTAGTGTTATACCAACTATATTATAACTTCTCCATGGCTCCTACCACATGATACAACCCATAGATTCATCAAAATTGGCAAACAACTCAAAGAAAACAAAATCTGTCAAAAACAGAACAGTCTGTAGGAACCTGGAAACTTCGTATACTTATGTAACTAAGAAAATTATGAAAAATTAGGATAACCTTGGAAAGTCATATATCAATCCTTTTTCAAAATTTAAGATCAATTAGACGCTCTGAAAAAATTAGAAATATTCCAGGACTGTGTGCAAAAGTTTTTGTTTTTCAGCAAGATCAAATCAACAACTACCATAGATCACCCAAATGGTTTTACGTCGCTCAAACACTAATTAAAACACCAAAACAGAATTACTACAGAATTAATAATGTGGGAAACACTCAAAAACAGAAGCAAAAACAGAACACAAAAATAAATTTGGGTTGCCTTCCAGCAAGCGCTATTGTTTAACGCCCCTAGCTAGGCAAAACGCAATAGATCTAGGTATTGGCATCTTTGGTATGCAATCAAAAAGAAGCTATCATAATAGATTCATAATTTAATATTATTTGCTTTCTAGGAAAGTTTTCCATGCCATTCCTTAATGGAAATTGGAATCTAATGTTTCCTTCTTTCATGTCAATAATTGCACCAACACTTCTAAGGAAAGGTCTACCAAGAATAATAGAACATATAGGATTGCAATCTATATCAAGAACAATGAAATCTACGGGCACATAATTCCTATTTTCAACAATAATAACATCATTAATCCTTCCCATAGGTTTCTTAATAGTGGAATCCGCAAGATGCAAATTTAGAGCGCAATCATCAAGATCATGATAACCTAGCACATCACATAAAGTTTTTGGAATTGTGGAAACACTAGCACCCAAATCACAAAAAGCATGGTACTCATAATCTTTTATTTTAATCTTAATAGTAGGTTCCCATTCATCATGAAGCTTTCTAGGGATAGAAACTTCTAGCTCAAGTTTTTCTTCAAAAGATTTCATCATAGCATCAACTATATGTTTAGTAAAAAGCTTTATTTTGACTATAAGCACGAGGAGAATTCAACATGGATTGAAGCAAGGAAATACAATCAATCAAAGAGCAGCTATTATAATTAAAGTCCTTGAAATCCAAAAGAGTGGGTTCATTGCTATTTAAAGTTTTGACCTCTTCAATCCCACTTTTATCAATCTTAGCATTAACATCTATAGACTCCAAATCATTGGGACGCCTTGTAACTAAAGTTGTCTTATCTCCAGTCGCATCATTATCAATATTTATACTTAAAAACAAAGATTCAATAGGAGTCACATCAATCACTTTAAGATCTTCATCATTATTATCGCGAGAAAACACCTTTTCAAGCCATTCAGGCTTAGCACGAATTCTAGCGGTTCTTTCCCTACTTTCATCATTATAAATTCTCATAGCTTTTAAAGATTCCTTAATATCATGCTTGGGTGGAGTAGATGTAGCTTTCAAAGAATCAATCTCAAGATAAATTCTATCAACGCTCCTAGCCAAATCATCAATCTTAAGCACTTTTTCTTCAATAGTAGCATTAAAAACTTTTTGCAACCAATAAAATCTTTAACAACATTCTCATGATCATAGGGCATCTTATCATAATTTCCATGGGAATTGTTGTAGGAATTAGCATAGTTATTAGAGGAATTACTAGGGAAAGGCCTAGGGTTGAAATTTCCTCTATACGCATTGTTACCAAAATTGTTCCTACCAACAAAATTCACATCCATAGATTCATTATTATTTTGAATGAAAGAAGACAAAGGCATATCATTGGTATCAATAGGAGCACCCTTACTAGCAAACAATTTCATCAATTGATCCATCTTTTCACTCAAAGTGTTTATTTTTTCAATATCATGCACCTTTTTACTAGTAGGAGATGTTTCGGTATGCCATTGAGAGTAGTTTTTCATGATATTATCTAGGAGTTTAGTAGCTTCTCCTAACGTGATTTCCATGAAAGTACCACCCGCGGTAGAATCTAAAATAGTTCTAGATGCAAAATTCAATCCCGCATAGAAAATTTCTATAATTATCCATAAACTCAACCCATGTGCGGGACAATTCCTAATCATTAGTTTCATCCTCTCCCAAGATTGTGCAACATTCTCATGATCAAGTTGCTTAATATTCATTATATCGTTCCTGAGGGAGATGATCTTAGCGGGCGGAAAGTACTTGCAAATAAAAGCATCTTTACACTTGTTCCACGAATCAATACTATTTTAAGGCAAAGATGAAAACCAAGTTTTAGCATGATCTCATAGCGAGAACGAAAATAGCTTCAATTTAAAAATATCATTATCAACATCTTTCTTCTTTTGCATATCACACAATTCAATGAAAGTATTTAAATGGGATGCGTCATCTTCACTAGGAAGGTCGGAAATTTTTTCTTTCATAACAAGATATAGCAAGGCAGCATTGATTTCATAAGATTCCTCACTAGTGGCGGTAGCCATAGGAGTACTAATAAAATCATTATTAGTACTGGAAAAGTCACACAACTAGGTATTCTCAGACATCTTGACAAAGCAAGCAATCAAGCACACAAGCAAACGAAAGGAAAACAAAATAAGGGCGAATAAAAAGGCAAATATTTGTGGTATTTTCTGAAAATCATTTTAGAAGTGGGGGAGAGGAAAACAGGAGGCAAATGGAAAATAAAGTAAATGCAATAGATGAGTTTGTGATGGGTACTTGGTAGGCTTGATGCGTATCCTCCCCGGCAACGGCGCTAGAAATCCTTCTTGCTACCTCTTCAGCATGCGTTGGTTTCCCTTGAAGAGGAAAGGGTGATGCAGGGAAGTAGATAAGTATTTCCCTCTGTTTTTGAAAACCAAGGTATCAATCTAGTAGGAGGCAGAAGCAAGCCACCAATGAATGCACCTACACAAATAATCAAACACTGGCACCCAACGCTATAAAGGGGTTGTCAATCCCTTCACGGTTATTTACAAGGATTAGATCCGATACAGATAGATGTAACGAGTTTGGAAAGTAAAAGGTAAATATATTGCAGCAAGTATAGATCTGAAAATATATGATGGAAAATAGACCCAGGGGCCATAGGTTTCACTAGAGGCTTCTCTCTTGAAGGCAAATATCATGGTGGGTAAACAAATTACTGTCAAGCAATTGATAGAAAAGCGAATAATCATGTAGTTATCCAAGGCAATGATCTTGCATATAGGCATCACGTCCGTGACAAGTAGATCGAAATGAGTCTACATCTATTACAATTGCTCCACACATCGATCGACTCCTACTTGCATCTAGAGTATTAAATTCATGAAGAACAGAGTAACACATGAATAAAGATGACATGATGTAGAGGGATAAACTCAAGCAATATGATGAAAACCCCATCTTGTTACCCTTGATGGAAACAATACAATACGTGCCTCGCTACCCCTACTTTGTCACTGGGTGAGGACACTGCAAGATTGAACCCAAAACCAAGCACTTCCCCATTGCAAGAATTACCAATCTAGTTGGCCAAACCAAACCAATAACTCGAAGAGACTTGCAAGGATATGAAATCATGCATAGAAGAAATCAGTGGAGCTTCAAATAAGATTCATGGATAATCTGAAAATAAACTCACAATTCATTGGATCTTGACAAACACACCACAAAAGAGGATTACATCGGATAGATCTCCGATCGTGAAGAACATGGTATTGAAGATCAAAGAGAGAGAAGAAGCCATCTAGCTACTAGCTATGGACCCGTAGGTCTGTGGTGGACTACTCACGCATCATTGGAGGGGCAATGGAGTCGATGTATATGCCCTCTGTGATCAAAACCCACTTCGGCAGATTACTAGAAAAGGCCCCAAGATTGGATCTCTCAGGAATGGAGGATTCCGGCGGCGAAAAAGTATTTGCGTTGCTCCTTTTGATGTTGCGGGAATATTTGGGTATTTATAGGCCAAAGAATAGGGTTAGGAGACCTGCTAGGAGGCGACAAGCCTGCTAGGCGCGGCCAGGGGGGCACGCCTAGCAGGTTGTGGCGCCCTGGCACCTCGCCTGACGTGCACTCCAAGCTTGGATGAATTGTTTCCTTCGAGAAAAATTCCTTTCGAAGGTTTTATTCTGTTTGGACTTCGTTTAATATTCCATATCTGCAAAACTCAAAAACAAGGAGAAAACTGAAACTGGCACTTGGCTCTAGATTAATAAGTTACTCCCAAAAATAGTATAAAATGGCATATTAATGCATATAAAACATCCAAAACAGATAATATCATAGCATGCCATAATAAAAAATTATAGATATGTTGCAGACGTATCACGCCCGCGCAGCCCAACGACAAGGCCAAGCGACCAAGCACCGCCAGCAGGGGAGGCGCGCCATGGCCCTGGTTGAGGTGTGCATGGGGATTGAGAGGAGCAGGCCTGAGCGTTCGCTCGTGAGCAGAGGTGCCCAGAGCAGGCGACGTGGGGCGGTCCGCAGTGTCGCGGTGACGCGGACCGGAGTGGGGCGAGGTGACAGCGGCGTGCACAGCACGGGCGTACAAAGAAGGCCATCACCACGTGCGGTGGCCTGGTTGCGGCAACGGTGATGTCGTGGCCGGCCATCGGGCGAGGTTCGAAGCTCGGCTCAGTCGGTGCCACGTTGGAGCGAATCTGGAGGTGGACGACGCCGACGACGGGGACGCACCATCCCGTCCAGCAGCCTCGGGGGTCATGTTGGTGTCGAGCCGCCGAGCACCACCGGAGAGACGGTGGCAGCGCTGCGGTGCTGGTGGTGAAGATGGTACCGCTCGGACCGTGGTTCTAGCAATAGATAGCCCCACGGTGGGTGCCAACTGTCGTCGTTTTCTCACAAGGGGGTGCCCCGGGACGGCAGATGCCATGGGATGGCTTGGGAGGTGAGAGCAAGGCTGCAATGGAGATCCAGGACGGGATAGGGCAACAGCATGCGGTGGTTTACCCAGGTTCGGGGCTCTCCGGAGTGATAATACCCCTACTACTCCATGTCTGTATATGAGGTGTAGCGTAGTACAGAGTTGCTCCTAGAGCTGTGTGGGAGAGGAGAGCCATAGGCTTCTTGCCTCAGACATGATTGTGGGGATGAGAGAATGAGAGAGAGCCCGGAGAGCTTTTTGCCATGAATAAGCTCCCTTGGTGCCTCTTATATAGGACAAACTATACACTATTCAAGGTGACAATTGATGTAGGGAATAGTGCACCACTATTGGGGGTGCAGCGAAGTGACACATGATGGAGGCAATAGTGAACCACTATTGGGGGTGCAGCGAAGTGACACGTGATGCAGGCTAGAGTGTCTTCATGTCGCGTCCGACGGGACGTGGCGGTTGACCTCGCGCAACAGGCCGGCTGGAGCAGCCAGACAGGGGCCGGTCGGAGCAGCCGGTCGGACTCAGCAGCCGGCCAGACTAGGGCACCAGCCGTAGCAGCTAGACGGAGGGGCGTTGGCCGCCCTGTTGTTTCAAAATGTTGAGTTGCCTCCATGAGCCTACCCGGGGGCAATACCCTCGACACAATTGTATCATCACCGACAATGGCTCATAGTTCACAAGCAACCTCTTTAGGACATATTGTGCTAACCTAGGAACGCGGATATGTTATGCTTCGATGGCGGACCCATGGAGCCACGGCCAAGTTGAGAGTGCCAATGCTGAGGTCCTAAGGGGCCTCAAGATGAGGAGCTTCAAGAAGAAGCTTGAGGCATGTGGCAGGGGTTGGCTCAGTGAGCTTTAGTGCGTGTTGTGGTCCATCCGCACCACCACGACTAAGCCCATTGGCGAGACCCTGTTCTTCCTCGTCTATGGGGCTAGGGCGGTCCTCCCGCACGATGTCAAGCATCACTCCCCATGAGTCTTGGCATGCAATGAGGCGTGTCAGCATGCCTCCTGGGGAATAGATCTTGTGCTTGGGGAGGAGGCCCACCGCCAAGCCTCGCACCGTGCAGCAAGGTACCAGCAGGCATTGCGGCGCTACCATTGTCGCAGCATCCACTCTAGGACCCTCGAAGTTGGAGACCTCATCCTGAGGCGGGTCCTCTCCAGGGAGGGCCCGTTCAGGATCGCTCGCATCTTTAGGCCTAGCGCCGTATGCGTGGAGACGTAGGACGGGGTTCCCATCCAGAATGCTTGGAACATCCAGCATCTCGGCATGTTCTACCCATGACACTCTCACATAATAGTAAGTGGGGCTGTACATGCCCCGGAGTCTCCTGGCGTGCCGCTCCTTGGCCCTGCAGGGGCTCCCACCCACGCCCAAGTGGAAGCCCCAAGCTACGCGCTGGCGGACGACATGGGCTTAGAAGGACTATGCCCACGCCTAGCGGAGAACCCATGCTCCGCGCTGGTGGGAAGACTAGCTTAGGTGCCGGACGCGACTGTTCTTTGCTCTCTTTTGCAACCAATTTTGCCACTTTTTGGAATGAAGCTTGAAGTTTTCGCGTCTTTATTCGAAAAGGGGGTGGGAATTTTTCTCTTTACAACATTTCCCATTTTGAGTCTCATTTTTAAGAGGTTTGGGACTTGCCAGCTCTCTCTCTCTCTCTCTCTTTCTCTCACAAGCGCGCCCCATGAGCGGGGGCTGGACACGATGTGCATGCTTGAGCCCCCTAAGGGCTCAGGCCATAGCAGCCGTGTGCCTTCCCGCGCGCTCACCTTGCCAAAACTTTGGCGTCCTAATCCTCGCGCAATGCTCACGAGCGAGCCAGCGGGTGCATATTGCCCCCGGCCACCGGCCTCGGTAGTGCTCATCTCCTAGCCTTGTCGGGCCTCGTGAACCGGTATACCAGCAACGATCGACCCTCGCTTGGGGGCTCTAACCCAAAATCCATCTAGTCCACAAGAAAGAATCCCCCCGGCAAGATCTCTAAGCTGCCTTGTTGCCCCAGGTGCATCGTTGCGGGAATGAGAGGCATGCATAGGATCGAAGCTCCAAAGGAGCTCACCCCCATGACGTAGGAAGCCGCTACGAGCACAACAAGCTAAGTTATCCTAATCACGACGGGTAGGAACCTTTTAATTAGTAGCAATATGAATGCTAGAATATGAGACGAGAAATGCTAAAATAAAGGCGCAAACTCCATAGTTCATTACATGCCCCCGCGGGGCTCTCCATGGTTCTTAGTGTAGGAAATAAAAAACAAAAGGTGGCCTCCCGAAGATCGCCACACCTGAGGACTAGCTCCGGCACTGCCAACGCACAGTTGGAGTACTCCTCCTTGACGGGGGCGTGGCGATGTCGCAGCTTGATGTCCTCCTGGGCAGGGTCACGACATTGCGACGGCTCGCTATCCTCCTTGGTCCGGGCGCAGCGACGTGGCGGCTCGTCATATTCGTCGTCACTCGAGCATCCCCTGGAGGAGGCGTGTCTACCGCTAAAGCTGTTGCGGCCATCACCAAAGACAATTTCACCGCCGAGGACACCATCGTTGCCATGGCTGTCGTCGGTGGAGAGGTGGTCGCTATCACCGACATTGCCCTTAGGGCAGCACCCCAAGCGTCCGCCGTCTTCCCTGAAGATCTTGACGAAGAGCATTGCTGCCCTGTCATACATGAAGTGGAAGGTACACCTCCCCTGAGGCCGCGAGCGCGGGCAAATGTCTTCCACCCACGGTTCAAGAACACATAGCCCACGTGGGTGATCTCGACCTCCACCCACAAGGCCTTGCCGCAGTAGCCATCGGCATGCAGCCATAGGCTAGTAGGCCTTCCGGCCAGCAGAGTCCCCATGAAGAAGCACAGGAGCTAGAACCAGGTGACTTCTGGCCTCTCCTCCCACACCACAAACTCTCGGGCCACGTCGGCGGAGTGGGATCGCGGGCAGAGTGGCCGGATGGCCGCCGCAAGCTTCCCCCTCTGCCACGGCTACTACAGCCGCCTGCACGGGAGGGACCCTTCCCACGGCTATCAGAGGTAGCGCCGAACTTCATAGGAGTTCGCCTGTGCCCTCGAGGGACCACAGTCAGCATTGCGGTGTACTTGCGGGGACGGTCACGTCCCCTATTGGGCGGCGGCGAGCCTGGTCCCTCTAGGGGGCCCTCCCTTTCTCAGCGACAAAGAACATCCTCACTAGCGCCATGACTATGGAAGCGGTGGCCTGGAGTAAGGAGGCGAGAAAATGAAGAAGGGATGGGGGCTTTGTCCCCCTCGCCCACTTATAGTCGATCGGAGGCCGATGTCCCTCCACATTCTGGGCAATGATGGTCCCGTAGCACGTGCCAGCCTTTGTCAGCCAGGGCGGCTACCGACGCGACGTGAGGAAGTGGAGGCGTTTGTGTCCCGTCATACGACATGCGTCAAGCCTGGCCCGCAGTCAATTGGGTCCCACAACGCTTCGGCCATCCTACGTTGGCTTTGCCCCGAAGCCAACCCGAGCGTGCCTTGGGCCTAGGGGCTACTGTCGCCGTTGTGGGGTCGGGGGTACCAGCTCTGCCTACCTGCGTCCGAATGCGTGGCCTACTTCAACGTCCCGATACGACCTAGAGGCAAGCCCCCCAAGTCAAGACACTCAAGAGAGGCCCGGCCTCGCGAGGCGAACAATGCCAAGACCTCCAGAAGAGTGGCCTACCAGGCTGCCTCCCGAGGAGCAGAGATTTCTACGCTGGTACCCGTCCTCACGAGGCAGCGATGACGTGAGCCGTGACGACCAAGGCCAGGCGGGCACCAGCAGGCACAGAGGAGGACAATTTCCTCTTCTGTGCTAAGGAGGCAAAGACGTACGTGGCTTCCCAAGGAGCCACCCAAAGGTTTCCGTTTTGGTGCAACAAAACCAAGACCAAGAGCTCAGCAGGATGGATGTCATTGCCGAGCCCACCTCTGTGTCACGCCCAAAAGCTTTGTAGGCTAAGACCACTTTCCATCATGGTAAGAGGTACCTCTTGTCCCCTTTCAAAATTGGCCGTTGTTGGATCCCTTTCCGCCTGTGCCGTAGAGGGGACCGATCCATCCTCACCCAGAGGACCAAGGCCACTATAAAGGAGGACCAGCCTCCACCGTAGAGGGGACCGATCCATCCTCACCCAGAGCCCACGCAAGGTCGCTCAACTACTGTACCAGTTCATCCCCATCCTCCTCGTGAGGCCAATCCACAAAAAGCGGGATTATGGTTTTACACCGCAAGGTGGCCCGAACCTGGGTAAATGTTTGTGTTCATCTTCTTGCCCGCTTGGACGCATTTGACGAGGCTTGGCCATGAGGTCGCCAACTTGAGGCTAGAGCTGGTTGAGATCTTTGCACACACCCCAGAGTTCAAACCTAGTTGGGTCTGTGGATTCTCGATTTCGAGAGAAACCAATACGATTAAATCATTCTCGGGGAGTCTGGATTCCTGACTTGCGTGTATCTATAGTGATGCGTAAACACAATGCTACTTCGCATTCGTAATCCACTTTGCATGAGATACATGCTTACACGCGACAACTCAAGATCAAATACGCCACCACTATTCTTCCTTACTCCGATTATTAGACGGTGATTAAGGGGGAAAAGGTCCTCACGAATGCAACCTATAGATGGTGTCTATTTTAGCCCCTACTTCGACAATCCAGGATGAAAGGCGACATAGTTTGTCACTCACCTACCTCTGCAACCAGCTAGTTCAACAATAGCAATAATCTTCTGTACAAATTTGGCATATGTTCGATGGTCGACTTCACCCATCATCAAGAAGATTACTAACATACAGATGCAAAGAGGATATTAAATCCTAATAACGAATGATCTGTTAGACACTAGGGTTCATCCATATCCCCAGGAACTAAGGGAATTACTCACACATGGGGGGCAACAGACATCATAAGGGTGGTGATTATAAACATGAATGTATTACACAATGATGGTGTCCTGGAATAGGGGCCCCTAACCTAGTCGGACCAAGCTCTTAGGATTCGGCCGATGGGTCTGTGATGCACCCATTTTGATCGTATGCTAATCATACATGCAAATGTGTACGACCAAGATTTGGGAATCATGGGATGATATCACAACAACTCTAAACACAAATTAAAGTCATACAAGCTTCATATTACAAGTCAAGGGCCTCGAGGGCTCTCGAGTACATAAGCTCGAATACAAACGAGTCAGCGGAAGCAAATAATATCTGAGTACACACATGAGTAAACAAGTTTTGCCTTCAGAAGGCTAGCACAAACACATACTAAGAATCGAAAAAGCAAGGCCTCCTGTCTAGGAGCCTTCTATCCTACTACTGGCCAGGGGCTGTAATAGCCCGAGACCGACGCTAAGAATATTCCCCTTTTATTTTCGTTCTTCTCGTGTGATTTGCTTGTTTGTCGCATTCATCACCGCATCATTCGCATCATCCGCATTGCATCAGCTTGCCAGTTCTCTATTTTCGTGTCGTCGACCATTTCAAGACCAACCACACAAGCACACGCCTGCGACATCTTTAAAAAAATGTTTATAAAAGCGCGCGGAAAGTATTCTCGGATTGGGTCGAAAGTTGGCGTGCGGTCTTAATATAGTGTAGCTCGACCGCCTATCAAATTTTCTCGTGATCAGAGATCGTTTGATACCCCGAACGGACGACCGTAGAGGCACTGTCGTCGGTTTATTAGCGAACATTTTCGGTTTTCTAAAACTCCATGCCTGGCCGCACCACTTCCCTCTCATCCCCACCAAGCCTTTCTACATAGCTCATTGCAGCCCACCTACACCAAACCGTTGACCGAAGCTGTCCGATCGGATCAAACTACTGCAAAAACACCCTAAAACAGCTAGCCCTTAGAGCAACTCCAACGCAGAGACCCAAACGGACATGTGGTTCGTCCGCTTTTTGTCCGTTTTGGTCGCCCGTCTGCCTGTCCATGTCCGCTTTTTAAATGGGTCAGCCGAGACACCCAACGGGCAGCCAGTGGACGGCAGCGCTGTGGCAATAGAATAATAGGAAAGAGGTGGGTGGGGGTGGGCCAGCGAATCAAATAAGAAGGAAGAGGTGGGTGGATGGGTGGGTGATAAGTGGATCTGCCCGGACATAGGCGGATGACGCAGATGCAGAAAGCGTCCACTTTGTGTCCGATTGCGACCCAAAGTTGACCCAAATTTGAGCCAGAAATAGGTCGGCGCGGACACCAAGCGGACACAATTTGGGACGCGCATCCTTTTTAGGTCCACGCATTGAGCCATCTTTTTCAGTCCGCGCGACACAAACGGGTGCGGCCGGACGAAATGGGTCGGCTGGTTGGAGTTGCTCTAACCCCTCGCCTAGCCAACTTGCCTAATGGGGAAACCTAGCCCAAGCCTCACATCGTAATCTGTGCCACCCCAACAGCCAACCCCCACTGCCTCCTCTCTCTTTCCACCAACGCCGCGGCCTGCCAGGCCCATATGGGGCCCGCCTGGGCCCGAACCAGTGCCGCCGGCCAACCCCGCGAGCGCAGCTCACCCCGACCCCACAGCCAGGTGAGCTCCTGCCCAAGCTCCCGCTCCGACCCCGCCGGACGCCTCGCCGGTCGACCTGTCTTGCCACCGCCGGCGACCAGAGTTGCAAGACCTTGCCTCCGGTCGCACCCTCTCTCCTCTCTCCCTGCACCTCTCCTCCTCCCTCTAAATTTCTCTCTTTGTGCCTGCCCCGCAGGAACCTCGCCTGCGTGCCGTCCGACCATGCATCGCCCGGATCCAACGAGGAATCGTCATATCCGGTGAGCCGCCACCGGATCCATCCATCCCCGTCTCTGGTCGTTGTCCTGCCGGTCCCACGCATCTCCAACCACAGTTGCGCCATGGCTCCTATCTCGTACAGGTGCACGCCAGGAGGAGGGAGTTCCCTCGCCATGGACCGCTCGCCCGTGAGCGCCCTGCGTCGCGTCCAGCGCTTGGGCCGTGCCATGCCTAGCTCCCCTCAGGCCCAGGCGCCTCCACCTACCTTGCACACCGACATTGGTTCGGCCCACTAGGTGAGACCTCCGCCCAACCCCTTTGCTCTATGCAGCGCTTGCATGCGTAAAATATTATCTTGCGCTCATATCTGTTGGCCCAGTATGCTCCAGATTCAGCCCCAAGTAGCATTTTTTAGTCTGCGAATTTAGCTAATATCCTGAGAATTTCATAATTACAGAAAAATGCATCATTTTTAAAATGTTAAATCAATAAACATGCATCGGATTAAAACATGTCCTATATGAAAAATGTTTAGAATTTTTTCTAGATTATTAATATTGCACTTTCATGCATGATAAAAAAATGTTGGGTGTGATGTTTGCACTTAATTTTCACAAATAACTTGTTAAAAGGTTTATGCCATAAACTTGCATAATTAATTGTGACATATTTTCCTACATGAACCTATACATATTATATATGATTTTGGGGTAGAAAAATCCATAGAATCCATCCGTGAATTTGATTTTGTCATTTGAGTAAATTTGTGTGCATGTTATTTTTGTTGTGATGCCCTTTTGTTATTTTCATGTGATTAAATCCATGCATTTTATGAATTATTTTTAAGCATGAGATATGCCCTTTGACATGTGCACTAGCCCTTGGTCTTTTGTTCCATGACAATCCATGTTTAGGTGTTGTTTTCTTGTCGCCAACATGCTATAAAATTGTTGCTAATTTAATATGCCCAAAATAATTCTAAGTCTAGAATCTGTAATATTTTGTTGTTGTCTTGCCGTGTGTTTTGCTATTGATCTACAACCTCTTTGGGGTTGGTGCAATGTAGTTATTTGTAGTGCATAATGTCCTCTACCATGTTGTAAATTTTAATGCCATAATATGCCCTGCAACATATAGTTTTATTGCTGGCAATATGCCTTCGTGATAAAAACTGCTCTGTTAAAAAACTGAATTTTTTGCACCAAGTCCTTAAATACTAATTCAACATGTCATCTTGTGAGCTCAATTTCCATTGATCCTTGCTTCCATTCATATTTCTGTAGTTAGATGGATTGTTGTGCACCATGTAGGCTACATCACCATGTCTTTGTTGTGCATTTTGGGTGGTTGTAGCTTGTTGATTTGGGGGTCGCAATATGCCATGTTGCTCTTTTGGATAGATTATAACCAAAACTTGTGTTGGTTGTTTTGGTTAAACCGTTGCTCCGTTTTGAACAAGTCATATATGAAACTTGCTTAGAATCTCATTTATTTGCATAATATCTTGCTGCATTCATGATTTGAAATGTGTGTGGTTGTCGTTTGCTTGCATTTTGCATTTATGGCATATTCATTTTGTGTTTTTCATATCTTTTAGACCCTAGCTCCGTTTTAGATGATCCATATATGTAAATCGACTAGAATGACGTGTAGAATCACATGATTTAATCTATTATCTTGTTTAATAAATATAAAACATGGTTAGTTCAGATATGGACCACATTCATAATTAACATATGGGGTCGTTTCAGTAATACTATAAGATGTTTTCGGCCTCATTTAAGATGTCATGTTTAACAACATTTAATATTGTCGTGTACCTAAACGGGAATGAACTAATTAATTCAAATATGGAGTTTCGTCAATATGCAACCCATTCGATATTGAACTTCACTTAATATGTAGTAATTGATTAATTTACTTGTCATGCCTTGCATAATTGTATGGACATGCATCATATTTGTTTGCCCATAATGTCATGCATATGTTGTGGTGTTTATCATGTGTTGATTGCTTGTTTCCCAATTGTTTCTTCGCGATAGAGTTCCGAGCCGATTCGGAGTGTGAGGATTCGTTCGACTACAATGGCTCGTCTTCTTCATGGATTCATTCTTCTTCCAAGTGGGATGTCAGGCAAGATGAACATTTCCCTAGATACCACTAGTATGATTGCTATGCTAGTTGTCTCGCTTCTATCGTTATGTCACATTACCTACCACTGGTATGTCAAGCCTCCTAATATTGCCATGAAAAGCCTCTAACCCCTGCACATCCCAGCAAACCTTTTGTTTGGCTATGTTACCACTTGCTCAACCTTCTTATAGCGTTGTTAGTTGCAGGTGCAGTTGCTTCCATGTGTCAACATGGATATTATTTTTGAGATATCACAATATTATTGGTATTTAATATAATGCACATATATACTCGGTGAAAGGTGGAAGGCTTGGCCTTTTGTTTGGTGTTTTGTTCCACCATGTGCGCCCTAGTTACTTGTGTACCGGTGTTATGTTCCATATTGGGCGCTCCTAACATGCTCGGGATCGTAATGGGGACACCCTTGATTTTCGTTTTGGGATAAAACTCTTCTAGAAAGGCCTAACATTGGTTTTACCATTGGCCTAATAACTGATAAAATTGCATAGGGACCCGCCGGCACCTGCGGATAATTAATCAACAACCGAGGCCAGTGCTCCTCATGAGTGTTGGTCCAAACTAGAGTCATGTGCGGGGCCAACCCATGGCAACTAGGGAGACGTGTATCAGGCCACTGAATGATATGCTCATCTGGTCATGTCCTGAGAACAAGATACGCAGCTCCTATCGGGTTCGTCGACACGCCGTGCGGCCTTGCTGGATTTGTTTTACTTTTCTCGAACGTCTTGTGCGAGGGAATCCGAGGATACTTTGGCTATCTCGAGGTTGAGGTTTTTCAACGAAATTTCCAAGGAGATCATGGGTTTTCCGTGGTCGAGGTTATTCCACGTGGCGTGTGGTTAGTTTGTGATGGATGAGTTGGAGCACCCCTATAGGATTGAACCTTTCATGAGATCCGTGCCCGCGGTTATGTGGCAACTTGGAAATTTTGTTCAACACCCGGTCATAGCAAAGTTAAAGTAAACTCAAATAAAATACACCAACCGTGTGAGTAACCATGATTGTCTCGACTTGTGGGTTCTGAACCGAGCGAGAACATGATGGGTTATGTTTCATCGTAAGTAGGTGTTCAGGATCACTTAGTGATCATTACTAGCTCATGTCCATTTATATGACAATCATCCCCCCTTATTCTTCTACTCGTAAGTTAACCACTCAAATAAATGCTTAGTGCTTGTTGCAACCTCACCACTTAACCATACCTCACCCATTAAGCTTTGCTAGTCTTGATACCCTTGGAAATGAGATTGCTCAGTCCTTGTGGCTCACAGATTACTACAACAATAGTTACAGGTACATGTAATGTGATGCTTTGACGTTAGAGCGATGCTTTCTTGATTTGGAGCTCTTCTTCTTCATCATCGATATAGGATGGGTTTCAGGACGGCAAACTGGGATAGCAAGAATGTATGTCATTTTATCCTTTGATTTTGTCCGTAGTCGGACCTTGCTCTTTTGTATGATGATTGAGTATGTTGTTGTATTGATGTGATGTTGATGTAGCTTGTGGCGAGTGTAAGCCAATTCCATATACTCATATCTTATGTACATGTACTTGTAATGATATCCGTTCTTGTGAACAACGAGGTGTGCTTTTATCCCTGTCGAGGCCCTCAAGCCAAAATAAGGATATGATCGCATCTTGGGAGTTACAGGGGCAGCCTCCACGTAGTAGTAGGCATCGTCAGTGTAGTAGTAGTCGTCGACGGGAGCAGCTCTCTCCAGGGTTCCATCATTCAAACACAGTAATCGTGTCGAGGGTGGAAAGGGGAGCAAAGAAACCATGAGTACTCATCCAAAGTACTCGTAAGACTTATATCAGATCTATGCTAAGTACGCAACATTACCAAAGGAATTGGGCTATATCTTTGGACTAACTGTAGAAATGCCAGAATAGAGGGGGAAATCCTAGTCCTATCAAAGACTATTAACTTCAATGTCTTGTAGCATTAGAAGAGTGTAGATTAGCATTTTCATAAGAAATAAGTTATTTAAAAATCACCAAGAGGTTGCTTCTCGACTCCTTGCGAGAAGGCAACCTCGGAGACAACACATTCATTTCAAAATCTCCATTTCTAGTTGTAAGATCAGGATACAACTCCGAGCGTCCGTTATGTGGACACGACTATTAGAATAGATAGTCTTCCCTGCAAGGGTGCACCAACTTGCCTAACACGCTCGATTAACTCTAGCCAGCCACACTTTCTTGGGTAATGCCCGCCCTTGGCTGATCGACACGCCATAGTCCTACCTAGGCTCCACAAAGAGGCCACACGTCGCTCTACATCCTAAAAGCAAAGGGTTCATGGGCCAATCTCCCTTCACAATCCTGCGCATTGCGAGGTAGGCTGGTGTCAGTCCTGGCACCTCTTAATACAAAGATGGTGCTTAGGCAGGCCACCCGGCACGCGTGGCGCTCAACTGTGACATCTGAAGAACTTTCGGGCGAATTTACGATGTAGAGTACCCATATTTATTCCCACGTGATGGTTAGTGCGAAACAGGCCAGAGTCCGATTAGATATCCAAACCTATTAATGTTTTTTAAGATGTGGTGACGAGCATTGATCCACGATATGTGGTCCCGTCGCCCCGTCTCGAGGACTTGTGGAACGGGCCAAGAATGCCTGGCCAGCTTTGTCATTATGACACCAAGACCTTCTAGGTCATCCTGATCTCAACATGTATCAGTAGTAAAGTTAATATAACCGTGTGTCCATAACATCAAGGGGAAACCCAAGGAATTGACCTCGATGGATCCCACCAAATGTAACTGTCAAGGTGACTAGAGAGGAATCACCCTCGACGGTCTATGCTTGAGGTCTTGCACGACATAGTTGTCGTCGGGAGTGGTGAAGGAGGAATCACCCTCGGTAACCACGACCGACTAGCTACACTATAGAGTTAGCATCATGAGTACTTTCCGGGGTGTCACCCTTGATACATGATAGTAGCTCTGTAGAGTCGTACAATTAAGGGAGTGTGCGGTGAATGTGACAGGCATGGCTTGTCGATTGGTCGATCGAGTCTTCGAGTCATCGATGATGTAGTAGGGGCAATTGGGACTAAGGGATCAGAGGGGATCAGTAATCATCCTATGCTAAACAGGTGATATAATAGGAGGTGCGATAGAAGTTTAACAAAAATAGGCTATGCATCAGAATAGGAGCTATCTCCAATAGTAGAAAAAACTAATGAAAGCATGAGAGAGAAAAGAACTGGTCGATATCGGAATGATCAAGGGGGTTGCTTGCATTGTTGCTCTGCTGCAAAAGGCTGATCGTTAGTGGCATGGTCTTACCAGTAGCAGTGTTGGTCTCGATGTCTATCATATAGAAGAGGGGGAGAAACAATAAATACAAGCAAGCAGATGCTAACACGATGCATTTCATGGCAATATGCAGTGCTAGGGATGACCTAACGTAGGACTACACGTCACAAACGAAGCGGGCAAACAACTGACGATATTTCTCGGGTCCTTGGCTATTACCAGATAGATAAACCTAATGAAAAATGTTCATGTTCATCATGCTAGAGGCAT
Organism: Hordeum marinum; assembly: GCA_022496015.1. Classification (NCBI taxonomy): domain Eukaryota; kingdom Viridiplantae; phylum Streptophyta; class Magnoliopsida; order Poales; family Poaceae; genus Hordeum; species Hordeum marinum. The sequence continues at coordinate 374,715,075 of CM039673.1, forward strand.
GTGACAGATGAACGACCGACGTATTGGGATTCGTGGGATTTTCTAAGTAAGTTTCATAGATAAATTATTTTCATCTGACTTGTAGATTAATTTACATTAATTTTCAAAGTTTATTAATATTCTGAAATTAAAAAATTTATTTTAATTTATAAAATAAAATTATTGCATTAGCATGACATCATGATGACATCAACAATCAACAATCAGTTTGACTGGTCAAACTGATCTGTGGGGCCCAGCTATCATTGACACGGAATTAGTTGAGCGTTTATAAATAACTAAAACAGGTTACTTAGCAGGGGGCCCACCTGTCATAGGCTTATTAACCTAAACTAATTATATAAATGATCTTAATAGTAAAATTAGGACTCAAATAACCTGGGCCCACATGTCAGTCACCCACGGAGGGTGGTGGCCTACTTCAAGTGACTGGGCAAGACTGAGTCAGCCAGTTCATCGTGGACAACTGGTCAACTATGGCCCCTGGCCCACTGGCCAGTGTCACTAGGGGGTGGCCCCGGTCGGGCCAGGTCAACTCCGGTGACCGTAGTGTCGGCAGTGACCAAAATCATGGCGGTGCGGCTCGGGAGGCAATCGTAAATCGCTCACACGACGTCATTTTGTGCTAACTTGGTCAGAATCGAAGAGGGGGATGACGCTCATCAAACTGTAGTGGTGGTCGAGGCTGCGGGCATCGGTAGCGTTGCCAGGAATGAGCGGAGCAGTGACCGGCATTCGGGTGGATGTGGGTGATGTGTTACACCAAGCAAGCAGGCTAATAAATGGTCATACGATGGCCTCTGTGATGCGGGGGAGCCGTTAGTAGGGCGTGCAGGACCAAAGGGGCACCGGAGGCTCGCCAGCTTCGAGCCCGAGCGGCGCTGATCGTCAGGCATGGAGGGGAAGGGAGTTATGGGTCCAGATCGAGCACGGTAGGGGGAGGAGGAGCGTGGGGGGGGGGCTCACCAGGCCATGTAGGTGCGCAAAGCATAATTGGGGAGGGATCGATGCAGCTGAATTTGTTGATGGCGACCAGCAGCGTCCGAGGAGTAGAAGAGGACGACGGTGATGTTGTGTTGGCTCCGGGCTCCCTCCCGTGGGTGAGGTCAAAGTAGCGGACGGTGCTACTTCTTGAGGTTGCATTGGTTTTCCCTTGAAGAGGAAAGGGTGATGCAGCAAAGTAGATAAGTATTTCCATCAGTTGTTGAGAACCATGGTATCAATCCAGTAGGAGGTACAAGCAAGGCCCCAATTTATGCACCTATAAAAACAATCAAACACTTGCACCCAACGCTATAAAGGGGTTATCAAACCCTTCATGGTTATTTGCAAGGATGAGATATGATAGAGATAGATATAAAAGATTGCTAGAAGTAAAACTAAATAAAGGTAAACAAAATTGCATCTAGGTGTTTTTGGCATTTTGAATTATAGATCTGAAACTATAATATGGAAAATAGCCCGGGGGGCATAGGTTTCACTAGAGGTTTCTCTCTTGAAGGAAAATAATACAGTGGATGAACAAATTACTATTGAGCAATTGATAGAAAAGCGCATAGTTATGACAATATGCAAGGCAATGATTATGCATATAGGCATCATGTCCATGTCAAGTAGACCGAAATGATTCTGCATCTACTACTATTACTTCACAAATCGACCAACTCGTGCCTGCATCTAGAGTATTAAGTTCATGAAGAACAGAGTAACGCATTAAGTAAGATGACATGATGTTGAGGGATAAACTCAAGCAATATGATGAAAACCCCATATTTTTATCCTTGATGGCAACAATATGAATACGTGCCTTGCTACCCCTACTTTGTCACTAGTTGAGGACATCACAAGATTGAACCCAAAACTGAGCACTTCTCCCTTTGCAAGAATTACCAATCTAGTTGGCCAAACCAAAACAATAACTCAAAGAGACTTGCAAAGATATGAAATCATGCATAGAAGAATTCAGAGAAGATTCAAATAATATTCATAGATAATCTGATCATAAACCCACAATTCATCAGATCTCAACAAACACACCGCAAAAGAGTATTACATCAGATAGATCTCCATGAAGATCATTGAGAACATGGTATTGAAGAACATAGAGAGAGAAGAAGCCATCTAGCTACTAGCTATGGACCCGAAGGTCTATGGTGAACTACTCACACATCGTCGGAAGGCCAATGGAGTTGATGTTGATGCCCTCCGTGATCGAATCCCCCTCCGGCAGGTTACCAGAAAAGGCACCAAGATGGGATCTCACGGGAACAGAGGCTTGCGGCGGCAAAAAAGTATTATCATGGCTCTTTTTAGTATTGGGGGAATATTCCTGAATTTATAGGCGAAGAATTAGGGTTGGAGGGGCTAGGGGGGCACAAGCCAGGGGGCGGTGGCTTGTGGCCCATCCATAGGTCTTCTAGCCTCTTCTGCAAGCCTCCTAGGTTCCTTCTGGTCCAAGAAACTGGCACTGGGCACTAGGTTAATAGGTTAGTCCTAAAAATAATATAAAATAGCATATTAATGCAAATAAAACATCCAAAACAGATAATATAATAGCATGGAACAATCAAAAATTATAGATACATTGGATACGTATCAGCATCCCCAATCTTAATTCATGCTCGTTCTCGAGTAGGTAAATGATAAAAATAGATTTTTTGATGTGGAATGCTACCTAACATATTTATCCATGTAATATTTTTTATTGTAGCGTGAATGTTCAGATCCATAAGACTCAAAACAAAAGTTTAATGTTGACATAAAAACAATAATACTTCAAGCATACTAACAAAGCAATCGTGTCTCTTCAAAATAACATGGCCAAAGAAAGTTATCCCTACAAAATCATATGGTCTGTCTATGCTCCATCTTCCCCATACAAAGTATTTAAATCATGCACAACACCGATGACAAGTCAAGCAATTGTTTCACACCTTTTATGTTCTCAAACATTTTCAACTTCCACGCAATACATGCCATGGATATAGCACTATAGGTGGAATTGAATATGGTGGAATTCATGAGGAAAAGGAGAAGATAGTCTCACATCAACTAGGCGTATCAACGAGCTATGGAGATGCCCATTAATAGATATCAATATGAGTGAGTAGGGATTGCCATGCAACAGATGCACTAGAGCTATAAGTGTATGAAAGCTCAAAAAGAAACTAAGTGGGTGTGCATTATAATGAAAAATTCCCACTAGTTAGATGAAACTGACAAAATAAGAGACTCTCTATCATGAAGATCATGGTGCTACTTTGAAGCACAAGTGTGGAAAAAAGATAGTAGCATTGTCCCTTCTCTCTTTTCTCTCATTTTATTATTTTTTATTTTTGGTGGGCATCTTTGGACTCTTTTTATTTATTTATTTGCGCTTCATTGGCCTCTTTTATTATTTTTAAAGTCTGGAGTCTCATCCCAACTTGTGAGGGAATCATAGCTTCCATCATCCTTTCCTCACATGGGACAATGCTCTAATAATGATGATCATCACACTTTTATTTAGTTACAGCTCAAGAATTACAACTTCATACCTAGAACAAAATATGACTCTATATGAATGCCTCCGGCAGTGTACCGGTATGTGCAACAATCTAGCGTAGCAAATGACATAAAAAACGGACAAGCCATGAAAACATCATGCTAGCTATCTTACGATCATGCAAAGCAATGTAAAAATGATGGTGCGTGTCATAATAAACGGAATGGTGAAAGTTGCATGGCAATATATCTCGGAATGGCTATGGAAATGCCATAGTAGGTAGGTATGGTGGCTGTTTTGAGGAAGGGTATATGGTGGGTTTAATGCATCGGCGAACTTACGCGGTACTAGAGAGGCTAGCAAAGGTGGAAGTGTGAGAGTGCGTATAATCCATGGACTCAACATTAGTCATAAAGAACTCACATACTTATTGAAAAAGTCTATTAGTTATCGAACCAAAAGTATTAGACGTATGCTCTTAGGGGAGAGGTTGGTAGGAGTTAACCATCGCACGCTCCCGACCCTCACACAAAGGATGACAATCAATAAACAAATCATGCTCCGACTTCCTTACATAACGGTTCACCATGCGTACATGCTACAAGAATCACAAACCTTTAACACAACTATTTCTACCAATAAACAATTACTTAATAGCATGACTCTAACATCACAATCTTTATATCTCAAAACTTTATGCAAGGAATTAAACTTCTCATGGTATTGAATGCACTTTATATGAAAGTTTTTATTATATCCCTCTTGGATGCCCATTATATTAGGACTAAATTCATAACATAAACCAATTCCCATGTTGTTTAAAGACTCTCAAAATAATATAAGTGAGGTACAAGCTTTAAATTATTTCTATAAAATAAAACACCACTATGCTCTAAAAAGATATAAGTGAAGCACTATAGCAAAATTGCCTAGCTAAAAAGATATAAGTGAATCACATAAAGTATTCTAATAAATTCATGATTCATGCATGTCTCTCTCAAAATATGTGTGCATAAAGTATGATTGTGGCAAACTAAAAATCAAAGACTCATATCATACAAGACGCTCCAAGCAAAACACATATCATGTGGTGAATAAAAATATAGCCTCAAGCAAATTTACCGGATGATTGAAGACGGAAGAGGGGATGCCTTCTAGGGCATCCCAAAGCTTAGGCTCTTTGGTATCCTTTAATATTCCTTGGGGTGCCTTGAGCATACCCAATATTAGGCTCTTGCCACTCCTTATTCCATAGTCCATCAAATCTTTACCCAAAACATGAAAACTTCACAACACAAAATTCAACAGAAAACTCGTGAGATCCGTTAGTATAAGAAAAATAAATCACCACTTTAGGTACTGTTGTGAACTGATTCTTTATTTATATTGGTGTAATATCTATTTTATTCAACCTTCTCCATGGTTCATACCCCCCGATACAACCCATAGATACATCAAAATAAGCAAACAACACAAAGAAAAAACAGAATCTGTCAAAAACAGAACAGTCTGAGGTAATCTATAAACTTTGAATACTTCTGCAACTCCAAAAATTCTGAAAAGTTAGGAAAGTCTGGGAAATTTGTATATCAATGTTTTGTAAAAATTTCAGACTCATTTGTCTCTCTGGTGAATTTAGAAAATTCCTAGACTGAGTGCAAAAGTTTCTATTTTTCAGCAAGATCAAATCAACAATCTCCATAGACCATCCGAAAGGTATTACTTGGCTCAAACACTAATTAAAACACCAAAACACAATTAATACAGAGGTAATAATGTGTAAATCACTCAATAACAGAAATGGAAACAAAAACATAAAAGTAAAATAGGGTTGCCTCCCAACAAGCGCTATTGTTCAACGCCCCTAGCTAGGCATAATGCAATAGATATAGGTATTGTTATCTTGGGTATGCAATCCATAAGTAGCTCTCATAGTAGATTCATAAGTTAATTTTATTATATTTCTAGGACAGTGTTTTATGCCTTTCCTTAATGAAAATTGGAATCTAATGTTTCCTTCTTTCATATCAATAATTGCACCGATCTTTGTAACGAAAGGTCTACCAAGGATAATAGGACATGTAGGATTGCAATCTATATCAAGAACAATGAAATCTACGAGCACATAATTCCTATTTTCAACAATAAGAACATCAGTAGTCCTTCCCATAGGTTTCTTAATAGTGGAATCCTCTAGATGCAGATTTAAAGAGAAATCATCAAGTTCATGGAAACCTAGCACATCACATGAAGTTTTCGGAATCGTGAAAACACTAGAACCCAAATCACACAAAGCATGGCACTCATAATCTTTAATTTTAATCTTTATAGTAGGTTCCCACTCATCATAAAGCCTTCTAGGTATATAAACTCCCAACTCAAGATTTTCTTCAAAAGATTTCATCACAGCATCAAGGATATGTTTAATAAAAGCTTTATTTCTATTATAAGCATGCGGAGAATTCACATTGATGGGAACAAGGAAATACAATCAATAAAGAACAGCCATCATAATTAAAGTCCTTGAAATCCAAAAGAGTGGGTTCATTGCTATTTAAAGTTTTGACCTCTTCAATCCCACTTTCATCAATTTTAGCATTAAGATCAATAAATTCTGAATCATTGGGACAACTTTTAACTAAAGTTGACTTATCTCCAGTCCCATATTTATCAAGTTTTTGTATTGGAAAACAAAGATTCAATAGGAGTCACATCAACCACTTTAAGATCTTCATCATTATTTAAATAATCTGGCTTCACGGCCATTTTATTGACTAAGGTAGCCTGTTTATGAGAAATTTGGCCTACTAAATTTTCAAGATGAGCAAACTGAGATTTCAAACAATAGAACTCCTTAGACATATCATCAAGTTCTTTATTCATGTATTCCAGCATAGCCTTTTGTTCTTTAAGCTTGTTTCTAAAGAAACTATTATGGTCAAATTGGAGCGACATGAATTTTTTAGCATTATTCTCAATATCTTCCAACTTCCTAAGATAAGTATCAAAGATTTTGGGTTGATCCATAAATACGATCAAACGATCCCACACCCAAGCAAAAAAAAGCAAACGAAAAGACAAAAGGAAGAAGGGTGAATAAAAAGGCAAATCCTTTTGGTTTTATCTGAAAATCATTTTAGAAGTGGGGGAGAGGAAAATGAGAGGCAAAAGGCAAATAATATAAATGCAACAGATGAGTTTGTGATGGGTACTTGGTAGGCTTGATCTACACTTGCTATGTATCCTCCCCGGCAACGGTGCCAGAAATCCTTCTTGCTACTTCTTGAGCTTGCGTTGGTTTTCCCTTGAAGAGGAAAGGGTGATGCAACAATGTAGATAAGTATATCCCTTAGTTGTTGAGAACCATGGTATCAATCCAGTAGGAGGTACAATCAAGGCCCCAATTTATGCACCTACATAAAAAATCAAACACTTGCACCCAACGCTATTAAGGGGTTGTCAATCCCTTCACGGTTACTTGCAAGGATGAGATCTGATAGAGATAGATATAAAAGATTGCTATAAGTAAATAAATAAATGTAAATAAAATTGCAGCAAGGTTTTTTTGGTATTTTTGGATTATAGATCTTAAAATATAATATGGAAAATAGACCCGGGGGCCATAGGTTTCACTGGAGGCTTCTCTCTTGAAGGAAAATAACACGGTGGGTGAACAAATTATTGTTGAGCAATTGATAGAAAAGAACATAGTTATGAAGGTATCCAAGGCAATGATTATGCATATAGGCATCACGTCCGTGTCAAGTAGATCGAAACAATTCTGCATCTACTACTATTACTCCACACATCGACCGACTCCTGCCTGCATCTAGAGTATTAAGTTCATGAAGAACAGAGTAACGCATTAAGTAAGATGACATGATGTAGAGGGATAAACTCAAGCAATATGATGAAAACCCCATCTTTTTATCCTTGATGGCAACAATACAAATACGTGCCTCGCTACCCCTACTTTGTCACTGGGTGAGGAAACCGCAAGATTGAACCCAAAACTAAGCACTTCTCCCATTGCAAGAATTACCAATCTAGTTGGCTAAACCAAACCAATAACTCGAACAGACTTGCAAAGATATAAAATCATGCACATAATAATTCAGAGAAGATTTAAATAATATTCATAGTTAATCTGATCATAAATGCACAATTCATCAGATCTCAACAAACACACCGCAAAAGAGTATTACATTGGATAGATCTCCATGAAGATCATGGAGAACATGGTATTGAAGAATGTAGAGAGACAGAAGAAGCCATCTAGCTACTAGTTATGGACCCGAAGGTCTGAGGAGAACTACTCATGCATCATCGGCAGGGTAATGGAGTTGATGTAGATGCCCTTCGTGATCGAATCCCCCTCCGACAGACTACCGAAAAAGGCTCCAAGATGGGATCTCACGGGAACAGAGTCTTGCCGCGGCGGAAAAATATTATCGTGGCTATTTTTGGTACTGGGGGAATATTCCTGAATTTATAGGCGAAGAATTAGGGTTGGAGGAGCAACAGGGGGCCCACAAGACAGGGGGCGCCCCCTAGGGGCACGCCCTAGTGGCTTGTGGCCCACCCGTAGGTCTTCTGGACTCTTCTCCAATCCTCCTAGGTTCCTTCTCGTCCAAGAACAATCATCACAGACTTTTATTCTGTTTGGAATCCGTTTGATATTCCTTTTCTGCCATACTCAAAAACAAGGAAAAAATAGAAACTAACACTGGGCACTAGGTTAATAGGTTAGTCCTAAAAATAATATAAAATAGCATATTAATGCATATAAAACATCCAAAATAGATAGCATAATAGCATGGAACGATCATAAATTATAGATACATTGGAGACGTATCATACGGCAACGGTGCAACTAGCGCGACCATAGTCGACAGGGAGGCCGGGGAGTGCAAGGGCACGTGCGGTCATGGTGACAGCGGCGCAGGTCCAAGCGGGGGGAGGAAGAAAGTGAGTGCGGGGAGCGGCAAGGGGGAACTAGGAGGAGACAAGGGCTCCAGGGAGGTCATAGGGCCCTTATAGTCAGCAGGGAGCTGCCAGATGGTTACCACGGCGACGGGAGCGGCCAGTGGCGAGTAACGGCTCCCCATGTCTCCCCTGGTGAATAGGAGGAAGACGATGGGGGGCTAGGTGGGTTGGGCCAGCCACTGGACTAGCAGGCCTAAGTGCCCAGGGCACTTAGCCCTTGTTCTATTTCCTACCTTTTATTTCTGTTTTAAAATAAAAGACTCTGTTTTATTTAAAAATCCCTCCAATTCTCTTTTGTTAATATATGGAGTTGGCCCCTTTCTGTCATATGCATTAATAGGCAGTGTCACAAAAAGTTTGGGGACCTTCCGAATTTATTTGAAATTTACATAAATCAAAGGGGCATTTAAACAATATTTTGGAGTCTATTATTGTTGTTTTAGATACACTAAAATACTTTATAAAATGTTGGTTCAAATTTTATAAATACAAGGGGATTATTTGTAACTCCAACATGATTATCCACTTTTCAAATGAATTTTCCATATCATTAGGAAATTCAAATGGGATATGATTCAATTGTTATCAATCATGGTTTAGCAAAATGGATTAGCTTAATCGTCAGGTTTATTGTAGCTTAAATAAAATGATCCATGTAGCATGAATCGAGGGGTGTTACAACTCTCCCTCACTAAAAGAAATTCTCGCCTTGAGAATTAGGAGGTAGAAGGGACAAGATCGGGATATTCGGCTTGAAGGTTATCCTCGCGTTCCCAAGTGGCTTCATCTTCAGAATGATATGACCACTGCACTTTGAAGAACTTGGTAACCTTATGACAGGTCTGACGTTTAGTTTCATCAAGAACGCGAATCGGATGCTATTTGTAAGTGAGATCATACTGCACTTCAATCAATTCAGGAGCCACTTCACGATGCGGGTCCTTGAAGCAACGATGGAGTTGCGACACATGGAATACATCATGGATATGGGAGAATTTTGGTGGCAGCTCCAATTTATAAGCCACATGTCTATGTGTTTCAATAACGCGGAAAGGACCGATGTAGTGAGTAGCTAGCATGCCCTTGACTACGAACAGATGAGTGCCTCTCAAAGGAGTGACACGTAGATAAGCCTTATAACCAGTTTGATTAGTTGAACCCAAGTGTTTCTTGTCTTAATTCTCTTCTGATGGGAATGGGCCTCCTTGAGATTATCCCGAACAATGCTGACTTGCTCTTCAGCTTGTTGGATAATGTCCGGACCAATGAGTGATCGTTCCCCAGTTTCTGACCAGTTCAGAAGGGTTCGACATTTATGTCCATATAAAACTTCAAACAGGCCATTTTCAAGCTCGCTTGATAGCTGTTGTTATAAGAGAATTCATCATACGGAGAGATTCTTCCCACTTATTGCCAAAAGAGATAACACAATCCCATATCATGTCTTCAAGGATTTAATTAAGTCATTCGACTTGACCTTGGGACTGAGGGTGATAAGCAGTGCTCTTGGTAATATGAGTTCCCATTGCCTCTTGGAAATTATTCTAGAACTTGGAGGTTAAAATACTTCCATGGTCTGAACTATTTTCCTTTGGAATGCCATGGAGTGAAACAATTCTAGAGGTATACAAGGTTGCTAATTGACTAGCAGTAATTGTCTCCTTGACTGGCACAAAATGTACGACCTTTGAGAATTGGTCGATGACGACAAAGATAGCATCATTTCCTTTCCGCGACTTGGGAAAACAAGTGACGACGTCCATTTGAATTTTGTCCCATTTCTATTCCAGAATAGGGAGTGGTTGCAGAGGTCCAGCCGGTTTCTGATGTTCAGCTTTGACTTGGCAACAAACGTCACATTCTTCAAAATAGCGAGCAATGTCCTGCTTCATTCCAGACCACCAGTACTTTTGATGGATGTCCAGATACATCTTGGTACTTCCTGGATGAATAGAGAGAGGGGTGTCATGTGCTTCTTTCATCGCCTTCTCTAGCATAAGCTCGAATCGGGGTACTATAATACGATCCTTTAAGTACAAAGCTCCATCATCAGAAAGCAAGAATTCCTTCAATTTCTCTAAGTCAAGATCTTCTTTCATACTAACAATGTAAGTATCATTGTCTTGCGCGGACTTGATAGCTCTCACAAGAGTTGGTTCCATAACAAGGTTATTAAAAGAACCATGTGGAATGATACTTGTGATTTGCGTTTCGTTTCCGTGAAGAGGAACGGGTTATCGCAACACAATGTGGGTAAGTATTTCCCTCGGTTATGAAACCAAGGTTTATCGAACCAATAGGAATACCAATCCTCAACTGTCTTCAGCAGCTACACACCAAAGAGCAAACAACTTGCTCCCAACGCTGGCAAGAGGGTAGTCAATCCCTTTGGTCTCGTTATTTGCAAGCAAATGAGTTGTGTAGATAATTTTAAATTTCAAAATAAAATAAAAGCAAGTAAATGGTAGCAAGGTAATAGTAGCGTTTGTAAATATATAAGTGAATAGACCTGGGGGCCGTAGTGTTCTCTAGTGGCATCTCTCATAGAAATAGCATACAGTGGGTAAACAAATTACTGTTGGGCAATTGATAGAAAAGCGGATAGTTATGCGATTTTCATGGCAATGATCACATGTATATAGGCATCACGTCCATAAGCAAACAGGCTGACTCCTTCCTGCACCTATTACTATTACTCCACTCATAGACCGCTATCCAACATGCATCTAGAGTATTAAGTAAAATAGAGTAATGCTTGGCGAACGATGACATGATGTAGACAAAGTAAACTCAAGAAATATGAATTAACCCCATCCTTTTATCCATAGTAGCAGCAACACAAAGACGTATCTTGTCATCTACTTTCTCACTGGGACATAGAAACTCGCCAGGTTGAACCAACCACAATGCACCACTCCCAACAAAGAAATATCAATCTAGTTGGCTAAACTATCTCAATAGATCGGAGAGCATTATGAAGCGATAATGATCATGCAAATAAGAATCATAGTAATCAGGTTTGACTCATATACTTTCCATAAATAATCTGAACATAAACCCACAAGTTACCGAATCCCAACAAACGTACCATACAATGGGATTACATAGGATAGATCAAGGCAAAGATGCAATGAACATTGTATTGAAGATCAAGAGAGAGAGAGATTGCCATCTAGCTACTACCTACCGATCTGTAGGTCTATGGCGAACTACTAACACTTTATCATGAGGGAAGCAAGGTTGATGAAGAGTCCCTTCGTGATTGATCCCCCTCTAGCAGGGTGCCAGAACAGAGCTCTACATGGCTCCCGTCGAAACAAAGACTTGAGGCGGCGTAAAAACTTGTTTGGGCCATCATCTAGGGGTTTTGGGATATTAGAGAATTTGTAGGCCAGAGAGGGGCATCGGGAGAGCCACGAGGGGCACCACACATCAGGGCGCCCCCTAAGGCACCCTATTCTTTGTTGGGGCCCTCGTGCAGCTCCCGGTCTCCTTCTGAAGCTTCCAACTGTTCTTTTGGTCCAGAAAAAATCCTAAAAAAGTTTGGTGGCATTTCGAATTCATTTGGTACTATAAACCTAAAAAGTAAAAACATGCAGAAAACAACAACTGGCATTGGGTCAATAGGTTAGTGCTCAAAAATATTATAAATTGGTAAATAAATGCCCAAAAAGTATCCCAGAATGATAATATATCGATGTGGAACAATAAAAATTTATAGATACGTTGGACACGTATCAAGCATCCCCAAGCTTAATTCCTACTCATCCTCAAGTAGGTAAATTTTATAAATAGAATTTTTGATTTGACATGCGACCCATTATGCAATCTTTTGGATGTGTGCTCATTGAGAAAAGATGAAATAACAAACATTAACATAGCAATACTTAGAACTATAAGAAAAAAATCATTAATATTTCAAAGTATACGATCCTCAAAGAATGTTTTACCCCCATTCATCTTACTATATTAGCAAGGCATGGCTCAGTGTTCACCACATCAATACAAATGTTAAGCACCACGGTGTGCAAGTTAGGCAACTCGATCGTACTTTTTTAGTATGCATCAACTTTTTATTCTTCACGCAATACATGAGTGTGAGCCATTGGACATAGCATGTAGGTGGAATCGAATATGATGATAGATATCAAAGGGGTAAAAAGTGGAGAATATAAGCGTACCAACAGGCTATGGAGATTCCCGTCGATAATGTCAATGCAAGTTGTAGGTGTTAGTGCATCTAGTGCCCCTTAGTGATTTTGGTGTATTGAAGTCTTACAAGTTAACGTACTAATGCGTTTGTGAGTGTACACAGGCTCTATAAGTTGATGAGGAGTTTGATATATTCGGAGATTATCGACCCCTAAAAATATATGTCTTCAAGTGAAGACTTTGGTGAAGACTTTCTGAAGACTTTGGTGAAGACTTTGTGAAGACTTTGTGAAGACTTTGAAAATGAAGAAGTTGGTGTGACCTTGAAGATATGAACGAGGAATATGAAGCGTGAAGAATTTTTTTTCGTAGTTTCGTTTCCTTTATTTGAGTCATACTAAACACCGTACTGTTAAAGGGGGTCGAGGTAATACTAAGGAAAATTTCCAACTGATGCTCAACTCCAAAATCCTCAACCCATACAATCCTTCGAGTGAAGCCTTTGGAAATCTCTTATGGTTCAGAAAAGTTCTTCAGTGACAGAGATGAAGTTCTTCTGGTCTCTGAGGAAATTGATCTGAGTGAGGAGTTAGGATTTCGCCAGTGCGAATTGCCTACAAGTGAGGAACATGATAAGCTGAGGACTTTCATAGTTCGAAATTCCGACCGTTGCTGTGCTTAGTGCCAGCTATCCCCAATCATTCTTATCCATATAAAGGTCATATCATTGGGGGCATTTATGTCTTATCATGTCAAGTTGCATCCTGGCTATAAATAGCCACCCCCCACAACCACTAGCTGGTTGGCTGCTCCGAGAGAGAGAACTGACACTTGTCATTTGAGAATAACCCATCCTCCGAGGACTTTTGAGAGAAAATCATCAGTGAGGAAAAACCAACAATCAAACCACAAAACCCAAAGTGATTGAGCATCACTGAAGAAATTCTTGTGTGGAACCGACGCTTGTTACCTTTGAGGACTGTGCATCCTCCAGACGGTTAGGCATCATGGTCTAGTGCTCCTGCAGTCAATTGGGGACCACGAAGTGACCTTGGTCTAGAGCATCCAACAGTAAATTGTGGATCGCCGGGTGAGCAGTTTGTGAGGGTTTTGGAAGTCTACCCTGAAGACTTACCACGAGTGTTGGGCGAGGACTGTGTGGCCTTAGCTCAAGGAGAATACGGTAAGGACTGTGTGTCCTGGGACTATGTGTCCTCCGGTTTAAATACCAGGCCGCTCCAAACCAGACATACGACTGTCACAACAGTTGGAACTGGGTCATCAAACCATTGTCTTCATCGAGCTATCTGGTTCTATTTCCTCAACCCCTCTATTCCTCGTATACCTGTTGATGAAATTGATTGGTACTATTTTAAGAATTGAGTGAAGACTTTCACAAATTCCTCACCTCAAATTCTTCAAGTTACTTTGTTCATCACTGCTTATCCTGTATCACGCTACTCTCTATTTGTGCATGTTTCATTTCATCATGAAGACTACGTTGTTACTATGTTCCTCATGCACTTGAGTATTTATTCCGCTGCTAGTTATTCATCACATTTAAAATTCCTCAAAGTTGAAATTCCTCAAGTGATGAATTTGTAGAAATTGCCTATTCACCCCCCCTCTTGTCGATATAACACACTTTCAACTGGTATCAGAGCAGGTACTCCCTCGCTCTGTGTGATTTTGGTTTAACCACCAGGAGTTCTAGTTATGTCGACTGCAGGTATGATCAAGGTTTCTGTGGGTCCTACCTTCGATGGGACAGACTATCCCTATTGGAAGAACAAGATGCGTATGCACCTTGAAGCTATTGACAACGATCTCTGGTATGTTGTCGAAAATGGTGTGCCCTCTGTCACTCCCACTGTTACTACTACTGATGTGAAGAGATTCAAGCAACTTGATTCTCAAGTGAAGAATATCATCTGTGGCCATCTGAGGAAAGGTCAGTATGGCAGAGTGAGTGCTTTGGAGTCTGCTAAGCTTATCTGAGATAGGCTGTCCAAAGTCAACGAAGGTGTTTCCACTCAATGTGACTCTCGTGTTGATGTTCTTCGCAATCTCTTCAACCACTTCAAGAGACTTGACAATGAAAATGTTTAGCAAGCATTTGATTGCCTCACTAATATATCCAATGAACTTCAAGCACAGGGTGCCACTGATATCACTAACCATGAAGTGGTGAAGAAACTGCTACGATCTCTCGATTCCTCATTTGATACTCTGGCTTTGTTGATCCAAGAACGTGGAGATTATAAAGCTCTTGATCCTGCTGATATTTTTGAGAGACTCAATACTCATGAATTCCAACAAGCTGAAAAGAGAGAACTCTACGGGCCAAGCTATGGAAGATCTCGTGCTCTGAAGGCAAAAGCAATTTCCTCATCTAAAGAAGAAGATTCTGACAGCAGCCTTGGTGATCCTGAAGAACTGACTCAGGAACTAGCAATGCTTGTGAGGAAATTCCAGAAGTTCTCAAGAAGAGGTGGATTTGGAAAGTCATCAAAAAATGGTTTGAGGAAATCAGATTCCTCAGAAGATTACAAGAAAAGAACATGTCATCGTTGCAAGAAGCCTGGTCACTTTATCTCTGACTGTCCTCTCTGGGAAAAAGACTCAAAGAAGAAGAAGAAATACAAGGATGATAGTTCTGATGACTCGAAGAAAAAGAAGAAATCTTCAAAGTCCTCATCTGCAAAGTCCTCATCTTCAAAGTCCTCAAAGCACAAGAAGAATGGTTCCAGAAAGGCTCGAGCATTCATCGGCAAGGAAATGGATTCTGAGGAAGAATCTGAAGAATATGAAGAAGAGGAAGAATCTGAGGAGGAATCAGAATCTGGTGTCGCTAGCCTTGCTCTCGCCACTGCTTTCGTCAGCAAGTCCATCTTCAACGATGAAGAATATGACTACTCCAACGACTCTGACGTCAGCAATGACGATTATGCTCCCACTTATTGCTTCATGGCAAAAGGCTCAAAGGTACACAAACATCATTCCTCATCTAAATCAAGTGAAGGTGAATCTGATGAATATGTGAAACCTAGCTATGCTAAACTTGTTAAAATTTCCACTAAGCAACAAAGTGCACTTGAAAAGCTTCAGAAAATGCTAGACAAAAGCGATGATCTGTTGAACCATGAAGTGGATCGGACTCAAACTCTGTTTGTCGATCTCAAAAGTCCTCAAACGAAGTATGATAACCTACAGAATCATCATAACGACCTCTTAGCTGATCATGAGAAGCTTTCTTATGAATTTCTTCAAAGAAAGCAAGATCTTGAGAAACTGAGGGTGTGACATGAAAATCTCCAAAGGGAAAACGATTCCTTACTAGCTCAACAGATCAGTACCGCTCAGGAAGATTTCATTCCACCTTGTTTGAAATGCATTGAACGTGAAACTGCTAATTCTTCACCTGAATGTTCAAATGCTTCTATTGCTGCAATTTCTTCAACTATTCCCATGGTCATAAGTTCCTCATCTGAGGATACCACTTGTATCACTGATGACAATGCAGGGTTGAAGGAATTGTATGTGACAGGCATGTACAAAAGTCTCAAAGGGCATCAAACCCTTTGCGATGTTCTCAAAAAGCAAATTCTGAACAGGAACCCTAGGAAAGAGGGTATAGCCTTTGTGAGGAAACTCAACGCTGATGGATCCTACTGGACACCTACCCCAAAACCTCATGGGTTGCTGCGAAAGGACCTCCTGTAGATCCATCCACTTTATCTTGCTTTACTTGTGAAACTTCATATTCCTCTGAGGAGTCACTTGACTCCAATTACAGATTGTTCAAAAATCAGAAAAGTGAAGTATTTGCTAGATATGTTGGAACTAACTACAGGAACGGTTCTCCTATGAAGAAAATCTGGGTTCCCAAGATCTACCTACAAAATCTTCAAGTGAATGTCCTCACGACACCACTCATGAAGAATAAGAACCCCCGATCAAATTCCTCATATGGACCAAAGTCCTCACTTGGACCAAATTCCTCAAATGGTCAAAATCATCATTCTCGTGCTAATGCCTCTGTTTTGCAAGGAAAACCAAAGAGTTATGAATATGTGCATTATTCTTCAAACCATTATGTTCATAAGTCCACGAAGAATTTCTCTGCTTATTCATTTGAGTACTCTAATCCTCCCCCTGTGAAACGAAGTGCACTTGCTTCAATGCCTCCCTTCTCACATGGTGCTCGTAGAATGATGAACTCTTTGCCACCCCTCCAGATGTGGGTGGTGAAGAAATCAAACTGACATCTTATGCAGGGTCAAGTCTCGAGGTGAATTTGAACATCTGATGAATTTTCTGGAGACCTGAGGAAATGCTTGAAAGGATGCAAGCTAACCATGACGAAATGAATTCTTCATTTCTCACGTCCTCCCACTACTTGCTTACTATCTTTTGTGATGAAATTTTGTCTGATGAAATTGATGTCATATTCTTCACTCTAAAGCATATGATTTCGTAAGTTGTACTAATTCATCTGCAGGATGATACTCTAAAAGCTACTGAGTGGGTTCTCGATAGTGGATGCACAAACCACATGACGGGTGACAAGAATCTACTGATGAATTTGCCACTCACTCCATCTCCTCTGAAGCATATCACCTACACAGACAAAGGAAAAAAGCAAGGTATTGGGACTTGGTAAGGTTGCTATCTCAAAGGACCGAGCCATGGATAAGGTGATGCTTGTTGAATCCCTCGGGTTCAACCTTATGTCTGTCTCAATGCTTTGTGATCTTGATATGGTTGTCGTGTTTGGAAAATTTCGTTGTGTTGTCATCATGGAATCTGACAATTCCAAAGTCTTCGAAGGCTTTAGGAGAAGAGACTTGTATATTGATGATTTATCTACAGGTTCTTAACCTGCCACTTGCTTACT
Source organism: Hordeum marinum (assembly GCA_022496015.1). Classification (NCBI taxonomy): domain Eukaryota; kingdom Viridiplantae; phylum Streptophyta; class Magnoliopsida; order Poales; family Poaceae; genus Hordeum; species Hordeum marinum. The sequence continues at coordinate 374,732,594 of CM039673.1, forward strand.
TGCAAAGTATTTAGAAGGCTGGTTGTGGCATCGACGAGTTGGACATGCTGGTATGAGGAACCTGCACACACTCGTGAAGAAAAAGCACGTCATTGGCATCGAGGGTGTCAAATTCCTCAAGGACCACCTCTGCAGTGCATGTGAATCTGGGAAGATGACCAGATCCAAGCATCCCTCAAAGACAATCCTGACCACGACTCGACCCTTTGAATTGCTTCACATGGATCTATTTGGCCCCACTCATTACTCCATACTAAAAAATGCATCAAGTTTGTATGGCTTTGTCATTTTTGATGATTACCCTCGTTACACATGGGTGCATATTATTCTGTACGAAAATGAAGTGCAGGATGTCTTCAGATGATTTGCTTCGAGGGCCTCCACCAACTTCGGCGTCAAGATCAAGCATATCAGGAGTGATAATGGGACTAAGTTCAAGAACACTCATCTTGATGAATATCTTGATGAACTTGGTATTACTCATGAGCTATCTACCCCTTATACTCCTCAGCAGAATGGCATCGTGGAGTGCAAAAATAGGACACTTGTTGAGATGGCTCGCACCATGCTTGACGAATAAAAAACCCATCGTCGCTTCTGGCCTGAAGCAATTGATACTGCATGCCACATCAATAGGGTATATCTTCACAAATTCTTCAAGAAGACTTATATGAGCTCATGACAGGCAAGAAACCCAATGTAAGTTATCTCAAAGTCTTCTATGCAAAATGCTGGATCAGAGATCCTCACCACAGTTCTAAGTTTGCACCGAAAGCACATGAAAGTTTTTTTCTTGGTTATGGAAAGGACTCGCACACCTACAAAGTCTTCAACACCTACCATCACAAGGTGGTTGAAACTATAGATGTGCGGTTTGATGAAACTAATGGCTCGCAAAGAGAGCTCCTGCCTTCTGTGTTAGATGAATAGTCTCCTGAAGAATCCATCAAGCTGAAGGCAACTGAAGATATCATACCCACTGAGGAAATCATTCCAACAAATAAAGACTCTCATACTGATATACCTGAAGAAACTGGTGCTGATGAAATCCTCAGCCACGTCAACCTGCTCATCCAAGAGTAGCAAATGAAGTGCAAATTGACAAAATCATTGATGACATCAACGCACCAGGTCCTCTCACACGCTCAAAAGCTTCACATTTAACTAACTTTTGGGGGAACTTTGCCTTTGTCTCTATAATAGAACCCACGAAAGTTCATGAAGCGTTCAAGCAGCCTGAGTGGATTCAAGCTATGCAAGAGGAATTGCATCAGTTCAAGCTCAACAACATGTGGGAACTTGTCAAGCGACCATATCCTCGCAAACATAACATCATAGGTACCAAGTGGATCTATCGCAACAAGAAAGATGAAAATGGACTCGTGGTGACGAATAAGGCTCGTCTTGTAGCCCAAGGCTACACACAGGTTGAAGGAATTGACTTTGATGAAACGTTTGCACCTGTTGCTAGACTTGAGGCTATTCGCATATTACTTGCTTACGCTAACCATCATAATATCATCTTATATCAAATGGATGTGAAAGTGCATTCCTCAATGGTAAGCTTGAGGAAGAAGTATATGTTGCTCAACACCCAGGTTTTGAAGACCCTAAGCATCCTGACAAAGTCTTCAGACTAAACAAGGCCCTCTATGGCCTCAAGCAGGCCCCTCGGGTGTGGTACAACACTCTGAAGGAATTCCTCATGAAGAAAGGCTTCAAACCCGGTTCACTTGACCCAACCCTTTTCACAAAATCTTATGACAATGAACTGTTCATATGCCAGATATATGTACACGATATTATCTTTGGTTGTACTAACAAACGTTACAGTGATGAATTTGCCTATATGATGAGTCAAGAATATCAAATGTCTATGATGGGAGAGTTGAAACTCTTCCTTGGTCTTCAAATTTGTCAGCAAGACAACGACATCTTCATCTCACAAGCGAAATACCTCAAAGATGTTCTGAGGAAATTCGACATGCAAGATTGGAAAGGCATCAAAACTCCAATATCTTCAAAAGGCCACCTCTGCACTGATGAAAATGGTAAAGATTTTGATCAGAAGGTATACCGCTCCATGATTGGTTCATTATTGTATCTATGTGCATCTAGGCCTGATATTATGCTAAGTGTTTGCATGTGTGCCCGATTCCAAGCAACACCGAAGGAATCACACCATAAGGCTATGAAACATATTCTTCGATACTTAGCTCACACACCAACACTTGGATTGTGGTATCCTAAGGGCTCAAATCTTCACCTCGTCGGATACACTGATGCTGACAATGCTGGAGATCGTGTGGATCGCAAATCAACCTTAGGTACATGTCATTTCCTCGGACAATCCTTAGTCTGTTGGTCCTCGAAGAAGCAGAATTGCGTTTCACTCTCTACTACTGAAGCTGAGTACATTGCTGCCAGTTCATGTTGCGCTCCGCTACTATAGATGAAGCAAACCCTCAAGGACTACGGATTAAGCTGAAGAATGTGCCTCTTTATTGCGACAACAAGAGTGCCATCAAGATTGCTTATAACCCAGTTCAGCATTCCAAGACCAAGCACATCCAAATTCGTCATCACTTTCTTCGAGATCATGTACTCAAGGGCGACATCTCCATCGACCGCATCCCCATTGAAGAACAGCTGGCCGATATCTTCACTAAGCCCTTGGGTGAAAAGAGATTTTACAAGTTGCGGTGTGAGCTAAATATCTTAGAATCTTCGATTGTCCTTTGAAGAAATACACATATCCTAACACTTATGCAAAATTGATGACCTTGATGTGCAACACACGAAGAAATGTTTTCTTCAATCAATGAAGAATAACCCTCTAAGTGTGAAGAAATTAATGAAGAATTTGATTCTCAGAACCCTACGACAATTGTATGCGGTGTCTGGAGTCATCATTCCTATACGGTGGGTCACGCCACCAACAATAGTTGAAATTCTTCTAAGTTAAGTTTTTCATCATCATTTGTGCAAATTCTTCAAATCATCAAATTCCTCAAATTTTACAAATTCCTCATCTTTTCAAATTCTTCAAACTTTGAAACTCATGTTCTTCATTTGAGTTTTTAATGTCCTCAACAGCATTCACTTATTGCTAATTCTTCAAGTTGATATTCATCTAAGTGAATGTGATCGGACCCTTTACCCCTCTTTGCTAAACTCAACCCAGTCTGTTCACAATTTCTTCATATGCGTTCTAATTTCAAACTCGTTCGAAGTCGTCATTGTGTCCTTGACAGCTGAAGAATTTGCGAACGGAAGATTTGAAATTTACGCTATCAAAATATTCAGCGGTTCTCACACAAACGGTTCCGGTTCCCACGCCTAGATAACCCACGATCACCACCGCTAAGTACGTGGGTGACACCTGTCACGTGGAGAGCAAGGGTCAGGGGCAATCCTGTCCAAAATCTTCGGGCGGATCGGTTTTCACTTCCTCTATAAATACCCCCTTCCCATCAACTATGCTCGGTTACTCCGCATCTCATCCCTCTCTCGAGCTCCAACCTAGCGTCACCGCTAAAGTCATCGTCGTCGGTGAGGAAGAGCTTCACTGCCTCAACCTCATCGTCGCCGTACTTGCACCGGCCGCGGAAATCCTCATCCCGCCACCATTGTAGCTGTCTCCCTCTGCCAAGCTAGGGCATGAGAGATCTGAACGCACGAACTTCCCAATCTCATCTCTGAGTTCGTCGTGTTCTTCACCAGGGTAAATAAAATTTATTTTTACTACCCTTGTTTGATCCTCAAATGCTCTTCATACTCCTCAAAAGGTGTTTGTTCTTCATGAACCTTATTTTAAAGCACCTTACATCTCCTCATACTTGATGATTTTCTCTAAGTAATGATTTTCTTCAAGATTCCTCAATTGTGCAAATCCTCAAAATTTGTACAACTCGAGAACCTGAGACAAAGAACACTTAGTGAAATTCCTCAAGACATCCATGGTCAAATTCCTCACACCTAAATTTTTCTTCAAAATTTCTGAGAACGCATATGACCTCTTCAAATTCCTCGCACCTATACTCTGTTCATAGGTACAACATGTTCACTGATGAGTCACTAGGTTCTCATCAACTTAACTCATTTGCAGCGCTTCTTGAAGAAAAATTGTGTACCTCTTCAGAATCTTCAAGAGTTCATATTCCTCAGTGAAGAAAATAGCTGACGGAAAGAAACCTTTGAAAGGAGGAAAGAAGCCAGATGTGCACACTGCCTTTGAGATTCTAGAGGATGTGTATGATGAATATTGCACACCTGATGAAGAAACACATGGAAAAGAGACGACCAAGCAGAGAAAGATCCGTCTGCAAAAGATTGAGAGGAGATGGGCAAAGGAATGGAAAGAATATCGTTATGTAACCCCAAATTACATGATGAAATTTGCAGTGAAACCACCTTACAGCAGGCCTCCTCTAGCTCAGAACCAAATCGCTCATCCCACAAGCCTAAAGACTGGTGAGGACTTTCCTCGTCTATGGGAGAAGAAGCAAACCAAGCTGGCTAAGAAAGCCAAAGAAGCAGTGAAGAAATTCAATGAAGATTCTACTGTTGTTGCCTCTGCTGGAGCTTCTGCAAGTGCTCCAAAGAAAATCATGAAGAAATCTGCTTTGAAGATAGGTTCTTCAACATCAAGACCTTCACAGCAGATTCCTCAAGGTTAAAGGCCTCAGCCTACAAAGTCCTCAGCACCTGGAACTGTCGCTGCTCAGTCTTCTGCAGCAGTTACAAAGTCCTCAACACTAGTGCATCTAGCTACATGCAAGAGGACTCAGGGTTTCACCAGAGTCCCAAAGATCACTGCTAGCTCTTCCAACATAGCAAAGTCTTCAACCAGCCCCACTACGTTGAAGCTGAAGAAAACTGCTATACGAGGTCAAAGACCAAGTCCTCACACAAACAAGGCTGTGATGACCATACCCTCACGTTCTAAGGATAATGATGGTGATGATGATGAGGAATTGGAAGAAATCATCAGACAAAGTCAGCACAGGGCTGCTGGAGCAAAGGGTAGCTCTGTTCCTCTCATGCTGGATCCCAAGATGATCCTCAACTTCATCGATATATGGCATGAAGACCCAAGCACCCCACTTTCTTCACTAAATCTGCCTCCTAAAGTGGATCATATCCTCACCCACTTTATCTCTGAAGAACAATGGAAGAGAGAGCAAGCTCTGAGAGCTAAGAGGAACAGGACTCGAAAAGAAAAGTTTCTGCGCGAAAATGTGATGAATTTGACCCCAAATCAACTCGTCACAGTTCAGTCTGAAATTCGCACACTCTCTGTGGATCAAAAGAGATACGATGCTGAATGGAAGGGCACCAAGGTCAGACTCGTCAGGGCTGCTCAAGCAGCTATAAAGGATCACAACACCAGGGTTGTAGCTCGATTGCAACCACAAAAGCCTCAGTCTGAAGAAATTGCTCAGACGGCAGATGAAACTCCTCAGGCAGCTGATGAAAATGCTCAGCCTGATGAAACTGCTGAAGGAAATGCTTCTGCACCGGAAGCAACTGCCAGTGCTGCTGAGGAAACTCAGACCGCTGATGAACATGCCACGGCAACCTCCAATGTTGTGCCTGAGGAAACTGCTATGCCAACAGCTACTTTTGTTGTACCTGAAGAATCTGATAGGCCAGCTAAAGAATCTGCTGTGCCTGAAGAAACTGAACCACCCAGGGCGGCTGCATCAGTCGTTCCTGAAGAAACTGCTACTGTTGAGGAAAATCCACTCAAGAGAAAAGCGTCAACTTCTGATGCCCCTGTGTTGAAGAAGTTGAAAACTTCATCAAGTTCCTCAGCAACTCCAATTGATGCAACTGCAATTTCCTCAGCACCAACCTATGCTATTGTGCCATTCGGAGAGGAGTATGTCTATACTTATGCAACTTTAAAAATTCTTAAAAATTTGCCGCCAGCCCTGTCTTTGCCGTCTGCTTGCAAACGGTAGATAAAGTTCACATCAATAGCATCATCATTTTCCTCAATCAAGGTAGACAAAGGCACATTATTGGGATCAACATGAGCATTTTACTAGCAACCATTTTCATAAGAGCATCCACTTTTTTACTCAAAGTAGTGATTCCTTCGACATAATCTACCTTATTATCAGTTGGAGCTCTTTTGGTATGCCATTGAGAGTAGTTTGTAATGATGTTGTCTAGAAGTTTGGTGGCCTCTACTAATGGCACCTTCATGAAGGTACCATGTGCCGCAGAATCTAGAATATTTCTAGACACAAAGTTTAGTCCAGCATAGAAAATTTTGGATAATCATCCACAAGTTTAAACCATGAGTAGGGAAATTTCTAATCTTAAATTTCATCCTCTCCCAAGGTAGTGCAACATGCTCTTGATCATGTTGTTTAAAATTCATAATTCTATTACTAAGGGAGATGATCTTAGCATGAGGAAAATACCTGGCAATAAAGGCATCTTTACACTTATCCCATGTTCCAATACTATTACGTGGTAAATATGAAAACCAAGTCTTAGCTTTATATCGTAGTAAAAAGGAAATAATTTTAATTTGACCACATCATTATCCATATCCTTTTTCTTTTTCATATCACACAATTCAACAAAGGTATTAAGATGAGCAGCAGGATCCTCATTAGGACTTCCCAAAAATTGTTGTTTTATGACAAAATTCATCAATGCAGCATTAATATCATAAAACTCCATACTAGTGGCGGGTGGTATTGGAGTACTAATAAAATAAATGTTATTAGTATTTGATAAGTGACACAACTTAGTAGTATCTTGAGACATGGTGACCGAGCAAGCAAAGTAACAAGCAAGACAAGTAAACTAGCAAGCAAAGAAGTAAACTAGAACCTAGAAAAGATAAATATTTTTGTATTTTTGATTTTTATAAAACAAGATAAATATAACAGAAAATAAAAATAATAACAAGTGGATGAAATTTTTGCGAAGCTACTTGATAGTGGATTGGTGATACTCTCCGGCAATGGCGCCGGAAATCCTTCCAGATACTTGTGATCTGCATTGTGTTTTTCATGAAGTGGAACGGGTGATGCAACACAATACGGATAAGTATATTTCCCTCAGTTAAGAACCAAGGTTTATCGAACCAATATGAGTAACACGCAAACCCCGTCTTTAGCAAATGCGCACAAAAAAGCAAACACTTGCACCCAACGAAGGCAAGAGGGTTGCCAATCCCCTTGGAATCATTATTTGCAAGCAAGTAAAGTGTTAGATGACAGTTGAATAATTCTTTTTAAATTTATAAGTGAATAAACCCAGGGGTCATAGTGTTCTCTAATGGAATCTCTCATATAGTAAGCATAGGGTGGGAAAACAAATTACTGTTGGGCAATTGATAAAAAAGAGGATAGTTATGCAATCTTTATTCATGGCAATGATCATATGTATATAGGCATCACATCCATAAGCAAATAGGTAGACTCCTCACTGGACCTATTACCATTACTCCAACCATCAACCGCTATCTAGCATGCATCTAGCGTATTAATTAAAATAGAGTAACGCTTGGAGAACAATGATATAATGTAGATAAAGAGAATTAAATAAATATGAATTAACCCCATCGTTCTATCCTTAGTGGCAACAACACAAAGACGTATATTGTCCCTTTCTATCACTGGGATATTGAAACCCGTCAGGTTGAACCCACTACAACGCACCCCTCTCATTGAAGAAGATCAATCTGCTTGGCCAAAGCAAATAAATAGATCAGAGAGATTTATGAAGTTATCATAACCATGCAAATAAGAGTCATAATAGAATTCAAAGACGACGCAAACCTTTTATCATGAATAATCTGAACATAAACCCACAATGCATCAGATCCCAACAAACGCACCACACAAAAGAGTTACATCGAATAGATCACGATGAAGATGCGGTGAACTTTGTATTGAAGATCAAGAGAGAGAGAGAGAGCCATCTAGGTACTAACTATGGACCTATAGGTATGTAGGGAAGTACTCACACATCACCATGAGAGCAGCAAGGTTGATGTAGAGGCCCTCTGTGATCGATACCCCCTCCGACAAGGCACCAGAACAAGGTTCTAGATGGGCACACGGCGTAGCAGAGCCTTGAGGCGGCAGAAAAAGTGTTTTGGGGGGCTCTCAAGGGTTTTTGGTATATTTTAGAATTGATAGGCAAGAGGGGGCTTCAGGGGCCACGAAAGGGGGCCACACACAACAGGGTGCGACCAACCCGCCTAGGTGCGCCCTGTTGCATGCCCTCTCTCTCGTGCTACCTCCGGTCTCCTCCCAAAGCTTCCATGTCTTCTTTTGGTACAGAACAATTCGTAAACAAGTTTTCGGACAATTGGACTTCGTTTGGTACTATAAACCTAAAAAGTCAAAAACACGCAGAAAATAACAAGTGGCACTAGGCACTAAGTTAATATGTTAGTGCTAAAAATAATATTAATTGGTATAAAAACACCGAAAAAGCACAATAGTAATATTATAGCATGGAACAATCAAACATTACCGATATGTTGGAGATGTATCAGGCGTGCCATGGTGGCTTGGGACCACTTTGTGGCTCCGTTTAGCGTGATTCCAACACTGAAAAAATCCTATAAATATAGTAACCCTTAGAAATAAACCGAGAACTTCCGGTCCACCGCCGTAAGGCTCTGTACCGAAGAAATCTCATTCAGATCCATGTTCGACACCCTGTCAATGGGGGCAATCATCATTGGAGGCCATTTTCATCATCTCGGCGGTCTCCCTATGAGAAGGGAGTAGTTCACCCTTGGGTCTAAGGGTATGTATCATTAGCTATGTGTTTGATGCCTCTCTCTCATGTTCTTCATATGTCAAGATCTTGATATATTATGGGCTTTGTAAATATATTTGGATCATAAGGTGTTCTTACCTTGCTATGTTGATGTGATGAATTAAGTCTTTCCCTTTAAGGTTTAGTTATGTCGAATTGAATATTGGATTGTGATCACTTGACGTATGTCTTGCATGTGGATACCGATGGTGACAATCGGTGTTCTATTGATTCACTTGATATATGTTTTGGTACTCAACTTGCGAGTTCCCGTGGTGACAATGGGGTAATCTATGCATATGGGTTGATACACGTTCTTGTCCTACTGTCTCCGACAGAAATCTTGGGTACTCTTTGAAGTTCTTTATGTTAAATTGAATATGATGACTTTAGAGTTGGTTGATGCATATCATAGGGGTTATTCTAGTACGAACTCTAAGGTTTCTTGTGACACTTAAAGTAATAGCTCAATAGATTGACCGGAAAGGATAACTTTGAAATGCTTCTAGTACCTACAATAATTTCATCTTATGTTCTCTGCTACTTTTGAACTTTGGAGTGATTCTTTGTTGCGTGTTGTGTGACGATCATATGATTCTATTATGGTAGCAGTGTTGAGAGATTGCACTAATGAAAGTATGAACCCAAGGCCTTATTTCCAAGCATTAATATAATGTTTTGATCATTGTTTAGTATTTTTTACCTTGATGATTCTATATTTTCATATTACAAAAATCTATATCTACTATCCATACCACACTTGTATCACCATCTCTTCGCCGAACTAGTGCATCTATACAATTTACCATTGTATTAGGTGTGTTGCGGACACAAGTGATTTCTTGTATTTGATCGCAGGGTTGTTTGACAAAGACCATCATAATCCTACACCTCTCACGGAGTGATAAACCTTAGGTCATCTACCTGAGGGAAATTTGTTCTTGTCCTACAAAACTCTACACTTGTTGGACTAATACTCGTGATCTGTGTTGGGTTTTCCGTGAAGAGGAACTGCTTATCACAGCAGAAAGTGGGTTAGTATTTCCCTTAGTTATGAAACCAAGGTTTAACGAACCAATGGGAATACCAATCCTCAAGCGTCTTCAGCGGCTGCACACAAAAGAACAAACCAACTTGCACCCAACGTCGGCAAGAGGGTTGTCAGTCCCCTTGATCACGTTATTACAAAGCAAGTGAGTTGTGTAGATAATTGTAGATAATTGAAAATTGAAAAATAAAATAAAACCAACTAAATAGCACCAAGGTAATGATAGCTTTTGTTAATATATAAGTGAATAAACCCGGGCATCGTAGAGTTCTCTAGTGGCATCTCTCATAGAAATAGCATACGGTGGGTAAACAAATTACTATTGGGTAATTGATAGAAAAGCGAATAATTGTGTGATTTTCACGGCAATGATCATGTGTATATAGGCATCACGTCCATAAGAAAATCGGTCGACCCAGGCCTTGACCGATTAAAATTACTCCACCCATCGACCGCTATCCAGCATGCATCTAGAGTATTAAGTAAACAAAGTAATGTTTGGAGAACAATGACATGATTTAGAAAAAGTAAACTCAATCAATATGAATAAACCCCATCGTTTTATCCTTAGTAGTAGCAACACAAATACGAAACTTTTCCCCTTCTGTCATAGGGATATAGAAACTCGCCAGGTTGAACCTACTACATCACACCACTACCACCGAGGACATATCAATCTAGTTGGCAAAATTATCTCAATAGATCGGAGAGCATTACGAAGAAATGATGATCATGCAAATAAGAATATTAGTATTCAGATTTGACTCAAATACTTTTCATGAATAATCTGAACATAAACCCACAATTCATCGGATCCCCACAAACACACCCTACAAAGGGATTACATCGGATAGATGAAGGCAAAAATGCGATGAACATTGTATTGAAGATTAGGAGAGAGAGAGGGAGATATTTCCATCTAGGTACTATCTATGGACTCGTAGGTCTGTGGTGAACTACTCACACATCATGGTGAGGGCAGCAAGGTTGATGATGAGGCCCTCCGTGATCGATCTCCCCTCCGACAGGGTGCCAGAACGGAGGCGTAGATGGCCTCCCGTCGGAGCAGAGACTTGCGGCGGTGGAAAAGGTGTTTCGGGAGCGATTCTGGTTTTTTAGGGTAATTGTAAATTTATAGGCCAGAGAGGGGCATTGGGAAGCGCCCGAGGGGGGCAAAAGCGATCAGGGCGCGCCACCTGGTGGCACACCCTGTTGGCTTGTGGGTCTCTCGTGGCTCCTCCGGCCTCCGTCCAAAGCTTCTAGGGCTACTTTTGGTCTAGAAAAAATCATCAAAAAGCTTCATGGAAATTGGACTTCGTTTGGTACTATAAATCTGAAAAGTCAAACATGCAGAAAACAGCAACTCGCACTGGGCACTGCGGTAATAGGTTAGTGATCAAAAATAATATAAATTGGTAAATAAATACCCAAAAAGTATCCTAGAATGATAATATATTAGCATGGAGCAATAAAAAGTATAGATACATTGGAGACGTATCAGCATCCCCAAGCTTAATTCCTGCTCGTCCTCAAGTAGGTAAATGATAAAAACATAATTTTTGATTTGACATGCTACCCATTTTGTAATCTTTTGTATGTATACTCATTGAGAAATGATGAATTAAAAAATAGAAACATATTAATATTTATAAGTATAAGAAACAAATTCATTAATTCTTCAATGTATATGATCCTAAAAGAATGCTTACCCCTACTCATCTTATTATATTAGCAAGGCATGACTCCATCTTCACCACATCAATACAAATGTTTAGCACCACCGTGTCCAAGTCAGGCAATTGAATCGTACTTTTCCAATATGCATCAACTTTTTATTCTTCACGTAATAAATGAGCATGAACCATTGAACATAGCATATAGGTGGTATAGAATATGATGGTAGACATCAAAGGGGTAAAAAGTGGAGAAGATAGTCTCACATCAACTAGGCGTACCAACGAGCTATGGAGATGCTCATTGATAGATTTCAATGCAAGGAGTAGGGATTGCCATGCAAATGATGCACTAGAGCTATAATTGTATGAAAGCTCAACTAAAGCTAAGTGGGGTGTGCATTCAACTTGCTTGCTCATGAAGACCTTGGGCATTTGAGGAAGCCCGTCGTCGGAATATACAAGCCAAGTTTATTATGAAAAGGTAATTCTGACTAGCATAGGAATTGACAACATAGGAGACTCTATATATGAAGAAAATGGTGCCACATTGAGGCACAATTGTGGTAAAGGATAGTAGAAAAGTCCCTTCTCTCTTTTTCTCTCATTTTTTATGGTGGGCTTTTCTCTCTTTTTTTTCCTCCCCCATTCATATTTTTTATATGGTGGGCTAATTTGGCCTCCCCATTTTTATTTTATTTTTTGACCGAAGTCACATCCCAACTTGTGAAGGAATAATAGTCTCCATCATTCTTTCCTCACTGTGACAATGCTCTAATAATGATGATCATCACACTTTTATTTACTTACAACTCAATATGAAGGATTGGTAGGAAGATATGATTCTACATGAATGCCTCTAACAGTGTACCAGGATGTGCAATGATCAAGCGTGACATGTATCAAAAACATGATGAACGCTAGCTTTGTCACAAATACTATGTCAGCTCTATATGATCATGCAAAGGATTATGATGATGAACGAACTAGTCATGTGAAGTGATGATGGAATTTGCATGGCAATATATCTCATAATGGCTATGGAAATGCCATAATAGGTAGGTATGGTGGGTGTTTTGAGGAAGATATAATAAGTTTTATGTGCAATAGAGTGTATCATGTCACGGGGTTTGGATGCACCTGCGAAAGTTGCACCGATCCTCGAGGTGGGAATGGGCTATGCATGGTTCCGAAGAGGCTAGCAAATATGAGAAGGTGAGGATGCATATGTCCATGGTGTCACATTAGTCATAAAGAACTCATATACTTATTGAAAAGTTTTATTAGTTTTATCATAAATCAAAGTACTCCTTGCATGCCCCGAGGGAGGAGGTTGGTAGGAGTTAACCATCACGGCCCCCGACTCGAAACAACACTAGGATTTCAACGAGGAATAAAAATGCTCACATAATCATCACCATGCCTATTTTATTTTTAGAAGAATAACAAGTTAACACCTACTAATCTCGACACTTATGCGAATCAACAATTGTGGACTCACACCTTTTTCATATTACCATATCAATGTCATTAACCCACAACTTCTCTCTATGTGCTACATGATGGTTTTGATTATCATTCATTGAATACCTAATATTTTTGGACTATTCTTATGACCCATGAAAATTACCTTCGCTATTTACTCAGCTCTCAAACAAATATAAGTGAAGAACGACAGCATATTATTTCTATAAAATCTACACGCCACCTTGCTCAAAAAGATATAACTGAAATACTAGAGCAACTGCCAAGCTCAAAAGATATAAGTGAAGCACATAGAGTATTCTAGCAAATTATCATGAAGGTGTGTCTCTCTCAAATATGTGTGACCATCAAATGATGATTGTGACAAACTGATAGTAAGATCAAACAAAAGCAAACGACGCTCCAAGTGACATACCACTAGTAGAAAATGGCCCATTTGTCCCGGTTCCAGAGGCCTATTAGTCACGGTTCTGGAACCAGGACTAAAGGATCGGGACTAAAAACCCTTAACCTTTAGTACCGGTTCACTTACGAACCGGGACAAAGGGGCTCCATGTGGCCTCTGCAGGGAGCCCAGGCAGGAGGACCTTTAGTCCCGGTTGGTAACACCAACCGGGACCAAAAGTTGCTAGGTTTTTTTTGAAAGGGGAGTATTTAGGGGGTTTTGGAGGGTTAATTTAGGGGTTTAATATTGTGTTAGCTAGATAATAATAGAGAGAAGTGTCCTCTCTTTCTCCGTGTTTGGTCAACGCTGCTAGCTACTATACATATAGAGAGAACTCGACACTAGCTAATAAGCATATGAAGGAAACCATTAATTGCACAAAATCTAACCACTCATCCTCATCATCTTAATCATACAAAGTTAAAGTCTCATAAAACAAAACAAGATAAAATGACATAGTCCTCCCACATAGGACCTACTCCTCCCTCCTAGGTAAAATCACATAGTCCTCCCTCATAGGACCTACACCTATGTCTCCATGATGAAGCAAAGAGATCCAACGGTCTGCAACTTGTGGCTTGCGATCCTTCTTTATTTGTCCCCATGCTTCAATTTGGAACCTTCTTGGTGGTTTGCGCTCAGTCGAGTATGCAAATAATAACTCGGGATGGAAGGGGCTTTTTATTGTCATATTACCTTTGGGTTGCATCAATGGTGGCACAACTTCATTTGGCAATTTCTGTTGAAGAACATAATAGTAGCCTAGTTAGCAATGTAATCAATACCATTTATGCAACAGTACTAGTGTACTTAATTAGCAACTCTTACCAAGATATTTTGGCGAATGTCATCCGCCCTCAACCTATGCACTAGTGTCCTATAAAATGTATAACTTGGCCAGTTCCCAAATTATATGGGAAGATGGCACCAATAACAAAGTAGATAAGATCATTCTTCTCCTTCCATGTTAGATGTGATCCATAAGTGTAGTGTGTCGTGTCGATTATGTTCTGTATTTCACTCGAAGAAACGAAATAAGTTGTAAATAAAAAATTAACAAATTTAGTACGGAGGAACACCAAATATTTATGTATATAGAATGAAAATTACTTGACAAATATGCATGGTTGACAAACTCACATGGAGGTAAAACAGGAAGCATATTGACATCCACCCAAATGTCGATGTTTCCTTCAATATGATCTTCAGGACGAAGATCGAAGGTTATTTCCATATCCTCCTGAAATCCATATGCCTTGCAAAGAGCTTCCCAATTTGAGCACCCTAATTCTGTGTTATTAAGTGCATTCATTACTTTCACAAGAAATGTGTGGCCATGTTTAGTCCTCAGGTTGGTTGTCCTCGTCTCGAAACTCTCATGCTCTTTGAAATCGAGCCTCTCCAAGAAATACCGTCTTGCATGACAGGGGAAGAACTAGTCGAATTGTATAAAACAAAAATTACGCGTTGATGGAAAGAAACAGAAGTCATGCTTAATTATGAAAAAACAGTTATCATCATTGTGTACCATAGAAATATCAAAGTCCTCATAAAGCTTCATGGTGAAGTATCTACCGTCTCGTAGCCTAGGCTGGTCACGAAGACCCTTATCTTCACCTCTTAATTCACACGCTTGGATCCTATCGTCGTCTGATGACGACGACATTTCCTATGTTCATAATTCAAGAATTACGGCACGCTTTGGATCCTAATGCGTGTGTGACTTTGGGTTTGTCAAGCCTGTCCTTAAATAAATCTCATATCTCATGGTGTGTTGGTGCGCACTCTCTCACATTGATACGATGGTGTATATATGTTGGTGGACACTCTCTCAAATTAATAGTTCGACCATCGGTGATGGACGCCCTGCCTCTTCTCTTCTTGCGCATTATACCGACGAGAATATCGCAAAGAAGAGAAGAAAGATGAGGCGCCCCCCACGACAACAGTCGGGATTCCTCCATCAAGAACACACATGAAAGTCACACAACGAGCAACGACAGAATGAAAGTCACACGTGCATTATACCGATAAAATATCACAAATACATTAATATTTATAATGAACTCGAATATAATACCACTAATACATCATCCTGAATAATCCAGTTAATGCATCATCAAATATTAACTAATACATCTCGAATATTATCATATAAGATCACTAATACAGATCGAATATCCTAGAATCCAAAGTGGAGGACGGTGAACTCGGTTCCCTAGCGGTATCTGAGTCGCCGGCGGTGGACACCCAAAGATAAGAAACCATCACGGGATCATAACTAAAGTGTAGGTGTCGGTGTCAAAACCGGCGGATCTCGGGTAGGGGGTCCCGAACTGTGAGACTAGGATCGACGGTAACAAGAGACGAAGGGGACACGAGTTTACCCAGGTTCGGGCCCTCGTATGGAGGTAATACCCTACGTCCTGCTTGATTGTATTGATGGTGTAAGAGGATACAGAGTTGATCTACCTTGAGATCGTATGTCTAACCCTAGATGAGTTGTCTTTTTTTCTATACCCTTAAACCCTCCAACTTATATAGATGTCGAGGAGGCCTAGGGTTTACACATGGTCAGTTACATGCCGAAGAGATAAACATGCCTATTTACTACATCAGACGTGGAGCGCAAGCCATGGTCCTCGAAGCTTCCATCCTGGTAACTGGGCCTTCAGGTCATCTGGTGTTCGGCGAGTGACCCATACAGTCTTGCCCGTACACAATAGGTTGGCTATCCGAGGACCCCCTAATACAGGACTCCCTTAGTAGCCCCCAAACTTGCCTCCAATGCCAAGAGTCTTCAACTCCAATTGCTTCGCAAATAGAGTCTTCAGCTTGCAAGGTGAGTTTCTTCCGCACGACCATAGTTCAGCCTCCGATGACAAATAGTTTTCCGCAGTACGGCACATCCGAAATCTGTGAGATGATTCGGCCTATTTTTGAAGGCCAAGCGTCGGGAAAAAGGTAATGTTTCCTAACAATCTTTCTAACGAAAGGTCACAGCCCATCACGACGAATAGGCCAGTGCCAGGTACTAGATGCGTGGCTCGAGGCTGTTCTGTCCACTCGATCTCTCCATGCGGATCGTGTCCCGTTTTATACAGGATGTAGTTAATTATTGGCCCACAACGGCTCGTGTGTCTTGGGAAGTGGAGAGAATCACGGCGCGACAAGGGGAGCCCGAATCGACAGACCTCATAAAAGGAGAAAGAAAACCCCAGCAGCCTCTCACGATCTCCATTCGACATCTCCGCCTCCTCTTTCCTTGCGCCTCCAGGGCATAGATCTGTTGGGAGACGTAGTAGTAAATCAAAAAAATTCCTACGTGTTCACCAAGATCCATCTATGGAGAAACCAGCAACGAGTGGGGAGAGATTGCATCTTCATACCTTTGAAGATCTCTAAGCGGAAGCGTTACAAGAACGCGGTTGGTGGAGTCGTACTCGCAGCGATTCAGATCGCGGTAGAATCTGATCTTAGCGCCGAACAACGGCGCCTCTGTGTTCAACACACGTACATCCCGGTGACGTCTCCTACGCCTTGATCCAGCAAGGAGGAAAGAGAGGTTGAGGGAGAGCTCCGGTAGCACGACGACGTGCTGACGGTGGAGCTGCGTGGTCTCCGGCAGGGCTTCGCCAAGCACCGCGGAGAACGAGGAAGAGGAGAAGTAGGGCTGTGCCGAGAGGGAGAGGGAGTCGTGTCTCAAACAGCCCCAAAGGCTCAACTATATATAGGAAGAGAGGGAGGAGGGTGCCCACCCCTAGGGTTCCCACCCTAGGTGGTGCGGCAGCCCTAGATGGGATCTTGGTCGGCGGCCAAGAGGGAGGGAGAGGTGGTGCAGCAGCCCTAGCAGCCCTAGGGTGGGCCTAGGGCCCATCTGGGCCTAGGGTTTGCCCCCCCCCCTCTCTCCTTGCTGCGCCTTGGGCCGGGTGGGAGGTGCGCACCAACCCACCTAGGGGCTGATTCCTTCCACCTGCGGCCCATGCAGCCCTACGAGGCCCGTGGCCCCTCCCGGTGGACCCCCAGAACCCTGTGGGAGAGTAGGATTAGGACTCTTCCTTTTTTGCCTTTTTGCCTTTTTTTCCACCTTTTCTCTTTGGGCTTTTCTTACCAGCCGCATGGGCCTTGTGTGGGACTTCCACCAGCCCACAAATGTCTGGTATTTACTCTCCCACAGCCCATGTAGCCTCTTGGGTCGAAATACCCCACCCGGTGGTCTCCCGGTACACTACCGGCACTCCCGGTACACTACTGATGAGCCCAAAACTTTTCCGGCGACCAAAATAGGACTTCCTATATATCAATCTTTAACTCCGGACCATTCCGGAGCTCCTCCTGACGTCCAGGATCTCATCCGGGACTCCAAACAACCTTCAGTCACCACCATACATAACTCTATACTACCGAAACGTCACCAAACCTTAAGTGTGCAGACCCTGCGGGTTCGAGAACTATGTAGACATGACCGAGACACCTATACGGTCAATAACCAATAGCGGGACCTGGATGCCCATATTGGTTCCTACATATTCTACAAAGATCTTTATTGATCGAACCTCTGTGTCAAGGATTCAGTTAATCACGTATGATGTTCCCTTTGTTCTTCGGTATGTTACTTTCTCGAGATTCGATCGTCGGTATCTCCATACCTAGTTCAACCTCGTTACCGGCAAGTCCCTTTACTTGTTCCGTAATACAAGATCCCGTGACTAACACTTATTCACATTGCTTGCAAGGCTTATTGTGATGTTGTATTACCGAGTGGGCCCTGTTATACTTCTCCGTCACACAGAGTAACAAATCCCAGTCTTGATCCATGCCAACTCAACAGACACCCTCGGAGATACCTGTAGAGCACCTTTATAGTCACCAAGTTACGTTGCGACATTTCATACACACAAGGCACTCCTCCGATATCCGTGAGTTGCATGATCTCAAGGGCATAGGAACATATACTTGACATGCAGAAAACAGTAGCAATAAACTGACACGATCATATGCTACATTTGTAGTTTGGGTCTTGTCCATCACACCATTCTCCTAATGATGTGATCCCGTTTATCAAATGACATATCATGTCCATGGCTAGGAAACCTTAACCATCTTTGATCAACTAGCTAGTCTATTATAGGCATATTAGGGACATGGTTTTGTCTATGTATCCACACATCCATCTAAGTCTACGATCAATACAATTATAGCATGGATAATAAACGATTATCATGAACAAGGAAATATGATAATAACTAATTTATTATTGCCTCTAAGGCTTATTTCCAACAGTCTCCCACTTGCACTAGAGTCAATAATCTAGTTCACATCACCATGTGATTCGCGTTGTTATGAATCTAACACCCAATGAGTTCTGGGGCTCGATCATGCTTTGCATGTGAGAGAGGTCTTATAGTCAATGGGTCTGCGACATTCAGATCCGTGTGTACTTTGCAAATCTCTATGTCAAACCGTAAACACTGCTACCACACTCCACTTGGTACTAGTCCAAATGGCTGCTCCACTATACGTATCCAGATTGCTACTACGAGTCATCCGGATTGGTGTTAAAGCTTGCATCGACGTAACTCTTTACGACGAACTCTTTCTCACCTCCATAATCGAGAAACATCTCCTTAGTCTTTTAGTTACTAAGGATAATCTTGACCGTTGTCCAGTGATCCACTCCTGGATCACTCTTGTACCCCTTGACGGACTCATGGCAAGGCACACACAGGTGCGGTACACAGCATGTCATACTATACAGAGCCTATGGCTAAGGCATAGGGTACGACATTCGTCCTTTCTCTTTCTTCTGTCGTGGTCAAGCTTTGAGTCTCACTCAACTTCACACCTTACAAAGCAGGCAAGAACACTTCTCTCTGACTAATCCATTTTGAAATCTTTCAAAATCTTGTGAAGGTATGTACTCATTGAAAGTCTTATTAAACGTCTTGATCTATCTCTATAGATCTTGATGCTCAACAATTAGGTAGCTTTATTTAGGTCTTCCTTTGAAAATCACTTTTCAAACAACCGTTTATGCTTTCCAGAAATTCCACATTATTTCCGAATAGCAATATGTCATCCACATATACTTATCAAAAACTCTATAGTGCTCCCACTCACTTTATTGCAAATACAAGTTTCTCATAAAATTTGTATAGACTCAAAAACTTTGATCACCTCATCAAAGTGTATATTCCAACTCCGAGACACTTGCTTCAGTTCATTGAAGGATCACTGAAGCTTGCACACCTTTTAGCATCCTTAGGACTGACAAAACCTTCTAGTTGTACCTCATACAACCTTTCCTTAAGGAAGGAAACGATGTTTTGGCATCCATCTGCCAGATTTCATAATTGAAAAATGCAGCAACTGCTAACATAATTCCAACAGACTTTAGCATCGCTGCGAGTGAGAAAGTCTCATCGCGGTCAACTCCTTGAACTTGGTGGAAACTTCTTTGCGACAAGTCGAGCTTTATAAATGGTGACATTCACCATCAGCGTCTGTCTTCATTTTAAAGATCCATTTGTACTCAACGACCTGCCATCCAACGAGCAAGTCTACCAAAGTCTATACTTGGTTTTCATATATGGATCCTTTCTCGGATTTCATGGCCTCTAACCATTTGTCGGAATCCGGGCCCATCATCGCTTCTCCATAGCTCGTAGATTCATCATTGTCCAACAACATGACCTCCAAGACAGGGTTGTCGTACCACTCAAGAGCAGTACACATCCTTGTCGACCTACGAGGTTCGATAGTAACTTGATCCGAAGCTTCATGATCATCATCATTAACTTCCTCTTCAACTAACGTAGGCTTCACAGAAACAAATTCCTGCGCTGCGCTACTCTCTGGTTGAACAAAGGTTCAACAACCTCATGAAGTTCTTTCTTCCTCCCACTCAATTCTTTCGAGAGAAATCTTTCTCGAGAAAGGACCCAGTTTTAGCAACAAACACTTTATGCTTGGATCTGAGATAGAAGGTTTACCCAACTGTCTTTAGGGTATTCTATGAAGATGCATTTGTATGCTTTGGGTTCGAGCTCATTAGGTGAAAACCTTTTTCACATAAGTGTTGCAGCCCCAAACATTAAGAAATGACAGCTTAGGTTTCTATCAAACCATAATTCACACGGTGTCATCTCAACGGATTTATACGGTGACCTATCTATAGTGAATGTAGTTATCTCTAATGCATAACCCCAAAATTATAGTAGCAAAACAATAAGAGACATCATAGCAAGCACCATTTTCAATAGAGCATGACTATGACATTCGAACACACCATCACACTACGGTGTTCCAAGTGGCGTGATTTGTGAAACAACTTTCACATTGTATAAAGTTGTATGCCAAACTCATAACTTAGATATTTACCTCCACGATCATATCGCAGATATTTTTATCTTCTTGTCGCGATGATCTTAAACTTCACTCTAAATTTGCTTGAACCTTTCAAATGATTCAGACTTGTGTTTCATTAAGTAAATATACACTATATCTACTAAAATCATCAGTGAAGGTAAGAAAATAATGGTATCCACCGCACGCTACAAGACTCATTGGATTGCATACATCAACATGTATCATTTCCAATAAATCACTTGCCCGCTCCATCCATCTGGAAAACGGGGTCCTTAGTCATCTTGCCCAAGAGGTATGGTTCGCATGTCTCAACCGATTCAAAATTGAATGAGTTCAAAGATCCATCAGCATGGAGTTTCTTCATGCGCTTTACACCAATATGACATTTAGCGGCAGTGCCACAAGTATGTGGTACTATCATTATTAACTTTGTATCTTTTGGCATCAATGTTATGAACATGTGTATTACTACGATCAAGATTCAATCAACCATTCTCACTGGGTGCATGACCATTGAAGGTATTATTCATGTAAACAGAATAACCATTATTCTCTAACTTAAATGAATAACCGTGTTGCAATAAACACGATCTAATCATGTACATGCTCAACGCAAAACACCAAATAACATTTATTTAGGTTTGTCACTAATCTCGTAGAGAGAGCGTGCGATGTTGATCACATCAACCTTGGAAACATTTCCAACACACATCGTCACCTCACCCTTAGCTAATTCTCCGTTCATTCCGTAGCTTTTATTTCGAGTTACTAACATTTAGCAACCGAACCGGTATCCAATACCTAGGTGCTACTAGGAGTACTAGCAAGGTACACATCAATAACACGTATATCAAATATACTTCTGTTGACGTTGCCAGCCTTCTTATCTACCAAGTATCTAGGGTTGTTCCGCTTCAGCGACCGCTCTCCTCATAGTCGAAGCACTTAGTCTCGGGTTGGATTCAACTTTGGATTGCTTCACTAGAGCAGCAACTGACTTGCCATCCATGAAGTTTCCCTCCTTGCCCTTGCCCTTCTCTAAACTAGTGGTTTTACTAACCATCAACACTTGATGCTCCTTCTTGATTTCTACCTTTGCAGTGTCAAACATCACGAACAGCTCAGGGATCATTATTTCTATCCCTGGCATTTTATAGTTCATCACCAAGTTCTAGTAGCTTAGTGACAGTGACTTGGAGAACTATATCAATCACTATCTTATCTGGAAGATAAAGTCCCACTCAATTCAAACGATTGTAGCACCCAAAAAATCTGAGCACATGCTCAACGATTGAGTTGTTCTCTTTCATCTTGCAGGCAAAGAATCTTGTTGGAGATCTCACATCTTGCAACACGGGCACGAGCCTGAGATCCTAATTTCAGCTCTTAGAACATCTCATATGTTCCGTGACGTTCAAAACATTTCGGAACCTCAACTCTAAGATGTAATGCATGACACACTAAACTATCAAGTAGTCAGCAGAACGTGCATGTCAGATGTTCACAACATCTACAGACGATGCTAGAGGGGTTGGAGCACCGAGCGGTGCATTAAGGACATAAGCCTTCTGTGCAGCAACGAGGACAATCCTCAGATCACGGAGCCAGTCTGCAATATTGCTACCATCATCTTTCAACTCTATTTCTCTGGGAACATATAAAAATTCAAGGGAGCTACAACGTGAGCTAGTAATCTACAACACAGTTGTCAAAGACACTAATGACTATGTTCATGATAATGATTTCAATTAATCATATTACTTAAGAACTCCCACTCAAATTGACATCCCTTCGGTCATTCAAGTGATACATGATCCAAATTCACCAACTCAAGTCCGATCATCACGTGAGTTGAGGTGGTTTCAATGGTGAACATCATCATGTTGATCATATCTTCTATATGACTCATGTTCGACCTTTCGGTCTCTTGTGTTCTGAGGCCATGTCTGTACATGCTAGGCTCGTCAAGTTTAACCCGAGTGTTCTGCATGTACAACACTGGCTTGCACCCGTTGTATGTGAACATAGAGTCTATCACACCTGATCATCACGTGGTGTCTCAACACGACGAACTTTCGCAACGGTGCACACTCGGGGAGAACACATTTTATCTTGAAATTAAGTGAGGGATCACCTTATAATGCTAACGTCGTCCTAAGCAAAACAAGGTGCATAAAAGGATTAACATCACATGCAAATCATAAGTGACATGATATGGCCATGAACTTGTGCTTTTGATCTCCATCATGAAAGCACCGGCATAATGTCCATCGTCACCGGCATGACACCATGATCTCCATCATCTTGATCTCCATCAACGTGTCGCCATCGGGGTTGTCGCGCCTACCATGCTTCTACTACTATTGCTACCGTTTAGCGATAAAGTAAAGCATTACATAGCACTTAATGATTGACATGCAGGTCATACAATAATTAAAGACAACCCTATGGCTCCTGCCGGTTGCCGTACACATAGACATGCAAGTCTTGATAATCTATACATCACATGATCATCTCATACATCACATATATCACATCATGTAATTGTCCATATCACATCACAACATACCCTGCAAAAACAAGTTAGACGTCCTCTAATTGTTGTTGCATGTTTTACGTGGCTGCGACGGGTATCTAGCAAGAACAATTCTCATCTAGGCAAAAACCACAACGGTGATACACTAGTTGCTTTTCAACCTTCTCAAGGACCGCCTTTGTCGAATCCAATCCAACTAAAGTGAGAGAAACTATCACCCACAAGCCATATATGCAACAAGTTGCGGTTGAGGGAACCGGTCTCTCGTAAGCGTACAAGTAATATTGGTCCAGGCCGCTTCATCTCACAATACCGCTGAACCAAAACACGACAAAGGGAGGAAGCAATTTAAGCATCAATGCCCACAAACTCTTTGTGTTCTACTCGAGATCTCATCTACACATACACCTAGCTCTGATACCACTGTTGGGGAACGTTGCATGGGAAACAAAAAAATTCCTACGCACACACAGATCTATCCATGGTGATCAGCATCTACGAGAGGGAGAGTGGATCTACGTACCCTTGTAGATCGCTAGGCGGGAAGCGTTAAGAAACGTGGTTGGTGTAGTCGAATGTCTTCGCGATCCAAATCGCCGAGCGTCTCACGATCTCATCATGATCCGTCTCGCGATCATAATCACGATCCGTCCCGCGAACTCATCACGATATGTCCCACAATCTCATCACAATCCGTCCCGCGAACTCATCACGATCCGTCCCGCGATCTCATCACGATCCGTCTCGTGACCTTGAACACAGTACTTCCGATCTAGCGCCGAACGGACGGCACCTACGCGTTCAGCACACGTATAGTTTGATGACGATCTCCGCCTTCTTGATCCAACAAGAGGGAGCATAGAGGTAGAAGAGTTCTCCGGCAGCATGATGGCGCTCCGGCGATGGTGCTGAAGCTATTCCGGCAGGGCTTTGCCTAAGCACTGCAGAAATCCGATCTAGAGGAGAAACTATGCACTGGAGGAACGGGCAGCACGTGGCTAAAATTCTGTGCAAAAACCCTAAAACCTCTAGTATATATAAGAGGAAGAGAGGAGTCTTGGCACAAGGGCAAAGCCCACTATGAGGCTTCGGTCGAAGCTAGGGACGAGAGTCCTCCTCCTCCTCCAATCCTAGTAGGATTAGGACTCTTCCTTTTTTGCCTTTTTGCCTTTTTTTTCCACCTTTTCTCTTTGGGCTTTTCTTCCCAGCCATATGGGCCTTGTGTGGGAATTCCACCAGCCCACAAACGGCTGATATTTACTCTCCCACAGCCCATGTAGCCTCTTGGGTAGAAATACCCCTCCCGATGGTCTCCCGGTACACTACCGGCACTCCTGGTACACTACCGATGAGCCCGAAACTTTTCTGGCAACCAAAATAGGACTTCCTATGTATCGGTCTTTACCTCCGGACCATTCCAGAGCTCCTCGTGATGTCCGGGATCTCATATG
Organism: Hordeum marinum; assembly: GCA_022496015.1. Taxonomy (NCBI): domain Eukaryota; kingdom Viridiplantae; phylum Streptophyta; class Magnoliopsida; order Poales; family Poaceae; genus Hordeum; species Hordeum marinum. The sequence continues at coordinate 374,757,399 of CM039673.1, forward strand.
GGACTCTGAAAAACCTTCAGTCACCACCATACATAACTCTATACTACCGAAACGTCACCAAACCTTAAGTGTGCAGACCCTACGGGTTCAAGAACTATGTAGACATGACCGACACACCTATACGGTCAATAGCGGGACCTGGATGCACATATTGGTTCCTGCATATTCTACGGAATCTTTACCGGTTGAACCTCTATGTCAAGGATTCAGGTAATCCCGTATGATGTTCCCTTTGTTCTTCGGTATATTACTTGCCCGAGATTCGATCGTCGGTATCTCCATACCTAGTTCAACCTTGTTACCGGCAAGTCTCTTTACTCGTTTCATAATACAAGATCCCGTGACTAACACTTAGTCACATTGCTTGCAAGGCTTATTGTGATGTTGTATTACCGAGTGGGCCCTGAGATACCTTTCCGTCACACGGAGTAACAAATCCCAGTCTTGATCCATGCCAACACAACAGACACCCTCAGATATACCTGTAGAGCACCTTTATAGTCACCCGGTTACATTGCGACGTTTGATACACACAAGGCACTCTCCGGTATCCGTGAGTTGCATGATCTCATGGTCATAGAAACATATAATTGACATGCAGAAAACAGTAGCAATAAACTGACACGATCATATGCTACGTTTGTAGTTTGGGTCTTGTCCATCACACCATTCTCCTAATGATGTGATCCCGTTTATCAAATGACATCTCATGTCCATGGCTAGGAAACCTTAACCATCTTTGATCAACGAGCTAGTCTATTAGAGGCATACTAGGGACATGGTTTTTTCTATGTATCCACACATGCATCTAAGTCTCCGATCAATACAATGATAGCATGGATAATAAACGATTATCATGAACAAGGAAATATGATAATAACTAATTTATTATTACCTCTAGGGCATATTTCCAACAGTCTCCTACGGCTTGATACAGCAAGGAGGAAGGAGAGGTTGGGGGAAAGCTCTGGCAGCATGACGGCATGGTGACGGTGGAGCTGTGTGGTCTCCGGCAGGGCTTCGCCAAGCACTGCGGAGAACGAGGAAGAGAACAAGTAGGGATGCACCGAGAGGGAGAGAGAGTTGTGTCTCAAACAGCCCCAAAGGCTCAACTGTATATAGGAGGAGAGGGAGGAGGGTACCCACCCCTAGGGTTCCCACCCTAGGTTGTGCGGTAGCCCTAGATGGGATCTTGGCCGGCGGCCAACAGGGAGGGAGAGGTGGTGCGGCAGCCCTAGGGTGGCCTAGGGCCCATCTGGGCCTATGGTTTGCCCCCCCTCTCTCCTTGCTGCACCTTGGGCCAGGTGGGAGGGGCGCACTAGCACACCTAGGGGCTGGTTCCTTCCACCTGCGGCCAATGCAGCCCTCCGGGGCCCATGGCCCCTTCCGGTGGACCCTCGGAACCCTTCTGGTGGTCCCGGTACGTTACCGGTGACGCCCGAAACATTTCTGGTAACCAAAACCTCACTTCCTATATATCAATCTTTGTCTCCGGACCATTCTAGAACTCCTCGTGACGTCCGGGATCTCATTCGGGACTCCGAACAACCTTCGGTAACCATGTACACTATTTCCCTATAAACCTAGCGTCATCGAACCTTAAGTGTGTAGACCCTACGGGTTCGGGAGACATGTAGACATGACCGAGACACCTCTTCGGTCAATAACCAACAGCGGGATCTGGATACCCATGTTGCCTCCCACATGCTCCATGATGATCTCATCGGATGAACCACGATGTCGGGGATTCAATCAATCCTGTATACAATTCCCTTTGTCTACTGGTATGATACTTGCCCGAGATTCGATCGTCGGTATCCTTATACCTTGTTCAATCTCGTTACCGGCAAGTCTCTTTACTCGTTCCTTAACACATCATCCCATGTCTAACTCCTTAGTCACATTGCGCTCATTATGATGATGTCTTACTGAGTGGGCCCAGAGATACCTCTCCGTCACACGCAGTGACAAATCCCAATCTCGATTCGTGCCAACCCAACAGACACTTTCGGAGATACCCGTAGTGTACCTTTATAGCCACCCAGTTATGTTGTGACATTTGGCACACCCAAAGTATTCCTACGGTATCTGGGAGTTGCACAATCTCATGGTCTAAGGAAGCGATACTTGACATTGGAAAAGCTTTAGCAGACGAACTACATGATCTTGTGCTATGCTTAGGATTGGGTCTTGTCCATCACATCATTCTCCTAATGATGTGATCCCGTTATCAACGACATCCAATGTCCATGGTCATGAAACCGTGACCATCTATTGATCAACGAGCTAGCCAACTAGAGGCTCACTAGGGACATGTTGTGGTCTATGTATTCACACATGTATTACGGTTTCCGGTTAATACAATTATAGCATGAACAATAGACAATTATCATGAACAAGGAAATACAATAATAACCATTTTATTATTGCCTCTAGGGCATATTTCCAACAAGATCTAGGTTTCCTCCACCCCCGCCTCCAAGCTCAGCAATGGTGGGCTCCAATGGCCAGTGGGAAGTTTCCATAGCTAGCAACCAAGACACCCTCGACCTCAAGAAGGCCGGCTACCTCCCCGCCAATATTGCTCATCGCGTGGCGGAGAAAGGACAAGAAATCCCCACCCCCAAGCAAGGCGAGCAGGTGGTGTTCATCCCCCACTTCATCAAGGGGTTAAGCTTTCCGCTCCACCCCTTCGTCAGGGGCCTCATGTTCTTCTACGGCCTCGACTTCCATGACCTTCCGCCAAACTCCATCATGTGCCTTTCTGCCTTCATCCTCCTCTATGAGGCATTCCTGCATCTCGAGCCGCACTTCGGGCTCTGGCTGCAGATTTTCAATATCAAGACAAAGTGTGTCGGCGGCAAGCACGCCGACTACGGTGGTGCCGTCATCGGCAAACTCACGCGCATCGACTGGCCGGCGGGCACCCTCATTGACACCATCAAGGGGTGGCATAAGGAGTGGTTCTACATCATAGAGCTACAAGAACAAGGTCTGCACCCCACCTCCGCATTCAGATCCGGTCCCTCGTCCCGGCTAGCTTCATCTCTCGAAAAGGGCCTTGAGTGGGGGTAAAGCAAGGAGGTGGTCGGTCTGCAAAAGCGGATTCGTTCCTTGATCGAGGACGGCACCAAGCTGGCCGATGTGGTCCAAGTGATGTTCCGAAGAGGCTTCCTCCCCTACCAACACCAAGACACCCCACTATGGGCTCAGAAACTCGACCTCGAGCCCATAGTCTAGAAATTCTTCCGCACTACACGGGAGGAGTTGTGGAAGCCTTTCTTCAAATCGATGAAGAGCTGGCCAGCCGAGGGGGGAAGACAAGGGCCTCCACGCCACCAAGCCGGACTCCAAGGTATGCATCCCAGCTTATTCGGTTTTATTACTTAAAAGTTACATAACCCTTTGTCCAACATGTCTATGCAGAAAAGGCTGAAGAAAGCCACCAACATCTGTAGTCCGACTCCTCAGCCCGAAGACGAGAGGACTGGGCTGTTGGCCAAGATGCTCGTGGAGAAGCCTTACAAGCCTCCCATGAAGAAGGAGAAGAAGAAGAAACCAGGTCAAGCTGGTATCCGTATTAGGGATCAGCCTGATGCTGCTTCCGGAGACACACCCGCCTCCTCAAACCAGGAGGAGGCCGAAGAGGAGGAAGAAGAAGAGGAGGAGGAGGAGGTCGAGAGCGAGGGAGGAGACGATCCCCCCCCTCCCCGCGCCAATAAGAGGGCGGTGTCTTCGGACGCCCCGGGGCAGGCAGCCTCTACTGCCCCGAAGAGGGCATGGCAAGCGCGAATGGTCCTGTCCGACAGCAGCTCGGACTCGAGCTCCGCGTCCGAAGATGCCGAGGCGGTTCCTTGAAGGAGCCTCAGGGTCAAGCCTCCTCCATCCAGGTTAGGATCCGAAGACCCTTATTTTCGTCGCTAGTAGGCTTAGAGTTTTCTAACACGCAAGTCGTTGGTCCAACAGCCCTCCTCGGCTTATCCCCATCGAGGCTATATCGGATGGGGAGACCCCGCCAGCCGAGCTGGCGGAGAGCGGGGATGCCTCATACCCCTCCCCCACTCCGGGCGCTAGAAAGGCGTCGTGGAGGTGACGTCCCAACGTACTCCAATGGAGGCGGACACAGGGGGCGCGGAGGACACCCCCGTGGCTGAGGCTAACACCTCGGCCATCGACGAACAGGGAACGATCCCCTGCCCAGCCACCGAGGAGGTCGGACGGGTAGGCCATTAGTACCCCCCCCCCAAGAACGTCTCTGGAGTGTGTGGTGCCTCCGGAGGCATCGGTCCAAACCCCGGTGGGTGATCGGGAAATCCGATCATCCCCGGCGCCACCAACCACTGAGTGGTCGGTGATGAGGGAGGCTCTATCAAGCACCTCTATCCCCAAAGACCACCGCACCCTTATGGGTGTGGTGTTACAAAGCCTCCAGTCTGTTGACAATGGACTGAAGGAGGCCTTCAAAGGTCTCCTCGCAGGCTTTCAAGTAAGTTGCCCGTCATTTGTGTTAAGATATTATTTAGTCATATTGTATACATGGCAGCCCCCGAGCCCTAGCTGAGTTGAACAAACTCGCCTAGGGGTCATATCTATAGTTCGGAAAGTAAGTGTCGATGTGATACATATATTGTATGTGTAGGCCTCATCATCGGTGGCAAACAAAAATGTTGTTGAATTGGACGAGATAACTCGGAAGCTCAAGCGCTCCAAGGATGGGGTGGAAGCCCTCAACAAAAGGTTCAACGAAGCACAGGGTAAGTTTGAATCAAATCTTAGTATTCTTCCCCGAATTCTATCAATGCAGTCCTTATAGATAAGTCTTGTCATGTTGTAGCTTCATCGGAAGAGATGGAAAATCTCAGGGCCGAGCTTCAGCATGTCAAAGCTGAAGCGGCCGTGGAGAAGGCGGCAGCCAAGGAAGCGGCCACCGCACTCTCCGCCCTGTGAGACACCAGTGATAAACACCAGGCTCGTGTGGCGGAGATACAAGATGAGCTCCAGGATGCCAGCAACAAATGTGTGATGCTTTGGAGAAAAAGAACAAGGCGCTCTCAGCCGAGTTGTCCACCATGAAATCCGATCTTCATCAAGAGCGGGTGGACAGACGGTTCTTCGAGGAACAAGTTCGCCAAACCAAGGAGATAGCCGATGGTAAGACGTACTCCCTAAAGTGCGTATTCGGGGATAGCAGATTCGAATTGCTGACCCGGGTATGGTGATCCTCTGGCACGGCTGCCGATCTCCAGAAGAGCGTGGCGGAAGCCAACCAGCTACTCGTCTTGCGAGGAGAGGAAGACCAAGCTCGGGTGTTCTGGGCACAGTTTGGAGCCCCCGAGCGTCCTCCTCTGCTGCTGGAACAGTTCAAACAGCTGATGGAGCAGCATCAGCTAGCGGAGCCGGCCATAAGGGACCTTTGCGTCTGCTTATGGCCCAGCGAGCCACTGCCCGGCAGCTACTTTGGTCTAGTGCAGCGGCTGATTGAAGCTGCGCCCCGCCTCGACGCCGTTAAGCGCTCCTCCTGCATTCAAGGAGTCCGGATGACCCTTGCCAAGGTCAAGGTGCACTGGCCCGGGCTCAATCCGATGAAGGTTGCCAACGACCCGCCGCCACCCGGAAAGTCACACCGACGCCCCAAACTATACTTTGATGGAGTTATGGAGAGTGTGCGGGTGATTGCGTCGCAGTGTTTGGGAGAAAGATTTTTTGAATGAAATTGTAATGTGTCCTAAGACTTGCGATAACTTTTAATGATAATAGTATCCGCTCTTATATATTTTTTCCTTCCTTTATAACTCCTGTGTGGTTGCTTAATACTGAAAGGTGCGAGTCGTCGGCTTCAGCCCCCATGTAGATACTACATGGGGTGTCTATGCCAAAGCACTATGTTCCTTAGCCGTATTAACGAAACTCGAAGGTAGCTTCAGTGTGGCAAACTAGGCAATCGGACTATTATGCTTTATTTATTTCACTTAACCAAAGGTGCACGAAAAGGACTACGGGAAGCGTACGGTTAGCCACCGGGGTTTTTGCGATATTCGGACAAGCCGAGGCCGAAGCCGACATCTAACTTGGGGTTCACAGATCGGGTCGTGCATACTATGATAGTCCGTTTTCGGCTTTCTCCCTGAGGTGCTTGACCAGATTAACAGGAAGCACAATCGCAGGGGTGATCCCTTTGCCCTTTTAGCCAAACGAGCGGAACATAAAGGGGCGATCACAGGAGCCGGGAAACCCAACTTAATGACCAAAGACATAGTTCGGAAACCGATGCATATAAAGTGAATGCCAAGACGCCGAACGCACAATGGTTAAGGCGATTTGTGTTTGAAATCGAGCCCCCGGTCTATTAGCCGGTGAGCTTGGGTCATACCGAACAGGTTCACGAGAAGAGGGAGGGAAAAAGTATATGGTGAAAACAGGACAAACAAGGTGTACGTGCGCCAAGCAATTTTGTGTTTCCTCAACAACTCTTATAACTCGGATTGCCAAAGCAGTTGTTTACAAGTATGTGACAAGAACAAAAGTCCTACTGGAGCTGTTGTACCGGGGGTCTTCGATTGGTGACCAGCCGCCTCCGATATGCCCTATTGCTAGTTGACTCCTGCTTTCGATGTACATTGATGGGTGTTGATGCGGGCGGATTTTGCGAACAAAATCTTGAAAGTCCGTTGTGTTTAAAGGTGAGATTTACGCCATGGACAGACTCTTTTAGGAGCGCCTGCAGTTTGTTCGAAGATGTGTTGATGGTAACAGTTCGGAACAACCGAACGCCTATCATAAGTTCCCCACCGCTACCCATGGAATCTTAAGTGCAAAGTTGTGCATCCTCGGCACATACTTTGCTGGTCCTAAGGTTGTGCGGTGGGGGCGAGTCCCTATTGAGGGGAGGAAGGAGGGTCAGGGTGCTCAGCCTGAATCCGAACTCGCTTCCCGGCCTTTCGTGCCTTTACGGCCAATGTCGAAGCTTGCCGGTCCTCTTTGTAGCTGAATTCGGCTGCGAGTGCCAGTGCATGTTCCTCCGTTCTAAGGGACCGCTCTGTATTGCCGTTAAAATTGATGACCCCCTTGGGGACTGACATCTTGAGCTTGAGGTATGCGTAATGCGGGACTGCGTTGAACCGAGCAAACGCCGTCCGGCCGAGCAGCGCGTGATAGCCGCTGCGAAAGGGCATAATGTCGAAGACCAAGTCTTCACTGCGGAAGTTATCAGGCGAGCCGAACACAACCTCCAGGGTTGCAAAGCCTGTACATCGGGTCTCAACACCTGGGATCACTCCCTTGAAGGTAGTGATGCTGGGTTTGATCCTTGATGGATCTATACCCATCTTCTTCACCATGTCTGAGTAAATCAGATTGAGTCTACTTCCTCCGTCCATTAGGACTTTGGTGAGGTGACACCCATCTATAATGGGATCTAGGACGAGGGCAGCCGAGCCCCCATGACGACTGGTCGGATGGTCGCTTCTGTCAAAGGTGATTGGATATGTTGACCATGGGTTATACTTCGGAGCTACGGGCTCCACAGCATAGACCTCCCGGAGGGCCCGCTTCCTCTCTTTCTTATGTATGTGGCTGTCGTATATCATATTCACCGATTTGACTTCGGGAGGGAATTTCCTCTGACCGCCACCTATTGGACCCCGAGGCTCTTCTTCGTCCTTGCTGCACGAGCTCTTGCCCTGGTCTTCGGGCCGTATTTTGTCGGCCTATTTAAACACCCAACAGTTGCGGTGTGTGTGCTTGGCTAGCTTCTCTGGAGTTCCATGGATTTGGCAAGTCCTGTCCATGATCTTCTCCAGCTGAGTGGGTCCGTCACGATTGCCTTTAGGGGGCTTCTTCCGCTTCCCGGGTCGGGAGTTGCGGAATCCGGTGTTGACCGCCGTGTCATCGGTGTTGTTACTATTGTGTCGGCGCTTGTTCGTATTGTGCTTTGGCTTTGAGTTGCCATCCTGGGCTTCAGGTGCCACAGGATCTTCCGAATTGTGGCTCCGTCTTGCCAACCAGTTATCTTCGCCCGTGCAAAAGCGGGTCACGAGGGAGGTAAGGGCGGACATAGTCCGAGGTTTGTCTTGGCCTAGCTGGCAGGCCAGCCATTCATCCCGAATATTGTCCCAGAAAGAGGTGATAGCCTCGGCATCCGGACAGTCGACAATTTGGTTCTTCTTAGTTAAGAACCAATTCCAAAATTGTCAGGCAAACTCGCCGGGCTTCTGGACGACGTTGTTGAGGTCGAAGAGTCCGGCGGGCGAACAAAGGTCCCCTGGAAGTTAGAGCGAAACGCATCTTCCAAGTCTTCCCAGTATCCTATGGAGTTTTCGGGGAGGTTGTTTAACCAGTGTCGAGCTGGCCCCTTAAGCTTAAGAGGTAGGTATTTGATGGCATGAAGATCATCTGTGCGTGCCATATGGATATGGAGAAGGAAATCCTCGATTTAGACGCTTGGGTCAGTGGTCCCGTCATACTGTTCTATATTGACGGGTTTAAACCCTTTGGGGAACTGATGTCGCATTACCTCATCCGTGAAGCACAGTGGGTGAGCGGCGCCACTAACCCGAGCTATGTCACGCCTGTAGTCGGTGTCTGTATGGAGCCGGCTGTGCTTCCGGGCTCTGTGGTTTTGGTCGAACCATGGTCTATACTCTCCCCATATATCCGGTGAGTAATCCCTGGATCCATAGATGAATCTAGTGCGTCCTGCTAAGTCATCGCGCAGGTCGAACCTGTCATTGGTTTCGAATGGCTCCTTACCTTATCTTCGAGGCATCGCCGGTATATAACCAGTGCCTTTAGCCGCTCTATCGCGCCCACGAGGAGGGAGGTCCGGCTTGTCATATGTGGTACGATGTGGAGACGGAGTGTCAGTGAGCACATCGTCGAATTGTGGCAACAGCTGCCTCTGAGGGTAGCTTTTGGGCTGGTTTGACAAACCAGTGACATATGCTTCTTCGGCTGAGAGGACTTTCGTCCATCGATCAGTAAGGTCGGCCTGTTCGGCTTTGAGTTGTCGCTCTTTGGCCTTCAGGCTGCGAGCCGTTGCTATGAGCCACTGCTTGATTTCTTCCTAATCCTCGAGGTTATCAGGGATGTACAAGTCATCGGCTTCTGGTAAGTCTTCCTCCTCGACGGGGGGAAGGTAATCGTCGCCTTCGGGGTCCTTGACGGTGTCGGGGTTGTTTTGGTCCGCAGGTTCGTCCAGACCCTCGAACGGGTGCTCGGGCTCATCGGGATGATCATGATCGGCAGGGGCGTTATCATCCATGCTGCTGATAATAGTTCATCTTCCCATTTTGCTTTTGGACCGCTTATGCAATTTCCGGTGCCTTGATAGCGCGTCACCCGATTTGTCACCGTCGTTGTGAGGCGTGTTGTCGCCGTTGGTGGCACGAGTATCCACCATGTAAAAGTCATACGTGGAAGTGGCGGTTCAACTCCCGGTGTTAACGGGGGTGGGGGCACGATCCTCTTCGTCCATGTATTCTGACTCCTCGGAGGCATAGTCTAGCACGTCGGTTAAGTCTTCGACGGTGGCTATCAAGCGGGTGGTGGGTGGGTCGAAAAATCCATCCCTGCCCGAACTATAACCGGGCCGGACATAGATCGGGGCTGGATTGTCAGTGATTTTCAACGATGAGAATTGCTCCAAGGCCTCTTCGGCCACTGAGGGGCCGATCGGATCCAGCTGTTCAGAACGCGTGGAGTCGACCCCCATGAAGCCCACCCGTGGGGAGTGTTTGGTAGGAACACAAGTCCGGTCATATGGCTTGATGGCCAAGTCGGGGTTAGAGATTGGACTGCCGCCACGGGTGACCCTATTGGCATGTCCGACGGAGGGGCTCAAGGTTAAGGCCTCAGAGTCCTCAGGGGCTACGGGCAAAGTCGTGAGCTAAATTAGTGACAAATCGCCTCGAGAGTCGACAGAAAACTCTAGGTTTCCAAATCTAACTTCCTAATCGGGGGCGAGGCTCTCAACGCGGTCTGGATGACCGATGGAACCAGCATGTAGCATGATGCTGCCAAAGGCGAAGATCTGCCCGGGGGTGAAAACATCCATGTTGCGGACCTCTTCGTTGATGAAAAGGCGAGGCATCAATCCCATCTTTCTCACGGAGGAACTCTCAATGAAAGCCCCAATGTCGGTGTCAAAACCGGCGGATCTCGGGTAGGGGGTCCCGAACTATGAGACTAGGATCGACGGTAACAGGAGACGAAGGGGACACGAGTTTACCCAGGTTTGGGCCCTCCTATGGAGGTAATACCCTACGTCCTGCTTGATTGTATTGATGGTGTAAGAGGTTACAGAGTTGATCTACCTTGAGATCATATGTCTAACCCTAGATGAGTTGTCTTTTTTCTATACCGTAAAACCCTCCGGCTTATATAGATGCCGAGGAGGCCTAGGGTTTACACATGGTCGGTTACATGCCGAAGAGATAAACATGCCTATTTACTACATCAGACATGGAGCGCAAGCCATGGTCCTCGAAGCTTCCATCCTAGTAACTGGGCCTTCAGGTCATCTGGTGTTCGGCGAGTGGCCCATACAGTCCGGCCCATACACAACAGGTCGGCTATCCAAGGACCCCCTAATACAGGACTCCCTCACCTGGGATTACAAGAGTCCGGGTCGGGTTAAACATAGCAACCGACCTCACCCCTAACCAAACATGCCTTATCTGACAAAGTCTATCACAGTGGCTTAAGTCTGTCGGGTTACATCCAACCTTCTGCCTCTAGGCCCTCCGGCCCACTGGTTATGCCTCCTCCTAGAATTATCATAAGCCGCCAACCGCATGACCCAGCCCCACCTAGGCGGGTCTCACCCTGATTGTATATCCCCAACACTAAGGCTGGTGCCCATCCCCGTGTACTCAAGTTTTCTTCCTAGGTGATGGTGGTGATGAAGTGGTAGGATTATTTCCCATGATAGCTAGCATGGTATCCTTTTGGCTCCGCATCTCCTGAAGTAGCTACTGGATCATTGTAGTGTTTCTTTGCACTTCTACCATAAGGTGTTTCTTATCCAGCCACCAAGAGTTCTTTCCTGCATCACTTTCACTTGGACGAGAGATGTCCCAACTCGACGGTGTATGTGCGCGGGAAGTATTCTCAACCCCATAATTATCATTTAGATTATGAAAGTGATTCTCATGTAACCTGTTGGGAGGCCTCCTTAGATTTGATTCACCTTGTAGACCTTGAAATGGTCGACTTCTTCTTCTAATAGGTGGGCAAGGATTTGGAGATGTAGAGATGCCAGCCAGTGTCCGTCGCTCCGAAGGAGGGGGTTGCACCTCCATGGAATTAAAAGATCCTTCTCCTGAGATGACTTCCTCGGTCCCTTATCTTTCGAGCTCCATATGCAGCAACCAGGCATCTTCCCCAACATTGTTGGAGGAGGACGACGGCAAAGCTTCAGGACCTCGATACTTACATAGAAAAACAGCCCAAAACATGAACAGAAGAGAAACTTGCGAGGTGTTGGTCAAATCATACGGGATTATATATATAATGATTTTTTTGTGGCAGAACATGTTTTCTGGAAGAAAATGAACTCGAGAGGGCACACGAGGGGCCCACAAGGCAACCCGACGTGCCTAGGGGGTAGGACGCGCCTTGTTGCCTTGTGACCTCCTCGTGGACCCACTTGGTTGGTTTTTGTATTTTTTTCTAATATTCCAAAACGGACAGAAATAAGAAAATCAAATTTTTGGAGTCAGATTACTTACGGTATCACATACCTACTCCTTTTCAGGATTCTGGAGTGTTCCGGTAGGTCTCTTCTACGTGTTCTTCCAGTGTCATCACTTGAATAATATTAGTTTCAACATTGATGGTCATAAATGAGATGTAATTTTTAATTGTATGTTTGTTTACCACTCTCAGATTAGTGCCTTTGGCATTATTAATCTTAATAGCTCCAGAGTGATAAACTTCTTCGACAATGTATGGTCCTTCCCATTTAGAGAGAAGCTTTCCCACAAAGAATCTGAAATGAGAGTTGTACAAAATAACTTGATCTCGTACTTTGAATTCCCGTTTTTGGATTCTTTTGTCATGCCATCTTTTAACTTTTCCTAAAAAAACTTGCATTTTCATAAGATTGTGTCCTCCATTCATCTAAAGAGCTAATATCAGATAACCTCTTTTCACCGGCAAGTTTGAAATCATAATTAAGTTCTTGAATTGTCCAATAAGCTTCTTATATTTACTAATTGGAGGCACCAAACGAGTCTCCACGAAAATCCACATCATTAAAATATCTTAATGTTTCTTGATTGTTTGATCTATGTAATTGATCTATCTTAACCCTCCGATTTACGGTACCTGCGTGGCAAAAAAATATCCAATGTAGACATAAACGTGACTACACCTATACATAATTAACGTCTGAAAAAATAACCAAAATACAGGCTAAAAAAGAATATTATCCTAAATAAACAACCTCATAGCTAGGAGCCGAGACATGAAAAGAGAAACAAACAACGTGAAAATTGTCCATATCTCACAAGGAACATGACCATCATCACCACGTTTCCTTATAAAAAAAGGCCATCACCACGTTCATCTCCTTTCATGTATAGATTCAATGTGACGCACCCCTGCCATGCATGTTTCCACAACCTCAACGCATGGTAGCTCCTCCTGTTTTCTTCCAATAAATCCACGATCCAAGTCTCATCCAAGAAAACTGGTGGCAGTTGATGCTGCAGCTGCACAAAGTCGCCAACGGCCGGGGTTCCATGTGAGCAGTTCGACCATGTCGCAGGTGATCTCTCTTCTACTCTGTTGGAACCTCGGCAAACAAGCCCTAGCGCTACTATTTGTCCTCTATGTCTCCATGACATATTTCAATTCCATCTTCGACTTAAGACTTTAATTCATAAGTGTCCATCAAGAACATGACTCAATCCATCTATCCCCTCCCGTCCAACCTTAAATTTGCAATTGAAGATGGCTGATGCATGGTATGAGGATGTCCATGAATAGTTGAGGCTGTCGAGAGGGGAGGAATTAGAATTACGTTGGAGTACCGGTGGCGGACACAAGTAACACTCTAAATCCAAGTCAAGTGGATCTCCCGGCAATCCCGCCCCACTCTGCGGGGAAATATCCAGCTTACTAAGTACCTCCTCTGTTCTCCAGTTTGTTGAATTCATCCAAGAATCCCTAATAAGATGGCCTGATCTATGATGTCCCATTACAGAAAATCAATCTTTTCTATGTCTATCTTGCAACACTTCTTTTATAAGATTATACGTTGGGCGGAGGGGAGGAGAACCAGCAGGGATGGTCAGTACAGGTTGTGTTCCATTAATAGCACGAGCATGAGATAACCCAACTCCTCGATCAATGTTGTTGTCAAGACCCTGCAGTTTTTGCTTCGCTATCAAATACAATCAAGGTTGTCTTTGTCTATTAAATTTCTTTGGTTGTCTTTGTTCTACTGGATGTTTCCTCACCTGACTCACTAAGGGAAACAAGTTACATGGCGTGATGCAAAGCAATAGATCAGGTAGGCAGCATAAAAATATTAAATAATTATATTTGTTCTTTGTTTGATGTTTTACTGGTCTGCACACATGCTTTTGTGATAGTTCTCACTAGATTATAGGAATGAGATTCATGCAGATAGGCAGAAATATGTTTGTGATCAGTGAAAGACAACGAAAACATTAACTGAAATCTTTATGTGTGGATCCTATGAATTACTTGATTGGAAGTCCAACGAACAATCTCATCTTATTAATAACTAAGTTTGGAGACATATGTCATGTTAGTTTCTTTCTCTCCGAAACATTTTCGTTGCTTCTTCTCGGGAACATTGCAACTTTCTTAATTCAGTACGTATAGAAGGCAAGAGCTTCAGAGAGAAATAAACTAATATGATATTTGTCTCCAAACTTAGTTATTAATAAGATGAGATTGTTCGTTGGACTTCCAATCAAGTAATTCATAGGATCCACACATAAAGATTTCACTTAATGTTTTCGTTGTCTTTCACTGATCACAAACATATTTCTACCTATCTGCATGAAGTTCATTCCTATAATCTGGTGAGAACTATCACAAAAGGATGTGTGCAGACCAATAAAACATCAAACAAAGAACAAATATAATTATTTAATATTTTCATGCTGCCTACCTGATCTATTGCTCTGCATCACGGCATGTAACTTGTTTCCCTTAGTGAGTCAGGTGAGGAAACATCCAGTAGAACAAACACAACCAAAGCAATTTAATAGACAAAGCCAACCTTGATTGTATTTGATAGCGAAGCAAAATCTGTAGGGTCTTTATAGCAGGATTGATCGAGGAGTTGGGTTATCTCATGCTCGTGCTATCAATGGAACACAACCTGTACTGACCATCCCTGCTGGTTCTCCTCCCCTCCCTCCAACGTATAATCTTGTAAAGAGAAGTGTTGCAAGATAGACATAGAAAAGAATGATTTTCTGTGATGACACATCATAGATCAGGCCATCTTATTAGGGATTCTTGGATGAATTCAACAAACTGGAGAACAGAGGAGGGACTTAGGAAGCTGGATATTCCCCCACAGAGTGGGGCGGAATTGCCGGGAGATCCACTTGACTTGGATTTGCAGTGTTACTTGTATCCGCCACCAGTACTCCAACGTAATTCTAATTCCTTCCCTCTCGGCAGCCTCAACTATTCATGGACATCCTCATACCATGCATCAGCCATCTTCAATTACAAATTTAAGGTTGGACGGAAGGGGATAGATGGATTGAGTCATGTTCTTGATGGACACTTTATGAATTCAAGGTTTAAGTCAAAGATGGCATTAAAATATGTCATGAAGACATAGAGGACGAATAGTAGCGCTAGGGCTTGTTTGTGGGGGTCCAACAGAGCAGAAGAGAGATCACCTGCGACACGGTCGAACTGCTCACATGGAACCCCGGCCGCTGGCGACTTTGTGCGGCTGCAGCATCAACTGCCACCAGTTTTCTTGAATGAGACTTGGATCGTGGATTTACTAGAAGAAAACAGGAGGAGCTACCATGTGTTGAGGTTGTGGAAACAGGCATGGCAGGGGCGCATCACATTGAATCTATACATGAAAGGAGATGAACGTGGTGATGGCCCTTTTTTATTAGGAAACGTCGTGATGATGGTCATGTTCCTTGTGAGATATGGACTCTTCTCACGTTGTTTGTTTCCCTTTTCATCTCTCAGCTCCTAGCTATGAGGTTGTTTATTTAGGGGAATACTGATTTTGTAGCCTGTATTTTGATTATTTTTTCAGATGTTAATTATGTGTAGGTGTAGTCACGTTTATGTCTAGATTGGATATTTTTTCGCCAAAAAGGTAACGTAAATCGGATGGTTAAGATAGATCAAACACGTTGTGAAGAAATGGCTAGAGCTATCAAATATGTTGGTTGCTTCAGTTGCTTCATTTGTTTATACCGTTCGATTGTTAAATTTACGAACAGGTTAAAAGGAAAACTTGCGTAACTCAGATGGTGCCGTCCTAAATAAAACGGATCTTACACGTCCAAGTCAAACTTTAGTGGAAACAAAATAAAGAAAACCTCACGTACAAAATAAAAGGAAAGCCTCACGTCCAAGTCTCTTTTCCTTTAGAAGGACACGTTCAAGTCTAACACTACTATATCTCAGAAAAGAAGTCTAACGTTAGTAAGAAAAAATTACAAGGAAAACCTCACGTACATAACAAAAGAGGAAATCTTCACATAAAAAAATAAAAATTCCAACGGCCCCACAAATCAAGAAAGAAAGCCTTGACAAAAATAAGGAAAGCCTCATGTACAGAATAAAAGGACAGTCACACGTCCAATTGTTTTTTCCTTCAGGAGGACACGTTCAAGTTTAACTTTAGTAATTAAGAAAGAAAAAATTGGAGGCGCCTTTTGATGACCTCTCATTAATCCACATCATCAAAATTAAGTACATCGTTAGATTGTAAAATTTACGAACAAGACGAAAGGAAAACTTACGTAACTCAGATGGTGTCATCCTAAATAAAACAGATCTTACACGTCCAAGTCAAACTTCAGTGGAAACAAAATAAAGAAAACCTCACGTACAGAATAAAAGGAAAGCCTCGCGTCCAAGTCTCTTTTCCTTCAGGAGGACACGTTCATGTCTAACATTAGTATATCTCAGAAAAGAAGTTTAATGTTAGTAAGAAAAAAATTACAAGAAAAGCCTCACGTACAAAACAAAAGAGGAAATCTTCACATAAAAAAAATGCCAACTGCCCCACAAATCAAGAAATAAAGCCTTGACAAAAATAAAGAAAGCCTCACGTACAGAATAAAAGGGCAGTCACACGTCTAATTCTTTTTTCCTTCAGGAGGACACGTTCAAGTTTAACTTTAGTAATTAAGAAAGAAAAAACAAGGAAAGCCTCACGTACCACGTATAAAAGAAAAGAGGAGAACCTCATGTAAAAAAAGGTAATTGTCCAGCGGCCCCACAAATTAAGAAAGAGAGCCTCCGCTAAAAACTTGGCGTCTCATTATTCCACCTCATCGAAATTGCTTAATTTGTTAGATTGTAAATTTAAGATGAGTATAGAAGGAACACTTGCGTAGAGCAGATGGTCACGTACATCCGGTAAAAACTACGCATCTCATATGTCCAAGACCAATTTTAATGAAACAAAAAATGTCTTGCGTAAAGAGAAAAAATAAGGAAATCCTCATGTAAGAAAAAAACTCCAACCGTTCCCACAAATTAAGAAGGAAGGCCCGAGTTAAAAATTCCAATAATAAAAGGTCAAAAAATTCCACTATTTGGCTGATTGCCCTTGAAAGAAAAATAAGCCTCCATCAATCAAATATTATTCCAATTAAAATCTCCATGGACTCCTCTACTTCTATCCCGATCTCCTACCTATTGTCGGAAGCGCGTCAAGCTGGTCGAGACTGGCGGGTAGATGACACCGGCTACGTGTTGTAAGGAAAGACTCATCAAGTCAAGATTCAAGACTAACTGATACGATCTATGGGATGAATAATCTAAGAAGTCAGATTAGAAGTAAGTTAGATGTTATTTCGTTACTTTATTTTGAAGAATAAAATTATATCTGAGTAATCAGACGATCAGACTATAGTGTTGATTTCTTGGGCACTTAAATTATGAATTGCCTTTTATTGACAGAGTTTTGTTTGTCTCCCAATATAGGGGTATTAACAAGAGTGTTCGTTATTTTAGAATAATAATTTGCAACAACACATATGTAATTTATTCTCCATGTGGCTGTAGGTTCTAAAGGATATGGGAATTTTAGTTATGCCTTCACCCAATACAAAAGTTGCATATATTCTTCCATTATCAGAACTGATATATAAAACATCGATAAACAAATCCAATGACTTAGAACATCAAATAAAGAAAAAGGAAGCAATACTCATGTGTACAACTTCTGATATATACTCTGTAGTAGTAGTATTTTATGGGTGTTCTACATGACAACAAATGTATGAGACAAAAATATAAATATTAATTTTTCACATTATATTGGAAGAAAATGATGTCTCTATGATTGAAGAAAATTCAGATCATCCCCATAAGTATTTTTTCAAATTTAAAGCAAGTCAGATTTTACTGCTTTGGTTACTACTAATAAACGAGCTGAACAAGGGAGCATGTAGTTCTGCAGGGGATGGCCGGTCATCCTTGCTAATGAATTGCCAGGATCGGATGTGGATGAACGCTTCTTGCATGACAAATATAAGTAACATTGAATAGAGCAGGTCGATGTGCTACTCCTATACTTTCTCAGGTACTGGCTGCATCTGAAGTCCCCAAGTGCAAGGTAGGGCTGTCGTGCAAGTGTTTGGTGAGGCAATAATGATATCCATGCCATACACAACGTTGGTCGCTCGAAGATTAATACACAACGTAAGAGGCACTTATAGGTGCACGGGTTGAGTTACCAGTAGGACAATGTGCATGCATTTGTTCTCGATGACCAAAACATGCAAGGAAATGATTGTCCTCTCATTTTGATATGATAATATGCCTTTGCAGGAATAAAGATAAAACATATTCAATAAATTCGTGGCTAATAAAAAATTATTTCATGAAGAAGCATAAATAAACATAAGATGTTTGGAGGATTGCTTACTATCTTTGCAGAGATTCCCACATATTTGGTAAATTGTTTATTTTCATTGCAACTCACAATCGGTTACAAGCAAACATAGATTCCCATAAATTTATATTTCTAAATTTTAGATAGTTCGAACAAAATATACATAAAACAAACTTTAAATTTGCAACTATCTTGACCACCAATACCGCATTCATATTCATCTCAAATAAATACCGTATGAAATTTATGAGAGATGGGACGACCAAGAAAGGAAAATTCACGCAAACAAGCTAATCGCAACTTGATCAACCAATTGTAATACTCTTTTCCCGAGATAATTTAACAAAATTACATGTTTGAAACATTATTATCATTACCCTGAAATTCAAATTCTTCAGTTTCATAATCATAAATACTAAATATTCCCTAGCCCGTGCGGGTGCACGGGTTGATGAGTAGTTATGTTCTAATTCAAGAGGTAAATGACATGCTTTTCCATAGATCATTTTGTATGGACGCATATCCATATAATTTTTATAAGCAGGTCTATAAGCTCATAATGCGTCATCAAGTTTTTTTTAGATCAATTCTTTCTAGATCTATTGACAGCCTTTTGGAAGATCAATTTTATTTCTTTGTTGCTCAATTTAACTTGACCACTAGACTGAGAATGATAAGGTGATGCAATTCTATGTTAACATCATATTTAGCAAGAAATTTACGAAAAGCACCATGAATAAACTATGAGCCACTATGAGACATTAAATATCTAGGGACTCCAAACCTCTGAAAGATAACATCTTTAAGCATTTTACTACAAGTATTATGATCATCACTACTAGCTGAAATAGCTTCTACCGACTTAGTAATGTAATCAACAACAACTAAAATATGAGTGTACCCATTAGAGGAAGGAAAATGCCCCATGTAATCAAAGCCCCAAACAACAAATGTTTCGATAACAAGAGAATAATTCGTAGGCATTTCCCGACGTCTACCAATATTACCAGTTCTTTGACATTCATCACAAGAAAGGGCAAACTTACGTGCATCCTTGAAGTGAGTACGCCAATAAAAACCAGGTTGTAATACCTTATGTGCATTTATGTCTCCGGCGTGGTGCCCTTTGTATCCCTCGGAATGACACTTTCATAGGATTTGTTCACCTTCATGCTCAGGTACACAACGTCTAACAACACCATCTACTCCTTCTTTATATAGATGTGGTTCATCCCAAAAGTAATGTTTAAAATCAAAGAAGAACTTTTTCTTTTGTTGGTACATGAAATTAGGTGGCATATATTTATCAACAATGTAATTAGCATAGTCTACATACCAATGAGTATTACGAGAAGCATTTATAATGTCTAATTGATCATCAGGAAAACTATCATCAATAGGAAGTGGGTCATCAAGAACACTTTCCATCCTAGACAAATCATCTGCTACAGGATTCTCAGCTCCCTTTCGATCAATAATATGAAAGACAAATTCGTTAAGCAAAAGAACCCACCTAATTAGTCTAGGTTTAGCATCTTTCTTTTCTGTAAGGTATTTAATAGAAGCATGACCGGTGTGGATAGTAACTTTGGAACCAATAATATAATGTCTAAACTTATCACATGCAAACACAACTGCTAAAAATTCTTTCTGAGTAGTAGCATAATTCTTTTGAGAGATGTCTAGAGTTTTACTAACATAATGAATAACATTCAATTTCTTGTCAACTCTTTGTCATAGAACATCACCAACATCGTAATCACTAGCATCAGACATAATTTCAAATGATAAGTTCCAATGAGGTTGTTCG
This sequence comes from Hordeum marinum, assembly GCA_022496015.1. Lineage (NCBI taxonomy): Eukaryota > Viridiplantae > Streptophyta > Magnoliopsida > Poales > Poaceae > Hordeum > Hordeum marinum. The sequence goes on from CM039673.1 coordinate 374,777,300, forward strand.
ACAATAGGTGCAGAAATTATGGCTTTCTTAAGTATTCAAAGGCATATACTCAATCATCATAAAAAACAAATGGAACATCTTTTTGAAGAAGATTAGTTAGTGGCCCAGAAATCTTTGAGAAATCTTGAATGAATATTCTATAGAAACCAGCATGACCAAGAAAACTTCTTATACCTTTAACATCTTCAGGACATGGCATTTTCTCAATTGCATCAGCTTTAGCTTTATCTACCTCAATACCTCGTTCGGAAATTTTATGCCCAAGTACTATACCTTCATTCACCATAAAGTGACACTTCTTCCAATTCAAGACAAGACTGGTTTCTTCACATCTTTGCAAAACTCGATCAAGGTTACTCAAGCAATCATCAAAAGAAGTCCCGTAAACGGAAAAATTATCCATGAATACCTCAACAATCTTTTCACAAAAATCAGATAATATAGCAGTTATACATCTTTGAAAGGTAGCATGTGCATTACATAAACCAAAAGGCATATGTCTATAAGCATATGTTCCAAAAGGGCAACTAAAAGTAGTTTTCTCTTGATCTTATTTTGACACACGTATTTGAGAGAAACCATAATATCCATCAACAAAACAAAAATATGTATGCTTAGATAAAAAAATTAACATTTGATCAATAAAAGGCAAGGGGTAATGATCTTTTCTAGTAGCTTTGTTTAATTTCCTGAAATCAATTACCATCCAATAACCAGTTACAATTCTATAAGTGAATCTAGTGCCACCCTTGTTGGTTTTGGAGTATTTAAGAGAAACATGGTTGAGGGACTAATGTGTTTGTGAGAGTTCACAGGATAACACAGATAGAAGTTCATGGAGTTTCGGTTTAGCCGCCAAACACGACCCCCCAAAAATGTCCAAAGACATTGATGACGGTTGAAGCCATTGGTGGTATGGGAAGACATTCGCTTGAAGACAATGAAACACGAAGACGAAGTCTTTCGGTGGTTTTGTTTGTTCTTTCCTTAGTCATAGGAACCACCGTACTGTTAAGTGTGGTCAATATGATCGAAGTCAGATGTTGACGTGATGCTCAACCCGTACGTATGTCTCCGAGTGAAGACATTGAGAGGAAATCTCTTCCATAGTTGGTTGAGTCTACTTTACTTGTAGCCCAAGTAAAGTTGTCGTGTGTGTTTGAAATCCGACCGTTGTGACACGAGTTAGTTGGCCATTGACACAGGGTCATTTTGGTCATATCAGGTTAGGTTGCCTTCTGGCTATAAATAGCCCACCCCCTCCACCATAAACAGGTGGTTTCCTAGAGAGAGATACGGCTGTTGTCGTTTTGGAGCAACACACCTCGAAGACATTAAGAGAGAACTATCCTGCGAGGATACACCTAAACACCTAGAGCTAGTGTGTTTGAGCATCACCGAAGTCATTCTGTTCTGAGAGAACTGAAAACTTATTACACTTGAAGACTGTGATCTTCAAGACATTTGGGCGTCTGGGTCTAGAGCATCCAAGAGTCATTGTTGACTGCCGGGTGACCAAGTTTGTACGGGTTTCAGAAGTCTCTACTAAATACTTACCTGAGTGATTGGGCATTATCTAAGTGACTTCATCTCAAGGGGAATAAGGTGAAGACGAGGTCTTGTGAGTTCAATCTCAGCCTCCCTAACCAGACGTACAGCTGTCATAGCAACTGGAACTGGTCCAAAAAATCGTGTGTCTTCGTCAAGCACCAGGTTCTATCCTTCACTCTCTTGCATTCGTATTTTGAATCGTGAAGCCATTGCTTGATCATAATTTGAAGACTTATCCTAAAGACATTCATATCTGTTGTTTACCTTCATACTCTCTAAGTTTGTCTTCGACTCATCTTAGTATGCACGATGATAATGTTCAACTCAGATTTTATAGGCTCACAGACATCTCAAATGAGCTGAATGCCCTCGGCACCACTGGTATTACCAAACATGAAGTTGTGAAGAAGTTATTGAGGTCTCTTGACAGTTCCTCTGCACTCTCGCTCTTATGATCCAAAAACGCCCTGAATTCAATGATTTGGACCCTGTAGACATCCTTGAGAAGCTAAACACTCATGAGTTCCAACAAGCAGAGAAAAGAGAAATATATGGTTCCATTTATGGTCGCTCTCATGCCCTGAAGGCAAAGGCTGTTTGCTCATCTGAAGAAGAAGACAGTGAAGGCAGTTCTGATGGAGCTGAAGACTTTGGCAAAGAACTCGCTCTGCTGGTGAGGAAGTTCCTGAAATTTTCTACGTCCAAACGCTTTGCAAAATCTTCAAGGCATGACTCAAAGAAGACCGAAGAAATGTCTTCGTGCGACAACAAGAAGCAAACCTATCACAAGTGCAAGAAAGCTGGTCACTTCATTGTTGATTGTCCTCGATGGGAGAAGGAATACAAGAAGAAGAGCAAAGACTATGATTCTGATCTCAACAACAACCAGAAGAAGTTTCACAAGTCTTCATCACACAAGAAAAGTTCATCCGGCAAGGATCGCGCTTTCATTGGCTAGGAGATGGATTCTGAAGCTGAATCTGAGTTTGAAGTTGAAGAAGAATCTAAGGAGGAGTCTGATTCTGAAGTTGCTGGTTTGGCTATGGCTTCGGCATTCGTTGGTTCATCTGTCTTTGACCCAGAATACAATGGCTTCCTCAACAATATTGTAGCCAGTAACAACGGTGATGCTCCACCCTACTGCTTCATGGCAAAGGGCTCCAAGGTACCCTCAAAGTCTTCACATCATGACTCTGATAGTGAAGATGAATCTGAAGATAACTTGAAACCAAGATATCGTAAACTTGTCAAAATTTCCACTAAGCAACAAAGTGCTATGGAGAAAATGCAGAAATCATTATAGAAAAGCGATGACCTGTTGCACGACGAGATGAGTCTGAACGAAACTATGGCTGAAGATATGCAAAGTCTTCGTTCAAGGTTTGAGGATCTCCAAAGTCATCATGATGCCCTCTCAACTAAAAATGAGAAGCTTTCTCTTGAATATCTTCAAAGAAAGATTGAACTAGAGAAGTTGATGGAAGCTCATGATGACCTATGGAAGGAAAATGACTCTCTCCTAGCCGAACAGATCAGTACCGCTCGGGATGAATTCAATGCTCCATGCTTAAAATGTCTTGCTCGCAAAGCTAATGATCCAGTTTCCGAATGTCCAAATGCTTCTAGGAATGCTTTATCTTCAATTTTATCTGTGGCACCTAACGCTGCATCTGAGGAAGCCACTGCTAACACTGATGACAATGACAAGTTGAAGACATTGCTTGAAACTAGCATGTACAAGAGCTTGAAGGGACATCAGATTCTTTATGATGTCCTGAAGAAGACTATCCTGAACAAAAACTCTAGGAAAGAGGGTGTGGGTTTTGAAAGGAACATCAATGTTGATGGATCTTACTGGACACCTGAGTAGTACCCCAAAAACACATGGGTTTCTACAAAAGGTCCTTTGGTTGATCCTTCCACATTATCTGGCTTTAACTGTGTGAATCCTATCATTATTGATGAATCTTTCGGTTCCAACTATAAACTGTTCAAATGCCAAAATGGTCAAGTGTTTTGTAGGTTCATTGGCACTAAGGGTCTTTTTGGATCGATGCCACCGTCTGCCAATCCAAAATGTTGGCGTTGGCCAGAACGCTGGCAGCAGTTTGGATTGCCTCCAACAAATTGGCTCACCCGAAGGCCAGCTAGCTTTCCCGTGCAATTCATAACCAATTCATTGGCGAGGTGTAGGCGGCTGATTTGTCCGTCAAATAATTGGCGTGCCATTCGTTAGCAAGGCGAGCACGGGCAAGATCCAAACAGCCACTAACTGCAGGAATGGTTCACCCATGAAGAAGATCTGGGTTCCCAAAAGTCTTGTTGAGAAGCTTGGTGTGAATGTCTTGACAACATCTCTCATGAAGAAGACAAACCCCAGATCAATGTCTTCGAGGAGACAAAGGTCTTCACATAGTCGCACTAACCACTCTGTTTTGCAGGGAAGGGCTCAAATGACTCATGATTATGTGCACCATGGCATGAACCGCTATGTTCATCCAACCAAGAATTTCTCTGCTTATTCATTTGAGTATACTAATTCTCCCGTGAAACGTGCTATTAGGGCAACATTGCCTAAATTCTATGATGCTGCTTTATGTCTCATTGCTTCGAAGCCACCCCTTCGGATGTGGGTGGTTAAGAAGAACTAACCTCTTTATGTAGCATCGGGTCTCCAGATGAGATGAAGCTTAACTCGAAGATTATCTCTAGATACCCAAAAACTTTCTTGTCTAGATGCAGGATAACTAATGCAAATGGATTTTTCCATTCATATTGTCCAGATGACTTACCACTGTCTACTGCTATATCTTCATCTTAGCATGATAGTCTTGTAGGCTTTGGTGAACACTACTAATTCTCAAATGCAGGAAGATAAATCTAGTACAACTGAATGGATCATGGACAGTGGATGCACCGGACACATGACTGGTGATCGAAGCCTATTGATGGATTCAACTCTTCGACCTCCAACTAAGGATCACATTGTCTTTGCCGATAAAAGCAGCAGCCAAGTCTTGGGACTAGCTAGAGTTACTATCACAAGGGATCGACACATGGACAATGCCATGCTTGTCGAATCCCTTGGTTACAACTTGATATACATTTCTATGATGTGTGACCTAGACATGCTTGTTATCATTGGCAAATTTCAATGTGTGGTACTAATGGCCTCTGACAAAACCAAAGTCTTCGAAGGTTTTCGAAGAGTTTATCTATACATGGTAGACTTCTCTGTAGGTCCACAGGTTGCCACATGTATTCTAGCAAAGGCTTCAAAATTTTGGCTATGGCATCGAAGCCTAGGACATGCCGGCATGAGGAACTCGCATACTCTCGCCAAGAAGGGCCTCGTCATTGGCATCGAAGGTGTCAAGTTCAACAAAGATCATATATGTGGTGCCTATGAAGCCGGGAAGATGACTAGGGCCAAGCACCCCTCGAAGACAATCATGACTACAACACGACCCTTCGAGCTGCTCCACATGGACTTATTTGGCCCGACTCATTACTCCACTTTCTCTACCACTGTGAATCTTTATGGCTTCGTGATTGTTGATGATTACTCTAGATACACCTGGGTGCACATCTTACTCTATAAGACTGAAGTGCAGGATGTCTTCAGGCAATTTGCTAACAGGTACATGACCAACTATGACGTCAAGTTCAAGCACATAAGGAGCGAAAGCGGCACTGAGTTCAAGAACACGGGTCTTGACACTTTGGGAGTCACCCATGAGTTATTTGCTTCTTACACACCACAGCAGAATGGTGTCATCGGCGCAAGAACACGACTCTCATAGAGATGGCTTGCACCATGCTTGATGAATACAAGACACCCTGAAGATATTGGCCTGAAGCCATTAACACTCCCTGCCACAACATCAACAGAGTTTATCTTCACAAGTTCTTCAAGAAAACATCTTATGAGCTTCTGACCATGATTGAAGAAGTCATCATGCATCCAGTATCTCATCATGAAGACAGTGATGCACCCGAAGACAATGTTGCTGACGAAGACAATGCTCAGCAGAACACTCAAAGTCTTCGACCTGCTCATCCTCACGTGGCAAATGAAGTGCAGATTGAGAAGATGCGCAGTAGCATCAATGAACCAGGTCCACTCACTTGCTCAAGAGATAACCAATTGGCTAACTTTTGTGGGCATTTTGCTTTTGTATCTATCACAGAACCAACCGAAGTTGATGAAGCCTTCAAGGAACCTGAGTGGATTCATGCCATGCAAGAAGAACTACATCAATTCAAGATCAATAACGTATGGGAACTTGTAAAGCCCTGATCCACGCAAGCATAATGTCAGCGGAACAAAGTGGATCTACCGCAACAAGAAAGATGCCTCTGGCCAAGTGGTCAAGAACAAGAATAGACTTGTAGCACAAGGCTACACTCAGGTTGAGGGTATCGATTTCGATGAAACCTTTGCACATGTTGCTATACTCGAAGTCATATGTATACTGCTTGCATATGCCAATCACTATGATATATGTCTATACCAAATTGATGTCAAAAGTGCATTCCTTAATGGTAAGATTGAGGAAGAAGTATATGTTTCTCAACCTCCAGGGTTTGAAGATCCAAAGCATCCAGACATGGTCTACCGGATCAACAAGGCTCTGTATGGCCTCGAGCAAGCACCGAGAGCTTGGTATGACACACTCAAGGAATTTCTCAAGGAGAAAGGCTTCAAACCCAGTTCACTCGATCCTACTCTCTTCACTAAATCATATGATAGTGACTTGTTCATATGCCAAATATACGTTGATGACATTATCTTCGGTTGCACTAACAACAAATATAGTGATGAGTTTAGCTTCATGATGCAACAACAATATCAAATGTCAATGATGGCAAAGATGAAGTTCTTCCTAGAGCTTTAGTTTATACAACAACCAAATGGCATATTCATATCTCAAGAGAAGTATCTTAAGGATTGCCTCAAGAAGTTTGGCATGAATGAAGCCAAAGGCTACAAAATGCCCATGCCTACTAATGGCCACCTCTGCAGTGACGAAAATGGTAAAGATTTTGATCAGAAGGTATATCGCTCCATGATTGGCTCATTGGTGTACTTATGTGCATCTAGGGCAGATATAATGCTTAGAATTTGTATGTGTGCCCTATTTCAAGTGGCACCAAAGGAGTCACATCACCTTACCATGAAGCGAATACTTCGATATTTGGCTCACACCCCGATGCTAGGATTATGGTATCCAAAGGACTCCAAGTTTGATCTCATTGGCTACTCTGAATCAGACTTCGCTGGTGATGGAGTTGATCTCAAGTCTACTTCAGGCACTTGTCACTTTCTGGGTCGGTCACTTGTATGTTGGTCTTTGAAGAACCAGAACGATGTCTCGCTCTCCACTGCCGAAGTCGAATACATTGCCGCTGGCGCCTGCTGCACTGAGCTTCTCTGGATGAAGCAAACTCTCAAGGACTACGGCGTCAACAACAAGAAAGTACCTCTCTTCCGATAATGAGAGTGCTATCAAGATTGCCTACAATCCAATACAACATTTGAAGACAAAGCACATTTAGATATGATGTCATTTCCTCCATGATCATGTGTTGAAGGGCGACATTGTCACCAAGCCTGTGAAGTCAGAAGAGCAATTGGCTGATATCTTCACGAAGCCTTTGGATGAGAAGAGGTTTTGCAGGTTGCGATGTGTGCTAAATATCTTAGAATCCTCAAATGTCCGACATACATCCAAACGCTTATCCATATTGAAGACTTTGATGTGCAACACACAAAGTAACATATGTCTTGAACTCACGAAGACTTACAACCTGAGTGTGAATACATTAACGAAGAATATGACTTCAGAGCGCCACGATAATTGTGTGATGTGTCTGGGTCAAATATTCTCATACGGTGGGTAACGCCACCAACCAAACTTGAAGAAATTGCTTTTATCTTTACTTCTTTACATGTCTTCGAGAAACTGAGTTTATCTTCGAATACAGATCTTATTTTCAAACTGTGCGCGTGTGTTTTGTTGAATATTCCTTGCATATCTATAAGTGAATTGGAGCTTTGTCCTATACAACATTTGTCCTATAGCTATATCTTCGACTTTTCCTAGGCAAATGTGATCGGACCCGACATTCCCATTTGTTCTTACCTCGTCTAACTCTGTTCAACTCCAGTCATATGCACTCTATGTTGACACGTGTTGATTGTCTTCACTGCATCCTTGTCAGTCAAAGAAAAATACAACCAAAATGTTTTAAACTCTCAAATCTTATTTGTTGCCGCGTTTTTAGCAACAACTACCTTGCCGCCTCATCGATTATGGTAGTGGGCTGTCAAACATGTTGCATGTTCGCCATGTGTCCCACTAGAGCCGAAGAGCCCGGGGCATATACATCCAAACTGTTCGGATGTCTCCATTCTTATAAATACAAGTGCCCCAGCTCAATAATTACCTTCTCTTCCTCCGCCAACTTCCACCACTAAACCCTAGCGCCGTCGCTGGAATTTATCCCCGCCGGAGAAAAAGCGCTTCGCTGCCGCGACTCCTCCGTTGACATACTCATGCCGGCCGTGACCATCTTCGTTCGCCGCGGCTGTAGGTGTCTGCCACCATCAAGCTAGGGTCTGGCAGACCAAACTACTCGGCCTCTTCGCCCCGTTGACTAGTTCTTCGTGTTCTTCACCAAGGTAAATAAATCTGAATTTTTACCACGCATTTGATCTTTGCAATTTACCACATGTCTTTGAGATCTGTTTTTCCACTTTCATTCCAATAGATCTCACACTTGAATCTCTATTTGATAAATTCTTTTGCTTGTGTTACAAATATGTGTTCATTTCTCACTTGTGCAAATTCTTGAACTTGCATAAATCTGAAACCACTCAATCTATGTGCAAAAGTGTAAGTCTTCGGTGAATGAGGTCAAGGTCTTTACAATAAGATATCTTGTTTTAAAATCTTTAGAGAATGCATATGAACTCTTCCACTCCCTCGTATCTCTAACTCTTTCATAGGTACATATCTACAGTGGAATCTCTTGGATCTCGTAGTCTGAATTCATTTGCAGACTACTTGTAGATTCATTTGCACTCACCAGGGGCAAGCTCTCACCTGCATCTGTCTTTGAAGCCTTTGCTCAACTCGAAGCCTTCAAAGACAATGGCCAGAGATGGTACTCCCAAGAAGGGTGGGAAGCAAAGACGCACTGACACTTCAAAAGACCTACCTCCAGAACTTTATGAGCGCTACAAGTATGACTCAGAGGAAACTTATCATCAGTGCAAGACTCGAATCCAATGGATTCGAAGATACTGTAGCGTGTAGTGGTTCAACTACCGCTTCGTAACTAAAGAGTATGCAGAAAAGTGTGCTGAGAAGGCCCCATGGACTGACATCGTCTACAAGAATCTTCATCCGAAGACAAGCATAGATGCCATTCTAATTGGATTCTATCCTTGTATGTTCAGGCCACCAATGCCTAAGAATTCACATCCCTCTAGCATACTTGGCCAAGCTCCTGAAGATGCCCATGATGAAGCTGATCTGCCCCCTACTGCAAACCCGAAGCCTAGGCACACCTCAAAAGCTTCGAAGCCCTCAAAAGCTTCAAAGCCAAAGGCTTCAAAGGCCCCCAATGATGTTTGGACAACCTCTCAGGCTTCACGGTCACCTTATATTGATTCCAAAGCCATAGAAGATGAGTCTTGCCTTGTTAGGCGTTTGAAAAGGAAGACTGATGCTTCCAGATGAGCAAAGCCATCTGTCTCACTGATGGATGCTGCAAATATGATCAAGCTCTATGATAATGAGTTTGATGATGAAGCGCTGACAAGACAGATCCAGCAAAAGGAAGACAAAGCTAAACGTCATGAAGACTTACCTCTCTTCCACCCAGCAATACTCGAACACTTCATTGACGAGTGGTTTGCTGATCCATCCCTCACCATCAACGCCCTACAACTACCCATTGGGCTCAGCGTCACCTTCCAAGAGCTCGTGAATCAGGAGCTCACCATGGCACAGAAGGCCACTCAACTCAAGGCGAAGATTAGCCATGAGAAGGCACTCTTGAAGGCTAACGTCCACAAGCTCAAGACTGAACAGATCGAAGGTTGTCAGCTTATGATGAAGGACCTCAAGGTTGTGTTTGAGAAGAGATGTGAGATCTCCACAAACTAAAACCTGCTATTTGCTTTTGCATTCCAAGCAAAATCTTCATAAGCACATCTTCAGGGGGAGCTCTCTATATCTTGCAATCATAATCTTCAAATCCTTAGCTTCACATATTTTTATCCCCATTGAAAACTTCAACCAGTTTGTCATCAGTCACCAAAAAAGGGGAGATTGTAAGTGCATCTAGTGCCACCCTTGTTGGTTTTGGAGTATTGAAGACAAACGTGGCTGAGGTACTAATGTGCTTGTGAGAGTTCACAAGATAACACAGATAGAAGTCCCTGGAGTTTCGGTTTAGCCATCGAAGACGACCCCCAAAAATGTCCGAAGACATTGATGACGGCTGAAGCGATTGGTGGTATGTGAAGACATTCGCTTGAACACAATGAAATGGGGAGATGAAGTATTTTGGTGGTTTTGTTTCTTCTTTCCTGAGTCATAGGAACCACCGTCCTGTTAAGTGGGGTTGATGGGATCGAAGTCAGCTGCTAACGTGATTCTCAACCCATACATATGTCTTCGAGTGAAGTCATTGCGAGGAAATCTCTTCCTGAGTTGGCTGAGCCAGCTTTACTTGTAGCCCAAGTAAAGTTGTCGCGTGTGTTTGAAATCCGACCATTGTGACACATGTCGGTTGGCCATTGACCCAGGGTCATTTTGGTCATATCAGGTCGGATTGCCTTCTGGCTATAAGTAGCCCACCCCCTACACCATAAACAGGTGGCTGCCTAGAGAGATATACGGATGTTGTCGTTTTGGAGCAACCCACCTCGAAGACATTGAGAGAGAACTATCCTGCAAGGATACACCTAAACAACTAGAGATAGTGTGTTTGAGCATCACCGAAGTCATTCTGTTTTGAGAGAACTGACACTTATTACACTTGAAGATTGTGATCTTCCAAGCGGTTAGGCGTCTGGGTCTAGAGCGTCCAAGAGTCATTATTGACTGTCAGGTGACCATGTTTGTATGGGTTTCAGAAGTCTCCCCTAAAGACTTACCTGAGTGATTGGGCGATGTATAATTGACTTCGTCTCAAGAGGAATAAGGCGAAGAATCTGAGTTCAATATAAGCCTCCCTAACCAGACATACAATTGTCACAGCAATTGGAACTGGTCCAACAAATCATGTGTCTTCGTCAAGCAACTAGTTCTATCCTTCACTCTCTTGCTTTCCTATTTTGAATCATGAAGCCATTGCTTGATCATAGTTCAAAGACTTATCCTAAAGACATTCATATATGTTTTTTATCTTCATATTCTCTAAGTTTGTCTTCAACTCATATTAGTATGCATGATGATAATGCTTAACTTGCTTGTGTGTCTTCATTGTATTGCATGCCTAGACTAGATCCTTCATTACTATCCCTACCTGATCCCGTTTTGCTTCCGCATAATTCGAATACATTCATTGTTTCTAAGCTATTCCTAAAAATCGCCTATTCACCCTCCCCTCTAGTCGATAACTAGCACTTTCAATTGGTATCAGAGCAAGGTACTCCCTTGTTCTGTGTTTCGGTTTAACCACCGTGGAGTTTTAGCTATGACGACTGCGGGGATAATCAAGGTCTCCGCTACCTGTCCTGTCTTTGATGGCACCGACTACCCCTACTGGAAGAACAACATGCGCATGCATCTCAAAGCCATTGACAATGACTATTGGTATGTCATCATGGCTGGTATTCCCAAGGTTGGTGAAGGTGTCACTGCTGCTGATGTGAAGAGATTTGCCCAATTGGACTCAACCCCCAAGAACATCATTTGTGGTCATCTGACCAAATGACAGTATGGTCGTGTGAGTGCTCTTGACACTGCGAAGCAACTCTGGGAATGGCTTTCCAAGGTCAATGAAGGTGTCTCCTCACAACGAGACTCGTGTGTTGATGTCCTCCGCAATTTGTTCAACCGCTTCAAGAGGCTTGACAATGAGAATGTCCAGCTCACATTTGATAGGCTCACACACATATCAAATGAGTGCAATGCCCTCAGCGCCATTGATATCACCTAGACTAGATCCTTGATTACTATCCCTACCTGATCCTATTCCGCTTCCGCATAATTCGAATACATTCATTGTTTTGAAGCTATTGATAAAAATCGCGTATTCACCCCCCCTCTAGTCGATAACTAGCACTTTCAAATTCTTTGTGGGATAAGTTTATTTTTATCATTAGGAACAACGGTTATACCTCTTTTCTTAGGAACACAATGACCAAGACTTACCCATCTACTAGCAGACATAGGATAAATTATATCTGCCTCCAGAAGCTTTAATATTTTATTCAATACCACTTCCTTCATTTTAGGATTCAGACATCGTTCATGATCAATGACGGGTTTAGCATCCGGTTCCATATTAATCTTGCACTAACATAGAGTGGGACTAATGGCATTAAGATCACCAAGAGTATATACAATAGCAGCATGGTGCTTCTTCAGAGTTTTGAGTAATCTCTTTTTGTCATGTTGTGAAAGGTTAGCACTAATAATAAAAGATATATCTTCTTTTCATCAAGATAACCACATTTGAAGGTATCGGGTACTTTTTATAATTCAAACATGGGATCAACCTTATTGAGGGGGGATCTCCTAGAATATCAACAAGCAAATTGTGTTTAAGGATGGGTGCTTGTTTAAAGAATATCTCAACTATTTCATTTCTTTCATTCATATGCATATCATTTTCATGATCCAGCAAATATTGTTCTAGCGGATAATTAGGAAGCACGACAATAGAAGCAAGACACATAATTTCATCTTTACTAGATAATTATTTCTCATGTGGTTGTCTACAAAACTTAGAGAAATTAAATCATGAGATACATAACCAAATCTGACTTTAACCTTTCTTTAACACAACCAATCTCGGCATTAACGGTATTCAAGAAAGGCTTGCCAAATATAATGGGACAAAAGTTATCTTGTATTGAGCCAAGCACTAAGAAACCAGTAGGGTATTCGATTTTTCCACACAAGACATCAACATCTCGAACAATCCCAAGTGGTGAAATAGTATCTCTATTTGCAAGTTGAATGATAACATCAATATCTTCAATTTCAGAAGGTGCTATATCAATAATTTCTTGATACAAAGTAAAAGGAATAACACTCACACTAGCACACATATGACATAAACCATGATAGCAATGATCTCAAATTTTAACATAAACAACATGCATGCCAACCAAAGGTTTATATTTATCTAACAAATCATGTTCATTTCTATCAGGTTTTGCAATCCTAACAGCCTCACCACAGAAGTAAATAACATGTCCATCAATATTATCAACCAGGAGATCCTTAACCATAGCAATATTAGGTTCCACATTTATTTCTTCATGGGGTTTAGGTGTTCTAATATTGCTTTTATTAACCACGGTTGTAGACTTAGCATGTCCCTTAATCCTAACAGGAAAAGGTGGTTTCTCAATGTAAGCAGTGGGCACAACCGGATCAACATTATAGATGATTGTTTCATCTCTAACTATAACAGGTTCCTCTACTAATTTTTTAATAGGTGGATGAAATTTAAACCACTTCTCCTTAGGGAGATCAACATGAGTAGTAAAAGATTCACAAAAGGAAGCTACTATCTTAGACTCAAGTCCATATTTAATACTAAATTTAATGGGCCCAACTGGAGGATATGTCGTTACCAGGCCGAAAGATACACCAGATTGGAATTGGGCCCATTTCTACAACTTGTCGCTAACAAGCTGAAAGACACACTAGTCGTAATTGCTAAAGACATAGCGAGCAGTTAACGGGATAGAACTAGCGATGAACACTAAATGGGTCATATGCAAGTAGACCGTTAGTGGGCCGCCCGCTAACTGTTTTCTAAATATTATGGGGATCTGACTGGTCCGGTCTTTTATACAAGACGCGCCACTATTGGGGTCATGCCACGTGTCATTGTATGATTGGCGCAAAACGCTCATTGGATGTGCGACATATTCCGGTGTAAAGTTGACACCTGGTTTCATTGGCGAATGAGAATTTGACACCTAGCTGTTAACTGGTATCATATCCAAACCCGTGCCCGATAGCTTAACAGCGACATGTTACGATGGCTGACACGTGTCGATTACCTTTCAACAATACACTTTCATGACACACCATTTATCATCAGAAGTGAACATTTCCGTGATGGTAAATAAATTATCATCATGGAACACTTTCGCGACAGCAGAGGTATGACTATCTTAATTATGTCTTAAAATCGTCACAAATATACATGATAATATAAAACATAATCTACTATGAAAAATACGGATCATCACGGATATGGATTTTCTTTTGTAATGCATAAATAAAAAGAACGACATCGTCAAAATACATGTTTGCAGTGATGCTTTCCTACTCAAAAGACGCAATACGAGAATTGCATGCTCTATTAGCCTATAAACGTTAGAATTAGAGTAGAACATTGAATTCCCTAACAACTAATGTGTGTATAAAACACGGGTTTTTTCCGCCAAAATTTGAAGAAGAAAAACTAGCAAAGCACACAACTAGTAGGAGAAAACGGCTTCTTATCTCTTTTCTTTCTGAGGGAACTTTTTTTCAAAAATATGTTGATATCGTGCAGATAACAATTATATCGAGTCTCTGCACCTACAAGATGTTGCAAAGACATCCATGATGCACACAACTAAAAAAAGAAAGAACAAAGCTTTTGCCACAATGATCGACTCTTCTCAGTAGCCACACACAAACTACTACAAAATACAACACCCGGAAAACATACAAGGTCTCCGAAAGCAACTCCTCTAAGAAGAAAATAGTGCACAAGCACAATCGTTGCTTGATCAAAAAAATTAGGTTTTTATCCTGGAGAAGTGTGAGCTCTTAAAACAATTTTTTCGGCAAGGCAATTGTCAGACACAACCAATCAACGTAAGACCTTAGGTTTTCACCCTGAAAGTCACGGTTAGACATCCGAGAAGCATCACCAAAAATGAATCCCTCTAGTGTTGCTGCCCCATTTGACCCACCATGAGCTTCTCCATAGATGTCTACGACAAAGAAATTGGGAAGTCGACATGTCCCATGATGTCAACAAACAACAAAGTTTCGTGTCACGCCCTCATGGACACTCGTAGGCTGATATGGACATGCACAACTAAATTCTATCTGATCCATATATCTTGGGAATTATCTCCTGTAGCAGTTTCGAAACACGTTCATGACCAGATAAAGAAGGACCAATCATGCAAGATGTTGCCATGATGCGAGAAGAGCACGAGGACAATCACCATTATTATTACGGTAGCAGGCCCCAACGCCGCCCCGATCCAGCCACCGTCTGCCTACCAACATCCATGGCCCGAAACCTACCGACTAGAGCCCGAGGCCACATCAGACGATAAGGCACACGACCGACCTCAACTTTGGGTGAGCTCAACTAACCCATCTAGATCAGATTAGAGGGAATGACAGCCCGAGCCATCGATGCAAGTCGGGGCACACCATTGGCGGAGTACACCCCACCACACCCGCCACCGAGCAGCACCACCGCCGGAGCCTAGCAGCACCATGCTACTAGGACACCAGATCGGATCTACGCCACCGCCACGGAGGGAAAGGAGTCGCGACCATGGAAAAAGCTGGTATGTATGTATTCATCCCTTTCATTACCTCGTAATGTATGTCGAGTTGTCGGGCTACACATTCTTTCAAATATCATATACTCAGACTCGGTTCTTCCAAATAATTTAAAGTCAACCTTTGAATCGGGGCTACTATATGATGTGTTTGTACGTGTGTAAAGTTGTCATGTGTGTATGGTTACTTCATGATGAAATTGAAAAAGACGTTTACGTGTTAAAGAAAGTAAAGCTAGGAGCTTCAAATTTGTTGCCGAGAGTTTGAAATCGGATACAACGGGATCCTAATTTAGAGCATCTCCGATAGATGATATAAATTTGATGATGTAAAAGTAGGTGTTGTATAATTTACATCATCAAAAAGTGTTTTTACATCTCAAAAAAAGAGCGAACTCCAACAAAAGATGCAAAATGAAAATGTAAAAGTGCAAATTCAACAGGTGATGTAAACTGGAGATGCAAAACCGTCCAGCCACCGCGCGGCTGTTGTTCGACTGTTGTTCATGTGCGTCCAGTCGCATTTGCACATCAATTTTTCATAATTGTAGCAACAAAAGTGCATCATCGATCATAGTTTTAAATTCTACAAGAAAAAGTTAATTTTCTCAAACCAAGTTATTGGTCCAACAAATAAAAAGGCACATAGACATCACTCATTTTGTGTTTTGTCCGTTCTCACTAGTGCCATTGTCGACGGTGGTCTCATCATCATCAACAACTTATTTCTCGGTGTTTTCTTGCGTTGAAGTCTTGTTGCCACGAACTCTACCGGAAGCACCTTCATTGACATCTCCCATGCCTATCATGTTGCCATCGAAGCCACCTCCCATGCCCCTCATCATGTGAGTAATAATCATTTGTTACATTTGTGGCGCGCATGAAAACTTCATCATCGAGAATACAAATGCACGTACACAAAATCAACTACACATTCTATTGGAATTGACAATTCAAACAACAAAGAAATGCACAAGATTTTACTTTACCTTTACGACATATCATCGAACACGTTGGATGCGCTAGCCTTCTGCGTGGACACATCTTCCTCCATGGTTGGCGGCGGCGAAGGAGGAGGTGGATGAGGAGCACCGTGCCCGAAGGAGGACGCCATGGTGGCCGGCAGCTGCAAATCGACTGTTGAAACTGGTCCGTCTTCGACATTTTCGCCGTCCGACCATGGTTCGCCGCCGGATAGCGGCCGCGCACCGCCAACTGCTTAACGCCTCCACCGCAAGGCTTGGCGGACCCTTCTTCTTCGTGACCGGCAAAGTCAACCGGGGTGGGGCGGATTGGCGCGGCGGCGGCAACATGGAGGTGATGGCGGTCGCATTGGGGATAGGAGCCACGGAGGCGGCAGTCGGCGGGCGGGAGGGGGGCGGTGGCTGGTCACGCGGAAGGGGAAAGAACTGGCGGTTGGACTGTTGACGAGCAGACGGGGTTTTACATCTCATGAAGCTGGAGATGTAAATTTGCACCGTGAAGTGATATAGGTTACATTTTCGGAAGGCGAAGATGTAATTTTTTTTACATCTACATCATCTGTTGAAACACTGTTTTTGACATCTAAAAATACACAAGGTAATTTTTATATTTACATCATCTATTAAAGATGCTTTTACTGCATAAAGAACGAAAAAGGAGGTTCGCAGGGCCGGGCGTTCAAAGTACGATTTGAGTTTCCTTGCAGTTTGTGTGGACACGTGAAAAAACGAAAGCACCCTAAAACACAAGGTTATCCTGGCATCATCGACGCTAGGATCAGCATCGACAGAATTAAACACCTCTGTCACAATCCACACGCGCGCGCTTGCTCCCATCGATCGGGACGTGTAGTTCGATGGTGACAATGTTCGATCACAATGACAATAGTATTTCTTATTTTGCGAATTACAGTACCATATATTCCGATAGTACAATAGAGGAGAATATACGTCACTGCACTGACACGTGCAAGTGAACCATAATGGCCGGTGTGATCCCGCGTGACCGGCGATGTTCCAACCATCCCGCCCGACTAGTCAGATCATCTATGCCTTAAACAATTCCTATGCATGTACAAATACGTTCGATTAATGATCGGACAGGAAAAATAATAATAATCATAGTTTTAAATAGCCCCGCTATAGCTTTGCTATAGCCTTTTCAGCAGGGTGTCGCTAAATGGCCTCATGTACAAAATGCCCGCTATAGCCTGCTATAGCCCGCTATAGCCTTTTTGAAAGTCCGCCGCTATTTGTCATAGCCCGCTATTTAAAACATTGATAATAATAAGTCAATCGAATTTCTCATATCATCTTATACATCTTGGCTATCTCGGTTGTCGGTGAATCCTCGTATTCATTTCAAATATAGGAAAGATATGAGGCTCGCGGACGCGTCCGGTCAGTCCGTCATGTAAGACGCGACCCATCTCGGACCACATTTTTCTTTTTCTTTATTTTTTTTCTCTCTATCGTTCTCTCGACCAATCACGTGCAAGTGACTAGACATATAAAAATAAATAAAGAGTGTATACGAAAAAATAAAATACACATCATGTCACTGACCGGATGCGTCCGTAAATATTTAAGGGGTCATATTTGCTATGTCCCGTTGTAGATGCTCTGAGGAACACGATCACTCCTATATCACGTTTTTCTTTGCGGGAGAGAGATCGTTCCTAGCACCTGAATGTACATATCATACTCGATCCCGTTCCACCACCAGAGTCTAAATCCTGGTGTTCGCATTTATTTCTGAAATTATTTCAGGATTTCCGGTGATGAGCATTCAGTGGGAGAAGACTATACCTGAACAGATCTCGGACCGGGCCGAAAAAGCCCGGTGCTAAAAATCCAAGCCTGAGCCCGGCCCGGCCCTGCCATCGGGCCTAGTTTTTGGGTTCGAGCCCGGCCCAAGACCGAAAAAAGCCTGGCCTGACTAGGCGTAATTTCCAGTTTCATCGGGCCCGAGCCCGGCCCGGCTCGACCACCGGGCTTAAAATCTAGGCCCGAGCCCGGTCCGTGGGCAAGGTCGGGCCGGGCCGGGTCGGGCTTTTTCGGGTCAGGTCGGGCCGGCCTGCCTATGGTCAGGTCTGGAGGAGACGTTTCCGTCGATGATGAGGTTCTTACGATGACTTTATAAATTTCAAGATGATATGTCAGTTCAGTCTCTCGAAGGTGTTTATAGAGATAGGATGTATGTACGTTCATAGGGTGAGTGTCTGCGCGTGTATACGAGCCTTTACGTAAAAAATAGTCGATCCCGTCCCGTCCAACCAACCAACCAACTAACCGCTTAATTTCAGCGTGTG
Source organism: Hordeum marinum (assembly GCA_022496015.1). NCBI lineage: Eukaryota > Viridiplantae > Streptophyta > Magnoliopsida > Poales > Poaceae > Hordeum > Hordeum marinum. Next base: position 374,795,923 of record CM039673.1, read on the forward strand.
TTTCCCGGCCACCTGTGCAGTGTCAACGTTGTGTCGTCAGTCGTCACGCACTGGCGCGTCCACGTGCCAGACCGATCGCCTACTCATGCGTCCCACGTCCACGGCCCGCGCACGCGCCGCTGGCCGGCCGGTGTATATATGGAGCTTGCAGTGTGCCCTCAACTCCCCAGCAGCACCAATCGAGCCGCAGCAGATTCAACAACAAAATTCCTGTGCAACAAGGAGTTCGAACTTCGCAGTCCGAACCGATCATCAGCTCATGGCTTTGGATTGCAGGGCCTTGGCGCAGCCGGCGACCACCTACGTCCCCGCCGTCGAGGCGGCAAGGCCGTGGCCGGGGGACAGCGGTGCTGATTCGTCTACGGAAGGAAAGGACAAACTGCAGGGGAGCGCCGTGGAGGTGGATGTGCCACTGTTGTGGGACGACGAGGGGAGGATGAAGCGGGAGCTGGTCGCCTGGGCCAAGGCCGTGGCATCCATGGCCATCAGGGAATCGATGCGGTGCTAAAGTATACCAGCACAGCGTGAGGCGATAGAGGAGCCATGCATTGATGCTTTTCTTGTTCTGCTTCGTGCACGCACCCGCGGCACCGAGCGCTGACCGCTGGGCTGCATTTTGTTTCCTCTGAATCCCTTTTCACGGAGCGATCGGTCTAGTCATCGATCATTACGGATGTAAATGTTTTTTGAAAGGATGGAGATTACATGTAGATGTTTAGATGATCTCCTATACCTTGGAAAAGAAGGAAATGATAAGGTTGAACCGGCGGATAACGCGCAGGGCGTCGGCGGCCTCCCCGTCATGCCACAAGACCTCTGTTGTAACGAAGATATTTTTATAAAAAGAATCATGTTGTAACGGGGGTTTTGCAACGAAATTTTTTGTTGCAAAGGGCTTTGCAGGTATACCTGGCCATATCTCGGGTCGGGCCAGGCCGAAAAAAGCCCGAGGCTAAAAGCCCAGGTCTGAACCCGGTCTGGTCCGGCCGTCGGGCCTAGTTTTGGATCCAAGCCCGGTTCGAGCCCGAAATAAGCTCGGTCCGGGCCAGCAGGCCCGGCCCGACTAGGCGTAATTTTTAGTTTTATCGGGCCCAAGCCCGGCTCAGCCCGACCACCGGGCTTAAAATCTAGGCCAAGCCCGGCCCGTGGACAAGGTCAGTCCGGATCGGGTCGGGCTGATCGGGCCGGGCTGCCCATGGTCAGGTCTATTTACAGGTTATCCGTTGGTTTCACAACAATATTCATGTAGAAAATGTTTTTTTAACAATGTTTTTATGATAACTAATTGCAATAAAGATTGTGTTACGATGGGACATTGCACAAATAACAATGCGACCATTGAAAAAGAGGTATGGCTGCGAAAATCGTGGTTCAACGATTCGGGAGATGATGGATCTTTTAAAAAATTCGCCAACCAACGGATAGTAACCTTCTGTAAAAACAACACTACACGTGCATTCTCTTTTTGGCGAATAACACATCTTTATTGAATCTGAGAAAGATGAAGGATGGCATCTGTCACGAGCTAAGAAAAAAAGTCCCTCAAAAATTTAGAGCGTCTATGTCACACATGTCTGTAATATTTTCTACTTTCAGTCATTTTTCAGATATGCATCCATAGACTGAAACACAAGCTTATAGCTGGGTCGACTGAAAGCTTTTTAACAAAGTAAAATCGCACGTGATCATATACACACTCATACACTCATTTCAATGAATATATGCACATTGCATCTACAGTTGGACCTTGCAAATCCGGCCTCTGAAACGCCTTCGGACGCGCCCAGGTGCGTCCGCAGACAGTGACCGACCACGCCTCAAATAATGCCTTCTACGTCCGGAAATCTCATATTAGATTCGTCAAATCCATACAAAAGCATTGCAAGTTATAAAACCTAAGTGCTATGTAGAACCTATCTATTCCTCGTCGGGGATGTCGATTATCTCCGTGCCTTCCAACGGATAAATGGCCGCCTGCCGAAGCTCCGACCCTTCGGCTGCTCCGTTACGGCCTCCTCCACCTCGATCTCCGCTTCCAGCTTGTCGAAGAGGGCGTCGACCTCCGTCTGTCTCTGCTGGATGAGCCGGCAGTTGGCGTCCACCTCGACCTCATTTCGGATGAAATCCAGGATGGCCTGCTGCTCCACCATCTCCTCCAATTGAGCGTTGGAGAACTCCACCTCCGCCTCCGCCATGCTCAAGCCAGGAGTCTCCTCCTTCAGGACATCCTCCTCCATGGCCTCTGGCTGCTCCTCCTCCGTCTCCGACGAGTCTGGCAGGAGACCTGCAGCGATGCCGGCGACACGACGAGCCTGGATCTCCGCCTCGATTTGTAGCCGCCGCTCCGGCCTGAGCTGCGTGTAGGTGGTGATGAGTCGGCGGACCATCCTGACGGAGAGGGGAGTGCGAGAGGAGGCGGATGTGAACAAGTGGCGACAAGGAGAGTAAGGAGGCGGATGTGCTAGGGCTGGAAGGAGTAGGCCGGCTTAAATAGTCGGCCCCGACCTTGCACGGGGGGCCGGAGTAGCGCCACGCGCCGTTCACACCGCACCGACGGTCGAGGAAGTCGTCGGACCGTGGGGTTTCTCAGCAAGTCCGTGTGGGGCCACGCCGTTAGGACGACGTGGTGGGCGCGTCCGGCCTTCCCCATATCCGCCCCATATTTGGGCTGGATACGGGTGGTGTCGGTCAGCCCTGTGTTTGAGGCCGGTTTAAGAGGCCTGTCTGGGTCACTTTTTCGTGACCGGGCGACCTGACCGGATGTTTGAGAAGGGTATGAGGGGTCCGGCTGTAGATGCTTTTACCCTATCCGTATAAAAACTTTCAAGATACAGAGCCAACACAACATGTTGAAATTGACAAAATCATCACACACACCACGTGTTCTTTCGTTCATTTTTTTACAACTCACAAACCCTAAAAGTGGGTTTTCTAGTTTTATTTATTTACAACCCAAACAGTGCACAGAGATCAACTTTCCAAAAGGAAAGGGTATGTAGTCTAAAGCCTCCTTAGCTTTACATCTAGAAGATTTGGTCCGTAAGATTTCTTAGCTAGAGTATGGGCAATGACATTCCCATTCGCCGGGATAGATCTAACACCACATGATGGAAGATGAGAAGTGCGGTTCAGAAATTCAGCAAGAACAAGTCTTATCCTCTAGTCTCCCGGATTCTCCAAAAGGTTTCTTGATTTTTCCAAATGTACTAGATTCCTGCAATCTAAAACGAAAATGGCAGAATTCCATCCTAGAGCTTTAGCCACTTGAGCTGGTAATATTCAGCCTGCAATAGAGAAGATACATTTTTAAATACATCTTGGAGAAATATAATATGATTGTTAGCCTCACTTTTGAGATAAACTCCAAGACCAGCTTCTTCTTTTGCAATATCCGGATTATAGGCACCATCATTGTACACCAAAAGTCCTGCATTTTGGACTAGATGTTTAAAACCTCAAAAGTAGAAACATTACTTTTGATTGAGTTGATTTTGGCCTCATCTTCCTCCTCAATTAACCCTGCACTTAGTAAAGCTCTTGTAGCATATATAACCTACATAAGACTCCAAGTATTCTTTTTAAAAAGAATATCATTCCTAGTTTTCCAAATATTCCAAATAAGCGTGAAATTGGTATCCAAATCTAATTCAGCATGGTGAGCAGATAGAATAATTTTAATTAAATTAGAAGGATAGAAATTTGTATTTAATTTATCATATTTAAGGCCAAAATTGAACCATAAAGATCTAGTGAAATCACAAGTAAAGAAAAGATGCAAATCTGATTCCACCTCACCACACATGCAACATTCCCTTTTATTGTGATTAGAATACCTGGATTCCCTAAGCTCTCAAGATAAAGCTCTTCTTAGAACTCTCCATGCAATTTTTTGACTCTTGGAGCCATGTTCTTATGTTTTCAGACCTGATTATGAATAGAGATCTCATGATCTGAAATAGTATGATTTTATATTTGTAACCTGGGTTGGTCTTCCTGCATCAATGCTTTGTAAGAACTTTTAGTAGTGCATTGTGCATTAGGAGTATAAATCCAACATAAAGTATCTTCCATATTAGCATTCATGATAGATAAAATGTTCCTTTTGAAATTATCATATAAAAAGAGACTAATTTTATCCTTATCCCAACTTTTACTCTTAGATTTCCGGAGATCACTCGCAACTTTAGGACAAGGCATATCTAAATTGGATTAAGATGATCATAAATATTCTCCCAATCATTGCACTAAGGATTAGTCCAAATACAAGAATTACCATTAGCAATTTGTGTTTTACTAGACTTGCAAATAAAAGGGAGAACTTTGAGAACTAAAGAACAAAAAGAATATTTAGTAACATGATTGTTAGCTTTCCAAATAGAACTATGAAAAAATGGCTTTGAGAACTTTAGTCACAAGAGAACTAGGATTCTTAATAATTCTCCAAGCCATCATTGCAAGCATGGACTTATTCATAGTATCAATATCTCTAGTGCACAACTCACCTTTATGCATATGTTTACAAATATCGTCCTAAGCACTGAAAAAAACAGGTTGGAAAATTGTCTTCGTCGGTACGTGTCCACCAGAACTTTTTAATAATAGAGGCAAGTTTACTAATGGTAAATTTATTTAACAGGATATTATACATTTAATACAAGGGTAGCGAAGCAAAACGCATATTTGACAAGAGTGAGTCTCCCTGCATGAGACAACATGTTAGCTTTATAGCAATTCAATTTAGCTTTAGATTTATCGATTATAAATTATGGGTTGCATGACTATTTTTACCAGGTAAAATGACATGATGTCCAAAATGAACAGTATTATAATCCATAGTAGGAGCAAGGAAAATGTTCTAAATTTGGTTCCTTAAATTATCATCAATATTATTACTAAAAAGTAGGGAAGATTTATTCCAAGCAGGGATTTGACAAGAAACAACACATAGTAGTTTAATAATAGAGGCAATAACATTGGCATCATTATTATCAGGCTACCACAGACAATCTGGTCGTTAGCAAATATGAGAGAGTGAATAGGGGGACAACCTCCTCCTAGCTAGATATTACTCAAATGATTGTTATTTAATGCTTCAAGCATGGGGGGGGGGGAAATGACAATTCCTTGATTGCAAAAACTAAAAGACATAGAGAACATGGACAACCTTGTCAGATGCCTCGAGATCCCTTAAAGCTGCCAAACGGTTTCCCATTAGTGTTAACAGAAAAGGTGTCCGTGGAGATACATTCCATGATTAAATATGAAATGGCCATGCAACCCTTTACGTAATAACACCCTCCTATTAAAGCATCATTCAATTCTGTCAAAGGCTTTTGCTAACTCGGTTTTAAGCATAAAAGATTTTTGTTTCCAAAGAATAACAATATTATTAGTAACCCTTCTACCTTGGATAAAATCTTGCTGAGACTCATGAATATAATCTGGAAGAAGATCCTTAAGTCTATTGGCCAATGTTTGAGTGATAAATTTCCGAACTACATTACAAAGACTAATGTGCATGAAATTTTGAGGGATTTTGGCATTATCTTTCTTAGGAATTAAAGTGATGCAATTTTTATTAAGATGAGAATGAAGCTTACCTCTTGTGTAGAAATCTTGAACTAATTTGGTTATGTCTTCTCCTATCCCCTTCTAGGCAGATAAATAAAAAGCCACATTCAGTCCATCTGTTCCAGGAGAAGCATTCCTCTTCATTCCTTTAAGTACGTGCAATACCTCATGTTCGTCTGGAATAGTAGGACAATCTATCATATTCTCAATATTTTTGTTGAAAGAAGACAAATTATTTAAGTTGGTATTAGAGAATAAATTTGTGAAGTAGATTATGAAGCAACTCACAATATCATCTAGATTTTGTAATATGTTATTATTATTATCAAAGATAGAACTAATTATATTATTTCTTCTTCTTTTTAGAACAAAATTATGAAAATATTTAGTATTCTTGTCACCTTAGTATCCCAATGTCCTTTAGCCCTTTGCCTGTAGAATTCGGTTAGCTCAAGCTAGATTTTTCATTTTGATCCTACAAATGAATAGCCTACAAATTCTCTACGTATTTATGGATAATATCAAGATGCTACTTTGAAGGTTCGTCTAGTTGATTTTATGCATGGCTACAACAGCGTATACTTTTTTTGCAGGAGAATGTATGGTATTTGCTCCAAAGTCACAGGGTTACAATCGACAGCAACAAGCTCCACAACACAGGTACGGGATTGGTTAAGCCAGCACGCAGTGTTATCCTTGCTACGAGACAAATTTGCTAAACAATCTGCAACCTTACTCTATTCACGAGAAACTATAATAGGAGTGAACACCCTATCTTCCATTAATCGTTTAATCTTATCAGATGGTCGTACGCTAAATTATCTAGAGACCTTTCCTTAGTTACCGATAATGCATTGGAGCAATCTAATTTGATTGAAACAGGTAGGTGAGTTTGATCAAAACATGCAGGTGAGTCCGATGGATCGTAAAGTCAACAGCTTCCCTGAGTGCATGTAACTCTGTCCTCCGGAGCATCATTGCAGTGGAAGAGCCGTCTATATGCATCAAATATCACGGAATCCTTCTCATCTCTTGAAATCATACCAAAGCCTAGTAATTCATCCATTTGGAATAAGGGCCCATCAGTGGACACAGTCACCCAGCCTAACGGGGGGTGCGACTAAGGTTGTGGTGGAGGCTTCTAACGAGGCACCGGTGGTTGTTGCTCTACAAACATGGGGCTTCCCCTTTAACTTCTCCTCAACAGAAAGATGCTGGAGTTGGAGTAACAATTTGAGATAGCTACTTGAGAACAAGTTGAAAACTTTTGTTTGAAGGATCGGTTTGCCATTAGAATCTTGTTTTGAAGATGTCAAATTCGCCACAGGAACAGCAGGAGGATCTCCCGCTTCCTTTCAGGCAGTCGACAAGTAGGTGTAGAAGTCATCCATCATGTGTCCATTTAACATACTAGCTAGAACGGAAGGAGAAAATAGGGAATTAAACATGGATTCTAGTCTTTTAATCTTAGCAACCATTATGCTAATTGTTTTAATTTAATCACGTGATAAATTACATTGATCATATCAGATTTCTACAATTACTATGGACTTTATGGTGTAAAATTAAGATTAGCACAATGACCTGGTTAAACAAAAAAATTGCAATAAAAGCTAAAACTAACACATAGAAAAAATACAAATAGAAATAGAAAAAATTCTAAGAAAAAATGAATTAAGGACATTGGTCATACATGCTTTGGTCCTCAGACATGCTTTGGTCCTCGACGTGCTGCTGCTACATGCTTTGGTCCTCCAAGTTTCCAACCACCCATTATATTATATATATACTTATAACCCCAGCGTGTAAACCGGCAATCTTAGGGAAGATGTGAGGGAGTGCTACACCTAGGTAACATCGACATTGCACCATTTCACACTCATGACTCATCACCGCCCTATGACTATAATCACACGTAGCATGCATACAAAATTAGTCATGCTACTCGTGCTTCACGTGCTCGCTCTCTTGCCACTCTCCGATATATATAGAGCGTGCTTCCCCAACTCTTAGTTGCACCAATCAATCCCTCGAGCTAGCAGCCTAGCACTCGAGCAGCAAAGCCACCCGTGCCAGCTAGGCATCCGTTCTGTGTGAGCTGTTCAATTTTAATCGTCAATTCGTCATGGCTTTGGATGCCAAAGCTCCGCAGGCCGTGGCGACCAGCGTCTGGCCTGCAGGTAACGGTGGCGTGTCATTTAAGGGAAACACCTGCTGGCACGCTGGTCGAACCGTTCGGTCGGTCGCGTGCGAACCGCACATGTAGTTGATTAGACGACTATGATAAATTTGCAATCAAAACACGCACGCATGTACGCATGCATGCACATATGCACGCACACACGCACACATATATATTATATGTGGAATATGGCCCAAGAAAAAATTACCTAGCTAGAATGTAGCTGGGCAAGAGATAGGCCCAAGGTCTTTGTGAAAATTTGACAATTCTAATCATGTGTAAGTTGCATTAAGAAGTTGATTTGTGTTACGTGATGCAAGGAAATGCGGTAAGGATATGAAAGCATCTTCAGTCAGTCTTACTCCCTAAACGCCGGTGGTCGCGTCCGGTTATTGATTGGGCGTGTTCGTTCTGAGCCTCTATTTGTTCGTTCATATATCTACACTGCTCATTTTTTTTCTCATATGTCCGGTCGCTTGCACGTGATTGGTGGTGATGAAGAAAGAGAAAGAAAATGAATAAAGAAAAAGAAAAGATGGTCCGAAGCGGGGCCACGTCCTACTTGGTCGACCGATCAGGCACATCCGGGCTTGTCCGCGGGCCCTCATATCCTCGCTACAGTTGTTCACAATATGAGGGTTCGCGGATAGCCCCAACGTATAGAGACGACATGAGGGGTTCGGTCGGGTCATGTTATTTCTTTTCTCTCATGTCCGGTCACTGACCAGACGTGTCCGTGGAAGTTTGAGGGGGGTTTGAGGATGCCGGCTGTAGGTGATCTCATACTAGGCATGAGGGGCCTTGATGGGGGTGCCATGTGCTGCAACAATGCCTAGCTTTGCAACGTCACAGACACTAGGATACAACATTGATAGATGTGTCATTTTGACTGGATGATTAGGACTTAGGATGCAACTACGGAGTGAGAGGTTTGAGATCAAAGTATGGGGCAGCGGAGGGGATGCGGATTAACTGAGCTTGATATCGAATGAGCTCCAGGGAACAATAAAATCTGCAACTGAAACAAAAATAAAAAATTTCTAGAATAACAATTTTGATTTTTTTGAAAAATGTTGTAAATGCTTGCCAAGTTTCATCGTAGAATGAAATTTTTGGAAGTCGTGGCAAAACAAATAAAATCAGCACTCCAAAAGTAACTTTTTTGGAGCATCAAATATTTTTCATCGACTTCCATGAATGTCATTTCATGTTGAAACTTTGCAAGCATTTAAAGCATTTGTCACAAAAAGAAACAGAATTTTTTGCATTTTGTTCCAATTTTTCTGGATTTTACTATTCACTCGAGCTCTATGAGCTCAAGCTGAGAAGGACACTTTCACAGCGAGGAGACAATATGAGAAGGGTGAAAATAAGGTATGTATATTATGTCTATAATAAGGGTTTGGAAGATATATGAATAAGAATACATGTATACACCTGAACCCGCGGTAAGTGGGCCAACATGAAAATATCAGATTAGGCTGGTGGAAACGAATTATTGGTGAGCTAGCCAAGTGATACAAGAAATATATAGCCATGTCAGCTTCACTGAATAAGGACATAACATCAATATATCTCGACTATGCAGTGGAATAGAGGAGGATGGTTGTATTTCTAGGGATGGTTTGATACCATGTTCTTGCAAGATGGAATATTATTTTAATGAATGTCGATGCCTTTTTTTAAAGATCCAGCAATCTGTTGGATTTCATTTAATAGCAGAAAGCAGTGGGAAAACAAAACGGTGGGGTGAGGGTCCTAGGACCAGTTTTTATGTTACAACACAGAAAAAGAAAAAGAGTTGTCTTTGGCAATCAAAAATCCTAAGCTAACTCCTCATGGCGAATCCCAATAGGGGCTCTGTAGGCACGTCACTCCCGCCTGGCGCCAAAGGTCAATGGAGTTTCCGGTTGCCCTTTGAATGTCCTCAGCTGACGGCGGTTTCCCCCTGAATACACACATGTTCCGCTCCTTTCATATCTCTCAACATGTCAAGAACAAGGTGGCTTTGATAGCCTCTTTGCGCAAAGGCTGGATTCTTGTACTATCTGTTGCGTGATCTCCAGCGTGCTTCCATTTGTGGCCGGCTCGTTGGTAGTAGATGATCGCATCCTCCCCTCCTGCCCACCTTCGTTCAGACTTCTCTAGTGATAGGGCATTCACAGAGAAGATGGTGTGCCGTCTCCAGGTTGCGGGCACAAAGCGGACAGAAGTAGCTGTTAGGCTAGCTACGTCTTTGTAAGCGGTCATTTCTCCATAGCCGGTTTTGAGCTAGGAGCCAGATGAAAATCTTGATGTTGCCTGGGATCTTTGACTTCCAAATGAATTTCTCCCATTCCGTTTGCACCCTTCCCTGGAATTGCGACGTGTATGTTGATCTTGCTGTGTATTCTCCCTTCGCCTCTAGGTTCCAACAGATTTGGTCCCTAGTACCCGGTGTGAGTTCCGTGCTAGCAGCGGCGATCCGTCGATGAAGTCGGATGAACTCTGGAAGGAGAGGCAGCACATTTCCATGCCGCAAGTCCTGATTCAGTTTCCACCGCAAAGTGCCTCTTGAACTGTCCTATTCTTCCGACGGGAATGTTTGTAGAGCAGAGGGTGGGCGGTGGCCAGGGTTACCAAAAGTGTGTGGTGCATGTGGTGACTTTAACAAGCTTAAGGCTTTGTCACTCCGATCTTTTTCTATAGGCTCTATGTGAGTATGTGTTTGTATGTGTGTCTATATTCTCTTTGATGTTTTTAATCTATTTAACTTTTAGATAAAAAATATTAAAAACAAGTGAGAGTATCTCCAGCAGCAAGGCCTGCATGACACGAAGCTGATAATATTTTGGAGCCGTTTGGTTATGGATTGGCCGTCCTCGTTTCCCCTGCTCATGTGCACAAAATATATCTACTTGGCCAAGATATTGGCGTGGAAACGGAACCCGGGCTTTGATCCAAATAGACACTTCCTCGCAGCTCTTTGACATGGACAAAAAGAATGTCAACGCCAAAAAACATGTTTACAGTGATACTTTCCCACTCAAAAGACGCAACACGAGAAATGCATGCTCCATTTGCCAATAGACGCTAGATTTGTAGAACATTGAACACCCTCACAACACATGCGTGTACGAAACAATGTTGCTTTTTCACCAAAACATAAAATAAAAAAAGGAAAGGTTGCTAAACACGCAGCCACGTAGGAGACAACGACGTCTCTTATCATATATGAAGGGGTTGTATGTATGTGTTCGTCGTTTTCATTACCTCGTAGTGTACGTCGAGTTGTCGGGCTCAACATTCTTCCATATATCAACCACTCGGATCGACTTGGTTCTTCCAAATATTTTGAGGTCAACCTTGGTATCGGGTTACTATATAATAGTATATGATGTGTTCATACGCGTGCGAACAGGCCATGTGTGCGTGCGATTGCTACATGATGAAACTGAAGCCGGGAGCTTCAAATTAGTGGCTGAGAGTTCGAAATCGGCTTCATAGTAGGCAGTCCTGATTTATTACAGTAGAAAGGATGAAACAACAGGTGGCGGCGCCGGAGCCTGAAAGTTGCCGAGTTTCCTTTTTTTTCGAGGGAAAAAGTTGTCGAGTTTCCTAACAGTGTGTGGATACGTGGGAAACATAAGCACCCTAGCTGCAAAGACTGTCCTCACGTCATCGATACCACGATCAGCATCGACCGAAACACCTCAGTCCACACACTCCCATCGATCGGGACGCGTAGTTCGATGATGACAATGATCCACCACAGTACCAGTACCATTTAGTAGTGCTATATATGCCACGGCACTGACACGTGCAAGTGAACCGTAATTTAAAACACTGGCCGGTGTGATCCCGCGTGCCCAACGATGTTCCGGTTCCAACCACCCCGGCCGCCCGACCAGTGAGGAACGCGATCGCACCTCTAGCACCTGAATGCACATGTCATAATCGACCCCGTCCCGTCCAACCAACCGGCCGCTTAATTTCAGCGTGTGTTTCCCGGCCACCTGTGCGGTTTCAACTTCGTGCCGTCAGTCGTCACGCACTGGCGCGTACACGTACGAGGCCGATCGCCCATATCCATATGCTACTCGTGCGGCCCGCGCACGAGCCGCTGGCCGGCTGGTGTATATATAGAGCGTGCAGTGTGTCCTCGACTCCTCAGCAGCACCAACCGAGACATCGATCCAGCCAACAGCGGAATTCATCTGCTACAGAGACTTCCAAGTCCGAACTCCTGATCCAGCATGGCTTTGGATGCCAGGGCCTTGCCGCAGCTGGCGACCGCCGGCGTTCCCGCCGTCGAGGCGGCGAGGCCATGGTCGGGGAACTGGGGTGCTAATTCGTCTACGGAGGGAAGGGACATGCTGCAGGGGAGCGCCGTGGTGATGGAGGTGCCGCTGCTGTGGGACGACGAGGGGAGGATGAAGCGGGAGCTGGTCGCCTGGGCCAAGGCCGTGGCATCCATGGCCATCAGGGAATCGATGCGGTGCTAAAGAGTACGCGCGCGGCAGAGGCAATGAAGCCATGGAGGAACCATGGATCGATGTTTTTTTCTTTATCTGAGGGAATGGATCCATGTTTTTCTTGTTCTACGCTTCCGTGCACGCACCCGCGGCATCGAGCGCTGGCCGCGGGGCTATATTCTGCTTCCTCTTAATCCTTTGTTCACGGATCGATCGGTCGATCATTCCGGATGTAAATGTTTTTGGAAAGGATGGAGGATTACTTATGGATGTTTTCCATTTCTCGTGTGATTTTTGTTGGAAGTCTGCCGTTGTAGTATCTGTAAAGCGTCTCTAGCTGATTCCTTAAAAACCTTCAACTTTACACCGATAAAAGAAAATCAATTGCTCAAAAAAAAATTGTGTCGACTTAACCAACCGCAAGGCGAACCACGCCGCGTAGGAACCGCTCGAGAGAGGCGATTCCGGAGGCAATTTAAGCCTCCTCTCAACATCGGCGTGGCCGAGGGTCCTCGTCCCTCCTATCTGCCGTTTCGGTAGTGGGTGTGGACGGGGACCCTAGCGATTCTTTCCGGCAAGAAGATAGGATAGGCTAGTGTTTTTAGAGGCGTTGCATCAATGGAGGTGATGGCGCTGGCGCCGCGTCTAAATAATTTGTCTCTGTTTTTCCTTCGTCTTGGTGGTGCTCTAGTCAGCGGTGTCGAGGAGCAGATGGCTTGGTGTTCTTGCCGGGCTTCGGATCCAGTGAGATTTGTGTCTAGTGATCGACGCTCGACACTTTTCTGGGTGGCATTTGGATGGACTATACTAGTTGTGTTTGGTGTCTTGCAGTGGGGTATGTGGATGGTGGCAGACGGGGACGTTCCACTTCTTCAACCATGTTGGATGAAGTTGATGGTGCTAGGATCTAATGGACAGGGGGGAGAACCCCGACTGACGTGCCACAAAGCCTCGGTCTTGTCGCTTGCGGCGGTCTGGTTCATCGGTTCAAAAGGCATCCTTGTATGCGAAGGTGTTCCTTCAGATCTAGGTATGATGGATGTTCTTCTTTTTCTCTGTTGTTGCTTTTGCGATGGCATAGAAGAATGGTGGACAACGATTCAGCAAGGCACAAGGTTCTCTACCTGTGAAATTATAGTTTTACTGGTTGCAAGATCCTTGGTGCAAAAATGTAAGACACCTATGTATGTCTCATGTGATGACCACGTATGTACTCACTGTAATATGTTTGTCTAATGAAATATATGTGGTTCTTTCAAAAAGAAGTATTTATAAGGAGTTAACTCTCAAAACTAGCCTAACTCTTTTATTTTAAGCGGACGCGACTCCTCTCCTAAAAAATCACTTTTTATGTGTCATATGCGACACCTCCTTCTCCCATCCACGTCGCCGGTCGTCTGGTGGTTGAGAAAATGGAACCTCCACCACCCCCACATGTCCACCCGCCATGGCCAGTGTCGGATTCTCGTCAATGGTGACGAATTTGGGTGATTCACAACTCGAGCCGCTTCAATGGTGCACTGCTTGCGCTGGTGCTGGTGCTCGTGGCAATGGACTGGAGTTGTAGCCGTGGACCATGAACACGAGCGCCCTCAGCCACGCACCGATGCCCCCGCCTGTTGGGCGCCATGAGCGCGTGAAGAGGCAACGCACGCACACATCGCCCGGCAGGATGAAGTAGGATGACTCACCCTCCCCGTCATGGGCCGTGTAGTACTCCGCCTCATTGTGTGTGTTGAGGGGGTGCTGTTTTGTGTGCGCTACTATTGCGTGTGTGTTGTTGCTGCTGAGTGAGTGTGTTTTGCGCTATTGTTGTGTGTGTGATGTTGTTGTTGCTGCTACGTGTGTCCGTGCTGGTTGTGTGTGTGCTCTACGTGTGTGTGTGTGTGTGTGTGCGTGCGGGCGCGTGTGCGTGTGCTCTCTCTCTCTCTTCCAGCCTACCCTTGTTGTCCCCATTGGCTAGTCGCCGGAAAGAAGAAAACGAAAGGAACAAGAAGATGGAGAGAGACTTACATATGAGGTCAGTTTGTTTGAGAAGTTAAATTTGAAGGTTCGGTTAGGTCCGGACATAATTTAAGGGCATCTCCAATGTCAGTGCATTCGGACATGTCTGTGGACAATGGTAGCGGAGCCGTCCATTCAACCCAGTGCACCAAATGTCCACCCCTTGTCCAATGAAGAGATCACAGAGAAGGGAGGAAGAGGAAAAAGTGGGTTTTTGATGGGGTCCAAGCTTACATAGATGAGTGGACAGAGGTCAGTCATAGTCAGGATGAGTATGGTAGCTAAAAGCTATTCCTTGGGAAAACATGAGGTGTAGTCATTAAACGCCAAATGTGTTAGTCCAAAGAAATCCTTACACTAAAATTGTAGCATTGTTTGTGTACACTACCCTTAAGACTTGTCATCTAAAGCTCTGAACTCTTCTGCCTCTGGCACCATAGGTTAGGTCATCCTGGACTTAGAATGATGAGAAATATAATTAACAAATCGCATGGCCAGAATGTCAATGTGAAAAATTTCCTGAATCTCAATGATTTTGTATGCCCCGCATGTGCTATGGGGAAGTTAGTCATTAGACGATCAGCCCTCATAGTGAAGGGTGGAATCCCCGTATTCTTAGAACGTATCGTGACGGGGGGATGACCCCGGGGTAGCCTCAAGCGCCCCCTTTCCCCCGCCTCCTAACGCGACTAAAGGCAGGCCGCCTCCCCCTGCGGTCTAACTGCGCCCTGCCGGAGGTGATCTGCCGGCTACGCCCTGCCGGCTAAGCATTGGATACTGTCTGCAAGGCGTGCGTGGCAACAATGGCCCCCATCCCATCGGGGGTCAGCGCCGATATGGCCACAACGAAGACGTCAGGGCCTCTGACCCTGGCGGATGATGATCGGGCTTCCAACAGTGCCGGCACGCCTCCAACCACTCCGTTATCTGCCCCAGCATGGCTACAGGGTGGCCGGCCGTACTGCTGACCCCGGTCGGGCACGCAAGACGACGCCACAAGGCGCGGCCCATGCCGCGATGTGACCGGCGTCAGGGCCCGCCTCGTGGGCCCCGTCGGTTCCTGACGAGGCCCTTCAGCCGGCGGGACCTACCGGCGACAAGACCCCCCGGCCGGGCCCCCCGTAGCCGGCCAGAGAGGCTGCTGGCTGGGGCCCCCTTTGACCTTCTACTCGTATTGTATTCCGGGGGGTTGGCCTATAAAACCCCCCGGGCCACCCCCATGCGAGGGGAGGAACGGGGAGACCGACAGAGGGAAAAACCAAGGGAGGCACGAACAGATGGACGATCGATCGGCTGCTCTCCGAGTTCCCTACACATCCACATCCACTCCACACACACGCACGTAGAGAAGCGGAAGAGCAGGCTAGCTCCTTCTTCCTCCTCGATCCATACAGCTCAAGGAGCACCATTGTAACCCGACCATTGTCTCAACTAGACTGAGCAGGACTAGGGGTATTACCTCCCACGGAGGGCCCCGAACCTGGGTACATCGTGTGTCAGCCACCGCTTGTGCCTAATCCTGCTCCCGGAGCCCGCCGGCGTCCTTTGGCCCCTCTCGATTGTTGGAGAACGTCGCATGGGAAACAAAAAATTTCCTACACACACGCAGATCTATCCATGGTGATGAGCATCTATGAGAGGGAGAGTGGCTCTACGTACCCTTGTAGATCGCTAAGCGGGAAGCGTTAAGAAACGCGGTTGGTGTAGTCGAACATCTTCGCGATCCAAATCGCCGAGCGTCCCGCGATCTCATCACGATCCGTCCCGCGATCCAATCATGATCCATCCCGCGAACTCATCACGATCTGTCCCGCGATCTCATCACGATCCGTCCCACGAACTCATCACGATCCGTCTCGCGATCTTGATCACGGTCCTTCCGATCTAGCGCCGAACGGACGGCACCTCCACGTTCAGCACACGTATAGCTCGATGACGATCTCCGCCTTCTTGATCCAGCAAGAGGGGGCGGAGAGGTAGAAGAGTTCTCCGGCAGCGTGACGGCACTCCGGCGATGGTGGTGGAGCTATTCCGGCAGGGCTTCACCTAAGCACTGCAGAAAACCGATCTAGAGGAAAAACTATGCACCAGAGGAACGGGTAGCACGTGGCTGAAAATTCTGTGCCAAAACCCTAAAATCCTCTAGTATATATAGGAGGAGAGGAGGAGGAGGCTTGGCTGCCAAAAAGACAGCCCTTGGGTCGGCCAAAGTGGGGAGGAGAGGAGGACTCCTCCTCCAATCCTAGTAGGACTAGGATTCCTCCTTTTTTTGGCCTTTTTCCACCTTTTTCCCTTTGGGCTTTTTCTACCAGTCCGCATGGGCCTTGTGTGGGACTTCCACCAGCCCAAAAAAGGCTGGTATTTACTCTCCCACAGCCCATGAAGCCTATTGGGTCGAAATACCCCTCCCGGTGGTCTCCCGGTACACTACCGGCACTCCCGGTACATTACCGATTAGCCCGAAACTTTTCCGGCGACCAAAATGGGACTTCCTATATATCAATCTTTACCTCCGGACCATTCCGAAGCTCATCGTGACGTCCGGGATCTCATCCGGGACTCCGAACAACCTTCGGTCACCACCATACATAACTCTATACTACCGAAACGTCACCAAACCTTAAGTGTGCAGACCCTGCGGGTTCAAGAACTATGTAGACATGACCGAGACACGTCTACGGTCAATAACCAATGGCGGGACCTGGATGTCCACATTGGTTCCTACATATTCTACGACTATCTTTATCGGTCTAACCTCTATGTCAAGGATTCAGTCAATCCCGTATGATGTTCCCTTTGTTCTTCGGTATGTTACCTGCCCGAGATTCGATCGTCTGTATCTCCATACCTAGTTCAACCTCGTTACCAGCAAGTCTCTTTACTCGTTCCGTAATACAAGATCACATGGCTAACACTTAGTCACATTGCTTGCAAGGCTTGTTGAGATGTTATATTACCGAGTGGGCCCTGAGATACCTCTCCGTCAAACGGAGTAACAAATTCCAGTCTTGATCCATGCCAACCCAACAGACACCCTCGGAGATACCTGTAGAGCACCTTTATAGTCACCAGTTACGTTGCGACATTTGATACACATAAGGCACTCCTCCGATGTCTGTGAGTTGCATGATCTCATGGTCATAGGAACATATGCTTGACATGCAAAAAACAGTAGCAATAAACTGACACGATCATATGCTACATTTGTAGTTTGGGTCTTGTCCATCACATCATTCTCCTAATGATGTGATCCTGTTATCAAATGACATCTCATGTCCATGGCTAGGAAACCTTAACCATCTTTTGATCAACGAGCTAGTCTACTAGAGGCATACTAGGGACATGGTGTTGTCTATGTATCCACACATGTATCTGAGTCTCCGATCAATACAATTATAGCATGGATAATAAACGATTATCATGAACAAGGAAATATGATAATAACTAATTTATTATTGCCTCTAGGGCATATTTCCAACAGTCTCCCACTTGCACTAGAGTCAATAATCTAGTTCACATCACTATGTGATTCGCATTGTTATGAATCTAACACCCACTGAGTTCTGGGGCTCGATCATGCTTTGCATGTGAGAGAGGTCTTATAGTCAATGAGTCTACGACATTCAGATCCGTGTGTACTTTGCAAATTTCTATGTCAAACCTTAAACAATGCTACCACACTCCACTTGGTACTATTCCAAATGGTTGCTCCACTATACGTATCCAGATTGCTACTACAAGTCATCCGGATTGGTGTTAAAGCTTGCATCGACGTGACTCTTTACGACGAACTCTTTATCACCTCCATAATCGAGAAACATCTCCTTAGTATTTTAGTTACTAAGGATAATCTTGACCGTTGTCTAGTGCTCCATTCCAGGATCACTTTGAAACCTTCCGGCCATACTTATGGCAAGGCAGACATCGGGTCTTGTGCACAGCATTGCATACATGATAGAGCCTATGGCTGAAGCATAGGGGATAACAATCATCTTTTCTCTATCTTCTACAGTCACTGGGCATTGAGTCTTACTCAACTTTATACCTTACAAATTAGGCGAGAACTCTTTCTCTGACTGATCCATTTCGAACTCTTTCAAATTCTTGTCAAGGTATGTACTCATTGAAAGTCTCATCAAGTATCTTGATCTATCTCTATAGATCTTGATGCTCAAAAATTAGGTAGCTTTATCCAGGTCTTCCTTTGATAAACACTTTTCAAACGACCGTTTATGCTTTCCAGAAATTCTACATCATTTCCGATCAACAATATGTCAACCACATATGCTTACCAGAAACTCTATAGTGCTCCCACTCACTTTATTGTAAATACAAGTTTCTCATAAACTTTGTATAGACTCAAAAACTTTGATCACCTCATCAAAGTGTATATTCCAACTCCAAGATGCTCGCTTCAGTTCATAGAAGGATCACTGAAGCTTGCACACCTTTTAGCATCCTTAGGACTGACAAAACCTTCTGGTTGTATCACATACAACCTTTCCTCAAGTAGACCGTTAAGGAAACTATGTTTTGACATCCATCTGCCAGATTTCATAATCGAAAAATGCAGCAACTGCTAACATAATTCCAACAAACTTTAGCATCGCTACGAGTGAGAAAGTCTCATCGTAGTCAACTCCTTGAACTTGCCAGAAACATCTTTGTGACATGTCGATCTTTATAAATGGTGACATTCACCATCACCGTCTGTCTTTATTTTAAAGATCCATTTGTACTCAACGACCTGCCGTCCAACGAGCAAGTCTACCAAAGTCTATACTTGGTTTTCATACATGGATCCTTTCTCGGATTTCATGGCCTCTAACCATTTGTCAGAATTCGGGCCCATCATCGCTTCTCCATAGCTCGTAGGTTCATTGTTGTCCAACAACATGACCTCCAAGATAGGGTTGTCGTACCGCTCAGGAGCAGTACACATCCTTGTCGACCTATGAGGTTCGATAGTAACTTGATCCAAAGCTTCATGATCATCATCATTTACTTCCTCTTCAACTGACGTAGGTTCCAAGAAACATCTTTCTGCGCTGCGCTACTCTCTGGTTGAAACAAAGGTTCAACAACCTCATCAAGTTCTATCTTCCTCCCACTCAATTCTTTCAAGAGAAACTTTTTCTCGGGAAAGGACCCGTTTTAGCAACAAACACTTTATGCTTGGATCTGAGATAGAAGGTTCACCCAACTGTTCATAGGTTATTCTATGAAGATGCATTTGTCCGCTTTGGGTTCGAGCTCATTAGGTGAAAACATTTTTCACACAAGCGTCGCAGACCCAAACATTAAGAAATGATAGCTTAGGTTTCTATCAAACCATAATTCACACGGTGTCTTCTCAACGGATTTAGATGGTGCCCTATCTAAAGTGAATGTAGTTGTCTCTAATGCATAACCCCAAAATTATAGTAGAAAAAACGATAAGAGACATCATAGCATGCACCATATCCAATAGAGCACGACTACGACGTTCGGACACACCATCACACTATGGTGTTCCAGGTGGCGTGAGTTGTGAAATGACTTTCAAATTGTCTAAAGTTGTATGCCGAATTTGTAACTCAGATATTCACCTCCACGATCATATCGCAGTCATTTTTATCTTCTTGTCACGATGATCTTAAACTTCACTCTGAATTGCTTGAACTTTTCAAAAATTCAGACTTGTGTTTCATTAAGTAAATATACACTATGTGTACTCAAATCATCAGTGAAGGCAAGAAAATAATGATATCCACCGCATGCTACAAGACTCATTGGATTGCATACATCAACATGTATCATTTCCAATAAATGACTTGCCCGCTCCATCAAACCAGAAAACGGGGTCCTTAGTCATCTTGACCAAGAGGCATGGTTCGCATGTCTCAACCGATTCGAAATCGAATGAGTCCAAAGATCCATCAGCAGGGAGTTTCTTCATGCGTTTTATACCAATATGACATTTAGCGGCAGTGCCACAACTATATGGTACTATCATTATTAACTTTGTATCTTTTGGCATCAATGTTATGAACATGTGTATTACTACGATCAAGATTCAACAAACCATTCTCACTGGGTGCATGACCATTGAAGGTATTATTCATGTAAACAGAATAACCATTATTCTCTAAATTAAATGAATAACCATATTGCAATAAACATGATCTAATCATGTTCATGCTCAACGCAAAACACCAAATAACATTAATTTAGGTTCGTCACTAATCCTGAAGGTAGAGAGAGCGTGCGATGTTGATCACATCAACCTTGGAAACACTTCCAACACACATCGTCACCTCACCCTTAGCTAGTTCTCCGTTTATTCCGTAGCTTTTATTTTCGAGTTACTAACATTTAGCAACCGAACCAGTATCCAATACACAGGTGCTACTAGGAGTACTAGCAAGGTACACATAAATAACACGTACATCAAATATACTTCTGTCGACGTTGCCAGCCTTGTTATCTACCAAGTATCTAGTGTTGTTCCGCTTCAGCGACTGCTCTCCTCATAATCGAAGCACTTAGTCTCGGGTTTGGGTTCAACTTTGGGTTGCTTCATTGGAGCAGCAACTTACTTGCTATCCATGAAGTTTTCCCTCCTTGCTCCTGCCCTTCTCGAAACTAGTGGTTTGACTAACCATCAACACTTGATGCTCCTTCTTGATTTCTACCTTCGCGGTGTCAAACATCGCGAACAGCTCAGGGATCATTATTTCTATCCATGGCATTTTATAGTTCATCACCAAGTTCTAGTAGCTTAGTGACAGTGACTTGGAGAACTGTATCAATCACTATCTTATCTGGAAGATCAACTCCCACTCGATTCAAGCGATTGTAGCACCGAGACAATCTGAGCACATGCTCAACGATTGAGCTATCCTCTTTCATATTACAGGCAAAGAATCTTGTTGGAGATCTCATATCTTGCAACACGGGCACGAGCCTGAGATCCTAATTTCAGCTCTTGGAACATCTCATATGTTCCGTGACGTTCAAAATGTTTCGGAGCCTCAATTCTAAGCCGTAATGCATGACGCACTAAACTATCAAGTAGTCATCAGAACGTGCCTGTCAGATGTTCACAACATCTACAGACGACGCTAGAGGGGTTGGCGCACCGAGCGGTGCATTAAGGACATAAGCCTTCTGTGCAGTAATGAGGACAATCCACAGATCACGGAGCCAGTCCGCAATATTGCTACCATCATCTTTCAACTCTATTTCTCTAGGAACATATAAAAATTCAAGGGAGCTACAGCGCAAGCAAGTAATCTACAACATAATTTGCAAAGACACTACTGACTATGTTCATGATAATGAGTTCAATTAATCATATTACTTAAGAACTCCCACTCAAATTGACATCCCTCCGGTCATTCGAGTGATACATGATCCAAATTCACCAATTCAAGTCCGATCATCACGTGAGTTGAGGTGGTTACAATGGTGAACATCATCATGTTGATCATATCTACTATATGACTCATGTTCGACCTTTCGGTCTCTTGTGTTCCGAGGCCATGTCTGTACATGCTAGGCTCATCAAGTTTAACCCGGGTGTTCTGCATGTGCAACACTGGCTTGCACCCGTTGTATGTGAACGTAGAGTCTATCACACCCGATCATCACGTGGTGTCTCGACACGAAGAACTTTCACAACGGTGCACACTCGGGGAGAACACAATTTATCTTGAAATTAAGTGAGGGATCACCTTATAATGCTACCGTCGTCCTAAGCATAACAAGGTGCATAATAGGATTAACATCACATGCAAATCATAAGTGACATGATATGGCCATGAACTTGTGCTTTTGATCTCCATCATGAAAGCACCGGCATGATCTCCATCGTCACCGACATGACACCATGATCTCCATCATCTTGATCTCCATCAACGCGTCGCCATCGGGGTTGTCGCGCCCACCATGCTTCTACTACTATTGCTATCGTTTAGCGATAAAGTAAAGCATTACATAGCGCTTGATGATTGACACGCAGGTCATACAATAATTAAAGACAACCCTATGGCTCCTGCCGGTTGCCGTACTCATCGACATGCAAGTCGTGATAATCTATACATCACATGATCATCTCATACATCACATATATCACATCATGTAATTGGCCATATCACATCACAACATACCCTGCAAAAACAAGTTAGACATCCTCTAATTGTTGTTGCATGTTTTATGTGGCTGCTACGGGTATCTAGCAAGAACAATTCTCATCTACGCAAAAACCACAATGGCGATACACTAGTTCCTTTTCAACCTTCTCAAGGACCGCCTTTGTCGAATCCGATCCAAGTAAAGTGAGAGAAATTGGCACCCGCAAGCCATCTATGCAACAAGTTGCGGTCGAGGGAACCGGTCTCTCGTAAGCGTACGAGTAATGTTGGTCCGGGTCGCTTCATCTCACAATACCGCTGAACCAAACTCCGACCAAGGGAGGAAGCAATCTAAGCATCAACGCCCACAAACCTTTTGTGTTCTAATCGAGATCTCATCTACACATAGACCTAGCTCATGATGCCACTGTTGGGGAACGTCGCATGGGAGAGTGGCTCTACGTACCCTTGTAAATCGCTAAGCGGGAAGCGTTGAGAAACGCGGTTGGTGTAGTCGAACGTCTTCGCGATCCAAATCGCCGAGCGTCCCGCGATCTCATCACGATCTGTCCCACCATCCAATCACGATCCGTCCCGCGAACTCATCACGATCCATCCCACGATCTCATCACGATCCGTCCCGCGAACTCATCACGATTCGTCCTGCGAACTCATCATGATCCGTCTCGCGATCTTGATCACGGTCCTTCCGATCTAGCGCCGAACGGACGGCACCTCCGCGTTCAGCACACGTACAGCTCGATGACGATCTCCGCCTTCTTGATCCAGCAAGAGGGTGCGGAGAGGTAGAAGAGTTCTCCAGCAGCATGACGGTGCTCCGGCGATGGTGTTGGAGCTATTCCGGAAGGGCTTCGCCTAAGCACTGCAGAAAACCGATCTAGAGGAGAAACGATGCACCAGAGGAACGGGTAGCACGTGGCTAAAAATTCTGTGCCAAAACCCTAAAATCCTCTAGTATATATAGGAGGAGAGGAGGAGGAGTCTTGGCTGCCAAAAAGACAGCCCTTGGGTCGGCCAAAGTGGGGAGGAGAGGAGGACTCCTCCTCCAATCCTAGTAGGACTAGGATTCCTCCTTTTTTGGCCTTTTTCCACCTTTTTCCCTTTGGGATTTTTCTACCAGCCGCATGCGCCTTGTGTGGGACTTCCACCAGCCCACAAAAGGCTGGTATTTACTCTCCCACAGCCCATGAAGCCTCTTGGGTCGAAATACCCCTCCCGGTGGTCTCCCGGTACACTACCGGCACTCCCGGTACGTTACCGATTAGCCCGAAACTTTTCCGGTGACCAAAATGGGACTTCCTATATATCAATATTTACCTCCGGACCATTCCGGAGCTCTCGTGATGTCCGGGATCTCATCCGGGACTCCGGACAACCTTCGGTCACCACCATACATAACTCTATACTACCAAAACGTCACCAAACCTGAAGTGTGCAGACCCTGCGGGTTCGAGAACTATGTAGACATGACCGAGACACCTCTACGGTCAATAACCAATGGCGGGACCTGGATGTCCACATTGGTTCCTACATATTCTACGAAGATCTTTATCGGTCGAACCTCTGTGTCAAGGATTCAGTCAATCCCGTATGATATTCCCTTTGTTCTTCGGTATGTTACCTGCCCGAGATTCGATCGTCGGTATCTCCATACCTAGTTCAACCTCGTTACCGGCAAGTCTCTTTACTCGTTCCGTAATACAAGATCACATGGCTAACACTTAGTCACATTGCTTGCAAGGCTTGTTGAGATGTTGTATTACCGAGTGGGCCCTGAGATACCTCTCCATCAAACAGAGTAACAAATTCCAGTCTTGATCCATGCCAACCCAATAGACACCCTCGGAGATACCTGTAGAGCACCTTTATAGTCACCCAGTTACGTTGCGATGTTTGATACACACAAGGCACTCCTCCGATGTCTGTGAGTTGCATGATCTCATGGTCATAGGAACATATACTTGACATGCAGAAAACAGTAGCAATAAACTGACACGATCATATGCTACGTTTGTAGTTTGGGTCTTGTCCATCACATCATTCTCCTAATGATGTGATCTCATTATCAAATGACATATCATGTCCATGGCGAGGAAACCTTAACCATCTTTTGATCAACGAGCTAGTCTACTAGAGGCATACTAGGGACATGGTGTTGTCTATGTATCCACACATGTATCTGAGTCTCCGATCAATACAATTATAGCATGGATAATAAACGATTATCGTGAACAAGGAAATATGATAATAACTAATTTATTATTGCCTCTAGGGCATATTTCCAACATCGATAAGCCTACCTATGGCATCTGCCGTGACGAAACCACGACATTTGGCGCCCACCGTGGGGCCGTCCGCGGCGCCGGTCGGAGTCACGCTCCGGGCGGGACCCTTCACCACCTCCCCCGACCGCCTCGCGTCCGGGCAGAACCGCTTGCTCGTGGGGCTTGCTCCTGAGGGCCTTGCGGGCAGCATGGCCGGCATCTCTGACGAGTGCCTCGGATGCGACCTCGCGCTCAACGTCGCTGCGCTCACCGGGCGGTTCAGCGAGCTGAGCCTCGCCGAAGAGTCGGAGGCCGACAAGTACCCTAGTTGGGTGTTCGACTGCACCGACCCTCCCTCATCCGTGGGCACGCTCACCACGGGCGAGGCCATCGGCCGCCACACCCACGTGGGTGTGATGGTCACCGTCTCCTCCACCACTTCGGGGCCGTGAGCGAGCGACCGAGGCCGACGCAGCCACCGCCCGCACCGGCACCTCTGACCCACTCGCCGCCACCCTCCGAGGTCTGGGCACTCCTATCACTATGATGGCGGACCCGGCCACCGCCAGAGCCGAGCTAGAGGTGGCCCGTCGCCTGCTGTTCGAAGACGCCAGCGCCCTCGTTGCCGAACGGCGCCGGATGGAGGCCGCGCAGCGGGAATACAACTCCGCGTACGGTATCACCCCGGCCGGCCCCGAGCCCAGCCGGCATGGTGCCGTGCGAGAACGCGGCCACGTGGTCACAAAGATCCTCGGCGACCGTTTCCCCGTCTACGACACCCCCACGGCCAACCTGCGCGCCGCCAAGGTTGCCTACGAGGATTTGGCAACCTTGGAGGGCGAGGAGCGGGCCGTGCGCGAGCGGCACATCAAGGACCTCATCGACACAGCCAACGCACAACAGGTTGTCCTCACCCTCGGTGGGGCCGTCTCCGAGTTTCCCCGCCCCGAGGGGGAGGACACTGGGGCTGCTGACCGTCGGCCGGCTCGGCACTCCAGCACCCCTCGTTCCTCTGGCCGGAACGCCCGGGGGAGCAACGTCCAGCGCCCCCCGTCACGCGGGAACGAACAGCCGGCTGTGAACAGCCGACGCAGCAATAACCCGGCCGGTAGCCACCGCCGCGATGAGGCGCCGGCTGGCGGCAGCCGGCGCACCCGCGGGCATACTCTGCCTCCGCGGCCGGAACCGGCGTGGTCCATCCCGCCGGCCGTCCGCCCCGAGCTTGCCGCCCGGCTCGGGCCCCGCGTCCCCCACAGCGACAATGACGCGTGGCTCCGTCTTGACCGGCTGGCGCAGTCGGCTCTCCTCGAGGAGGAGGGCTCGATTGGTCTAGCCTGTTTCGGTCCACGGATCCGCAACGAGCCTTTTTCCGCCCGGCTTCATGCTCCCCCAGGACACCCCGAAGTATACCGGGGCCGCCAAGTCGGAGGACTGGCTGATCGACTACACCACCACCGTCAGCATCGCCAGGGGGAACAAGCGCGTAGCCGTCCGCTACGTCCCCCTCATGCTAATCGGCTCTGCCTGCACCTGGATGAACAGCCTGGCCGCCGGCAGCGTCAACACCTGGACGGACTTCGAGGAGGCCTTCGTCCGCAACTTCACCGGCACCTACAAACAGCCTGGCCGGCCCCGCGAGCTGGCCATGTGCGTCCAGGGGGTGGACGAGCCCCTCCGCGACTACCTCATGCGCTGGACCGAGATCCGCAACTCCTGCGAAGGAGTACACGAGGTACAGGTCATCCAGTACTTCATCGAGGGCTGCTGCGATGGCACCCCCCTCAAGCACACGCTCCTGTGCTTCGAGCCAACCTCCCTGGCGGACCTGATGTCCAAAGCGGACAAATACG
This sequence comes from Hordeum marinum, assembly GCA_022496015.1. Lineage (NCBI taxonomy): Eukaryota > Viridiplantae > Streptophyta > Magnoliopsida > Poales > Poaceae > Hordeum > Hordeum marinum. The sequence goes on from CM039673.1 coordinate 374,822,383, forward strand.
CCACCGCCGACTCCTCGATGAGGATGAAGGCTAAGGCATCGGCCAAGCCGGCTATGCCCCCCGCCGCGCCGCGGGCGGCGGCCGACAACCGGCAGCCGCAGAACGGCAAGCGCAAGAACGACCAGCCCGATTCCTGCCACGGGAGCCGGCAGGTCGCCTCCATCGAGGGGGAGCAGCTGGCTGGCCAGGCCTCCGGTCAGCACCAGCGCATCGGCAAGGCCGCCTGGCAGCCCAAGCTGACTTTCGAGCAAATGCTTGACCTCCCCTGCAAAAACCACTCCGGTGCCAAGCCGGCCACGCACACGCTCCGGCAGTGCAGCTTCTCACAACGATTGCCCCGGGGGGACGGCCTCCCGGCTCCCCCCGCGCAGCCAACCCGCGCCTCGGCACCAGCCCCGGCTCGGGTTCCAGCTCCCGGTGTGGGTCAGGCGGACCCGGCCCCGGCTCGCGGCGACGGCCGGCTGCACGACCGCTTCCCCGAACATGACGACTGCTACGTCGTCTTCACCAGCGAAGAGACGGACAAGCACGCCCAGCGCCGGCTCCACCGCGAGGTGAATGCCACCATGCCCGCGACTCCCCAGTTCATGCATTGGTCCGAGAAGCCGATCACATGGAGCCGGGTGGACCACCCGGCCGTGATGCCAAACCCCGGCAGCTACGCCCTCGTACTCGATCCCACCATCGCCTCCGAGAAACGCTCGTGCCCTTCTTGCGGGTTTTGATCGATGGAGGCAGCAGCATCAACATCCTCTACCTCGACACCCTGCTCAAGCTAGGGCTCAAGGTGGAGGACCTGAAAACGAGTCGGACCATTTTCCACGGCATCGTGCCGGGAAAGTCCTGCACCCCCGTTGGCAAGATCAAGCTCGACGTCCTCTTCGGCGACGCTAGTCATTTCCGCCGCGAGCCGGTTTTATGTGAGGTAATGGACCTCGACAGTCCCTACCACGCATTGCTGGGCAGGCCCGCTCTCGTCAAGTTCATGGCGATCCCCCACTACGCCTACCTCAAGCTCAAGATGTCGAGTCCCAAGGGCATCATCACCATCGCCGGCAAGTACCAGATGCCAATGGCGTGCGCGAGATGGCAGCCAGCTGGCCGAGGCCCTGGAAATAGCGGAGGAGAAGCGAAAGCTCGACCGGCTGGTGGCCCTCGCCTCCGCCCAGCCGGCCGTGCCGGCACCTCCGTCCTAGTCGGTCGGCGAAGGCTCATTCTAGCCGTCCAAGGACACTAGGCAGGTGCCACTCGATCCGACCAACCCCACCCAGTGCGTGACCATCGGCTCCCGCCTCGACAGCAAATAGGAAGGCGAGCTCGTCGACTTCCTCCGTGAGAATCGGGACATCTTTGCATGATCCCCCAAGGACATGTCGGGTGTTTCGAGGAAGTTCGCCGAGCACAAGCTGCACATACGGCCGGATGCGAAGCCGGTCAAGCAACCCCTGTGCCGTTTGTCCGAGGAGAAGTGGCGTACTATAGGAGAAGAAATCGCCCGGCTGCTCGCAGCCGGCCTCATCATGGAGGTGTTTCACCCGGACTGGCTGGCCAACCCAGTCCTAGTGCTGAAGAAAAACAAGACCTGGCACATGTGTATCGACTACACGAGCCTGAACAAGGCGTGCCCCAAGGACCCGTCCGCCCTGCCGCGAATCGATCAAGTCATCGACTCCACAGCCGGATGCGATCTGTTGTCTTTCCTGGACGCCTACTCCAGCTACCACCAGATAAAGCTAGACCCGGCCGACCGGCTCAAGACCTCCTTCATCACCCCTTTCGGGGCCTACTGCTACATCACCATGTCCTTCGGCCTGAAGAACGTAGGCGCTACCTTCCAGCGCTGCATGCAGAAGTGCCTCCTGCCTCAGATAGGCAGGAACGTCCACGTCTACGTGGATGACATCGTCGTCAAATCCAAGAAGCACTTCAGCCTCCTCGATGACCTCCGGAAGACGTTCGCCAACTTGCGCGAATACAAGATCAAGCTCAACCCAGAGAAGTGTGTCTTCGGCGTCCCAGTCGGCCAGCTCCTGGGTTTCTTCGTGTCCGCCCGCGGCATCGAAGCTAACCCCAAGAAGATTCGGGCGATTGAGCGCATGCCCAAGCTGGTCCGGCTCCGCGATGTCCAGAAGTTCACCGGCTGCCTCGCTTCCCTCAGCCGGTTCATCAGCCGGCTGGGCGAGAAGGCCTTGCCCCTCTACGGGCTCCTACGCAAGTCGGCCCTGGTCGAGCCAGGTCGAGGCCTCTTGAAGAAGCCGGCCCTGTTCGACTGGCCTGACGAGGCGGACGTGGCGTTCCGCGACCTCAAGCGGGCTCTCACCAGCGCGTCCATTCTGGCCGCGCCGGCTGACAAGGAGCCTTTGCTCGCCTACATTGCGGCGACCACGCGCGTCGTCAGCATCGCCCTGGTGGTGGAGCGGCCGAAGGAAGGCAAGGCGCTGCCGATGCAGCGTCCCGTCTACTACCTCAGCGAGGTCCTCTCCGCCTCCAAGCAAAACTACCCCCACTACCAGAAGATGTGCTACGGCGTATACTTCGCCGCACAGAAGCTGAAGCAGTACTTCCAGGAGCACGTCATCACCATCGTGAGCACAGCGCCGCTGGGCGAAATCATGGCCGGCCGGGACGCCACCGGCCGGATCACCAAATGGGCCATTGCCCTGGCCGACTATGAAATACGGTACGATCCACGCACCGCCATCAAGTCCCAGGCAATGGCCGACTTACTTGTCGATTGGGCCGAAACCCAGTTCGTGTCGCCTCCACCCGACTCCACGCATTGGTGCATGCGCTTCGACGGCTCGAAGATGCGAGCCGGCCTGGGAGCCGGCATCGTCCTGTCGTCCCCCAGAGGAGACCAGCTCCTCTACGCCCTCCAGATCCACTTCGCCGCCTCCAACAACGTGGCCGAATACGAGGCCCTCGTCCATGGCCTCCGGCTCGCCAAGGAGATCGGCATCCAGCGCATCATTTGCTTCGGCGACTCGGACCTCGTGGTGCAACAGGTCTCTGGCAAATGGACGCTAGGGACGCCAACATGGCCAGCTATCACTTCCTCGTCCAGCAGCTCACCGGTTCCTTCGAGGGCTGCGAGTTCCACCACATCCCCCGTGCGGACAACGAGGCGGCCGACACGCTGGCCAAGATTGGCTCCACCCGGCAGGCCATCCCAGCCGGCGTCTCCCTCGAGCGGCTGATGAAGCCTTCGATCAAGCCTTCTCCCGAATCAGAGTCCATCTTCGTGCTGGCAAACGCGGTCGGCACCTCGGCGGAACCGGCTGCCCAACCGGCCCCGCCGGCTGCGGTAGCTTTGCCGACTCCGCCACCACCAGCCGCCAGTCCGGAGCCGTCCGCCACGGCAATTGAGCCGGTCGCGCCTACGCACACCGACACCAGCCTCATTGTCGTCATGATGACGGTCAATGCTTCCACCGCCGCCTCGCTCTCGGGGACTGGCGAGCCGGTCCCGGGATCTGACGGGCCAGTCCCGGGGGCTGGGCCTGCCCCTGTCTCGGCTCCCTCGTGGGCCCGGCCTATCCTGGCGTTCCTCCAGCATGGCAAGCTCCCCTCCGATGAGGCCATTGCAAGGCAATTTCAGCGTCAGGCCCTGGCCTACAGCATCATCAACCACGAGTTGGTTCATCGCAGCACCACCGGCGTTTTCCAACGCTGCGTCGAGCCGGAGCAAGGGCAAGAAATCCTCCTCGACATCCACTAGGGCGAGTACGGGCATCACGCCGCCTCCAGGTCCCTGGTAGCCAAAGCATTCCGTCACGGTTTCTACTGGCCGACTGCTCTGGAGGCGGCCAAGGAACTCGTTGACAAGTGCGAGGGCTGCCAGCGCTTCAGCACGCAGAGCCATCTTCCGGCTAGCGCTCTCCAGACCATCCCCCTTTTGTGGCCATTCGCTGTCTGGGGTCTGGACATGGTGGGACCTTTCAAGACCGCACGAGGCGGCATGACACATTTGCTTGTCGCCGTCGACAAGTTTACCAAGTGGATCGAGGCCCGGCCAATCAAGAAACTAGACGGCCCCACGGTCGTCCGGTTCATCGAAGACATCACGGTACGTTACGGCGTCCCCCACAGCATCATCACCGACAACGGCACGAACTTCGCCAAAGGCGCGCTGGCGCGTTTCTGCTTGAGGCGGGGCATCCGGCTCGACCTGGCGTCTGTCGCCCACCCGCAGTCGAACGGCCAGGTTGAGAGGGCAAACGGCCTCCTATCCGGCATCAAGCCCCGGCTCGTGACACCGCTGGTCCGGTCAGCCGGCTGTTGGGTCGAGGAGCTGCCGGCTATCCTTTGGAGCCTTCGGACCACGCCCAACCGGTCGACCGGCTACACTCTGTTCTTTCTCGTTTACGGGTCCGAGGCAATCATCCCCACTGACATCAAGTTCGATTTGCCTCGGGTCACCCTATACACCGAGAAGGATGCGAGGGAGGCAAGGGAAGACGGCGTCGACCTCCTCGAGGAGGCCCGGGAGCTGGCCTTGAGCCGGATGACCATCTACCAGCAGAAGCTCCGGCATTACCACAGCAAGCGGATCCGGTCGCTCTCCTTCCGCGAAGGAGACTTGGTGCTCAGGCGGATCCAGCGAACCGCCGGCCAGCACAAGCTGTCCTCCCCATGGGAGGGCCCGTTCATTGTCAGTCGGGCGTTGCGCAACAATGCGTACTATCTAATAGACGCCCAGAAGCCGCAGAAACGCAAGAGAGACGCCTCCGGCGAGGAGACGGAGCGCTCATGGAATGCGGCGCTCCTCCGTCCATTCTATTGCTGAAAACCATTATATGTATTCTCCCTCTTTTGGGCTTATGAATGCCACGGCGGCCCCTAAGCCGGCGCTGGGGGCACGCCCTTTTTCGATTCCTACAAAGTTCTGTTATTTAAGGCATGTCAACCGGGTCCGGCTCCCGGGCCCGGGGGCTCGCTCGGCTCCCCACCAACGCGGACAAATAATGTGAGCGAGCAACCCTTCGCCTCCCCTCCCCTAACCAGCTACAGACCAGCTCCCGGCTGTCCGGCTGAAGGGACCGTGGTGTACGAAGGGGCTTCTCACACGAAAGTTAGCCGACGCGCGCGGCAGCCGGACCGGCCCAGCCGAGCTATGATAATCCTAGTAACCGGCCTCTGCCGGCTCAAGCTAGCCCTAGCCGGTTGACTCTAGGAGCCCGCTATTTTCCCAAGGGTGAAGCCCCGTCCCTGTCCCAGACCGGCCCCCGGCTGGCTGGCAGGCGGGGCGGAAGCCGGAGGGAATCTCGGCGCGCAAACACAAGTCAAAAGGCAAAGGGTGAAAGAAGAGCCGGCACGCACATTTTTTCTAAGATAAATGGCACAAGTTCATTACATATAAAAGGCCCACGGCCACAAGATCATTACATATACACCCCCAGTGGGTGGAATTCCAGTCTAAAAACAAAAATGCAGGAAAGAAAAGTCCTAAGCTATGGCAGCATCGGGCCGGCCTTCCTCCAAGTACTAACGCCGCTGGAGCCGGCGGTGCTCACACCCCGGGAGCCGGCGGCGCTGGCGCCTTCGAGGCCGGCACCTCCGGGGCGACCGAGGTAGAAGCCCCCGCAGCCGGAGCCGGCTCAGACTCGGCGTATTCATCGGTGTCGGACTCTTCATCGGCCGTCTCGGCGGCGCTCCCCTCCGGATCGTCCAGGGCGAGCCCGTACTGGTCCTTCGGGACCACCACGCCGTCCGCCCCGCGCTCCGGGACGTACTCGTCCCACGCAGCGAAGGACGCAAGGTCGCTCGCCCTCGCCAGCATCTCGTCGGCCACCGCCTCCAGCTCCGAGTCGGCGCCAGCGCGCTGGGCCATGAGCAAACCCAAGTCCAGCTCGGGGTACCACGATTTGGCGATGTGGAGCGCCATGCCCGCGTCGGCTCGTGCCGCGGAGGCCCTCCAGGCGTTCACCCGCGCCGCCCCGAACTCCAGCCACCTCGACAGCCGGTTCATGGAGCCCGGCTCCGCCGTGCCAGGCCAGAGCGTGCGGACCAGCGTCATGCCGACCGCTTGGAGCTGCTTCAGGGCGCGGACCACCTCCGACAGGCGCGCCTCGACGGCGATCCCCACCTCGTCTAGGGTCCAGGGGGCCAGCGGCCCGACGGCCTCTCCTTGCGCCCGCCGGGCCTCACGGTCGGCCTTCACGGCCGCTTCCGTGACCTCCCGCGTGCCAGGGAAAAGCCCTAAGAAGAGGATGGGGGATGAGCGGGGAGGCAAACCAGAAAACCAAGAAGGAAGGCGCAAGAAGAGCAAGGCGACGGAAACTTACTGTGCAGCATCTGATCCACCTCGTGCCCTTGCTCCTGCAGCCGCACCTCCCTGGCGGACCACTCCTGGCGCCGGCGCTCGTGCTCATCCCGGTCGCCTGCGCATCCTCGGCCGCCTTGGCTAGGGCGGCGTCCTTGGCCTCCAGCTTCTCGCGGAGCGCCTTATCCCTCTCCTCCGCCTCCCGACGAAGGGCCGCCTCTTGGTCCCCCAGCGCTTGACGGTGGGCCGCCTCGCGGCCCTCCCGCTCCGCCTTCGCCTGGTCCGCCTCCCCACGGAGCCGGTCACCCTTCGTCGTCAGGAGTTTCCGCTCCTCATAAAGGCGCACCACCTGGCGCCGGAGGAAGACCGTCTCGGCATGGGTAGCTGCATAAGAAGACACGGGAGTCAGAAAGGATTCAGCCCGCCTCCGGGGCAGCCGGCCTGATTCCTGGAGGCTACACCCAGTGGGTGCGCTTGCGTGCTCCCACTGGAAGATCGCAAGATGCTAAGATCGCAAGGGCAATGTAACTCGCAGGTCCGCGGACACGACAGCGAGCCGGTTCTCAGCTCCCCGGTACAACCCCAGCAGGGTGTTGTACGCAGCCACCCGGCGGTCATGCGCTGCCTGCAGAACAATAAGAGCTTTAGGCTCGACCCGCCTGCGCCCCAGCCGGCTCGAGCCTCGGGGGCTACACCCAGTGGGTGCGTTGGTACGTCCCCACTGGAAAAGACGGAAAAACGCAAGTAAAGGTAAGAAGGAAAGAAGAAACTCACCGCGACCGCCTGCTCCAAGCTCACCAGCCGGTCGCTGGCAGCCCGAGCGTCTTGCGTCGCCTGGGCACGGGCCGCTGCAAACGCTTCCACAGCGGCGGCCACCGCCGCTCCGAGGGCGCTCGATGGCTCGCTAGGGGATGGGCTCCCGGCCGCCGCCCAGGTCTGCTGCGGCCGGCATCCGTCTGCGCATCCTCCCTTGTTGGAGACCTCGATGCGACCGGCCCTTCCTGTCGCCGCCGCGCCGGGGCCCGCCGTCGACGCACTTGCGGCGGCCGTTTTCACGGCCACCGCGGCTCCCACCTCCGGCACCCCACCTCCGGCTGCTCCGGGCTGACTCGCCTTCGGCACCGACACCTCCGGAGCCGGCGCCTCCGAAACCGGCAGTCCAGTGGCGGCGCCTCCGGGGCCGGTAGCTCCGGCCCCGGCGGCACGTCGCCCGCAACGACTGGGCGGCGTCGCGGCCCATTGCTGCCTTGTCCTCCACGGCCGTCGTGCTCGCTTCCGCCCTTCGCTCGGAGCCGTGGTGGCCCTTCGACCTCTTCTCCCGGCCACGGGGGAAGGGCTCCCAAGCTCCGCCCGCGGACTCCCCGCCGTTTCCTTGGAGGAGGGGGAACGGCTCCCATGCTCCGCCAGCGGCCTCCCCACTGGCTCCCCCTCGCCTCTTCGCCGCCTCCTCCTAGGGGCGGAGCTCCTGGACACGCCGCTCCCGCTTGGCCGCCTCGAAGTCGAGCCACGCATGGCGCTCCCTCTCCTCAGCCGCCGTCGGTGGTGCCGCCCTCTCCGTCCCGCCACCCGGTGTCCTCCCCAGGGTGCGCGCCTCCCTGGTCACGAAGAAGTAAGAGACTGGGGGGAAGGCAAGACGGACCAAGGTGGAGGAGAAGACGGACTTACCCGGCGACGACGGGGATCGCCCTCCTCATGGGCCCCGCCTGGACGACCTTCTGCTTCTTGCCTCCGCCTCCGCGACTGCCGCCCGGCTACGTGGTCGCCGCACGCTTGGGCACCGGCTTGGTGGCAGTCGGCCCCTTCCCCTTGTCGCCCACGACCGGGCCTCCCCGACTGGGGCCGCCGCCAGCTCGAGGTTGGCGCCTCCGCGGCACCGTGACCTCGTCCTCCGAAGCCTCAGGCTTCTCTGGAGCCTCGGCAACGTGCGTCTGGGGAGGGGACTCTCCCGTCGATTCGGCCTCTTCGGGCCCCTCCGTCTCCGTCTCCGCGTCGCCGGCACCGGATGCTCCGACTCGCTCAGAGTCGGCCGGATCCACGTCGGCGGCGTCCTCGACCTCCTCGAGGTCCAACTCCACCGTGTCGGGGGCCGGCTCCCCATAGTTCTGCAGCAATGGGAAGAGCTGCGGGCGGGCCGGGCGGCACGCTGTCAGACTAAGGGGGAGGGGTGTCGCCTCTAAAAGAAGATGGAGGGGAGGAACCGGCTTGTCACTTACCCACGGTGTCGGGTGACTCCGGCTGTACGGGGTTTTCCCCCATTGCAGTTCTCCCTCCACCATCTTCGTCGTCGAAATGGCATTCACCCTCCTCGCCACATAGGCCGGCTTCATCTCCTTGGTGGAGAGTCGGCAGGGGTCGTGGCGTCCTCCCATCTGGCAGATGAGGTACGGCCGGCTCTTCAGCGGCTGCACCCGGCGCGCCACCATCGTGGCCAGCAGGTCCGTGGCCTTTAGCCCCTCCGACCCGGTCATCATGAGCAGGCGCTCGCAGAGCCGGTCCGTCATCTCGGGCGCCGGAGACGGGGCCACTCGCCAATTTAGCATCGCGGTCGGCGGATGGTTGGCGAAGTCGGGGAGGTTGATGTAGTCCTCCTCCAGCTTCGCGTTCTTCACGTAGAAGAATCCCCACTGCCATCGCTTCACCGACTCGTGCAGTGGGAGCTTCGGGAAGCCAGTTCCCTTGCGAATGTGGATCAGGGCGCCTCCGCAGGCGGTCATCATCATCTGCTTCGTCGTCGGATCCTTCGTCGTCTGCCTTTTGAGGAAGAAGAGCCGGCACCAGAGGTCAAGCCTTGGCGCAACCCCCAAGTATCCCTCGCAAAGGGTGACGAACGCCGCCAGCTGCAGGACGACGTTGGGGGTAAGGTGGTGCGGCTGCAGGCCGAACCGCGTCAGAAAGCGGCGGAAGAAGGCGCTCACCGGCAACCCGAGCCCGCAGAGAAAGTGGTCAGAGAAGACAACCACTTCGCCCTCCCGCGGGGCCGGGGAGTTCTCCGGCCCGGCTGGGCGCGCCAACAAGTGCTCCTCCGTCGGGAGCTTGCGACGGTGGCGGAGGTGCTCGATGAAGGTCTCGTCCACATCGCTGTCGTCCCAGGCGCCCTTGCCCGCCATGGTCGCCGAGGGGGCATGCGGTCATGTCGACAGGCGCGGGTGTTCGGCGGCGGTCCGGGCTCTCTTCGGCGGCACACGGCGGTGCACGGCGGCGTGGCCTGTCCTCATGCTTTGGCCTCTCTCTCTCTCGTGGCGGGGGGAGGGAGGCGACGAAGACGATGCAGCGGTAGGAGGGGGAGCGAACGGGCCATTCTTCCTCCCCCTTCTCGACATTTAAACCCCGCGCGGGCGATCGTGGGGGCCGGATTCATTGCGCACGACCCCCACGATTCCCACGGCGCGCAGGGCGGACATCGTGGTGCTCGGGAATGCCAACCGTCCGCCCCGTGCCGTAAAGGATCCCTACGTGTGGGCCGAGGCTGCGGCCGCGGAGGGCCCCGCCCCGCTACCCGGTCTTTTCCGCCGCATGGCGCGTCTCCTCAACCAGGCGGGGAACCCGAGGCGGCACGCGAAGCGCCGGCTGGCCGCGGAGCCGGCCATCGCTTGCCGGTTCCGCTCAACTCTCAAGGCCACCCGCGGCACAAGAACGATCTTCAAGCCAGCGAGGACCGCCGTGGCCCGTCGGCGGGTCCTCCTCGGCTTCGGGGACTACTGACGGGGGGATGACCCCGGGGTAGCCTCAAGCGCCCCCTTTCCCCGCCTCCTAACGCGACTAAAGGGCGGGCCGCCTCCCCCTGCAGTCCGGCTGCGCCCTGCCGGAGGTGATCCGCCGGCTACGCCCGGCCGGCTCAGCATTGGATACCGTCTGCAGGGCGTGCGTGGCAACAGTGGCCCCCATCCCATCGGGGGTCAGCGCCGATATGACCACAACGAAGACGTCAGGGCCTCTGACCCTGGCGGATGGTGACCGAGCTTCCAACAGTGTCGGCACGCCTCCAACCACTCCGTTACCTGCCCCGGCATGGCTACAGGGTGGCCGGCCGTACCGCTGACCCCGGTCGGCCGCCGCAAGACGACGCCACAAGGTGCGGCCCGTGCCGCAATGTGACCGGCGTCGGGGCCCGCCTCGCGGACCCCGCCGGTTCCTGACAAGACCCTTCAGCCGGTGGGACCTACCGGTGACAAGACCCCCCGGCCAGGCCCCCGCAGCCGGCCAGAGAGGCTGCCGGCTGGGGCCCCCTTTGACATTCTACTCGTATTGTATTCCAGGGGGCTGACCTATAAAACCCCCCGGGGCCACCCCCATGCGAGGGGAGGAACGGGGAGACCGACAGAGGGAAAAACCAAGGGAGGCACGAACGGATGGACGACCGATCGGCTGCTCTCCGAGTTCCCTCCACATCCACATCCACTCCACACACACGCACGTAGAGAGACGGAAGAGCAAGCTAGCTCCTTCTTCCTCCTCGATCCATACAGCTCAAGGAGCACCATTGTAACCCGACCATTGTCTCAACTAGACTGAGCAGGACTAGGGGTATTACCTCCCACGGAGGGCCCCGAACCTGGGTACATCATGTGTCAGCCACCGCTTGTGCCTAATCCCGCTCCCGGAGCCCGTCGGCGTCCTTCGGCCCCTCTCGATAAGCCTACCTATGGCATCTGCCGTGACGAAACCACGACATATCGACACATGTGGTCTAGATCAGCCCCTCTCGCGGCCGTTTCGGTACTTCATGGTGCTCTCCAGATAGGCCGTTTCTACTTCTATGAATTCTCAAATATCAAGAAACCAACAGAGAGCCACCCGAAACACTTTTTCTGCCGCCGCAAACCTCTATTCGGACGGGAGGCCATCTGGAGACCTTTTCCGGTGACCTGTTGGATGGGGAATCGATCAGGGAGGCCATCTACATCAACCTTGTTGCATCCATGTTGATGCGTGAGTAGTCCACCACATACCTATGGGTCCATAACTAGTACCTAGATGGCTTCTTCTTTCTCTTTGACCTTCAATATCGCGGTGATCTATTCTATGTAATCTTATTTTGCGGTGTGTTTGTTGGGATCTGATAAATTGTGGGTTTGCGATCAGATTATTCATGAAAAGTTATTGAGTCTCCTTTGAATTTCAATACGCATGAGCTTATAGCTTCGTATTTCTTTACAATCTATCGGTTTGGTTTAGCCAACTAAATTGTATAACTCCTCCCCACGGACACCATGATGGTCGTAAGTGGGTTTTATTTTGAAAGAGAGATATAAACGAATAAGGTAGTCTGATACAAAGTAATGCTCGTAGCTCAAGGGTTCATTCAACCACCAGGTGTGAATTTTGAGAAGACTTATCCTCGGTCATGGATGGAATTACCTTTAGATACTTGATCTCGGTGCTAGTAAATATGGGCTTGAAAATGATTAATGTATGTTGTCACTACTTGCCTACATGATAACTTGGATTCCAACATATACATGAAGGTACCAAAAGGTATCTTTATTCCAAACCAAGATAGAGCAAACATGGGTTTATATAGTATTCAACTTAAAAAGTCCTTGTGCAGACTAAACTGTGTGATAGAATGTGATATAATCTTCTAAGTGATTTCCTTCATCAGAAGGGTGCACGTGCAATGAAGATTTCCCATCTGTTTTTATATTGCGATCCTGAGATGTATTGCTTATAATTTTGGTGTACGTGAATGATTTAAATATAATTGGTACACCTGATGATATTGAGGAAGTGAGTTCTTCGTGGCGTCAGAATTTGAGATGAAGGATTTGGAAGAAAAACAAGTTTTGTCTATGTATGCAACTTGACATTCCTCTAATGGGATTCTATGGCACCAGTCGACCGACACCCAGAAGGTGTTGGAAAAAGTTTTGGATTTGAGAAGGCATATCCTTCTAAGACCATCATGATCGGGAAGTCTTTACAACAAGACAAGGACATGTTTAGGCCTAAGAAAGAGGGGGGGCTGATATGAAGGAGATGGGTGCAGCAGCTACTAGCTATTTTGAGACCATACTCCACTACATGTTTCTAGTGAGTTATTTGTAGACCAGCCGTTCAGGCCCAGGATCAGGAGGTACGAGGTTATGTGGGAGCGGGAGCTGACACTTCAGGAAGTAATTGCAAATGCTTGGACGGCTGCTGGTCAAAAAAGTTCTTTGGGTGATGTCCATAGGGCTTTACGAGATACAATGCGCAGGCTGTGCCAATGGAGTAAATCAAAGTTTGGAAGTGTTGTAAAGGACATTGAAAAAACACGTATCCAACTAGAAGAATTAATGCTCATGAACGCAGGCAGAATGGAGATACGAAAGATGACTGATAAAATGAACGAACTGTTGTACACAGAGGAGCTCATGTGGATGCAACGCTCGCGAGTTACTTGGCTCAAGGATGGGGACCGCAACACCAAATTTTTCCATGCCAAGTCTGTTTGGCGAGCTAGGAAAAATCGTATAAAGAAACTTGAGGATACTGATGGTGTTATCCATACTGATATGAAGGAGATGGGTGCAACAGCTACTAGCTATTTTGAGGATATTTTCACAGCGGACAATAATCTGAATGCTACGCCTATCATTGATCTCATTGCACCTTTGGTGGGCGAGGAAACAAACAGAAGGTTGTGTGAGGAATTCACGGAAAAGGAAATCTCTGACGCCCTTTTTCAGATTGGTCCCCTCAAGGCACCCGGACCAGACGGGTTCCCAGCGCGCTTTTTTCAGCGGAACTGGTCTACGCTCAAGGAAAGTGTCATTTGCGCAGTGAAGGATTTTTTTCGCGCGGGAGTAATGCCAGCTGAGGTAAATGATACAGTAATTGTCATGATTCCAAAAATTCAAAATCCTGTAAAGGTCATAGATTTCCGCCCTATCAGCCTATGTAACGTTATTTACAAAGTAGTATCTAAGTGCCTGGTCAATAGGCTTAGACCTGTCTTGGATGATATAATTTCCCCCTATCAGAGTGCTTTCATCCCAGGTCGTATGATTACGGATAATGCACAGATTGCTTTTGAATGCATTCATCATATAAAGCAAGAAAAGGATCCTACAAGGAGTTTCTGTGCATACAAACTTGATCTCTCAAAGGCATATGATCGTGTTGATTGGTCATACCTTAGGCAAATGATGCAAAAGCTTGGCTTCGCTCACAAATGGGTCGACCGGATAATGACATGTGTGACCTCGGTGAGATATTCCGTGAGATTTAATGGAGCTATCTTGGATTCATTTGCACCGACGCGTGGGCTTCGACAAGGTGACCCATTATCCCCAATTTGTTTCTGTTTGTCGCTGATGGTTTGTCTGCTCTGATTAATCAAGGAATTGAATTGGGCAATATTTCACCATTGAAGATCACAAGAAGGGCCCCTGGTATATCTCATTTGTTATTTGCAGATGACACTTTGCTCTTTTTTAAAGCTTGTATTCAACAAGCAACACATGTTCAAAATATTCTGGATGCTTATGGACATGCTACGGGACAGCTTATCAACCCTGCCAAGTGCTCAGTTCTATTCGGTAACTCTTGCCCTGAGAACACCATGGATTCGGTGAAGACTGCTTTGCAGGTCCTAACCGTTGGTTTTGAGGAGAAGTACCTTGGACTGCCAACCCCTGATGGGAGAATGACCAAGGGTAAATTTCAGAATCTCCAAGTTAAACTTACAAAGCGTTTGTTCTCTTTTGATGGACACCCAACTCAAGCAGGCAAGGAGGTGTTAATAAAATCGGTTGCACAAGCAATCCCAAATTATTTAATGAGTGTCTTTAAGCTCCCCTTTGAGGTTTGTGATGATCTTAATCGCATGGTCAGGAATTACTTTTGGGGTGCGGAGAAAGGAAAGAGGAAAACGAATTGGCTTGCATGGGATAAAATGACCAGACCAAAGTGCCAAGGTGGTTTGGGCTTTAGGGATTTTAGGTTGTTTAATCAAGCATTGTTAGCGCGCCAGGCGTGGCGCTTCCTAACCTGCCCTGACAGTCTCTGTGCCGGGCTACTAAAAGCAAAATACTATCCAAATGGGAGACTGGAAGATACTGTGTTCACGGGTAATCCATCATCCACTTGGCAAGCAATATGTTATGGACTTGAATTATTAAAAAAAGGGATCGTGTGGAGGATCGCAAATGGTCAAAATGTAAGAATTTGGCGTGATAGATGGATTGTACGGGATCCTACTGGTGGACTCATATCACCCAAAGGACGATGCAGATTCAAATGGGTTTCTGAGCTTATGGACCACAATGGAAACTGCGACAACACAAAACTACAACAATTTTTTCTCCCAATTGACATTTGTGAGATCCAGAAAATTCGCCCCTCTTATCGTCTTGGCGAGGATTTCATAGCTTGGGCTCCGGAAAAAACGGGAGTTTTTAGTGTGAGAAGTGCTTATCGTTTGGCTTCGAATGATCTACACAATGGGCAAATGACTACGTCGAGTCGTTGCCTTGATGGCCGTCGCGAGGGCTGGAAAGCGCTATGGTCAAGTCGGGCACCAGCAAAAGTTTTGAGCTTCGGTTGGCCACTTGCAAATAATTCCCTAGCTACATGGTGCAACAAAAAGAAACGAAGTCTGGAGACTAACTCGGTTTGCCCTATCTGTGGCGCCGCTGAGGAGGATTCCTACCACACATTTTGTACGTGCACAAATGCAAGATACCTATGGCGTGCTATGTCTGTTGAATGGACACTCCCTGATGTAGCTTTAATCAAGTCAACATGACCAGATTGGTTCATCCAGCTGATCTGCGAAATTGATGAGCCAACTCGAGTTCGACTGTTGATGCTTTTTTGGAGGATTTGGTACGTTAGAAATGAGCTCGTGCACTCGAAGCCCGCTCCTCCCGTGGATGTCTCTGTGAGATTTTTATCAAGCGATCTATCCTTCCTACAAGCTATTGCAATCAACCCTGATGATGATCATGTGAAAGGAAAAGCTCCTGCTCAGTTTTGCTTTCCACTTCTAGCACGTACATGCAGTAATAAGCCTGCTGCTCCTGTTCCTTGGATCCCGCCAGCAGAAGGGCGCGTTAAACTCAATACTGATGGATCCATATTGGATGGAATAGGTAAAACGGGTATGCTGCTCCGTGAACACTCTGGCGCCATTGTGTTCAGTTCGTGCAGGCATCTTTTCTCATGTACTGATGTACTGGAGTCTGAGATTTTAGCAATTCGGGAAGGACTCATGCTAGCGCTACAGTGAAGCAGTTTTCCAATTGACATTGAAAGCGACAGCTTGGAGGCAGTAAATATGGTGAGAAGCGGAGAGACAAATAGATCAAAATACGCCTTTCTTATTAGAGAGATAAAAGATAGCATGTCTGAACGTGGTTTTTGTATTACTCATATTCGTCGTGGTTGTAATTCTTCTAGTCATGTTTTGGCAAACTTTGGGAGAACTCGAGGCCGAACAGCTGTATGGCTTGGGTCGGGACCAGAGATTGTTTTAGATGCTGTTAAGCGTGATTGTACTTTTATTGAGTAATACAAGAATTATTTCGCAAAAAAAAAGAGGGGGGCTGAAATTTCTCTACCTAAGTGGAGTTAGAGCACTCATGTACCTCGCAATTGAACACGGTTGTATATTGTGTCCACCTCGATTTTCTTACTAGTTACAGTTCTGAGCCTATCAAGAGATGTTGAAATTGCGTCAATGACATATTTCGTTACCCGCAAAGGATCAAAGATCTTGGTCTATATTATAGAAGGAATCCATACATATCGCTTATAAGCTATGCCCATGATGGGTACCTGTCGGACCCGCATACGTCTAAGTCACATGCTGGATATGTTTTCCTTTGCTGTGAAACTATGTTTTCGTGGAAATCGTCCAACCACAGTCTTGTATCGACCTTCATGAACCACTCAAAAAACAAAGCACTATACTAAGCATCACGAGAGTGTGTATGGCTTCGGAGGATGAGCGACCATATTCGGTAGACGTGTAAGTTGAACACATTGTACAACCCCCTATCATTATCTATGGTGCGGATGGACACTTTTTTTTAGAATGTCATCTATCTTTCCATGCCAGGAGCTTACTGGGTACATAAAAGTATGGATCATGACATGTTGATGGAAGATGAGAAACGCTATCCAGATCATAAGCTGTGCATAGATGGAGGATGATGACCTTCGTTTTGTGCAGCCAAGTGCTCCCAAAAATAAAAAGTGTACCAGTAGAAAAAATATGAAATCCAGAGAAGCTTTACGAATGCACTTGTCCACCCAACTATGAACCTGCGAAATGCGGTACCATGAAACAGTGTACATTGTCTTCTCAAAATTTCCAGCGCAGGAAACGAAAAGGGTATAAAACAGTGTACACTATTTCCTCTAGCGTGTCCACATTTTTATCAAATTACGTACATGCTCATAAAAACTGGGAGCTATTCGCATTTCATCATACCTGAAATAACAATCACCTTTGGTGTACTCATGCATTTTGTAGAATCAACGAGTTGCCCTTGTTTTTAAGCAAGAAAATGTCCAATTTTGAAATCAGTTCTACCCAACTTTGAGTAAAGTCCAAGTTGGAAGATGAAGATAAGCAACCAAATGGCTACTCTCACAACGGAGCACCATGAACTTTGAATATCTGAAAACCATTATTTACAGAAGAAAGCTATTTGGACCCACTCGCATGTACCCTTGAATCGCCAAACAAAGAATACTAGCATATTTATATATGAACTTACAATCGAGCTAACACATCATTTACAGCCAGCATTCCAGAGGATTATTCTTTTGCATTACCACTATCCTTGTCAGGCAGGCTATGTTTTGCTGTTATAATTCCTTCTGCTCTCAGCGACAATTCTCCACGAGTTGCCTGCAACCAATTTACATCTTGAACCGAACCACGACGCATGATATATCATCTTTACTCTCTCTTTTCACCGCTTCAGCGGCTAATTGCTTGGCAGCTGTTCGTGGGTCCTTGTACCTTTTCGCCACATCAACGGCTTCCCGATTGTTCATTACCTGCTTGACACAGACAAGTATAAGCATATAACGACCAATGTACTACTAGGTTTTATCCCAATTGATAGATAACAAACCACACCTTCCAAACACCATCGCTCGCAAGGACAACAAGCTCAGCAGTGTGATCGATATCTTCAACTTTCACATCAGGCTCTGATTTCAATAGTGATTTTAGATTCCGGTCCCCAAACGCTCTGGACACGGCCAACTGACCACAGACTCTGGGAACATCTCCTGTAAATTACAGCATCATATTTCAGGCACAAACACAATTTTTTTCTTGGCAGTTATAATAAACACACTGATGCATAGAGTTAACAGGCTATTATACAAAAATAATGGAGTTAACTAGAGACAAGAGTGGATGCCACGCAAGATGCACCACTGTACGTCCTGGCCATTTTTGTCGTTTATATTCTAATCTGCTGCCGCATTGCTGAGGCTGGCTCAACTAAAAAAATCTGCCCTTGATGTGAACTACACTCGTTTATTACCTATAATCAGTGCAATGTTTGAACAAAATTGGTGGTATCAAACTATCAATCAGCAACTGCTAAATGGTGTACCGATGGCATTAATATCCCTTTTTTTCACACGACCATGTTCTACATTTCCGTGGCTACCGTCTACTCGTTCACAACCTTTCAGTAGAAAACATGTTATCATTCTGCATCGTCACCTTTTCATTCCAAGTTTCTTTCAACACACATTTATGGCTCTTCTTAGTAGTGTAGCGAGCTCTTCTACAACTCGGACAGCAGAATGACAGTAAGGCAGAAAGGATGGACCCAACGGCGGAGCTATGTAGGCTCCTGGGGGGGCTGTGACCCCCCCCCCCCCTCCCCCCAACATGGCACCAACTTTTGAAGAAGAAAATATTATGAGGGCTTAGATGAGAAGTTTTTTAGCTTTTGGGCCCCCCCAGTTGATTCTGTCTAGCTCCGCCACTGGATAGACCGTGAGGAAGCAAACGATTATATTTTTGTCAGTAGCTTTGTTCAGGACTAGCAGAAAAGATACGCGAAATGGAGTAAGCGGGTATATTTTTAAATTTTAATCACTGTCTTTGTTCAGAACTTGTTCATGTCTAGCATAGGCTAAAAATATCCTTAGACTCCAGATAGACGGAAGCTCTGAGTCATGTTAGGAGTCTTAAGGTTGATTACATCCTTACAAAAGGATGGCACGTACTTGACAGGGTTCAAGCAACAAAAAATCTCCATCCCTATAGTTCACTCATTCCCAATATACTATGTCTGTATCCCCTTTCACTCATTCACACCACGTATGCCCCCCCCCCCCCTTTCAATACCTTAATCCTCTCCAAGCCATCCCGATGTGAATCAATGTCCACATCACAATGCATGATACCATTAACATAAGAATTTTAGTAGCCACGGGTCAGATGCATCAAAATTACCTACTAGCTACTAATTGCAAATACAAGATAATACTAGTCACATCGTACTAAACAACAAAATGTAATACTGTTCTGGTATTTAATGCCTCTTTCATTCTTTTCATAAGAAGACGTTGAGGCTAAAGTTGCATATTTGTATATTATAGTCATCACTAGCGTCCATTCTCACGGCAATTATTGTTTTTTATCAGAAGCATGCTATGGTGGTGGAAAAAGGCAAAATGAACATACTGATACTCTAATATATGGCAGAGCAGATATTATGTTGGCTTTTCATGCTAGGGCCTTGTGCCCTTGTGGAACATACGTGGAAAATAATGCACAAGGCTAGGGATGGTGAACTATTGCCACTTTCTCAAAAATGAATTGACAAGAGTTTCAAAAAAAAGAAGAATCGACAAGGATGGATTTACAAAGCTTTCTGCCTTTTGACTTTTCATTTGTTCAGACACTTTAAGGTTAGCTAATACAGAGCAGTGCTAAATTAATATTATCAAAGTCGGTGAAAACATTGAAATAGACGGAAAATAATTGTTGCATACATGTAATAATATTGGTTGTGTTAGAATCACAATACTGAATACTTATACAGTTATACATCGTTTTATCTGATCCAATATTGACCATCGGGCTTAGCATCCACTTGCTACAGTTGTGTATAAATTTTAAAAAGTAAGCACTTCCAACATTTTCTGGATAATTTAAGATTAGCAAACTACATTACATCGCAGGTCCAAATTTTCATATAATTCAACAATAAAGAATGGCAATTAAGAATATAGCAAGCATATCACTAATCTAAGCAGTATTCAGTAAGGGCAGACCCGTGCATGTAGCTCCCGCTTGCGCAGGGTCCGGGAAAGGGTCCAACCACTTTGGGTCTATTGTACACAGCCTTTCCCTACATTTCTACAAGAGGCTGTTTCATGGACTTGAACCCGTGACCTCATGGTCACAAGGCAGCAGCTTTACCACTGCGCCAAGGCTCCCCTTCCTAAGCAGTATTCAGTAGCGGATACCATTTTCATTTTGACATCACTAAAAACTTTTCACTAGTACAAAACATTTAATATTCTGTGTTTGTAATATCCTGATATTCCAGAACGAGATTAGTGAATCAAATATCAGATGAACAACTGGATGCAAGCCTGTAACGATGATTTCAATCAAAAAAACAATATTTAAATAGAAGAATTGGTGACCCACCTGGCATATTTGAAACAAAACCACCCCTGTTTTCAATAGCTCCACGCTCGGCATTCGGGTCGTGATCAATTGACATCTGTATGGCCTCGCCTCCTTTCAGAAGAACAGCTCGCGAATCCCCGACATTAGCTACCCACAACTTCCTTCCATTTATAAGGATGGCAGTTACAGCAGTGGAGCCACCTTGTCCCAAATCTGGAGTATGTGACAGAATAGCCTGGTCCGTCTTTTCATAAGCCTTTGTGATTGCTCTGTCTGGATGTGCCCAAAACTCTTCCTGAAATGACACAATAAAAATAAGATCACCAACAATATTTGTGAATGTGGCATTTTTGTATAGAAACAGATGTCAAAAAACTTACCTCGTTCAAAATATTTGGAAACAAATTTTTCTGTAGGTATGCAGGAACAGTATCGCCTAAATGACCATCATAAATAGCAAAAAGACCAAGCTCGTTTCCTTTCACTTCAGCGAGTTCTGCGACATGAAAATCCTCCATCGGATGGTTTGTCTTTCCTCTTACAAGGCTAAACCCATAGCTAACCTTGACTTGGCCCTGACAGCCTTTCCCTTTACCAGAGGTGGCTGATGCATGCCCTGTCAACTATATTGAAACAGAACAGTCAGAAAGAGTATATTAACCAATATAGCTTGTAACCAATCCATTCGACGAGCTTCTAACAATTTTTAGTTACAAAGTTTCGAGTATGAACCAATTTACTTCTGAGATTACTATAAAAAGTACTTTGTACAATAATATAAGAGCGTTTAGATAACTACTTTAGTGGTTTAAACGCTCTTATATTAGTTTACGGAGGGAGTAGTATCTTAGAGCAGGTGCAGTTCTTCTTTCTCCTTTTTGAAAGGAAACGCAGAGCAGGTATAGTCCAGTCAACAACTAACGAAAATCATGTCATCAGAAGATGATGGCTAGTTTCAAAAAATAAGACGAGGGCTGATGGACTTTTGTGTCCAATAAGTCAGCTTTAGTCAATTAAAAGATTACCACAAAGCATATGTCACCGGCAGTGAAATTTGTAACATCTCAAAGGCAGTGCAATTCGTGAGGAAAGTACAGCTTTGCTCACTAGGAACCATATGCTGTAAATATCACCGTACGAGTACTTAATTTGCCGAATTATCACATGATACTCTATACAGACAACCTCACAGAAAAAAATCTATTATATACAGAAAAAAAACACGCAATTAGCAAAGAAAATACTGGGGCAAGGAAGGAACAAAGCTTACCTCGGAGCAACCAGCGCCGAAGCAGCAAAACCTCGCCATATCTCGCAAAGTCCCTACCAGCTCCAACCCGTGAGCTAAAACGAGATAGAGCAGCTGAAGGGCGAAGAATAATAGGAAGCCCCCGCCGCCAGCGAGACCCGTCTCGGGACACCACGCGGCCCGGCTTCGGTTGCAACGGCCTCCCAAAACCGCGCCTCTTTCATGGAACTCTGCACCCTGACGGCAAGCAAAAGGATAGCAAGAGAAATTCGATCACCTCAGATCCGGTGGCGTGGACACAAGCAGAATTAAAGAACGGCCACAGAAAAGAAGAAGAGGAAGAAAAAATCGTGGTTTTCTCCGGCGAAGCGGATCGACTCACCGATCGATCCAGCGGTGGCCGAGCTCGGGGATTCGCAGGGGGGGTGGAGAAGAGCTCGAGGCCTTGAGCGACGGAAGCGAAGGAGCTGAGCTGCTCTCGCTCAGGGTCAGGGAGGCTCCGGTTTTGGGTAATTTTTCTTCCGTCAGGTTTGCGCGTGGGGACGAGGAAGTCTATGGGAGGGGCCTTTCCAGGGGTCAACACTCGGCAGGGTACAGACGGCGGGCCCACACAAACATAGACCCGGCTCATGCACCGGATCGATCGAGCCACGCTCTCCAGGCGGAATCGACGGCGACGATGCTCCCGTCTGAAGACCGGGTGTGCGCAGATGGGCTTGCGTGACGGGGGCGACAGGGGAGCAGAAACGGTCGTAATTGACGGGTCCAAGCGGGGAAATTCAGCTCCATACGCCGACGTGTGGGCCTGGAGGCGTGGGGCCGGGGCGTCATGTGCTGCTGTTCGGTGGAGGTAGGACACGGGCGCGGAAATTAAAGACTTCGGCGGAGGGAGCGGGGCGCGCCGGTTTGACTTGCCTGTCTAGGCGCCGGGACGAGACAAAACAGGCGTTTTGGTTTCTCAGGGGACAGGGTCTATGGACCGGAGGCGGCACCCGCGTTACGGGTGCCCGGGCGTTGGGGCTTCGGTCCTGTGGACCGTGTTCTGTTTGGCGCTGTGGGAAATTTAATTTCGGCGGCAGACGAGGGCGACGACTGGGAAATTAGACCGAGCGAATAATGAGGTGCACAATTAATTGATTGCTTGTGCTTCAGTCCGTTGCCCGCTATACTAGTATGTGTGGAAAATTTTACTCGTTTCTTCAAAGTTCAAATAAATAAAGGAGCCTTCTCACTGGAGTTCAAAATGATTTTGAGCCTTTTTCAAGGGAAAACCCTTTGCGCCTACACGTTGTCCGAATCTGTCGATCGGTCGCTTCATCGCGTGACTCACTTCCTCACGTGAGGGGCTCGCGCGTGGGACCCCGCGACAGCTTGACGCGGCTCACTTTCTTCACACGGATTTCCGGCGAGTGTGGGCGGTCAAGGCAACGAGCGCAACGGCTGGAGATGACGAGCGAGGGCGGCTGGGGCCAGCTAGGTCGATGAGCGCGGGCAGCCAAGGCGAAGAGCGCAAGCTGCAACCAGCCATGTTAGGAGCTACAACCGACGAGCCTCGACGTGTTTGGGCATTGTTGGAACCGGAGTTGCGACCGGAACCAGGCGGCGCGGGGCTCGCAAATTTGCTGGAACCGACGGACGCCAAGATTACAACCATGGCGATTTTTTGCTACAACCGACTAGCCTCGATGCTACAACATGCATCGGTTTTTGCTACAAATAGTGATGGTGAGACGATGGCGATGATTTTTTTGTTACAGACGTTGTTGGTTTGGCTACTACCTGCAACCAATTCTGTTGCATCGGTGATGGAGGACGACACGGCCGCTAGCATGGCATGCTGCAACTAGGCAAGGGGAGCTGCAACCATGGGCACAAGAGCTGGAATCGCAGTTTAGCGGAGCTGCAGCGACGGTCCGATGGAGCTGCAAGGCGCCCCCTGCGGCTGGGATGTTGCAACCGTTGTCCGACGAGCCGGAACCGCGGTGTGGTGGAGATGCAAGGGGTGACCTCTTTGATTTCTGGTATGATGCAATCGTGGACCGACGGAGCGAGATCGATGCTGGAACCAGTCCAATGGAGCGCCAACAACGCTGCTTCCTAGAGTTGTGGGGTCACCACCGACAATGCTGTAACTGCCCATCAAGGAAGTTGTAAACACCCGACGAGGAAGCTACAACCACTCACGACGACGGGAACGCGGCGGCACGGATGGCCGACGAGGACGAGCGCGACGGCGCAGGTAGTCGACGAGCACGGGCGGCCCAAGGACAAGCATGAAGTCATGGATGGTCGTCGACCTCCAGGGAAGGAAGCGGGAGGGGCTGGGGGATCTTTCGCGAGAAAGAAGATGCACGTGCGAGGAGCGAGGGATGGATCATGTGGTCTGGACCCACGCGTCGTGCGGCTTAGGGGTAGTCCGATCAAAACCGGCACATAGTACTGCCCTTTTTAAGTTAAAGCTTGAATCGGGTTTTTACACATATCATATCAAGATGGGAAAAAAATGTGCTCCCTATAGATTTTATGCAGGGCTTTTGCCCCCGCAGAAGCAAAAAAAAAAAAAAAAAGTTCTAAACCACCACCGGATTGTTTGCATCGAGGATACAAATGTTGGCTCACGATGCTTTGGAGGTAAAGTAGAATATGTGCCAAAGATGCCTGAATTAACTTTGTCCAAAGGAGAGAGCCCTCTAGGCGTTGTTTAAATAAAAGAGGTTAGGAAGATATTGCGAAGGCTGCAGCCACGGAAATACTTTAGGTGAGAAGCCGGCATAGTTGCTACGATTCTCACTCATCGTACCAGTAAGGTCGGCCGTTGTTCTCAGCGGAACTCAAATCGGTATTCTTCTGGGTTTCTTTTGAGTAAATATATTTATATGCTCCATTACATGGCATGGCATGAGGTTCTTTGCCAAATTTACAAGAGGACCAGATGAAAAGAAGCCGAGAAAAAGAAAAGTCCACTCCTTCCGTCCGTCACCTACCCAGGCCGTGCTTGGGCTTGGGCTCCGAGCAAATGACCAGCAGGCCTCCACAAGAACCTGCACGCCCGCGCACCGGGCCACTTCCTTCCCTATCGGGCCATGCAGCCCGCGTCACCGTCGTTAACCTCACTCGTCTCGAAACCTGGCGATGACCATCCCAGACCCCGAGGACCGAAGAATCCACAGCGGGGGGCACGTCAGCTGTAGATTAGATGAGCACCCGGTCCACATCCGGCGAGTGGCGCGCGGGGGACGCGGCCGAAGCCGTCGCGCTCGCCCCCGACGCGCCCACACCCCATGCCAGAGCCCACGGGGAGGCGACGGCGACAGCCCGGCGCCCCCGACCGCAAGTGGCATCCACGCCCACGCCCACACCACCAGCACAGCAGCAGCAACGATCCCCTTCACCTTCAGAGCGCCCCAGCAAACTAAACACGCCGCCGGCGCCACCCCGCCGTTTGATCGGAGGGAGGGCGAGCTCTGTCTGGGCCCGCCGGATGCGGAGGGCTCTGCTTGGGCCCTGTTTGACATGCTGCAGCCGATCGTGTGGCTCTCCTGTCGTCCACGCCGCACGGGAATATATTCGTCCCTCGCTACAGGATGGTGCAGTGCACCCATGCCACGGCATGCACCCACGCACCCATGTGAAAAGTTGCGCGGCTTTTCCGCCTCCTGGCTTAGTGCGTGTCGCTTGATCCGGATCACTTTTCGTTTTCTATAAAACACTGGCTCCAAGGGAGAGGCACCCGATGATCCATCATGTTATCGGAATTCACATGTTATGTTATCATGCGTGCCAAGGTTTAGCTCAGTGTTGGAAGCTATGGTGTTTACCAGTGGTGAGCAAAAGGCTAAGCCTGTGTTTGGTTGAGCTGCAGATTCTGTAAAAGTTGTTGTGAGCTGTGAGCTATGGAAAAGCTGTTGTGAACTTTCAGCTGTGGAAAAGCTGGAAGCTGTTTGGCCGAAACAACTGTAAAACTATGATTCGACTGTGAATTGTCTGAAATGACCCTGGGCAATGAGTCAAAAAAATTATGTGCAATTTGCCCGTAAAATGATGATATTTACATTGGTAGGCAATAGAACGATTGTTTTGCAAAGAAAAATTATGACAATTGAGATGATTCATAGTTAACATATATGGATTCAACGATTATACTCTCATGTTGCATATTACATATATATACATATTGATCCCATAATAATATTACAAAAGACATGCATCATAGAATATACATATGGTATCTTCATTCTCCTCCTCTTCAACAGGATCCGTTTGTGTTGGTGTTACTTCCTGTCGTAGCATTGGAGGTACATACCCATCATCATCGTCACATTTATCAAAAAGATTGTCAATCAATTTGCTATCATGAATGAAGTTGTGCAATGCCATATAAGCAATGATGAGATGCTTTTGTGTACGAGGTGAGAAACTTGGGACCCCTTTCAATATGCGCCATTTCTGCTTGAGCTTCCCTAAAAACGAAATCAAACCACCGAGGTAATATAATGAACAATGACATAGGTCGAGATGTGCATCACTATTAGCAATGGACACTACCAAATCAAATGTGCAGATTCTATTCATATGTATATAAAAAACAGTGAACATATGCATTAATAGAGAGGGGGAGAAAGGGGAGGGGGAAAGAGAAAGGAGGGCCTGGCCAGGGAGGGGGGAGGAGAAAGGAAGGAGATGGGAGAAGGGAGGGTCTGGGAGCCGGAGCCGACGTCACCGGGCGGCTAGTCAGAGCAGGGCTGTGGGGGAAGGAGGGAGGAGAGGGGGATAGGAGAAAGGAGGAAGAAGCCGACGCTGATGCCACTGGACGGTCGGATGGAGCAGGGCCGTGGGAGGATGGGGGAGGAGGAGAAAGTTGGAGGAAGAAGCCGGCCGATGCCGCCGGACGGCCGGAGCAGGGCCGTGGGGGGAGGAAGGAGAGGGGGAGAGGGAGGAGGGAGGAAGGAAGAAGGGAGTATAGCTGGGCCGGCGGAGCTAGCGGCGGGCGGCAACGAAGACAGGCGACGGAGCTGGCGGCGGCGGGCGGTGGAGCTGGCGGCAGCAACCAACCCTAGCCCATCTATCCGAGATGCGGCCGACTGCTGCTCGTCTCGATTGTGTTCGTAAGGACTCTGTCGGGACAAACACCAGCGAACCGGTACGTAATGCGGGATGTGGTTGTGGTAATTTGGACGAGAATTTTCCCTCCGCATCTGGAATCCGGGGTCGAGCGGCTTTGCAATTTGCACTGGACCGAAGCTGCTGCTTCTCCGAATCTGCTGCGAGAAATAACGTGTTTGGTTGGCTTCTGCCTTTTTGACAGCTAAAGTTGGACTGGGAAGTCCAACCAAACACATCCTAAGCATGACTTTCGTATAGAATGTGACTATGTTACATCTAAATGTGATATAATACCTCACATCTAACAGACAAACAGTTTTACACGAATTTGTGTTAAAAAACAGTTTGCACGAATCTTATAGTAATCAATCATGTGATTAAAGACTTGGATGTTTTGTTTGTATAAGTTGTGCACTCGGCTATTCCCTTCGTTCATAAAAACATATTTAACGTCACTATAGATAACAGAACACATGACGCGGCCATGAAAGGATAAATTCCACGTCTTTCTTTTTTCAAGGGAATCCCCCCCCCCCCCCTCCTCTCTATTGTAATGCAAAAAAACGCAGATTTAGAAGCGGCCGGCAAATGTTGAATTTGGCATGGACTATTCGGCCTCATGTAAATCGATACTCGCGGACATACGAAATGGACTATTTGACACATCTAGTAAAAGAACTCAACTCCCACGTCAAAAAAAAAATGAATTGGCGGCATATATACCGTATATATGAATATTGTAGCTTACTATGTACTTATATGCCACACACAACAAGGAACAATCTTATGAGAAGCTGGGCAACAGATCATATAATTTATGGCTCTATGTACTCCCCTTGACCTGGTGAAAAAAAAGGATAACATGTTAAATTTTCTATTCCCCTGCCCAAAGGTTATCAAACAGGTTGTAAGTGTCTTGCTCGAATCTTTTACAAGATGCTCAGAGCTTTTAGACGTTACCTCGTTTTGTGTTTACATCTTGTTTTTTATGTATACTACTAATATATTGATTACTTCGTCAAACTACTTATGATGAGAACTTACTTTGTTTCATCGCAAAAAAAAAGAACTTACTTTGTTGATATAAATGTTGATTTCATAACCGTGTGAGAAGTTTTTTTTAAAAAAAACCACCCATATATTGATTAATTAACAAGATTCATACATTTGTTCATTACAATGCTAGCCACAGTTTGCGGAACACTATTACAAAACACACCATCGACTTAGTATCAAAACTAAATTTAGCCATCACATGTGCCGCCTTATTAGCTAGCCTATTCACCTTAACAATCTTAATATCCTCCATAAATTTCAAGATGCCAATCGCTTCCTTTTTTAGATCCACAAAAGCCATTATCGTTGTCTTTAGCGTGAGAAGTTGACTATGAGAAACAGGCATTAGTTGGTAAGCATCTACCTAATTTTGGAAATTCGCCAACTAAAAAAAGCAAAATCTCATTATAAAAAGTGGTTGCCAACAAATTTCCCCTCTCTTTCATTGAAGGTTGGGCTTACTCTATTTTTGGTAGCCAATCATTAAGATTAAGATATGTTGATATCCTCGTGTCACCAAACATAACGGGTCATAAGTCCATCCACCATGTGCATCCAATATGATGATGGGTGGAGGGAAATGTTTTGGCTATCTCTATAGTTTTTTAAACTTCAATAGCTTCACACATTGGATGCCTTGGTGCAAATGGTACATTTTCCTTCTCTCTTCCATGTCACTCACGCAGAGCCCACATGTTAGACAAGGTGTTGGTGCAAGGCAGAGAAAAATATAGTATGATGGCACCTTAGCGCACAAGTTCATGGTTGTTAGGAAGACGTATACGAGCCTGGAGGGCAAAATGACACAAGCTCCCATGCCATCGACAAAGTCTAGGCCTGAAGAAGACATTGGTAGTCACCATATTGATACCATCAAACACCATTGTGAAGAGAAGTTGGAAGAAACGACAAAAACTGAATTCTATATTTTGTTTGGTGGTGGAGGGGGTATTTGGCGGCTTGTAGGAAATACAATTTATTTACTGCGATATTTGCAAAAAGACAACGATATGGCATGCCATTTAATTTGGGGGAAATAATTTTGTATTTTTGTCGGTAATTTTCTGTCCCTCTTGCGAGTCTTGTTATCAAATGAAATTTCAAATCGATTTCCCCTAAAAAGAGGTAACCAACTCTCAAAAAGAAACTCAAATTGATTTCAACTGAGAACAAAATCAGCATGGACTTTCAAAATCTTAGGGTCATATAAGGAAACTAAGTATGTCATGGTATCAAAACGAAAAACTTAGTACTGGGTGCATCTCGGGGATGCCAGAGGACCGGATGTCATCTGGAGTCTTTCATGCCGAGTTGATCTTTTCACGTGGAAACAAGATGGGTACAAATACTAGAATGAATATTATTGGGGGAGAGGAGAATGGTTGAGTCACCAAGATAAATGGAGGAGGGGAAAGGTTAGATCAAATCGAACCAATTCCCATGTCAAAGCAATTTGAACCAACATCATATACACTGTATATATGAATATTGTAGCTTATTGTATGTACATTATATGCTACACGGAACAAGGAGAAGTTGGGAAACAAAATATATAATCTACGGCTCTATGTACCTCCATTTGCTCTGATAAAAAAAGGATAAGAAATTAAATTTTCATTCCACTGCCCAAAGGTTACAAATATGTTGTAAGTGTCCTGCTTGAATCTTTTACAAGATGATCCAAGCTTTTAAATCTTTACATTATGTTTTATTTACTGATTAATATATCGAGTACTTTGTCACATTTTTTGTGATGAGAACTTACTTTGTTGATATAAATGTCCCTTTCGTAATTGCATCAGAAGTTCACTACGAGAAATAGACTTGGTAATCTTCTACCTTAGCATCTACCTACACTAGAAAAATTTCCAAGTAAAAAAATAGAAAATTCTCATTATTAAAAGTGGTTGCTTTTCCCTCTCTTTCATTGACGGTTGGGCTTACTCTATTTTGGGGTAGCCAATAATTAAGATGTAGATTTGATGATATCCTTGACGTACATAACGGGACGTAAGTCCATCCACCATGTGCATCCAATACCATGTGATGGGCGGAGGAAATTGTTTTCGCTAACTCTACAACTTTTTAAACTTCGCTCACTTCACATGTTTGATGCCTCGATGAACATCCACTTCTTCCGCGATCTCTTTGGCTAACTCAGGAGCAATGCCAATGTTGGCTTCCCTGGAATTACCAACGACTGGAACCTGCTTGCTTAATACAAAGCTGTGGTAGTTTTTCCCATGGATTTCCTGTAAACATCTGAACAACTCAGTATCTTCTACCTGTATTGCAGACGGAAAATATGGTCATTTGCATGAAGAACAGAAAGTAGTCCGAAGTAATCATCATACCTCGTTCTTCAATCTTTTCAAATTATATATTTCCCCTCTTTCTTCCATGCCACTCACGCAAAGCCCACATGTTAGACAAGGTGTCGGTGCAAGGGAGGAAAACATTGCATGTTGACACCTTGGTGCACCTGTTCAAGGTTGCTAGGCACGGAGCCTCGAGGGCAAAATGATGCAGGCTCCCATGCCACTAACAATGTCTAGGCTTGAGGAAGCGAACATGGGTCGTCACCATATTGATACCGTTGACCACCATTGTGAAGAGTGCTTGGAAGAAACAGCAAAAAATGAGTTGTATATTTTGTTTGGTGGTGGTGCGGTGCGGTTATTGGCGGGCTGTTGAAAATAGAATATTTTTTACCCCGAGATTTGAGAGAAACAACAGAAGAAACGGCGATATAGCATGGTTGTTTATTTTGGGGAAAAGTAATTTGGCAATTATTATTATCGAATGAAATTTCAACTAAAAAATGTAACTTGCCCTCAAAAAAGAAATTCAACCCAATTCCAACTAAGAACAAAATTAGCATGGACTTCCAAAATCTTAGGGTCATGTAAGCAAACCAAGTATGCATATGGTATCAAAATGAAAAGCTTAGTATTGGGCGCATCTGGTTGATGGTGGAGGGTTGGATGTCATCTGGAATCTTTCATGCTCATCAGTTAATCTTTCGTGAGGAAAACAAGATGGGTACAAATACTAGAAGGAATGTTATTGGGGGTGAGAGAGGGAGAATCTTCAGGTCACCAAGATAAATGGAGGAGCGGATACATACAGGTTCCCGTTGAATGACAAAAGTGATCCGGACAATATGTTCCGGACGTATACGAACAGTTTGAGGGTCTGCGTTGAAGATGTCCTTACTCATTGATGGACAAAAGAGACTATTTAGAATGCCTCGTAAAAGAACCCAATTCCCACATCAAAGAAATTTTGAACTAACATAATATATACCATATACATGATTATATGTCACAAACAACATGGAACAATCTTATGAGAAGTTGGACAACAGATCATACAATTTATGGCTCTATGTACTTCCCTTGCTCTGGTAAAAATGGAATAACATATTAAATTTCCATTCCCCTGCCTAAAGGTTATCAAACAGGTTGTAAGCGTCTTGCTCGAATCTTTTACAAGATACTCCGAACTTTTGGATGTTAGCTCTATTTGTGTTTACATGATGTTTTATTCATGTATGCTAACTCATTAAAGTATTGATTACTTTGTCACATTTTTGTGACGAGAACTTACTTTATTAATATAAATGTCTCGTTCGTAACTGCATCAGAAATTGACAATGAGAAATAGACATAAGTTGGTAATCTTCTACTTAAGCTAGGAAATTCTCCAACTAAAGAAACTAGTAAATTCTCATTATAAAAAGTGGTTGCCAACAAATTTTCTCCCTCATTCATTGACGGTTGGGCTTACTCTATTTTTGGGTAGCCAATAATTAAGATATAGATCTGTTGATATCCTCGACGCCATCACACGTAATGAAACATAAGTCGTCCATCCAACATGTGAAGAGCGGTTAGAAGACACGACAAAGAATGAGATGTGCATTTTGTTTGGTGGGGAGAGGGTATTTGGGGGTTGTAGGAAATAGAGTTTATTTACTGCAAGATTCGAAAGAATCAATAGAAGAGACAACGATATGGCATGGTCGTTTAATTCTGGGAAAATAATTTTGTACTCCTTTTTTGCGGAGCAATAATTTTGTATTTGTGCGGGTAACTTTCTGTCCCTATGGCTAGTATTGTTATCAAACCAAAATTCAAATCGATTTCACCTAGAAAAAGTAACCTGCCCTCGAATAGAAATTCAACCGGTTTCAACTAAGAACAAAATGGACTTCCAAAATCTCAAGGTCACATAAAGCAAACCAAGTAAGTCTGCAATGGTATCAAAATGAAAAGCTTAGTATCGGGCGCGTCCGGTGGCTGGCGGATGGCCGGATGGTCATCTGGAATCTTTCATGCTCATCGGTTGATCTTTCGTGAGGAAAACAAGATGGGTACAAATACCGGAAGGAATATTATTGGGGGTGAGAGAGGGAAAACGGCCGGGTGACCAAGATAAATGGAGGAGGCGAAAGGTTAGATCAAGTCCAGCCAAGCAATCCCGATATCCTCAACCTCCCCCTCCATTGGACCAGAAGCGCACGGCCGAGACCCGCCCGCTCCCGCCGCAACAGCGCCAGGCCAGGCACCAAACAAAAAACAAAGTTACGCGGAAGGAAAATAGCAGGAGGAGGAGAGGAAAAACAAGCCACTCCTCTGTCTGGCTCGTGCGCCTGCGCTCAGCCTCACTCCGAGAAAAGAAAAGAAAAATCATCATCCGCCTGACCCAATCCAATCCAGCGCAGCTCCACTGTTCCCGGGATTCTCGGGAGCCTGAGCGGAGCGGAGCTCCATGGTTTCTCCGGCGCGCGCTTGATCGGCGGACGAGGAGGCGGGGTTTCTTTCTTGGACAGGAGAGGTCGGGTGGTGGTTCTTGGATAGGGGAGGAGGAGGGGATAGGGTTGTGGGTTGGCCTGCCATGTCGGTGTCGTCCTCGTCTATGTGCGGCCGGGACGCCGGGATGAAGTGCGTGGTCTGGTTCCGGAGGGACCTCAGGGTGGAGGACAACCCGGCGCTGGCGGCGGCGGCGCGCGCCGCCGGGGAGGTGGTGCCGGCGTACGTGTGGTCGCCGGAGGAGGACGGGCCCTACTTCCCCGGCCGCGTGTCGCGCTGGTGGCTCAGCCAGAGCCTCAAGCACCTGGAGGCCTCGCTCCACCGCCTCGGCGCCGGCAAGCTCGTCACCCGGAGGTCGGCCGACTCCGTCGCCGCGCTGCTCCAGCTCGTCCGCGACACCGGCGCCACGCACCTCTTCTTCAACCATCTCTACGGTTTGCTTCCTTTTTTTCGGTTCAACATGTGCCTTTCTTGTGTTCGCTCGTGCGCGTGTTTTTTTCCATCTAAACAACGCAAGAAAATACTACGTACTGCTCTTGTCGGCCGAGATCTCCTTCTCTTTGTAGACGTTGATGATCCGAATTTGTGGTTTGTTAGCGCTGTTTTGCTTCATGAACTTCTTTAACTTGGCTAGATGAAACGAAGCAGATTCTTTAATTTGTTATTCTTCTTCTTATTTTTGGGCTTGCATCTGGTTTGCTCAAGTTGAACCAGATCTATTATACTACTACTACAGTAGGAGTACCATGTTATCATGTCATATCACATCTCAATTTATTATGCTTTCCGGTGATATGGTACAACTCATGGCAAGTCAATTGGTGTAGCGAGTCCCAGTTTAGCAATCTGCGTTTACGCTTTCCATATTAACTAAGCATAAACTATGAACATTTCCAGCAACTCCGTCCTTAATTGCCAACAGTTCTTGATGCGACCAACCAACCAAATCATTTTTTCTTTTTGTGGGTACACCAACCTACTACCAATTCAACGAGGCAGTAGCCGTATATTGCTAGCTATATTCTCCGTTTAGGCACTTGCACTTTGTACTACATCCTGAGATCCCTCATCTATTATGTAACTCAACAATCAGTCACTCACTGTGTCTTGTCCATCTTTTCAGACCCAATCTCGCTGGTCAGGGACCACCGGCTCAAGGAGATGCTGACGGCAGAGGGCATCGTCGTGCAGTCTTTCAATGCCGACCTGCTGTATGATCCATGGGAGGTCAACGACGATGAAGGCCAGCCGTTTAACATGTTCATGCCGTTCTGGAACAGGTGCCTCAGCATGCCGTATGATCCCCCCGCGCCACTGCTGCCCCCTAAGAGAATCAATTCAGGTGCTTGCCCAACTGAAACATTATAAGTATACTAATAGCAGCTCAGGAAAGTGTTAGCAGTCACTTCCCGTGTTCATGAATCATGATACAAGCACTACACCACAAGTTGATATTGGAATGTATTCTTCAGTTGATTCACTGGCAAAATATATATGCAACAGGTGACCTATCCATGTGCCCATCAGACGATCTGATTTTTGAGGATGAGTCGGAGAGGGGAAGCAATGCCCTTCTGGCACGAGCATGGTCACCAGGCTGGCAGAATGCGGATAAGGCGCTATCTGCCTTCCTGAACGGCCCTTTGATTGACTACTCAGTGAACCGCAAGAAAGCAGACAGCGCAAACACCTCCCTCCTTTCGCCTTACCTGCATTTTGGTGAGCTGAGTGTGCGCAAGGTTTTCCACCTTGTTCGAATGAAGCAACTTGTGTGGAGCAACGAGGGCAACCACGCAGCTGAGGAGAGCTGCACTCTGTTCCTTCGATCCGTCGGTCTCCGGGAGTACTCACGGTATCTTTGCTTCAACCATCCATGCAGCCATGAGAAGCCCCTCCTTGCACACCTCAGGTTCTTCCCTTGGGTGGTCGACGAAAGCACCTTCAAGTTTTGGCGACAGGGACGGACTGGTTACCCTCTTGTTGATGCTGGCATGAGGGAGTTGTGGGCGACTGGGTGGCTGCATGATCGGATACGAGTGGTGGTTTCAAGTTTTTTCGTCAAGGTCCTTCAACTACCATGGCGATGGGGGATGAAGTATTTTTGGGACACTTTACTGGATGCTGATCTTGAGAGTGATGCACTTGGTTGGCAGTACATCTCTGGCTCTCTCCCTGATAGCCGGGAGCTGGACCACATTGACAACCCTCAGGTACGTGCAATTACTAATTTCTTTAGAAAACGAGACAACTTGGTGATGAAGAATAGTACCGAATACTGATGCCTTCTCATGTGAATCTTTATGAATTATATCAGCTTGAAGGCTACAAGTTTGATCCACATGGGGAATATGTCCGACGGTGGCTTCCTGAACTTGCAAGGCTGCCAACAGAATGGATACACCACCCATGGGATGCACCTGCGTCTGTGCTGCAAGCTGCAGGAGTTGAGTTAGGCTCCAACTATCCTCTCCCCATAGTTGAGCTAGATACAGCCCAAGTCAGGCTGCAAGAAGCCCTGTCAGAAATGTGGCAGCTTGAGGCAGCATCCAGGGCGGCAATGGACACTGGAATGGAGGAAGGCCTGGGTGACTCCTCAGAGGTGCCACCAATCGAATTTCCCCAAGATTTGCAAATGGAAGTCCATTGGGAACCAGCCCGGGTAGCTCCCAATGTGCTCACAACTGCACAGAGACGCCAGGATCAGATGGTGCCTACCATGACAACTTCACTCAACAGGGTTGAAACAGAAATTTCTGCTGATTTGGGGAATAGCGTGGATAGTAGAGCAGAGGTGCCGTTCCGCATGCATTTTGAGCCACGGACTGAGAGGGAGGAAGTGGTTCAAAGCACGGGCCATGCAGTTGGAACTAATGGCATTCACCATCACAATAACTTTCAGCAGCCTCAGCACCGTATGAGAAATATTTTTGCGCCTTCTGTGTCTGAAGCGTCAAGTAGCTGGACCGGGAGAGATGGTGGCGTGGTCCCAGTTTGGTCGCCTCCTGCAGCATCAGGCCATTCCGAAACTTATGGAGCCGATGAAGCTGATGTTTCTAGTAGGAGTTATTTGGATAGGCATCCTCAGTCACACCGGATAATGAACTGGCATCAGCTATCACAGTCATTGTAAGTCACACACGCGGTAATTCATTATTCTCCGTGAACTGCATTGATGTTGCCCTTGCATTGCAGTTTTCTAAGTTTTTCAGGATAGTATGAGAGATTACGTTAGTGGTACTTTATGCCAGCAAAGTGTCTCTGCCAAAACAAAAGAAATACAAAAAATCTAAAGAGAATGTTTTATATGTGAAGCAGCATAAGGGCTAAAATCATGCTCTTTTAGGATCAAGAATCTAGGTGCTAGAGTGCCATATGATCTGATACAGTTTCAATTCCTAAATCAGTTGAATAGGAGGAACGACCTATTTATTTTACCACCTCAGTTTGCACATGAGTTTTCAGTTTATTGTGTTGGTGCCATGGCCCTGCCCCTTTGGCCATTACAATTGCAGGTTCTTACCAACCTTGGCCAAAACATAAGCAACAAAAATCAGTGCTAGCCCATTTTCTGTAGGGTTGACTGGGTGTATCACAACATTCTGTGTTCTTGCACCCACAACGCATCTATGATTCACACTATATAATGCCCACAAACGCTGATTCGGCATTTAGCAGTGAATTACTCATTATTTGTCTTCAGTTGTTTGCTCCTTCGCCAACTCATGTGAGTGAATGCTAACTAGGTTTTTCTTTTTCTTTTACGAATGAATGCTAACTAGCTGTTCTCACAAAAATGTAGCATCGCTGCAGCAACACTGTTGCATTGCCTTTTGCAACATTGATACCAACATGCATGGCTAATTGGCTGCCACTCATATACGATCTGATATATGAAAAATGTTGAATTTCAGGACAACAGGCAGGGACGTGGAAAACTCCGTGCAGCCAAATTTCATTGGTTAGAAACCAAGTTTTCCAGACACAGAGCGGAGATCCACTGAACTGGGATGTATAGTCGGAGGAGCGTGCAAGGCAGGCTTCTTCGTGGAAGCGATAATTAGCTATGTAAATCTAATCCTCTAGAACCTGCAAGGATATATGCGTCATATATAGCTTTGCTAGAGTTGGGTCGAAAAAGGATGTGTATTACTATTGATTGATCATCAGACAATCGAGGGTTTCCTAGTGGGGGGCGCTTATATTTTTTTTGTAGGGGGTGTGTTATATGTCTATAGCTGCAAACTCCCCTGTGTGATTGGCAATCTTTGGTTACTCCTGGACGGTTTTGTGCAATCAGAATGTATATATTGTTGACCTTACCTGCCGCTGCTATGACTAACTGTGATGTGGATTGATGTGGTGTTGTTTCTTACCGCCGGCGTCGAAAGCAAATTTTATCTGATGATGTGAAACGAACAGGGCACCATAAGGATGTGCAATGGGCGATGAATATATACGGTGGAAAATGCACGCAGCATATGTGCCGGGACTAAGATCACGAGATGCCCCACTAAGTATTGCTACCTTTGGAGCCAGGACCACTGCAATTTTAAGCCCTTGCCGCCCCACCATAACTGGAGCAGAAAGCGGCGTAGCTTTCATACAGATGGACATGTACTCCCTCCATCTAATAATATAAGATGTTATTACATCAAATATATTTATGAACGAACCTGAGATGCCCATTGATTGCCATTGGCACAAGTAGCAAAATTGTCCTATGAGAGCAGGTTGGGACAACAAAAAATGAGACGTGCATTCCCTATGAACGGCTTTTTGCATCCACATAACTGGAGAAACACATGGTATACATGAATTCAAAAGCAACCTCAATAGCCGATCTCCCTAAATCAACTCAACCATACACAACATAATTGTAACTGAGCATACGATTCCAAGCCTCGAAGGGTATTGCTTCAAAACTAGGAGATAGCTACATCTAGTGTATAAAAAACTCAAATTAGAATCAACATACATAACCCAATGCATTGTTACATTCCTTGGTAAGAATGAATGTCGGTGCAAAGTATAGTCGAGCGTACTTTATGACTTGCGCCTTATTTCATCATCACTGGAGCAAGTTCCCATTTTCCACTGTACACTAGAACCACAAAAAATCTGGCTTTCCTCAGGTTTCATACTCACAATCTCTGAGATTAACAATTTTCCATGGAGGTAACGAAATAGCTGTGTACATACAACAGTAAGCTTGCATGCTCCAAAGAAAAAGAAAAAGAAAAACAACAGGGAAAATCAACCTAAACTCTTCCCACCAAGGCCCTCGTAAAACAAGATGTACCCATGATCTGTGTTGCCTGAGTATTCATGCGAAGAACCGAAGAATGTTTGCAGGGTCGACTCTTCAACCATCTCCACGTTTTCATCGTCGAAGAAAAGCCAGTGGTTGTGGCTTTTAACGAGGCTTACATAATGCCCATGGTTGGGACCACTTCCAACATGGACCACCACAGCAAAGAGAGAGTACTCGGTATCTACATCATCAGATGTACTACCCATCTTCAACTCCATGGGGAATACAACCCGATACGAAAGCTTCTTATACCGCCCAAGCTGCTCAATGTACTTAAAGCGCTTTAGGTGGATCACCAATATATGGGGAGCCTTCTTGATCTTCATTCTCTTCTGTGCTTCTTGCAAACTGGAACAAGACCAGATACTAGAGTTCAGCAAATTAAGTTAAACTGATGTTTCCTCCCATGATAGCTAGAAAAATTCTTTCTTTCCATTTCACTCAAAATGCACAGCACAAAATATGTTTCGACACAAGGATGAGAAAAAGAGATTTTCGGGGCTTTATTATATTTGCCCGCATATGCAAGAAAGGGAGATTACTCAGGGCTTTATGATGTTGCCCACATATATACCAGAAAAAATGGGTACTCAAGGCATGAAATGGAAATGGCTAGTAGAAACACAAACCAATAATAGGTCAAAGCAAACCATATTGTATGATGACAACAAGAAAAGCAGTATAAGGAAAATATGGTATAGTAATAACCTGCAGCATTTGTCACAGAAGAATTTGTCCTCGGCATTTAAAGTCTCAGTGGAGCTGAAATTTTTCAGGCAGCTTGTAATGGAACTATTCTGCTCGATGTCAACACTCAGATCAAAAAACGTTTCGTCCCTTGCAGTTACTGTCTCACATCTTAAGCATTTGGTTTCATTGGTCAGTATGCCCTGTGTAGGTTGTAATAATAAATATATAAAGATAACAACAAATAGGATTTTGAAGAAAGGAAACTAGGTAAACATTAATGCCCAAGTCATTTTCGTTAAGTTCAGTCACCTGGAAATTCTTATGGACCAAGGTAACAGGTGGCTCTTTTTTAACTCCATTGGCCAAAGGTTGAACTGGCCCATTTGGAACTTTTTCAGGAGATGATGATTGGGGGGAGTCCTTCGCAGCACTGGACTCTTTCTCCAGAATATCAACAAGCTCATTCAACAGAAAATTTAAGAACTCATGAGCATCCTACAGAAATATCATGAACAAATATGTTACTCAAGATAACTAAGTACAAGTAATGCTTTCTCAATTGTACCAATGACTACTTCGAAAGTTATTCCTAAGAGACTGTTTTACAAAGGTAGAACGGTTAAACTAAAGCAAAGGCCTGAGAAGACAAACACTACTACATATAACATGGCTGAGTTTGCCATGTGAAATATCACAGAATATCATTTAAGACACTACCCTCAGTCCATCACTTGGATACATCACTGCAACATTTAGCACTGTATATTTACAGAGGCTGCCTAAAAGTTGCATCAATAAGATCATCATGAGGATATCACGGCACAACCACCGACATGTACTGCTATGATATGTGTCAAATTACCTGGTGCATGTAGCTGCGAAATAATTCATTTTGTTTCTTCACTCTTTGGACAAAACGTTTTGGAGCAATAACGCCTGTCTTTTTCTTGGATTGACTGACCTGCATGGAATATTATCAGCTGTCATCCTTTCGGGAAATATTACGAGCTTTCATTAATTCAGTACAAACGGAAATATCCTGCCACAAGTTTCATTTCACATAAAACATACAGAAAAGACTATGCAGCAACGATGATGCACGTGGATGGAGAGTAACAAGTTGGTGGTTAAGACACCTTGCCATCATTGGTATACAACTTCATATCAAAGAGACAAAAACATCATATATAGATGTTCATCGTCATCCAATAACTCGAGAATGAGAAACTAAAACGGTAATATAGATCTGTTGACAGCAATCACCATTGAAGGCTGATTGTGTAGATTCATTTTTCAAACCTCAATCAATAATGATAGAAATAGAACATGGCCAAAGCACTATACAATTCCAAGTCAATTTGCAAAAGTAACAACATGCCCATTGCTCAAACACAATTACATATCACTAGGTTAAGCTTATCTTTTTCTCCACTTTACCTGCATAAAAAGATCCGCCAAACAGGTCAAAAGGTTTTCCTCTGCGTCTCCAGGATTTTTGTTATTCGTATAATATTCCAGTAACTGCTCCCTGAACGGAGTGCAAAAATAAAGTGCCTGAAACAAAAGTATGGGTAAGGTTCGTTTAAATAATGCACTTATCAGATGTGTTAGAACAGTCGATTACACAGCATGACAAACAACTATCTGATAAGAGCAGGATATGAGCAAAACATTTGTCACAACTAAAGGACAGAACATAACTAAACTGGAGAAAATATGGCATAAGAATGATAACAGTTGTAGGTTGCAAACAGTACAAACCTACATGAAAAGCTAAGATAGCACATCATGGAAGTTCATACAAGCCAGAAAACACTACTCCTATATCACAGCTACATCATTGTGCAAATTGGTAGCTAAAGGGTATACAGTGTATAAGTGAATAGAGAATACACAAAAAAGATTTATTTCCCAAGCATGAAAAAATATTGCTGCATTAACAAAACTAACACAATCTCAGAAAAAAAAAAGCTTAATCCTATATCTTCTCTATGTCATGGAGAATACAGGGATAGGGATAGCTAAAAATTATATAGTCTAGCCTGCCTGCATATCCACAATATGCACCAAAACACATGTTACAGTTTTACACTGAACCTGGACCTTCTCCCAGTGATGAAAAGTAACTTTCAACGTAATCATGGGGGAGCAGAATTATATAAAGAAGGTTAGAGACCACATTGGTGAACAATTGCTTGGCGTGCCTGTAATGAGACTACAACCGTGTATGAGACACAACAAGGGTTTGGCAGCAATTGAGAATGGATAGTTATCTCTCAACGATTTTTCATGTTATCTCCTTTTAGATAAGATAGCTTTCTTAGGGGCTAAGCCAACTGACCAATAAAAGGGAGACGCTCTGCTAGGAGCTTGGGCTAGAGATAGACAAGTTACCACGGCACATCATCAAAATAGAGACAAACGACCCAGTGAACGCTCTTAATTTGAAGCAGATAAATAGAGGCATATTGAAACGCCTCTAACTTGCAAGCAATCTTGCTGAAAGGCATTTAATCTTTGTACAAAGGTGTGGTTCAGATAAATGCATCAATTTTGGATATTGATCCGGCACACTTAAATCTATTCGGATACACGGTGTTTAATTCGAAAGATTTTGGAGGTATCAATGTATTCATAAAAGACAAGCTTGTACCAGTATTTCAAACAGTGGGATGTTGTTACTATACCTGGCTGTAATAAATTCTTAAACACGCTAACGACATAGTGCAATCATAACCAAACATCCATGTGTCGCATAACTCAACAGTTTGGGTAGTAGCGTCGTCGAAAATTTTCACCCACATCAGTATTTCACATTATACCCACACGGCGCTGAATCTAATGAGCATCTACTATGCCAACCTAACAAGGAGCATATTCAACCCAACCGCAAACAAACAATGGGGAACTGCCACCTAACGGAACCATTTAAACATTTATACTGCACAGATCACCACTTAGCATGCAAGGCGCAACAAATCTATAAGCTACAAGTTCCCGGAATAGGATATGAAGACCTGGAGTACACTGTTGCAGTAACAGGTGTTGCCGAAGTTCTCGAGGCCGAAGTAGCGCTCGCCTTCAGGGAACTGGTCGCCGAGGGCCTTCTCGAGCTTGGAGCCGCTGGCTCCCATGACCATCCACCGGTCCCACCACCCGGTGGCGGCTCCGGTGAGGTACCGGAAACCTGACCCGAGCCCGGAGCGGCTCCTCTCGGCCGCCGAGGAGGCCAGGGCGGATCTAGATGGTGCGCGCGCCGGGAATTTGTGGAGGTTAGCTTGGGACCGAGTAATCACTGTATGAACAAGAGCTCATACCTCAAGAACCGATGTAGGATATGCGGGCGGGCGTGGAGTCAGCGGTGGCGCGACGGGGTAGAACGAGGGCGGCGATGGCGGCGACGCGCGTGAGTGGCGGAGGAGTTGGGTGGGCGAGGCGCCGGCGGTGACGCTTAGCTCTAGGGCACGCCGGCGGTGGTGTATGGGAGGAGATTTTAGGAGCTCGTTGGTTTTGGATTGGAACTGGATTGGAGCTCGGGTTTGGGTAGGTCAGAGTATGAGAGCAGCGTGGGAGAGGAGTGGATCGGGAAGGAAGAGGAAAGGCACGGGACGGTGGAGGGGAAAAAGTCTGGCTGCGGAGTGGGAAGATGTATTTTGATGGTTCAGATCGTTCCCTGCCATGACCATTGGTGCTAGTCGACGATGGGCAGAGATTTGACCGCAGCAGGATAAACACAAAGTAGTACTCCCTCCATTTCTCTATTACTCCCTTTGTTTCTAAATATAACACCTACAGATTTCACTAAAAACTACATACAATTGCATATAGATATTTTAGAGCGTAGATTCATTTATTTTGCTTCATATATAGTTTACAATGAATACCTCTAAAAGGTCTTATATTTAGGAACGGAGGAAGTACTGCTCCAGGTTTGTTAGGTTTCGCCGAAAACTAGAATGAGAATGCGCGCTTTGCCGCGCCACTTATATTCCTAGGATTGTATATTTTTTTTAAGTTGTGGAAAATTTTTATGTATTACTTGGTTTGGCGTGTGGGGATACAATGAAGTGCATGTCTTTTATCAGATATGCTACTTCTGCAGACAAATATTATAAAATCATACTTACACATGGATGTGTCAATTTATGGTGAGAGATCAAGAAAAAATGGGCCAGTGGTGCAATTCGGGAAAGTATTGATGGGACAATATTTGATATGACCAGTCCGTAACGAATTGTTCGTGAGTTTATTATTTTTCTTTTTTCTTTACTGGGGTGTTTGGCTGGATTTTTTGACCGTGTGATTTGAGTACATCTTTTAATTAATACAAAAATATGAGAAAGTTATTTACGTTGTTGGACACATGTGTTATGCTGATGCTAAACGTGTCATGGGCGACACATTCATTTTATCACGCATTCATCAAGAGATCCCACCACGAAGACAGGGTGAACGATTCAATAAATTATGTATACAATCCAAATTAAAGAGTTGAATGGGGAGCTTTAAAGCGGGATAGCATAACGAAGTTTGAGATTTTACTGCCACAACAAAGGATTGACGGAGTCAAAATCAAAGATTGACGGGAGAAGCTTTAAAATTAGGGAGCATAGTCTATTTAAAAAATGAATGAGAGAGCTTATTGTGAAATTGTTGGGTTGAATGAGGGGCTTTAAAATGAAATAACTTAACAATGTTAGAGATTTCATTGCCATAACAAAGGATTGACGGAGTTAAAATCAAGGACTGACGGAGAAGCTTTAATATTATGGAGCATAGTGTATTAAAAAAATGAATGAGAGATCTCATTATGAAATTGTTGACTTGGTCAAAATTGGATAACCCAACTCCAAATTGAGATCTCAATTGATGGTGAGGCCTTAAATAAATAGGAAGCTTAGTGTTACGAAGGATTTAAATAATTGTTGATCCGGTCAAAATCGGTCACCCAATTCCAAATTGATGACCTCAATTGAATGAGAGGTTTTCAATTCTAGGGGGATTGGTGATATAGAGGGCGGATTGGTATGGATTGACAAGGATTAAATCCCATCTAGTACAAATTCTACTCCATTCCCCTCCAATCCACCTCAATCCACGTGTGGATTAACCGAACATGCCCTAACACATTTGGTAATTTTTGAGAAGGGGAATAAATTTTTTGAGAGGGGGTCGTACATGGAAAATGACATTTTACTTTCAATCCCTTGTTTGGTACGAGAGAATATTACATGCGAGAATTTGAGGGAGATGTTATTTTTTTTATTTGGTTATTAGTGGGAACTCGTCGGGATGATCGAAAGATGATAAATCTTTTATACTTAAGAGAGTGACACCTGCTAAAA
Source organism: Hordeum marinum (assembly GCA_022496015.1). NCBI lineage: Eukaryota > Viridiplantae > Streptophyta > Magnoliopsida > Poales > Poaceae > Hordeum > Hordeum marinum. The sequence goes on from CM039673.1 coordinate 374,865,816, forward strand.
AAATTAGCATCCCTATTAATTTATTTATCTCAACATGTAAGTATGCTAGATTATCATATAATTATGGACGGATAAGGCTCACTTCAATACGCGACCATGCATGAGAAAATAACTACCACCGCATGTAATCGTACATGAGAAAATATTTTGCATTCTATTATAGATAAATATTTTACAACCATACATAATAAACTATAATATGTTATATGTAATTTTAATTTTGGTCCACGTGTTATTAACCTAAATATTTATATTCAACATAACTAAATCTTATTGAAATATATGACAACCGATTCCAACATCAACGCCTGGGCTATCTTCTAATTATGTTATGAGGAAAGGTTAAAATGTTCTCCATATCTCAGTTCCCTCCCAATTCCTACCCCTCATATGTAATAAAATAGTGGAAGTTAAACTCTGTGTCCAATCTTTCGTGAATTTTTATCCCTCCAACCAAACAAGTGATTCTATATCTCAGAACCCTTAAACTCACATTCCCTCCCTCTAATTACCTGCAACCAACTGGGTTGTATTACCCTCTCAAAAAAAGTATTACCCCCTGATCCAATTAATTGACGTTGTCTTTATACAACCTCTATACAATGTTGTATAGAGGTTGCATCAATTAATTTGGATTAGAGGGAGTACCTTTTATTATTATTATTTTCTTATTTCTAAATATAAGATCTTTTAGAAATTCAATACGGACTACATACAGATGTCTATAGACTTGGATTTTAGGAACTCGTTGGGTTTGGGTTGGAACTGCATTGGAGCTTAGGTAGGTCAGTTATGAGAGCAGTGTGGGAGACGAGTGCATCGGGAAGGAAGATGGAAAGGTACGGGGTGGTGGATGGGAAAAAGTCTGGTTGCGGAGTGGAATATGTATTTTGATGGTTAGGTTGTTCTCTGCCATGGTGATTGGTAGTAGTCAACGATGGGCAGAGATTTGACCGCATCAGGATAAACACAAAGTAGCACTCCCTCCATTTTATGCATTTATCTAACGTGTTTGGTAATTTTTTAGAAGGGGGATAGAAATTTGGAGATGGGGTTGTACATGGAAAGTGGCATTTTATTTCCAATCCCTTGTTTGGTATGTCTAGTTGTGGGATCATAACATTGAGGTGCTACTAGGTGTCCTTAAAGTGAAGGGTTCATGTCGGCCACGGACAGGCAGTGCATCAGTTTAACTTGACAAGCCTATCAAAACGGTTTTGGGCCTTGTGACAAAAGAGGTCAGGAGCTGGGGTATAAGATACCTACACGACCAACACGAGTCATATAGAGATACGATTAGCAAGGAATTGCTTACTAGATAGGCAAGTTGGCTAGTAGTGATGCTAAACCTTACTAGTCGCCTACGCTAGTCAGATCCTAGATCAATGAGAGTTTGAAAAGGGACGCCGACTTAGGTGGGAGTATTTTTATTTAAGGCTTGAATTACTCTATATGAACACATTGCTTAGTGTTTGCATATTTTCTGTTGTGGATCAATGGCACCACCTTCTCAAAAAAATGCATTGAAATTAATTTTGAAAAAGGATAAACTGAATGGAACAAACTTTAGCACCTGGTATAGAAATCTAAGAACTGTTCCCAAGCACGATAAAAAGGAACATATTCTAGAGGATCCGCTTTCAGAGGAACCTGGCTAGAATGCTAATGTCACAACCAGGAATACCGACCATAATCTCGTTGATGAATCAAACGAGACCCGTTGTATCATGATGGCTTGTATGGAGCCTCATTTGCAACAACAATTCAAAAACGTTGAGGCTTTTGATATGATCGAGAACCGTAAGAGCATGTTTCAAATGCAAGCTTATACGCCTCCAACGTATCTATAATTTTTAATTGTTCCATGCTATTATATTATCAGTCTCCAACGTATCTATAATTTTTTATTGTTCCATGCTATTATATTATCATTCTAGGATTCTTTTTGGGTGTTTATTTACCAATTAATATTACTTTTTGAGCACTAACCTATTAACCCAGTGCCTAGTGTCAGTTGTTGTTTTCTACATGTTTTTGGCTTTTCAGGTTTACAGTACCAAACGAAGTCCAATTGCCCCGAAAATTTAATATGATTTTTTCTCGACCAAAAGAAGACATGGATGCTTCACAAGGGAGGCACGAGCCAACAGGGCACACCTAGGGGGTAGGTCGCGCCCTGTCCTCGTTCCCCCACGGGCGTTCCCTAGTGCCCCTCTCTGGCCTATAAATTCTCATTAATCCCAAAAACTCTAGAGAGCCTCCCGAAACACTCTTTCTGCTGCCGCAAGTCTCTGTTCCGCCATGTGCCCATCTGGAGCTCTATTCCAGTGCCCTACCACAGGGGCGATCAATCACGAAGGGCCTCTACATCTACCTTGCTACTCCCATGGCGTTGTGTGAGTAGTTCCCCACAGACCTACGGGTCTGTATTTAGTACCTAGATCTCTCCCCCCTCTCTCTTGATGTTCAATACAATAATCATCGCATCTTTGCTCTCATCTATCCGATGTAATCCTTTTGTGCGGTGCATTTGTTGGGATCCGATGAATTGTGGGTTTATGAACAGATTATTCATGAAAAATATTTCAGCCTTCTCTGAAATCTATGATGATTCCTATGTGCATGATCATTTTAGCTTCGTAAAACTCTTTGATCTATTGGTTTGCTTTGGCTAAGTAGATTGATCTTTCTTCAGTGAGAAGGGTGCATTGTAGTGGGTTCAATCTGACTGGTTTCTATATCCTGGTCACAGAAGGAGACAAGATATGTCTTTGTATTAATTGTATTCTTTTTGTCTACATCATGTCATCGTTTACCAAGCATTACTCGGTTTTACTTAATACTCTAGATGCATGCTGGATAGCGGTCGATGGGTAGAGTAATAGTAATAGGTGTAGACAGGAGTCGACTATTTGCTTATGGAAATGATGCCTATGTACACATGATCATTGCCGTGAATATCACATAACTATGCACTTTTCTATTAATTGTCCAACGGTAATTTGTTTACCAACCGTATGCCTAGATGCCGCTAGGGAAAATTATGCCCCGGGGTCTATTCACTTATATATTTACAAACTCTACAATATATTGTTGCCATTATTTATTTATTTTTGCAATTTCCAATTATCTATTACCAACCACACTACTTACAAGCTTGCAAATAACGAGTCCAAGGGGATTGACAACCCTTCTTGCCCGTGTTGGGTGCAAGTTTTGCTATTTTGTGTGTAGTCGCTGAAGACGGGGGTTGATTGTTACTCATATTAGTTCGATAAACCTTGGTTCTCTATTGAGGGCAATACTTACCTATATTGTGATGCATCACCCGTTCCTCTTCACAGAAAATCCAACGTAAATCACAAGTATCACATGCTAGGACCGAAAGGTTCAACGTTTGGCGATCCTTGATAGATTGTAAGATGGAAGAGGATGAGTCCCTAATCCCACATGTGATTGATGACCCACAAGTATAGGGGATCAATCGTAGTCCTTTCAATAAGTAAGAGTGTCGAACCCAACGAGGAGTATAAGAAAATGACAAGCAGTTTTCAGCAAGGTATTCTTTGCAAGTGTTGTGAGTAACACAGATAGATAGTTTTGTAGCAAGATAATTCATACCATGTGACAAGTAACAAAAGTAGCAAGTATGCAGCAAGGTACCCAATCCTTGTTATAGCAAAGGAGAAGCCTGAAAGTTCTCTTATATGAAGTAAAGTGCTCTTGATGACACGTGAGAATTGTCGTCTAGTGATGTCCATCATGTTGAGTTGATTCACGTTTGTTACTTTGATAATTTGATATGTGGGTGGACCGGTGCTTAGGTGTTGTTCTTACTTGAACAAACAACCTACTTATGATTACCCCCACTCGCAAGCATCCACAACTACGAAAGAAGAATTATGATAAATCTAACCATATCATGAAACATGTGGATCCAAGTCAGCCCCTCACGGAATAACATATAAAGTAGGGTTTAAGCTTCTGTCACTCTAGCAACCAATCATCTACTTATTACTCCACAATGCCTTCCCTTAGGCCCAAATATGGTGAAGTGTCATGTAATCGACGTACACATGACACCACTAAAGGAAGCAACAACATACATATCATCAATATATCAAACGAATACCAACTTTGCATGATTACTTATAACAAGACTTCTCTCATGTCATCGAGAGCAAAAGCAACTACTCACAAATCATCACCATGTTCAAGATCAGAGGTATAATGAATATGATAAAGGATCTGAACATATTATCTTACACCAAGTAAACCAACAAGCATCAACTACAAGATGTAATCAAAACTACTAGCAACCCCCAGGTATCGATCTAAGGTTTTGAGACAAAGATTGCATACAAGAGATGAACTAGGGTTTGAGATGAGATGGTGCTAGTGAAGATGTTGATGAGGATTGGCCCTCCCACGAAGGAGGAAGCATTGGTGATGACGATGGCTTCAATTTCCCCCTCCGGGAGGGAAGTTTCCCCGGTAGAATCACTTGCAGGAGAGCAAAAGGGCCTTTGTCCAGGTTTATGCCTTGAGACGGCGATGCTTCGTCCCGAAAGTATCCTCTTGATTGTTTCTAGGTCAAAACCCATCATACTTATTTCATTTTTTCATAATAGGTACTATATTCTAACTTTTGAATGGCTTATACCCCGCGATACAGTCCATAGCATAATCAAAACAAGCAAACTATGCAAGCAAAAATAGAATCTGTCTAAAACAAAACAATCTGTAGAAATCTATAGAGAACATATACTTATGCAACTTTAAAAATTCTGAAAAAATAGGAAAACTTTAAGAATTTGTATAGAAGTACTTTGTAAAAATTCCAGATCATCATCACTCTCCAGTAAAAAGTGCAAATTCCTGTACTAGAGTCAAAAGTTTATGTTTTGTTTCAGCATCGTTTCTACTCATCTTGTGAGTCATCCCAAAGGATTTACTTGGCACAAGAAATAATTAAAACATAAAAACATAATAATTACAGAGTAAATAATCATGTTATCACAAACAAATAGAAAGTAAAAAGCAAAAAATAAAAAATAAAAATAACTATTGGGTTGCCTCCCAACATGCGCTATTATTTTATGCCCCTAGCTAGGCATAATGCATGGATTCAAGTGTTGTCATCTTTGACATCCCCTTGAGAAGAAGGTTATTCAAAGACAATAGGGAACACATCATCAAGTAATATCTTGGCATTTTAATGGTGCTCTCCTTAAACCCTTCCACATTCTCTCTTACTATCCAAGAATATTGTTTGTTGATGGTATTGAAAACTTGTTGGATAATATGGATAGGAGGAACTTCTTCAATTGTGTTTTCTTCATAAGTACGATTGTCCTTGAACACATATCTCATCATATAGTCTTTATTATATAAAATTTCATCTATTACAGGATGCTCATAACTCATATTATAGTGCTCAAAGATCTCCCGAGCTTCCCGTACTATATAGTCAAATTCTTGCATAAGGATAAGAGAGGATATCTTCTTAGCCCTAGGGTCATTTATGACTGGAAACTCATAGAAAAGCCTTTGCAAGGTAGGATGAGTACGCATAAATCTTCTTTCAAGTTTTAGAACAAGAGCAGCGATAACATCAGCATAACTTTTAGTTATTTTAAGGATTGGCGTATCCTTGCAAGTTAAAGCACCCATACAGTTAAAGAATTCTTGGATAACGCTTATCGCTATGATATTCCCCTTCCCCACAATGAAGACCTTTAAGTATCGATGTGGGGGAGTTTCCTCATTGGGGAGTTTACCCACATCATCTTTTTCAGTGATAAAGTCAGACATGATAGCAACCTTTTAAGCGAGCAAAACAAGCAAAGGAGTGAACTAGTAGCTAGCAACGATAAATATTTTGTATTTTTGTGTTTTACAAGACAAACTAAATATAACAGAAAATAAAAATAAGAACACGTGAATGATAATTTGTGTGAAGTTACTTGATAGTTGGTGATGATATTCCCCGGCAACGGCGCCAGCAATCCTTCCCGATACTTGTGATTTGCGTTGGATTTTCCATGAATAGGAATGGGTTATCGCAACACAATGTGGGTAAGTATTTCCCTCAGTTATGAAACCAAGGTGTATTAAACCAATAGGAATATCAATCCTCAACCTTCTTCAGCTGTTGCACACAAAAGAGCAAACAACTTGGACCCAACACTGGCAAGAGGGTAGTCAATCCCCCTTAGTCTCATTATTTGCAAGCAAGTGAGTTGTGTAGGTAATTGTAAATTGCAAAATAAAATAAAAGCAAACAAGTGGCAACAAGGTAATAGTGGCCTCTATAAATATATAAGTGAAAAGACCCAGGGGTCGTAGTTTTCTCTAGTGTCATCTCTCATAAAAATAACATACGGTGGGTAAACAAATTACTGTTGGACAATTGATAGAAAAGCAGATAGTTATGAAATTTTCCCGACAATGATCATGTGTATATAGGCATCGCGTCCATAATAAAATACACTACTAGAATTCAACAATTTGCCATCTGCCAGCCCTTTGTCGTCTGCTGGCAGATGGCAAAGAGAGCCTTTGCCGTCAGCTGAGCAGGAATGAACGGCAAAGCAATGGCTGACGGTAAAGAAAGCATTTGCCATATTCTAGCACTTTGCCGCCAGCCAGCTGACGACAACGAGCTTGAAGGCAGACGACAAAGACCCCACCTGGGCTCCACTGGCCCCGTGGGGGTGATGGGCTGTATGCTCGATCTTTGTCGTCTGCCTAGGGACTCTTTGTCGTCTGCCCACAGACGGCAAAGCTGACGGCTACTAACGCCAAATTCTCAGATGGAGTGGTCATCGAAAAGGATTCCGTCGAAGAGTATGAGCTCCTGACAAAGCAAGGAGGCGGCTATCCCGATTTATCTCTTGGTTCAAACAAATGGTAATTACCATTAATGGACCATTTCATTTCTTCGTCTTATTTGAGGCTAATGCAACAATCCTTTCGTATTAAACTTTTAGGCTCATTCAGAGTCTATGGACGCCGAGCTGAGACAAGTCGCTAACGGTTTTGACTATAAGGTCCGTTCATTTGACAGATACGACATCAACGGGTATTGCTTTCGTACCTAAGGCAAAGAGCTATCTATGCTCGAGCTAAAGACTACAAATTGTTGTGTCTCTGCTATCGGCGAAAGAGGTACAGAGTACTATGGAAGAGTTGAAGCAATTTATGAACTTCTATTCTATGGTGAAAATTGTAACGCCCAAGATGCGCGCCTATCCTTATTTAGGCACGAGGCCCGCGACAGGGATAGAGGTGCATCTAGTCATTTCGCAAGTAAAGTGTCATTGCATACATGTATGAAGAGAGGAGTATATGAGTTAGCTTACACTCGCCACATGCTAAATTACAAATCCACACAGTTTATTCAAAATCATTCAAAAGACAGGGTCTGTCTGCGGACAAAAACAAACGAGAAAAGAAGCAATGGAACTGTCTTGCTAGCCCCGAAGATCACGACCAAGGCCTCTGTACTCGTCTAGATATGCGACGTACATTCTGCCGCGTTCTTCGTTATACTCCCACTGGACCTGCGTCACATCATCTAGCACGGTCTCATCTGCACCTACACCTGTATTTGTTGTAGTAATTTGTGAGCCACGGGGACTCAACAATCTTGCAATTGGGTACCGAGACTATTTAAGCTTATTGGGTTGGACGGGATAAGTTTTGAGTTTGCAGCAGCACTAAGCATTGTATGGTGGCTAACTTACGAGAACATGAATGTAAATATGGTGGACTACGTAAGACGGTCGAGTACTACCATGATCACTAAGTGATCCTGAACACCTACTTACGTCAAACATAACCCCACCGTGTTCTCTCTCGGTTCATGTTCACGAGCAGAGACGATCATGGTTACTCACACAGTTGGTGAATTTTATTGGAGTTTACTTCAAGTTAACTATAACCGGTCGAGTACTACCACAATCACTAAGTCATCCTGAACACCTACTTACGTCAAACATAACCCCACCGTGTTCTCTCTCGGTTCATGTTCACAAGTAGAGACGATCACGGTTACTCACACAATTGGTGTATTTTATTGGAGTTTACTTCAAGTTAACTATAACCGGGTGTTAAACAAAATATCCAAGTTGCCACATAACTGCGGGCATGGCTTTCCAAAAGATTTAACCCTGCAGGGGTGCTCCAACTAATCCATCACAAATTAACCACACTCCGCGGGAATAACCTCGACCACGGATCTCGTGATCATCCTAGGAAATTCCAAAGGAAAAACCGACACCTCGAGATAGCCCAAAGAAGATCGGAGTTCCTCATGCAAGCCATTCGAGAAAGGTAAAACAAGTCTAGCAAGACCGCCCGACAGGCCAGATCCCAATAGAAGCCGCGCGTATCTCTGTCTTAGGGCACTACCAGATGGGACTAGATACGGAGAAAACCAATCCTCAAGTTTCCTCGAGGCGGCCCCGTAGGCAGCCCGTTTTGGATCAACACTCATGGGGAGCACTGGCCCGGGTTGTTGATTAATTATCCACGGGGTAGCTAAGCCCTATGCATTTTTATTAAGTTGTTTAAGCGAATAGTACCAATGTTGGGTCTTGCCAGACAATTTTTAATCTCAAACGAATAATCGAGGGGGTCCCCATAACAACCCCGAGCATGTTAGGAGCGCAAAATATGGAAACATAACACCGATAACAAGTAGCTATGGCGGTAAACGTGGAACAAAACACCGAGCAAAAGGCCAAGCCTTCCACCATACCAAGATATATATATATGTGTGTGTGTGTGTGTGTGTGTGCATTAAATTAAATAGCAGTAAATATTGTGCTATCTCCAAATATCCATGTTATCACATGGAAACAACCTGCACCTGCAACTAAGAATGCTATAAGAGGGGCTGAGAAGCGGTAACTTAGCCACACAAGGTTTGCTAGGATATGAGGGGTTAGAGGCTATTGTGGCAATGTAGGAGGCTTGACATTCAAGTGGTAGGTAACACATATGTAACGATAAGAGCGAGACATTTAGAAAAGCAAAAATAGTGTCGGGATCCGGGTACGATCATCTTGCCTGTTGGTTCTTCAGAGGGACAAAGAGCTGGGTCCTTGTAGTGGTACTCTCCTGGATCCTCGTACACAGGTTCAACACTTGCGTCTACCCAAGAGAAACAACAACAATAAACAACCAACCAAGGTGCAATGCACAAACAAGATGATGCATCATTCATTTGAAGTATTTAACATGACAATCCTAAGCTAGTCACGTTTCCCATGCGATAGTTAAGTTATTTACAATTCTGGACAGAACTTCATGTTAAGTTGTTTGAACATGCATGATGATGGTAAATATGGATGCTTCATGCAAAATCGATGCAAATGCATATGTAAAACGTAGGAAACGGAGTAACGAATCTCACGCTATGCTCACGACAAGGTACGAAGACAAAATACAAGACATGGAAGGCTAAGGGCTATTCCTTGGTATTCCAAGGTAGCCACTGGTTAGGAAATGAAAAACCATCCACGATAGAGCCAAAGATCAAGCAAAACAATGGAGCATAGCTCCCACAAGTCACAAAACCAACACACACAATCTGTTCCAAAACAGCAACATAGCAACTTCCACAACAATTATCTAGAGCTACAGGATATCTCCAACCTCAAACAAAACACGAACAGAAACTAAATAACATGCTTATCAAATCATCCAACTACACAAACTGGAAAGGGAGCACATATCACTAAGCATGAAGCTCACAAGATGGCATGATGAAATAGATTCTAGGGACTTGGTGAAAATCACAGTTTTCTGGAATCTGAGTTAAGCTGATAGCAAGTTGACAGCATAAAATAATGATGCTAGAGACCACATCATGGCATGAAAATTAATAGGATGATAGGGGACAACATAAACTTCAAAACACTAGCACTGAGCTTGAGCTAAAACACAACATATCACATGGTAGCATCGACTTAGCATGGCATGAAAATATTAACAGATTCTTAGACTTAGAAATATTTAGCATGTTGAATTCAACAACATTTTATTAGCTACTTAGGAGCAAGATTCCCACTTATATGCAAGTCTAACATGTCAAAAGAAAATATCATGGCATAATATTCATGAAACACTACCACTTCCATGTTGACACCAATACCAAAGCATGCATGGATTAATTCTAACTAAAATGACAAAATGGCATATTGGAACAAAAATGACATTTTGTATAACTTGCTCAAATGACAAAACCAACTGCACCGATGGATTCCTTGGGAAATTCTACCCCAATTCCATGTATCACACTCATATGTTGCAGTAGGTAAAATGCCCACAATTCCAAATTGCTACTAGCTTAAAAAATCCCATCCACTTATAAGTCAAAACTTTCTATAAATGCTCATGCCACAAATGCCTATGAACAGAAATGGAAAAATACTAAAAATGGAAAGAATCTAATAACAAACAAAACTAACAAAAGAAAAGAAAGAAAAAGAAACAAAGGAGGGTCCCACATGGCATGACACCAGGGCCCCTCTATGTGGATGACAAGTGGGCCATGGGCCCACTGTCATACACACACACAAGTACATACACTGGCACACACAAACTAACTTGGGATCTGCCTGCCATAGTAGATCCTACCCCCTCACACACACACGCTGGCACACACACACACACACACTGCACACTCTCACCAGATCCGGGTGTAGCCACACCGGATCCTGCACACACACCACACACACACCACACTCACAAATTCCACCGAAAAAGAAAAAGAAAAGGGGGCGGGGAGGGGATCGAACCCGCGATCCCCTGCTACTAACACAGGCGAACAACCACTTCGCTACACGCGCTGACTGAACAAGGGGGAACACTCTGTCCTTTTGGATAGGCCCCTACATCTGCTGTGCTCCACCGGAGGCCGAAGCAGAGGAAGACGCCGGTGAGCTTTCAAGTGACCAACGGAGGAGGCGATCATGGCGGGGGTTGCAGACTCAATGGGGAGTCCATCCTTGCGGCTAGACTACCACGCGCTGCAGCAGAGGGGGCGCTCGAGCTCGAGCTGACGCTCGGCTCGGGGCCATGGCGATGCGGGCAGAGGCGAGGCGATGCATGGCGCGGAGAGAGGACGGCACAAAGCGCGAACTACTGCATGCACATGGCACGCACACGCACAAGCCAAGCGACGGGGACTCGCTCCGACACGGCGCGCATCTGAAACCCCGAACTTTCGGAGCACCGGGAGCGCGTGCACGGCAACACTACGATGATGGCTACGGTGGCCTAGTAATGATTGAGAGCGAACAGATTGGGCGCGGGGAGTACCTCTCCTACTTTAGACACGAAGACGGGGTCATGGACGCTACAGGTCGATGGCGACGCGGCGAGGGACACCGGCGAGCCCCTGATCCGAACAGAGAGGAAGAAGGCGACGGGTAGCTGGGCCTTGGAGTCCCTCCTGGATGACGAGGAAGAATAGGAGCACGAGGAGAGTCCTTCCCATGCACCAGGTCGATGAAGACGCGACGAGGAAGGCTACGTCAGGGCACGAGTAGAGCTCTATCGGAGCACCGAGGACATGGTGACGGCAAAGCTTGGGAAGAAGCTTACCTACGGCAGCGGGGGAAGGAGAAGGGAGGAAAGGGAAGAAGGATCCCTAGGGTTGCACACCGGCAGGTTTAAAAGGGGGCTCGGACCCTAACATCGTCTCGACGTCTATGCCATGGCGGGCGCTCTCTCTCTCACGCTCACACTGACGCTGACGGAAAGCAGCAACGACAAGCAGGTAGCCATCCGCGAGGAGGGCCGAGACCGCTCAGGGGGGGCTAGCTAGGCCGCAGGGAGGAGGAAGGCCCATGTGGTCTGCTCTCTCTAAAAAAAACGAGAGGTTTTGCATAAAAATTAAAACAACACTAGGCCAATAATCCCTTCAACAGAAAAATAAGGATTTTTTGAAAACCCAAAAATACTTAGCACTACAAATAGCTGCAAACTATTTAAATAAAAAGAACTAGCCAGTTTAGACAAAATAATTAATTACTTTTATTAAAAGAACCTGTCGTTTAATTTTAGTGAAATTAATAACAAAACCAGCAACACATGGAAGAGCTCATCTACTCCACCCTAATCAATTAACCAAGCACTAGAACACTTTTGTAAGAATTTCAGGACAAGTTAATTTGAGACATAAATTGGTAGGAGCAAAAGGGGGGGATTGAGTTGAAAATAAAGAGGGGGATTATGGACAAGAAATGTGAGTAGGGCAACACACCAAGCACTGAAGCACAGAACCACATATCACCTCACATCAGAACACCCACAATCAAAAGTAAACAAGGCAAGAGATGAAATGCACTAGATGATGATCATGATGCATGATGTATGAATGGCATGAAACAAAATAGTAATTCATTCCAAGCACATGGCAAACATAGAGGTTCATATGGGGTACATGACCATAAATGGCAAGGGGTGCACTTGGGTTGTTACAAAAACCCACCGAACGTCGTAGTCTTCAAATGTCATTGGTTCTAGCTAAAGGAGACTAGAAGGACTCATGAACATATAGGGCTAGTCGAAATCAAACAAAGCACCCATTTAGATGTGCCCGATGTCTATATTACGGCTCAACGAGCGACCCAAGTTTTCTATCTACCGTGGGCCTGCCAAACTGATCCGAATCTGAAAGGTTGGGATGTCGTTTATGATGTGCCGCAACATTTTAGACCACCTCCCCTCAATGAAGAGATTATGAACCTCACATTAACCAAGACACATATGAAGGGTAATTTTTCCAAGAAACACGTATTTCCAAAAAACCGTTTCAAGAACCACTCTACTTCACCCCAGAACATTCAAGTAGACAGCGACAATGAATTCGACTTAACCCCTGAGCTGGAATAGGAAGAGCCAGAACAAGAAGAGGTTACTGATGCAGATGACCTGCCAATGCTTAACCGATTACATGAAGGAGGCCTTGCGCACGTTGTTCTTGATAGTGATGATGATCATGCATTTATTGATGATAGTGATGATGATGATGCATTTATTGATCCCGGAGAACATATAGACGATCAAGATTATTATTAATTCATGTCAGGTAATCAACTTTTAATTCATGTTAGGTATATGATGATACACTTCAATTATATACATTTTATTATTCATGTCGGTATTCAATTTTATGTTGTACTAATTTCATTTACTATTTGTCATGGCAGTTGTTGAAAGATGGTGGGAAAGGGTCGAGAGCACTCCGTGGCTCCTTCGTTGGAGGGTGATGGGATGGGTACTTCCCTTCCTGCTGACTCTCTTCGGAGAGCGTTGTATTCTAGTCTGCATACACCGGTGGCCGCTTCTTTGTCGACCCCCGTGAGAGGAGGTCAGGGGAAGAAGAGATGTACACGTTTGAGAGGAGGCTGCGAGAGAGGTAGGGTGGCTGCTACGCCTTCCTTGCTGCACAGGACTGCTAGGGTGGACCCGTCCGAGGACGAGGCTACGCGGACTCCGGTCCACAAGCCTCGGGTCGACGAGCCTTTGACCTACAAGACTCCTATTCGAGAGGCTTCATCCCAAGAGATTACGGAGCAGAGTAGGGATGAGGGCACGTCCCGGCAGACCCAATGGGATGCCTGGCCGGAGGAGCCTAGTGGCCATGCTGATGGTGGCGGGGATCGTTTTTCTAATAGCGACGAGGAGGTGGCTGAGGGGGGCACCGTCTACTAGCGTGGTAGTACACGGTTCCTACCCGTGCCGGCGACCCGCGAGCTGAGGTGGTCAATTAGGCCTGATGGGGAGAGGTAAGTGCATGTACTCTTTTTTAACCTTTTGTCATCACCTTTTTTCAAATATCTAATGTGTTGGCTTTGTCATACTGCAGGGTTTGGCATCAACCCCAGGATGCCTGCAGGCCCAACAACGTCCTTGGTGTCCTTATGAGGCAAAACTTCCCAGGGTTTGTCTAGTTGCCCGGTGAGGGTAAGGTTCCAGAGTTAGGACTGACCTGGGAGCATTACTTGGCTGCACCGGCCCCGCCTGAGGAGAGGATCGACGGTGTTTTGTGCCACATGAGGGTAGAGATGGTGATTAGACAGTTTTGGGTAATTTCTCCTTTACACAATTAAAAATCAATAATAGCTAGTTATTGTACTAATAGGTGTCAGGACGGATACGAGGAGGCCGCCGCAAAGACTATCGATCAACAATGTAGGCGCCTACTGCAAAACTTTCGGCACGAGGCTCAGGTGCAGGCTGTTCGAAACTACTATGCCTCGCGACGTATTAGGAAGGAGAAGTCGACGTGCCGCAAAAAGAAGATGGAGAAGGAGCATTACATGAAGGTAATTACTTATTCTTAAGGCCTTGTACTTAGTTTCCATCATTTGATTCCTATGCATAGCGCTCAAATATCTCTTTATTAACTTAGGTGCCCCCGAGATGGTGTGCGGATAAGATGGCTTGTTGGGAGGCGTTGGTGGATGGGTGGTGCTCAGAACAATGGCTAGCCATCCACAACAATGCCAAGGACCGGCATAACAAAATGGTTGGTGTGCCACACCATCAAGGGAGTCCAACTTAAATCAGTTTGGTCAGAACAGGGTATGTGGTTAGCTTCATGATTCATGCAATTCATTCTTGATTGTAGCTTGAGCCCTTGACTAATACTTTGTTCCTCTCTCTCTCTTTTAGGCGCATCACAACAAAATAGAGGTGCTAGAGATGTACGACCTCTATGCGATGGCCCATACTGCCTCGTACAAGAAGGTCAAGGCATTCTTTGAGTCTGACCTCGATCATCCCGAGAAGTTCACCAACATATCCTCCCACAACAAGCTCGTGAGGTACAAAGATGAGCGAAAGGCGAGGAAAGGGGAGGACTTTAACCCGAGCCAGGGGCCTATTGATCCAGAGCTGGTGATGATAGCTGGCAGCAGGAGGCCCCATGGCTCGATTGCCATTGGATATGGCCTTATACGTTGTCCTAGCACTCTCCGACAGATCAAGGCACGCCAAACGAGCTCCTGTCCTGAGATAAGGCCTCGTCCACAGCCAATCGAGCTCGCCATCGAGGTTAGTTATACGGACCCAGATATCTTTCTTCATTACGTTGTGTGTGTGTGAACAAAGATGATTACAATGATAACGAGGAGTTGTGTTATAGGCTGCTATTCAGAAAGAGAGAGAGAGAGGCAACACAGGCGCTTATGGCGGCGAAGGAGAAGGAGATGGAGGAGAGGACGGCTAGGTTGTTGGAGGAGGAGAGGGCATGGTCCGACGCGTCTTACCGGGCCATCTATGAGCTCTTCCTGGTAAGATTCTTCTTCATATTTCTCAAATCTTGCATTTAATGTTTGTTTCATTAATAACGAATATCATTGACTTGTGAAAACTAAATGTGCAGACTATGTGCGAGAAGAATGGCCAGACCGCTCCGTCGATGCCAGTCATTACCACGGCTGCAACGGTGAGTTTCATTTGAATGCTGCAATGATCTTTTCAGTGTCATCATGCTAACGAAACATTGCAGATCATGTTTGGTGCAACATAACTCCGGAGTCGCATCGCACAACCGTTCTCTAGGGCAGCCTTCTCCAGGTGAAACTGGCCCGAGCAACCGCGGTGCCTCACCTCCGTGATGACGTGCTTGTTGTTGTTGGATGATAATTTTAAACTTGCTACTTGTTGTTGGATGATATTTGTGCTTGTTGTTGGATGATAGGATGATATTTGTGTTTGTTGTTGGATGATATTAATTTGTGCTTGTTGGATGATCATCAGCATGGCAAGAATATTGTTATTGTGTAATATATACATATTATTCTTGTGAAAATTGTTGGATATATGAAAAAAAACAAAAAAAACTGGGGCAATATTGCCACTTTGCCGTATGCCACCGACGGCAAAGAGGCTTGCCGTCTGCCACCGACGGCAAAGGTGACACATGGCACTCACCTGTGCAACCTGGGAGTGCAGGCCTGGTGCAATTTGGGGAATTTGCCATCCGGGGACTGACGACAAAGGGTGGCAGACGACAAAGGTGGGAGCTGGCAGATGACAACGGTGTGTGCCAACAGACGACAAAGGTGGGGGCTGGCCAACGGCACAAGTGGTGGGCTAGCAGACGGCAAAAGTGGCGACAAAGGTGGGGGCTGGCCGACGTCTGCATCCTCAGCAATTTTTTTTGCCGTCCGTTGAGCCAAGGTAGACGGCAAATCACTCCTTTACAGGGGTTTTCACTGCGTGAAATTTTGCCGTCCGGCTGCAGACAACAAAGGATGGTAGATGGCAAAGTACCTGATTCCTATAGTGATAGGCCCACTCCTGCCTGCACCTATTACTATTACTCCACTCATCGACCGCTATCCAGCATGCATCTAGAGTATTAAGTAAAACAGAGTAATGCTTGGAGAACGACGACACAATGTGGACAAAGTAAACTTAAGCAATGTGAATAAACCTCATCGTTTTATCCTTAGTAGCAGCAACACAAAGACGCATCTTGTCCCCTACTTTGTCACTGGGATATAGAAACTCGCCAGGTTGAACCTACCACAACACACCTCTTTCACTGCAGAAATATCAATCTAGTTGGCCAAACTATTTCAATAGATCAGAGAGAATTATGAAGATATAATGATCATGCACATAAGAATCATATTAGATTTCAGAGAAGACTCAAATATTTATCATGAATAATCTGAACATAAATCCACAATTCATGGGATCCCAACAAACGCACCATACAAAGGGATACATCTGATAGATCAAGGCAAAGATGCAATGAACGGTGTATTGAATATCAAGAGAGAGATTGCCATCTGGGTACTAGCTATGAACCCGTAGGTCTGTGGTGAACTACTCACACATCAACATGAGGGCAGCAAGGTTGATGAAGAGGCCCTCCGTGATCGATCCCCCTCCGACAGGGTGCCGGAACAGAGCTCTAGATGGGCTCCCTTCAAAATAGAGACTTGCGATGGCGTAAAAAGTGATTCGGGACCTCCTCTAGGGTTTTTGTGATATTATAGAATTTATAGGACAGAGAGGGGCATCACGAGAGCCACGAGGGGGCCAACACACATCAAGGCGCCCCCAGGGCGCGCCCTATTGCTTTCTGGTGCCCTCGTGTGGTTCCTGGCCTCATTCCAAAGCTTCTGGGTCTTATTTTGGTCCAAAAAATCATAAAAAAATTTCATGGCAATTGGACTTCGTTTGGTACTGTAAACCTGAAAAGTAAAAAACATGCAGAAAACAACAACTAGCACTGGGCACTGTGTCAATAGGTTAGTGCTCACAAATATTATAAATTGGTAAATAAATTCCCAAAAAGTATCCTAGAAGGATAATATATCAGCATGGAACAATCAAAAATTATAGATACGTTGGAGACGTATGAGTGCCAAGTAAAGCCTTTGGGATGACTTGCATGATGAATATAATTGTTACAGTGCAAAAACAAAAACTTTAGCGTCCAATGTAGAATTTCTATGATTTTACTTGAACATCCTTATGATCTAATTTTTTTACATAGTATTTATATACAAATTCCCCAGGTTTTCCTAAGTCAGAATTTTTCGAATGAGATAAGTATGGTTTCCTTACAGATCATCACATATTGTTCCGTTTTTAAACGAATTCTGATTTTGCTTGCATAGTTTTCTTGTTTTGATGATGCTATGGATTGTATCTGTGGGTATAAGCCATGGATAAGTTATAAGAAATTACCTTATGAAATAATAAAATAATAATCAATTTATAATAGTACCTAGAGGATTTGATGTGTTTATTATACTAACGGATCTCACGAAGGTTTTTGTTGAGTTTTGTGTGCTATCACTCGGCAAGAGCTTAAGCTTGGGGATGCCCAAGGCACACCAAGTCAAATTCTACGAAGACTCGAGGGTCTAAGCTTGGGGATTCCCTGGGCATCCCCTCTTTCATCTCAATCCATCGGTATGTCACTTGGAGCTATATTTTTATTTATCACATGATATGAGTTTTGCTTGGAGCGTCGTTTGCTTTAGTTTGTTTTAGTTTTAGTTTTCCACAATCATTGTTTGCTAGACACACTTGAGATATATACAAATCATCACAATTTCTTAGAATACTTGTTGTGATTCACTTATATCTTTTGAGCTTAGAAGTTGCTCTAGTACTTCACTTATATCTTTTAGAGCACGATGGTGTGTAGATTTTAAAGAAATAATTGCACTCTCATTCTTCACTTATATTTGCTTGAGACTTTATACAAAGTGATGGTAATTTGCATGGGTTATAAGACTAGTCTAAAAATAACAGGTACTCAAAGAGTGCATAATCAAAACCTTCATGTAGCACATAAAAGAGAATTCTTGAGTTAATGATAATAATGTGGTAATGTGAATGGGTATGAGTGCATGATTATTAATTAGTAAAAGTATCATGAATTATAGTTTGTTAACTTGATGTTTATCTAAATATTTTCATGGCATGGTGATGATATGTGAGCATTCTTATTCCTCATTGAAATCCTAGTGTTGTTTAAGTCGAAGGCGCACGATGGTTAACTCCTCCCAACCTCCTCCCTAGGGGCATGCGAGTAGTACTTTGCTTCGAGAAAGTTAATAAATCTTGCTATAAATATGTGAGTTCTTTATGACTAATGTGAATCCATGGATATACGCACTCTCACCACCTCATATTTGCTAGCCTCTTCAGTACCGTGCATTGCCCATTCTCACCTTGAGGATCGGTGCAACCTTCGCCGGTGCATCCAAACCCCGTGACATGATACGCTCTGTCGCACATGAGCCACCTTATATCTTCCTCAAACAGCCACCATAACTACATATCATGGCATTTCCATAGCCATTCCAAGATATATTGCCATGCAACTTCCACCGTTACATCATATGACTAGTAGTTTCATTTGTCATATTGATTTGCATGATCATATAAGCTGACATAGTATTTGTGGCAAAGCCATTGTTCATCAACTTTTGATACATGTTACACTTGATCATTACACATCCTGGTACACTGCCAGAGGCATTCATATCGAGTCATATTATCTTATCAGCTTTTCATATCGAGATGTAAGTAAAGAAAAGTGTGATGACCATCATTATTAGGGCATTATGTTAGTGAAGAAAGGATGATGGAGACAATGACTCCCCCACAAGTCGATATGAGACTCCAGACGAAAACTAAAAAGAAAAGAAAAGGAAAAAAGAAAGAAAAAAGGAAAAAGGAAAAAAGGAAAAGAAAATATAAAACAAATGAGAGAAAAGAGAGAAGGGGCAGTGATACTACCTCCTTTTCCACATTTATGCCTCAAAGTGGCACCATGTTCTTCATATAGAGAGTCTCTTGTTTTGTCACTTTCATATGCTAGTGGGAATTTTTCATTATAGAACTTGGCTTGTATATTCCGATGACGGTCTTCCTCAAATGCCCGAGGTCTTCATGAGCAAGCAAGTTGGATGCAAACCCACTTAGCTCCAGACTTCCAGTTGAGCTTTCATACACTTATATCTCTAGTGCATCCGTTGCATGGCAATCCCTAGTCCTCACATTGATATCTATCGATGGGAAACTCCATAGCCCGTTGATATGCCTAGTTGATGTGATACTTTATTCTCCACCTCTACCCCTTTAAAACCTAACACCATATTCTATTCCACCTTTAAGCTATATCCATGGTTCACGCTCCTATATTGCATGAGTAATACAAAGCTCAAGCGCGTTACAAAGTACGAGCCAATTTCCTGACATGACACCATGGTGCTTAACATTTGTATTTATGTGGTGAAGACGAAGCCATGCTATACTTATATGATAAAATGAATAAGGGGTTAACATTCTTTAAGGATCGTATATTTTGAAACTTGATGATTATGTTAATTATGCTTATGAATATAACTATTTTGATGTTTATTATTTTGTCATTTCTCATACCTGCAATAGATTATATGTTGGGTAGCATGTCACATCGAAAATTCTATTTTTATCATTTACCTACGCGAGGACGAGCATGAATTAAGCTTGGGGATGTTGATACGTATCTGTCGGCGTTCTGGGAACGGGGGTACCCAGACCTGCCTGCCTGCGGCCGAGGGCATGGCGCACTGCGTCAGCCTAGCATAGCTAGTGCGACCTGCTACCTCGTCAGCGTGCGTTGGTTTTCCCTTGAAGAGGAAAGGGTGATGCAGCGAAGCAGATAAGTATTTCCCTCAGTTGTTGAGAACCAAGGTATCAATCTAGTAGGAGGAACAAGCAAGTCACCAATGGATGCACCTACACTGTAACGCCCCGGACACGCCCGCCGGTAGTCGTTACTCCTGGCGGGATCTAGACTAGCCTTTTCTGTGCACTTTGGGAGTTCTATTTGAATGGGCTCCCGGAAAAGAAGGAATTCCTATTTATACGAGTAGTCTATCATCCCTAATAAGGGAGGGTATCACATACACCACCACTCAAAGGAACCGACGTCCTCGTCCGGTCACAGGAACGTTCC
Organism: Hordeum marinum; assembly: GCA_022496015.1. Lineage (NCBI taxonomy): Eukaryota > Viridiplantae > Streptophyta > Magnoliopsida > Poales > Poaceae > Hordeum > Hordeum marinum. The sequence continues at coordinate 374,886,316 of CM039673.1, forward strand.
CTCTTGGCACAAACGTTTGTGCTTCCAGTCCAATACATGTGTCAGTCTGTGTGCCACGACTGGTCACCAACTTCATGAACAACATGACCGCGCACCTATCAGCAAACATCCGTGTAACCGTGAGGGTTGGCTCTAATACCAACTTGTAACGCCCTGGACACGCCCGCCGGTAGTCGTTACTCCTGGCGGGATCTAGACTGGCCTCACAGGTCAATACTAGTCTTTTCTGCGCACTTTGTCCTCACTCGTGCGCACCCGGGACTAACTTCCCGGTCGGTCACCCATCCTAGAACTACTCCAAGCCAAGCATGCTTAACCTGGGAGTTCTGTTTGAATGGGCTCCCGGAAAAGAAGGAATTCCTTATTGATATGAGTAGTCTATCATCCCTAATAAGCCAGGCTATCACATACACAAACAATCAAACTCTTGCACCCTAAAGGGGTTGTCAATCCCTTCACGGTTATTTGCAAGGATTAGATCTGATAGAGATAGATGTAATAGATTGCGGAAAGTAAAAAGTAAATAAATTGCAGCAAGGTATTTTTGGTATTTTTGGTTTATAGATCTGAAGATATATTATGGAAAGTAGACCCGGGGGCCATAGGTTTCACTAGAGGCTTCTCTCTTGAAGGAAATTATCATGGTGGGTGAACAAATTACTATCGAACAATTGATAGAAAAGCGAATAATTATGAAGATATTCAAGGCAATGATTATGCATATAGGCATCACGTCCGTGTCAAGTAGACCGAAACGATTCTGCATCTACTACTATTACTCCACACATCGACCGACTCCTGCCTGCATCTAGAGTATTAAGTTCATGAAGAACAGAGTAACGCATTAGGTAAGATGACATGATGTAGAGGGATAAACTCAAGCAATATGATGAAAACCCCATCTTGTTACCCTTGATGGCAACAATACAATACGTGCCTCGCTACCCCTACTTTGTCACTGGGTGAGGACATCACAAGATTGAACCCAAAACTAAGCACTTCTCCCATTGCAAGAATTACCAATCTAGTTGGCCAAACCAAACCAATAACTCGAAGAGACTTGCAGAGATATGAAATCATGCATATAAGAATTCAGAAAAGACTCAAATAATATTCATGGATAATCTGAACATAAACCCACAATTCATCGGATCTCGACAAACACACCGCAAAAGAGTATTACATTGGATAGATCTCCATGAAGATCATGAAGAACATGGTATTGAAGCACAAAGGGAGAGAAGAAGCCATCTAGCTACTAGCTATGGACCCGTAGGTCTGTGGTGGACTACTCACGCATCATCGGGGGCACAATGGAGTTGATGTAGATGCCCTCCGTGATCGAATCCCCCTCCGGTAGATTACCGGAAAAGGCTCCAAGATTGGATCTCTCGGGAATGGAGGCTTCTGGCGGCGGAAAAGGATTTGCGTGGCTCTTTTTGTTATTGGGGGAATATTTGAGTATTTATAGGATGAAGATTAGGTCTAGGAGACCTACTAGGAGGTGGCAAGCTTGCCAGGCGCGGCCGGGGTGGTGGCTGCGCCCCTGGCTTGTGACCTCCTGGCATAGTCCCTGCCTTGCACTCCAAGCCTGGTAGATCTCTTTCATTCCAGAAAAATCATTCCGAAGATTTTATTCCGTTTGGATTCCGTTTAATATTCCATATCCAGAATACTCAAAAACAAGGAAAAAACAAAAACTGGCACTAGGCTCTAGATTAATAAGTTAGTCCCAAAAATAATATAAAATAGCATATTAATGCGTATAAAACATGCAAAATAGATAATATAATAGCATGACACAATAAAAAATTATAGATATGTTGGAGACGTATTAGCACCCCCAAGCTTAATTCCTGCTCGTCCTCGAGTAGGTAAATGATAAAAACATATTTTTTGATGCGGAGTGCTACCTAACATATTTATCCATGTATTCTCTATTGTGGCATGAATATTCATATCCCTAAGACTCAAAACAAAAGCTTAATGTTGACATAAAAATAATAATATTTCAAGTATACTAGCAAAGCAATTATATCTCTTCAAAATATAATGACAAAAGAAAGTTATCCCTACAATATCATATGGTCTGGCTATGCTCCATCTTCCCCACACAAAGTATTTATATCATGCACAACCCCGATGAAAAGTCAAGCAATTGTTTCAAACTTTTATTTTCTCAAACTTTTTCAAATCCCACGCAATACATGAGCGTGAGCCATGGATATAGCACTATAGGTGGAATATAATATGGTGGAGGTTGTGAAGGAAAAAGGAGAAGATAGTCTCACATCAACTAGGTGTATCAGCGGGCTATGGAGATGCCCATTAATAGATATCAATGTGAGTGAGTAGGGATTGCCATGCAACGGATGCACTAGATCTATGAGTGTATGAAAGCTCAAAAGGAAACTAAGTGGGTGTGCATCCAACTTGCTTGCTCATGAAGACCTAAGGCAATTTGAGGAAGCCCATCATTGGAATACACAAGCCAAGTTATATAATGAAAAATTCCCACTAGTATATGAAAGTGACAAAATAGGAGACTCTCTATCATGAAGATCATGGTGCTACTTTGGAGCACAAGTATGGAAATGGATAGTAACATTGTCCCTTCTCTATCTTCTCTCATTTTTTTTTATTTTGGTGGGCATCTAAGGCCTCTTTTTTTTATTTGGGCTTCGTTGTCCTCTTTTATTTTTCATAAAGTCCGGAGTCTAATCCCCACTTGTGAGGGAATCATCGCTTCCATCATCCTTTCCTCACATGGGACAATGCTATAATAATGATGGTCATCACACTTTTATTTACTTACAACTCAAGAATTACAAATGAAAATGATGGTGCGTGTCATAATGAACAGAACGGTGGAAGTTGCATGGCAATATATCTTGGAATGGCTATGGAAATGCCATAATAGGTAGGCATGGTGGCTGTTTTGAGGAAAGATATATGGTGGCTGTTTTGAAGAAGGTGGGTTTATCGCACCGGCAAAAGTTGCGCGGTACTAGAGAGGCTAGCAAAGGTGGAAGGGTAAGAGTGTGTATAATCCATGGACTCACATTAGTCATAAAGAACTCACATACTTATTGCAAAAGTCTATTAGTCATCGAAGCAAAGCATTACACACATGCCCCTAGGGGAGAGGTTGGTAGGAGTAAACCATCGCGCATTCCCGACCCTCACACAAAGGTCGACAATCTATAAACAAATCATGCTCCAACTTCCTTACATAATGGTTCACCATATGTGCATGCTACGGGAATCACAAACCTTTACACAAGTACTTCTACCAATTCACAATTACTTCCTAACATGACTCTTAACATTACCATCTTTATGTCTCAAAACTTTATGCAAGGAATCAAACTTCTCATAATACTCAATGCACTTAATATGGAAGTTTTTATTATATCCCTCTTGGATGCCTATCATATTAGGACTAAATTCATAACCTAAACCAATTACCATGCTGTTTAAATACTCAAAATAATATAAGTTAGGTACAAGAGTTCAATTATTTCTATAAAAGCAAACACCACTGTGCTCGAAAAAGGTATAAGTGAAGCACTAGAGCAAAATTGCCTATCTCAAAAGATATAAGTGAAGCACATAGAGTATTCTAATAAATTCATGATTAATGCGTGTCTCTCTCAATGATGTGTGCATCAAGGATGATTGTGGCAAACTAGAAAGCAAAGAATCATATCATTCAAGACGCTCCTAGCAAAACACATATCATGTGGTGAATAAAAATATAGCCTCAAGTAAATTTACCGATGGATTGAAGACGAAAGAGGGGATGCCTTCCGGGGCATCCCCAAGCTTAGGATTTTTGTAATACTTGAGTAAGACTTTAGGTGCCTTGGGAATCCCCAATCTTAGGCTCTTGCCACTCCTTATTCCATAGTCCATCAAATCTTTACCCAAAACTTGAAAACTTCACAACAGAAAACTTAACAGAAAACTCGTGAGATCCGTTAGTATAAGAAAACTAATCACCACTTTAGGTACTATTGTGAACTCATTCTTTATTTATATTGGTGTAATAACTACTGCATTCTAACTTCTCCATGGTTCATACCCCCCGATACAACCCATATATACATCAAAATAGGTACACAACACAAAGAAAACAGAATCTGTCAAAAACAGAACAGTCTATAGCAATCTGAAAACTTTGTATACTTATGTAACTCAAAAAAATTATGAGAAATTAGGAAAACCTGGGAAATTTATATATCAATCTTGTGTACAAATTTCATACTCATTCGATGCTCTGAACAATTTATAAAATTTCTGGACTGAGCGCAAAAGTTTTTGTTTTTCAGCAAGATCAAATCAACAACCACCATAGACCATCCCAAAGGTCTCACTTGGATCAAACTCTAATTAAAACAAAAAACAAAATTAATACAGAATTATTAATGTGGGAAACACTAAAAAACAGAAGCAAAAATAGAACATAAAAATAAAATTGGGTTGCCTCCCAACAAGCACTATTGTTTAACGCTAAGCAAAACACAATAGATCTAGGTATTGTCATATTTGGTATGCATATCCTCAATTGCACAATTATAAGTCCTAGGAGGTCCGTTGTTCTTATCAATAATAATGCTCCTAGGCGAGAAGTCAAGATATTCAATTGTGGCAATTGGTTTCTTAACAATATTGAAAAAGTTAGGGTGAACACTTATCATCTTAAGATCTTCACCTCCTTTACTAGAAGATTCACCCTTATTTTTAGGAACATAAACAAACTTGGAAGATTTGGGAGGAGAAGGATTTTGAGTGGTTTGAACCAAGGCAAAAGCGGATCCCAAGTTGGTAATAATGTCCTCTAGCTTGCCAATTCTAGAGGAATCCTGATCCAATTTTTCATTAACTATGGGTTCTTTTTCCCTTAGGGTTTTAACAGTAACTCCTACCTTAAATCCATATTGAGTAATGTGATTCTGAATCTTTTTATCCAAGTTTTCAATAAGCTCAACCATAGCAACCTTTTTTTAATAATATCCAGCCTTCGCACCACATGTTCCAAAGTCAAGATTGTTTCATTAACCATGATTGGAGCTGAACCTACCAAATTTATCATAGCGCTATAAGAATCAAAGGTATGACTTCCCAAGAAATTTCCTCCCATAATGATATCTAGAACATATCTATTCCATGGAGAAATCCCCACATAAAAATTGCGAAGGAGAACGATAGTAGATTGCTTACAAGTAGATCTATTTTGAGCATTGCAAATTCTATACCAAGCATATTTTAAGTTTTCCCCCTCCCTTTGCTTAAAATTAAGAACTTCATTCTTGGGGGTATTAGCTATAGTGGTAATATTAGCCATGAGTTCAAGCAATCCAACACATGAGCAAACAAAAGGCAAACGAAAAAGGCGAACAAAAGAAGGGCGAATAAAAAGGCAAATATTTTGGTATTTTCTGAAAATCGTTTTAGAAGTGGGGGAGAGGAAAACGAGAGGCAAATGGCAAATAAAGTAAATGCAAGATATGAGTTTGTGATGGGTACTTGGTAGGCTCGATGCGTATCCTCCCCGACAACGGCGCCAAAAATCCTTCTTGCTACCTCTTGAGCGTGTGTTGGTTTTCCCTTGAAGAGGAAAGGGTGATGCAGCAAAGTAGATAAGCATTTCCCTCAGTTGTTGAGAACCAAGGTATCAATCTAGTAGGAGGAACAAGCAAGTCACCAATGGATGCACCTACACAAACAATCAAACTCTTGCACCCAACGTTATAAAGGGGTTGTCAATCCCTTCACGGTTATTTGCAAATATTAGATCTGATAGAGATAGATGTAATAGATTGCAGAAAGTAAAAAAGTAAATAAATTTAAGCAAGGTATTTTTGGTATTTTGGTTTATAGATCTGAAAATATATTATGGAAAGTAGACCCGGGGGCCATAGGTTTCACTAGAGGCTTCTCTCTTGAAGGAAATTATCACGGTGGGTGAACAAACTACTGTCGAGCAATTGATAGAAAAGCGAATAATTATGAAGATATCCAAGGCAATGATTATGGATATAGACATCACGTCCGTGTCAAGTAGACCGAAATGATTCTGCATCTACTACTATTACTCCACACATCGACCGACTCCTGCCTGCATCTAGAGTATTAAGTTCGTGAAGAACAAAGTAACGCATTAGGTAAGATGAGATGATGTAGAGGGATAAACTCAAGCAATATGATGAAAACCCCAACTTGTTACCCTTGATGGCAACAATACAAAACATGCCTCGCTACCCCTACTTTGTCATTGGGTGAGGACACTACAAGATTGAACCTAAAACTAAGCACTTCTCCTATTGCAAGAATTACCAATCTAGTTGGCCAAACCAAACCAATAACTCAAAGAGACTTGCAAAGATATGAAATCATGCATATAAGAATTCAGAAAAGAGTCAAATAATATTCATGGATAATCTGAACATAAACCCACAATTCATCGGATCTCGACAAAAACACCGCAAAAGAGTATTACATCTGATAGATCTCCATGAAGATCATGAAGAACATGGTATGAAGCACAATGAGAGAAAATAAGCCATCTAGCTACTAGCTATGGACCCGTAGGTCTGTGGTGGTCTACTCACGCATCATTGGAGGGTACATTGGAGACAATATCAGCATAAAACATCCAAGATTGATAATATAACAACATGGAACAATAAAAAATTATAGGTACATTGGAGACGTATCAGCATCCCCAAGATTAATTCCTACTTGTCCTCGAGTAGGTAAATGATAAAAACAGAATTTTTGATGTGGAGTGCTACCTAACATATTTATCCATGTGATATTCTCTATTGTGGCCTGAATATTCACATTCGTAAGACTCAAAACAAAAGCTTGACCAGGATCGGGAGGACCACTGGCGCGACGACCCTCCGGAGGGGTCACGCCGTGGCCAGCCCCGTGAGGTCCATCCTCGTGAGGCCGGCCTATCCCCACTACCGCCACCACCTAGAAGGAAGGAAGAGGACATACATGACGACGGGGCTGGGGGCTTTCGGGAGGTCAAGGCGATAGCCTGTATCCTGGGCGGCGCACAGGCCTCAGCATCAAACCGCATCTTCAAGCAGTTCTCTCGCGAGGTCAGCACTACCCTCTCGAAGCCTGAAGCCATGCATCCTCTCAAGTGGTCCCAGACTACGATCACCTTCGACTAGAGGGATCAACTTAGGTGGTTAGCCATGGCGGGCACGCTTCCCATGCTGTGCACATCGACCATCAACAATGTACTTGTAACCAAGACCCTCATCGATAGCAGAGCAGGGCTCAACATCCTCTCCATTGAGACCTTCGAGACGCTCCAAGTGCCGCATGACCAGCTTATGCCGACTAAACCATTCTCAGGAGTCACTGACAGGTCCACCGTGCCCATTGGGCAAGTGCGCCCACCCGTCACCTTTGGCGGGCGCAAGAACTACCACACCGTGATCATCGTCTTTGACGTCGCCCACATCCACCTCCCTTACAACGCGATCCTTGGGTACCCAGCCCTTGACAAGCTCATGGTAGAGACTCATCATGCCTACAACGTCCTCAAGATGCCAGGGAGCGGTGGCGTCATCACCGTCACCTGCGATGAGAAGGACGTTGTCTGCTCCCTCGAGCGTACTCGGATGACGAAGGAGACGCCCTTCCTTGCGAGGGTGTCCCCAGGAAGAAGAAGTAGGTCCTCCCCGCACGACACTAGGGGGCTAGAACCTCCGAGGATTGTGCCTCAGGCTCAACGCCCAAGACCGGGGCCCCTCCCTCCATCACATAGGAAGGCATGCTCGGTGGGCCCCTCGGGTCGGGCTCGGGGGCTTCCGTCCAGGAAGCTACTGGCCTGACCAGTGAGACGAGGGAGGCGTCCGGGCACAACCTAGAGGCGCGTTCTCGCGTGCGTTCACCCAAGCTAGGAGCATGGTGTGAGGCACCAAGCTCGCAAGAATTTGTTACCAGAGCAACCGAGGAGCTTCAGGAGGCACAGGCCACGCGGGGCGGGAGCTGTCCTGCACCGCCAAGTGAAGCCGCCATTGTTGCTTCAGCCGACAAGCCGTGCATCTGCGTCAGCGCCCTTGCGATCAATGGGGCCACACCCTAGGGCGTCTTATGGCCAACGCGTGCTGACCGCGGTGGGGTCTACCCATGCAACTACGTCTGCATGCCTTTTGGCCTGGCAAACTCGGGCGTCATGTTCCAGTGCCTTGCCCAGGCCATGCACATGCCTTATCGGGAGAGGCACAAGGAGGAGTTGGAGGATACGCCTGGGCCGAGCGGAGGTCCCAAGCCCCAAGATGTGATGGTCTCATGAGGATCACGCCCACAGAGACGTGAGGTTAGGCTACGTCGACCGCTTCAACTCTTCAACGACATGGCCGCTAGGTGATTTTTTGGTTGTACCAGGTAACTTTTTGGTTTACTCCGTTTGAGGGCGCCCATCGGGCCGCATTATCCTCAGGTCACCAGGGCACACCCATGCAGCCGCCCCATTTTACGCATATTTCAGTAACTTCTCATGCATGAGATCTATTTCCTAATGTTTCACCTTGCCTGCATGGCTCTTTGCTGACAGGAATGTTGCCGCGCCCGAATGATCCTGCCTTCGACCGCCTCATGAGAGAACTGGGCACGACGTCTGTGCTCGGGTCCATCCCCATAGCGTCGATAAATCCAGTGGTTGAGCTCTGTCTGGCGGGCCGGCCCCATTCACGTCACCTCCTGGGTTCACTGGTGCTTGTCCTTCTCATGCGATGGCCCTTGGGAACACATTCGACATAGGCTTCTCAAAATTTACAGGATCCTAGATGGCGCTCTCCACAGGAAGACTCAGGCGCAACCTGCCTTTGAGGTAGGGACCTCACGAGGCCAAAGTGCCCTCACAAGCTCCTAGATACACCTCCCAGTTCTACCATGCAAGCCACGCGTACGAACTTAATGGGCTGTACACGCCCGGGGGGCTCAGGAGCCAGGGCCCCCCATTCCCATGCACAAGTGGAAGCCCCATGCTCCATGCTGGTGCACGACATGGTCCACCAAAGACTATGCCCATGCAACATGGAATCCCTATGCTCCGCGCTGGGGATAAACAAATAAGGGCACTCCCGCGGCTGCATCCAACCTCAGGAAGGCTCCTCGCGGCCCCTTATCGCTGCATTCCCCTTGGATGTGCACGTGAGGGGGGTGCATGGGGGCTGCTACCGAACCAAGCCTAGTACACGCCACCTTCCCAGGTCTACAAAACCTGGTCTTCACGCGCCCCTCTCAGGAAAAGCTGGCGAGGAAAGGTATGGGAGCCGTTCGTACGTCAAAGGGTCTCCTGAGCATCGCGACTAAGGATCCTCACTAGCCCTGTAACCCCTCACCCCTTGGTACCGTCCTGGTGATCCAGACGGCCCAACGGCAGCTAAGGTATGCACGGGGCCAGGCCCTGACGACGCAGAGCTCAAAAGCGCTCAAAATCCCTAAGGAGGACGCCAGATCACGTACATCAAGGGGGACTCCTGAGCATCACGAGTCAGGAGCCTCACTGGCCCTGTAGCCCCTCACCTCTTGGCACCATCTCGGTGATCCGGATGGCCCAATGGCGGCTGAGTTATGCGCGGGACCGGGCCCTACCGATCCAGATCCCAAGGTGTTCAGAATCTCCAATTCAATCCCGTCTTCACCATGTTCCCTTCATGAGGGCTGCTCGTACGTCAATGGGGACTCCTGAGCATCGCGACTTCGGAGCCACACTGGTCCTGTAGCCCCTCACCTCTTGGCACCGTCCTGGCGGTCCAGATGGCCCAATGGCGACTAAGATATGTGCGGGGCCAGGCTCTGTCAAAGCAGAGCATCACAACAAGCAAGAAGGAAACAAGGCGAAGAAAGCAACCACACAATTCAACAATTATTACAAGCCTTGACTGTTTCGGAAATGCAAACAAGTTTAAAGCCTCCATGAGGCACGATGAACGTTGCAGGAAAGAAACGAGGAGGAGGAATTAAGAGGAGCCGTTGCCACCACTCGTCCTAGCTGCGGCGAACTCGTCGTCGACGTCACTGACATCGTCTTCTTCACCCCTAACCCTCGCAGCTTCAGGAGGCGGAGGAATAGCAACGTAGGTGAACTTCTTCATCAGCACCCCCACGACGTCCTTCACGACCACTGCCGCAGCGACACGAACCCCGGGATCGATCGGGCAGATGACGGAGCTGAAGTCAAACTCTAGCTCACAAAGGTGGAGGAGGCTGAAGACACGCGACGCGGCCTCGGAAAAGAGGTCGGTACACTCACTCTCCAAGACTTCCTACACCTTGACAACAACACCCTCCAGCGCCTCGACAAGCTTTGAAGAGAGCCCTGCGAAGCCTCTCTCCGGAGCCACCAGGGGCTCCATAAACCCGTCCCGGCAGAGGGAGCGGAGCACTTGGCGGAGCCGGAGCTCGACGAAAGGGAAGGCATTGAGCTCCGCGACCTTTTTCTCCTCAGCCGTGGCAAGGGATTGCTCCCTGGTGTCGAGCCTTCTCCGCAGCAACTTCCTCCACCCGCGCTTCAAGATGCTTGCGCTCCGTGGCTTGGGTGACCGTCGCATTGGAAAGCGTGGAGTCTTGATTGGTGAGCTCGGCCTTGCAGGTCTCCAGGGCTTCTTCTTGAGGGCATAGCTACAATGCGAGCGCGGACTTCTCCTCAGGGAGAGCCTTCAGGCGGGCCTCCGCCTCTTCGCAATGCCTCGTAGGGCAGTCCGCGTCGGCCAATGCTGCCTCGTGGGCTGCTCTGGCTGATGTGACCTCCTTCTCGCTCTCCACCACGGTGGCCTTGGCCTGGCCCCAAACCGCCACGACAGAGACGTCAGCCTGGAGCCACCCGAAGAGGATCCCCAGGCGCCCCCGCACGAGGTGATCGTCAGCGCCCTCGAGGGTGTCCCGATCCTGACCCAGAGCGGAGTAGGTGTTGCCCAGGACACCAAGGCCTTGCAGTGCAGGCGTCTGATACGTCCATTTTGCGTCATGATTTTATATTGATATTTATTGCATTATGGGATGTTATTACACATTTTGGTACAACACGTATGCCTTTTCTCTCTTATTTTACAAGGTTTACATGAAGAGGGAGAATGCCGGCAGCTGGAGTTCTGGACTGGAAAAGGAGCAAATCTGAGATACCTATTTTGCACAACTCCAAAAGTCCTGAAAACTTACGGAGAATTATTTTGGAATATATAAAAAATATTGGGCGAAAGAAATAGACCAGGGGGCCCACCAGGCAGCCACAAGCCTGTAGGGCGCACCCTACCCCCTAGGCGTGCCCCTGGGGCTTGTGGCCCACCTGGTAGCCCTCCGATGCCCATCATCTTCTATATTGAGGGTTTCGACCTGGAAAAAAATCAGAACAGAGCTTTTGGGATGAAGCACCGCCGTCTCGAGGCGGATCTTGGGCAGAACCAATCTAGAGCTCCGACAGGGCGATCCTGCCGGGGAAACTTCCCTTCGGGAGGGGGAAATCGAAGCCATCGTCATCACCAATGATCCTCTCATCGAGAGGGGGTGAATCTCCATCAACATCTTCATCAACACCATCTCCTCTCTGAACCCTAGTTCATCTCTTGTATCCGATCTTTGTCTCAAAACCTCAGACTGGTACCTGTGGGTTGCTAGTAGTGTTGATTACTCCTTGTAGTTGATGCTAGTTGGTTTACTTGGTGGAAGATCATATGTTTAGATCCTTGATCATCATTATTACTACTTTGATTATGAACATGAATATGCTTTGTGAGTAGTTACGTTTGTTCCCAAGGACATGGGGTAAGTCTTGTTATAAGTAATCATGTGAATTTGGTATTCGTTCGATATTTTGATGAGATGTATGTTGTCTCTCCTCTAGTGGTGTTATGTGAACGTCGACTACATAACACGTCACCATAGTTTGGGCCTAGAGAAAGGCATTGGTAAGTAATAAGTAGATGATGGGTTGCTAGAGTGACAAAAGCTTAAACCCTAGTTTATGCGTTGCTTCGTAAGGGGCTGATTTGGATCCACATGTTTCATGCTATGGTTAGATTTATCTTAATTCTTCTTTCATAGTTGCGGATGCTTGCGGGAGGGGTTAATCATAAGTGGGAGGCTTGTCCAAGTAAGGGCAGCACCCAAGCACCGGTCCACCCACATATCAAATTATCAAAGTAACGAACGCAAATCATATATGCATGATGAAAACTAGCTTGACAGAAATTCCCATGTGTCCTCGGGAGCGCCTTGCTTTATATAAGAGTTTGTCTAGGCTTGTCCTTTGCTATAAAAAGGATTGGGCCACCTTGCTGCACCTTTGTTAGAATTGTTACTTGCTACCCGTTACGAATTATCTTATCACAAAACTATCTGTTACCGATAATTTCAGTGCTTGCAGAGAATACCTTACTGAGAACCGCTTGTCATTTCCTTCTGCTCCTTGTTGGGTTCGACACTCTTACTTATCGAAAAGACTATGATAGATCCCCTATACTTGTGGGTCATTAGCGTCAGGGCCTCGTCCAAAGGAGTTGCCTGGGGGATCGCAGGAGACACTCTCAGGGAGGCAAGAGCGCGGGGAGTAGGAGGCTCCGGAGGCTACGCCATGACCACAAGCAAGGTGGATACATGCGGATCAGCGGGCGGCTAGCCCTTGGGGGCTGGCTCTCCAGACAGCGGTGCCGACGTGCCCTCGAGGGCAGGAGCGGCCACGCCAACGGGCATCGAGGGCTTAGGGGGCTCAGCGACAGTGACCAGGAGGGTCGCCTCGCGATCCCCCACACCTGCAGCATCAGGTGCCTCGTCTGGCAATGGCAAGGCGATAAGAGCGAGTGGCGCGTCGAAAAGCACCCTCGGCTTGACGCCCGTTTCTTCTTCCTCATCTTTGACATGGCAACATTCTTGGGTACGAAGAAAAGAAGGATCATCAGCACGTGAGCTATCGGCAGGCGGCCAAGGTTAGGCGGGACTACTTACTCTTCAATGCCGACCCCCTTCCTCTTCCTGTCCACCTCAACGATGGCGGAAGCGCCCGCGCCTCTCTCCACGAGGGCGCTACCGCGTGGGGAGGCAGGGCCACTATCTGCAAGGGTAGCCGCCAAAGAAGCCGCTCCGGACCCGGACCCGTCTGCCTCACCCGCGAGCTGTGATTCGGGTGGAGGCGAGATGGGCGCTTCGACCGCCTTGCCTATAGAAGCAGGACCCAGTATATGGGACTCCGCCCCGTGCTTCCTGGGGGTCACCAGGAAGGCGGACCATGCGACACGAGGGGCCGGCAGGGCCCCCCAGAGGGCCTTTCCAGGACATGGAGAACCTGTAGTGGTGGCTTTCGCCAGCATTGTCATCGTTTTCAAGGTCACGCAAGAGCATGCTCTATGATGGGGGAGACGCCTTCGCCAGGTCGTTGTCCACTGTCTTCTCTGAATCCTCCCCGCCCGTGGTGTCAATGGAGGACACCATCACCGGGGAGTCAAGCCCTCAGCTGGGGAGAGCCCCAGTTCGTTGAAGATGGGCATCGCGGTGACAAGATCGGCTCAATTGTCGTGGCAGTACAACGGGGTGTAATCATCGAGAAAATCTCCGGGGTCGCCATTGAGCAGGGTTGTTACAGCCGTGCTCAGCTCCCCGGAGGACATGGGAGCAGACCGAAGCCTGATGTTGTTGCCGCTGCCCCAGTAGTCCCACAAGGGCCTCAAATGCGACTGGAGGGGTGTTAGTCGCTGCTTCAAGAACTCATTCACTATCATTCCCTCAGTCAGCTTCTTGGCGCTAATATCATGAGAAATACACTCCAGGGCGGGCCTGGCCTGGGGGTCGGAAAGCTTCGCGGAGCTCCACGCGGGGGTCTTCTCTGGCAGCCCCTTCGGCTGATCCAGGCAAGGGTTGGTGTTCTTGAGATCCATGAAGACCCAACGGTGCCTGAAGTTCTCCACCTTGTTCCCGGCCTTTAAGAGCATGTTAGCGCTCTGGACCGCGACGAAGGAGATGCACGCCAACCGCTGAGCGTCATCGTGCACATGCAAGCTGAAGAAATGACGGAATAGGGCCACCGAAGGCTTCACGCCAACGAAAGCCTCGCAGTAGAAGGTGAAGACGGGCAAGAGCAGGATGGAGTTGGAATGGAGATGAAGGGCATGGATCCCGTAGTGGTCTAGTCCGGCGGTGAAGAACTTGGATAAAGGTGGAACGAGCCCAGCAAAGACGCTATGGAGAAAGAAGGGATAGGCTGACCTGGACGAGGGCCACTTCTCCGAGGAGGCGCCCCATATGAAGGTTCGCCCCCACTCATTGGTCCCTTCCGCTGTCGATGGGAGCACCGGGACGAGGTCTCCGTCCTTGGCTATGGAGGACTCCGAGAGCATCGATGAGATGGGGGCGGAGGCCGAGCTTTGGGCCTTTGGCGTCGACTTACCGGTGGGAGCCATCGGAAATTTCGCGAGGCTGACGTGGCAAGGAGGAGGACAGAGCAGTGCCAGGATCCGGAGAGGTACCTTCTAAGGCCGGGGATTTGGGAGTAAGAGCAAGTGCGTAGAACAGGAAAGTAGTAATGACTCGACACTGGAAGTTAGGCTTTTGTCATTTTGAGCGGCTGCCAAGGAGGCGTTGGATGCCCGACAACAACCGCACGACGCGCGCCAGTCCTGGCCTGTAGGCGTTTGGGGCCCGCGGCGCTTCGGGCCATCCCCAGCAGCTTCGCCCAGAAGCCGGCTCAAGCGCGCCTTGGGCCCGGTGGCTACTGTCGGCATTCTGGGAACGGGGGTACCAAGACCTACCTACCTGTGGCCCAGGGCATGGACCACCGCGTTAGCCAAGCACGGCTGGTGCGACCCCACTCAAGACAAGGCCCTCATGAGGGCTCTAAGCTCGCGAGGAAGAGCAGATCCAAGACCTACGAGGGGGGGGGGGGCTTAGGCCCCCTCTGGAGAGGCAGAGATCTCTATGCAGCACTTGGACTCGGGAGGCTAGGGATGACACCAGGTGGGACAGGCAGGCGCCAGCATGCCAGGCGGTGCAGTTTCCCCTTTGGTGCAAAGGGGGCAAGGACGTACGCGGGTTCCCAAAGTGTCCCCCAAAGGTTTCCATTCCGGTGCAACGAGATCACGACCACGAGCCCAGTAGGAAGATGTCATTGCTGAGCCCACCTCTGCATCATCAGCAGCCACTTTGCAGGCGAAGACCACCTTTTGTCAGGATAAAGATGTACTCCTGTCCCCCTTTGAATTTGGCCGATGTGGGATCCCTTCCCGCCAAAGCGATAAGGGAAGAGGACCCGGGGCACTATAAATAGAGCATAGGCTACACTGTAGAGCAGAACAAAACTGAGAGGCAAGAGAAGAGAGACAACACCACCCGAGCACCCTCGCGAGGCAACACACCACTGTACTAGTTCATCCACAAACCTCCTCGTGAAGCAATCCACCAAAGAAGGAGTAGGGTATTACCGTGTGCATCTTCTTCCTCGTCATCATCCAAGTTCGTTGTAGAAATCATCGAGTAGCGAGCTAGGTAGGGCGAGGCTCTAGGGGATCTTCGCAGACGCCCCTATGTTTGTCACATCCCTAGCTAGATGTCATAGGACATCATGTGTGTGTGCATCATATATCATTTTTGCATCATCATGAAATGGGGACTAAAGGAAACCCCAAACCCTCATTTGAATCAAACCAATTCAAAGTTTGTGAAAATTCAACAAAGCCAAAATGCCCATCTAAAATGTCCCCTATGTCTGATAAATATAGGCATTATTATACAAGGGGTCATTTAAAATATTTGAACAACTTTAGCAATTTAAAAATAAATGATAAAGCTTATGAAAATACCAAATAAAGCATTATCATTATTTTATATTCCAAAATATCCTGAAACTTTTTAGTGGAGTTTGAAATATTCAAACTTGATATTATAAAATAATTGGGATATTTTATCAAAGCAATTGTACCTGAAAAAATAAAACAATGAAATAGAAAACAGAGAGAAAAAAAGAAAAGCAGAGGCCCAGGGGTGAACTGGCCCATCTGGCCCGTGCCAGTCATCCCTGTCCTCTCGCCAGGAGGACATGGGCGTGCGGTCGTCGTGCGCGGGCACATGCCGGCCACCTCCTCCCTGCCTGGCTGCCGGCCTTGAGGGCTGGGAGAGCACCAGCGCGAGGCCTCCTCGCCGTGGCCTCCTTCTCCTCTCCCTCTCTCCCTCTCTCTCTCTCGCTCTCTTTCCTCCTCTGCTCCGCCATGGCCGAGCTCATCTCCGCCACATCGCCGTAGTTCTAGCCGCCCCCGTGCCTTTCTGAGCCCGCCAAAAGCCTTGCCGCGACCTCCTCGTCCTCCCTGTGAAGCCAGTCGACGCCAGGAGCCCTCCACGATGCACCGTCGCCGTTTCTTCCCCGCCGGCCGCCGAAGCTTCCCTCCGGCGATTCGAGGTCGTCTGCGCGTCCTTGAGCTCGCTGTCTCCCCCAGCAACCCCGTCGTGAGCCCCTGCTCTGTTTCCCCCTCCTCTAGCGGCCCGTCCCTCGCCGTAGGCACCGTTCCCCTTGCTGCCCAAAGCTCGCCGCCGCTCGGGTCGTCGCCGGCCTTAGCTCCGGTGGCCCCCGAGCCCCCTCTGCCACATCGTTGGATGCGCGCGTGCACAGGCTACCTCCCGGTGCCCTCCGCGCGCCAAATGGTCGCCGGAGGCGCAACTCCGGCGGGTCACCGCCGGCCCGGATCCGGTGGGCGCCAACGTGGCTGACCATCACGGGCTAATCCCCCTGATTAGTTAGGCCTCACCCACTGACCAGTGGGCCCTAAGGTGGGTCAAACCCCTGGTTAGCTCGGGGATTAGGCCTGTGTCACTGACGTGCGGGTCCTGCACGTCAGGTTTGACCTAGTCTGGTTAACCGACCAGCGGAGGTCGTAGTGACGTCAGGCGACGTCATATTCCATTTTCCAGTTTTAAAATAATTCTAGAAATTGTTTAAAACTTTAAAAATTCATATAAATTAATCTGTAAATCAGATGAAAATAATTTATATATGAAAATTTATCAGAAAAATCCAATGAATCCAATGGTGCTATTATCATGCATGTTAGATCAACCTATGTAGAAGAACATTGACATTTGCTAATAGCTTAAAATATGGATTTTGAAATGAAGAACGATTTTGAACCTATATTCAAACTCACTTCAAATTAACTTGGACACTAGTTGCATTAGCTCATCCATACATGATACCATGTCATGATCATGCATCATATTGTTGCACTTGCGTGTATTGAATGCTATTTATCTGCATTGCGGTAGGCCCTGCTTTTGAGGATACCCCCGAGTATTCCAACAAAGGAGAGAACCTTCCCGCTACCCAGGAAGGCAATCAACCCTCCTTGATCATTCTGATAGCATCCCACTCGCCCACTCCTGCTCTTGTTTATTGCATTAGGACAACCGTTCACATGTCTATCATACATGGTAGATGAACCTATTCTTCCGCATGACCTGTCATTGTCACAGTAAATAGCTAAACCTTGCAACCTAGCATACCTGGTAGATGCTTGTGCCATGATGTGCTTAGCTTACTTTGCCTGCTATGCTTGCTATGCTTAGAGTTGCGTCAGGTCTGATTCATCTGGATGATGAACTGGAGTGAAACATTATTGTTCCGATGTGATAAGCTTTTGATGAACCCGATTTGGTAAAGGTAGCGATGAGAGGCTATGTAGGAGTACATAGCGGGTTGTCTCATTGGGACCGTTCTTAGGAACCGAGTTCCGTGTTTGTGATCCAAGACTAGTTACTACCACACATTGGGTTCTGGTAACTCGACCCCTCTCAACTTATCAGTCGCTTAGTCCTTAGTCCAGGAGTTGCAAGTAGTTTCTGGTGTTTATAGCATGCTGGAGGCCACGCGTAGCGCTGACCCTAGGGGTGGGTTATGACGCGGTAGGCAGTGGCACAGTGTACCAAGGGTCACCCGAATGGTGGGCTTGGGAACCCTGCACACATTGTTTGGGGCCGTAGCAGAAACTTCGGCCGGACTTCCGTGCGGGTTCAGTCTCAAATAGGCGATAGCCTGGACTAGAGGTCTTATGTGGTTGATGGTCGTGGTGGACTCCCTCACTGGGCTTCTGCTTGAAGGTTGCCAAGGTGCATGGTTTTATGAGCACACAACGATAAGTGGCGAGAGCGTGTCTGAAGAAGTACACCCCTACAGGGTATGAAATTATTCGATTAGCCGCGTCCTCGGATATGGACTACTTGGATAACTTATGCTGTTCATAAATAATCAAATGGATACTCATAAACTATCAAGACAAGTGTGAGTATCGTGGATGGCACTCTCCCAGGAGAGGGAAGTGAATCCACGGTGGTGTATTGTCATGGAGTTAATGGACTCGTGTGCGATATCTAAAATTTAAACAAAGAGTTAAAATTGTGTAGTGTAGGTTAGACATGAGTCAGAGCTAGCATTGCTGCATCAACTCCACCACCCCCTTGTTGATACATGAGCATGAATAGACTAGGTCTGCTTTAAAGACTTGCTGAGTACGTTTGTACTCACGTTTGCTTAATAAATGTTGCAGATGAGACCTAGGACCCATCGGTTGGGTTCTTTCTAGATGTCGACGATGCCGAACAGCTGGTGTCCCAGCTACGACCCTATGCCTTGTGGCGGGCTGTAGATAGTCAGGCCATGTGCCTTTTTACCCTTTCATCTGTCTGTACTCAGACATCTTATGCTTTCTATTGGTTTGTATGTACTTGTTTGTATGACTTGAATGTTGGGTCATGTGACCCCTATTTGTAAGAACATATTATGCAAGGCTTGTCTGAGCTTCTTAAATAAAACTTGTTGTATGGTTATGTTGTGATGCCATGGTTGTATCTATGCATATGGGGCATGTCGTGCATACGTGTGACGTGCAACGGTATGTATGGGATCCGACACCTAGTTGTGTGCCTTTAGTAGTACTCTTTATGGGAAACTGCCTCTTTGTGCTTCCACCGAGCCATGGTAGCTTGCTACTGCTCCGGACACATTGATTGACTGGCATGTATCCTTGTTTGCTGCTGTGTCTGTCCCTTAGGGGAAATGTCTCGCAATGTAATGTAGTCCCTGTAGCCTGCTACGACTCGTCTACATGCAGTGATGTCATTTATGTCTCACGGCGTAATGGAGTCCTTGTAGCTTGCTATGATTCGTCTACACATGCTTGAGGCCGACACCTGCATTGCTGGGTTACGTATGCCTGTTTCCGTATGGATGTGCCACTTGGGTTCTATGACTAGTCATGTCGGCCCGGGTTCTCTGTCGTTTGATTGCCAGCGACATGTTCACATACGCGAGCCAAAATACGCAAACGGTCTCGGCGAAGGTAAGGCTGCAGCCGTGGAACTTACCGTGCGTGAGGCCGCAAAGTGATGTTATATGTTATAGTCTAGATTCATATGACTTAGGATTGGGGTCCCGACAGTGTTCGAACTTCTTTGGGTTTTACGGAGCCCGAAATCCTACAGTATCTAATGTATCTATAATTTTTGATTGATCCATGCTATAATATTATCAGTCTAGGATGCTTTTTTGGGAAACTATATGTCAATTAATATTATTTTTGGGCACTAACCTATTAACCCAGTGCCAAGTGCCATTTGCTATTTTCTGCGTGGTTTTAGGTTTTTAGGTTTACAGTACCAAACGAAGTCCAATTGCCACGATACTTTTTTATGATTTTTTTGGGACCAAAAGAAGACCTGGAAGCTTCGAAGAAGACCTGAAGCCACAAGAGAGAGGCAACACGAAATAGGGCAACCAGGGAAATGGTCGCACCCTGATGTGTGTTGGCCTCCTTACGTGCCTCTTGACGCCCCTCTCTAGCTTATAAAGTCTAATAAATCCCAAAAACCCTAGAGAGCCTCCCGAAAAACTTTTTCCTCTGGTGCAAGTCTCTATTTCGCCGAGTGCCCATATGGAGCCATGTTCGAGTGCCGTGTCAGAGGGGGGGGGGGTTGATCACAGAGGGCCTCTACATCAACCTTGTCGCTCTCATGGTGATGTGTGAGTAGGTTACCATAGACCTTTGGGTCTGTAGGTTTTACCTAGATCTCTCTCTCTCTCTCTCTCTCTCTCTTGATCTTCAATACAAAGTTCACCGCATCTTCGAGGTCATCTAGTCAATGTAATGTTCTTGAGTGGTGCGTTTATTGGGATCCAATGAATTGTGGGTTTATGTTCAAATTATTCATGAAAAAGATTTGAGCCTTCTCTAAAATCTACTATGATTCTTATTTGCATGATTATTATAGCTTCGTAAATCTCTCCGATATATTGAAATAGTTTGGCCGACTAGATTCATATTTCTTCGGTGGGAGGTGTGTGTTGTAGCGTGTTCAATGTGGCGGTGCTCTATATCCCAGTGACAGAAGGGGACAAGACACATTTTTTATATTCTTGCCACTAAGGATAAAATGATGGGGTTAATTCATATTGATTGAGTTTTCTTTGTCTACATCATGTCATCGTTCTCCAAGCATTACTCTATTTGTCATGAACTGAATACTTCGAGAGTCAAACATAGAAGTGCTCTCGACATGGAGTAATAGTAGTAGGTGCAGGCAGGAGTTAGCCTATTTTCTTACGGATGTGATGCCTATATACACATGATCATTACCCCGAATAAATATTGCATAACTATGCGCTTTTCTATCAATCGCCCAACGGTAATTTGTTTACCACCGCATGCCTATATCACGAGAGATGCCATTAGGGAGAACTATGGCCCCTAGGTCTCTCCAAATACATATTTACAAAAGTGTCATTTACCTTGTAGTTCTTATTTACATTTTATTTTATTTTGCAATTTATAATTATATAATATAATATACACACTTCATTTGCTTGCAAGTAATGAGTCCAAGGGGATTGACAACCCTCTTGCCCACGTTGGGTGCAAATGTTTGCTTCTTTGTGTGCAACCGCTGAAGACGGGGGTTGCGTGCTACTCCTATTGGTTTGATAAACCTTGGTTCTCTACTGAGGGGAATACTTATCTATATTGTGCTGCATCACTGATATGTCTCCAATGTATCTATAGTTTTTGATTGTTCCATGCTCATATATTATCATTCTAGGATACTTTTTGGGCATTTGTTTATCAATTTATAGTATTCTTTAGCACTAACCTATTGACCCAGTGTTGAGTGTCAGTTGTTGTTTTCCACATGTTTTTGACTTTTCAAGTTTATAGTACCAAACGAAGTCCAATTGCCATGAAAGTTTTTGATGATTTTTCTTGACCAAAAGAAGACCTATAAGCTTTGAAAGGAGGTAGGGAGCCGCATGAGGGCCCCACAAGCCAACAGGGCACGCCCTGATGGCTTGTGCCTCCCTTGGGCATCTCCTGATGCTCCTCTCTAGCCTATAAATTCTATAATATCCCCAAAACCCATAGGGAGCTCCTGAAACACTTTTTCCACCACCACAAGTCTCTGTTCCGACAGGAGCCCATCTACACCTCCGTTCCAGCACCCTTCTGAAGGGGAGATTGATCACGGAGGGCATCTTCATCAACCTTGCTGCCCTCACCATGATGTGTGAGTAGTTCACCATAGACCTATGGGTCCGTAGGTAGTACCTAGATGGCAATCTCTCTCTCCTGATCTTTAATACAATGTTCATCGCATCTTTGCCTTGATCTGTCCGATGAATTGTGAGTTTATGTTCAGATTATTCATGAAAAGTATTTGAGTCAAACTTGAATACTAAGATTCTTATTTGCATGATCATTATAGCTTCGTAACACTCTTCGATTTGTTGAGATAGTTTGGCCAACTATATTGATATTTCTTCGGTGGGAGTTGTGCGTTGTGGTAGGTTCAACCTGACGAATTTCTATATCCCAGCGAGAAAGTAGGGGACAAGATTCATCTTTGTGTTGCTGCTACTAAGGATAAAACAATAGGGTTTATTCATATTGATTGATTTTAGTTTATCTACATCATGTCATTGCTCTCCAAGCATTACTCTGTTTTACTTAATACTCTAGATGCATGCTGGATAGCGGTCGATGAGTGGAGTAGTAGTGATAGGTGCAGGCAGGAGTCAACCTATTTTCTTATGAAAGCGATGCCTATATACACATGATCATTGACATCAAAATTTCATAACTATTCGATTTTCTATCAATTGCGCAACAATAATTTGTTTACCCATCATATGCTATTTGTATGAGAGATGCCACTAGAGAACTCTACGACCCCCAGGTCTATTCACTCATATATTCACAAACGTTATCACTACCTTGTTGTTATTTATTTCCTTTCTTTTGCAACTTCCAATTATCTACAATTATCTACACAACCCACTTGCTTGGAAATAACGAGAACAAGGGGATTGACAACCCTCTTGTCGGCGTTGGGTGCAAATTGTTTGTTCTTTTGTGTGCGACCGCTGAAGATGGTTGGGGATTGGTATTCCTATTGGTACGATAAACCTTGGTTTCACAAATGAGGGAATTACTTACCCACATTTTGCTGCAATAACCCATTCCTCTTCACGAAAAACCAAACAGAGATCACAAGTATCAATCACCCGCTCCTCTTCGTAGAAAACACAACGTAGATCACAAGTATCAACCATCCCTTGGCACTTGAAGATCTCCTGTTCCACTGCTAGAAGCCTGGCCTTCTCGCTTCCCTCCTTCTTTGGTCCTTGAATGTCCCGGATGTGAAGCACCCCCTGAGACATCTCAACGGTTTGAGGGTGTTTCATTACCTCCGGAAGGTAAGGATTGATGTCCTTCTCGGAGAACTTGTCATTGGAGGAGCTTGATGGCGTCATGGTGATCTGGATCTGTCAGAAAAACAGCGTGAAACAAGGATCGGGGAGAAACTCGAGATGCGGTGGTCCAAACATATGGAGTATATATAATGATTTTTTCTAGGTCGGAATATGTGTCGAGGAAGAAAATAGAGTCGAGGAGGCACACGAGGAGCTCCCAAGGCATTAGGGCACGCCCAGGGGGTGGCTGCGCCGTGTTGGCTTGGAACACCCTCGTGGGTCCCCTCAGATGATTTTTTTTTGTAATTTTTCTAATATTCCAAAACTTACACAAAATATTTGATGGAATTTTTGGAGTTGGTTTACTTATCGTATCAGATACCTACTCCCTTTTAGGGTTCTGGAGTGTTCTAGAAGGTCTCTCCTATGTGTTCTTCCTATACCATCATTTGAATAATATTAGTTTTAACGTTAATGGACATACTTGAGATATAATGTTTAATTATTTGCACACTGACCACTCTTAGATTTTTGTCTTCCGCATTGTTGATCTTGATAGCACCGGAGCGGTAAACTTCTTCGACAATATAAGGTCCTTCCCATTTGGAGAGAAGCTTACATGCAAAGAATATGAAACAAGAATTGCACAAAATAAATAGGTTTCCCACTTTAAATTCCCGCTTTTCGATTCTCTTGTCATGCCATCTTTTAACCTTTTCTTTAGACAACTTGGCATTTTCAAAAGCTTTTGTCCTCCATTCATCTAAGGAGCTAATATCAAATAACCTCTTTTCACCGGCAAGTTTGAAATCATAGTTAAGTTTTTTAATTGCCCAATAAGCTTTGTGCTCTAGCTCAAGAGGTAAATGGCATTATTTTCCGACAATTTTATATGGGGACATTCCCATAGGATTTTTATAAGCAGTTCTGTAAGCCTATAATGCATCATCAAGTTGCTTAGACCAATTCTTTCTAGATCTATTGATAGTCTTTTGCAAGATCAATTTTATTTCTTGATTAATCAACTAAGGTGATGCAATTATATGGTTAACATCATATTTAGCTAGAAGTTCATGGACCGCACCATGAGTAAAATGTGAACCACCATCAGTCATTAAATATCTAGGGACTCCAAACCTCGGGAAAATAAAATCTTTAAGCATTTTAATAGACGTGTTATGATCAACACTGCTAGTTGGAATAGCTTCTACCCACTTAGTAACGTAATCAATAGCAACTAAAATAGGGGTGTACCCATTAGAGGAAGGAACATATCCCATATAATCAAAGCCCCAAACATCAAATGATTCAATAACAAGTGAATAATTCATAGACATTAGTTGACGTCTACTAATACTACCAATTCTTTGACATTCATCACAAGAGAGGACAAACTTACGCGCATCTTTCAAAAGAGTAAGCCAATAAAAACCAGATTGTAGTATGATACTTGTGATCTGCGTTGGGTTTGCCATGAAGAGGAACGGTTTATCGCAACACAATGTGGGTAAGTATTTCCCTCAGTTATGAAAGCATGGTTTATCGAACCACTAGGAATACCAATCCTCAACCGTCTTCAGCGGCTACACATAAAAGAACAAACAATTTGCACCCAACGCCGGCAAGAGGGTTGTCAATCCCCTTGATGTCGTTGTTTACAAGCAAGTGAGTTGTGTAGATAATTGTAAATTGCAAAATAAAACAAAAGCAAATAAATGGAAGCAAGGTAATAGTATCATTTGTAAATATATAAGTGAATAGACCCAGGGGCTGTAGTGTTCTCTAGTGGCATCTCTCATAGAAATAGCATATGGTGGGTAAACTAGTTATTTTTGGGCAATTGATAGAAAAGCAAATAGTAAGGTGATTTCCGTGGCAATGATCATGTGTATATAGACATCACATCCATAAGAAAATAGGCCGACTCCTGCCTCCACCTATTACTATTACTCCACTCATCGACCGCTATCCAGCATGCATCTAGAGTATTAAGTAAAACAGAGTAAGGCTTGGAGAATGATGACATGATATAGACAAAGTAAACTCAATCAATATGAATTAACCCCATCATTTTATCCTTAGTAGCAGCAACACAAATACTTATCTTGTCCCCTACTTTGTCACTGGGATATAGAAACTCGCTAGTTGAACCTACCACAATGCACCACTCCCACCAAAGAAATATAAATCTAGTTGGACAAACTATCTCAATAGATAGGAGAGCATTAGGAAGCTATACTGATCATGCAAATAAGAATCATAGTAATCAGGTTTTACTCAAATACATTTCATATATAATCTAAACATAAACTCAAAATTCATTGGATCCCAAAAAACACACTATACAAAGGGATTACATCGGATAGATCAAGTCAAAGATGTGATGAACATTATACTGAAGATCAAGACAGAGAGAGATTACCATCTAGGTACTACCTACGGACCCATAGGTCTGTGGTGACCTACTCACACATCATCATGAGGGTAGCAAGGTTGATGAAGAGGCCCTCCGTGATCGACCCCCCTACGACAAGGTGCCAGAACGGAGCTCTAGATGGGCTCCTGTCGGAACAGAGACTTGAGGCGATGTAAAAAGTGTTTCGGGATCTCCCTTAGGTTTTTTGGATTATTAGAGAATTTATAGGCCATAGAGGGACGTCGGGAGACGTACGAGGGGGCCACAACATATCAGGGCGCGACCCCCAGGCATGCCCTGATGTGTGGTGGGGCCCTCGTGTGCCTCCCGGCCTCCTCCCGAAGCCTCAAGGTCTTCTTTTGGTCCCGAAAAAATCATCAAAAACTTTTGTGGCAATTGGACTTTGTTTGGT
The DNA here is from genome assembly GCA_022496015.1 of Hordeum marinum. Lineage (NCBI taxonomy): Eukaryota > Viridiplantae > Streptophyta > Magnoliopsida > Poales > Poaceae > Hordeum > Hordeum marinum. The sequence continues at coordinate 374,911,885 of CM039673.1, forward strand.
ACTGTAAACTTGAAAAGTAAAAAACATGCACAAAACAACAACTGGCACTGGGTACTGGGTCAGTAGGTTAGTGCTCAAAAATATTATAAATTGGTAAACAAATGCCCCAAAAGTATCCTAGAATGAGAATATATCAAAATAGAACATTCAAAAATTATAGATATGTTGGATACGTATCAGCATACCCAAGCTTAATTCCTGCTTGTCCTCGAGTAGGTAAATGATAAAAACATAATTTTTGATTTGACATGCTACCCTGTACGTAATCTTTTGTATGTATGCTCATTGAGAAATCATGAATTAACAAACATTAGCATATCAATATTTATAAGTATAAGAAACAAAATCATTGATTTTTCAAAGTATACGATCCTAAAAGAATCCTTACCCCCATTCACCTTATTATATTAGCAAGGCATGACTCTGTCTTCACCAGATCAATACAAATGTTAAGCACCACGGTGTCCAAGTCAGGCAATTGGATTGTACCATTTTAGTATGCATCAACTTTTATTCTTCACGCAATACATGAGTGTGAACCATTGGACATAGCATGAAGGTGGAATAGAATATGATGGTAGATATCAAACAGGTAAAAAGTGGACAAGATAGTGTCACATCAACTAGGCGTACCAACGAGCTATGGAGATGCTCGTCGATAGATGTCAATGCAAGGAGTAGGGATTGCCATGCAAATGATGTACTAGAGCTATAAGTGTATGAAAGATCAATTGAAGCTAATCGGGCGTGCATCCCACTTGCTTGCTTATAAAGACCTCGGGCTTTTGAGGAAGCCCGTCATCAGAATATACAAGCCAAGTTTATAATGAAAAGGTAATTCCCACTAGCATATGGAAGTGACAAAACAGGAGAGTCTCTATATGAAGAACATGGTTCCACTTTGAGGCACAAGTGTGGTAAAGGATAGTAACAAAGTCTCTTATCTCTTTTTCTCTCATTTATTTATTTTATTTTATTTTTCATGGTTGACTTTTCTCTTCCTTTTTTTCTTTTTGCCTACCCCATTTATTTTTTTATATGGAGTGCTCATTTGGCCTCCCCCATTATTTATTAATTTTTCATCCAGAGTCTCATCTCGACTTGTGGGGGGAATCAAAGTCTCCATCATTCTTTCCTCTCCGGGACAATGCTCTAACACAAATGATCATCACACTTTTGTTTACTTACAACTCAATATGAAAAACTCATAGAACGATATGACTCTATATGAATGCCTCTGGCAGTGTACCAGGATGTGCAATATCTAGCGTGACATGTATCAAAAATATGATGAACAATGGCTTTGCCACAAATACTATGTCAGCTCTATATGATCATGCAAAGCAATATGATGATGAACGAACTAGTCATGTGAAGTCACAATGATATTTGCATGACAATATATCTCAGAATGGCTATGGAAATGCCATGATAGGTAGGTATGGTGGCTGTTTTGAGGAAGATATAACGAGGCTTATGTGCAACAGAGTGTATCATGTCACGGGGTTTGGATGCACCGGCGAAAGTTGCATCGATCCTTGAGGTGAGAATGGGGTATGCACGGTACCGAAGAGGCTAGCAAATATGAGAAGGTGAATATGCGTATGTCCATGGTATCACATTAGTCATAAAGAACTCATATACTTATTGCAATGTTTTATTCGGTTTATCATAAATCAAAGTACTAATCAGATGCCCCGATGGAGGAGGTTGGGAGGAGTTAACCATCGCACGCCCCCGACTCAGAACAACACTAGGATTTCAACGAGGAATAGAAATGCTCACAGAGCATCACCTTGCCTCTTTAATTTTTAGACGAGTTAACAAGTTAACACATTTTAATACCGACACTTCTACGAATCAATATTTGTGAACTCACACCTTTTTCATATTACCACATTAATGTCATTAACCCGAAATTTCTCTTATATGTGCTACATGATAGTTTTGATTATCACTCATTGAATACCTATTATTTTAGACTAGTCTTATGACCCATGCAAATTACCTTCACTATCCATTAACTCTCAAACAAGTATAAGTGAAGAAAGAGAGCATAATATTTCTACTAAATCTACATGCCACCGTGCTCGAAAATATATAAGCGAAGTACCAGAGCAACTACCAAGCTCAAAGAATATAAGTGAAGCACATAGAGTATTCTAATAAATAATGATGAAGGCGTCTCTCTCAAACAGGTGTGTCCAGCAAATGATGATTGTGAAAAACTGAAAATAAAAGCAAACAAAAGCAAATGACGCTCCAAGCAAAACACATATCATGTAATGAATAAAAATGTAGCTCCAAGTGACATACCGATGGATTGAGACGAAAGAGGGGATGCCTTCTGGTGCATACCCAAGCTTAGACACTTGATTCTTCCTTGTAATATTACATTGGGGAGCCTTGGGCATCCCCAAGATTAGGCTCTTGCTAATCTTTATTCCGTGGTCCATCGTGACCACACCCAAAACTTGAAAACTTCAATCACATAAAACTCAACAAAACTTTGTGAGATCCGTTAGTATAAGCAACATATTGAATACTTTAGGTACTGTTATAAATTAATTCTTATTTCATTTTTGCATAATAGGTACTGTATGCTAACTTCTAAATGGCTTATACCCCCCATACAATCCACAACATAATCAAAACAAGCAAACTATGCAAGCAAAATAGAATCTGTTTAAAACGGAACAGTCTGTAGCAATCTGTAAAGGGTCCATAGTTATGTAACTCTAAAAATTCCGAAACATTAGGACAACGTGGAGAATTTGTATATAAATTCTCTTTAAAAATTTAATGTCATTATCATGCTTCATTAAAACACGAAAATTCCTGTACTGAAGTCAAAAGTTTCATTTTTGTTTCAGCATCGTGTCTACTCATCTAGTGAGTCATCCCAAAGGCTTTACTTGGCACAAACACTAATTAAAACATAAAATCATAATAATTACATAGGTAATAATCCTGTTAGCACAAAATATCAGAATTTAAAAAGCAAAAATAAAGATAAGTATTGCGTTGCCTCCCAACAAACGCTATTGTTTTATGCCCCTAGCTAGGCATAATGCATAGTCTCAAGTATTTTCATCTTTGACATCCCCTTGAGAAGAAGGTTTTTCAAAGAAAATAGGGAACATATAATCAAGTAATATCTTGGCATTTTTAATGGTGCTCTCCTTAAACCCTTCCACATTCTTTCTTACTATCCAATAATATTGTTTGTTGATGTTATTGAAAACTTGTTGGATAATATGGATAGGAGGGACTTCTTTAATTGTGTTTTCATCATAAGTATGATTATCCTTGAACACATATATCATCATATATTATTTTTTATATAAAATTTCATTTATCATTGGATGCTCACAACTCATATTATAGTGCTCAAAAATCTCCCGAGCTTCCCGAAATTATAGTGAAATTCTTGCATGAGGATAAGAGTGGCTATCTTCTTAGCCCTAGGGTCTTTTATGACCTCCACGTCATAGAAAATCCTTCGCAAGGTAGGATGAGTATGCAACACAAAAACTCATCTTGTCCCCTACTTTGTCACCATGATATAGAAACTCGTCAGGTTGAACCTACCAAAACACATCACTCCCACTGAAGAAATATCAATCTAGTTGGCCAAACTATCTCAATAGATCGGAGAGATTACGAAGCTATAATGTTCAAGAAAATAAGAATCATAGTAATCAGGTTTCACTCAAATACTTTTCATGGATAATCTGAACATAAACTCACAATTCATCGGATCCCAACAAACACACCATACAAAGGGATTTCGGATAGATCAAAGCAAATATGCGATGAGCATTGTATTGAAGATCAATACAGAGAGAGAGAGATTGGCATCTAGGTACTACCTACTGACTCGTGGTTCTGTGGTGAACTACTCACACGTCATCATGAGGGCAGCAAGGTTGATGAAGAGGCCCTCCGTGATTGATCCCCCCTCCAACAGGGTGCCGGAATGGAGCTCTAGATGGGATCCCGTCGGAACAGAGACTTGCCGCGGTGTAAAAAGTGTTTCGGGACTTCCCCTAGGTTTTTTGGATTATTAGAGAATTTATAGGCCAGAGAGGTACGTCGGGACACGCATGAGGGGGCCACCACATATTAGGGCGCGCTCCCCTGCACGCCTTGATGTGTGGTGGGGCCCTCGTCTGCCTCCCGACCTCCTCCCAAAGCTTCCAGGTCTTCTTTTGGTCTAGAAAAAAAGTTTCGTGGCAATTGGACTTCGTTTGGTACTGTAAACCTGAAAAGTAAAAAAAATGTAGAAAACAACAACGGACACTAGGCACTGGGTCTATATGTTAGTGATCAAAAATATTATAAATTGGTAAACAAATGCCCCAAAAGTATCCTAGAATGATAATAGATCAGCATGGAACAATAAAAAATTATAGATACGTTGGAGACGTATCATAGTACCATATGTGCAGTTGCATCTCCAGCGTGGTGTCCTTGGTATGCTTTGGCATGAAGCTTCTATAGGATTTTTTCATGTTCATGCTCACGTACACGACGTATAATAACACCATCTACTCCTTTATAAATATGTTGGTCATCCCAAAAGTAATGTCTTAAATCAAAGAACTTTTCCTTTTGTTGGAATGTGAAACTAGCTGGTATATTTTTAGCAATAATGTAATTAGCATAATCCACATACCAAGGAGTACAACAAGAAGCATTTATAATAGCTAATTGCTCATCAGGAAAACTATCATTAATAGGGAGTGGGTCATCAAGAAGATTTTGCATCCTAGAAAAGTTATCTGCTATAGGATTTTCAGATCCCTTTCTATCATAAATATGCAAATCAAACTATTGAAGTAGAAGAACCCACCTAATTAGTCTAGGCTTAGCATCTTTCTTTTCCATCGGGTATTTAATACCTTCATGATAAGTGTGAATAGTAACTTTAGAATCAACAATATAGGGTCTAACTTATCACATGCAAACATAACTGCTAAAAATTCTTTCTCAGTAGATGCATAATTTCTTTGAGCACTGTCTAGAGTCTTACTAACATAATGGATAACATTCAATTTCTATTCTACTTTTTCCCTAGAACCTCACCAACATCAAAATCACTAGCATCACACATAATTTCAAAAGGTAAGTTCCAATCAGGTGGTTGAACAATATGTGTAGTAATTAAGGCTCTCTTAAGTACTTCAAAGGCTTCTACACAATCATCATAAAAACAACTGGAACACTTTTTTTGGAAAAGATTAGTTAGTGGCCTAGATTTTTTTGAGAAGTCTTTAATAAAGCGTCTATGGAAACCAACATGTCCAAGGAAGCTTCTTATACCTTTCACACCTCTAGGATATGACATTTTCTCAATTGCATCAATTTTAGCTTTCTCTACCTCAATACCTCATTTGGAGATCTTATATGTGAGCACTATGCCTTCATTCACCATAAAGTGGGACTTCTCCCAATTCAAGACAAGATTAGTTTCTTAACATCTCTTCAAAACTCTATCAAGGCTACTCAAGCAATCATCAAAAGAAGTCTCGTAAATGGGAAAAGCATCCATGCACACCTCAAGAATCTTTTCACAAAAATCAGAGAATATAGCAGCCATACATCTTGGAAAGGTAGCAGGTGCGTTAGATAAACCAAGAGGCATACATATATAAGTGTCAATGCACTAGAGTTTTTGGGCCATCTAGTGCCCCTTTACTCGTGCACGGGTAGTAGTAGCCACCCCGACGTCGAGGCCCAGCAAATACTTGTCAAGCACTAGCACAGAAGACTCAAGACTACCGGCAAGACCTTGCCGGGAGGGCTGCAGAGCCTCCAGGCGAGGCAAGGCCCTCGACAGGCAAGGTCCCGACAAGGCAAGGCCCCGGCAAGTACTGCCAGCACACAGGCCAGGTGTCGATTCACCTACACGTGTATCGCGGCATCGACATTGGAGGGAGCTAAGAGGCGCCGATGGGACAGGCCCCCGTCCTGTCCCACTGACGGACTGAGGTGCCTGACGGTGCATTGAATGCTATTGTCCTACTTCGTCAGAGTTAGGTACGATAGCACTATAGCACTATGCATCTCGTGTGCACACTGTACGCCACTGTTGGGATCCCCTTAGGTATAAAAGGAGGCCTAGTGCGTTACAGAGAAGGGGGTTTCTTCATTTTGGACAGTTGGGCCGTTAGACAAGCGGACAGCCTGACAGTTAGACAACTGGAGGTTACCAAGCTCATGTAGCAGCCGTTCATGGCGCTCCTGTAGCTGGAACCCTAGAACACGATCAATATAACCAAGCATGAGTAGGGTTTTATGCACCCGTGCAACCCGAACCTGGGTAAAAACTCCCTGTGCGCTGCTTACCAGACCGGCTCTTTGTGCGAGCCCGCCCCCTGCCGAACCGAAAGGGATCCCCATGATCCCATAGGTGTTCATTCCCACGACATCTTTGGCGCTCTAGGTAGGGGGGTGCGCGTGAGTGGTGCGAACTCGTTCTGATAATCCGTGCCCCAGCTTCATCATCGCCATGGCCCCCCAAGAAGAAGGGCCTGACAACTGTTGGCCCATCCACGTCCGCCGTCCCTGTATCTACGCGGACAGGAGACGGCGTAGACATGGGTGGAGGAGGAGGAGGCAGAAGTTCAGAACTTCCGCGACGCTCCGGTGACCAAGGCCAAGTAAGCAGTGATGCTCGCCGCGGAGACGCCCATGGTGACGGTGGGAACCCCCGCGCCCCTGGGTCTCAGGACGGAGCGGTAACACCTACGGGTGGTACGGCAAACTCTGGGGGCGAAAGAGTATCTTCCAGGGCACCCACGCCGGCGCCTACGCCACGACCTTCTTAGGACACGCGTGGAGAGCCACACCACGGCGCCCGCAGTTCTCAACGTCCCCACGGAAAAGCTCCTGCGCATCATTCCCAAGATGCACGGGACCAGCATGCTCACCAGCATGCAAGCGGGAGTGGCATGACGACATGGGACCGTGGCAGTGCTCCTTCTAACACGGTTAGGAGTTAGAGCACCTCGTGTTCCTCCCGCCGCTCGCTACCACCCACGGCAGAGGAAGCGATGGCGTGAGCGTAGCTACTCCTCAACTGCCCTCCTGCTGTGGAGAAGCTCGACGAATGGAGAGCCACCATTCAAAGCCTCCTCAGCCTCACAGATAAGCTTCGGCCCATAGGGCCGCCTCAGGCCAGTGGTGAAGTACCCGGAGTCGGCACAACCTCGACACACTCTCCTCCGTGACAGCATCACCGGTCGCCGACCCGACGGACCGACGCCTACGACGGTTACTCAACGACATCATTTGACCCACGAACGTGCCGTGATCAGCGTCATGTTCTTTGGGAACGTGGTAGGGAAGACGGTCAAACCATGATCGAGCGACGACGGGAAGCGCGCCTCCAGTCGGACAGGCGCGCGGGGCCCATTGTAGACAAGTCCGCATCGGGGTACCCTCTCACCCGACCTTACGAGGTGGGCTGTCTAGCGTTTACCCATGAGCTACGGCAAGTCCAGTGGCCCAACTCCTGCATGTTCAAACCAGAAGTCCCAGAGAAGTATGACGGCAAGACCCATCCGTCAGGGTTCTTGAGCATCTACACAATTGCGGCGCAGGCTGCCGGAGGCCGCGGCGACAAGATATTGACCAACTACTTCCCATTGGTGCTTAAGCCCAATGTCAGGTCATGGCTGATGCACTTGCCGGAGGGGTCCATCGCTTCCTGGGCAGACCTGTGTCACGAGTTCGTTGGTGCCTTCACCGGAGGTCATCAAGCTCCTGGCCAGGAGAGCGATCTGCACATCATCCCCCAGAAGGAAGGCGAAACTCTGCACAAGTACATCCAGAGGTTCAGTAGCATTCACCACAATATCCTAGACATTCACCCTACCGTTTTTATCAGCGCGTTCTAGCAGAACGCGTGCAACCGCATGATGCGGGAAGAGTTGACGATGAACAGAGTCAGGGTCGTCGCTGAGCTTTATGCTTTGGTAGACAAGTGCGCTCAGGCTGAAGAAGGGAGAAGACTCCCCGATGAACATGCCGGCGCAGAGGTCAACTCTGAAGATGAGGATACTGCTGTCCCGGCAAAGAAGGGCCGGTGACGGAACAAGAAGCGCAAGGGAAAGACCGTGCTTGCCGTCGAGGCATTCGACAACCCCGGCGCCGCCAAGAAAGGCAAGGTCGATGACCCCGACAACGATGTTGCCGGGTGCGCCTCCTGCCACGCCCCGGTGGCTGCCGGCAAGCCAAAAGACTCTGGCAAGCAGTATTGCAAGATCCATCACACCAAAGGCCACGATCTCCAAGACTGCCGACAAGTTGAGCAGATTGCCAAGAAGCAGAGGGCCGAATATGAGAGGCGAGACAAGGAGAAGGATCAGGATGGTGCTGAAGGGTCCGATAAGGATCTCGAGACGACAGACGCCTTCCAAGGGGTCAACTTAGGAAGAACTCAGCCGAGGGGCAAGATCACGCTGCCGGTGACGTTCGGCAGCGATATCAACTTCAGAACGGAGAAGGTCGTCTTTGACGTTGCCGAGATCTCGTTGCCATACACTGCATTCTCAGCCGTCCGGCACTAGCCAAGTTCATGGCGGCCACCCACTTCGCTTACAATGTGCTGAAGATGCCCGAACCAATGAGCGTCATTACCATCAACTCCGACAAGAAAAACGCGCTTATCTACGCCGACCAACTCTACCGGGGCGCAGTCGCAGCACCTGCCACCAAGGCACTTGCTCCTGCCGCTGAAACTCCTAGGGGAAGAAGACCGGCAAGGCCTCTGGCGCACAGTCTGGCAAGCACACCTCTTCGGGGTGTTGCACTACTGTTGACGATGTGCCAGAGAGCTCCACCGGCAAGAGCAAAAAGTCCAAGGCTGCCCCGCTAGAGACCAAGAAGATGCCCGCCAAGGAGGATGGCATGGGGGGAACTTTCACCATAAGTTCCACCCTTGACGACAAATAGGAAAGCGCGCTTGTCACCTTCCTATGGGCGAATGTTGATGTGTTTGCATGGCAACCATCTGATATCCCCGGTGTTCCCAAGAAGGTGATTGAGCACCACCTTGTCGTCTACCCACACGCGTGGCCCATCAAGCAGAAGGTCCGGAAGCAGGCTTTGGAGCGACAACAATTTATTGCCAAGGAGATCAAGAAACTAGAGGCAGCTGGCTTGATTAGAGGAGTACTCCATCCGACATGGTTGGCCAACCCGGTTGTAGTGCATAAGGCAAAGGGTAAATGGAGGCTGTGCATTGATTTTACAGACATCAACAAAGCTTGCCCCAAGGATCCTTTTGCCCTTGACGCGCATCGACCAAATTGTGGACTTCACCGCTGGTTGCGATCTGTTGTCTTTCCTTGATGCCTATTCCGGTTATCATCAGATTTTTATGGCCAAGGAAGATGAAGAGAAGACCGCGTTTATCACCCCATGTGGTACGTACTACTTTTTGCGTATGGCTTTTGGGTTGAAAAGTGCTGGTTCTACCTTTGCAAGAGCAGTCCAGATTGGTTTTGAGCCCCCAACTACATAGAAATATGGAGGCTTATATGGACGACATAGTGGTCAAAACCAAGGATAAGGCCATGCTCATACCAGACCTAGAAGAAACATTTGCCAACCTGCGCAAGATCAACATGAAGCTCAACCCCAAGAAATGTGTGTTTGGTGTCCCATCCGACAAGCTTCTCGGGTTCTTTGTGTCTCAACGAGGAATCGAAGCAAATCCCGACAATATCAAAGCAATTGAGCAAATTGAGGTACCAAGATGAGTCAAGGACGTGCGACGCCTTGCCGGATGTGTTGCTGCTGTGAGTAGGTTCACTCAAAATCTGCTGAGCATGCCCTGCCCCCTTTCAAAGTCTTGAACAAGGCAGGTCCAATGAAATGGACTCCGGAAGCGAAGGTGGCGCTACAGGATTTGAAGGAGTACCTTTCCTCTCCACCAGTCCTAGTCGCACCAAAACCACAAGAGCCGCTTCTGCTGTATCTGGCGGCAACAAATCAAGCGGTGATTGCTACACTGGTGGCTAAAAGAGAAGTTGACGAAGAAGCGGCAATAGCGGCAGGACCGCCATGCGATGAACCGAGACAGTCCCCGATAGGGTCTAGTGCCGTTAAAGAAGGATCTGCATAGTTGAAAGAGATAGTCCAGAAGAAGAAAGTGGTGCAGCGACCAATCTATTTTGTCAGCTCCTTGTTGCAGGGGGCTAGATCAAGGTATTCTAGCGTGCAAAAATTGCTCTTCGGCCTTCTTATGGCCTCGAGGAAGCTGCGGCATTACTTCCAAGCACATGAGATCACCATTGTCACCCGCTTCCCGCTACAGCGGATATTGCGAAACCCAGAAGCTACCGGCAGGATTGTGGAGTGGGACCTGGAACTATCAAGCTTTGGTCTTAATTTGAAAGAACTTCAACCATTCAGAGCAGGGCCTTGGCAGAATTCATTGCAGAATGGACCCCATGCCCGATGAAGAGATTCCAGAGTCAACTCTCCCGACAAGGAGAATGATCGAGAATGGATCATGTATTTTGATGGAGCTTTCTCGCTACAAGGCGCTGGTGCCGGAGTGCTGCTTCTTGCACCCACAGAGAGTACCTCAGATATGTGGTCCAGATGTACTTTCCCCGGGAGAGATCAACGAACAACACTGCTGAGTACGAAGGGTTGCTTGCCAGTCTCAGGATCACGGTGGACCTTGGGATCAAGAAACTTATTGTCAGGTGTCGTGGTTTTGTCACGACAGATGTTCGAAGACTTGGATTTGAGGCCATCGCTAAGGTGATGGACTCAAAGGGGTTGGTTGAGACGAGGGACACAAGTTTACCCAGGTTCGGCCCCTCAAGAAGAGGTAAAAGCCTACGTCCTGCTTGTGTTGTATTGATTGGAGTATCAATTACAAGGGAGCGAATTCGCTTGACCTAGTTATTGATTGATTGGTTTCTGTCCAAGCCGCCCTGGGGTCTCGCCTTTATATAGGAGGTCGAGGCCCTGGGTTAAACGAGTCATACACCGACTCTTACAACATAGACAATACTGTCTCTAAGTTGCCTTGCCATCTTGGGCAAACTGTCTCCAAGCAGCTTGACCGCCCGGGTCTTCATACCATCTTCTGTCTGGGCCTTCGTCTTGGCCCATCTTTGGTAAGCCGTCATATAACCAGGCCTATGTCTTTCAGCCCGCTTCTTGGGTCTTGATTATGAGCCGCCAGGTATGACCCGGCCCCACCAGGGCAGGTCTTACCACGGGGTTATATCCCCAACATTAGGCCCCAGGTTGATTTGAGCCTGCTCAGGTCAATCTTCAAACTCACTTGGCGGCGAGTCTCACACTCGATCACTTGAAAGAAAATATATAACCCGCCGCGACGTCACATCGGATATGCCAAAAATATTCTGTGACGTTCACAATAGATCTTTTCATTAAACTGTCGGCCCAAAAATCGAGGCGTCATTCTCGGTCGGTCAGTTTCTGCCACCTTGATTCCCGCGCTTGTTCGACCTTCCAGCCTCTTAAATAGGACCATGAAGGGCCCTTCTCATTTGCTCTGCCGCCTCCACTTCTTCTTCTTCCTCTCGGCGCCATTGCCCCCGAGCTCCATCCCGCTGTGAAGCTCCATCGCCGTGGTCAATCCAGACCGCTGAATCAACCTGAACAGACCAGAATCTCGCCCGCGTTCGCCGTGTCACTTCCGGTATGTCTTTCTTCCTCCCCTAGATCCGTAGCTTAGTGCTTCCAATCCATCGAGTTCATCAGCCCCATTAGAGTGCGAGTTTTTCCCGCAATGCCAAATGATAAGCAACTCTGTGGATCTTGCAGTGTCCATTTTCCTATTGCGGTAGGTCGTGAAGGATCATCATCGGCCCAGTGTGGATCTGTAGTTGTTTCCCCTTACCGTGCTTAATCTTGTTAGTCTCCCTCAGTTCGTCGCTAGGGCTAAAATAAACTTGATTTTCCCTCTGCCCGTAGATCTTGCAGCTTCAGTCTACTACGTGAAACCTGTTATAGGTCCTTAACGATTTTTGCATCACGATTTCCCTCACCTTAACCCGTCACCAAGCTTCCGACTCTTAGCAATAAACTGTACCGGCGGCTTAGCTTTGTAGTGCTTAAATTCATCAGCCTCCCCTAGTTGTCTATCACTTTCTAACTCGCCACGTACTGCTACCTTTCACAACCTTAAATCGCCATCATGTCTCGTGCGTCCTCTTCCTATAATTGGATCGGCTCTACGGTCTCTGAGGAGTTCCTGCAGGATTTCGTAGATGCAGGAACCTTGCCGGCTAAAGATGTTATTCATTGGCGGGTTCCGGGCAAAGAGAAGAAACCCATCCCTCAAGAGGGCGAGATAGTCATATTTGTTGACCACCTTGCGCATGGTTTTAGCCCGCCCGATTCTAAATTCTTCCGAGACGTCCTCCATTTCTTCAAGTTGCATCCTCAGGACATTGCGCCCAACTCCGTCTCTAATATGTGCAACTTCCAAATCCTTTGCGAAGCTTATTTACAAGAAGAGCCGTCAGTTGACCTCTTCCGCGAGTACTTCTACGCCAACTGCCAGACGAAAGTGGCGGCTGGCCCAAGCTTAGAACTCAGCGGAGTCTCCATTCAAAGAAGATGGGATATGTCTTTCCCAGCCAATCAAATGACAAGTCACCCCAAGGACTAGAATAAGACTTGGTTTTACTGCAAGGATACGTCTCCAGAGGGAGAACATCCACTGTCGGGTTATCGTCCTACCCGGCTTCGCACCACAACTGAACTCCCAGACTGGATGTCAGCCTCTGAATGAGCGAAGTATGCTCCGGCTTTCTCCAAGATTAGAGCCCTCAAGGAAAACAGTCTGATAGGAATCGACCTGACCCGCTGTTGGATCTCCTAGAAGGTCATGCCTATGAGCCGACGGGACCGGCTTATGTGTGAATACATGGGTGATGCCAATGACTCGCTCTGCTTCAACCGCACTACTCTGACAGAAGAGAACATTGTTGCTGCTATCAAGGGACTTGTCCGTTAGTCCCAAGAAGCTTGCCGCTTCATCGGGTTACAACCTTTCTGTGCTGCTAACCCGACCCCAAATGTAAGAATAACTTTCAAACCTCTTTACCTCTGAGTTAACTATATACGTATGTAGCAACCTTTCTCTTTTGGCGGCTCTCGCTTTCAGGCCAACTCCAGCTTCTGGAAGAAAAATGTACTCCTACTACAAAGAAGTCTAAGGAGAAGACTGGCGCCCGTAGAAGAAGACTGCTATCCCAGAGCAACATGAAGTTGATGATTCAGAGGTAGAACCTGACTCTCTTGGCTACCTTTTTATGCGTTTTACTGACAATACTTACTCACAGGAAGAATCGGAGACAAGTCATGCCAACGCCCCTGAGGTAACCTATATTTCATCTAACTCAGAACACCTTCCACCAAAGAAGATACGGCGGGCCTTCCGAAAAGTCCCACTTTCTCATCCTCTTGCTCACTTAGATCCTGATTTTATTTTGAAAAAGCAACATCACACTTCCCAATGCCAAACCCAGAGCATCGGCTCTGAAGATCTTGTAGCCGGGTTATCCAACTCACCGGCTCAACGGAAATGGCCGGCTGAGGTAATCATTTAACTAAGGTCAGCTTTGTCAACTTTGTATTATAACCTTACTCTGCTTTATATTGCTTTAACTGTCTTCAGGAAACACCCCCATCATTAGTCGACTCTACAACAACTAAGCTGCCGCCTCTGAAGATCAACCCAGAGTACGTGCTTTTATGTCTGCATCATATCCTTTGTCACCCTTGAACTTTATATAATAACCTTCTATGCTTTCCAGGTCTCAAGCAAAACGAAGGAAGACTAGCGGGTCTACTTCTGCCCCCACTGCCGAAGAGCCGGAGACTGCCAAGCTGAACTCTCCTGCGGTGCATGCTGAGCCCTCTGCAGCCACAAAGGATACGCCTGAAGACGCTCGTCGGTCCTCCAAGCCGGCGGCCCATGAGATGGCAATTGATAGTCCTCCAAGGATGATTTCTAAGCTGCCCAGCCATTCAACAGCCGTCAAAGATCCAATTCTTCTGGACGTCATTATTACTGGTACTAGCTTTCAGCTTCCCAAGCCCCATGTATCGACAAAGCACACCGAGAAGGCTGACGCTTCTGACAACCTGGACTTTGAGTTCCCTGTTCTGGAGAAATCAACTGCCGATGAATTACATGCTGGTTATCTAAACCGCCTGTCCACAAGCCGGAACATGGAGCTCAAACTTGTTGGGTTAATGAAGCAAAAATATGAGGTACTCCTTCCTTTCCTTATACCCTTATGTAGCCCCCAAGAGCTGGTTTAATATTGCAAATGGTAAACCGGGTCTTCCAATCTATGTCATAAGTAGCACAACTTAGACTGTAGCCCCCAAGTATCGGCTTAACATGTATATGTTGAACCGGTACTCAGTGTTGATGAGTTGATCAAATGTAGCCCCCAAGTCCGGGTCAGTATAGAAATAATGGACCGAAACTTCCCTGTAGACTTGAAAAGCATCGATGTAGCCCCCAAGTGCCGGCTTAACTTTATGAAGATGAGCCAGAACTTACTTGTAGTCTTGGAGAGAAAACGGACATTACCCCCAAGTGTCGAGTATATTGCTTGCAATCTGCTTGAGACTTGCATTATATTCCCTTAGCTGACCATCTGGCAACTTACCCCTCTTTTGCTTTTGTATGTCATAGGAAGCTTTGAGCAATACCGAGTCTGATCTAGCCGGGTTAAAAGGCAATCTTGCTTCCTAGCAAGCCGCCCGAGGTGAAGCAGAGGAGAAGTGCCGGCTTGCCGCCGAAGAGCTTGCAAAGGTTAAATCTGACTTTGCTGCTTTCAAGAAGGCTGCTATTGCAGAACAAAGTGCCCTGGCCAAACGTGTAGATGATGCTGACTAGCGGCTCAAGCTCATATCAGACGAGTTGCAGAACTTGAAGCACCATATTTTGAAGATGACTGCTGCTATTTTGGGTAAGTACTGAATACTTGGCCAATTTTCTTACTTAAAAAGACTATGAAGGCGGCTTATAACGCGAAACCTGTCTTTGCAAGTCAAAGAAGCCACCAGCTTGGTGCCGACAGCCTATTGCAGCTGAAAGCCGTCTACACTTTATCAGAGCAGTTGTACTGCGGGACTCTTTGCACAATCAAAGCAATGCTGAATAAAGAGAGTATCCCCAAGTTCATGAAAGGAGTCATAGAGCTCTTATCAACCCTGCCGAAGCAAATCCAAGAACTCAAACGGTCAGCCACCCGAAAGGGCGCAATTGCTGCGGTAAGTCGGGCGTTGGACTTTGCCTCGGAGCTGACTGTTGAGGAGATGATGGACGGCTTTCCATCCAAGAAGGACGATGACTCAGAATTCACAAAAACTGATTACGCCCGCTATATGAAGGCCTCCTGGATACTTGCATCAGTGCTGGCGAAGGAGGTTGATCTATCAACATACCAGGCGACTTATAGTGCTGACAACAAGCGAGTGTGCTGCCCAACCTTCGAGGCCAGAGACTTAACTCATGCACGCCGTAAGCACCTCTTTGCCCCTAACATTGACCCATCTCCCTCTTTGAAGAGGCCAAGTTTGAAGCTTTAACAAACTGCAACTGGGACGTGGACAATCTTCAGATCGAGGAGGTCGAAGACCTGTCACGGGATGACCCGCCATCAAGCTGAACAAGTTGCTACTACAGTGGGATAACACGGCTCCTTGACCCGTCGAAGTTTGAGCAGTGTGAAAACTTTAAGTCCGGCTTTTTGGGCTATGTGGAGAGCTTTGTAATAGGCTTAGAAAAACCTTGATTGCCTGAACCGTGCCATCGTGCATGTGCACAACTTGATATATCTTTATCTATTTTTCCCTTCATTCATATATTGTCATCAGCTTTCATGGCGGCTTATCTTAAGGGACAAAGCCTGTGAAAACAAACTGCAGAAATATATTCTGCCTTGTTGTGAGGACAACTTAAAAATAGCGCAACCTAGGGATGTCAAATCTTTCTTGACCTTGATTTTTCAAAAACTTATACGCCGGTTCTTCTGGGTGGACTCGCTACTAGAACTCTTTACCAGTACAGGGTCTCTATCGAGATTGACCATCAACTTCTTTGAACGGCTCAGGGTCTCCAGGCGAGATTAACTGTTTAAGAGCGCAACGAACCAGAAAGAGACACAACAGGGTATGAGCACCCATAATGCCCATAAGCTACCTATCACGTGACATAAATCCGTCGTTTGAACTTTAAACAGTGCATGATCTTTAAAAGAGTAACTGTTTAAGAGTACGATCGGGCCACATAGCAGAGAGTCGGCAGCAGATGGGTGAGTTTGTCCTTGCTTTCCGTAAGCCGGACCTCACGTGACAAGAGCCGCCGGTTTAACCTTGACCAGTACAGGGTCTCTAATCGAGATTAACTGGTAAGAGTTCGCCGGGTCACATAGTGGAGCAGCATCAGCATACAGGCAGGTTTAACTCAAATTTGCGGTGGCTTAAGAGCCGATCAAGAGGGTGTGTAAGCTAAACCTGGTGGGTTGGAAGCCCCCAAATGACCTTGTTGATAGAGTCAACTTTTGGGTATATAACCCGCCTGACTGTGGCTTAAGAGCCGATCAAAAGGGTGTGTAAGCTAAACCCGGTGGGTTGGAAGCCCCCAATGACCTTCTTGACGGAGTCAACTTTTGGGTATATAACCTGCCTGACTGTAGCTTAAGAGCCGATCAAAAGGGTGTGTAAGCTAAACCCGGTGGGTTGGAAGCCCCCAGATGACCTTGTTGATGGAGTCAACTTTTGCACAAGCTGAGATACACGAAAAGGCAGAGGCCCCAGCTTGTAGGGATGCCAACGTTATTATATATATGTGATATGTACAATGATGGTGTACAAAGTCGAGTATTGATGACTCAAGTATAGTAAGGCCGTAGATGAGCTATATTCCATGACCGGTGGGTCTCCTGCCCAGAAGTGCTTGACTCGTCTCGTACATCAATGAGATAATACGACCCATTGTTGAGATTTCTGCTGACCACGAAAGGTCCTTCCCATGGAGGAGATAACTTGTGCGCATCCGTCTGATCTTGAATCAAACGCAACACCAAGTCGCCTTCTTGAAATGTCCGGGTCTTAACTCTGCGGCTATGGTAGCGACGCAGATCTTGATGATAAATCACCAATCGAGCCGCCGCCAAATCACACTCTTCATCCAAAGCATCCAACGCGTCTTGACGCGCTGTCTCATTATCTGCCTCAACGTAAGCCACCACTCGTGGCGAGTCATGACATATATCACTTGGTAACACGGCTTCTGCGCCATAAACCATGAAGAAACGCGTATAGCCTGTTGATCTGTTGGGAGTAGTTCTGATGCTCCATAAGACCGATGGCAACTCCTCTACCCAACAACTCGGCGTTCGTTGCAAAGGAACCATAAGCCGGGGCTTGATGCCTCTCAAGATCTCCTGGTTGGCACGCTCTACCTGACCATTGGATTGTGGATGAGCAACCGCAGAAACGTCAAGCCGGATGTGCTCACTTTCACAGAACGTCTGCATAGCCCCCTTGGATCAGTTCGTACCGTTGTCGGTGATGATACTATGAGGGTAAACAAAGCGGTATATCAATTTTCTGACAAACTAAACCGTCATAGCCGTGTCACACTTGCTGACTGGCTCGGCCTCCACCCACTTGGTAAACTTCTCCACCCCCACCAAGAGGTGGGTCTTCTTATCCTTGGATCTGTTAAAAGGCCCGACCATATCAAGGCCCCATACCGCAAACGGCCAGGTAATTGGAATCATTCGTAATTCCTGAGCCAGCGCATGAGCATGCCGTCCAAACTTCTAACGGCCATCACACTTGAGAACCAAGTCTTCTGCATCCTTGTGAGACGTCAGCCAGAAGAAACCATGCCGAAAGGCCTTGGCCACCAAAGATTTCGAGCCAGCGTGATGACCACAATCGCCAGCGTGAATTTCATTCAAGATATCTTTACCTTCTTCAGGTGAAACACAACATTGAAAAACGCCGGTAACGCTGCACTTATGTAACTCGCCGTTGATGATTTTCATAGACTTAGATCGCCACACGATCTGTCTTGCCAAGGTCTCTTCCTCAGGTAACTCGCCGCGTGTCAAGTATGCTAAGTAAGGCAGCGTCTAGTCGGGGATAACATGTAGAGTCGCCACCAGTTGCCCTTTCGGGTCAGTTATAGCCAAGTCTTCCTCCGAGGGTATCTTGACTGACGGGTGATGTAGCACGTCCAAGAACACGTTAGGTGGCATCGGCTTTCTTTGGGAGCCTAGCCTTGACAAAGCATCAACCGCCTCGTTTTTGCGATGATCAATATGATCCACCTAATATCCCTTGAAGTGACCAGCGATTTCATCCACCGCCTAACGATAAGCCGCCATCCGCGGGTCCTTAGAATCCCATGTGCATGAAACTTGCTGGACCACGAGATCTGAGTTGCGAAGACATCGAACCCGGCTCAGGTTCATCTCTTTAGCCACCCGGAGGCCATGAAGTAAGGCTACATACTCAGTTGCATTGTTAGTACAAGGAAACATCAACCTTAACACATAACATAACTTGTTACCTTTAGGGGAGGTTAAGACAACCCCAGCCCTTGATCCTTCCAGTCGCCTGGATCCGTCAAAGTGAATCGTCTAGTATGTGTTATCCGACTTCTCCTCAGGCGCCTGACACTCTATCCAGTCATTTATGAAATCCACCAAGGCTTGAGACTTGACCGCCATGCGAGGCACGCATTTCAAATTAAGAGGTCCAAGCTCCAATGCCCACTTAGCAATCCTACCGGTGGCTTCTCTGTTTTGAATTATGTCCCCCAACGGGGCAGAGCTAACCACTGTGACCTGGTGCCCGAGGAAATAATGCTTCAGCTTATGGTTTGCCATGAACACCCCATATACCAGCTTATGCCAACGTGGATACCTCTGCTTGGACTCTATCAGGACTTCATTGACGTAGTAAACCGGCCTATGAACCGGATATTCTTTCCCTGCCTCCTTACGCTCAACAACAATCGTGGCGCTAACTGCCTTGTTATTAGACGCCACGTATAGGAGCAAAGGTTCCTTCTCAGCCGGAGCTGCCAAGACCAGCGGCTCAGTGAGTTTCTTCTTGAGTGCCTCAAACGCTTCACCTGCCGCCGTACTCCAGACAAAGTTTTCTATCTTCTTTATCATATGTATAAAGGAATGGCCTTCTCACCCAGGCGACTTATGAACTGGCTTAACGCAGCGATTTGACCTGCCAGGCGCTGAACATCATTGATGCATGCCGGCTCAGCCAGGGAGGTAATGGCCGTTATCTTATCTGGATTAGCTTCAATGCCTCGTTCAGAGACGAGAAAACCTAAAAGCTTGCCTACAGGAACTCCAAAAACACACTTAGCCAGGTTAAGCATCATCTTGTAGGCCCGTAAGTTATTGAAAGTTTCCTTCAAGTCATCAAGTAGTGTTTCCTTCTTCCTTGACTTGACCACAATATCATACACATATGCATGAACATTGCGTCCAATTTGACTGTGAAGACAGTTCTGCACATAATGTCGGTAAGTCGCCTGGGCACTCTTGAGCCCGAAAGGCATAGACACATAGCAGAAAGCACCAAAAGGCGTGATGAAAGCCGTCTTCTCTTGGTCTTTGACTGCCATCTTGATCTGGCGGTAACCGGAATAAGCGTCCAAGAAGCATAAACTTTCACAACCCGCCGTTGCATCAATAATCTGGTTGATACGGGGGAGAGAAATCGGGTCAACCGAACAAGCCTTGTTAAGATCCGTGTAATACACGCACATACGCCACATGCCATTCTTCTTAAGCACTAGCACCAGGTTCACAAGCCACTCTGGGTGAAATACTTCCACGATGAACCCTGCTGCCAGAAGCCAGGCCACCTCTTCCCCAATAGCTTCGCGCTATTCTTCATTGAACCACCGGAGGAACTGTATAACCGGCATAAACTTAGGATCCACAGTAAGGTGGTGCTCAGCGAACTCTCTCGGTACACCCGACATGTCAGAAGGTTTTGATGCGAAGATGTCCTGATTCTCACAGATGAATTCGATGAGCGTGCTTTCCTATTTGGGATCCATATTGGCCCCAATAGTGAATTGTTGTGATGAGTCGCTCGGAGTGAAATCCACCAACTTGGTATCATCCACCGCAAACTTGAGGGGTGGCTCAGATTCCGTAGTAGGCTTTTTGAGCAGAGCATGTCCTCTAGGTCAACATTTTCCTTATAGAACTTGAGCTCTGCTTTAGCACAACTTGACTCTACGTAAGCTGCGTCTCCTTCCTCACAGTCAATTGCCGTCTTCCGATCACCATGCACGGTAATCGTTCCATTTAATCTGGGCAACTTGAGCTGTAAGTAGACATAACAAGGCCTAGACATGAACTTGGCGTAAGCCAGACGTCCAAACAAGGCATGATATGTACTTTTGATCTTCACCACCTCAAACCACAAGGACTCCACCCTGTAGTTATATTCGTCGCCGAAAGCAACCTCCAAGGAGATTTTACCCACTGGATATGCCGACTTTTCGAGTACCATGTCGTGAAAGACTATCGAAGAAGGCCTAAGGTCCTTGTCAAGCAAATTCATCCTGCGAAAACTGTCGTAGTACAGGATATTAATTTTGCTGCCACCATCCATAATTACCTTAGTAAACACATAGCCTCCCACTTGGGGGGCAACTACCAAAGCCAGCTGCCCCGGGTTGCCAACACGCGGCGGGTGATCCTCTCTACTCCAAATTATGTCGTACTCAAACCACTTCAAGTATTGCGGGAGAGCCGGCATGACCACATTAACTGCCCGCTTATGCACCTTCTGGTCTCGCTTGTCAAGGCATGTTGTAAAAACATGATATTGACCCGTGCTGAGCTGCTTCGGATTACTTTGATACTCAGATTGGTTATTCTTCTCCTGATTACTGCCGCCAGATTGCTGATGATGACCTCCTTGATTTCCCTGACCCTGGTAACTGGATCCTGAGCCGCCAGTGCCAAGACCGGCTCCTGACCTGCCTGGCCCTGAGCCGCTTGGTGGGCCACCACCATTGTTATGATGCCGTCGCAAGCTGTAATCCCAAAACTGTCGCATGATGTGGCAATTCCTCCATGTATGGCCTGCTGGCCTATTGGGCCGGCTGTGCTCTGGACAAGGTTTGTTAAGCACCTCCTCCAGATTGAATGGAGTTTTACCCTTATTAAAGGCTGCTTGAAGTTCCCGTTGCCCTTAGCATGGTTGTTCCCGGCGCTGGTGTTTGCTACCAATTCTGACCCGCCGTCCGGATTCTTCCTTTTGCTATGGTTGCTGTGTTGGAAATATGCCCTAGAGGCAATAAATAAAGTGTTTATTATTGTATTTCCTTGTTCATGATAATCATTTATTATCCATGCTATAATTGTATTAATTGGAAACATGGATACATGTGTGGATACATAGACAAACACAATGTCCCTAGTACACCTCTAGCGAACTAGCTCGTTGATCGAAAGATGGTTAAGGTTTCCTAGCCATGGACATGAGATGTCATTTTATTACGGGATCACATCATTAGGAGAATGATGTGATGGACAAGACCCAAACTACAAATGTAGCTTATGATCGTGTCAGTTTATTGCTACAGTTTTCTGCATGTCAAGTATATGTTCCTATGACCATGAGATCATGCAACTCACAGATATCGGAGGAGTACCTTGTGTGTATCAAACATCGCACCGTAACTAGGTGACTATAAAGGTGCTCTATAGGTGTCTCCGAGGGTGTCTGTTGAGTTGGCATGGATCAAGACTGGGATTTGTTACTCCGTGTGACGGAGAGGTATCAAAGGGCCCACTCGGTAATACAACATCACAATAAGCCTTGCAAGCAATGTGACTAAGTGTTAGTTATGGGATCTTGTATTACAAAATGAGTAAAGAGACTTGCCAGTAATGAGGTTGAACTAGGTATGGAGATACCGACGATCGAATCTCGGGCAAGTAACATACTGAAGAACAAAGGGAACATCATACGGGATTAACTGAATCCTTGACATAGAGGTTCGACCGATAAAGATCTTCGTAGAACATGTAGGAACCAATGTGGCCATCCAGGTCCCTCCATTGGTTATTGACCGTAGAGGTGTCTCGGTCATGTCTACATAGTTCTCGAACCCGCAGGGTCTGCACACTTAAGGTTTGGTGACGTTTCGGTAGTATAGAGTTATGTATGGTGGTGACCGAAATTTGTTCGGAGTCCCAGATGAGATCCCGGATGTCATGAGGAGCTCCAGAATGGTCCGGAGGTAAAGATTCATATATAGGAAGTCCTATTTTGGTCGCCGGAAAAGTTTCGGGCTCATCGGTAGTGTACCGGGAGTGCCGGTAGTGTACCGGGAGTCCTCCGGGAGGGGTATTTCGACTCAAGAGGCTTCATGGGCTGTGGGAGAGTGAATATCAGCCCTTAGTGGGCTGGTGTAAACTCCCACACAAGGCCCATGTAGCTGGAGAAGAAAACCCAATAGGAAAAGGTGGAAAAAGGCAAAATTGGGTGAATCCTAGTCCTACTATGAGTGGAGGTGGACTCCACCTCCACCACTTGGTTCGGCCGAAGCCTCCAAGGCTTGGAGGCCAAGATGCCTATCCTCCTCCCTCCCTCCTATATATACTAGTGGATTTCTAGGGTTTTGCACTTGATTTTCAGCCACGTGCAAACCCTAATCTCTAGTGCATAGTTTCTCCTCTAGATTGGTTTTTTGCAGTGCTTAGGCGAAGCCCTGCTGGAATTGCTCCACCACCATCGCCGGAGCACTGTCAAGCTTCTGGAGAACTCTTCTTCCTCTCCGCTCCTTCTTGCTGGATCAAGACGGTGGAGATCGTCCTCTAGCTGTACGTGTGCTGAACGCAGAGGTGCCGTCCGTTCGGTGCTAGATCGGAAGGATCGTGATCAAGTTCGTGAGACGGATCGTGATCAAGTTCGTGGGACGGATCGTGATCGGATCGCGGGACGGATCGTGATTGGATCGCGGGACGGATCATGATTGGATGGTGAGACGCATGGCGATTTGGATCGCGAAGACGTTCGACTACACCAACCGCGTTTCTTAATGCTTCCCGCTTAGCGATCTACAAGGGTATGTAGATCCACTCTCCCTCTCGTAGATGCTCATCACCATGGATAGATCTGCGTGTGCGTAGGAAAATGTTTGTTTCCCATGCAACGTTCCCCAACAGTGGTATCAGAGCTAGGTCTATGTGTAGATGAGATCTCGAGTAGAACACAAAAGGTTTGTGGGCGTTGATGCTTAGATTGCTTCCTACCTTCATCGGATTTTGGTTCAGCGGTATTGTGAGATGAAGCGGCCCGAACCAACATTACTCGTACGCTTACGAGAGACCGGTTCCCTCGACGCAACTTGTTGCCTAGATGGCTTGCGGGTGGCAATTTCTCTCACTTTAGTTGGATCGAATTCGACAAAGGCGGTCCTTGAGAAGGTTGAAAAGCAAATTATGTATCACCGTTGTGGATTATGCGTAGGTCAGAATCGTTATGGCTAGAAAACCATAACAGCCACGTAAAACATGCAGCAACAATTAGAGGACGTCTAACTTGTTTTTGCAGGGTATGTTGTGATGTGATATGGCCAATTACATTATGTGATATATGTGATGTATGAGATGATCATGTGATGTATAGAATTTCACGACTTGCATGTCGATGAGTACGGCAACTGGCAGGAGCCATAGGGTTGTCTTTAATTATTGTATGACCTACGTGTCAATCATTAAGCGCTATGTAATGCTTTACTTTATCGCTAAACGGTAGCAATAGTAGTAGAAGCATGCAGGGCGTGACAACCTCGATGGCGACACGTTGATGGAGATCATGGTGTCGTGCCAGTGATGATGAAGATCATGCCGGTGCTTTCATGATGGAGATCTAAAGCACAAGTTCATGGCAATATCATGTCACTTATGAATTGCATGTGATGTTAATCTTTTTATGCACCTTGTTTTGCTTAGTACGACAGTAGCATTATAAGATGATCCCTCACTTAAATTTCAAGATAAAATTGTGTTCTCCCCGAGTGTGCACCATTGCGAAAGTTCGTCGTGTTGAGATACCACGTGATGATCGGGTGTGATAGACTCTACGTTCACATACAACGGGTGCAAGCCAGTGTTGCACGCGCAGAACACTCGGGTTAAACTTGACGAGCCTAGCATGTACAGACATGGCCTCGGAACACAAGAGACCGAAAGGTCGAACATGAGTCATATAGTAGATATGATCAACATAATGATGTTCACCATTGAAGTCACCTCAACTCACGTGATGATCGGACTTGAGTTGGTGGATTTGGATCATGTGACACTCAGATGACCTGAGGGATGTCAATTTGAGTGGGAGCTTTAGTAATTTGATTAACTAAACTCATTATCTTGAACAATAGTCTAAGTGAACTTTGCATATTTATGTTGTAGATCAATGGCTCGCGCAGTAGCACCCGTGAATTTTAATGCGTCCTAGAGAAAGCTAAACTAAAAGATGATGGAATTAACTTTGTTGACTGGGCCCGTAATCCGAGGATTATCCTCACGGCTTCCCATTAATCATATGTCCTTGATGCACCGCTTGGGGACCAACCAGAAGACATGACCTCCGAAGATATTAAGAACGCTTGGGAGGCACGTACTGGAGACTACTCAATGGTTCAGTGTGCAATATTGTATGGCTTAGAACCGGGACTTCAAAGACTTTTTGAACGTCATGGAGCATATGAGATGTTCCAAGAGTTGAAGTTCATCTTGCAGAAGAACGCCCGGATCGAGAGGTATGAAACCTCCGATAAGTTCTATGCTTGCAAGATGGAGGAGAACGGGTCTATCCGTGAACATATACTCAGAATGTCTGGGTATTCAACTTGTCTAGCGGAGTTGGGAATTGCCCTTCCGCCAGAGGCGATCACTGACAGAGTTCTTCAATCACTGCCACCTTGTTACAAGAGCTTTGTGATGAACTATAACATGCACGGGATGAACAAGTCAGTCGCCGAGCAGTTTGCGATGCTAAAAGCCGCTGAGTCTAGAATCCAGAAAGAACATCAAGTGTTGATGGTCAATAAAACCACTAGTTTCAAGAAAAATGGCAAAGTCAAGGGCAAGGACAAGAAGGGTAAAACCAAGAAGGATGGCAAAGCAGTTGCTACTCTTGCAAAGAAGCCCAAGCATGGACCCAAGCCAGAAACTGAGTGCTTTCATTGCAAGGGAACTAGTCACTAGAAGCGGAACTGCCCAAGTACCTGGCTGACAAGAAGGCGACCAACGACAAACAAGGTATATATGATATACATGTTATTGATGTGTACCTTACTAGCTCTCGTAGTAGTGCCTGGGTATTCGATACCGGTTAGGTTGCTCACATTTGCAACTCAAAGCAGGAACTACGAAATAAACGAAGGCTGGCAAAGGACGAAGTGACGATGCGCGTGGGAAATGGTTCCAAGGTTGATGTGATCGCCGTCGGCACGCTCTCTCTTCGATTACCATCGGGATTAGTGATGAACCTGAATAATTGTTATTTAGTGCCTGCGTTAAGCATGAACATTATATCTGGATCTTGTTTATTGCGAGACGGTTACTCATTTAAATCAGAGAATAAAGGTTGTTCTATTTATATGAGTAATATCTTTTATGGTCATGCACCCAATGTTAGGGGTTTATTCATATTGAATCTTGATAGTGATGACACACATGTTCATAACATTGATGCCAAAAGATGTAGAGTTGATAATGATAGTACCACTTTCTTGTGGCACTGCCGTTTAGGTCATATTGGTGTAAAATGCATGAGGAAGCTCCATGCTGATGGACTTTTGGAGTCACTTGATTTTGAATCACTTGACACATGTGAACCATGCCTCATGGGTAATATGACTAAAACGCCGTTCTCTGGAACAATGGAACGAGCAAGTGACTTATTGGAAATCATACATACTGATGTGTGCGGTCCGATGAATGTTACAACGCGTGGTGGATATCGTTATTTTCTCACCTTCACTGATGACTTAAGTAGATATGGGTATATTTACTTAATGAAACACAAGTCTGAAACATTTGAAAAGTTCAAGCAATTTCAGAGTGAAGTTCAGAATCATCGTAACAAGAAGATTAAGTTCCTTCGATCTGATCGAGGAGGTGAATATCTGAGTTATGAGTTTGGCAGACACTTAACACAGTGTGGAATTGTTTCACAGTTGACACCGCTCGGAACACCATAGCGTAATGGTGTGTCCGAACGTTGTAATCGAACCTTATTAGATATGGTGCGTTCTATGATGTCTCTTGCTGATTTGCCACTATCATTTTGGGGTTATGCATTAGAGACAGCTGCATTCACTTTAAATAGGGCACCATCAAAATCCGTTGAGACGACGCCATATGAACTATGGTTTGGCAAGAAGCCAAAGTTGTCGTTTCTTAAAGTTTAGGGATGTGATGCTTATGTCAAAAAGCTTCAGCCTGAAAAGCTGGAACCCAAAGCGGAGAAATGCGTCTTCATAGGATACCCGAAAGAGACAGTCGGGTATACCTTCTATCTCAGATCCGAAGGCAAAGTGTTTGTTGCTAAGAACGGAACATTTCTTGAGAAAGAGTTTCTCTCAAAAGAATTGAGTGGGAGGAAAATAGAGCTTGATGAGGTTATTGAACCTTTACTTCAACCAGAAAGTAGCGCAGCAGAGAAAGATGTTTCTGTGGAACCTACGATGGTAGAAGAGGAAGTTAATGATGATGATCATGAAGCTTCAGATAAAGCTGCTATTGAACCTCGTAGGTTGACAAGGCCGCATACTACCCCTGAGTGGTACGGCAACCCTGCCTTGGAGGTTATGTTGTTGGACAACAATGAACCTACGAGCTATGGAGGAGCAGTGATGGGCCTGGATTCCGAGAAATGGTTAGAGGCCATGAAATCCGAGATGGGATCCATGTATGAAAACAAAGTATGGACTTTGCAAGTATTACCTGAAGGGCGAAAGGCCATTCAGAACAAATGGATCTTTAAGAAGAAGACAGACGCGGACGGTAATGCCACCGTCTATAAAGCTCGACTTGTGGCAAAGGTTTTTTCACAAGTTCAAGGAGTTGACTATGATGAGACTTTCTCACCCGTAGCGATGCTTAAGTCTGTCAGAATCATGTTAACAATAGCTGCTTATTTCGACTATGAAATTGGGCAGATGGATGTCAAAACAACGTTCCTCAACGGTGTCCTTGAGGAAGAGTTGTATATGATGCAGCCCGAAGGTTTTGTCGATCGAGAGAATGCTAACAAAATTTGCAAACTCCAGCGATCCATTTATGGACTGGTGCAAGAATCTCGGAGTTGGAATAAGCGCTTTGATGAGGTGATCAAAGCGTTTGAGTTTATACAAGTTTACGAAGAAGCTTGTATTTACAAGAAAGTGAGTGGGAGCTCTATAGCGTTTCTAGTATTATATGTGGATGACATATTGCTGATTGGAAACAATATAGAAATGTTGGAAAGCGTGAAGGAATATTTGAACAAGAGTTTTTCAATGAAGGACCTAGGAGAAGCTGCTTTCATATTAGGCATTAAGATCTATAGAGATAGATCGAGACGCTTAATAGCACTTTCACAGAGCACATACCTTGATAAAGTTTTGAAGAAGTTCAAAATGGAACAGTCCAAGAAGGGGTTCTTGCCTGTGTTACAAGGCGTGAAGTTGAGTAAGACTCAATGCCCAGTAACTGCGGAAGATAGAGAAAAGATGAGTGTCATCCCCTATGCTTCAGCCATAGGCTCTATCATGCATGCAATGCTGTGCACAAGACCCGATGTCAGCCTTGCCATAAGTATGGCCGAAAGGTTTCAAAGTGATCCTGGAATGGAGCACTGGCAAGCGGTCAAGAATATCCTTAAGTACCTGAAAAGGACTAAGAAAATGTTTCTCGTTTATGGAGGTGATGAAGAGCTCGCCGTAAAGTGTTACGTCGATGCAAGCTTTGACACTGATCCGGACGACTCTAAGTCGCAAACCGGACACGTATTTATTCTTAACGGGGGAGCGGTAAGCTGGTGCAGTTCCAAGCAAAGCGTGGTAGCTGATTCTACGTGCAAAGCGGAATACATCGCAGCCTCGGAGATGGCGAAGGAAGGTGTCTGGATGAAGCAGTTCATGACAGATCTTGGAGTAGTGCCCAGTGCACTGAATCCAATGAACCTATTCTGTGACAACACTGGTGCCATTGCTCTGGCCAAGGAACCAAGGTTTCACAAGAGGACCAGACACATAAAGCGACGCTTCAACTCCATCCGCGATTACATCATGGAGAAAGACATAAATATTTGCAAAGTGCACACGGATCTGAATGTTGCAGACCCATTGACTAAACCTCTTCCAAGGGCTAAACATGATCAACACCAGAACTGCATGGGTGTTCGATGCATTACAATGTAAATCACATAGTGATGTGAACTAGATTATTGACTCTAGTGCAAGTGGGAGACTGTTGGAAATATGCACTATAGGCAATAAATAAAGTGTTTATTATTGTATTTCCTTGTTCATGATAATCGTTTATTATCCATGCTATAATTGTATTAATTGGAAACATGGATACATGTGTGGATACATAGGCAAACACAATGTCCCTAGTATACCTCTAGTGAACTAGCTCGTTGATCGAAAGATGGTTAAGGTTTCCTAGCCATGGACATGAGATGTCATTTGATAACGGGATCACATCATTAGGAGAATGATGTGATGGACAAGACCCAAACTACAAACGTAGCTTATGATCGTGTCAGTTTATTGCTACTGTTTTATGCATGTCAAGTATATGTTCCTATGACCATGAGATCATGCAACTCACAGATATCAGAGGAGTACCTTGTGTGTATCAAACGTCGCAACGTAACTGGGTGACTATAAAGGTGCTCTACAGGTGTCACCGAGGGTGTCTGTTGAGTTGGCATGGATCAAGACTGGGATTTCTTACTCCGTGTGACGAAGAGGTATCTCAGGGCCCACTCGGTAATACAACATCACAATAAGCCTTGCAAGCAATGTGACTAAGTGTTAGTTACGGGATCTTGTATTACGGAACGAGTAAAGAGACTTGCCAGTAACGAGGTTGAACTAGGTATGGAGATACCGACGATCGAATCTCGGGCAAGTAACATACCGAAGAACAAAGGGAACATCATACGGGATTAACTGAATCCTTGACATAGTGGTTCGACCGATAAAGATCTTAGTAGAACATGTAGGAACAAATGTGGACATCCAGGTCCCGCCATTGGTTATTGACTGTAGAGGTGTCTCGGTCATGTCTACATAGTTCTCGAACCCGCAGGGTCTGCACACTTAAGGTTTGGTGACGTTTCGGTAGTATAGAGTTATGTATGGTGGTGACCGAAGTTTGTTCAGAGTCCCGGATGATATCCTGGAAGTAACGAGGAGCTCCAGAATGGTCCGGAGGTAAAGATTCATATATAGGAAGTCCTATTTTGGTCGCCGAAAAAGTTTCGGGCTCATCGGTAGTGTACCGGGAGTGCCGATAGTGTACCGGGAGACCTCCGGGAGGGGTATTTCGACCCAAGAGGCTTCATGGGCTGTGGGAGAGTGAATATCAGCCCTTAGTGGGCTGGTGGAAACTCCCACACAAGGTCGATGTAGCTGGAGAGGAAAACCTAATAGGAAAAGGTGGAAAAAAGGCAAAATTGGGTGAATCCTAGTCCTACTAGGAGTGGAGGTGGACTCCACCTCCACCACTTGGTTCGGCGGAAGCCTCCAAGGCTTGGAGGCCAAGCTACCTCTCCTCCTCCCTCCCTCCTATATATACTAGTGGATTTCTAGGGTTTTGCACTTGATTTTCAGCCACGTGCAAACCCTAATCTCTAGTGCATAGTTTCTCCTCTGGATCGGTTTTCTGCAGTGCTTAGGCGAAGCCCTGCCGGAATTGCTCCACCACCATCGCCGGAGCACCATCAGGCTTCCGAAGAACTCTTCTTACTCTCCACTCCTTCTTGCTAGATCAAGACGGTGGATATCGTCATCAAGCTGTATGTGTGTTGAACGCGGAGGTGCCGTCCGTTCGGTGCTAGATCGGAAGGATCGTGATCAAGTTCGTGAGACGGATCGTGATCAAGTTCGTGGGACGGATCATGATCGGATCGCGGGATAGATCGTGATTGGATCGCGGGACGGATCGTGATTGGATCGCGGGACGCACGGCGATTTGGATCGCGAAGACGTTCGACTACACCAACCGCGTTTTTTACGCTTCCCGCTTAGCGATCTACAAGGGTATGTAGATCCACTCTCCCTCTCGTAGATGCTCATCACCATGGATAGATCTGCGTGTGCGTAGGATTTTGTTTGTTTCCCATGCAACGTTTCCCAACATGCCGCTGCTAGCCGCACCCTTGCCATTGTTATTCTTCTTACCCTCACCTGACTTCTCTTTGTCAGAGCCTAGGTCTTTCGTATTGTCAGAGTCAGCATACTTGGTGAGAGCCGCCGTGAGTTCCCCCATGTCTTGACACGAGCCCTTGAGTCGGCCAAGATTCTGCTTTAAAGGCGTAAAATGGCAATTCTTTTCCAGAATCAAAACTGCTTGAGCCGCCATGATTTGCTCAGATGAGTGGATGATGGTTGAGACCCGCCGGACCCAATGATGGGACGATTCGTCCTCCTATTGCACACAATGATCTAAATCCACAATCGTCATGGGCTGCTTGCACGTTCCTCAGAATTTTTTGATGAACTTCACCTTGAGATCGGCCCAGGAATTAATGGTGTTGGGTGGCAGACCCTTCAACCACGTGCGAGCCGGCCCTTCCAGTATTACGATGAAATATTTGGCACATACTGCGTCACTGACGTCTAACATCTCCATGGCTAGCTCATAGCTTTCAATCCAAGCGTCCGGAGGTAGGTCAGCAGTATAATTTGGGACCTTGCGTGGGCCCTTGAAATCCTTCGGCAGGCGCTTATTCTGCAAAGCCGACATTAAGCACGGCACCCCCATTGCCCTGGAGGTTACTCCCGCTCCTTCCGAGATGAGGGTGTATCTACGGGTTCTTGATGAGCCGCTGCTGCTAGAGCCACCGCCCCTCACTGTGCTCTTGCCCGATCCACTAGCACCTGAGAATCTAGAGCCGCCCGATCAACTCACGGCGGGTTCCGGTGTTGACCACTGCTAGAAACCGCCGGTGACTCATAACACCGGCTGTAGCTGCGGCTGGGGATGGGGGTTGAATGCACGCGACTCCGGATGTATGTGTACTTCTCCTGCTGGGGCTTCGCCGTTTGCAGGTATCCGATAGCATTCCGCACCTCCTCTACAAAAGGCGCTTCGTCCAGGATAGGGATTGTACCAAGGTGGATTGCTGCCGCAACCATGTTCTCCGCCGGGTTGGAGTAATGACCCGCCGGCGTTGGAACATCAGTGAGGCCTGGTTCCGTCAGGGCAGGTTAAACTGCTACACCGCCGACCGGCTTCTAGGTACTTCCGCTGTCCGCCCTGTTCCCGACGTGTTGAAAAGATTCCCGGCCTCGTACTGATCCGACAAGCGGGACTGATGCCTCATCCACTAAACCGCCGCTACAGACTGCTGCTCCATCTCCAGGTGGAAAGCATCCACCCAAAGGTGCTCTGCCTTTGCCTCCATCTAATCCTTCAGCACATTGATCTCCCGTTGAACCTCAGTCATCTGGTCCTTTTGTTGGAAATATGCCCTAGAGCTCCAGCAATCCTTCTATGGGCTGGAGAAAGCATCTCGGAGTTGGAATATATGCTTCGATGAGGTGATCAAAGTTTTTGAGTCGATACAAAGTTTATGAGAAACTTGTATTTACAATAAAGTGAGTGGGATCACTATATAATTTCTGATAAGCATATGTGGATGACATATTGTTGGTCGGAAATGATGTAGAATTTCTGGAAAGCATAAAGGGTTGTTTGAAAAGAGTTTTTCAAAGGAAGACCTGGATGAAGCTATTTAATTGTTGGGCATCGAGATCTATAGAGATAGATCAAGACGTCTGATAAGACTTTCAATGAGTACATACCTTGACAAGATTTTGAAAGAATTCAAAGGATCAGTCAAAGAAAGAGTTCTTGCCTGGTTTGTAAGTTGTGAAGTTGAGTGAGACTTAAAGCTCGACCACGGCTGGAGAAAGAGAAAGTACGAACGTCGTCCCCTATGCCTTAGCCATAGGCTCTGTATAGTATGCCATGCTGTGTATCGCACCTGTGTGTGCCTTGCCATGAGTCAGTCAAGGGGTACAAGAGTGATATTAGTTGATCACTAGACAGCGGTCAAGATTATCCTTAGTAACTAAAAGACTAAGGAAATGTTTCTCAATTATGGAGGTGATAAAGAGTTCATCGTAAAGAGTTATGTCGATGCAAGCTTTGACACCAATACGGATGACTCTTAGTAGCAACCCGGATACATATAATAGAGTAACCATTTAGAATAGCTCCAAGTGGAGTGTGGTAACAGTGTCTACAGTATGACATAGAGCTTTGCAAAGTACACGCGGATCTGAATGTCGCAGACCCATTCACTAAAAGACCTCTCTCACATGCAAAGCATGATCGAGCCCCAGAACTCATTGGGTGTTAGATTCATAACAATGTGAATCACATGGTGATGTGAACTAGATTATTGACTCTAGTGCAAGTGGGAGACTGTTGGAAATATGCCCTAGAGGCAATAATAAACTGGTTATTATCATATTTCCTTGTTCATGATAATCGTTTATTATCCATGCTATAATTGTATTGATCGGAGGCTCAGATGCATGTGTGGATACATAGACAAAACCATGTCCCTAGTATGCCTCTAATAGACTAGCTCGTTGATCAAAGATGGCTATGGTTTCCTAGTCATGGACATGAGATGTCATTTGATGACGGGATCACATCATTAGGAGAATGATGTGATGGGCAAGAGCCAAACTACAAATGTAGCATATGATCGTGTCAGTTTATTGCTACCATTTTCTACATGTCAAGTATCTGTTCCTATGACCATGAGATCATGCAACTCACTCACACCAGGGGAGTACCTTGTGTGTATCGAACGTCGCAACGTAACTGGGTGACTATAAAGGTTCTCTACAGGTATCTCCGAGGGTGTCTGTTGGGTTGGCATGGATCAACACTGGGATTTGTTACTCCGTGTGATGGAGAGGTATCTCAGGGCCCACTCAGTAATACAATATCACAATAAGCCTTGCAAGCAATGTGACTAAGTGTTAGCCACGGGATCTTGTATTACGGAACAAGTAAAGAGACTTGCCGGTAACGAGGTTGAACTAGGTATGGAGATACTGACGATCGAATCTCGGGCAAGTAACATACCAAAGAACAAAGGGAACATCATACGGGATTAACTGAATCCTTGACATAGAGGTTCGACGATAAAGATCTTCGTAGAATATGAAGGAACCAATATGGGCATCCAGGTCCCGCTATTGGTTATTAACCATAGAGGTGTCTCGGTCATGTCTACATAGTTCTCGAACCCGCAGGGTCTGCACACTTAAGGTTTGGTGACGTTTCGGTAGTACAGAGTTATGCATGGTGGTCACCGAAGGTTGTTCGGAGTCCCATATGAGATCCCAAACATCATGAGGAGCTCTGGAATGGTCCGGAGGTAAAGATTGACATATAGGAAGTCCTGTTTTGGTCACCGGAAAAGTTCCGGGCTCATCGGTAGTATACCGGGAGTGCCGGGAGGGTACCGGGGGACCATCGGGAGGGGTATTTCGACCCAATAGGCTACATGGGCTGTGGGAGGATGAATACCAGCCCTTAGTGGGCTGGCCGAAGTCCCACATAGGGCCCATGCGGCTGGGAAGGAAATCCAAAGTGGAAAAGGTGGAAAAAAGGCTAATATAAGGAAGGAGTCCTAAACTGACTAGGAGTGGAGGAATAGGACTCCTCCCTCCACTTCGGCCGAAGCCAAAAGGGCTAGCCCTTGCGTCCAAGCCTTCTGCTCTCCTCCTCCTATATATACTAGAGGTTTTTGAGGGCAGCCCTAACCCTAATTGCCACGTGCTGCCCTCTTCTTCCTCTAGATCAATTTCTCCTCTAGATCGGTTTTCAGTAGTACTTAGGCGAAGCCCTGCTGGAATTCCGCCACCACCATCACCGCAACGCCATCGCGCTATCGGAGAACTCATATACCTCTCCACTCTCGCTTGCTGGATCAAGGAGGTCGAGATCGTCATTGAGATGTACGTGTGCTGAACGCAACGGTGTCATTCATTTGGCGCTAGATTGGAAGGATAGTGGTCAAGATCGCGAGATGATTCGTGATTGGATTGTGGGATGGATCGTGATGAGATCGCGGGACAGATCATGATTGGATTGCGGGATGGATCGTGATGGGATAGTGGGACGTTCGGCGATTTGGATCGCGAAGACGTTTGACTACATCAACTGCGTTTCTTAACGCTTCTCGCTTAGCAATATACAAGGGTATGTAGATCCACTCTCCCTCTCGTAGATGCTCATCACCATGGATATATCTTGCATGTGCATAGGAAATTTATTGTTTCCCATGCAACGTTCCCCTATAGTGGCATCATGAGCTAGGTCTATGTGTAGATGAGATCTCGAGTAGAACACAAAGAGTTTGTGGGCATTGATGCTTAGATTGCTTCCTCCCTTGGTCGTGTTTTGGTTTAGAGGTACCGTGGGATGAAGCAGCTTGGACCAACCTTACTCGTATGCTTATGAGAGACCGGTTCCATCTACTGACGTGTAACTTCGTTGCACAAAGATGGCTGGCGGGTGTCTGTTTCTCCTACTTTAGTTGAATCGGATTCGACAAAGGCGGTCCTTGAGAAGGTTGAAAATAAACTTATGTATCACCATTGTGGTTTTGTGTAGGTGAGAATTGTTTTTTGTAGATACCCGTAGTAGCCACGTAAAACATGCAACAACAAGTAGAGGACATCTAACTTGTTTTTGCAGGGTATGTTGTGATGTGATATGGCCAATTACATGATGAGATATATGTGATGTATGAGATGATCATGTGTTGTATAGAATATCACGACTTGCATGTCGATGAGTACGCCAACCGTCAGGAGCCATAGGGTTGTCTTTAATTATTATATGACCTGCATGTCAATCATTAAGCGCTATGTAATGCTTTACTTTATCGCTAAACGGTAGCAATAGTAGTAGAAGCATGATGGGCGCGACAACCCCGATGGCGACACGTTAATGGAGATCATGGTGTCATGCCGGTGACGATGGAGATCATGCCGGTGCTTTCAAGATGGAGATCAAAAGCACAAGTTCATGGCCATATCACGTCACTTATGATTTGCATGTGATGTTAATCCTTTTATGCACCTTCTTTTGCTTAGGACGACGGTAGCATTATAAGGTGACCCCTCACTTAAATTTCAAGGTAAAATTGTGTTCTCCTCGAGTGTGTACCATTGTGAAAGTTCGTCGTGTTGAGACACCACGTGATGATCAGGTGTGATAGACTCTACGTTCACATACAACGGGTGCAAGCCAGTGTTGCACGTGCAGAACACCCGGGTTAAACTTGACGAGCCTAGCATGTACATACATGGCCTCAGAACACAAGAGACCGAAAGGTCGAACATGAGTCATATAGTAGATATGATCAACATGATGATGTTCACCATTGAAACCACCTCAACTCATGTGATGATCGGACTTGAGTTGGTGAATTTGGATCATGTATCACTCGAATGATCGGAGGGATGTCAATTTGAGTGGGAATTCTTAAGTAATATGATTAATTGAAACTCATTATCATGAACATACTCAGTCGTGTCTTTGCAAATTATGTTGTAGCTTACTATCCCACACTGTATCTCCCTTGTATTTTTATGTGTTCCTAGAGAAATAGAGTTGAAATATGATGGTAGCAATATTGCGGACTAGGTCCGTGATCCGAGGATTGTCCTCATTGCTGCACAGAAGGCTTATGTCCTTAATGCACCGCTTGGTGCGCCGCCCCCTCTAGCGTCGTCTGTAGATGTTGTGAACATGTGACAAGCATGTTTTGATGACTACTTGATAGTTCAGTGCGTCATGCAATACGGCTTAGAATTGAGTCTCCAAAACGTTTTGAGCATCACAGAACATATGAGATGTTCTAAGAGCTGAAGTTGGGATCTCAGGCTCGTGCCCGTGTTGTGAGATATGAGATCTCCAAAAAGATTCTTTGCCTGCAAGATGAAAGAGAATAGCTCAATCATTGAGCATGTGCTCAGATTGTCTGGGTGCTGCAATCGCTTGAATCGAGTGGGAGTTGATCTTCCAGATAAGATAGTGATTGATATAGTTGTGCAAGTCACTGTCACTAAGCTACGAGAACTTCTTGATAAACTATAATTATGCTAGGGATGGAAATGATGATCCTTGAGCTATTCGCGATGTTTGACACCGCGAAGGTAGATATCAAGAAGGAGCATCAAGTGTTGATGGTTAGTAAAACCACTAGTTTTGAAAAGGGAAAGGGTAAGGAGGGAAACTTCATGGATGGCAAGACAGTTGCTGCTCCAATGAAGCCACCCAATGTTGAACCCAAACCCGACACTAAGTGCTTCTATTATGAGGAGAGCGGTCGCTGAAGCGGAACAACCCTAGATACTTGGTAGATAAGAAGGCTGGCAACGTCAACCTAAGTATATTTGATATATGTGTTATTGATGTGTACCTTGCTAGTACTCCTAGTAGCACCTGGGTATTGGATACCGGTTCGGTTGCTAAATGTTAGTAACTCGAAATAAAAGCTACGGAATGAACAGAGAACTAGCTAAGGGTGAGGTGACGATTTGTGTTGGAAATGTTTCCAAGGTTGATGTGATCAACATCACATGCTCTCTCTACCTTCAGGATTAGTGCCAAACCTAAACAAATGTTATTTGGTGTTTGCATTGAGCATGAACGTGATTAGATCGTGTTTAGTGCAATACGGTTATTCATTTAAGTCAGAGAATAAAGGTTATTCTGCTTACATGAATAATACCTTCAATGGTCATGCACCCAGTGAATGGTTTGTTGAATCTTGATCGTAGTAGTACACATGTTCATAACATATATGCCAAAAGATACAAAGTTAATAATGATAGTACCAAATACTTGTGGCATTGCCGCTAAATGTCATATTGGTGTAAAGCGCATGAAGAAACTCCATGCTGATGGATCTTTGGATTCATTCGATTTTGAATCGGTTGAGACATGCGGACCATGCCTTGGGCAAGATGACTAAAACCCCGTTTTCTGGAACGGGCAATTGACTTATTGGAAATGATACATGTTGATGCATATGGTCCAATGAATGTTGTAGCGTGCGGTGGATATCGTTATTTTCTTATCTTCACTATTGATTTGAGTGGATATAGTGTATATTTACTTAATATAACACAAGTCTGAATTGTTTGAAAAGTTCAAGCATAATCAGAGTGAAGTTTGAGATCATTGTGACGAGAAGATAAAATGTCTATGATATGATCGTAGAGGTGAATATCTGAGTTGCAAGTTTGGTATACAACTTAAGACAATGTGAAAAGTTGTTTCACAACTCATGCCACCTAGAACACCATAGTGTGATGGTGTGTCTGAGCGTCGTAGTCATGCTCTATTGGATATGGTGCGAACTATGATGTCTCTTATCGTTTTGCCACTATCGTTTTGGGGTTATGCGTTAGAGACAACTACATTCACTTTAAATAGGGCACCATCTAATTCCGTTGAGATGACACCATGTGAATTATGGTTTGATAGAAACCTAAGCTATCATTTCTTAATGTTTGGGGCTGCGACGCTTATGTGAAAAGGGTTTTCACCTAATGAGCTCGAAAATAAAGCGGACAAATGCATCTTCATAGAATACCCTAATAATAGTTGGGTATACCTTCTATCTCAGACCCGAGTACAAAGTGTTTGTTGCTAAAACTGGGTCCTTTCTCGAGAAGAAGTTTCTCTCGAAAGAATTGAGTGGGAGTAAGATAGAACTTGATGAGGTTGTTGAAACTTTGCTTCAACCAGAGAGTAGCGCAGTGCGGGAAGATGTTTCTATGAAGCCTACGTTAGTTGAAGAGGAAGTTAATGATGATGATCATGAAGCTTCAGATCAATTTACTATCGAACCTCGTAGGTCGACAAGGATGTGTATTGCTCCTGAGTGGTACGACAACCTTGTCTTAGAGGTCATGTTGTTGGACAACAATGAACCTACGAGCTATGGAGAAGCAATGATGGGCCCGGATTCCGACAAATGTTTAGAGGCCATAAAATCTGAGATAGGATCCATGTATGAAAACCAAGTATGGACTTTGGTAGACTTGCCCGTTGAACGACAGGTCGTTGAATACAAATGGACCTTTAAGATGAAGACATACGCTGATGGTAAATGCCACCATTTGTAAAGCTCGACTTGTTGCAAAGAAGTTTCTGACAAGTTCACGAAGTTGTCTGCGATGATACTTTCTCACTCGTAGCGATGCTAAAGTCTGTTGGAATTATGTTAGAAGTTGCTGCATTTTTCAATTATGAAATCCGGCAGATGGATGTCAAAACATTGTTTCCTTAACGGTTTACTTGAGGAAAGGTTGTATGTGATACAACCAGAAGGTTTTGTCAGTCCTAAGGATGCTAAAAGGTGTGCGAGCTCCAGCAATCCTTCTATGGGCTGGAGCAAGCATGTCGGAGTTGGAATATACTCTTTGATGAGGTGATCAAAGTTTTTGAGTCTATACAAAGTTTATGAGAAACTTGTATTTACAATAAAGTTAGTGGGAGCACTATAGAATTTCTGATAAGCATATGTGGATGACATATTGTTGGTCGGAAATGATGTAAAATTTCTGGAAAGCATAAAGGGTTGTCTGAAAAGAGTTTTTCAAAGGAAGATGTGGATGAAGCTATTTAATTGTTGGCCATCGGGACTTATACAGATAGATCAAGACGTCTGATAAGACTTTCAATGAGGACATACCTTGACAAGATTTTGAAAGAGTTCAAAATGGATCAGTCAAAGAAAGAGTTCTTGCCTGGTTTGTAAGGTGTGAAGTTGAGTGAGACTCAATGTTCGACCACGGCAGAAGAAAGAGAAAGGACGAACGTCGTCCCCTATGCCTTAGCCAGAGGCTCTCTATAGTAAGCCATGCTATGTATCGCACCTGTGTGTGCCTTGCCATGAGTCCGTTAAGGGGTACAAGAGTGGTCCAGGAGTGGATCACTAGATAGCGGTCAAGATTATTCTTAGCAACGAAAAGACTAAGGAAATGTTTCTCAATTATGGAGGTTATAAAGAGTTCGTCGTAAAGAGTTAGGTCGATGCAAGCTTTGACACCAATCCG
This sequence comes from Hordeum marinum, assembly GCA_022496015.1. NCBI lineage: Eukaryota > Viridiplantae > Streptophyta > Magnoliopsida > Poales > Poaceae > Hordeum > Hordeum marinum. The sequence continues at coordinate 374,951,309 of CM039673.1, forward strand.
GATGACTCTTAGTAGCAATCCGGATACGTATAGTAGAGTAACCATTTGGAATAGCTTCAAGTGGAGTGTGGTAGCAGTGTCTACAGTATGACATAGAGATTTGCAAAGTACACACGGATCTGAATGTCGGAGACCCGTTGACTAAAATACCTGTCTCAAACGCAAAGCATGATCGAGCCCCAGAACTCATTGGGTGTTAGATTCATAACAATGTGAATCACATGGTGATGTGAACTAGATTATTCATTCTAGTGCAAGTGGGGGACTGTTGGAAATATGCCCTAGAGGCAATAATAAATTGGTTATTATCATATTTCCTTGTTCATGATAATTGTTTATTATCCATGCTATAATTGTATTGATCGGAGGCTCAGATGCATGTGTGGATACATAGACAAAACCGTGTCCCTAGTATGCCTCTAATAGACTAGCTCGTTGATCAAAGATGGCTATGGTTTCCTAGTCATGGACATGAGATGTCATTTGATGACGGGATCACATCATTAGGGGAATGATGTGATGGACAAGACCCAAACTACAAATGTAGCATATGATCGTGTCAGTTTATTGCTACCATTTTCTGCATGTCAAGTATCTATTCCTATGACCATGAGAGCATGCAACTCACTGACACCGGAGGAGTACCTTGTGTGTATCAAATGTTGCAACGTAACTGGGTGACTATAAAGGTGCTCTATAGGTATCTCTGAGGGTGTCTGTTGGGTTGGCATGGATCAAGACTGGGTTTTGTTACTCCGTGTGACGGAGAGGTATCTTAGGGCGCACTCAGTAATACAACATCATAATAAGCCTTGCAAGCAATGTGACTACGTGTTAGCCATGGGATCTTGTATTACGGAACGAGTAAAGAGACTTGCCGGTAACGAGGTTGAACATACCAAAGAACAAGGGGAACATCATACAGGATTAACTGAATCGTTGACATAGAGGTTTGACCGATAAAGAACTTCATAGAATATGCAAGAACCAATATGGACATCCAGGTCCCACTATTGGTTATTGACCGTAGAGGTGTCTCGGTCATGTCTATATAGTCCTCGAACCCGCAGGGTCTGCACACTTAAGGTTTTGTGACGTTTCGGCAGTATAGAGTTAGGCATGGTGGTGACCGAAGGTTGTTCGGAGTCCCGGATGAGATCGCGGACATCACGAGGAGCTCCGAAATGGTCCGTAGGTAAAGATTGATATATAGGAATTTCTGTTTTGGTCACCAGAAAAGTTTCGGGCTCATCGGTAGTGCACCGGGAGTGCCGGGAGGGTATCGGGGGACCATCGGGATGGGTATTTCGACCCAAGAGGCTACATGGGCTGTGGGAGGATGAATACCAGCCCTTAGTGGGCTTTCCTAATTCCCACATAGGGCCCATGCAGTTGGGAAGGAAATCCAAAGTGGAAAAGGTGGAAAAAAGGCTAATATAAGGAAGGAGTCCTAAACCGACTAGGAGTGGAGGAGTAGGACTCCTCCCTCCACTTCGGCTGAAGCTAAAATGGCTGGCCCTTGTGGCCAAGCCTCGTCCTCTCCTCCTCCTATATATACTAGAGGTTCTTGAGGGCAGCCCTAACCCTAATTGCCAAGTGCTGCCCTCTTCTTCCTCTAGATCGTTTTCTTCTCTACATCGGTTTTCAACAGTACTTAGGCGAAGCCCTACTGGAATTCCTCCACCAGCATCGCCGCAACGCTGTCGCGCTGCCGGAGAACTCATCTACCTCTCCACTCTTGCTTGCTGGATCAAGGAGGTGGAAATCGTCATCGAGCTGTCCGTGTGCTGAATGTGGAGGTGCCGTCCATTCGGCGCTAGATCAGAAGGACCGTGATCAAGATCACGAGACGATTCGTGATTGGATCGTGGGACGGATCATGATGAGATTGCGGGACGGATCATGATCGGATCGCAAGACGGATCATGATGGGATCATGAGACGCTCGGCGATTTGGATAGCGAAGACGTTCAACTACATCAACCGCGTTTCTTAACGCTTCCCGCTTAGCGATCTACAAGGGTATGTAGATCCACTCTCCCTCTTGTTGATTCTCATCACCATGGATAGATCTTGCGTGTGCGTAGGAATTTTTTTGTTTCCCATGCAACGTTCCCCAACACCTTTAGCCTCGCGATCTCCATGTTCCGGGCCGCTTGATTTTCAGCTATGACCTCCGTGGACATCAGGGTTGTAAGCTCGTTCATCAGATCCAAAAGAACCTGAGCCGGCGGCCTACTAGCCCTCGATTCTGCTGCGCTAGCGGCTATGCTGCTCGGGGCTGGTGCTAAACCTGCCATGAAGACGGTAGCACGGCTTGGCGGCTCATAATCCTCCGGCTCGTGATATTCTAACTCGGGGCAAGGTTTGTCGTAACCCCCGAGCCCGCCATTGTGTAGCTGGTAGATTGATTCCGTCTCTCCGCTCGAAGATCCATCCTTCGAGTAGACGAGAATTGCTTGCGACTCAGAACCTTCAAGATTCATGCCCTGAGTAAAGCCGACGAAAACATGCTTCTTGGCCGGGTCAACACGGGCGGATTGCACGTGTCAGGAGGGATACGCGCGCCGGGCCGGCTTGATGATGTCGGTGCAGATGTCCGGCCCGGGTTTTGATCCGCCAATCTTGCCGATGAAGACGTGGATTCCACCTAAGGTGGTCCGAAAACCGTACTCAATTGAGTCAGCCTTGGGTCCCCAGCTGGCGTTGTCAATGTAGAGCCGGCCACCACCACTCTTCTTCATATTGCCAACAGCGTACCCCTCGATCCCTGGGAGAGAGCCCTTTGAGAACTCAACACCACCGAGCTCTCGCCCCACAGTGGGTGCCAACTATCATGGTCTTGTCACGGCAGATGTCCGAAGACTTGGGTTTGAGGCCATCACTAAGGTGATGGACTCAAAGGGGTTGGTTGAGACGAGAGACACGAGTTTACCCAGGTTTGGGCCCTCAAGAAAAGGTAAAAGCCTACGTCCTGCTTGTGTTGTATTGATTTGAGTATCGATTACAAGGGAGCGGATTCGCTTGACCTATTTCTCGATTGATTGGTTTCTGTCCAAGCCACCCCGGGGTCTCGCCTTTACACAGGAGGTCGAGGCCCGGGGTTACACGAGTCATACACTGACTCTTACAACGTAGACAATCCTATGTCTAAGTCGCCTTGCCATCTTGGGCAAACTGTCTCTGGGCGGCTTAACCGCCTAGGTCTTGATACCATCTTCTATCTGGGCCTTCGTCTTGGACCATCTTGGTAAGCCGTCATATAACCAGGCCTATGTCTTTCAGCCTACTTCTCTGGTCTTGATTATGAGCTGCCAGGTATGACCCGGCCCCACCTGGGCGGCTCTTATCACGAGGTTATATCCCCAACATCAGGGGTGATTCTCAACTTGTCGTCAGACAAGTAAACAAAGGTTACCAGAGTCCGTTGATGGAAGCCTATATAGATGAAGTGAGGAAGTTGGAAGAACGTTTTGACGGCCTATAAATGGAGCACGTTCCACGTGAAGAGAACAGCATTGCCGATGGCATGTCAAAGTGTGCTGCCCTTAAGTTACCTATGGAACTAGGAACTTTCATGATCCAACTAACTCAACCCTCCGTGACACCATCAACTGCGCAAGTATTTCCCGGCAGAGCTCCCCGAAGCCGCCGACGAGAAGATTGCCAGAGGGAACGACAGGCTTGTCGGTGAGTACTATGCTCTGACAGGGCCCCTAGCTCTTGCCGTAGAAGCATATGCTCCCACCAGGCTTGCTGGGGCGTAGCAGACTCGGGCATGCCCTCAGGCCCTTGCCGTCAAGGAAAATGCTACCTCGATAGAGGATACGCCTTTAGTCCTTGTTCTCGAGCCCCAGGCTCCAGCATGGGCACATCACGTTGTCCAATTCCTTCAAACAGGAGAACTCCCCGAGGAACAAGAGGAAGCATAGAAAGTAGCCCGCTGGTCTCATATGAACTAGTTCGTAGACAACATCCTGTACAGAAAGAGACCGAATGGTGTGAAACTCAAGTGCATTTCTTGGGAGGATGGACTGGAGCTGTTGGCAGAGATACACGAAGGCATATGTGGCTCCCACATAGGATCAAGAGCACTTGCCGGAAAGGCATTCTGGCAAGGTTTATTTTGGCCCACTGCCCTCCAGGATGCAACTGCGTTAGTAACCAAGTGTGAAGCATGTCAGTTTCATTCAAAGAAACTACATCAACTAGCTCAAGCCATTCAAACAATCCCTCTCTCCTGTCCATTTTCGGTCTGGGGGATCGACATCTTGGGCCCCTTTCCCCGCGCTTCCGGGGGCTTTGAGTACTTGTACGTTGCGATCGACAAGTTCACAAAGTGGCCGGAAGTGGAAGCAGTGAGAAAGGTGACAACACAATCAGCCGTCAAGTTCTTTAGGGGACTAGTTTGCCGCTTTGGTGTTCCCAACAACATCATCACTGACAATGGCACATAGTTCATGAGCCGCACCTTCATGCAATATGTCCAAGACCTTGGCAGCAGAATATGTTTTGCTTCCGTTGCCCAGCCAAGGAGCACTGGCCAAGCGAAAAGGGCTAATGCTAAAGTGTTGCGAGGCCTCAAGACAAGAACTTTTGGCAGGCTGCACAAGTGTGGAAGGCACTGGATGATGAGTTGCCGGTGGTTCTTTGGTCAATCAGCATGACACCAAATTGAGCTACCGGTCAGACACCCTTCTCCCTTGTCGATAGGGTGGAGGCAAATCTCCCCACATAACTCATATACGGGTCTCCCCGAGTGCTCGCTTATGATGAGCTGGAGCAAGAGCAGTTGCGGCAAGATGTCGTGACTCTCCTTGAGGAAGAGCGTCTTCAGACTGTTGTGAGAGCTGCGCGCTATCAGCAAGCCTTGCACCGCTACCATAGCCGCAAGGTCAATGCCAGAAGTCTTGAGGAAGGCGACCTTGTTCTTCGGCGAGTTCAGTCCGCCAAGAATCCAAACAAGTTGACGCCAAGTGGGAAGGCCCTTATCAGGTAGTACGAACCACTAGGCCCGGCGCAGTTCACCTGGAGACCGAGGATGGCGTTCCGGTGAGCAACTCCTGGAATATCGAACATCTTCGAAAGTTCTACCCATGAGGCGCGATTGCCAGGCCAGCCCCGGCAACCACCTTTTGTACAAGTCTTGCTGCTGAAGCATGTAATCCTTGGTACAAAGCCATGCTCAGGCCCTGTCCGTAGTTAAATATAGATAAGTGTTCTGCAATCCTGTTCGATTCTCATGTTTACTAACGTGCATGTTTATCTGAAGTGTTGCATTGCACTGAATCCCGACAAGGACTAATGGACTGCTAAGGTTCCATATCCATATTTTCTCTTCTTTCTTTTTCTTAAAGGACAGAAAGATCCCTTGCGTGCAGCTTTGTCGGGGGGGGGGGGAATGATAGTATGGATACCTATGAGCCGACGTCCCCAAAAACTTGCTAGAGGGAGCACATCAACAAAATGATAAGTTGCAAAAAACCCATGTGAATCCTTGCCGTAAAGTTATTTTCCTTGAGCGATTTTGACTTCTATATGGAAATCTGCACGCGTGGGAACCTTGCCCCGATTGGATGCGCCCTCACTGTGTTTGGGACCGCTCGACGGCTTAAGTGGCTTTGCCCGCACTCCTTGTTTCGTTTTGAGTCCGCTCAATGACCCAAGTGACAGCGCTCGCGCCCTTATCTCGTTTTCGAGTAAGGCCAACGCCTTGAACGACCGTGCCAAGGATGCCAAGGTGTCCTGCTGGCAGTGGCACAGGCAACAGGCTGCTAAGGACCCGTTCCTCAAAGCGCTTGCGGTAGGGATACACACGCCGACAAGATTCTTCCAGAAAGGGCATAGGGAAAATTCCATACATAGAAGCAGTTTAACAAGGAAGATAACATGCAATTTTTCAGATGGGGTGAAATTTTCATAACATATCACTTTTTCTAAGTACATCTTTATTTGACTTTCTCCCCTAGGGGAGATTACAAGAAGAAAAAGATGGAAAGGAGAGGTGGGATACAAGAAGAAAAATATGGCGAGAGGCCCCCGACAAAAGCCCGACCTGACCCCTCTAGACCAACACTACATGGACGAGCAGGGCTGCCAGATGGGCAGGCAAGAACCTGGCCCCTCCTGGACTAGCATTGCACAGAGGAGAGGGCCAGAGCGGGCGGAAAGGGGGATGGACCCCAGAAGCCGAAGTCCACGGGCCTGCCAAAAGACCCAACTGGAAGATGAGGCAGCGCCCAGGACTGAAGCACCCAGCAAGGACATCTTGCTGGGAGGGGGAGAGGCGTGAGGCTGGCGATGATGGCGCGGCCGACGGTCAGTCCGAGCTCAAATCTTCGAGCTCTGACTTGACCACCCGAAGACCGGAGTCATCGCGGCTGTCTTCGTCGCTGTCTTCGCCACTGTCCTCCCCATCACTCTCGCCGGAGGATAGGCTTTCGGCACTACTCGCCCTCTCTTTGCAGCAGCTGAGGCGGATATCGGAGCTCCCATAAATCTTGATGGAGAGCGTATTGGCCTCCGTCATCTTAAAACGAAGAACGTGCCCCGCCTGGAGATTGTGGGCACAGGCGAAGGTCTTCCAACCATTCCTTAGGAACATGACACGGCACGCTGGGTACTCAATGTCCACCCGCATCGCGCCATTACAACACCCTGCCACCCGCAGCCATAGGAAGGACGGCTCATTGTCCTCTACCGCTCTGGCGAAGAGGCTTGGGAGGCACAGATGGCTCTGAAGGGAACCGCCTAGCTCGAGGACGAAGTCCAGCGCCGTCCCCTTAGCATGGGCCTCTTCGATAGAGATGCCTGGCGTTGGAGGAGGGGGAGGATCAGCGCTTTGACTCCCTCGACCTCGGCCTCCGCGGCGGCCATGACCCCTCGTGCCTCCTCCGCCACACGAACTTGAGCCTCCCTCCGCCTCCATGACTGAAGCGGCGTCATGATCCCGACGAGATCTCCTCCTCACAGCCGAGGAAGGTGGTCGCCCCTGTCCCCTGTACATGGCAAAGGGCGGGCGCTCCCCGAAGATTGAGAAGACGAGGGGGAGGCAGACTGCAGATTTTTGCACTCGAAGGGCGGAAGAAGGATGGATGAGCTCCGCCCCCGCTGTCCCAAATTTATAGGAGGAAGTGCGGGGGATGGCTCTCCCCCACTCCAAAGGACGCCACCCACCTCCTCCAATCGCGTCGCCCTCGATCACGGGGCGAACAACATCCGCCCCATCGCCCCAATCCATGTCGCCGCAGTTACTGCCATTTCTCAGGAACTTTAAATCACGGGCCCCTATTGCTAGCTCCCCGCTATGCATGCGGCGCGCGTGGCGGAAAAGACCTGACACGAGAATTGAAAACTCGGCAGCCGCGCCGCGCATGTATCCCACTACCCGCATTCAATGGGCATCGTTGGGAAGCACATCAACTACAATGATCACAACCACAAGGCCCTACCACGCGTGCCCGAGCACTGGTTGGGCCTAGCCCAACAACACCTCACGACATGTATGGCCCAGGACCAGGGGATCCTGTTGGTGCACTAGAGTTTTTGGGCCATCTAGTGCCCCTTTACTCGTGCACGGGAAGTAGTAGCCGCCCCACCGGCAAGGCCCAACAAAGATTTGTCAAGCACCAGCACATAAGACTCAAGACTACCGGCAAGACCTTGCCGGGAGTGCTGCAGAGTCTCCAAGCGAGGCAAGGCCCCCCAGCAAGGCAAGGTCCTGGCAAGGCAAGGCCCCGGCAAGTACCGCCAGCATACAGGCCAGGTGTCGATTCACTTGGACACGTGTCGCGTTGACGTTGGAGGGAGCTAAGAGGCACCGATGGGACGGGCCCCCGTCCCGTCCCACTGACGGCTAAGGCGCGTGACGGTGCATTGAATGCTCTTGTCCTACTCCGTCAGAGTTAGGTACGATAGCACTGTAGCACTATGCATCCTGTGTGCACACTATACGGTACTGTTGGGATCCCCTTAGGTATAAAAGGAGGCCCGGGGCGTTAAAGAGAAGGGGGTTTCTTCTTTTTGGACGGTTGGGCAGTTAGACAACCGGCCAGCCCGAGAGTTAGACAACTAGAGGTTACCAAGCTCACATAGTAGCCGTTCATGGCGCTCCTGTAGCTAGAACCGTAGAACACGATCAATATAACCAAGCATGAGTAGGGTTTTACGCACCCGTGCGATCCGAACCTGGGTAAAAACTACCTGTGCGCTGCTTACCAGACCGGCTCTTTGTGTGAGCCCGCCCCCTGCCAAACCGAAAGGGATCCCCATGATCCCATAGGTGTTCGTTCCCACGACAAAAATCATAAGTTCCAAACGGACAAGTAAACGTAGTTTTCTCTTGATCTTCTTTTGACACAGGTATTTGAGAGAAACCAGAATATCCATCAAGAAAGCAAAAGTGTGTATGCTTAGATAGTCTTTCTCACATTTGATCAATAAAAGGCAAGGGGTAATGATCTTTTCTAGTAGCCTTGTTTAATTTGCTAAAATCAATTACCATCCTATAACAAGTTGCAATTGTATATGGGATAAGTTCATTTTTGTCATTAGGAACAACGGTTAAACCTCCTTTCTTAGGAACACACACTGGTGCAACGACATGCTATACAAAAGGTTTTTAACCCCTTTCAGTGATGTAGTTTCAAACCGTCACCTTGATAGTGTGGGCGATAGGGGAGGTCCATCGCACATGCTATACATCCCACATAGTTCAACACAAAAACCGTTTGCAACTTGGATTAGCATCATACACGGTTATTTCACAAAAAATATATGTAATGTGCGATTCATTGCACACGATTAAGAATAAAAAACTATGTGTGATGTAAATGTCATCACACACAATTGGATGCAAACAACTATGTGCAATGTGTGATCTTAACGATGTGTTAATTAGTCCTAAAATCAGCTAGACATAATCAATTTACAATGATCATCTTTTGAAAATCATAACACAAAAATGTGCATTCAAAATCCACCATATGATTTCGTTTCAAGCTTTGTCATACAACATACAAAAGTACAAACGTACTATCTCACATCACATGACAGCCAACACATACAACTAGCAATCACATCTAATGACATCGTAAAGCTTCATCACTCTCTTGTTCACCGATGACATCAAGTCCCAAACCTTCCTAGAATTTTTATTGTATCTCAACCTGAAAAAACAAGAGAAAAGGGTGACAAGGTAAAAAAGGAAATCCTTACATAGAGCAGCGATTCAGTGCCAAGGCACATCTGCACCTTCCATCAAAATAATATTAAAACAAATTCTAGAAAATTTGATGGTAGAGAATTTGGTGCGTGAGGTTCGCTCCAAATTTCATATTATTTGGACGTGTGGGTGTCTCTCGGTAAACAAGAAAAATATGGGGTCTGTAAAAAAGTTTACTATTCATGTATTGTTCTGACCCAATTTGTCATTTTTGGTGACAGCGACTCAAGTGTCCAAATGAGCTAAAATTTGGAGCGTACCTCACGCACGAAATTGTCTACCACACATTGTTTTGAATTATTTTGAATATTATTTCCATTTCAATGATATTTTTACATTATATACTCAACTATCCTACTTGAAATTAGTTCTTACACTAGTTATGCCTAATTTTTTTTCAAAAGTATTGCAAGAGAAAGTTCAGGACTTCACAAGAGAGATTTTGTGATTAGTTTGATGTCTTGGGAAATCTTGATGGATGAGAAGAATCAAGAATCGATTAGATGGCTAGAGACATCATACTTAGACATACAAAAACATTGATTAGATTAGTACTATTCGGCAAGCTTGCTAGTAGCCAGCCTGGTGGATGGATTCTTGAAAAGAGATGCACGAGAAGCTAGCTTACATGGCCATGAATTGCACCTCCATGACGCTGCCTCTCGGGATGCATAACTTGTTGAAGCAGTTGTGCCACCGGATAGATATCCCGGAGTTGTATGACCGATTCGTGCTTGTGCTCACATCTACGACCGACGACGGGCCTCATGGCGTCCATGGTACCCGCTTCACGCACGGTCGCCCGATGTCGAGCGTCGCCACCATGCCCTGCTCCTAGTAGGAGCTTGGAGCAGGCGTCGTTTGCATCGCCGGCCATTGCATGGAAGAACTGTGTGTTATGTTTGTGGTTGTACAGGAGGTTGGATTGATGCTAGTTAGATATATGTGGATGTGGTATAGTACGTGGTGAGGAGATAAGTCCATATAATTTTCTTGGTTGTCGAGTATGGGCAGATAGATTCATGCCATGTCATCTATCCAAGGCTTCAATCTGTTCGCCAATAAGAATTTAGTATAAATATGTGTGCTTTCTCGCCATTTGTTTTTTGCCCTTACACCATCAAAATAATTGTGAATCATTATCAAATTTTTATTATAGTATACTAAGGTCTTATATTGACACAATTCCAAGTTTCATATTTATTAGACATTATTTACATTTTCTAGAATTAAAATACCAATAGACTTCATTTCACGGTTGATTCTTGCAACATAGATATTTTAATTTTATATTTATTTCTTGCATGAGGCATACACATATACTCACTACCCTAAATATGATTTTAAATCTTTTTTGTATACTTCTTTCTGTACTCGTAGTTCAAATTTAAATGTATCTGTTAAATGACTAGAAATGTGGTTAATGACTCAAATATAGCAAATGAGTTCCGAAAAGTGCCAAATTTTAATGTGGAGGATTCTATGGTGTATCTTAACTGTAGAAAAAAATCAAGGTCAAATGATAAAGGAAAACATAAGTTCGCAACCAATTTGGTGCATTCACTCTTGAAACCATGATCATTCCTCGGAGATTGTCAAATTTCTAAAGGATGTACATATTAAAGAATGTGAAACGTTCTCCAATTTTTACCACATCATTGTGAGGTCATATCATGAAACTATGCCAAGTTTCATATTTTTCAGACTACATTTAATTTTTTATAATTTCAATACGAATAAACTCCGTGTCCTCGGTTGATTCTTGCCATATATATATAATTCATATTAATTTCTTGTATGAGTCATACAAATATACTCAATACCCTAAATATGATTTTTCAAATAAATTTTGCATAATGTTTCATGCATTGATAGTTCAAATTTAAATTATATCCATTAAATGTCTAGAAATGCAGTTAATGACTCAAATATAGCAAATGAGCTCTGAAAAGTGCCGAATTTTAACAGGGAGGATTCTATGGTGCATGTTAAGTGTAAAAAAAATTACAAGTCAAACGACGAAGCAAAATGTCAGCTTGCCTTCAAACATACCATGCAAACCATTATTATTTGGAAAAATGATAATTTCAGGAATCACACACGGTTGCTGATAATCCCTAAGTATAAGAAATCATCATAGCAATTCCAAAGGTGGAAGTGATAAGTATGGAGTGTCGAACCCACAAGGAGCTTAAAGTAAGATCAATATTCTCTCAAGTCCTATATGCCACTGATACGACTCTACGTACACCGAACGTTTGCTTCCATCTAGAAACGAGAAATAAAACTATGTTGTGGGTATGAAGAGGATAGCTTTGCATGATATCAGAGAACTAAAATATTAAAATAGGTGCAGTTAACAGAAAGTTAGAATATATTACTATATATTATAAATAGCGAGTGTGGAATAATGATGCATCGGTGTGCGGAATTATCCTAGGCAATTGTTAACAAGATCGGTAATCATTATTGTAACTTTATATGAGGGAGAGGCATAAGCTAACATAATTTCTCTACTTGGATCATATGCACTTATGATTGGAACTCTAGCATGCATCCGCAACTACTAAAGATCATTAAGGTAAAACCCAACCATAGCATTAAAGTATCAAGTCCCCTTTATCCCATACGCAACAACCCCCTTACTCGGGTTTAAGCTTCTGTCACTCTAGCAACCCACTATAAGCGAATCATGAACATATTGCAACACCCTACAGCGGGAATCCTTCATGTGTGTGCGGCATGGAAGGCACCATAGGACAGCACCAAAATAAAACATACAACTCAAACCAATCTAGATCATCAATCAACCCAAAAGACAAAACAAATCTACTAAAAACATCATAGGATGGCAACACATCATTAGATCATAATATGTGGCATAAAGTGCCATGTTCAAGTAGGGGATTACAGCGGGGTGCGGGAGAGTGGACCGCTTAGAAGAGATGAGGAAGGTGTTGAAGATGGTGATGTTGATAAAGACGATCACCGCAATGATGATTCCCCCGTCGGCACTCCAGAACCATTGAGAGTGAGGGGGAGAGGGTCTCCCCCTTGTGATTCCTCCTCCATGCCCCCTAGATGGATAGAGGTTCTCCCTCTAGTCCTTGGCCTCGATGGTGATGATGGCCTCCTCCCGTTTCCTCCTCCATGGCATCCGATGATGAAGGCCCCCTCCGACAGGGTGCGGCAGAACTTCCGATCTAGTGTTCTTTCCGGAGGTTTGGGTATTTATAAGAATTTTTGTCGTCGGTCTCACGTCAAGGGGGTGCCCGAGGGGTCAACAAGCCTGAAGCACCCTTCTTGGGGGGTCGGGCGCACCTAGAGGGATTGTGGCCTCCTCGTCCACTTCCTGTCCCAACTCTTGTGCTTCAGGGGTCTCTTTTGGTACATAAAAAACCATTGTAAATTTTCAGCCCATTCCGAGAACTTCTATTTGTACGCAAAAAATGACACCACGGTAGTTCTGCTGAAAACAATGTTAGTCCGGGTTAGTTTTAATCAAATCATATCAAAAACATATAAAATTGTCATGAACATGGCATGAATACTTCATAAATTATAGATATGTTGGAGACATATTAGCATCCCCAAGCTTAATTCCTGCTCGTCCTTGAGGAGGTAAATGATAAAAGAAATAATTTATGAAGTGTGAATGTTAACATAGTGCATAAATTTGATCAATAATAGTTCCAAACATTTTTTTCTAGCATCATTATATATCATAAAAAGTAGATAATTTCATAAAATTCTCATGATCAAGTAACAAACTATTCACATGGTAAAGTATAGACCATAAAGTTTCTTGCAAACTAACAAACTATGCTTCTAGTCACCAAACAATTGCAATTCATCTTATTTTGAGGAAGGGTCTATGTAAGAGCTTTGATTTAGCAAATTCCACATACTCAACTTTCATATAGTCTTCCATGATTGCTAACACTCAAAGCATATTTTTAGAACAAATAACATTCGTCGAAAACAAAGAAAGATAGGGGCTTAATGTTTTGCCTCCCAACTTATTTATCATGTAGATAATTGTGTTGGGGAACATCACATGGGAAACAAAAATTTTCCTACGCACACGCAGATCTATCCATGGTGATGAGCATCTACGAGAGGGAGAGTGGATCTACATACCCTTGTTGATCGCTAAGCGGGAAGCGTTAAGAAACGCGGTTGGTGTAGTCGAACGTCTTCGCGATCCAAATTGCCATGCGTCCCGCGATCCAATAACGATCCATCCCGCGATCCAATCATGATTCGTCCCGCTATCCGATCACGATCCGTCCCACGAACTTGATCACGATTTGTCTCACGAACTTGATCACGATCCTTTCGATCTAGCACCGAACGGACGGCACCTCCGCGTTCAGCACACGTACAGCTTGATGACGATCTCCACTGTCTTGATCCAGCAAGAAGGAGTGGAGAGGAAGAAGAGTTCTCCAGAAGCTTGACGGCGCTCCGGAGATGGTGGTGGAGCAATTCCGGCAGGGCTTCGCCTAAGCACTGCAGAAAACCGATCTAGAGGAGAAACTATGCACTGGAGGAACGGGTAGCACGTGGCTGAAATTCTAGTGCAAAACCCTAGAAATCCACCAGTATATATAGGAGGGAAGGAGAAGGAGAGGCAGCCTTGGCCTCCAAGCCTTGGAGGCTTCGGCCGAAGTGGGAGGTGGAGGAGGACTCTCCTCGTCCAATCCTAGTAGGACTAGGATTGCTCCTTTTTGCCTTTTTTCCACCTTTTCCTATTGGGTTTTTTCCTCCAGCCACATGGGCCTTGTCTGGGAATTTCCACCAGCCCACTAAGGGCTGATATTCACTCTCCCACAGCCCATGAAGCCTCTTGGGTCGAAATACCCCTCCCGGAGGCCTCCCGATACACTACCGGCACTCCCGGTACACTACCGATGAGCCCGAAACTTTTCCGGCGACCAAAACGGGACTTCCTATATATGAATCTTTACCTCCGGACCATTCCTGAGCTCCTCGTGATGTCTGGGATCTCATCCGGGACTCCAAACAAACTTCGGTCACGACCATACATAACTCTATACTACTGAAACGTCACCAAACCTTAAGTGTGCAGACCCTGCGGGTTTGAGAACTATGTAGACATGACCGAGACACCTCTACGTTCAATAACCAATGGCGGGACCTGGATGTCCACATTGGTTCCTACATATTCTATGGAGATCTTTATCGGTCGAACCTCTATGTCAAGGATTCATTTAATCCCGTATGATGTTCCCTTTGTTCTTCAGTATGTTACTTGCCCGAGATTCGATCGTCGGTATCTCCATACCTAGTTCAACCTCGTTACTGGCAAGTCTATTTACTCGTTCCATAATACAAGATCCCGTTACTAACACTTAGTCATATTGCTTGCAAGGCTTATTGTGATGTTGTATTACCGAGTGGGCCCTGAGATACCTCTCCTTCACACGGAGTAACAAATCCCAGTCTTGATCCATGCCAACTCAACAGACACCCTCAGAAACACCTGTAGAGCACCTTTATAGTCTCCTAGTTACGTTGCGACGTTTGATACACACAAGGTACTCCTCCGATATCTGTGAGTTGCATGATCTCATGGTCATAGGAACATATACTTGATATGCAGAAAACAGTAGCAATAAACTGACACGATCATAAGCTACGTTTGTAGTTTGGGTCTTGTCCATCACATCATTCTCCTAATGATGTGATCCCATTATCAAATGACATCTCATGTCCATGGCTAGGAAACCTTAACCATCTTTCGATCAACGAGCTAGTTCACTAGAGGCATACTAGGGACATTGTGTTTGTCTATGTATCCACACATGTATCCATGTTTCCAATTAATAAAATTATAGCATGGATAATAAACGATTATCATGAACAAGGAAATACAATAATAAACACTTTATTTATTGCCTCTAGGGCATATTTCCAACAGTCTCCCACTTGCACTAGAGTCAATAATGTAGTTCACATCACTATGTGATTTACATTGTAATGAATCGACCACCCATGCAGTTCTGGTGTTGATCATGTTTAGCCCTTGGAAGAGGTTTAGTCAACGGGTCTGCAATATTCAGATCCATGTGCACTTTATGTGTCTGGTCCATGATGTAATCGCGGATGGAGTTGAAGTGTCGCTTTATGTGTCTGGTCCTCTTGTGAAACCTTGGTTCCTTGGCCAGAGCAATGGCACCAGTGCTGTCACAGAATAGGTTCATTGGATTCAGTGCACTGGGCACTACTCCAAGATCTGTCATGAACTGCTTCATCCAGACACCTTCCTTTGCCGCCTCCGAGGCTGCGATGTATTCCGCTTCGCACGTAGAATCAGCTACCACACTTTGCTTGGAACTGCACCAGCTTACCGCTCCCTCGTTAAGAATAAATATGTATACGGTTTGTGACTTAGAGTCATCCGGATTAGTGTGAAAGCTTGCATCGACGTAACCCTTTACGACGAGCTCTTCATCACCTCCATAAACAAGAAACATTTCCTTAGTCCTTTTCAGGTACTTAAGGATATTCTTGACCGCTTGCCATTGCTCCATTCCAGGATCACTTTGAAACCTTTCGGCCATACTTATGGCAAGGCTGACATCGGGTCTTGTGCAGAACATTGCATACATGATAGAGCCTATGGCTGAAGCATAGGGGATGACACTCATCTTTTCTCTATCTTCTGTAGTTACTGGGCATTGAGTCTTACTCAACTTCACGCCTTGTAACACAAGCAAGAACCCCTTCTTGGACTGTTCCATTTTGAACTTCTTCAAAACTTTATCAAGGTATGTGCTCTGTGAAAGTGCTATTAAGCGCCTCGATGTATCTCTATAGATCTTAATGCCTAATATGAAAGCAGCTTCTGCTAGGTCCTTCATTGAAAAACTCTTGTTCAAATATTCCTTCACGCTTTCCAGCATTTCTATATTGTTTCCAATCAGCAATATGTCATCCACATATAATACTAGAAATGCTATAGAGCTCCCACTCACTTTCTTGTAAATACAAGCTTCTCCGTAAACTTGTATAAACTCAAACGCTTTGATCACCTCATCAAAGCGCTTATTCCAACTTCGAGATGCTTCACCAGTCCATAAATGGATCGTTGGAGTTTGCAAACTTTGTCAGCATTCTCTGGATCGACAAAACCTTTGGGCTGCATCATATACAACTCTTCCTCAAGGACACCATTGAGGAACGCTGTTTTGACATCCATCTGCCAAATTTCATAGTCGAAATAAGCAGCTATTGCTAACATGATTCTGACAGACTTAAGCATCGCTACGGGTGAGAAAGTCTCATCATAGTCAACTCCTTGAACTTGTGAAAAACCCTTTGCCACAAGTCCAGCTTTATAGACGGTGACATTACCGTCCGCGTCTGTCTTCTTCTTAAAGATCCATTTGTTCTGAATGGCCTTTCGCCCTTCAGGTAATACTTCCAAAGTCCATACTTTGTTCTCATACATGGATCCCATCTCGGATTTCATGGCCTCTAACCATTTCTCGGAATCCGGGCCCATCACTGCTCCTCCATAGCTCGTAGGTTCATTGTTGTCCAACAACATAACCTCCAAGACAGGGTTGCCGTACCACTCAGGGGTAGTATGCGGCCTTGTCGACCTATGAGGTTCAATAGCAGCTTGATACGAAGCTTCATGATCATCATCATTAACTTCCTCTTCTACCGTCGTAGGTTCCACAGAAACATCTTTCTGTGCTGCGCTACTTTCGGGTTGAAGTAAAGGTTCAATCCTCATCAAGCTCTATTTTCCTCCCACTCAATTCTTTTGAGAGAAACTCTTTCTCAAGAAATGTTCCGTTCTTAGCGACAAACACTTTGCCTTCGGATCTGAGATAGAAGGTATACCCGACTGTCTCTTTCGGGTATCCTATGAAGACGCATTTCTCCGCTTTGGGTTCCAGCTTTTCAGGCTGAAGCTTTTTGACATAAGCATCACATCCCTAAACTTTAAAAAACGACAACTTTGGCTTCTTGCCAAACCATAGTTCATATGGCGTCGTCTCAACGGATTTTGATGGTGCCCTATTTAAAGTGAATGCAGCTGTCTCTAATGCATAACCCCAAAACGATAGTGGCAAATCAGCAAGAGACATCATAGAACACACCATATCTAATAAGGTTCGATTATGACGTTCGGACACACCATTACGCTGTGGTGTTCTGGGCGGTGTCAACTATGAAACAATTCCACACTGTGTTAAGTGACTGCCAAACTCATAACTCAGATATTCACCTCCTCGATCAGATCGAAGGAACTTAATCTTCTTGTTACGATGATTCTGAACTTCACTCTGAAATTGCTTGAACTTTTCAAATGTTTCAGACTTGTGTTTCATTAAGTAAATATACCCATATCTACTTAAGTCATCAGTGAAGGTGAGAAAATAACGATATCCACCATGCGCTGTGACATTCATCGGACCGCACACATCAGTATGTATGATTTCCAATAAGTCACTTGCCCGTTACATTGTTCCAGAGAACGGCGTTTTAGTCATCTTAACCATGAGGCATGGTTCACATGTGTCAAGTGATTCAAAATCAAGTGACTCCAGAAGTCCATCAGCATGGAGCTTCCTCATGCGTTTTACACCAATATGACCTAAATGGCAGTGCCACAAGAAAGTGGTACTATCATTATCAACTCTACATCTTTTGGCATCAATGTTATGAACATGTGTGTCATCACTATCAAGATTCAATATGAATAAACCCCTAACATTGGGTGCATGACCATAAAAGATATTACTCATATAAATAGAACAACCTTTATTCTCTGATTTAAATGAGTAACCGTCTCGCAATAAACAAGATCCAGATATAATGTTCATGCTTAACGCAGGCACTAAATAACAATTATTCAGGTTCATCACTAATCCTAATGGTAATCGAAGAGAGAGCGTGCCGATGGCGATCACATCAACCTTGGAACCATTTCCCACGCGCATCGTCACTTCGTCCTTTGCCAGCCTTCGTTTATTCCGTAGTTCCAGCTTTGAGTTGCAAATGTGAGCAACCGAACCGGTATCAAATACCCAGGCACTACTATGAGAGTTAGTAAGGTACACATCAATAACATGTATATCATGTATACCTTGTTTGTCGTTGGCTGCCTTCTTGTCAGCCAGGTACTTGGGGCAGTTTCGCTTCCAGTGACTAGTTCCTTTGCAATGAAAGCACTTAGTTTCTGGCTTGGGTCCATGCTTGGGCTTCTTTGCAGGAGTAGCAACTGCTTTGCCATCCTTCTTGGTTTTACCCTTCTTGCCCTTGCCCTTGACTTTGCCATTTTTCTTGAAACTAGTGGTTTTATTGACCATCAACACTTGATGTTCTTTCTGGATTTCAGACTCAACGACTTTTAGCATCGCAAACAGCTCGGCGACTGACTTGTTCATCCCGTGCATGTTATAGTTCATCACAAAGCTCTTGTAACTAGGTGGCAATGATTAAAGAACTCTGTCGGTGATCACCTCTGGCGGAAGGGCAATTCCCAACTCGGGTAGACGAGTTGAATACCCAGACATTCTGAGTATATGTTCACTGATAGACCCGTTCTCCTCAATCTTGCAAACATAGAACTTATCAGAGGTTTCATACCTCTCGATCCGGGCGTTCTTCTGAAAGATAAACTTCAACTCCTGGAACATCTCATATGCTCCATGACGTTCAAAACGTCTTTGAAGTCCCGGTTCTAAGCCATACAATATTGCACACTGAACTATTGAGTAATCTCCAGTACGTGCCTCCCAAGTGTTCTTAACGTCTTCGGAGGTCATGTCTTCTGGTTGGTCACCAAGCGGTGCATCAAGGACATATGATTTCTGGGAATCCATGAGGATAATCCTCAGATTACGGGCCCAGTCAACAAAGTTACTTCCATCATCTTTCAGTTTAGCTTTCTCTAGGAATGCATTAAAATTCAGGGGTGCTACTGCGCGAGCCATTGATCTACAACATAAATATGCAAAGTTCACTTAGACTATTGTTCAAGATAATGAGTTTAGTTAATCAAATTACTAAAGCTCCCACTCAAATTGACATCCCTCAGGTCATCTGAGTGTCACATGATCCAAATCCACCAACTCAAGTCCGATCATCACATGAGTTGAGGTGGCTTCAATGGTGAACATCATTATGTTGATCATATCTACTATATGACTCATGTTTGACCTTTCGGTCTCTTGTGTTCTGAGGCCATGTCTGTACATGCTAGGCTCGTCAAGTTTAACCCGAGTGTTCTGCGCGTGCAACACTGGCTTGCACCCATTGTATGTGAACGTAGAGTCTATCACACCCGATCATCACGTGGTGTCTCAACACGACAAACTTTCGCAACGGTGCACACTCGGGGAGAACACAATTTTATCTTGAAATTTATTTTGAGGGATCACCTTATAATGCTACCGTCGTACTAAGCAAAACAAGGTGCATAAAAGGATTAACATCACATGCAATTCATAAGTGACATGATATGGCCATGAAATTGTGCTTTGGATCTCCATCTTGAAAGCACCGACATGATCTTCATCGTCACCGGCACGACACCATTATCTCCATCATCTTGATCTCCATCAATGTCTCGCCATCGAGGTTGTCATGCCCTGCATGCTTCTACTACTATTGCTACCGTTTAGCGATAAAGTAAATCATTACATAGCGCTTAATGATTGACATGCAGGTCATACAATAATTAAAGACAACCCTATGGCTCCTGCCGGTTCCCGTACTCATCGACATGCAAGTCGTGAAATTCTATATATCACATCATGTAATTGGCCATATCACATCACAACATACCATGCAAAAACAAGTTAGACGTCCTCTAATTGTTGTTGTATGTTTTATGTGGCTGCTACGGGTTTCTAGCAAGAACGATTCTCACCTACGCATAAACCACAACGGTGATACATAATTTGCTTTTCAACCTTGTCAAGGACCGCCTTTGTCGAATCCGATCCAACTAAAGTGAGAGAAACTGCCACCCGCAAGCCATCTAGGCAACAAGTTGCATCAAGGGAACCGGTCTCTCGTAAGCGTACGAGTAATGTTGGTCCGGGCCGCTTCATCTCACAATACCGCTGAACCAAAATCCGACCAAGGGAGGAAGCAATCTAAGCATCAACACCCACAAACCTTTTGTGTTCTACTCGAGATCTCATCAACACATAGACCTAGCTCATGATCCCACTGTTGGGGAACGTTCCATGGGAAACAAAAAAATTCCTACGCACACGCAGATCTATCCATGGTGATGAGCACCTACGAGAGGGAGAGTGGATCTGCATACCCTTGTAGATTGCTAAGCGGGAAGCGTTAAGAAACGCAGTTGGTGTAGTTGAACGTCTTCGCGATCCAAATCGCCATGCGTCCCGCGATCCAATCACGATCCGTCCCGCGATCCGATCACGATCCGTCCCACGAACTTGATCACGATTCGTCTCACGAACTTGATCACGATCCTTCCGATCTAGCACTGAACGGAGGGCACCTCCGCGTTCAGCACACGTACAGCTTGATGACGATCTCCACCGTCTTGATCCAGCAAGAAGGAGTGGAGAGGAAGAAGATTTCTCCGGCAGCCTGACAGCGCTCCGACGATGGTGGTGGAGCAATTCCGGCAGGGCTTCGCCTAAGCACTGCAGAAAACCGACCTAGAGGAGAAACTATGCACTGGAGGAACGGGTAGCACGTGACTGAAATTCTGGTGCAAAACCCTAGAAATCCACCAGTATATATAGGAGCGAAGGAGGAGGAGAAACAGCCCTGGCCTCCAAGCCTTGGAGGCTTCGGCCAAAGTGGGAGGTGGAGGAGGACTCTCCTCCAATCCTAGTAGGACTAGGATTGCTCCTTTTGCCTTTTTTCCACCTTTTCCTATTGAGTTTTTTCCTCCAGCCACATGGGCCTTGTGTGGGAGTTTCCACCAGCCCACTAAGGGATGATATTAAATCTCCCACAGCCCATGAAGCCTCTTTGGTCGAAATACCCCTCCCGGAGGCCTCCCGGTACACTACCGGCAATCTCGGTACACTACCGATGAGCCCGAAACTTCTTCGGCGACCAAAATGGGACTTCCTATATATGAATATTTACCTCCGGAGCATTTAGGAGCTCCTCGTCATGTCTAGGATCTCATCCGGGACTCCAAACAAACTTCGGTCACCACCATACATAACTCTCTACTATCGAAACATCACCAAACCTTAAGTGTGCAGACCATGCGGGTTCGAGAACTATGTACACATGACCGAGACACCTCTACGGTTAATAACTAATGGCGGGACCTGGATGTCCACATTGGTTCCTACATATTCTACGAAGATCTTTATCGATTGAACCTCTATGTCAAGGATTCAGTTAATCCCGTATGATGTTCCCTTTGTTCTTCGGTATGTTACTTGCCCGAGATTCGATCGTCGGTATCTCCATACCTAGTTCAACCTCGTTACTGGGAAGTCTCTTTACTCATTCCGTAATACAAGATCCCGTAACTAACACTTAGTCACATTGCTTGCAAGGCTTATTGTGATGTTGTATTACCGAGTGGGCCCTGAGATATCTCTCCGTCACACGGAGTAACAAATCCCAGTCTTAATCCATGCCAACTCAACAGACACCCTCGGAAACACCTATAGAGCACCTTTATAGTCACCCAGTTACGTTGCGACGTTTGATACACACAAGTTACTCCTCCGATATCTGTGAGTTGCATGATCTCATGGTCGTAGGAACATATACTTGACATGCAGAAAACAATAGCAATAAACTGACACAATCATAAGCTACGTTTGTAGTTTGGGTCTTGTCCATCACATCATTCTCCTAATGATGTGATCCCGTTATCAAATGACATCTCATGTCCATGGCTAGGAAACCTTAACCATCTTTCGATCAACGAGCTAGTTCACTTGAGGCATACTAGGGACATTGTGTTTGTCTATGTATCCACACATGTATCCATGTTTCCAATTAATACAATTATAGCATGGATAATAAACGATTATCATGAACAAGGAAATACAATAATAAACACTTTATTTATTGCCTCTAGGGCATATTTCCAACAGTCTCCCACTTGCACTAGAGTCAATAATCTAGTTCACATCACTATGTGATTTACATTGTAATGAATCGAGTACCCATGCAGTTCTGGTGTTGATCATGTTTAGCCCTTGGAAGAGGTTTAGTCAACGGGTCTGCAACATTCAGATCCGTGTGCACTTTACAAATATTTATGTCTTTCTCCATGATGTAATCGTGGATGGAGTTGAAGCGTCACTTTATGTGTCTGGTCCTGTTGTGAAACCTTGGTTCCTTGGCCAGAGCAATGGCACCTTGTTTCCTCTAGGGCATATTTCCAACAAATTGTCATCAATAATAATTCATGATCAAATCTATTTGAATGGCCTTATATGCTTGGATCTTTCCCCACCACATGATGCTTGCCAAATAAAGAATAATTGAGGTTGAACTAAGAAGGGATACTATTGACTCTTGCATAAATGTAAATACATGAAATTAAAAGATAGGCCCTTCACAGAGGGAAGCAGAGGTTGTCGTGAGCTTTTTAATTTTGCATGTGCAAACCCTTAATGTAAAGGAACATCGCGTTGTATTGCCCTTTGTGATAGAAACCTTTATTATGCAGTCCATTGCTTTTATTTCTTTACCATCACAAGTTCGTACAACGCTTATTTTCCCTTACAATAAAATATCATACATATTTAGGAGCAATTTTATTGCTTTTTGCACCGATGACAACTTACTTGAAGGATCCTATTCGATCAATAGGTAGATATGGTGGACACTCATGGAAAGAAACTAGGTTTACGGGTTTTGGATGCACAAGTAGTATCTCTACTTAGTACAAATTTTTGGCTAGCAAAAGATCCTAAGCAAGCACCACATGTTGGAGGATCCATAACAATATAACTTCTATAAAAATATACCCAAACATAACTCATTACGTTGTCTTCCTTGTCCAACTTCAACTAATTTGCTCAAGTATGAAAATAATTAATGGGGCTCACAATAATAGAATATGTCCAACATAGTATATTTATATGTGAAATCTCTCTCCCTTCAATATTCTTTCATGAATTGTTCAAGCGACCAATGCGGTGTTTGCTAACTTTCAATAAATTTTACCACCTATACATCTTATATGTGAAGTCATTACTCCCCATGGGTAAGCATATAAAACATCTATAATTTTAGATTTATGATATTCAATTAATTTAATCATTTAGTGATAGGATATAAGTGAAGCACGAGAGTAAATGACAAAACTACTCCAAAAAGATATAAGTGAAGATCAATGCATAGTCAAGTAGTAAAATAGCCATGTGAGGACTCTCTCTCATTCAAGATTTCATATCTAATGGTTTTATTCAAACATCTAGTAAAATGAAAATACTCTCCAAGCAAAACACATATCATGTGACGAATAAAAATATAGCTCCGAGTAATACCAATAGTTTTGAAGACGAAAGAGGGGATGCCTTTCAGGGCATACCCAAGCTTAGTTGCTTGTATCTTCCTTGAATTTTATCGTGGGGTGCATTGGGAATCCCAATCTTAGGGTTTTTTCACTCCTTATTCTCCTCATATCGGTATCTCACCCAAAACTCTAAAACTTCAATCACACAAAACTTAACGGAACTTTGTAAGATGGGTTAGTATGATAAAACAAATCATTCACTTGGGTACTGTCAAGATTCATAATTTGTATCCACATAATTCCTATAGTACTCTACAATTTCCACAATTTATATTAAGCAATATAAGCCATAGAAACTATAAAACAAACAAACTATGCATAAGGGCAGAATTTGTCAAAAATAGAACACTCTCTAATGATCCGAATACTAGCCAAACTTCGGTTACTCCAAAAATTCTGAGGACTTAGAACATCATAGGAAATTTGTATGTCAACCTGGTGTAAAAAATTCAGATCAAATCATGCTTCTGTGATTTTTTAAAATTCTGGCAATGACCACTAAAGTTTCTGTTTTTGCACAGAATCAAGTCAACTATCACCATAGATCATCCCAAAGGTCTTACTTGGCACTTTATTGAAGAAAAAACCTATAAAACATGATTACTACAGTATCATAATCATGAGAACACACAAAAATAGTAGGTGTAAATATTGGGTTGTCTCCCAACAAGCGCTATTTCTTTAATGCCTTTTTATCTAGGCATGATATTTTAATGATACTCTTCTAAGCCCAATTTCGGAAGATAATTTTATTCATAATCTACAAGATATAAGTGAAGTTCGTAGAGCATTCTAAAATTAATATAGAGCATTCTAAAATTAATATAGTTCATAGAGCTCAAAATATATATGTGAAGCACAGAAAGCATTCTATAAAGCCATACTCAAAAGATTTAAATGAAGCACAAAGAGCATTCTGTAAAGCCATACTCAAAATATTTAAGTCAAGCGCATGAATCATTCTATAAATAAATGAAGGACTATATCATACTAGCATGATTCATAAAGGAAAATAAAAAACACAAAAGATGCATATCATGTGAAGAAAACAAAAACCGAGACATACAAATAATTGTTGAATAAGAAAGATGAGATGCCAACCGGGGCATTCCCAAAGTTAGATGCTTGAGTATACCTAAAATATTTACTTGGGGTGCCTTGGGCATACCCAATATTTAACTCTTGCCTCTCCTTATTCCTCTTATATTGATAACTCCTCGATCTTCGAACACTTCATCCAAACAGAACTTAACAAAACCCTCGTGAGATTCGTTAGTATAATAAAGAAAATCACTACCTTTAGGAACTATTGTAAACTCATTCCAATTTAATATTAGCATTATATTTACTGTATTCCAACTTCACCATGGTTCATACCCCCCTATACAACCAACAGATTCATCAAAATAAGTGAACAACACATAGAAAACAGAATCTGTCAAAAATAGGACAATCTGTAGCAATCTGAACATTTACCATACTTCTGTAACTCTAAAAAGTCTGAAAAATTAGGAAAAAATAAAACATTTTCATACAAGTACTGTGTAAAAATTTCAGAAACTTTTTACGTTGCAGTAAAAAAATGTAAATTCACACATTACAGCCAAAGATTTTTGTTTTTGCACCGCACATAGCAAACAAGTAATCTAATCATCCTAAAGACAAATCTTGGCACATTATTTGTATAATAAAATGGATATATAAAAGGCGATAATTATTTTTGAGAAAAATCCATGAAAAATTCTACATTGTTTCCATGAGAATGAACACAAGTATTCAAGGTCGACCCTCATTTCTCCAATACATAACCTTCCAATCACTTCTCTTTTTGAAAAAGATTTTAGGCACAAGAGGCATTTTTGTTTGTATTTTGAATTTTTTTGTTTGTCTCACCAACAACTAAAGCAAACAAAAACAAAATCTACTTAGTGAAGAAAGCAAAAAAGCACACACGAGAATATCAACCCCACGCTATTGCTCCCCGGCAACGGCGCTAGAAAAGAGCTTGATAATCCCCAAGTGCAAGAAATCATCATAGAAATTTCCAAACGTGTAAGTGATAAGTATGGAATGTCGAAACCACAAGTAGCTAAAGGTAATATCAATATTCTCTCAAGTCATATATGCCACTGATATGACTCTACATACACCGAACGTTTGCTTCCATCTAGAAACGAGAAATAAAACTACGTTGTGGGTATGACGAGAATAGGTTTGCATGATATCAGATAACTAAAATATTAAAATAGGTGTTGTTAACATAAATTTAGAATATATTACTATATGTGACAAATAGTGAGTGTGGAATAATGATGGATCGGTGTGCGGAATTATCCTAGGCAATTGTTAACAAGATCGGTAATCATTATTGCAATTTTATATGAGGGAGAGGCATAAGCTAACATACTTTCTCTACTTGGATCATATGCACTTATGATTGGAAATCTAGCAAGTATCCGCAACTACTAAAGATCACTAAGGTAAAACCCAACCATAGCATTAAAGTATCAAGTCCCCTTTATCCCATATGCAACAACCCCCTTACTCGGGTTTAAACTTCTGTCACTCTAGCAACCCACTATAAGCGAATCATGAATTGTTAGTGCATCTAGTGCCCATTAGTGATTTTGGTTTATTGAAGACTTATAGGTTAAGGAACTAATGTCTTTGTGAGTGTACACAAGCTCTATAAGTCGATGAGGAGTTTGATATATTCGGAGATTACGAACCCCTAAAAATGTATGTCTTCAACTGAAGACTTTGGTATTCCCTGAAGACTTTGAAAATGAAGAATTTGGTGTGACCTTGAAGATATGAACAAGAACTATGAAGCGTGAAGACTTTTGTTTTCGTAGTTTCATTTCCTTTCTTTGAGTCATAGGAAACACCATACTGTTAAAGGTGGCCGAGGTAATACTAGGGAAAATTTCCAACTAATGGTCAACTCAAAATCCTTAACCTATCCAATCCTTCGAGTAAAGCCTTTGGAAATATCTTACAGTTCAGTCAAGTTCTTCAGTGATAGAGATGATGCTCTTCTGGTCTCTGATGAAATTGATCTGACTGAGAAGTTAGGATTTTGCCAGTGCAAATTTCCCACAAGTGAGGAACATGATAAGCCTGAGGACTTTCATAGTTCGGAATTCTGACCGTTTCTGTGCTTAGCGCCAGCTGTCCCCAATCATCTTATCCGCATAACAGTCATATCATTAGGGACATTTATGTCTTATCATGTCAGGTTGCACCGTGGCTATAAATAGCCACCCCCCACAACCACTAGTAGGTTGGCTGCTCCGAGAGAGAACTGACACTTGTCATTTGAGAGCAACGCATCCTCCGAGGACTTTGAGAGAAAATCATCAGTGAGAAAAAACCCAAATCCAACCCACCAAACCCAAAGTGATTGAGCATCACTGAAGAAATTGTTCCAGTGTGGAACCGACGCTTGTTACCTTTGAGGACTGTGTATCCTCGAGACAGTTAGGCGTCATGGTCTAGTGCATCCTATAGTCAATTGGGGATCATGGAGTGACCTTGGTCTAGAGCATCCAACAGTCAATTGTGGATCGCCGGGTGACCAGTTTGTGATTGTTTTGGAAGCCTACCCTGAAGACTTACCATGAGTGTTCGGCGAGGACTTTGTGACCTTAGCTCAAGGAGAATATCGTAAGGACTGTGTGTCCTCGGACTGTGTGTCCTCTGGTTTAAATACTAGGCCGCTCCAAACCAGACGTACGACTGTCACAACAGTTGGAACTGGGCCATCAAACCATTGTCTTCATCAAGCTACCTGGTTCTATTTCCTCAACCCCTCTATTCCTCATATACTTGTTGATGAAATTGATCGTTACTGTTTGAAGAATCGGACTGAAGACTTTCACAATTTTATCACCTCAAAATCTTCAAGTTACCTTGTCCCTCACCTGCTTATCCTGTATCACGCTACTTGTAATGTGTGCATGTTTTATTTCATAATCATGAGTATGCTGTCGCTATGTTTCTCATGCACTTGAGTACTTATTCCACTGCTAGTTATTCATCACATTTCAAATTCCTCAAGTGATGAATTTGTAAAAATCCCCTATTCACCCCCCTCTAGTCGATATAACGCACTTTCAATTGGTATCAAAGCAGGGTACTCCCTTTCTGTGTGATTTTGGTTTAACCACCTAGAGTTCTAGTTATGTCGACTGCAGGTATGATCAAGGTTTCTGCAGGGTGTTCTACCTTCGATGGGACGGATTACCCCTACTAGAAGAAAAAGATGTGCATGCATCTTGAGGCAATTGACAATGACCTCTGGTACATTGTGGAAAATGGTGTTCCTCTCATTTCTTCGACTGTCACTGCTGCTGATATGAATATATTCAAGCAACTCGATTCTCAAGTGAAGAATATCATCTGTGGCCATCTGAGCAAAGGTCAGTATGGCAGAGTGAGTACTTTGGAGTCTGCTAAGCTTATCTGGGATAGGCTTTCCAAAGTCAACGAAGGTGTTTCCACTCAACGTGACTCTCGTGTTGATGTTCTTTGCAATATCTTTAACCACTTCAAGAGGCTCGACAATGAAAATGTTCAACAAAACTTTTGATCATCTCACTGATATCTCCAATGAGCTTCAAGCACTGGGTGCCACTGATATCACCGACCATGAAGTGGTGAAGAAACTGCTAAGATCTCTTGATTCCTCATTTGATACTCTGGCTTTGATGATTCAAGAACGTGGAGACTACAAGTCACTTGATCCTGCTGATATTCTTGAGAGACTCAATACTCATGAATTCCAACAAGCTGAGAAGAGAGACCTCTACGGGCCAAGCTATGGAAGATCTCATGCTCTGAAGGCAAAAGCCATTTCCTCATCCAAAGGCGAAGATTCTGATAGTAGCCTTGGTGACCCTAAAGAACCGAGTCAGGAACTAGCAATGCTCGTGAGGAAATTCCATAAGATCTCAAGGAGAGGTGGATTTGGAAAGTCATCAAAAAGTGGTTTGAGGAAATTAGATTCCTCAGATGACTACAAGAAAAGAACTTGTCACAAATGCAAGAAATCTGGTCACTTCATCTCTGACTGTCCTCTCTGGGAAAAATAATCAAAGAAGAAGAAGAAAAAGTACAAGGACAACAGTTCTGATGACTCGAAGAAGAAGAAGAAATCTTCAAAGTACTCATCTACAAAGTCCTCACCTTCAAAGTCCTCAATGCACAAGAAGAATGGTTCCAGAAAGGCTCGGGCTTTCATTAGCAAGGAAATGGACTCAGAAGAAGAATCTGAAGAATATGAAGAAGAAGAAGAATCTGAGGTGGAATCTGAATCTGGTGTTGCTAGCCTTGCTCTCGCTACTGCTTTCGTCAGCAAGTCCATCTTCAACGATGAAGAAAATGACTACTCCAACGACTCTGGCGTCAGCAATGATAATTACGCTCCCATCTATTATTTCATGGCTAAAGGTTCCAAGGTACATAAGCATCACTCCTCCTCTAAATCAAGTGATGGTGAATCTGATGAATATGTAAAACCTAGATATGTCAAACTTGCTAATATTGCTACTAGGCAACAAAGTGCACTGGAAAAGCTTTCGAAAATGCTAGACAAAAGCGATGATCTGTTGACTGAGGAAGTGGATCGGACTCAAACTCTGTTTGACGATCTCAAAAGTCTTCAGACAAAGTATGATAACCTTAAGAGTCATCATAATGCTCTCTTAGCCGATCATGCGAAGTTTCTTATGAATTTCTTCAAAGAAAGCAAGATCTTGAGAAACTAAGGGTGTCACATGAAGATCTCCAAAGGGAAAATGATTCCTTACTGGCTCAACAGATCAGTACCGCTCAGGAAGAATTTGTTCCACCTTTTTTGAAATGCATCGAACGTGAAACTGCTAATTCTTCACCTCAATGTTCAAATGCTTCTATTGCTGCAAATTCTTCAGCTATTCTAGTGGTCACAAATTCCTCATCTGAGGATACCACAAGTATCACTGACGAAAATGCAGGGTTGAAGGAATTGTATGTGACAGACATGTACAAAAATCTCAAAGGGCATCAAACCCTTTGTGATGTCCTCGACAAGCAGATTCTGAACAGGAACCCTAGGAAAGAGGGTATTGCATTTGAGAGGAAGATCAATGCTGATGGATCCTACTAGACTCTTGAGCAGTACCCCAAAACCTCATGGGTTGCTGCGAAAGGACCTCATGCAGATCCATCCACTTTATCTGGCTTTACTTGTGAAACTTCATATTCCTCTGATGAGTCACTTCACTCCAACTACAAATTCTTCAAAAATCAGAAAGGTGCAGTATTTGCCAGATTTGTTGGAACTAACTGCAGGAATGGTTCTCCTATGAAGAAAATATGGGTTCCCAAGAGCTACCTACAAAATCTTCAAGTCAATGTCCTCACGACACCACTCATGAAGAACAGGAACCCCAGATCAAATTCCTCATATGTACCAAAGTCTTCACCTGGACCAAACTCCTCTAATGGTCAAAAATATCATTCTCGTGCTAATGCATCTGTTTCGCAAGGAAAATCTAAGAGTTCTGAATATGTGCATTATTCTACAAATCATTATGTTCATAAGTCCTCGAAGAATTTCTCTGCTTATTCATATGAGTACTCTAACCCTCGTCCTATGAAACAAAGCGCACTTGCTTCAAGGCCTCCCTTCTCATATGGTGCTCACAGAATGATGAACTCTTTGCCACCCCTCCAGATGTGGGAGATGAACTTGAACGTCTGATGAATTTGCTGGAGACCCGAGGAAATGCTTGAAAGGACGCAAGCTAACCATGTAGAAATGAATTCCTCATTTCTCACATCCTCATACTACTTGCTTACTATCTTGTGTGATGAAATTATGTGTGATGAAATTGATGTCATATTCTTCACTCTAAAGCATATGAGTTCGTAAGTTGTACTAATGCATCTGTAGGATGAACCTCCAAAAGCTACTGAGTGGGTCCTCGATAGTGGATGCACAAACCACATGACTGGTGACAAGAATCTACTGATGAATTTGCCACTTGCTCCATCTCATCTGAAGCATATCACCTATGCTGACAAAGGAAAAAGCAAGGTATTGGGTCTAGGTAAGGTAGCAATCTCAAAGGACCGAACCGTGGATAAGGTGATGCTTGTTGAATCCCTTAGATTCAACCTTATGTTTGTCTCAATGATTTGTGATCTTGATATGGTTGTCGTATTTGGAAAATATCGTTGTGTTTTCATCATGGAATCTGACAATTCCAAAGTCTTCGAAGGCTTTAGGAGAGGAGACTTGTATATTGTTGATTTCTCTACAGGTCCTCAGCCTGCCACATGCCTACTTGCAAAGTCCTCAGAAGGCTGTCTATGGCATCAACGACTTGGACATGCTGGTATGAGGAACTTGCACACGCTCGTGAAGAAAAAGCATGTCATTGGCATTGAAGGTGTCAAATTGCTCAAGGACCACCTGTGTGGTGCATGTGAGTCTGGGAAGATGACCAGATCCAACAATCCCTCGAAGACAATCATGATCACAACTCGACCCTTTGAATTGCTTCACATGGATCTCTTTGGCCCCACTCATTACTCCACACTAACAAATTCTTCAAGTTTGTATGGCTTTGTCATTGTTGATGACTACTCTCGTTACACTTGGGTGCAATTATTCTGTACAAGTCTGAAGTGCAGGATGTCTTCAGACGATTTTCTTCAAGGGCCTCCACGAACTTCGGCGTCAAGATCAAGCATATCAGGAGTGATAATGGGACTGAGTTCAAGAACACCAATCTTGATGAATATCTTGATGAACTTGGTATTACTCATGAGTTATCTGCCCCACATACTCCTCAGCAGAACGGCGTCGTGGAGCGAAAGAACAGGACTCTTGTTGAGATGGCTTGCACCATGCTTGATGAATACAAGACTCCTCGTCGCTTTTGGACTGAGGCAATTGATACTGCATGCCACATCATCAACATGGTATATCTTGACAAATTCTTCAAGAAGACTTCATATGAACTTATGACTGCCAAGAAACCCAATGTAAGTTATCTCAAAGTCTTCGGTGCAAAATGCTGGATTAGAGATCCTCACCATAGTTCAAAATTTGCACTGAAAGCACATGAAGGTTTTATGCTTGGTTACAGAATGGACTCGCACACCTAAAGAGTCTTCAACACCTACCACCACAAGGTTGTTCAAACTATAGATGTGCAGTTCAATGAAACTGACGGCTCGCAAAGAGAGCACGTACCTTCTTTGCTAGATGAATAGTCTCCTGAGGAATCCATTAAGCTGAAGTCTACTGAAGACATCATACCCACTGAGGAAGTCATTCCAACGAATAAAGACATTCATGCTGATACACCTGAAGAAAATGGTGCTGAAGAAAATCCTCAAACACGTCAACTTGCTCACCCAAGAGTTGCAAATGAAATGTAGATTGACAAAATCATCGATGGCATCAATGCACCAGGTCCCCTCACTCGCTCAAGAGCTTCACATCTGACTAACTTTTGTGGGCACTTTGCTTTTGTATCTATCATAGAGCCCACCAAAGTTGATGAAGCATTCAAGGAGTCTGAGTGGATTCAAGCTATGCAAGAGGAACTGCATCAATTCAAGCTCAACAACGTGTGGGAACTTGTCAAGCGGCCAGATCCTTGCAAGCATAACATCATAGGTATTAAGTTGATCTACTACAACAAGCAAGATGAAAATGGCCTTGTGGTAAGAAATAAGGCTCGTCTTGTAGCTCAATGCTACACATAGGTTGAAGGAATTGACTTTGATGAAACTTTTGCACCTGTTGCTAGACTTGAAGCTATTCACATTTTGCTTGCTTATGCTAACCATCATGATATCATCTTATATAAAATGGATTTGAAAAGTTCATTCCTCATTGGTAAGCTTGAGGAAGAAGTATATGTTGCTCAACCCCCAGGTTTTGAAGACCCTAAGCATCCTGACAAAGTCTTCAGACTCAACAAGGCGCTCTATGGCCTCAACCAGGCCCCTTAGGCGTGGTGCGACACTCTAAAGGAGTTCCTCATGAAGAAAGGCTACGAACCTGGTTCACTCAACCCAACTCTTTTCACAAAATCCTATGAAAATGAACTTGTCATATGCCAAATATACGTAGACTATATTATCTTTGGCTGTACTGACAAACGTTATAGTGATGAATTTTCCTATATGATGAGCGAAGAATATCAAATGTCTTTGATGGGAGTGCTTAAATTCTTCTTAGGTCTTGAAATTCGTCCGCAAGACAATGGCATCTTCATATCTCAAGAGAAATAACTCAAGGATGTTCTGAGGAAATTCGACGTGCAAGATTGCAAAGGCGTCAAAACTCCAATGCCTTCAAAAGGCCTCCTCTGCACTGACAAAAATGGTAAAGATTTCGATCATAAGGTATATCGCTCCATGATTGGCTCATTATTCTATCTATGTGCATCTAGGCCTGATATTATACTGAGTATTTGCATGTGTGCCCGATTCCAAGCAACACCGAAGGAATCACACCATAAGGCTGTGAAACATATTCTTCGATACTTAGCTGACACACCAACGCTTGGATTATGGCATCCCAAGGGCTCAAATCTTCACCTCGTCGGATACTCTGATGCTGACTATGCTGGAGATCGTGTGGATTGCAAGTCAACCTCAGGCACATGTCATTTCCTCGGACGATCCTTAGTTTGTTGGTCCTCGAAGAAGCAGAACTACGTGTCACTATCTACTGCTGAAGCTGAGTACATTGTTGCTGGTTCATGTTGCGCTCAGTTGCTGTGGATGAAGCAAACCCTCAAGGACTATGGCATCAAGTTGAAGAATGTGCCTCTCTACTGCAACAACGAGAGTGCCATCAAGATTGCTTACAACCCAGTTCAGCATTCCAAGACCAAGCACATCCAGATTCATCATCACTTTCTTCAAGTTCATGTACTCAAGGGCGACATCTCCATCGACCACATCCCCACCAAAGAACAACTGGCCGACATCTTCACAAAGCCCTTGGATGAAAAGAGATTTTGCAAGTTGCGGTGTGAGCTAAATATCTTAGAATCTTCAAATGTTCTTTGAAAAAGGACACACATCCTAACACTTATGCAAAATTGATGACTTAGATGTGCAACACACGAAGTAATGTTTTTCTTCTATCGATGAAGAACAACCCTCTAAGTGTGAAGAAATTAATGAAGAATTTGACTCTCAGAACCCTAGGACAATTGTACGCGGTGTCTGAAGTCATCGTTCTTATACGGTAGGTCACGCCACCAACCTTAGTTGAAATTCTTCAAAGTTGAGTTTTTCTTCATTTTGCAAATTCTTCAAATTTTCAAATTCCTCAAGTTTGGAAATTCCTCAACTTTTCAAATTCATCAACTTTTCAAATTCTACAAACTATGAAACTAATGTTCTTCATTGACTATATATATATTCGATTTTCATCTAAGTGAATGTGATTGGACCCTTTCCCCCTCTATGCTAAACTCAACCAGTCCGTTCACAAATTCTTCATATGCATTCTACTTTGAAACTCGTTCAAAGTCTTCACTGTGTCCTTAACAACTGAAGAATTTGCGAACGAAAACTTTAAAATTTTCACTATCAAAATTTTCGGCGTTTCCCGCTCAAACTGTTCCGATTCCCATGACTGGATAACCCATGATTCCCCACTATCACCACTTCTCAGTACATGGGTGACACATGTCGCGTGGAGAGCAAGGGTCAGGGGCAATCTGGTCCAAAATCTTTGGACAGATTGGTTTTCACCTCTGCTATAAATACCCCTTCCCTTTCACTGTGCTCGGTTACTCCTCACTCCTACTCTCTTTTGAGCTCAACCCTAGCGCCGCCGCTAAAATCATCGCCGCCGGTGTGGAAGAGCTTCACTGCCTCAACCTCGCCGTTCTCGTACTCGCATCGGCCGCGGAAGTCTTCACCCCGCTACCGCTGTAGCTGTCTCCCTCTGCCAAGCTAGGGCATGGGAGATCTGGACTGACGAACTTCCTCGATTTCTTCTCACAGTTCGTCGTATTCTTCATCAGGGTAAATAAAATCTATTTTTACTACCCTTGTTTGACCTTCAAGTTATTCCTGAATTCTCTCAAAGGTGTTTATTCTTCAGAATCTCATTCTAAAGCACCTTCATCAGGGTAAATAAAATCTATTTTTACTACCCTTGTTTGACCTTCAAGTTATTCCTGAATTCTCTCAAAGGTGTTTATTCTTCAGAATCTCATTCTAAAGCACCTTACATGATTCATACACTTGATGTTTTCCCCTAAGTTATGATTTTCTTTAAGATTCCTCCATTGTGTGATCCTCAAAATTTGCACAACTCTGGAACCTAAGACAAAGAACACTTAGTGAAAATCCTCAAGACACCCTGGTCAAATTCCTCACACTTGATGCTATTGAAAAACTTCTAAGAACGCATATGACCTCTTCAAATTCCTCGCACCTATACTCTGTTCACAGGTACAATAATGTCCGTTGATGAATCACTAGGTTCTCATCAACTTAACTCATTTGCAGCGTTTCTTGAGGAAAAACTATGCACTTCTTCAGAATCTTCAAGAGTTCAGAATCCTCAACCGAAGAAAATGGCTGATGGAAAGAAGCCACAGAAAGGTGGAAAGAAACCTGATGTGCAGTCTGCTTTTGAGATACCTAATGACTTTTATGAGGAATATTGCACGCCTGATGAAGAAACTCATGGCAAAGAAACAACTAAGGAGAGAAAGATCCGCTTACAGAAAATTGAGAGAAGATGGGCAAAGGAGTGGAAAGAATATTGCTATTTCACTCCTAAATATATGATGAAATTCGTAGCTAAACCCCCTTGCAGCAAGCTACCCTTGGCTCCAAATCAAATAGCTGATCCCACCCTTGGCTCTACAAGCGCTCTGAAGAAAACTATGTTGAAGAAATCTGTTGTGAAGTCAAATTCTTCAACTTTAAAATCATCACAGCAGATTCCTCAAGCTCAGCCTTCAAAGGCCTCAGCAACTGGTTCAGTAGCTGCTCGGTCCTCTGCTGCTAAGTCCTCAACTCCTATGCACTTGCATCATGTCAGAGGATAGAGGGATTCTCAATTGCTTCAGGGGCATTAGCAAATTCTTCAGCCCAAGCACATTCCTCAACCAGTGCCTCTCTGATGAAAATGAAAGCTACTGCTGGACAAGGTACTCAACTAAGTCCTCAACCGAAGAAAGTGGTGTTCAAAATACTATCAGATTCTTCAGATGAAGTTGATGATGATGAACTGGCTACAATCATCAGAAACAAGCAAGAATGAGTGGCTCAAGCAAAGGGCACTCAAATTCCTCTTTGGCTAGATCCAAAAATGGTGTTGAACTTCATTGATATTTGGCACAAGGATCCCAAACCGCCAATTGATGACTTGAAGTTGCCTCCTGGTCCTGATCATGTCCTCACTGCTTTCATAGCTGAAGAAAAATGGAAGTACGAGAAGGCCAGACAAACCAAGAGGGCTCAGTACAAGAAAGAGCATTTCTTGAAGAACAATGTTCTGAAGCTTTCTCCTGAGGAACTTGTGACGATGCAGTCTGAGATCAAAAACCTTAGTGAGGAATTCAATGGATACTATGTTGATTGGCAAGGCGCGAAAGTTCGCTTCGTCAATATAGCTGATAAAGTCATTAATGATCACAAATCAAGGGTTGCAGCTCGTTCGCAACCACAAATTCCTCATGCTGAAGAATCTGCTCAACCTGCTAAAGAATCTGCTTAGCCTGTTGAAGAAACTGCCAGCGTAGCTGAAGAAAGTTAGACTGCTAAAGATCCTGCCAGGGCAAGCTCCACTCCCGCGCCTGATGAAACAGAACCCACAAGGACGACTGCATCAGTCGTACCTGAAGAAACTGCTACACCTTCACCCTCTGTTGAAATCACAAAATCTTCAAGGGCGAAGACAATCAACCTTCCTTCTACATCCGACGCGAAGAAGACCAAGGCTGCTGAGAATAAGGCACTGAAACAGAAAGCATCAACTTCTTATTCCTCAGCTGCGAAGAAATTTAAGGCACAAACAAGTTCTTCAATAGAACCGTTTGATGCAACGCCTATCAGCTCCGTGCCAGCCTATGAAATAGTGCCATTCGGTGTTGACTACGTCATCCCGAATGATGATCAAGAAGAAAAGGATCAATCTACTGCTACCTCGGAGCATATTAATGAAGAAATTGAAGTAGTAGCAAATGCTTCAACTCCAAAGGTATCATCGCCCCAGCCTCAGTTAATTGCTGAAGAGGCCGGCGTTGAAGAAATTGATGAGGATGTGGACATTGGCAACACAACTCCTGTCATAAATGATGAATATTGGGAAGCTGCACACCTAAATTCCCCAATGACCACATCTCTGTCAAAGATTCCTCAGTCCCCAGCCTAGACTGAAGAAATTCACAAAGGATCTGATGACTTGGCCGCTACAGCCACTCAAGAAATTCCAGCTGCATCAGCTGATGACATTGCTGCTCCAACTGCCACTGAGGAAACTACTGCGCAAATTCCTCAGACTGAAGAAATTCCTCCTATGCCTAAGGAGATTGTGGGCCGCTTCAATCCAAACCTTCAGCGAAAGCCAAGAATGCCATTCAAAGGCTCAAAGCGTCCCAAATTCCTCAAGTCCAATTTCTTCAACGAGCACATTTCCTTCATTGGACCCAATCCATATGACTCAGCAAGGGCCGATCGCACCAGATCCTAGACTCCAACATAGATGAATTATTATGCAGCAGTACTATTTGACAAGAAGAAAGTCTTTGAGCACCATCAAATTCCTCATGCGGATATGGAAACAATTCCATCCTTCACGCCGGTGCTCTCAGTTCTTCATGATGCAGGAATTCTTCCATTCTGTGTGGATATCTGCGACTGGAATGATGAACTAATTCTTCAGTTCTATGCAACTATGCACATCACAGGTGGTGCCTCTGACATCAACTCTTTGGACTGGATGACTGGATATACTCACCTCACTACTCTAGCCTCTGAATCGCTTCGGTCAGTCCCAGTTCCAATTCCTTCAGATGAAGCTCGCTTCATGTTTGATGAACCTGCTCTACCCAAGCAACTGATGCAAGTGCCGATGAAGCCGTTGGCTCCTGGAAAACCTCAACGGACAACCTTTCTTGTGAATGATTTGCTCTATGTGCCCAGCACGGTCTATCGCATTCTCACCAACACCCTATGTCCTCAGAAGGGCCACAACTCTAAAGAAGAAGAAGTGGAGGGAGTCATGAAGAACATGCTATTCAACATCGTTCATGGGATTCCCATCAACTTCCATGATTTCTTCATGAGGACATTGGCAAATGCAGCTCTTGCCCCATTTAAACTAAAGCCTTATGCTCCCTGGATCATGAAATTCATCAGATCAAGGTCTTCAGTTCCCTTCAAGGCGGACTTCCAGAATCACTTCGGCTTTTTGCCGCCGATTGAAGTCCTCAAAAGCACAATTGCCTCAGTTGAAGGAAAAGGATTAAATGTCATTGATGAAGGTACTCGTCCATTGGATGGTCAGTTTCGCAAAACTGCATCTTACTCCACCAATGATGACACTGCTACCCAGGACTCTACTGCAAAAGCCTCAGCGCAAAAAACCTCAAGAGTCTGCCCCTCGTGTGATGACTGATCGTGAGCTTCTCATAAATCTTCATCAGAAGTTTGATCTCAATCACAAGTGGGTGAAGCGTCAGTTGGCTTCCATTGTTCAGAACATGACTGTGACGCAGAAATTTGTGAGGAAAAATCACTACATTGTGCATGAAATCTTTGATCGCGCATGGGCCATCCTCGCACATCTCAAGACTCCTGAGGGACTCAAGGACATGGACTTTCAGCAAAAAAATTGATGGGTCTCATCCTCCTCAGAAGAAATTCAAGAAGGTTCAAGTTCCTCAGATGGTTACAAATTCATATTCTTCATTGCATGAGACGGATGACGCTGAGGATGTTGACGACACCGCGGCAGGCCCTGCATCGACAAACGACCCCGACAACGCTGGCGCTCCTTCCTCACCAACAAGATGAAATTCTTCAAGGGGCGTTAGTGATTACTTTTTCATCCCTTTTGGTCTTCGATGACAAAGGGGGAGAAATATTGAGTTAGTCTTCAAGCTTTTGTTTTTGTTTAAGTTAAAACTCTCGATCTTCTGAAGATTTTGTTGGTTGAGTTGTAAAGTGAAGTCCGATGGTGGTCTGACTCTTTTGAACTGCTTTCCGCATGCTTATTTCCTCAAATGCCTTAATTTCGTCAGACACCAATTTCATCATGTATATAAAATTCTTCATATCATATGTTAAATGTGTGTATGAATTACAAGATATAGGGGGAGTTCTCCATGTTTTTAACCTACCATGTGCAGTTGCAGTCCAAAGCAAATTCCTCAAATATGCACATCTTCAGGGGGAGTTCTTCTATATCTTGCAATCAAATTCCTCAAACTTAGTATTTACACTTCATAGTATTATCCCCGTTGAAAACTTAACCTATTTGTCATCAATCACCAAAAAGGGGGAGATTGTTAGTGCATCTAGTTCCCCTTAGTGATTTTGGTGCATTGAAGACTTATAGGTTAAGGAACTAATGTTTTTGTGAGTGTACACATGCTCTATAAGTCGATGAGGAGTTTGATAAATTCGGAGATTACCGACCCCTAAAAATGTATGTCTTCAACTGAATACTTTGGTGAATACTTTGCTGAAGACTTTGGTATTCCCTGAAGACTTTGAAAATGAAGAAGTTGGTGTGACCTTGAAGATATGAATGAGGACTATGAAGCGTGAAAACTTTTGTTTTCGTAATTTCATTTCCTTTCTTTGAGTCATAGGAAACATTGTACTGTTAAAGGTGGTGGAGGTAATACTAAGGAAAATTTCCAGCTGATGCTCAACTCAAAATCCTCAACCAATTCAATCCTTCGAGTGAAGCCTTTGGAAATATCTTATAGTTCAGTCAAGTTCTTCAGTGACAGAGACGATGTTCTTCTGGTCTCTGATGAAATTGATCTGACTCGCGAGTTAGGATTTTGCTAGTGTGAATTGCCTACAAGTGAGGAACATGATAAGCCTGAGGACTTTCATAGTTCGAAATTCCAACCATTGATGTGCTTAGCGCCAGCTGTCCCTAATCATCTTATCCACATAAAAGTCATATCATTGGGGGAATTTATGTCTTATCATGTCAGGTTGCACCCTGGCTATAAATAGCCACCCCCCATAACCACTAGTTGGTTGGCTGCTCCGAGAGAGAACTGATAGTTGTCATTTGAGAGCAACCCATCCTCCGAGGACTTTGAGAGAAAATCATCAGTGAGGAAAAACCCAAATCCAAACCACCAAACCCAAAGTGATTGAGCATCACTGAAGAAATTGTTCCTGTGTGGAACCAACGTGTGTTACCTTTGAGGACTGTGTATCCTCCAGACAGTTAGAAGTCATGGTGTAGTGCATCCTGCAGTTAATTGGGGATCATAGAGTGACCTTGGTCTAGATCATCCAGTAGTCAATTGTGGATCGTAGGGTGACCAGTTTGTGAGGGTTTTGGAAGTCTACCCTGAGGACTTACCATGAGTGTTGGGCGAGGACTTTGTGACCTTAGCTCAAGGAGAATACGGTAAGGACTGTGTGTCCTGGGACTGTGTGTCCTCTGGTTTAAATACCAAGCCACTCCAAACCAGACGTACGACTGTCACAGCAATTGGAACTGGGTCATGAAACCATTCTCTTCATCGAGCTTCCTGGTTCTATTTCCTCAACCCCTCTATTCCTCATATACTTGTTGATGAAATTGATCGTTACCGTTTGAAGAATTTGACTGAAGACTTTCACAATTTCCTCACCTCAAATTCTTCAAGTTACCTTGTCCCTCACCCGCTTATCCTGTATCACGCTACTTGTAATCTATGCATCTTTTATTTCATCATGATGACTATGTTGTCGCTATGTTTCTCATGCACTTGAGTACTTATTCCGTTGCTAGTTATTCATCACATTTAAAATTCCTCAAGTGATGAGTTTGTAAAAATCTCCTATTCACCCCCTCTAGTCGATATAATGCACTTTCATGAATGTATTGCAACACCCTAAAGTGGGAATCCTTCATATGTGCATGGCACGGAAGGCACCATAGGACAAC
This sequence comes from Hordeum marinum, assembly GCA_022496015.1. Lineage (NCBI taxonomy): Eukaryota > Viridiplantae > Streptophyta > Magnoliopsida > Poales > Poaceae > Hordeum > Hordeum marinum. Next base: position 374,992,226 of record CM039673.1, read on the forward strand.
ACCAAAATAAAACATACAACTCAAACCAATCAAGATCATCAATCAACCCAAAAGACAAAATAAATCTACTCAAAACATCATAGGATGGCAACACATCATTGGATCATAATATGTGGAATAAAGTACCATGTTCAAGTAGGGTATTACGGCGGGGTGCGAGAGTGTGGACCGCTTAAAAGAGATGAAGATGGTGATGTTGATGAAGACGATCACCGTGGCGATGGTTCCCCCGGCAGCACTCCGGCACCACCGAGAGTGAGGGGGAGAGTGTCTCCCCTTGTGTTTCCTCCTTCATGCCCCCCTAGATGGGGAGAGGTTCTCCCTCTGGTCCTTGGCCTCCATGGTTATGATGGCCCCCGCCGGCTTCCTCCTTCATGGCCTCCGGTGATGATGGCTGATACGTCTCCAATGTATCTATAATTTTTGATTGTGTCATGCTATTATATTATCTGTTTTGGATGTTTTATATGCATTAATATGCTATTTTATATTATTTTTGGGACTAACTTATTAATCTAGAGCTTAGTGGCACTTTCTGTTTTTCCTTGTTTTTGAGTATTGCAGATATGGAATATTAAACGGAGTCCAAACGGAATAAAATCTCGAGAATGATTTTTTCTGGAAGAGATCTACCAGGCTTGGAGTGCAAGGGAGGGACTCTGCCAGTAGGTCACAAGCCAGGGGCACGGCCACCCCCTAGCCACGCCTGGCAGGCTTGCCACCTCCTAGGAGGTCTCCTAGACCTAGTCTTTGTCCTATAAATACTCAAATATTCCCCCAATACCAAAAAGAGCCATGCAAATACTTTTTTGCCGCCAAAAGCCTCCGTTCCCGAGAGATTCAATCTTGGAGCCTTTTCCAGTAATCTGCCAAAGGGGGATTCGATCACGGAGGGCATTTACATCAACTCTATTGCCCCTCCGATGATGCGTGAGTAGTACACCACAGACCTACAGGTCCATAGCTAGTAGCTAGATGTCTTGTTCTCTCTCATTGTGCTTCAATACCATGTTCTCCATGATCTTCATGGAGATCTATCTGATGTGATACTCTTTTGTGGTGTGTTTGTCGAGATCAGATGAATTGTGGGTTTATGTTCAGATTATCCATGAATATTATTTGAGTATTTTCTGAACTCTTATATGCATGATTTCAGATGTTTTCAAGTCTCTTCGAGTTATTGGTTTGGTTTGACACACTAGATTGGTAATTCTTGCAATGGGAGAAGTGCTTAGTTTTTGGTTCAATCTTGCGGTATCCTCACCCAGTGACAAAGTAGGGGTAGCGAGGCACGTATTGTATTGTCGCCATCAAGGGTAACAAGATGGGGTTTCCAATACTACTAATAATGATTTTATTAGTACTCTAATTGCTCCTGCCACTAGTGCGGAATCTTATGAAATTAATGCTGCTTTGCTTAATCTTTTTATGAAAGAACAATTTTCTGGCCTTCCTAGTGAAGATGTCGCATCCCATCTAAATACTTTCATTGTGTCGGTGTACTAAGGATCGGGTCCATTAGTATCCCTTACTTGTGCACGGGCAGTTGTAGCCACACCCGCGGCAAGGCTTGCCGGAGGACTACTGGAAGCAAGCACGAAGAGGTCGAAGGAACACTCAAGTCAACGAATACAAGACCAAAGGTCAAGGGCTGGAACCCTGACAAGATCTTGCCGGGGGTGTCTGCGGAGCCCCGGCAAGAAGGGCACTTGGCAAGGCCTCGCCACCTTGCCAGCACGGAGACCAGGTGTCGACTCCCAGGATACATGTCAAGGCGTTAGCGATGGAGAGGCTAAGCGATGCAAATGGGACGGGCCCTTGTCCCATCCTGTAGAAGGTCAGGGATACTGACGGAGCATTAAATGCGTTTGTCCCACTCCGTCAGGGTTAGGTATGATAGCACTGTAGCACTATGGGCCCCATGCGTGCACTATATGCCACTGTTGGGATCCCCTTGATTGTATAAAAGGAGGCCCAAGGCGTTACGAGAGAAGACTTTTGGCTCCCTCTTCTAGCTCATGCGTGTAGCAGCTCCTCATAGCGCTCATGTAGCTGAAACCTCAAAAACACCCATAATACATCGAAGCAGGAGTAGGGTTTTACGCTCTACAGCGGCCCAAACCTGGGTAAAAACCTCCCCTCATGCTGTTTGTTTGATCTGCTCTTTGTACATACCTTCTCCCCGCCAAACCACAAAGGGATCCTCGCGGTCCCATAGGTGGATTGGGGGAATGGGGCGGCCGCCTGTTCGCCCCGGGATCATGGGTGGCGCTATTGGCGGACATGGGCGGCGACTCTTGGAGCGAGAGAGAGCCAGCCCCCGCATTTTCCCTATAAATTGGGGCGAGGGGAAGTGAAGGAGAGGCTCATCCATCTTTCTTCCTCATTGAGCAAAGACCTCCAAAGCCTGCCCTTCAACACCTTCCCGGTTTTGAGTAGTACCCGCCCATGGCCATGGTGGGCAACGAGGGAAGCCTCTGTCTTCTGCCCGCTCGGTGAGAACTTCCTGTCAGGATCATGCCACCGCTTCAGCCATGGAGGCGGAGGGTGGCTCGAGCGTGCATGGCGGAAGGGGTGCGAGGGGTCGCGGTCGGCACGGAGGTCGAGGCCGGGGGAGGCGGAGCGCCGCTCCACCTCTTCCTCCGACGCCAGACCCCCTCCTTGAAGAGTCCCACGCTGAGGGGACGGCACTGGAGTTCATGCTCGAACTATGCGGTCCCCTTTGGGGCCATCTGCGTCTCCCTCACCCTTTTGCCAGGGTGATGGAGGTTGAAAAACCACTAGCCCTATGGTTGCGGGCACATGGCTATTGTAATGGTGCCATGCGGATCGATGCCGAGTACCCAGAGCGTTGCGTCATGTTCCTCAAGCGTGGTTGGAAAACCTTCACCCGTGCCCACAGCCTCGAGGATGGGCACTGTGGGCATTCTAGGAACGGGGATACCCAGACCTGCCTGCCTCAGGACCCCAATGTCCTCGCGAGGAAGGACAACGACAAGACTTGCAAAGGATGGGCCTCCTCAGGACCCCTCCGGAGTGGCGGAGATCTCTATGCAAGGCCCGAAATCAGGATTCAAAGATGACGCAAGGAAGCACAGGCGAGCATCAGTACGCTAGGCGGCGCAGTTTCCCCTTTGGTGCAAAGGGAGAAAGGACGTGCACGGGTTCCCAAAGCGCCCCAAAGGTTTCCATCCCGGTGCAAGAAGACCAAAACCACCCGTCCCGCAGGGAGGATGTCCATGCTGAGCCTATCCCCGCGGCATCGACAACTACTTTGCAGGCGAAGACCGCCTTTGGGCAGGGCAAGCACGAACCCTTGTCCCCCTTCAAAATTGGTCATTGTGGGATCCCTTCCCGCCATTGTGATAAGGGAAGAGGACCCGTGCCACCGGTATATATAGAGGGTAGGCTGCTTCATAGAAGGGGGCCGATCAGATCCGCATCCTATCAACTGTCGGGACTCCGCTCCTAAGTCATATGAATCCAGACTATAACATATCACATCACTTTGCGGCCTCACGCACGGTAAGTTCCACGGCTGCAGCCTTACCTTAGCCGGGAATGTTTGCGTCTTTTGGCTCATGTATGTGAACATGTCGCTGGCAATCAAACGACAGAGAACCCGGGCAGACATGACTAGTCATAGAACCCAAGTGGCACATCCGTACAGAAACAGGCATACGTAACCCAGCAATGCAGGTGTCGGCCTCAAGCGTGTGTAGACGAGTCATAGAAACCTACAAGGACTCCATTACGCCGTGAGACATAAATGCCAGCACTACACGTAGATGAGTCGTAGCAGGCTATAGGGACTCCATTACACTGCGAGACATTTCCCCGAAGGGACAGACACAACAGCAAAGAAGGATACATGCCGGTCCATCAATGTGTCCGGAGCAGTAGCAAGCTACCATGGCTCGGTGGAAGCACAAAGAGACAGTTTCCCGTAAAGAGTACTACTAAAGGCACACAACTAGGTGTCGGATCCCATACATACCTTTGCACGTCACACGTACGCACGACATGCCCAATATGCATAGATACAACCATGGCATCACAACATAACCATACAACAACTTTCATTTAAGAGGCTCAGACGAGCGTTGCATAATATGTTCTTCCAGATAGGGGTCACATGACCCAACACTCAAGTCATACAAACAAGTTCATACAAACCAAGCGGAAGCATAAGCTGTCTGAGTATAGACACATGAAAGGGTAAAAAGGCACATGGCCTGACCATCTACAACCCACCACAGGGCATAGGGTCGTAGCTGGGACACTAGCTATTCGGCATCGTCGACATCTAGAAAGAACCCACCTGATGGGTCCTAGGTCTCATCTGCAACATTTATAAAGCAAACATGAGTACAAACATACTCAGCAAGTCTTTAAAGAAGACCTAGTCTATTCATGCTCATGTATCAACAAGGGGGGTGGAGTTTATGCAGAAATGCCAACTTTGACTCATGGCTAACCTACACTACACAATTTTAACTCTTTGTTTAAATTTTAGATATCGCACACGAGTCCATTAACTCCATGACAATACACCACCATGGATTCACTGCCCTCTCCTGGGAGAGTGCCATCCACGGTGCTCACACTTGTCTTGATATTTTTACGAGTATCCATATGATTATCTATGAACAGCATAAGCTTTCCAGGTAGTCCATATCCGAGGACGCGGCTATTTGAATAGTTTCATACCCTGCAGGGGTGTACTTCTTCACACACACTCTTGCAACTTATCGCTGTGTGCTCATAAAACCATGCACCTTAGCAACCTTCAAGCGGAAGCCCAGCGAGGAAGTTGGCCACGACCATCAATAACATAAGACCTCTATGCCAGGCTATCGCCTATTTGAGACTGAACCCGCACGGAAGTCCGACCAAACTTTCCACTACAGCCCCAAACGATGTGCGCAGAGTTCCTAAGCCCACATTTCGGGTTACCCTTGGTACACCGTGCCACTGCCTACCGCGGCGTAACCCTTCCCTAGGGTCAGCGCTACGCACGGCCTCTAGCATGCTATAAACACCAGAAACTAGTTGCAACTCCTGGACTAAGGACTAAGCGACTAATAAGTCGAGAGGGGTCGAGTTACCGGAACCCAATGTGTGGTAGTAACTAGTCCTGGATCACAAACACAGAACTCAGTTCCTAAGAACGGTCCCAATGAGACAACCCGTTATGTACTCCTACATAACCTCTCATCGCTACCTTAACCAAATCGGGTTCATCATAAGCTTATCGCATCGAAACAACAATGTTTCACTCCAGTTCATCACCCAGATGAATCAGACCTGACACAACTCTAAGCATAGCAAGCATAGCAGGCAAAGTAAGCTAAGCATTTCATGGCACAAGCATCTACTAGGTATGCTAGGTTGCAAGGTTTAGCTATTTACTGTGACAATGACAGGTTATGCAAAAGAATAGGTTCTTCTACCGTGTAATACATACATATGAGCATTTGTCCTAATGTAATAAACAAGAGCAGGAGCGAGAGAGTGGGATGTTATCAGAATGATCAAGGGGGTTGCTTGCCTTGCTGGGTAGCGGGAAGGTTCTCTCCTTCGATGGAATACTCGGGGGTATCCTCAGAAGCAGGGCCTACCGCAATGCCGATAAATTGCATTGAATACACGCAAGTGCAACAATATGATGCATGATCATGACATGGTAGCATGTATGGATGAGCTAATGCAACTAGTCTCCAAGTTAATTTGAAGTGAGTTTGAATATAGGTTCAAAATCGTTCTTCATTTCAAATTCCATATGCTAACCTATTAATAAATGTCAAGGTTCATCTACATAGGTTGCTCTAACATTCATGATAATAGCACCATTGGATTCATTGTATTTTTCTGATAAATTTTCATATATAAATTATTTTCATCTGATTTACAGATTAATTTATATGAATTTTTAAAAATTTAAACAATTTCTAGAATTATTTTAAAACTAGAAAATGAAATATGACATCAACCTGACGTCACTACGACGTCAGCTGGTCGGCTGACCAGGCCAGGTCAAACCGGACGTGTGGGGCCCGCACGTTAGTGACACGGCCCTAAACTCTGTGCTGACCAGGGGTTTAACCCACCCTAGGGCCCACTGGTCAGTGGCAGGAGGCCTAATTAATCAGGGGGATTAACCCCTGATGCTGGCCACGTCGGTACCCACTGGAGCGGGGCTGGCGGAGACCATCCGCACGGCGGTGACTCGCCTGAATCATGCCTCTGGCGACCATTTGGAGCGCAGAGGGCAACGGAAGATAGCCTGTGCACACGCGCGTCTAGCAGGGCAGCAGAGGGGGCTCGAGGGCCACCGGAGACTACGGCCACGTCGAGCTGAGCGGCGGCGACGGCTCGGGCAGGACCAGCTACGGCGCTATGGTCTGCGGGAGGTGGATCTAAGGGCGGCTACGGGCTCCTGGGAGCTCTATGAGCATGAGCCCGTGGTCGGGAGCGAGCTTTGGACGCTGTGTCCATGGCTACGCCATGGCCGGCGGCGAGCTCTGCTCGGCTCTGGCTACAGACGGGGCTAGAGGAGGGGAACGGCGTCAAGGCTAGGGGAAACGATCCGGGGCCTTACCGGAGGGTCTTCTCGCGCCTTGGCATGGTCGGGGACGCACAGGAGACGGCAAATCGGCGGCGTCTTAAGTCCGGCAAGGAAGAACAGAGGAGAGGAGGAAGAGAGGAATGGCGAGGGGGAAGCAGGCTCGGGCGGCGACCGAGCCTATCCTCTCGCCAGCGCGACGAGGAGGTGGCCAGGCAGGCAGGGAGGAGGTGGACAACGCACAGCCACGGCCGGCCGTGGGGGTGGCATGTAGCTGCTTCTCCTCCTGGTAGGAGGAAGAAGACGCTGCTACCCCCGTGGGCTGGGCCTCTTCTTTAGGTAAGCCCAGATGGGCTTTTCTTCCCCCTTTTTCTTTATTTTATTTCTTTCCTAATTTCTGACATTTGTTTTAATTATTTTCAGGCACATATGCTATTTTAAAATAGCCCAAATATTTTATATATTGAGTTTTGAATATTTCAAACTTATCTAAAAAGTTTCAGGATATTTTGAAAACTAAAATAATGATAATGCTTTATTTGATATTTTCAGAAGCTTTAACATTTATTTTTAAATTGCTTCAGTTGTTCAAATATTTAAAATGGCCCTTGTTATAATCATGTCCATATTTATCAGACATAGGGAACATTTTGTTAGGGCATTTTGGATTCGTTGAATTTTCAGAAACTTGAATTATTTTGATTCAATGTGAGCTTGGGGTTTCTTTTAATCCCCATTTCATGTTGATGCAAAATTGAAACATGAGGCACACACATGCTATCCTATGACATCTAGCTAGGGATGTGATAACTCACCCCCACTCAAAAGAATCTCGTCCCGAGATTTTGAAGTCGTCGGAAAGAGCACGGGGTACTCTAGTCGAAGACGATCTTCTCTTTCCCATGTGGCCTCATTCTCAGAATGGTGTGACCACTAAACCTTGAGAAACTTGATGTTCCGTCGCCGAGTGGTACGCTCAGCTTGATCAAGAATACGAACAGGGTATTCTCGATATGTAAGGTTATCTTGGAGATCAAGCGCTTCGTGGTCTACTTCACGGACAGGGTCCGAGAAGCAACGCCTGAGTTGCGATACATGGAAGACATCAGAACCTTGGAAAGATGCGGCGGAAGTTCCAATTGGTAGGCAACCTCTCCTCGTTTAGCAAGAATGCGAAAAGGTCCAATGTAACGAGGAGCCAACTTGCCCTTGATACCAAATCGATGGGTACCCTTCAGAGGTGTAACCCGAAGGTAAGCCTTCTCGTCAACTTCATAGGTCACTGCCTTAAGATGGCGATCATATTGGCTCTTTTGACGAGATTGGGCTGTTTTCAACTTTTCACGAATAATGCAAACTTGCTCCTCTGCATCCTGGATCATATCCGGGCCAAAGAGTTGCCTCTCTCCGGTTTCTGATCAGTTAAGAGGTGTTCGACACCTTCATCCATAGAGAACTTCAAAAGGGGCTTTGCCCAAGCTTGATTGATAACTATTGTTATATGCAAATTCGCCAAATGGAAGACATTTCTCCCAATTCATACCGAAGGATATAACACAAGCTCGGAGCATGTCTTCAAGGATTTGATTGACTCGCTCAACTTGACCACTCGATTGCGGGTGGAAAGCAATGCTAAAGGGTAGATGAGTCCCCATAGCGGTTTGAAAACTTTCCCAAAATCGGGAAGTAAAGATACTTCCACGGTCTGAGTTGATGTCCAAAGGAACATAATGAAGAGAAACTATTCGAGAAACATATAACTCCGCTAGCTGGCTAGCAGTTATACTCTCCCGAACAGGAAGAAAATGAGCCACTTTGGAAAGGCGGTCAATGACCACAAAGATAGCATTATTCCCTCTCTTGGTCTTGGGAAATGCGGTAATGAAATCCATACCGACCTTATCCCATTTCCATTCGGGAATAGCTAAATGTTGAAGGGTGCCAGCAGGCCTTTGATGTTCTGCTTTCACGCGATGACAAATGTCGCAGTTAGCAACGAACTGGGCAATTTCTCTCTTCATCCTAGTCCACCAGAACCTCTAGGATAGGTCCTGATACATCTTGGTACTACCCGGATGAATTGTGAGAGGAGAATCATGAGCCTCCTTAAGGATCAATTGTCGTAGATGTTGCTTCTTCAGGATCACCAAGCGGTTCTCAAAGAAGACAACACCTCGATCATCTACCGAGAAGCACCTAACATTACCCTTCTTAATGTTTTTCTTGATCCGAGATATCCCGGCATCATGCTTCTGGGCTTCTATAATTTGATGCGTAAGAGTAGGTTTCGCCACCAGGTTGGATAGGAATCCTTGAGGAACAAGGTGGAGGTTTAACTTCCGAAATTCCTCATGGAGAAGTGGTTGACCTTGTTGTAACATTAGGTTGTTACAATAAGACTTATGACATAGTGCATCAGCCATGACATTGGCTTTCCCCGGGGTGTAAGTTATCCCTAACTCGTAATCTGTAATCAACTCAACCCACCGTCTTTGCCTGAGATTCAAATCCGGCTGGGTGAAAATATATTTCAGACTTTGGTGATCAGTGTAAATTTTGTAACGATTACCCAGAAGGTAATGTCGCCAGCTTTTCAATGCATGGACCACAGTTGCAAGCTCAAGATCATGTGTTGGATAATTATCCTCATGTGGACGCGACTGTCGATATGCGTATGCAATCACATGACGATCTTGCATGAGAATGCAACCTAATCCTTGTCGCGAGGCGTCGCAATAGATAACAAAGTCCATAGAGAAGTCTGGTGGCATCAGAATGGGAGCAGAGGTCAGTCGTCTTTTCAACTCCTAAAAAATGTGCTCGCATTGTGGAGTCCACTCGAACTTTTTATCTTTCTTGAGGAGTTCAGCAGAGGTTTTGCAACCTTGGAGAAATTCTCGACAAAGCGGCGACAATAGCTCGCTAGGCCAAGGAAACTCCGAACTTGCTTAACCGATTCAGGTTGAGTCCAATCAAGGACGGCCTCAACTCTCTCGAGATTAACAACAATACCTTTACCAGAGATCACGTGGCCTAGATAGGTCACTTCTGGCAACCAAAATTCACACTTGGAGAATTTGGCATACAGACGGTGCTCTCGAAGTTTCATCAATATCAGCCTTAGATGCTCGGCATGTTCCTGTTTGTTCTTCGAGTAGATGAGTATGTCGTCAAGGTAAACCACGACAAATTGATCCAAATACTCCTTGAAGATCGAATTCATCAAGCGAGAGAAGGTGGCTAGGGCATTGGTTAAACCGAAGGACATGATGGTGTACTCGTATTGGCCATAACGAGTAACAAAAGCCGTTTTTGGAATGTCCCCGTTTCTAATTCTGATTTGATGGTATCGCAACCTCAAATACATTTTGGAAAAGACAGAGGATCTAGCGAGTTGATCATACAAATCGTTGATCCTGGGGAGCGGATACTTGTTCTTTATGGTGACCAGATTCACTGGCTGATAATCCACAACTATCCAATCAGATCCATCCTTCTTCTTGATGAAGAGGACGGGACAATCCCAAGGAGAAGAACTAGGACGGATGAAACCTTTCTTCAAAGCCTCATCGAGTTGGATCTTAAGCTCGGCTAGTTCTAAGGGTGCCATCTTATAGGGTCTTCTGGCTATTGGGACAGTCCCTGGAATAAGCTCTATCACAAACTCAACATCTCTAACAGGAGGAATTCCTGGCAGTTCTTCTGGAAAGACATCCGGAAAGTCATGGACTACCGGAATATCTTCTAGTTCTGGAAGAGGGCTAGCATTAAGGGAATAGAGTTGGTGCTTGGTTGCTCGAGTGGAGACATTAACTATCTCACCCGATGGATGTGTAAGTTGAACATTCCTAGTATGAATATCAATCTTAGCATAGTGGGCTTTCATCTAATCCATGCCTAGAATGATATTGATGTCCGAAGACTTGAGGGCTATCAAAGATGCTAGGAAGACTAGCCTATCCACAAGAATCTCATTATCATGGCTCCCTCTAGAAGTTTGCCACTTTGAACCAGGAGTCTGAACTACTAAAGGAGTAGGCATATCACAAAAAGACATGTTATGCAACTCTGCATAACTTTCTGAGATGAAAGAATGAGATGCCCCAGTATCAAACAGAACAGATGTTGGATGACTATTGACAAGGAGCGTACCTAGGATAACATCAGGATCCTCAATGGCTTCCTCAGCAGAAACATAGTTCACTCTTCCACGAGCAGGAGCTGGCTTCACATAGAACGCTTTTCCCAGCTTCCCACGTCCAGCGGGCTTAGCATTGCTCTGAGGACAATCACGAGAGTAGTGTCCTGGTTCCCCACATTTGTAGCAAACCATGGTGGCACGGGGAGCAACATTGACAGGCGGACCTCCAAATGGTCTGGCTGGAGGGTTGGGCTGAGCTGATTGAGGAGCCTGGAAGGATGGCCTCGTGGTGTATCTTGGTGGCAGAGCTGCCTTGGGCACCCAGACCTGGCGTTTGTTGGAGCCTGAGCCAGATGCGGGGCTGAAGTCACGGTTGTACTTCCTCATGGCCTCGTAGTCAGTCTATCCAGACTCAGCATTGATAGCCTTGTTGACGAGAGCCTGGAAGGTTATGCACTCATGCAGGCGCAAATTTCGTCGGAGCTCAGGGGTTAAGTCCCTTGCGGAACCTAGCCTGTTTCTTGGCATCAGTTGAAACTTCCTCCGGAACATAGTGATCAAGATTGCCGAACTCACGGCTATCGACATCCACGGATAGTCTGCCCTAGGTGAAAGCACAAAATTCCTCTCTCTTGCGATCCATCAGCCCTTCCGGGATGTGATGGGTACGGAATGCCGCGCTGAATTCTGCCCAAGTTGGTGCGGGGCCTGCAGGACGCATGGCTTCATAATTTTCCCACCACAGATTGGCGGGTCCTTCCAGAAAGTAGGTAGCAAAGGTCATCTTGTTGGCCTCGGATACATTGGCAGCCCAGATCTTGCAGAACATGATGGTCAGCTAGTAATTCGCGTCGAGCGGGTCGACCAAATGATGATACTTAGGTGGGCACAGCTTGACGAAATCACCGAGTGACACGCCATCATTGTGATCATTGCGGGGAGCACGTGCTATGTTCTGCTCAATTTGTTCCAGCATCCTGTTGGTCTCTCTCTTGTTCCTTTCAGCTTCAAGCATCACTTCTGCCAAAGAAGGCGCATGTGGCAGGTTCTCTTGCCTTGGCTGGCTTCCCTCGCCCTACTCGGGGGCAGGCATGGGGTTATTCCTAGTTGCCACCATCCTGGGAAAACAAAACCAACAGCTTAAACATAGAGGACATCAACTCTAAGACATGAGATAAGGAATGTACTGGACAACATGGCATGCAGGGTAAACACCCAAACCACATGGTAATAAAAACTGCCATATGAACACCATGATTCATACACACCATGACATAGTTCAGTACAAGCCCACGCTGAAAAAAACTATAGAGAGATGACACAACTCATCGGAGCATTACAAGCTTCCTATACATTATCTATCTACACCTCCGGAACTCAACTCTCAACCTCAATCATATCCCACAAGACACGCAGGACTGGGGCGATACGACTAATACCATACTAGTACTAACATCCACGTACTCAAGCATCGCCATAGAATGCCTCATACAGGTTACCCCCATGACCCGAGAGCTGAACCTGAGGATCTGGAAACACTCTAGCATGTGATCCTTGGGAACCGTAAGGACACGGATGTGGCCTTGGTCCCCTTGTTGTCGGAAATAGCGGTCCTCAAAGAGGGGTGATGCCTCCAACATCGGGCCAGTCTACGTGTGCTGGCAGATGAGTCCGCGATGGGCTCAGCATCTCCAAATCTCCATAGCATGTCTACACGACAGGTGCCAACTGCGTCAGGGCTGTCCAAAGACGTGCACGGGTAGCATAAAGCTCCATGCGAAGGGCACGTGCATCATGATCCCTATTCTCCAACATCTGAGCGGTCACCTGTAGCCTAGGGTCCTCATGGGAATTATCACAGTAGGCTGCGCTAAGATAACCATCCTCTCCTCCCATGGAAGCAGGAACATAACAGAACTCTGTGTTCTGAAGTAGACCATGGTGAAACCTCATGATAGTCAGCATGGTGTAGGCGGCCTCCTGAACTGCCATATCTATGGTGACACCTAGTCCATAAGTCCAGTGAAGCGGCTCTGCAGCTCCAGGATATGAAGGATACATCTTAACAGTACACAGATACTGACTCTGGTTGAAATCTCGATACTGTTCCTCCACTGTGTACTCTGGATACCAATGGTAGCCACCCTCCATCATAACTCTAACCAACATGGCCGTGTGACTCGGTACATCGATGCACCTGGTCAGACGGACCACCTGACGGGAAGGACGCAGGGGCATCTGAAACAGAGAATGAGGCAAAGACATTAGATACTCTAGCAGGAATTGGAAAGCATAACGGTTGTAATTGCTCAAAAAGGATTTTGAGACAACTGCAAAAGATTGTAAAAGCATAACCACTCGACTTTCTAGACTCAAATCTCTTCTCCATCTGATTGTCACACCAACAATACTTGAGTACCGACATTCTCTTGCAAACAAGCTAGCTATTAGTCCATGGTTAGTAACTCGTCATCCTAAGCAATAGATGAGAAGCCTAGTTCTTATCCCCGTAGAAAATATGAGAATGACTCAGAATAGAATAACTTGGGAAGAGGAGTAAAAAGAGCCTTACGTTCCCTTCCACAATCAATTCCCCAACCTTTCTATAGTGTTTCTAGACTCAACTTCGACCGGTTTGGCTTGGTAGTCCAACAGTCAGTCAGGCTCTGATACCAACGCTGTCGGGACCGCGATCCTAAGTCATATTAATCCAGACTGTAACATATCACATCACTTTGCGGCCTCACGCACGGTAAGTTCCACGGCTGCAGCCTTACCTTAGCCGGGACCGTTTGCGTCTTTTGGCTCACGTATGTGAACATGTCGTTGGCAATCAAACGACAGAGAACCCAAGTGCCACATCTGTACGAAAACAGGCATATGTAACCCAGCAATGCAGGTGTCGGCATCAAGCGTGTGTAGACGAGTCATAACAAGCTACAAGGACTCCATTACACCGTGAGACATAAATGCCATCACTGCACGTAGACAAGTCGTAGCAGGCTACAGGGACTCCATTACACTGTGACACATTTCCCCGAAGGGACAGACACAGCAGCAAAGAAGGATACATGTCGGTCAATCAATGTGTCCGGAGCAGTAGCAAGCTACCATGGCTCGGTGGAAGCACAAAGATGCAGTTTCTTGTAAAGAGTACTACTAAAGGCACACAACTAGGTGTCGGATCCCATACATACCGTTGCACGTCACGCGTACGCATGAAATGCCCGATATGCATAGATACAACCATGGCATCACAACATAACCATACAACAACTTTTATTTAAGAGGCTCAGACGAGCCTTGCATAATATGTTCTTATAGATAGGGGTCACATGACCCAACACTCAAGTCATACAAACAAGTTCATACAAACCAAGCGGAAGCATAAGCTGTCTAAGTACAGACAGATGAAAAGATAAAAAGGCACATGGCCTGACTATCTACAGCCCGCCACAGGGCATAGGGTTGTAGTTGGGACACCAGCTATTCGGCATCGTCGACATCTAGAAAGAACCCACCTGATGGGTCCTGGGTCTCATCTGCAACATTTATTAAGCAAACATGAGTACAAACGTACTCAGCAAGTCCTTAAAGCGGACCTAGTCTATCCATGCTCATGTATCAACAAGGGGGTGGTGGAGTTTATGCAGCAATGTCAGCTTTGACTCATGGCTAACCTACATGAGTCCTTAAACATGACTACACAATTTTAACTCTTTGTTTAAATTTTAGATATCACACATGAGTCCATTAACTCCATGACAATACACCACCATGGATTCACTTCCGTCTCCTGGGAGAGTGCCATCCACGGTACTCACACTTGTCTTGATATTTTTATGAGTATCCATTTGATTATCTATGAACAACATAAGCTTTCTAGGTAGTCCATATCCGAGGACACGGTTATTCGAATAGTTTCATACCCTGCAGGGGTGTGCTTCTTCACACACGCTCTTGCCACTTATCGCTGTGTGCTCATAAAACCATGCACCTCGGCAACCTTCAAGCGGAAGCCCAGCGAGGAAGTCGGCCACAACCATCAATCACATAAGACCTAGTCCAGGCTATCGCCTATTTGAGACTGAACCTGCATGGAAGTCCGGCCGAAGTTTCCGCTATGGCCCCAAATGATGTGCGCAGGGTTCCCAAGCCCACCATTCGGGTGACCCTTGGTACACCGTGCCACTGCCTGCCGCGTCGTAACCCACCCCTAGGGTTAGTGCTACGCACGGCCTCCAGCATGCTATAAACACCAAAAACTACTTGCAACTCCTGGACTAAGGACTAAGCGACTGATAAGTCGAGAGGGGTCGAGTTACCGGAACTCAATGTGTGGTAGTAACTAGTCCTAGATCACAAACACGGAACTCAGTTCCTAAGAACGGTCCCAATGAGACAACCCTCTATGTACTCCTACATAGCCTCTCATGGCTACCTTAACCAAATCAGGTTCATCATAAGCTTATCACATTGAAACAACAATGTTTCACTCCAGTTCATCACCTAGATGAATCAGACCTGACACAACTCTAAGCATAGCAAGCATAGCAGGCAAAGTAAGCTAAGCACATCATGGCACAAGCATCTACCAGGTATGCTAGGTTGCAAGGTTTAGCTATTTACTGTGACAATGAATGGTTATGCAAAAGAATAGGTTCTTCTACCGTGTAAGACATACATATGAGCGTTTTCCCTAATGCAATAAACAAGAGCAGGAGCGAGAGAGTGGGATTTTATCAGAATGATCAAGGGGGTTGCTTGCCTTGCTATGTAGCGGAAAGGTTCTCTCCTTCGATGGAGTACTTGGGGGTATCCTCAGAAGCAGGGCCTACCCAATGCAGATAAATAGCATTCAATACACGCAAGTGCAACAATATGATGCATGATCATGACATGGTAGCATGTATGGATGAGCTAATGCAACTAGTGTCCAAGTTAATTTGAAGTGAGTTGGAATATAGGTTCAAAATCATTCTTCATTTTTAATTCCATATGCTAACCTATTAATAAATGTCAAGGTTCATCTACATAGGTTGCTCTAACATGCATGATAATAGCACCATTGGATTCATTGGATTTTTCTTATAAATTTTCATATATAAATTATTTTCATCTGATTTACATATTAATTTATATGAATTTTTAAAGTTAACAATTTTTAAATTATTTTAAAACTGGAAAATGAAATATGACGTCATCCTGACGTCACTACGACGTTAGTTGGTCGGCTGACCAGGCCAGGTCAAACCTGACATACGGGGCCCGCACGTTAGTGACACAGCCCTAAACTCCACGCTGACCAGGGGTTTGACCCACCCTAGGACCCACTGGTCAGTGGTGGTAGGCCTAATTAATCAGGGGGATTAGCCCCTGATGCTGGCCACATCGGCGCCCACCGGAGCGGGGCCGGCGGCGACCATCCGCAGGGCGGCGACTCGCCGGAATCGCACCTCCGGCGACCATTTGGCGCGCGGAGGGCAGTGGAAGATAGCCCATGCACATGCGCGTCTAGCAGGGTAGCAGAGGGGGCTCGGGGGCCACCGGAGACGATGCCACGTTGAGCTGAGCGGCGGCGACGGCTCGGGCATGACCGGCTACGGCGCTATAGGCTGCGGGAGGCGGAGCTAAGGGCGGCTTCGGGCTCCTGGGAGCTCTACGAGCACGAGCACGTGGTCGGGAGTGAGCTTTGGACATTTGGCCACGGCTACGCCATGGCCGGCGGCAAGCTCCGCTCGGCTCTGGCTACAGATGGGGCTAGAGGAGGGGAACGGCATCGGGACTAGGGGGAAACGATCCGGGGCCTCACCGGAGGGTCTTCTGGCGCCTTGGCGGCTTCAGTCCGACGAGGAAGAACAGAGGAGAGGAGGAAGAGAGGAATGGCAAGGGGGAAACAAGCTCGGGTGGCGGTCGAGCCTATCCTCTCGCCAGCGCGATGAGGAGACGGCCAGGGAGGCAGGGAGGAGGTGCCCAACGCACGGCCACGGCTGGCCGCGGGGGTGGCACGCAGCTGCTTCTCCTCCTAGCAGGAGGAAGAAGACGCTGCTGCCCCCCGTGGGTTGGGCCTCTTCTTCAGGTAAGCCCAGGTGGGCTTTTCTTCCCCCCCCCCTTTTCTTTATTTCATTTCTTTCCTAATTTCTCACATTTCTTTTATTTTATTTTCAGGCACATATGCTATTTTAAAATATCCCAATTATTTTATATATTGAGGTTTGAATATTTCAAACTTATCTAAAAAGTTTGAGGATATTTTGAAAACTAATATAATGATAATGCTTTATTTGATATTTTCAGAAGCTTTAACATTTATTTTTAAATTGCTTCAGTTGTTCAAATATTTAAAATGGCCCCTATTATAATCATGTCCATATTTATCAGACATAGGGAACATTTTGGTAGGGCATTTTGGATTCGTTGAATTTTCACCAACTTGAATTATTTTGATTCAATGTGAGCTTGGGGTTTCTTTTAATCCCCATTTCATGTTGATGCAAAATTGAAACATGAGGCACACACCTACTATCCTATGACATCTAGCTAGGGATGTGACATCAACCAACTCCATCACTCGCCAAAGAGAGCCTCGAACACCATTGAGAGCCCTCAGGAGGCCCCGAAACACTATACTTGTTCATCCACCACACCTCCTCGAGAGGCAATCCACCAAAGCAGGAGTAGGGTATTACGCTTCGCAGCGGCCCGAACCTGGGTAAACTGTCATGTTCACCTTCTTCCTCATCATCGTGCGAGTTCTTTACCGTGTTCATTGAGTAGCGAGCTAGGTTTGGGCGAGGCTGCAAGGGATTTTCCCACACACCCCTGTGTTCGAATCTTAAGGGTTTTGCGGAGCCCGAAATCCGACATGTGTCCTCCACTTCAAAATGATGAAGGCCAATCTGCTCTCCGTCAAGATTTATGGGCACTCAGGCGTCCGTCTCAGCTGCTGCGAAGAGAGCTCAAGCGGCACTCGAAGATCCTCCTCGGGCGATAGTGACGAGGAGGACAGTGGTGAAGACGACGACTACGAGTTCAAGCTCCAAGCCATCAAGTCGGAATACGACGACCTGAGCTCAGACTAGTCACCAGTTGCACCATCATCGCCAGCTCACGCCTCTCCCCCTCCCAGCAAAGTGACCTTGCCGAGGGTCCTTGTCCTGAGCGCTGCCTCATCTTCCAGCTGGATCCCTTGGCAGCCCCGTGGACTTTGGCTTCGTTCTCCCTTTCTGGATGCCCTGCCCTCCACACAGTGTTGGTCCAGAAGGGGTCAGGCTGGGCTTCTGCCGTGGGCCTCTCCCTATCTTTTTCTTCTTGTAACCTGCCCCTAGGGGAGAAAGTCAAATAAAGATGTACATAAGAAAAGGCACTTTCCCGTGTAAACTTTATTCCCTTTAAATGAATGTACGTTACTCCTCTTGTTTGATTTTTCTCTATATGGTGCATTCCCTATGATGTCGGATTTCGGGCTCCGCAAAACCCTTACGATTCAAACAGAGGGGCGTGTGTGAAGATCCCCTGCAGCCTCGCCCGACCTAGCTCGCTACTCGATGAAATAGCAAAGAACTCGCACGATGACGAGGAAGAAGATGAACACGACAGTTTACCAAGGTTCGGGCCACTGCGAAGCGTAATACCCTACTCCTGCTTTGGTGGATTGCCTCTCGAGGAGGTGAGGTGGATGAACAAGTACAGTGTTTCGGGGTCTCGTGAGGGCTCTCAGTGGTGTTCGAGGCTCCTTGTGGTTTGGTGGACGATGAGTGATGGAGTCGGTCGATTGGGTTGGGATCTCCCTCTACGAAGCAGCCTACCCTCTATATATAGCGGTGGACCGGGTCCTCTTCCCATATCCTAATGGCGGGAAGGGATCCCACAACGGCCAATTTTTAAGGGGGGACTGGGGTTCGTGCTCGCCCTGCCCAAAGGCGGTCTTTGCCTGCAAAGTAGCTGTCGACGCTGTAGGGGCTGGCTGAGCGATGATGTCCGTCCTGCGGAGCTGGTGGTCGCGGTCTTGTTGCACCGGAATGGAAACCTTTGAGGTGTGCTTTGGGAACCTGTGTACGTCCTTGCTCCCTTTGCACCAAAGGGGAGACTGTGCCACTTGGCGCACTGCGCTTGCCTGTCCTTCCTTGTGTCAACTTTGACTCCTGAGGCCGAGACTTGAATAGAGATAGCCACCGCTTCGGAGGGGTCCTGAGGAGGCCCATCCTTCATGGGTCTTGTCGTTGTTCTTCCTCGCAAGGCCAGGGCCCTCATGAGGGCCTTGTCTTGAGTGGGGCCTTGCCTGGTCCCATTCGGTCGATGAAGTGGGCCACGTCCTAGGCCGCACGCAGGCAGGTCTGGGTACCCCCGTTCCCAAAACGCCGACAGTATCCCCCGGGCCTAAGGCACGCCCGAGCTAGCTTACGGGTGAAGCTTGGAGGACTGTTCGAAGTGTCGCGGGCCCCAAACGCCGAGGGCCAGGCTTGGCATGCGTTAGATGCCTCGGTGGCGATGCCTCCGCTCCCCGAGGCTGTTCGGAACTGCACCCAGTTGGATTGACGTGGCGCCTGGGCATAGCAGAGGCCATCATTGCTTCCCATCAAGTGATGTCGCTGATGCAGGCCGTGTGGACGCGACTCTTCGAGGGCAGGGGAGGCGACGTGGATGGAACCGCTTTGATCGAACCGCCTTGCGCCGCCTGAGGGGTCCGCAACGCCTGCCCTCCCACGATGCCTTGTGGCCATGGTTACGCCTATAAATCCACCTTGTCCCTGTCAAGGGAAGGGTATTGCAGTCTTGAGGCTTCCCCTTGTTTCCTTCACTCTACCAGCACAAAACACTCTTTCCGTCTCGTCCCCCTGTCCTTCATGGCGTCCGGAGGAAGCGGTGCAGGCACAGGGAAGCGGCCAGTTCCTTCTGCTCCTTCGCCCTCCTTTGGAGGCGGTGGCGAGGCGCCCTCTGGGTCGGCGCAAGTTTGCCAGCGGTGGGCCCTGGCCGACGAGTAAGTATTCCGCTGCATCCCTCTTCTCTCGCTCTTCTAACCATCGGCTGGTGCTTGATCTCCTTCCCCTCCTTCCAGGACTCCTACGGCCAAGAAGCGCAAACTTGGCGAGCTTCAGGAGGAGGTAGAGACGCTACAGGCCCGGCTGACCACCGCCGATGCCGCCTTCGATGCCGCCCTCCGGGGCGAGGCCGAGGCCCGGGCAGAACTGGCATCCCTCCAAACCCAAGTCCAAGAGGCGGCCGACGCCGTGCAGGCCGCCAAGGACAAGGCGACGCATGCCAGGCTGCTGGAGTCCCTCCGCACCAAGAAGTTCTAGGACATCACCTGCCGCGCGGCCAGCGCAGTGAGCCTGTTCGTCGGGGACGCCCCCGCGCTGCCGCCCATGCGCGGCGACGGGGGTTACCTTGAGTTCTTCCGGAAGGTGGTGGAGGCACTGGATACCGGTGTCTCTCGTGTCGACGCGGACAGCGCATCCGACGCGCGTGACCTTCTGGACCTTGCCTTGACGCTCATATACTCCAACCTACGCCGCCTTGTCCCGCAGCTCGACCTCTGGCGCCTTGGAGAGCAGGTGCCCGACGAGCTCCAGCGCCCCCTCCGGGACAAGATGCGCCCTCTCGTGGAGGCCATGGTGGACCGGTTTATCCAGGTGTCCGCCTCAAGCGAGGAGGATGAGTCCAATGCCGAGCCGGCCGGCGGCACGGGTAGCAACGACGACTCCTCCCCTTAGGCACCCTACATTCCTATTTACCGGTACCTATAAGGCTAGAAACAAGGACCCTGCCCCGTGGGGTGTTAATCTTTTGCATGTTACCTTTATCGTCTTGCTTTTCTTCCTTGACTTGCTGGTTGTGGTGTTGGTTGGCGCCGCCATGATCGTGGCCCTACGTCGGTCCCCGATACGGCTCCCGCGAGGCTTTCCCCCTCCAGGGGCGACTTGCACCTGTTGCTCCTGTCATGCCCTGGGCCTCGCGGCTCATCACGATCGAGCCTCTCCTCACCTGTCACCTCCTTTGTTTCTTCGTCTCTCGGGGGCCTCGGCAGCCGTGCGTAGTAGTTGTAGTTCCTGTATTTTTAGGTTAGCGTGTGCAGTCCTCATGTCATTCCCGAGGTCATTATTAGGCCAGGAGGTTCCTGACGGGTTCAATAGTATACTTGGCTTTGTATGACACTGGCGATCCTGCATCACGAGGCGAGACGGGCTGTTCCGTCAAGCTCTGAATCCCTCCGTGATATCTTCTTCTTACCCACTGAACGGTCTGGGGGCCCTTTCGGCACTATGCGTCTATAGGTCCCAGTCCCGCGCATTTGCCCACCACCGTTATGTACGAGCGGAGAGGATGTACTTCTGATGCTAACCGAAAACCATGGACGGCAACAGGAAGTCAAGTGGCTTTATGACCGGTAAAGCACCTGAGGCACATTGCCCTGGAGCCCCCTTTTTCGACGCTCAAACCGCTCTACGTCGTCAGGTCCTAGTCCCGCACATTTCCCCACCACTGTTAGGTGCTACTTCTCGAGCATGTGTTGGTTTCCGTGAAGAGGAACTGGTGATGCAGCAAAGTAGACAAGTATTTCCCTCAATTGTTGAGAACAAAGGTATCAATCCAGTAGGAGATACAAGCAAGTCCCCAATAGGTGTACCTACACAAAGAATCAAACTCTTGCACCCAATGCTATAAAGGGGTTGTCAATCCCTTTAAGGTTATTTGCAAGGATGAGATCTGATAGAGATAGATTGCTTGAACAGAAAGTAAAACAAAAGGTAAAAATAATGTAGCAAAGTATTTATGGTATTTTTGGTTTTAGATCTGAAAGTATAAGATGGAAAATAGACCCGGGGGCCAAAGGTTTCACTAGAGGCTTCTCTCATGATAGCAAGTATTATGGTGGGTGAACAAATTACTGTCGAGCAGTTGATAGAAAAGCGAATAATTATGAAGATATCCAAGGCAATGATTATGCATATAGGCATAACGTCTGTGTCAAGTAGAGTGAAACGATTCTGCATCTACTACTATTACTCCACACATCAACCAACTCCTGCCTGCATCTAGAGTATTAAGTTCATGAAGAATAGAGTAATGCATTAGGTAAGATGACATGATTTACAGGGATAAACTCAAGCAATATGATGAAAACCCCATCTTTTTATCCTTGATGGAAACAATACAACACGTGCCTCGCTACCCCTACTTTGTCACTGGGTGAGGACACCGCAAGATTGAACGCAAAACTAAGCACTTGCAAAGATATGAAATCATGCATATAAGAATTCAGGAAAGACTCAAATAATATTCATGGATAATCTGGAAATAAACCCACAATTCATCGGATCTCGACAAACACACCGCAAAAGTGTATTACATCGGATAGATCTCCATGAAGATCATGAAGAACATGGTATTGAAGAGCAAAGAGAGAGAATAAGCCATCTAGCTACTAGCTATGGACCCAAAGGTCTGTGGTGAACTACTCATGCATCATCGGAGGGGCAATGGAGTTGATGTAGATGCCCTCTGTGATCGAATCCCCCTCCGGTAGATTACCGTAAAAGGCTCCAAGATTGGATCTCTCGGGAACGGAGGCTTCTAGCGGCGGAAAATTGTTTTCGTGGCTCCCTCTGATAATGATGGAATATTTGGGAATTTATAGGCCGGAGATTAGGGTTGGGAAAACTGCCGTGAGCCCACAAGTCTGTTGGACGTGCCCTACCCCCCTGGGCGCACCCCTCGGGCTTGTGGCCCCATGGTGGCTCTTCTGCCTTGGTTCTCAAGTCTCTTGGTTTCCTTCCGGTCCAGAAAAATTCATTCTGAAGATTTTATTCCGTTTGGATCCATTTAATATTCCTTATCTGCAATTATCAAAAACAAGGAAAAAACAGAAACTGACACTAGGCTCTAGATTAATAGGTTAGTCCCAAAAATAATATAAAATAGCATATTAATGCATATAAAACATCCAAAACAGATAATATAATAGCATGGAACAATCAAAAATTATAGATACATTGGAGACGTATCATTAGGTGTGACTAGAAACCAAGGACGCACTTCACGGGGCGAGGCCTCGACACCTCTGATGCCGACCGGAAACCAAGGACGACATTAGAGGGGATGAGTGTCCTTATGACCGGTAAGGCTACTGAGTCGTGCTGCTCAGGAGCCCCCTTTGACGCTCGAGTGATCCCCCATTTCGTCCTTCCATGAGTCTCCTAAGGAGGCCCTAGCCCCCCCCTCAAGACCCCATGTTGTGATGTCGTGCTGCGGTCGGAGCCCCCGAGCAGGGCTCCCCTGAGGCGGCAAGTCCTTGCCATATAGCTCTGTGGCGCCTCAGGGAGGTGCGAAGTGTTTGGCCCTTGTGAAATACCATTCAGAAAGAGAGACTTGAAATGAGGAAACGCAGAGACAACCCCACCCCTTTTTAATATAAAGTTTCAAAATTCTCGGACTTCATTCCAAAAAATTGCAACTTGAACATCAAAAAGAAGCAAGGAAATGCCGCGTCCGGCTCATACGCTGTCCTTTGTCTTCCCCCAGCCCTGAGCGTAGGGCATCCACGTTGCACAGACATAACCATTGATGGGCAGTGTTGTCTTCTCCACCAGCTCTAGGCTGTGGCTACCACATTGCATGGGAGGAACCCCTCCGCGTCCTCGGGGAGCTCCGGACGTATACATCCCGCTCATTATTACGTGAGAGTGTCACGGGTTGATGTAGGTAGCAGGATGAGCCCCTAGGCACACGACCTGGTGGCTCTCAGCTCCGTCGAGAACAGTCCCCTGCATTTCTGCCCGTTTGTGCGCCCTTATGACCCTAACCCGATCACATCGTTCCTCGCGTGACCTTAGGGTTGCGCCCCCGAGGCCCAAACATGAGCACGATGCATAGGCGCGGATGTAAGGGTGTTTTGTCGATGAAGATTGCCTCATGAGGCGTCCATGCGCCCTCCGGACAAGGTCCCAAGGACCTCATGAGACCTGGCCTTCCAAGGCCGTATCGGTGTCGTAGTTGCCACGGGTGGCCTGTGCTGCTTGTGCCTTGTCGCTCCCCCCAGGTCATCACTCCTGGGGCTTGAGGGCTTGGTCTGTCGTCACTTTCCCGTGAGGTGGTGCCACGCCCCGCAGCCTGGGGGCGCCCTCCTGCTTGCGATGCCCGGGCCCAATGCTCCGCTGACAGGAGCCCCAGGCCCGGCTCGAGGAGGATGCCCAAGGTGCTTCTTACTCTTGGAGGGTGCTGGCACCTGTGGTGGGCGCTTGAACCTCCCCCTCCCCCCCTGCCCTCGCCAGGTGGGCTAGGTGGTATGACGTAGCATGGTACGTAGGGCTCCACGTAGGTGCTCGTTCTGCTTCTTAAGTCGTCCACCGATGCGCCGGGGACGACCCCCCGGCGGTGGGGGAGGTTGCCCCGCGTGCGTCGCTCACAGGCCCTCCTGTGCCAGTCCTCAGAGCGGAATTGCTTACCTTTGCCACCGCCATTGGGTGGGCCTCGCGTCTCCTGGTGTAGATTCCCCCCTTGGTACCCTGATGCGCCTCTGTCGTCGTTGCTCGCTCGTCCGGACGCCTACACCGCGTGCTGGCTGCGCTGGATGGCATGCTCCCGTCTCGCCAACCCGAGCTGCTAAGGGCCCGCCGGGTTGCACGGATGCGTGTTGGTGTGCGCACCGGGCGCCCCGCCATTTCCTTCGTGTGCCTGGTGGTTGTCGCTGGGCCACGCGCCAACGCCGCCGAGATTCGAAGGAGAAGGAGCATAGTGTGTGGTGCGCCCCGTCTGGCCCCGTCCAGCGTGGGAGGGGCCCTTCCACCGGCAGGCCCGTGGACGGGCTCGGCATGCGAGCCCCCGGCGCCTGACGCCTGCAATCTTGAAGAAGAGTGAGAAAGGATGGCGCACTGGGCGACGGCGACTAGCTCCGCGATGTGATCCGCCAATGCGTCCAAGCCCCCGTGCATCAGTCGGTGGAGGAGCATCTTGCTCACCAGTAGTAGCGCATCATGTGCATCGAGGTCTCCCATGTAGCTTTGACGTGTTGCTGATACCGGGGGCGCTGCCCGCTCGCCGTGCGTTTGAGCCATGTGAGGGGCGGTAACAGTGGAGGCGACGCTAGCGACCTGGTACTGGCCGCTTGATACCACGACGCCGGGGCGAGGGCCTCCGACCATCGCAGTGGGCTTGACAAAGGCGGGCCCGTTGCGGCCCGGAGAAGCTTGCTCGGCGTCGGCCATCTGTGCAGCAAAGCTTGGGAAGGACGAAGCTTGGAGAAGACCTTGACATGCCCCCTACCTGGCGCGCCAAATGTCGGATTTCGGGCTCTGCAAAACCCTTAAGATTCTAACACAAGGGTGAGTGTGAAGATTCACTGCAACCTCACCCGACCTAGCTCACTACTCGATGAACATATCAAAGAACTCGCAGGATGATGAGGAAGAAGAGGAACACTACAGTTTACCCAGATTCGGGCCGCCGTGAAGTGTAATACCCTACTCCTGCTTTGGTGGATTGCCTCTCGAGGAGGTGAGGTGGATGAACACATACAGTGTTTTGGGGCCTCCCGAGGGCTCTCAGTGGTGTTCGAGGCTCCTTGTGGTTTGGTGGACGATGAGTGGTGGAGTCGGTCGATTGGGTTGGGATCTCCCTCTATGAAGAAGCCTACCCTCTATATATAGCGGTGGCCCAGGTCCTCTTCCCTTATCTCAATGGCGGGAAGGGATCCCCCAATGACCAATTTTGAAGGGGGAAAGGGGTTCATACTCGCCCTGCCCAAAGGCGATATTCGCCTGCAAAGTAGTTGTCGACGCCACAGGGGCTGGCTCAGCGATGACGTCTATGGGGACCCCGACTCATAAGTCGTGATCACCGAATGCACGTGTATAGTGATCCCAGAGATCAATGCTCACTGAACACACAGAAGCTAAGTAACAAGAGTCTTACATCCACTTTGAGCGTCTTACACAAATAAAGACCGCGAAGGTCAAGTCTTACATAGATAAGGCCACAAGGGCCAAACACTTAAATAAAACAAGCAGCGGAAATCTTGATCGATAGCGTGAACCCATGCCATCAGCCTTAAACCTGCATCCATTCTAACTGGGAAGCGTCCTAGTTCGCAAGTTCGTCACCAACGAACTCTTCAACATACTCTTGTTCTTCCATGCTTGGCCAATTAAATAACCAGTGGCAAGCCAATGAGTACTTTGAATGTACTCGCAAGCAACCCAAGTTGTGGAACAAGGTAATAATGATGCATGATATAGCACTGAGTAGGTAATTTGCGGAAAGCCAATTTTTGAATATAATGACATGATGAAGTAATTAAGTAAGCATGCATCAATAGTTGGGCAGGTATCCAAATGATCGAGTTATAGATATCATCATGAGCAGGGGTAGAACATCTCTTGTTCATTGATCATGCTAAGTCATCGGACTTAGTTCAATTGCCATGCTAAGTCATCGGACTTAGCTCAGTACCAACTCTATGTTAACCACACACACACACACCAAGTTATGTGGAAACATCTAGACATAGTTTAAGCAACACCACCCAATTGTCCTTGACCATGGACGCGGATATTCGAATAGTTTTATACTCTGCAGAGGTTGCGCGCTTTACCCACAAGACTCGGGGAACTTCCATGTCATCCACGACTTGCGGTACATTACGTACCCGAGGTAAGCACCCAAACAATGCCTTTCCCATGGTGATACTAAACAAAGAGTCCACTCGTTGGTGACATCCCTCATGATATACATCACACGTATCATCCATGAGGGCACGCAACAGTGTGCCCGGTGCCTGTAAAGACAGTGCATGGCCTTCCACTTCCGGGACGACCCCGTCCGAGAGAGACCACTTCACTCTCGCCACTAGTAATGCGGGCTCCCTGCTAGCACCCACCATAGTAATCAACAAAGCCCCATCCCATAAGGGGTATCATGGTCGCACATGTAAGGTTAGGACGGTCGACAAATCTTAAATCTAATTCGTTTTCGAAAAAACACTCTCAACTTGTTCCGGCACACCACTTCTTCCTCAAGTTGTCACCCATCTCATCATCATCATCTCCCTTGGGCATTAGTGGCACCCGATGGGGTTTTCGAAAAGTCATTAAAAGTATCTCTACCTTCCCATCACTATGCATAATCCCGAACCCACTTGCGTAGCATCTACTAGCATCCTAACTACACCCACCCGCATAACCCTCATAAGGTGGTAGGGTCATGCACAATGTAAGTGTCAAAGGTGAAGGTGTCGGAGGTACCCCACTGAAAGAGGAGCACCACATCATGCTCAATTATCGAACCAACAAGTGATATATGACATGCATGAAAAAGTTTCTTAACATGGTCAAAGGGCTGCATGCCTGGCTCAACAAAATCTCCAGGGTCTTCGAAGTCGTCGGGTCCAACTTCCTCGTCAAACCGCGCAATCTATCGTCGCGAATAAATAGCAATAAAATAAGAATCACACAAAAACAGAGCACTCAAGCCACGAATAAAAATGCTACCCTACTCTGACAAATACTAAAGACTATACTAAAATGTTTGTTTAATAATTTGTTATGGAAAACATTTTTGAAAACTATTAAACAAAGGCGGATAATGCCAAATAGGATTTTTTAAAATAAAACAGTACATAAAATGTTTTCAAACATTTTTACAAATGGCACTAATAAATTCTATGGAATATTCTAAGATTTTAGGTGAAGGATTTTTGGGCATTGGATAAATATTTTTCCCTGTGGAATTTTTGGAAGAAAAACAGAAAAAGAAAAGGAAATAGAGCACTGTGCCCTCTTGAGCCAGAAGCACCGAGGTCGAGCCGGTCCAGGGAGGAACCAGCCCAGGCTGAAACGCCGCTCACAGCAGGTTTATTTTTAAACCTGCCCGCGGGCCCTACTAGACAGGGAGAGGGGGATGGGGAGGGGATGACAGGTGGGCCCCACCTATCATCCCTCTCCTCGCAACAGGAATGGAGGGATGGGCTCACCAACGGTTCCAGGCCACGGCGGCTCCAATGGAGGGTACCGGCGCGCTCAGGGGGCTCCCGCGTGTCAGTGGGTGGCGAGGGAAGCGCTAGGGTGGAGGGAATCGCCAGCGAGGGAGGAAGCCCGGCGGCAGCGAGGGTTTGGTTCGGGCGTGGGCTCCCCACCACGGGGGTGAGTGGTCTGAGCACGAGGGAGCAGTGGAGGGGAGGAGAGAGCGAGGGGAGAGGAAGCGGGAGCTCGGGGGGCCTTTTATAGGCGGCCGTCGGCTAACCGTGGACGCGGTGCGCCGGTGAGGACTAGGGCGTCGCCACGGGCCACGGGGGCGCGTCGGGCCATGTCTAGCGGGTTCGTGGACAGGGTCCTCATCCAGGGGAACGAAGAGAGAGAGTGGGGGAGGGCGCGCGTGTGAGCTCCCCGGTTGTCCGAGCTATGCGGTGCCGGGAACGCGTGCGAGAGGGAGGAGGAGAGAGGAGGGAGAGGGGGCCGACCGCTAGCCGTGCTGCGGACGTTGAGGCCGACCAGGGGTACAAGCTAGGGAGGCCCGAGGCTGTCGAGGGGCGCCGGGCAGGGCCGGCTACCCTGCGGGAGCGCACTGTAGCATGCTCAAGAGCGCCCATATGGCGTGCCCTAGCATAAAATATGCGCTCCAGCGTGTCCTCTTGTGTCTTGGGGCTACTAGAGAGATGCCCAAGGTCTAGGACAGGCTAGGGGAGGGCTCTGGAGGTGCCTTAGGGTAGAAGGAAAGGTGAGAGGGGGAGGAATGGGTGCTGTCCAGGGGTAAAAATGGAGGTTCCCCCCCCCCAATCATTGAGCTGTGCCCCTGAGGAATTTACTGGAGGCACAAGGCATCTACAAGAGGTTGTGGTAAAAAGTTGGGGGCAAGGGTAAAAGAGGAAGGGGTGGAAATGGTGTCTTTACTATTTTACCAGAAGGTGTTTGATAGGGTTTTGGGCAAGAAGAATTTACCAACTTACTGAGATATTAAGCAAGGTCAAGGGCTAGGTAAAAATGAGATGATTCACCAAGTTTGAGCTCAAGTGAGCAAAGTTTACCATGGAAACTTTGTTAACCCTAGAAACTAACAGAATCAGATTTCTATAGATCTAGTTGTGCTAAGCTTTTACCCTTGATGCACCACTTAGTGTAGCATCATTATTTGGTGATTAGAGCATGCCCACAAAGTTTGAGGCCAAGGGGAGACACTTCACAATGTAAAGTTGCTCAAATTTGAATCTAGACAGGAAGGGTTTTGGGATGGTTTGATGAATCAAATCAACTTGGATTGAGGTGAAACTTTGCAAGATCATCACCTATCATAGTGTTGAGTTTTTGGAATTTTCTTGGAATTTATTGAGAATATTTCTTATAGAAATATTCCGACAGCTTGATTTAAACAGAAAGGGTTTTGAGGGGTTGTGCCCATGATTTGAACATGCCCATGTGTTGAAACTCATATATATGGAAAATATATGTCCATTGAGTTTCCCTAAATTTTCTCAGATATTTTGAAAGCATTTAAATAAATTTTCCCTATGAAAAACCATTTCTGGTTTTAAGAAAAAGCCTTTAAATAAAATATAAATATAATCCTTAAAATTAATATTTGGTGGTTTTGGAAAGTCTTATATATAGTAGGTTTGAAGTAAAGCTTTTGGTGAAGAAGAATCCACCCAATTTGAGGACTTGCAGTGCAAACCTCATTTCAGGGGGTTTTGAAAACCTAATTTGGATAAATCTTTTTTGGTAAAAAAAAATTTGGTAAAAATAGTATTGGGCACTATTCACATGGCATGATCATTGGGCAAGGAGTTTGGGTCAAGGAATATGAAAATGGAGAGGGATAGAATCTAAGAGTGCCATACATCACAATCATCAAACAAACAAACATCATTTCAAACAAGCACAAGCACTTTGAAAAAGTTTTAGTTGGATCCAAATTTATAAATCCAAACATAACAATGAGATACAGACATAGGGTGTGATAGACCTACCCCCCTTACAAGAATCTTGTCCCCGAGATTCCTAGGCTAAGGGCTAAAACGATAAGGGAACTCTGATCTAAGATAGTCTTCACGCTCCCGGGTTGCTTCAGCTTCAGTGTGGTTGCTCCACTGGACCTTGAAGTACTTGATGGTGCGGCTTCGGGTGCAGCGCTCGACTTCATCCAAAATGCGAACTGGCCTCTCACGATAAGTGAAGTCTGGCTGAAGATCGACGGCTTGATGGTCGATGTCCTTGTAGAGGTCAGGGCAGTTGGGAACTTGGAGACACTTCTGGAGTTGTGACACCTGAAAGACGTTGTGCACATCCGATAGCTCGGATGGTAACTCTAGTTGGTAGGCAACTTCTCCTTGTCTTGCGGTGACCTTGAAGGGGCCGATGTATTTTGGTGCGAGCTTCCCTTTGACGTGGAAACGCTTGGTTCCTTTAAGAGGTGTGACTCGAAGATAGACATGATCTCCGTTGTTGAAGCTCAGTTCTCGGCGGTGAGAGTCGGCGCAACTCTTTTGTCTTGATTTGGCGGCCTCTAGACGCTCTCGGACAAGTTGAACTTGCTCTTTTGCTTCGCGGAGGATATCTGGGCCAAAGACTAGTCCTTCTCCGGTCTCTGACCAGTTGAGGGGAGTACGACACTTGCATCCATACAACACCTCAAATGGTGCCATCTAAAGACTCGACTGATAGTTGTTGTTGTAGGAGAACTCGGCGAATGGTAGGCAATCTTCCCACTTGTCTCCATATGCCAAAACACAAGCGCGGAGCATATCTTCGAGTAACTAATTTACTCGTTCGGTTTGCCCACCGGTCTGGGGATGAAAACCGGTGCTGAAGGAGAGCTTGGTTCCCATAGCTTCTTGAAACTTTTTCCAGAATCTTGAGGTGAATTGGGTTCCTCTATCCGACACGATATCCTTTGGAACTCCGTGAAGACTCATGATGCGGTTGATGTAGAGGTTTGCGAGCTGGCTTCCATCATAGGTGGTTCTGATGGGAATGAAGTGGGCTACCTTGGTCAGGTGATCGACGATGACCCAAATGGAATCATGTCCCTTACTCACCCTTGGTAAACCGGCTATGAAATCCATCCCGACCTTGTCCCACTTCCATTCAGGCACTTTGAGAGGCTGCAATAGTCTAGGTGGTTGCTGATGCTCAGCCTTGACTCTCTGGCATATGTCACACTTAGCAACGAACGTGCCTATCTCCCGTTTCATGCCATGCCACCAGAATCTTTCCTTGAGGTCTTGATACATCTTGGTTCCTCCAGGATGGATGGAGTATGGAGTGTCATGAGCTTCTTGCAAGATCAAGTCCTTGAGCTCTACTTTGTTGGGCACGCAGATGCGCTTCCCAAACCATGCAACTCATTGTTCATCCATTGAGAATCCTAGGGCCTTGCCTGCCTTGATCTTGCTCTTGGTGCCTTCAATGCTCTCATGTCCCTTCTGGGCTTCTTTGATACCATCCATCAAGGTAGGCTTTGCTTCGAGGTCGGCAAGGAATCCTGGTGCAACCAGTTCCAAGCCGAAGCTCTCAAATTCTTCATACAGGGCGGGTAGCCTTTCCTTAATCATAGCATTCAAGGAACAAGCCTTTCTTCTTAAGGCGTCTGCTACCACATTGGCCTTTCCGAGGTGGTACTGAACACTGAGATCATAATCCTTGATCAAATCCAACCACCTTCGTTGCCTCATGTTCAATTCCCTTTGAGTGAAGATATACTTCAAACTCTTGTGGTCTGTGAATATCTCACATCGCTTCCCCATAAGGTAATGTCGCCATGTCTTCAAGGCATGAACCACGGCTGCCAACTCAAGATCGTGAGTTGTGTAGTTCTCTTCATGAGGTCGTAGCTATCCGGACAGATATGCTACAACTCTGCCTTCTTGCATCAGAACACCTCCAAGCCCGGTTCTTGATGCATCACAATAAATCACAAACTCCTTGTGAATATCGGGGGTGGCCAAAACTGGGGCTATGGTCAATCTCTTCTTGAGCTCCTGGAAGCTTTCCTCGCACTTAGCTGTCCATTCGAACTTCTTGTCCTTCTTCAAAAGTTGGGTCATGGGTCGGGCAATGCTTGAGAATCCTTCCACGAACTTGCAGTAATACCCCGCGAGTCCGAGGAAGCTCCTGACTTCCTTC
Organism: Hordeum marinum; assembly: GCA_022496015.1. Classification (NCBI taxonomy): domain Eukaryota; kingdom Viridiplantae; phylum Streptophyta; class Magnoliopsida; order Poales; family Poaceae; genus Hordeum; species Hordeum marinum. The sequence goes on from CM039673.1 coordinate 375,024,042, forward strand.
ACGGTGGTTGGGGTTTGCCATTCAGTCACGGCTTCAACCTTGGTAGGATCCACTGATAATCCTTCTACAGTCAACACATGACCCAAGAATCCAGCTTTATGCAGCCAGAATTCACACTTGCTGAACTTGGCATAAAGCTGGTGCTCTCGAAGCTTCTCTAGGACCAATCTCAAGTGCTCCTCATGCTCTTCTTCAGACATGGAGAAGACGAGTATGTCATCAATGAAGACGACAATGAACTTGTCCAAGTACTCCATGAAGACTTTATTCATGAGGTACATGAAGTAGGCAGGGGCATTGGTTAACCCAAATGACATGAACGTGTACTCATACAGGCCATATCGGGTTACAAATGTCGTCTTCAGGATATCTTGAGGTCTGATCTTCAGCTGATAGTATCCCGACCTGAGGTCGATCTTGGAAAATACCTTGGCTCCGTTCAACTGGTCAAACACATCTTCAATCATGGGGAGTGGGTACTTGTTCTTTATTGTGAGTTCATTGAGAGAACAGTAATCGACACAAAGTCTGATAGTTCCATCCCTCTTTGACACAAATAAAACAGGTGATCCCCAAGGAGAGGCACTTGGGCGAATGAATCCTTTCCTGAGCTGCTCTACCAGTTGCTTCTTCAATTCAGCCAACTCTTCGGATCCCATCCTATAGGCCTTCTTATAGATGGGCATTGATCCGGGCATAAGCTCAATGATTAACTCAATGTCGCGGTCAGGAGGCATTCTAGGCAGCTCATCAGGAAACACATCCGGGTATTCACATACCACTCGCACTTGATCTAACTCAACTCCCGATAGAAAGTTAGCTTGAGGGGCTTGACTGGAGGTAGGGTTGGGAACATACTTGACTTCCGCTCCTTGGCTATTAGTCATGGTGGCAATCCTCTTGGCACTGTCTAACATGCCTTGGTGTTTGGTTAACCAATTCATGCCAAGGATGACATCCAAGCCTGGTGAATCCAGAACTATAAGGTCTGCTAGGAAGTCTACCCCGTTGATGTCAATCTTTAATCCCTTACACCCTATCCCAGACTTCATAACTGAACCAGGGGTTTGTATCAACATTCGACTACCTAGGGTGTAGGTTTCATGCCACTCTCTAAGGCAAACCTTTGGGTGACAAAAGAATGCGAAGCTCCACAATCAAACAATACTATTGTTGGGGTTGAGTTGACAAGGAACATACCCGGTATGACGTCCGGGTCTCCCTGGGCTTCCTCTATGGTGACGTGATTCACACGACCCTTGCCATTGTTGGTCTGGTTGCGGGGAGCGCGGTTCCTTGGGGGTGCTCCACGGGCTTGACCTTGGTTTGGCACATTGGGGCGCGGTGCATCTAGCTTCTTATTGGGGCAGAGCTTAGAGATGTGTTCAGACTGACCACATCCAAAGCAGGTGACTTGACCAGGGTTGTTGTTGTAGTTCCTGCCGCCGTTATTGTTATTGGGGTTGTTGTAGGCTGGCCTAGGATTGGCATACTGCTAAGGCTGGTAGCTCAGACGAGGCGCAGGAGGTCTAGCCTGCTGTGGCTGATAGGACGGCTTGGCTGGGGCTGGCTGCCAAGGGTGAGGCTTCTAGTTGCTTGAGCTACCCTTGGTAATCATCTTGCGCTTGCGAGTGTCGTCTATGGCATGACGCTTGTCTTCCATCATGAGGGCCTTGTTCACCAGGTCGAAGAAGGTACGACAATCGCAGACGATGAGCTGACACTACAGGGTCTGTTGAAGTCCTTCCATGAAGCGTTCCTTCTTGGCAACCTCCGTGTTGACATCTTCAGGTGCATACCTCGACAACAGGTTGAACTTCTGCAGGTACTCCTTGATAGAGCCACTTCCTGGCTTCAGCGCTCGGAATTCTCTCTTCTTGATAGCCATGATCCCATAAGGAATTTGGGCGGTGCAGAATCCTTCCTTGAAGTCATTCCAAGTGACTACACGCTCACCTTGCATGACCTTGAATCCATCCCACCAAGTTCGGGCAGTACCTCCGAGGCAGTGAGAGGCATAAAGCACCTTCTCACGATCCTCATTACAATTGACCAGTGCAAGGAGGTCCTCAATGGTGCGGATCCACTCATCAGCATCCAATGGTTCAGCAGTCTCGGTGAAGGTTGGGGGTGAATTCCTCATGAACTCAAACAAGGTGGAGTGGCCATTGACGTTCTTGCCTTGTTGTTGGTTGTTCACAAGGGCCTGAGCCATCTACTGGATAGCAGCATTGTTGGCTTGGCGCTCCTCCCAGAGAACTTGGAGAAACTGAGCTATGGTCAGGTTCTCCGATGGAGGTGGTGGCGGGGGCATGTCGCCTGTGGCTGCTCCTGGTGTCCTCCAGCGTGAGCAGCCCCACCAGCTCCATGTTGCTGGCTTGAGTTGCCGGCTTCAGGGTTGGTGAAGGAGCTGTTGCGGGCAGCAGTCACCATCCTGTTTGGAGCAGCCAAGTCAAACAACTGGGATAGACGAGAGGAAAAGCAATAACGAAAAAGCACGCCTAAGCGGGTTGGTCGAGTGCAAGTGTGTTAAAACAAAGGTCGAAAGACCAACATATATTAAGATAGACGATGGAGTCGCTTACATGTTGCCTAAGGCAAAAGTGCGACTTGCATCAGAACACAAACAACAAGCACACATGGTTTCATATGAACCATTACATGGACTCGACTTCGCATGAAGGGTACATGACTGATCCTACCCTAGGGGTTCTCGGACTCAGGTGGTGGAGTTCTCGGTCTCGTAGTCACACTCCTCTGGGTCTTCCTCATGTTCATCATTTGAACGGGCATCATTCCCGGTCGAAGGGGTTGGGGAACGAGGACTTCCATCCCGACGGAACTTTGCGGGCGGTTTGGTGAAGAGCTCACGGTACTCCTTCGCACTCATGATATGACGACGTGTAGGTGCATCACTAGCTGGGGGTACTCCTCCTCTATAAGCGACATCTGGTCGTCCCTCAGGGGCTCCATCCTTCTTGATCTTCGAGGGATCACTAGAATAGTGTCTAGAGGGGGGTGAATAGACTACTAGCAGAAATATAAAACCTAACCTTTTCCCAAGTTAATTGGTTGGCAGATTTTAACAGTTTTAGCAAAGCTAGCAAGTCTAAAAGCCCTACACATGCATGTCAATAAATATGGCAGCGGAAAGTAAAGACATTGCATATGAAGTAAAGAGTTGAGATAGGTAGATCAAATGCAGTTGGAGACGCAAGGATTTTTCCCATGGTTCCGATAGGTGGCGCTATCATACATCCACGTGTATGGAGTCTTCAACCCACGGAGGGTAACGGTCGTGAGAGTCCATGGAGGGCTCCACCCAAAAGGGTCCACGAAGTAGCAACCTTGACTATTCCATACGGCTTCCATCCACGAAGGACTAGCCTCACTATGGGGTAGATCTTCACGAAGTAGGCAATCTCCTTGTCCTTACAAACTTCTTGGTTCACTCCACAACACGAAGTAGGAGGCTCCCAAGCGACACCTAACCAATCTAGGAGGCACCACCCTCCAAAAGGTAATTGGCTTGGTAATGATGATGAACTGCTTGCTCTTGTGCTTCAAGACGATAGACTCCTCAACACACAATCTCGCTCTCACGGGTTTGGCTTGGTAGAAGAGATAGGATTGGTGGAAAGCAACTTGGGGAGGCTAGAAATCAAGATCCATATGATTGGAGTGGAAAATCTTGACCGCAACACATTGGTAGGTGGTTCTCTCTCAGAAAATCTGATAGGATAGGTATGGAATAGTTCTGAGTGCTTCTCTTTCGAGTGAGTGGTGGTGAAGGGGTATATATAGGTATCCCCAAAAATCCAACCATTACACACAAAATGACCAACTCGGTGACACCGATGTGTTAATCTCGGTGGTACCAAAGTGACCAAAAGGTGGCAACTTTTGAATCTTGGTGAGACCGATATAGGAAACTTGGTTGCACCGATAAGGTAACCAACGGTCAGATTTCCAATCTCAGTGACACCGATCCAACATTCTCTGTGGGACTGAAAATGTGAATTTGCGTAACAGAAAGTTGGCAACCTAAACTCGGTGGCACCGGTATGGAATTGGTTGCATCGAAGTGGCTAGGGTTTGGCAGAGTGTGTCTAGGTACTGGAATCGGTGGCATCGAAGTGGGATAGTTGGTTGCACCGATTTTGAGAGTTGGCTATAGAACAGACTTTGGTGGGAGAGTTTTGTGGATGTTTTTTGGTGACTATCACTTGTGCACGTTTGAGCATATTGTTCACCAACAAAACTTTACCCCCTTTTAATAGTATTGGCTTTCCTATGGACTCAAAGTGATTTCTCACAAATATAAAATGTAGAGTCCTCTTGCTTGTAGCTTGGCCAACCTATTTCCTTGCATCTTGGGGTTTCTCCACAATCTCCTTTTTGCCAATCCTCTTATAGTACATTTCCTGAAATATACTTAGTGGAAACATTAGTTCAAGAGACAATGTATGTTGTCATGAATTATCAAAACCACCAAGGGAGCATGTTGTGCTTTCAGTCTCCCCCTTTTTGGTAATTGATGAAAACATACAATCAAAGCTTCAAATAAAGATATGCATGGTTATACTAAAGACTTTGAGAGACACATGACTTAGACTTGATCCCCCTAAATGTGTGCAGTTCTTTAAAGGATAGTTGCTTTTGAATGCATGAACACACATAAGGTAGAAGGGATATAACAGGTCATGTGTATCTTGGCTATATGCATCAAATATATATGAATGAGATGTATCTTTGTTCAAGACATCACTCTTGCAAATAATATGTGCAAGAAGCAAGAGATCATCTTGACCAAGGATATGATGCATATACTTACCTTGAGTTCTTGAGCATCCTGGTAATAGAAACACACTTGAGAAAATAATTTAGGAAAGACAAGAGTATTCTACCAAACAGTAAGACAATAGAACTCAAAATTTCCAAGATATGGAGGACATAAAAAAATAGTATTCCTTAGAATTGATATGTCTCCAAAATCATTGAGAATTTTCTCATGTAGATATGAAAATGGATTATCCTCTCCCCCTGAAACTTAGCATGTAGATATTAGGATTGGATAAGGTGAGAAAGGTCAACAATTTTCTTCTCCCCCTATTTATAAAGATATGAGTATTGATGTTGGCTCTCCCCCTTGATCATATCTCCCCCTTTGCATAAGCATGTATCTCCCCTTTAGCATGAAGCTTTGGTCTTCTCCCAAAACGGTTGAAGCTTTGATCTTCTCCTCCTTTGGCATTAATTTCCAAAAAGCAAGGGCGAAGAACAAAAACAGGGATAGATACAGGGATCATTAACTGAGAAGGGATCCTTGAGAACAAGGGTCATCGAAATGTAGGATTCATAGAAATGAAAACTGACAGTGTCATGAAAAATGATTTGTTCTTCTCCTCCTTTCTTCATTGAAGATAGGGATCCTTGAAGAGACAAATTCTATCCTCAAAACTAACTTTAGTTCTTCCCCCCCTAAGCAATACAAGGTTTTTTTTATGAGGGATCATCGAAGTAATAGAAGTATTACAAGACAGTTTACTTTGAAAACACAGAATTGCAAAAATGAATTCAAATGAACCAGAATGAAAATCGGTGACTCCGAGATAGATAGATCGGTGGTATCGAGATGTTGTAGTGCAGCTTGTCTGCAATTTCAGTAGAACCGAGATATCTGGGTCGGCGGCTCCGAAAGAGAAACCAAGTTTCTGTTTTCACAGAGTCAAGAGAAACATTTGCAATGAAATATACAAGGGAACATCAACTAGAGAAGATTTGAGTGGTTATGAAAAATCATGCAATAGAGAGCAAACCACACCAGATTCTTAACTAGATGATGGGTGGTGACTAGGTCACCTATATTAGAGTATATCGACTTAGGAGCCAAGCAAGAATACTTGATCATAGGTCATACTCTATGTTAAGCTCAGAATGGGGTTACCATTTTTTGATTAAGCGTCTTAATGTTTTCATGTCGCTTGAGTTCCTTTAGCTCATTTCTTGGAGTAAAGCCTTTTCAAGGACATGAGTTCATACCTTTGAGTGATGTTGATGACGTAGCTTGTATATGAACTTGTTGATGATGCTCGAGGTTGATGAAGATCATCTTGAGTTTTGAGCAATCCTTCTTGTTCTAGTTTACTGGTTACCTACAAAGATTAGTCATGCAAGGAAGAACAATAGATATATCCAATTGACATGATACAAATTGAGAGTGTGCAATTTTGATCAAGTATATGTCAAGGATATGGTTGAGTGGCCTTCTTCCTTCCATCATCAAGAGGGGTTGTGGATACTTGGTAATGACAAGATTGCTTATGATTGGAGTTGATGGCAATCTTGTGGAATGAAGTTTTTCCAAGTACCTACAAGAGATTAGATGCAATACAAGGGAGCATAGAATTCCATGGCATAAGATGAAATGTTAAGATACATGGAAATATCAAGAAAGCTCATGCCCTTGCATGCAACCGAGTGAGTCTAGCTCAAGTTTGAAGCATCGATGATGTTCAACTCACTCCTCAAGTGACAAAATGTCTTCTCATCAAGTGGCTTAGTCAAGATATCGGCCAATTGCTTGTTAGTGCGAACATGCTTAAGATTAATATCTCCTTTTGCAACATGGCCACGAATGAAATGATGTCGAACTTGAATATGCTTAGTTCGAGAATGTTGCATAGGATTATGACCAATTTTAATAGCACTTTCATTGTCACAAAGTAATGGAACATTTTTAACATGAATTCCATAATCCTTAAGTGTTTGTGTCATCCAAAGAAGTTGTGCACAACAAGATCCAGCAGCAATATACTCAGCTTCGGCAGTCGATAGAGATACCGAGTTTTGTTTCTTAGAGGACCAAGATACAAGAGATCTACCCAAAAATTGACAAGTACCCGAGGTGGATTGTCTATCAACCTTGTCACCGGCATAGTCCGAATCAGAAAAGCCAACAAGGTCAAAAGAAGATCCCTTGGGATACCAAATGCCAAAATTTGACGTTTGTATCAAGTATCTCACAATGCGTTTAACAGCTAAAAGATGACATTCTTTTGGTGCAGCTTGATATCTAGCGCACATGCAAACACTCAGCATAATATCGGGACGAGATGCACATAGATATAAAAGTGAACCAATCATAGATCGATAAACTTTCTGATCAACCGGCTCATCCTCTCTGGTAAGATCAACATGTCCACTAGTAGGCATAGGGGTTTTCATACCTTTGCATTCCTGCATGTTGAACTTTTTGATCAAGTCCTTGGTATACTTAGTTTGAGAGAAGAAAGTTCCTTCTTTTGATTGTTTTATTTGCAACCCAAGAAATAATTTCAGCTCACACATCATAGACATCTCATACTTCTCAGACATCAACCTTTCAAACCTTTCACTAAATTGAGGGTTAGTGGAACCAAAGATAATATCATCCACATAAATTTGGCACACAAATAGTTCACCATTAACTCTCTTAGTGAATAAGGTTGCATAAATTTTACCAAATTCAAAACCTTTTTCGATAAGAAACTTCGTTAAACATTTGTACCAAGCACGAGGGGCTTGCTTAAGTCCATAAAGAGCTTTATGAAGCTTGTAAACATGATTAGATTTCTTAGGATTAACAAAGCCGGGTGGTTGCTTAACATAAACCTCTTATTCAATCTCACCATTTTAAAATGCACTTTTAATATCCATTTGATAAAGTGTGATATCATGGTGGTTGGCATAAGAAAGAAGAATGCGAATACCTTCAAGTCTAGCGACAGGGGCGTATGTCTCACCGTAGTCCACACCTTTGACTTGCATATATCCTTGAGATACGAGGCAAGCCTTGTTGCGCACGACTTGACCGTCTTCGTCTTGCTTGTTTCGAAAAACCCATTTGGTTCCGATGATGTTGTGTTCATCCTCGGGCTTCTCCACGAGTGTCCACACTTTGTTCCTTTCGAAGTTGTGAAGCTCTTCATGCATAGCGTTCACCCAATCCGCGTCTTCAAGATCATGTTCTACCTTCGAAGGCTCAATGCTAGAAATGAAAGAATAATGCTCACAGAAGTTTGCTAGATGAGTTTTAGAGCGAGTGATTCTCCCTGTTTGTATATCACCAAAGATTTGATTTAGGGGATGGTTCTTGGTCACTTGTGCTCGAACTCGGGTCAGCTTCCGATTGTTGGTTAATGGAGCTTCTTCTTCATCATCATCTCCTTCATCTTCGTTGTTGTTGAAGGTGTCGTTCCCTTGAGGTGGTGGTGAAGGAGATTGTGGTGGATCTTCATGATGTACTTCCTCCTCTTCATCATCTTGCCGTGTACCGCTTGTGGATGCCTCCATGTCATGTTGTGGTTCACCTTGTCATGAGGTAGGGGCTTCCACTTGAGTTGATGAAGTACTTTCCTTCACCTCCATGGGACGTATCTTGCCGATGGGTAAATCTAGGATAGCTTCCGAAGGGTTATTATCACCTACATCATTTGGCAATTGTTCAACTTGCGAACCATTAGATTCATCAAACTTCACATCTACCGTCTCTTCAACTTTTCGAGTGAAGTTGTTGTACACACGGTAAGTGTGAGAGTTCGATCCATAACCAAGTAGGAAACCTTGATGAGATTTAGGAGCAAATTCAGTATGACGATGCTTATCAAGAATGTAGCACTTAGAGCCGAATACCCGAAAGTATCCAACTTGGGGTTTGTTACCGGTGAGTAGCTCGTATGTTGTTTTACCAAGAAGCTGGTGCAAGCAGACTCGGTTTGTGGCATGACATGCTGTTTCCACGGCTTCTGCCCAAAAGTGCTTTGGCGTCTTGTATTCGTCAAGCATCGTTCTTGCCATCTCAATGAGTGTCCGGTTCTTCCTCTCAACAACTCCATTTGTTGAGGTGTGTACGTAGCCGAAAACTCATGTGAGACACCTTCTTCGTCAAGAAAGGTATCCACCTGGGTGTTCTTGAACTCAGATTTGTTATTGCTCCGAACCTTCTTGATCTTCACTTCAAACTGATTTTGCGCTTTGCGAGCAAAGTTCTTGAAGATCTTTTGAACCTGCGACTTATCATCAAGAAAGAATACCCACGTAAATCTTGAAAAAGCATCAACTATAACTAGACCATAGGAATTTCCACCGAGACTCTTGTAAGAATTGGGACCGAAGAGATCCATGTGAAGTAACTCGAGCGGTCTCCTAGTAGTCATGATGTTCTTAACAGGATGACTTCCACATACTTGCTTTCCAGCTTGACAAGCACTACAAAGTCTATCTTTGTCAAAGATAACATCTTTAACACCAAGTATATGATCACCTTTGATAAGTTTTTCTAAATTACGCATACCAACATGTCCTAATCGTCTATGCCAAAGCCACCCTTTAGAAGATTTAGCAATTAAACAAGTGCGAGGTTTGGATCTTTTAGTGAAATTGACAATGTATAGATCACCTCTACGGATATCGGTAAAGACAATTTTATGATTATCTTTACGAAACACTTGGCAATCTACTTTTCTAAATAGAACATTGAAACCGAAATCAGCAAGTCTAGACACAGAAAGAAGATTGTAACCAAGAGATTCGACAAGCATAGCATTTTGAATAGAACTATCATGGGATATGGCCACCTTACCAAGGCCAAGTACCTTACCCTTAGAGTTGTCTCCAAAAGTCACGTACCGTCAAGGACCTTGATTAGGCGTGATCTCTTGGAACATGTCTTTATCACCAGTCATATGATTCGTACATCCGTTGTCGAGAATCCACTCTTTTCCTCCGGACATGTAATCCTTAAGGTTTGCCATAAGACTCGGATTCTTCATGATCTTCTCATACTCGATGTCAAACAACTCATCTTCTTCATAATAGCCATGGTCCACATTGTCATCATCAAGTGGGAAATCCTCGTCATAAAGAACAAGAGATTCGTTAAAATAGTGATCATGAAAATGTTCAAGTTTATGAGTGTGAATGGCTTCAAAGATAATGTTGTTGATAGTGGTGACATCTCCTTTAGAACGCATAAGATCACGGAGTTCAAATATGCATTTATCAAAGTTTGGATCACTAGGTTTCATTTTGTCAAAAGCAATGGCTTTATGAAGAATTTCATCTAGATTCCCTAAGGAAAGATTTGGATATCGTTTCTCCAAATCAGTCCATAAGGTATATGCACATGCAAAGTTCTTCATTTGAGAAAGCACGAATCTTGGTAAACCTCTAACGATAAGATTGACAGTTCTTAGGTTACCAAGCATGTTGATTTCCTCTTCGTATGTGGGATGCAATTCATCAATAGGAGGCTCATAGGGGCGCATAACATATTTGCTCAATTGAAATTCATTAAACAGCTCAAGCATCAAAGACTTCCATTGACTATAGTATTCTCCATCAAGAATGGGCACTCTACAACTCAAACTCCCTATACTGGACACATCCATCTTCCTCCTTGGTGATAAAACCGAAGCAATGGAGACCAATGCTCTGATACCAATTGAGGGATCACTAGAAGAGTGTCTAGAGGGGGGGTGAATAGACTACTAGCAAAAATTTAAAACCTAACCTTTTCCCAAGTTAATTGGTTGGCAGATTTTAATAGTTTTAGCAAAGCTAGCAAGTCTAACAGCCCTACACATGCATGTCAATAAATATGGAAGCGGAAAGTAAAGACATTGCATATGAAGTAAAGAGTTGAGATAGGTAGATCAAACGCAGTTGGAGACGCAAGGATTTTTCCCGTGGTTCCGATAGGTGGCGCTATCGTACATCCACGTTTATGGAGTCTTCAACCCACGAAGGGTAACGGTCGCGAGAGTCCACGGAGGGCTCCACCCAAAAGGGTCCATGAAGTAGCAACCTTGACTATTCCATACGGCTTCCATCCACAAAGGACTAGCCTCACTATGGGGTAGATCTTCACGAACTAGGCGATCTGCTTGCCCTTACAAGCTTCTTGGTTCACTCCACAACACAAAGTAGGAGACTCCCAAGCGACACCTAACCAATCTAGGAGGCACCACCCTCCAAAAGGTAATAGGCTCGGTAATGATGATGAATTGCTTGCTCTTGTGCTTCAAGATGATAGACTCCTCAACACACAATCTCTCTCTCACGGGTTTGGCTTGGTAGAAGAGATAGGATTGGTGGAAAGCAACTTGGGGAGGCTAGAAATCAAGATCCATATGATTGGAGTGGAAGATCTTGACCTCAACACAAGGGTAGGTGGTTCTCTCTTAGAAAATCTGATAGGATAGGTATGGAATAGTTCTGAGTGCTTCTCTTTAGAGTGAGTGGTGGTGAAGGGGTATATATAGGCATCCCCAAAAATCCAACCATTACACACAAAATGACCAACTCGGTGACACCGATGTGTTAATCTCGGTGGTACCGAAGTGACCAAAAGGTGGCAAATTTTGAATCTCGGTGAGACCGATATAGGAAACTTGGTTGCAACGATAAGGTAACCAATGGTCAGATTTCCAATCTCGGTGATGCCGATCCAACATTCTTAGTGGGACTAAAAATGTGAATTTGCGTAACAAAAAGTTGGCAACCTAAACTCGGTGGCACCAGTATGGAATCGGTTGCACCGAAGTGGCTAGGGTTTGGCAAAGTCTGTCTAGGTACTGGAATCGGTGGCACCGAAGTGGGATAGTTGGTTGCACCGATTTTGAGTGTTGGGTATAGAACAGACTTTGGTGGGAGAGTTTTGTGGATGTTTTTTGGAGACTACCACTTGTGTACGTTTGAGCATATTGTTCACCAACAAAACTTTACCCCCTTCTAATAGTACTGGCTTTCCTATGGACACAAAGTGATTTCTCACAAATATAAAATGTAGAGTCCTCTTGCTTGAAGCTTGGCCAACCTATTTCCTTGCATCTTGGGGTTTCTCCACAATCTCCTTTTTGCCAATCCTCTCATAGAACATTTCCTGAAATATACTTAGTGGAAACATTAGTTCAAGAGACAATGTATGTTGTCATGAATTATCAAAACCACCAAGGGAGCATGTTGTGCTTTCAATCTTGTGTGGCTTTGTCTTGGCTTGCCAGAGTAGCTCTCGGGTGTGATGAAGTTCCTCGTGGAGCTTTGCTGACTCCTTAACCAAGTGGTGAACTAGACTATTGGCGGAGAGGCTGAAGTAGGTCTGGAACCTGAGTGGTGTGTCGTCCTCCTGGGTCGGAATCAGCGTCCAACTCTCACCAAGATCATCCTTCCTGAAGGGAAGGTTGCGAGTAGCCGACTCATCAGCCATCTTTGGAATGATGTCTCGAAGGTGTAGAAGTGCCTTGCGTGCAGCTGTCTCGACTGCAAGTATGATGGTCTCCATCCGTGGTCCTTCAAAGAACCAACTAGTCGGGGAGTCGTTTGCCTTCACGACCACAACCACGTGGTACTCCTTCGTGACAGCATCAACCCAGTGCTCGTGGTAGAGGGCGAAACTGGCACTTCTCTAGGCTATCTCCAAGGAGTAAGGGAAAGTCGGATCTCAGGAAGGCTTCGGGTATGACGGCCATCTACAAAGGTTTGGAAGGAGGAGAGTCAGCCGAGTGTTGTGTGAAGAAATGAAGAGGTAATTAGTGCAGAAATCCTAAGTATAGATGGTATGTGTAGTTTTGAAAACGGTTTTATCCTAACTAACGTCCATGCTAACTAAGGGCTTCCTATGGTTAGGATGGCTCTGATACCAGCTCTGTGGGGACCCCGACTCATAAGTCGTGATCACCGAATGCATGTGTACAGTGATCCCAGAGATCAATGCTCACCGAACACATAGAAGCTGAATAACAGGAGTCCTACATCCACTTTTAGCATCTTACACAAATAAAGACCGCGAAGGTCAAGTCTTACATAGATAGGGCCACAAGGGCCAAACACTTAAATAAAACAAGCAGCGGAAATCTTGATCGATAGCATGAACCCATGCCATTAGCCTTAAACCTACATGCATTCTCACTAGGAAGCGTCCTAGTTCGCATGTTCGTCATCAACGAACTCTTCAACATACTCCTGTTCTTCCATGCCTGGCCAATTAAATAACAGTGGCAAGCCAATGAGTACTTTGAATGTACTCGCAAGCAACCCAAGTTGTGGAACAAGGTAATAGTGATGCATGATATAGCACTAAGTAGGTAATTTGCGGAAAGTCAATTTTTGAATATAATGACATGATCAAGTAATTAAGTAAGCATGCATCAACAATTTGGTAGGTATCCAAATGATGGAGTTATAGATATCATCATGAGCAGGGGTAGAACATCTCATGTTCATTTATCATGCTAAGTCATCGAACTAAGTTCAATTGCCATGCTAAGTCATCGTACTTAGCTCAAGTACCAACTCTGTATTAACCACACACACACCAAGTTTTCTGAAAACATCTAGACATAGTTTAAGCAGCAGCACCCAACTGTCCTTGACCATGGACGTGGCTATTTGAATAGTTTTACACTCTGTAGAGGTTGCGCGCTTTACCCACAAGGCTCGGGGAACTTCCGTGTCATCCACGACTCGCGGTACATTACGTACCCGAGGTAAGCACCCGAACAATGCCTTTCCCATGGTGATACTAAACAAAGACTCCACTCGTTGGTGCCATCCCTCATGGTATACATCACACATATCAACCATGAGGGCACGCAACGGTGTGCCTGGTGCCTGTAAAGACAGCGCATGGCCTTCCACTTCCGTGACGACCCCGTCTCGAGAGTGACCACTTCACTCTCGCCACTAGTAATGCGGGCTCCCTGCTAGCACCAACCATAGTAATCAACAAAGCCCCATCCCATAAGGGGTATCATGGTCTCACATGTAAGGTTGGGACGGTCGACAAATCTTAAATCTAATCCGTTTTCGAAAACACACTCTCAACTTGTTCCGACCCACCACTTCTTTCTCAAGTGGTCACCCATCTCATCATCATCATGTCCCTCGGGCATTAGTGGCACCCGACGGGGTTTTCGAAAAGTCTTTAAAAGTATCTCTCCCTTCCCATAACTATGCATAATTCCGAACCCACTTGCGTAGCATCTACTAGCACCCTAACTACACCCACCCGCATAACCCTCATAAGGTGGTAGGGTCATGCACAATGCAAGTGTCAAAGGTGAAGGTGTCAGAGGCACCCCACCAAAAGAGGAGCACCACATCATGCTCAATTATCGAAAAAACAAGTGTTATATGACATGCATGAAAAAGTTTCTTAACATGGTCAACGGGCTGCTTGCCTGGCTCAATAAAATCTCCGAGGTCTTCGAAGTCTTCGGGTCCAACTTCCTCGTCAACCGCGCAATCTATTGTCGTGAATAAATAGCGATAAAATAAGAATCACACAAAAATAGAGCACTCAAGCCACTAATAAAAATGCTACCCTACACTGAGAAATACTAAAGACTATATTAAAAATGTTTGTTTAATAATTTGTTATGGAAAACATTTTTGAAAACTATTAAATAGAGGCAGATAATGCCAAATAGGTTTTTTTAAATAAAATAGTACATAAAATGTTTTCAAACATTTTTACAAATGCCACTAATAAATTCTATGGAATATTCTAGGATTTTAGGTGAAGGTATTTTGGGCATTGGATAAATATTTTGCTGTGTGGAATTTTTGGAAGAAAAACGAAAAAAGGAAAGGAAACAGGGCATTGTGCCCTCTCAGGCCAGAAGCACCGAGGCCGAGCCGGCCCAGGGAGGAACCGGCCCAGGCTGAGACGCCGCGCGTGGCAGGTTTAATTTTAAACCTGCCCGTGGGCCCTACTGGACAGAGAGAGAGGGGGAGGGGGAGGGGATGACACGTGGGCCCCACCTGTCATCCCTCTCCTCGCGACAGGAATGGAGGGAGGGGCTCACCAATGGTTCCAGGCTGTGGCGGCTCCAATGGAGGGTACCGGCATGCTCAGGGGGCTCCCGCGCGTTGGTGGGTGGCCGAGGAAAGCGCCGGGGTGGAGGGAATCGCCGGTGAGGGAGGAAGCCCAACGGCGGCGAGGGTTTGGTTCGGGCGTGGGCTCCCGACCATGGGGGCGAGTGTTTGAGCATGAGGGAGTAGCAGAGGGGAGGAGAGTGTTGGGAACGTTGCATGGGAAACAAAAACATTCCTACGCACACGCAAGATCTATCCATGGTGATGAGCATCTACGAGAGGGAGAGTGGATCTACATACCCTTGTAGATCACTAAGAGGGACGAGTTAAGAAACGCGGTTGGTGTAGTCGAACGTCTTCGCGATCCAAATCGGCGAGCAACCCGCGATCTCATCACGATCCGTCCCACTATCCAATCACTATCCGTCCTGCCAACTCATCACGATCTGTCCCGCGATCTCATCACGATCCGTCCCGCGATCTCATCATGGTCCTTTCGATCTAGCACCGAACGAACGGCACCTCCGCATCCAACACACATACAACTTGATGACAATCTCCGCCTTCTTGATCCAGCAAGAAGGAGCGGAGAGGTAGAGGAGTTCTCTGGCAGCATGACGGCGCTCCGGTGATGGTGGAGGAGCTATTCTGGCAGGCTTCGCCTAAGCTCTGCAGAAATCCGATCTAGAGGAGAAACTATGCACTGGAGGAATGGGTAGCACGTGGCTGAAAAACTGTGCAAAAACCATAAAACCTCCAGTATATATATAAGAGGGAGGGAGGAGAGGACTTGGCGCAAGGTCCAAGCCTCCTTGGGTCGGCCGAAGTGGGGAGGAGAGGAGGACTCCTCCTCCAATCCTAGTAGGACTAGGATTCCTCCCTTTTTTGGCCTTTTTCCACCTTTTCCCCTTTGGGCTTTTCTTCCCAGCTGCATGGGCCTTGTGTGGGACTTCCACAAGCCCACAAAGGGCTGGTATTTACTCTCCCATAGCCCATGTAGCCTCTTGGGTCAAAATACCCCTCCCGATGGTCTCCCGGTACACTACCGGCACTCCCGGTACACTACCGATGAGCCCAAACTTTTCCGGAGACCAAAATAGGACTTCTTATATATCAATTTTACCTACGGACCATTACAGAGATCCTCGTGATGTCCAGGATCTCATCCAGGACTCTGAACAACCTTCTGTCACCACCATACATAACTCTATACTACCAAAACGTCACCAAACCTTAAGTGTGCAGACCCTGCGGGTTCGAGAACTATGTAGACATGACCGAGACACCTCTACGGTAAATAACCAATAGCGGGACCTGGATGCACATATTGGTTCCTACATATTCTGATCTTTATCGGTTGAACCTCTTTGTCAAGGATTCAGTTAATCCCGTATGATGTTCCCTTTGTTCTTCGGTATGTTACTTGCCCGAGATTCGATCGTTAGTATCTCCATACCTAGTTCAACCTCGTTACCGGCAAGTCTCTTTACTCGTTCTGTAATACAAGATCCCATGACTAACACTTAGTCACATTGCTTGCAAGGCTTGTTGTGATGTTGTATTACCGAGTGGGACCTGAGATACCTCTCCGTCACACGGAGTAACAAATCCCAGTCTTGATCCATGCCAACCCAACAGACACCCTCGGAGATACCTGTAGAGTACCTTTATAGTCACCCAGTTACGTTGTGACGTTTGATACACACAAGGCACTCCTTCGGTGTTAGTGAGTTGCATGATCTCATGGTCATAGGAATGGATACTTGACATGCAGAAAATAGTAGCAATAAACTGATACGATCTTATGCTACGTTTGTAGTTTGGGTCTTGTCCATCACATCATTCTACTAATGATGTGATCCCGTTATCAAATAACATCTCATGTCTATGGCTAGGAAACCTTAACCATCTTTGATCAACGAGCTAGTCTACTAGAGGCATACTAGGGACATGGTTTTGTCTATGTATCCACACATGCATCTAAGTCTCCGATCAATACAATTATAGCATGGATAATAAACGATTATCATGTACAAGGAAATACGATAATAACCAATTTATTATTGCCTCTAGGGCATATTTCCAATAGTCTCCCACTTGCACTAGAGTCAATAATCTAGTTCACATCACCATGTGATTCGCATTGTTATGAATCTAACACCCAATGAGTTCTGGGGCTCGATCATGCTTTGCATGTGAGAGAGGTCTTATAGTCAATGGGTCTGCGATATTCAGATCCGAGTCTACTTTGCAAACCTCTATGTCAAACTGTAAACACTGCTATCACACTTCCAGTTGGTACTATTCCAAATGGCTGCTCCACTATACGTATCGAGATTGCTACTACAAGTCATCCGGATTAGTGTTAAAGCTTGCACCGATGTAACTCTTTACGACGAACTCTTTATCACCTCCATAATCGAGAAACATCTCCTTAGTCTTTTAGTTACTAAGGATAATCCTGACCGTTGTCCAGTGATCCACTCCTGGATCACTTTTGTACCCGTTGACAGACTCATGGCAAGGCACACACCAGGTGCGGTACACAGCATGGCATAATCTAGAGCCTATGGCTAAGGCATAGGGGACGATGTTCATCCTTTCTCTTTCTTCTGCCGTTGTCGAGCTTTGAGTCTCACTCAACTTCACACCTTACAAATCAGGCGGGAACTCTTTCTCTGACTGATCCATTTTGGACTCTCTCAAAATCTTGTCAAGGTATGTACTCATTGAAAGTCTCATCAAGCACCTTGATCTATCTTTATAGATCTTGATGCTCAACAATTAGGTAGCTTCATCCAGGTCTTCCTTTGAAAAACTCTTTTCAAACAACCGTTTATGCTTTCCACAAATTCTACATCATTTCCGATCAACAATATGTCATCCACATATACTTATCAGAAATTCTATAGTGCTCCCACTCACTTTATTGTAAATACAAGTTTCTCGTAAACTTTGTATAGAATCAAAAACTTTGATCACCTCATCAAAGTGAATATTCCAACTCCAAGATGCTTGCTTCAGTTCATAGCAGAATCACTGAAGCTTGCACACCTTTTAGCATCCTTAGGACTGACAAAACCTTCTGGTTGTATCACATACAACCTTTCCTCAAGTAAACCGTTAAGGAAACTATGTTTTGATATCCATCTGCCAGATTTCATAATTGAAAAATGCAGCAACTGCTAACATAATTCCAACAAACTTTAGCATCGCTACGAGTGAGAAAGTCTCATCGCGGTCAACTCCTTGAACTTGTCAAAAACTTCTTTGCAACAAGTCGAGATTTACAAATGGTGACATTTACCATGAGCGTCTACCTTCATTTTAAACATCCACTTGTACTCAACGACCTGCCATCCAAGGAACAAGTTTACCAAAGTCTATACTTGGTTTTCATACATGGATCCTTTCTCGGATTTCATGGCCTCTAACCATTTGTCGGAATCCGGGCCCATCATAGCTTCTCCACAGCTCGTAGGTTCATCGTTGTCCAACAACATGACCTCCAAGACAGGGTTGTCATACCCCTCATAAGAAGTACACATCCTTGTCGACCTACGAGGTTCAATAGTAAATTGATCTGAAGCTTCATGATCATCATCATTAACTTCCTCTTCAACTAACGTAGGCTTCATAGAAATAAATTCATGGGTTGCGCTACTCTCTGGTTGAACAAAGGATCAACAACCTCATCAAGTTATATCTTCCTCCCACTCAATTCTTTCGAGAGAAACTCTTTCTCGATAAAGGACCCAGTTTTAGCAACAGACACTTTATGCTTGGATCTGAGATAGAAGGTTTACCCAACTGTTCTTAGGGTATTCTATGAAGATGCATTTTTCCGCTTTGGGTTCGAGCTCATTAGGTGAAAACATTTTCCACACAAGCGTCGCAGCCCCAAACATTAAGAAATGACAGCTTAAGTTTCTATCAAACCATAATTCACACGGTGTCATCTCAACGGATTTAGATGATGCCCTGTCTAAAGTGAATGTAGTTGTCTCTAATTCATAACCCCAAAATTATAGTAGCAAAACGATAAGAGACGTCATAGCACGCACCATATCCAATAGAGCATGACTATGACGTTCGGACACACCATCACACTATGGTGTTCCAGGTGGCGTGAGTTGTGAAAAAACTTTCACATTGTCTAAAGTTGTATGCCAAACTCGTAACTCAGATATTTACCTCCACGATCATATCGCGTACATTTTTATCTTCTTGTCACGATGATATAAACTTCACTCTGAATTTTCTTGAACCTTTCAAATGATTCAGACTTGTGTTTCATTAAGTAAATATACACTATATCTACTCAAATCAAGAGTGAAGGTAAGAAAATAACGATATCCACCGCACGCTACAAGACTCATTGGATTGCATACATCAACATGTATCATTTCCAATAAATTAATTGCCCGCTCCATCCATCTGGAAACGGGGTCCTTAGTCATCTTGCCCAAGAGGCGTGGTTCGCATGTCTCAACCGATTCGAAATCGAATGAGTCCAAAGATCCATCAGCATGGAGTTTCTTCATGCGCTTTATACCAATATGACATTTAGCGGTAGTGCCACAAGTATGTGGTACTATCATTGTATCTTTTGGCATCAATGTTATGAACATGTGTATTACTACGATCAAGATTCAACAAACCATTCTCACTGGGTGCATGACCATTGAAGGTATTATACATGTAAACAGAATAACCATTATTCTCTAACTTAAATGAATAACTGTGTTGCAATAAACACGATCTAATCACGTTCATGCTCAACGCAAAACACCAAATAACATTTATTGAGGTTTGTCACTGATCCCGAAGGTAGAGAGAGCATGTGATGTTGATCACATCAACCTTGGAAACATTTCCAACACACATCGTCACCTCACCCTTAGCTAGTTCTCCGTTTATTCCGTAGCTTTTATTTCGAGTTACTAACATTTAGCAACCGAACTAGTATCCAATACCCAGGTGCTACTAGGAGTACTCGCAAGGTACACATCATTAACACGTATATCAAATATACTTCTGTCGACGTTGCCAGCCTTCTTATCTACCAAGTATCTAGGGTTGTTCCGCTTCAGCGACCGCTCTCCTCATAATCGAAGCACTTAGGCTCGGGTTTGGGTTCAACTTTGGGTTGCTTCACTGGAGCAGCAACTGACTTGCTATCCATCAAGTTTCCCTCCTTGTTCTTGCCCTTATCGAAACTAGTGGTTTGACTAACCATCAACACTTGACGCTCCTTCTTGATTTCTACCTTCGCGGTGTCAAACATTGCGAATAGCTCAGGGATCATTATTTCTATCCCTGGCATTTTATAGTTCATCACCAAGTTCTAGTAGCTTTAGTGACAGTGACTTGGAGAACTATATCAATCACTATCTTATCTCGAAGATCAACTCCCACTCGATTCAACTGATTGTAGAACCCAGACAATCTGAGCACATGCTCAACAATTGAGCTATTCTCTTTCATCTTGCAGGCAAAGAATCTTGTTGGAGATCTCATATCTCGCAACACGGGCACGAGCCTGAGATCCTAATTTCAGCTCTTAGAACATCTCATATGTTTCGTGACGTTCAAAACGTTTTGGAGCCTCAATTTCTAAGCCGTAATGCATGACGCACTAAACTATCAAGTAGTTATCAGAACGTGCCTGTCAGATGTTCACAGCATCTACAGACGATGCTAGAGGGGTTGGCGCATCGAGCGGTGCATTAAGGACATAAGCCTTCTGTGCAGCAACGAGGACAATCCTTAGATCACGGAGCCAGTCCGCAATATTGCTACCATCATCTTTCAACTCTATTTCTCTAGGAACATAAAAAAATTCAAGGGAGCTACAGCGTGAGCTAGTAATCTGCAACACAGTTTGTAAAGACACTACTGACTACGTTCATGATAATGAGTTCAATTAATCATATTACTTAAGAACTCCCACTCAAATTGACATCCCTCCGGTCATTCGAGTGATTCATGATCCAAAATTCACTAACGCAAGTCCGATCATCACGTGAGTTGAGGTGGTTTCAATGGTGAACATCATCATGTTAACCATATTTGCTATATGACTCATGTTCGACCTTTCGGTCTCTTGTGTTCCGAGGCCATGTCTGTACATGCTAGGCTCGTCAAGTTTAACCCGAGTGCTCTGCATGTGCAACACTAGCTTGCACCCATTGTATGTGAACGTAGAGCCTATCACACCCGATCATCACGTGGTGTCTCAACAAGACGAACTTTCGCAATGGTGCACACTCGGGGAGAACACAATTCATCTTGAAATTTAAGTGAGGGATCACCTTATAATGCTACCATCGTCCTAAGCAAAACAAGGTGCATAAAAGGATTAACATCACATGCAAATCATAAGTGACATGATATGGCCATGAACTTGTGCTTTTGATCTCCATCTTGAAAGCACCGACATGATCTCCATAGTCACCGGCATGACACCATGATCTCCATCATCTTGATCTCCATCAACGTGTCGCCATCGGGGTTGTCGCACCCACCATGCTTCTACTACTATTGCTACCGTTTAGCGATAAAGTAAAGCATTACATAGCGCTTAATGATTGACACGCAGGTCATATAATAATTAAAGACAACCCTATGGCTCCTGCCGGTTGCCGTACTCATCGACATGCAAGTCGTCATAATCTATACAGCACATGATCATCTCATACATCACATATATCACATCATGTAATTGGCCATATCACATCACAACATACCCTGCAAAAACAAGTTAGACGTCCTCTAATTGTTGTTGCATGTTTTACGTGGCTTCTACGGGTATCTAGCAAGAACAATTCTCATATACGCAAAAACCACAATGGTGATACACTAGTTGCTTTTCCACCTTCTCAAGGACCGCCTTTGTCGAATCCAATCCAACTAAAGTGAGAGAAACTAGCACCCGCAAGCCATCTATGCAAAAATTTGCGATTGAGGGAACCGGTCTCTCGTAATCGTACGAGTAATGTTGGTCCGGGACGCTTCATCTCACAATACTGCTAAACCAAAACACGACCAAGGGAGGAAGCAATCTAAGCATCAACGCCCACAAACTCTTTGTGTTCTACTCGAGATCTCATCTACACATAGACCTAGCTCATGATGCCACTGTTGGGGAACATTGCATGGGAAACAAAAAAATTCCTACGCACACGCAAGATCTATCCATGGTGATGAGCATCTACGAGAGGGAGAGTGGATCTACATACCCTTGTAGATCACTAAGCAGGAAGCGTTAAGAAACGCGGTTGTGCAGTCGAACATCTTCGCGATCCAAATCGCTGAGCATCCCACGATCTCATCACGATCCGTCCCACGATCCACTCACGATCCATCCCATGAACTCATCACGATCCGTCCTGTGATCTCATCACGATCCGTCCCGCGATCTCATCACGGTCCTTCCAATCTAGCGCCGAACGGACGGCACCTCCGCGTTCAGCACACGTATAGCTTGATGACGATCTCCGCCTTCTTGATCCAGCAAGAGGGAGCGGAGAGGTAGAAGAGTTCTCCAGCAGCATGACGGTGCTCCAGCAATGGTGGTGGAGCTATTCCGGCAGGGCTTCGCCTAAGCACTGCAGAAATCCGATCTAGATGAGAAACTATGCACTGGAGGAACGGGTAGCACGTGGCTGAAAAACTATGCAAAAACCCTAAAACCTCGAGTATATATAAAAGGGAGAGAGGAGAGGACTTGGCGCAAGGGCAAAGCCTCCTTGGGTTGGCCGAAGTGGGAAGGAGAGGAGGACTCCTCCTCCAATCCTAGTAGGACTAGGATTCCTCCCTTTTTTTTGGCCTTTTCCCACCTTTTTCCCTTGGGGCTTTTCTTCCCAGCCGCATGGTCCTTGTGTGGGACTTACACCAGCCCACAAAGGGCTGGTATTTACTCTCCCACAGCCCATGTAGCCTCTTGGGTCGAAATACCCCTCCCGATGGTCTCCCGATACACTATCGGCACTCCCGGTACACTACCGATGAGCCCAAAACTTTTCGGGTGACCAAAATAGGACTTCCTATATATAAATATTTACCTCTGGACCATTCCGAAGCTCCTCGTGACGTCCGGGATCTCATCTGGGACTCGCAAGAACCTTCGGTCACCACCATACATAACTCTATACTACCGAAACGTCACCAAACCTTAAGTGTGCAGACCCTGCGGGTTCGAGAACTATGTAGACATGACCGAGACACCTCTATGGTAAATAACCAATAGAGGGACCTGGATGCCCATATTGGTTCCTACATATTCTACAAAGATCTTTATCGGTCGAACCTCTATGTCAAGGATTCAGTTAATCACGTATGATGTTCCCTTTGTTCTTCGGTATGTTACTTGCCCGAGATTCGATCATCGTTATCTCCATACCAAGTTCAAACTCTTTACCGTAAAGTCTCTTTACTCGTTCCGTAATACAAGATCCCGTGACTAACACTTAGTCACGTTGCTTGCAAGGCTTGTTGTGATGTTGTATTACCGAGTGGGCCCTCAGATACCTCTCCGTCACACGGAGTAACAAATTCCAGTCTTGATCCATGCCAACCCAACAGACACCCTCGGAGATACCTGTAGAGTACCTTTATATTCACCCAGTTACATTGCGACATTTGATACACACAAGGCACTCCTCCGGTGTCAGTGAGTTGCATGATCTCATGGTCATAGGAACAGATACTTGACATGCAGAAAACAGTAGCAATAAACTGACACGATCTTATGCTACGTTTGTAGTTTGGGTCTTGTCCATCACATCATTCTCCTAATGATGTGATCCCGTTATCAAATGACATCTCATGTCTATGGCTAGGAAACCTTAACCATCTTTGATCAACGAGCTAGTCTACTAGAGGCATACTAGGGACATGGTTTTGTCTATGTATCTACACATGCATCTAAGTCTCCGATCAATACAATTATAGCATGGATAATAAATGATTATCATGTACAAGGAAATATGATAATAACCACTTTATTATTGCCTCTAGGGCATATTTCCAACAGAGAGAGCGAGGGGAGAGGAGCAGGAGCTCGGGTACTTTTTATAGGCGGCCGCCGGCTCACCATGGACGCGGTGTGCCGGTGAGGACCAGGGCGTCGCCACGGGCCACGGGGGCGCGCAGGGCCATGTCTGGCGAGTTTGTGGACGGGGTCCTTGTCCAGGGGAAGGAAGAGAGAGAGCGGGGGAGGGCGCGTGTGCGCTCCCCGGTTGGCCAACCTATGCGGCACCGGGCACACGTGCGAGAGGGAGGAGGAGAGAGGAGGGAGAGGGGGCCGACCGCCTGTCGTGCTGCGGACGTCGAGGCCGACCAGGGGGACAAGCAGGGGAGGCCCGAGGCTGTCGGGGGGCGCCGGGCAGGGGCGGCTACGCTACGGGAGCGCACTGTAGCGCGCTCCAGAGCGCCCATATGGCGTGCCCTGGCAAAAAATATGCCATCCAGCGTGTCCTCTTGTGTCTTGGGGCTATTGGAGATGCCCAAGAGCTAGGAGAGGCTAGGGGAGGGCTCTGGAGGTGCCTTAGGGTAGAAGGAAAGGTGAGAGGGGGAGGAATGGGTGTTGTCCAGGGGTAAAATGGAGGTTTTACCCCCCCCCCCCCCAATCATTGATTTGTGCCCCTGAGGAATTTACTAGAGGCACAAGGCATCTACGAGAGGCTGTGGTGAAAATTTGGGGGCAAGGGTAAAAGAGGAAGGGGTGGAAATGGTGTCTTTACTATTTTACCAGAAGGTGTTTGATAGGGTTTTGGGCAAGAAGAATTTACCAACTTACTGAGACATTGAGCAGGGTCAAGGGCTAGGTAAAAATGAGATGATTCGCCAAGTTTGAGCTCAAGTGAGCAAAGTTTACCATGGAAACTTTGTTAACCCTAGAAACTAACAGAATCAGATTTCTGTAGATCTAGTTGTGCTAAGCTTTTACCCTTGATGCACCACTTAGTGTAGCATCATTATTTGGTGATTAGAGCAAGCCCATAAAGTTTGAGGCCAAGGGGAGACACTTCACAATGTAAAGTTGCTCAAATTTGAATCTGGACAGGAAGGGGTTTGGGATGGTTTGATGAATCAAATCAACTTGGATTGAGGTGAAACTTTGCAAGATCATCTCCTATGATAGTGTTGATTTTCTGGAATTTTCTTGGAATTTATTGAGAATATTTCTTATAGAAATATTCCAAAATCTTGATTTAAACAGAAAGGGTTTTGAGGGGTTGTGCCCATGATTTGAACATGCCCATGTGTTGAAACTCATATATATATGGAAAATATATGTCCACTGAGTTTCCCTAAATTTTCTCAGATATTTTAAAAGCATTTAAATAATTTTTCCCTATGAAAAACCATTTCAGGTTTAAAGAAAAAGCCTTTAAATAAAATATAAATATAATCCTTAAAATTAATATTTGGTGGTTTTGGAAAGTCTTATATATAGTAGGTTTGAAGTAAAGCTTTTGGTGAAGAAGAATCCACCCAATTTGAGGACTTGCAGTGCAAACCTCATTTTACGGGGGGTTTGAAAACCTAATTTGAATAAATCATGTTTGGTTAAACAAAATTGGTAAAAATAGTTTTGGGCACTATTTACATGGCATGATCATTGGGCAAGGAGTTTGGGTCAAGGAAGATGAATATGGAGAGGGATAGAATCTAAGAGTGCCATACATCACAATCATCAAGCAAACAAACATCATTTCAAACAAGCACAAGCACTTTGAAACAGTTTTAGTTGGCTCCAAATTTTATAAATCCAAACATAATAATGTGATACGGACACAGGGTGTGACAATGTCCGTCCTGCGGAGCTGGTGGTCGCGTCTTGTTGCACCAAAATGGAAACCTTTGAGGGGTGCTTTGGGAACCCGCATACGTCCTTGCTCCCTTTGCACCAAAGGGAAGACTGTGCCGCCTGGCGCACTGGCGCTTGCCTATCCTTCCTTGCATCATCTTTGACTCCTAAGGCCGTGCCTTGCATAGAGATGTCCGCCGCTCAGGAGGGGTCCTGAGGAGGCCCATCCTTCGTGGGTCTTGTCGTTGTTCTTCCTCATGAGGGCCTTGTCTTGAGTGGGGCCTCGCCTGGTCCCATTCGGTCGATGAAGTGGGCCACGTCCTGGTCCGCAGGTAGGCAGGTCTGGGTACCCCCGTTCCTAGAACGCCTACATACGCTTTATTGGAAAACTTGTCGGCGTATGCAACACCGCCGCGAGCACTTTGAGGAGCGGCTCCTTAGCAGCCTGCTGGCGATGCCGCTGCCGGCAAGGTGTCTTGACACCTTTAGTGCAGCGGGATCGAAACAGAGTAAGGGCGCGACTAATCATGAGAAGTTACCTTAATGTTTTCAGTGCAGCCACTTAAGTTGTTGAGCGGACTCGAAACAGAACAAGGGCTTGACCGATCACGGCAAGGTTCTGTTGTGTGCAAGGTTCTGGTGACTCGTACTACCCGATAAGGGCCTTCCCACTTAGGCATCAACTTGTTTGAATTTTGGTCGACTGAATGTGCCGAAGAAAAAGGTCGCCATCCTCAAGACTCCGGGCATGAACTTTGCGGTTGTGGTTGTGGCGCAAAGCTTGATGGTAGCGTGCAGCTCTCACAGTAACCCGAAGACGATCTTCCTCAAGGAGCATCACGTCGTCTTGGCGCAACTGCTCTTGCTCAATCTCATCATAAGAGAGCACTTGAGGTGACCCGTATATGAGTTCTATGGGGAGAACTGCCTCCACCCCGTACACTAGGGAGAAGGGTGTCTGGCCAGTGGCTTGATTTGGCATCGTTCTAATCGACCAAACAACCGTCGACAAATCATGAATCCAGCATCTTCCGCACTTGTGCAGTCTATCGAAAGTTCTCGTCTTGAGCCTTCACAGCACTTCAGCATTTCCCTTTCCGCTTGGCCGTTGCTCCTTGGATGAGCGATGGAAGCAAAGCAGATCTTGTCGCCAAGGTCTTGGACGTATTGCATGAAGGCACGGGTCGTGAACTGTGTGCCGTTATCGGTGATGACCCTGCTAGGTACACCAAAACGTCAAACTAGTCCTCTGAAGAACTTGACGACTGATTGTGCTGTTACCTTTCTCACTACTTCCACTTCCGGCCATTTTGTGAACTTGTGGATTGCGACGTACAAGTACTCAAAGCCCCCAGTAGCATGGGGAAAGGGGCCCAAGATGTCGAGCCCCCAGATCGAAAATGGCCAGGAAAGAGGGATTGTCTGAAGAGTTTGAGCTAGTTGACGTAGCTTCTTCGAATGGAACTGGCACGCTTCTCACTTGGTTACTAGTGCAGTTGCATCCTAGAGAGCAGTGGGCCAAAAGAAACCTTGCCGAAAGGCCTTCCCAGCAAGAGCTCTTGATCCTATGTGGGAGCCACATATGCCTCCATGTATCTCTGCCAACAGCTCTAGTCCATCCTCCTAAGGAACGCACTTCAATTTCACACCGTTCGGTGTTTTTCTATACAGGACGTCATCCACAAACTGGTACATACTAGATTGACGGGCTACTTTCTCCGCTTCTTCCTGTTCCTCTGGCAGTTGTCCTGTTTGAAGGGAATGAACTATGCGTTGTGCCCATCCTGGAGATTGAAGCATACGGGAGCTCCTTCTAACACCGTTAGGAGTCAGAGCACCTCACGTTCATCGCACCTCCTGTTGCGAACCTCGTCAGCAGAAGCACTCGCGCGATCAAAACTGCTCCTGAACTTCCCTCCTGTCACAGAGAAGCTCGGCGAGTGGGAGAGCTACTATCCAGAGCCTCGTCAGCTTTGCCAATAGGGGTGGACCCTAGCGGGCGGAACCCTCACAGTAGCGGTCCGTCGAGTCAGCACGCGCTAATGGCAACGAGGCCGGAGGTGACACGTGTTGGAAATATGCCCTAGAGGCAATAATAAATTAGTTATTATCATAATTCCTTGTTCATCATAATCGTTTATTATCCATGATATAATTCTATTGATTGGAAACTCAGATACATGTGAGGATACATAGACAACACCATGTGCCTAAAATGCCTCTAATAGACTAGCTCGTTGATCAAAGATGGCTAAGGCTTCCTAGCCATTGACATGAGATGTCATTTGATAACGAGATCACATCATTAGGAGAATGATGGGATGGACAAGACCCAAACTACAAACATAGCATATGATTGTGTGAGTTTATTGCTACTGTTTTCTGCATGTCAAGTATCTGTTCCTATGACCATGAGATCATGCAACTCACTGACACCGGAAGAGTGCCTTGTGTGTATCAAATGTTGCAACGTAACTGGGTGACTATAAAGGTACTCTACAGGTATCTCCGAGGGTGTCTGTTGGGTTGGCATGGATCAAGACTGGGATTTGTTACTCCGTGTGACGGAGAGGTATCTGAGGGCCCACTCGGTAATACAACATCACAACAAGCCTTGCAAGCAATGTGACTAAGTGTTAGTCACGGGATCTCGTATTACGGAACGAGTAAAGATACATGCCGTCAACGAGGTTGAACTAGGTATGGAGATACCGACGATCGAATCTCGGGCAAGTAACATACCGAAGAACAAAGGGAACATCATACGGGATTAACTGAATCCTTGACATAGAGGTTTGGCCGATAAAGACCTTTTTAGAATATGTAGGAACCAATATGGGCATCTAGGTCCCTCTATTGGTTATCGACCGTAGAGGTGTCTCGGTCATGTCTACATAGTTCTCGAACCCGTAGGGTCTGCACACTTAAGGTTCGGTGACGTTTCGGTAGTATAGAGTTATGTATGATGGTGACCGAACATTGTTCGGAGTCCCCGATGAGATCCCGGACATCACGAGGAGCTCTGAAATGGTCCGGAGGTAAATATTGATATATAGAAAGTCCTATTTTGGACACCAGAAAAGTTTCGGGCTCATCGGTGGTGTACCGGGAGTGTCGGGAGTGTACCGGGAGACCATCGGCAGGGGTATTTCGACCCAAGAGGCTACATCGGCTGTGGGAGAGTAAATACCAGCCCTTAGTGGACTGGTGGAAGTCCCACACAAGGCCCATGCGGCTGGGAAGAAAAGCCCAAAGAGAAAAAGGTGGAAAAGGGCAAAAAGACCAAAATAAGGAGGAGTCCTAGTCCTACTAGGATTGGAGGATTCCTCCTCTCCTCCTTGGTTTGGCCAATCCAAGGGCTGGATACTTGGGATGCAAGCCTCCTCCTCTCTTCCTCCTATATATACTAGAGTTTTTAGGGGTTTTGGCACAAGATTTTCAGCCATCTGCTACCCGTTCCTATAGTGCATAGTTTTTCCTCTAGATCGGTTTTCTATAGTGCTTAGGCGAAGCCCTGCCGGAATTACTCCACCACCATCGCCGTGGCGCCATCATGCTGCCGGAGAACTCTTCTACCTCTCCGCTCCCTCTTGCTGGATCAAGAAGGTGGAGATCGTCATCGAGCCGTACGTGTGCTGAACGCGGAGGTGCCATCCGTTCGGCGCTAGATCGGAAGGACCGTGATCAAGATCACGAGACGGATCGTGATGAGATCGCGGGACAGATCGTGATGAGGTCGCAGGATGGCTCGTGATTGGATCGTGGGACGGATCGTGATGAGATCGCGGGACGCTCGGTGATTTGGATCGCGAAGACGTTCGACTACACCAACCGCGTTTCTTAACGCTTCCCGCTTAGCGATCTACAAGGGTATGTAGATCCACTCTCCCTCTCATAGATGCTCATCACAATGGATAGATCTTGCATGTGCGTAGGAAATTTTTTGTTTCCCATGCAATGTTCCCCAACAGTGGCATCATGATCTAGGTCTATGTGTAGATGAGATCTCGAGTAGAACACAAAGAGTTTGTGGGCGTTGATGCTTAGATTGCTTCCTCCCTTGGTCATGTTTTGGTTCAGCGGTATTGTGGGATGAAGCGGCCCGGACCAACCTTACTCGTACGCTTCCGAGAGACCGGTTCCATCGACTGACGTGTAACCTCATTGCACAAAGATGGCTGGCGGGTGTCTGTTTCTCCTACTTTAGTTGGGTCGGATTCGACAAAGGCGGTCCTTGAGAAGGTTGAAAAGCAACTTATGTATCACCGTTGTGGTTTTTGCGTAGGTGAGAATTGTTCTTGCTAGATACCCATAGCAGCCACGTAAAACATGCCACAACAATTAGAGGACGTCTAACTTGTTTTTGCATGGTATGTTGTGATGTGATATGGCCAATTACATGATGACATATATGTGATGTATGAGATGATCATGTTTTGTATAGAATATCACGACTTGCATGTCGATGAGTACGGCAACCGGCAGGAGCCACAGGGTTGTCTTTAATTATTGTATGACCTATGTGTCAATCATTAAGCGCTATGTATGCTTTACTTTATCGCTAAACGGTAGCAATAGTAGTAGAAGCATGGTGGGCGCGACAACCCCGATGGCGACACGTTGATGGAGATCATCGTGTCATGTCGGTGACGATGGAGATCATGCCGGTGCTTTCAAGATGGAGATCAAAAGCACAAGTTCATGGCCATATCATGTCACTTATGATTTGCATGTGATGTTAATCCTTTTATGCACCATGTTTTGCTTAGGACGACGGTAGCATTATAAGGTGATCCCTCACTTAATTTCAAGATAAATTGTGTTCTCCCCGAGTGTGCACTGTTGCGAAAGTTCATCATGTCGAGACACCACGTGATGATCGGGTGTGATACACTCTACGTTCACATACAATGGGTGCAAGCCAGTGTTGCACATGCAGAACACTCGGGTTAAACTTGACAAGCCTAGCATGTACAGACCTGGCCTCGGGACACAAGAGACCAAAAGGTCGAACATCAGTCATATAGTAGATATGATCAACATGATGATGTTCACCATTGAAACCACCTCAACTCACGTGATGATCGGACTTGAGTTGGTGAATTTGGATCATGTATCACTCGAATGACCGGAGGGATGTCAATTTGACTAGCAGTTCTTCAGTAATATGATTAATTGAACTCATTATCATGAACATAGTCAGTAGTGTCTTTGCAAATTATGTTGTAGATTACTTGCTCGCGCTGTAGCTCCCTTGAATTTTTATATGTTCCTATAGAAATAGAGTTGAAACATGATGGTAATAATATTGCAGACTGGGTCCGTGATCTGAGGATTGTCCTCATTGCTGCACAGAAGGCATATGTCCTTAATGCACCGCTCGGTGCGCCAACCCCTCTAGCGTCATCTGTAGATGTTGTGAACATCTGACAGGCACGTTCTGATGACTACTTGATAGTTTAGTGCATCATGCATTACGGCTTAGAATTGAGGCTTCGAAACGTTTTGAACGTCACGGAACATATGAGATGTTCTAAGAGCTGAAATTAGGATCTTAGGCTCGTGCTCGTGTTGCAAGATATGAGATCTCCAACAAGATTCTTTGCCTGCAAGATGAAAGAGAATAGCTCAATCGTTGAGCATGTGCTCAGATTGTCTAGGTGCTACAATCGCTTAAATCGAGTGGGAGTTGATCTTCCAGATAAGATAGTGATTGATATAGTTCTCCAAGTCACAACCACTAAGCTACTAGAACTTGGCGATGAACTATAAAATGCCAGGGATAGAAATAATGATCCCTGAGCTGTTCGCGATGTTTGACACCACAAAGGTAGAAATCAAGAAGGAGCGTCAAGTGTTGATGGTTAGTCAAACCACTAGTTTCGAGAAGGGCAAGAGCAAGGAGGAAAACTTCATTGATAGCAAGTCAGTTGATACTCCGGTGAAGCAACCCAAAGTTGAACCCAAACCCGAGACTAAGTGCTTCGATTATGAGGAGAGCAGTCGCTGAAACGGAACAACCCTAGATACTTGGTAGATAAGAAGGCTGGCAACGTCGACAAAAGTATATTTGATATAAGTGTTAATGATGTGTACCTTGCAAGTACTCCTAGTAGCACCTGGGTATTGGATACCGGTTCGGTTGCTAAATGTTAGTAACTCGAAATAAAAGCTACGGAATAAACGGAGAACTAGCTAAGGGTCAGGTGACGATATGTGTTGGAAATGTTTCCAAGGTTGATGTGATCAACATCGCATGCTCTCGCTACCTTCGGGATTAGTGACGAATCTAAATAAATGTTATTTGGTGTTTTGCGTTGAGAATGAACGTGATTAGATCGTGTTTATTGCAACACGATTATTCATGTAAGTTAGAGAATAATGGTTATTCTGTTTACATGAATGATACCTTCAATGGTCATGCACCCAGTGAGAATGGTTTGTTGAATCTTGATCGTAGTAATACACATGATCATAACATTGATGCCAAAAGATACAAAGTTAATAATTATAGTACCACATACTTGTGGCACTGCCGCTAAATGTCATATTGGTATAAAGCGCATGAAGAAACTCCATGCTTATGGATCTTTGGACTCATTCGATTTCGAATCAGTTGAGACATGCGAACCATGCCTCTTGGGCAAGATGACTAAGGACCCCGTTTTCTAGATGGATGGAGCAGGCAAGTGATTTATTAGAAATGATACATGTTGATGTACGCAATCCAATGAGTCTTGTAGCGTGCAGTGGATATCGTTATTTTCTTACCTTCACCGATGATTTGAGTAGATATAATGTATATTTACTTAATGAAACACAAGTCTGAATCGTTTGAAAGGTTCAAGCAAATTCAGAGAGAAGTTTAAGATCATCGTGACAAGAAGATAAAAATGTCTGCGATATGATCGTGGAGGTGAATATCTGAGTTACGAGTTTGGCATACAAATTTAGACAATGTGAAAGTTGTTTCATAACTCACGCCACCTGGAACACCATAGTGTGATGGTGTGTCTGAATGACATAGTCAAACTCTATTGGATATGATGCGTGCTATGATGTCTCTTATCGGTTTGCTACTATAATTTTGGGGTTATGCATTAGAGACAACTACATTCACTTTAAATAGGGCACCATCTAAATCCGTTGAGATGACACCGTGTGAATTAGGGTTTGATAGAAACCCAAGATGTCATTGCTTAATGTTTGGGGCTGCGACGCTTGTGTGGAAAATGTTTTCACCGAATGGGCTCAAACCCAAAGCGGACAAATGCATCTTCATAGAATACCCTAAGAATAGTTGGGTGAACCTTCTATCTCAGATCCAAGCATAAACTGTTTGTTGCTAAAATTGGGTCCTTTCTCGAGAAAGAGTTTCTATCGAAAGAATTGAGTGGGAGGAAGATAGAACTTGATGAGGTTGTTGAACCTTTGTTCAACCAGAGAGTAGCGCAACGCGGGAATTTGTTTCTGTGCAGCCTACGTTAGTTGAAGAGGAAGTTAATGATGATGATCATGAAGCTTCGGATCAAGTTACTATCGAACCTCGTAGGTCGACAAGGATGTGTACTGCTCCTGAGCGGTACGACAACCCTGTCTTGGAGGTCATGTTTTTGGGCAAGGATGAACCTGCAAGCTGTGGAGAAGCGATGATGGGCCCCGATTCTGACAAATGGTTAGAGGCCATGAAATCCGAGAAAGGATCCATGTATGAAAACCAAGTATAGACATTGGTAGACTTGCTCGTTGGACGGCAGGTCGTTGAGTACAAATGGATGTTTAAAATGAAGACAGGCGCTCATGGTAAATGTCACCATTTGTATAGCTCGACTTGTTGCAAAGAAGTTTACGACAAGGTCAAGGAGTTGACTACGATGAGACTTTC
The DNA here is from genome assembly GCA_022496015.1 of Hordeum marinum. Lineage (NCBI taxonomy): Eukaryota > Viridiplantae > Streptophyta > Magnoliopsida > Poales > Poaceae > Hordeum > Hordeum marinum. The sequence continues at coordinate 375,057,599 of CM039673.1, forward strand.
TCACTCGTAGCGATGCTGATGTCTGTTGGAATTATGTTAGCAGTTGCTGCATTTTTCAATTATGAAATCTGGCAGATGGATGTCAAAACATCGTTTCCTTAACGGTTTACTTGAGGAAAGGTTGTATGTGATACAACCAGAAGGTTTTGTCAGTCCTAAGGATGCTAAAAGGTGAGCAAGCTTCAGTGATCTTTCTATGGACTTAAGCAAGCATCTCGAAGTTGGAATATACACTTTGATGAGGTGATCAAAGTTTTTGAGTCTATACAAAGTTTATGAGAAACTTGTATTTACAATAAAGTGAGTGGGATCACTATAGAGTTTCTGATAAGCATATGTGGTTGACATATTGTTGATCGGAAATGGTGTAGAATTTCTGGAAAGCACAAACGGTTGTTTGAAAAGAGGTTTTCAAAGGAAGACCTGGATGAAGCTACCTAATTGTTGAGCATCAAGATCTATAGAGATAGATCAAGATTCTTGATGAGACTTTCAATGAGTACATACCTTGAAAAGATTTTGAAAGAGTTCAAAATGGATCAGTCAGAGAAAGAGTTCTCGCCTGATTTGTAAGGTGTGAAGTTGAGTGAGACTCAAAGCTCGACAATGGCAGAATAAAGAGAAAGGACGAACGTCGTCCACTATGCCTTAGCCATAGGCTCTATATCATGTCATGTTGTGTACCGCACCTGGTGTGTGCCTTGCCATGAGTCTGTCAAGGGGTACAAAAGTGATCCAGGTGTGGATCACTGAACAACGGTCAGGATTATCCTTAGTACCTAGAGTACTAAGGAAATATTTCTCGATTATGGAGGTGATAAAGAGTTCGTCGTAAAGGGTTACGTCGATGCAAACTTTAACACCAATCCGGATGACTCTGAGTAGTAATCCGGATACGTATAGTGGAGCAGCCATTTGGAATAGCTCCAAGTGGAGTGTGGTAGCAGTGTCTATAGTATGACATAGAGATTTGCAAAGTACACACAGATCTAAATGTCGCAGGCCCGTTGACTATAAGACCTCTCTCACATACAAAGCATGATCAAGCCCCAGAAATCATTGGATGTTAGATTCATAACAATGCGAATCACATGGTGATGTGAACTAGATTATTGACTCTAGTGCAAGTGGGAGACTGTTGGAAATATGCCCTAGAGGCAATAATAAATTAATTATTATCATATTTCCTTGTTCATGATAATCGCTTATTATCCATGCTATAATTGTATTGATCGGAAAGTCAGATACATTTGTGGATACATAGACAACACCATGTCCCTAGTATGCCTCTAATAGACTAGCTCGTTGATCAAAGATGGCTAAGGCTTCCTAGCCATTGACATGATATGTCATTTGATAATGAGATCACATCATTAGGAGAATGATGGGATGGACAAGACCCAAACTACAAATGTAGCAGATGATCGTGTCAGTTTATTGCTACTATTTTCTGCATGTCAAGTATCTGTTCCTATGACCATGAGATCATGCAACTCACTGACACCCGAAGAGTGCCTTGTGTGTATCAAACGTTGCAACGTAACTGGGTGACTATAAAGGTACTCTACAGGTATCTTCGAGGGTGTCTGTTGGGTTGGCATGGATCAAGACTGGGATTTTTTACTCCGTGTGACGGAGAGGTAACTGAGGGCCCACTCGGTAATACAACATCACAACAAGCCTTGCAAGCAATGTGACTAAGTGTTAGTCATGGGATCTTTTATTACGGAACGAGTAAAGAGACTTGCCGATAACGAGGTTGAACTAGGTATGGAGATACCGACGATCGAATCTCGGGCAAGTAACATACCAAAGAACACAGGGAACATCATACGGGATTAACTGAATCCTTGACATAGAGGTTTGGCTGATAAAGATCTTCATAGAATATGTAGGAACCAATATGGGCATCTAGGTCCCATTATTGGTTATTGACCTTAGAGGTGTCTCGGTCATGTCTACATAGTTCTCCGAACCCGCAGGGTCTGCACACTTAAGGTTCGGTGACGTTTCGGTAGTATAGAGTTATGTATGGTGGTGACCGAAGGTTGTTCGGAGTCCCGGATGAGATCTTGGACGTCACGAGGAGCTCCGAAATGGTTCGGAGGTAAAGATTGATATATAGGAAGTCCTATTTTGGTCACCGGAAAAGTATCGGGCTCATCAGTAGTGTACCGGGAGTGTCGGTAGTGTACCGGGAGACCATCGGAAGGGGTATTTCGACCCAAGAGGCTACATGGGCTGCGGGAGAGTAAATAAAATCCCTTAGTGGGCTGGTGGAAGTCCCACACAAGGCCCATGTGTCTAGGAAGAAAATCCCAAAGAGAAAAAGGTGGGAAAAGGCAAAAAGACCAAAATAAGGAGGAGTCCTAGTCCTACTAGGATTGGAGGAGGATTCCTCCTCTCCTCCTTGGTTTGGCCGACCCAAGGGTTGGATCCTTGGGAGCCAAGCCTCCTCCTCTCTTCCTCCTATATATACTAGAGGTTTTAGGGGTTTTCGCACAAGATTTTCAGCCACGTGCTACCCGTTCCTCTAGTGCATAGTTTTTTCTCTAGATCGGTTTTCTACAGTGCTTAGGCGAAGCCCTGCCGGAATTACTCCACCACCACCGCCGCGGTGCCGTCACGCTGCTGGAGAACTCTTCTACCTCTCTGCTCCCTCTTGCTGGATCAAGAAGGCGGAGATTGTCATCGAGCCATACGTGTGCTGAACGCGAAGGTATCGTCCGTTCGGCGCTACATCGGAAGGACCGTGATCAAGATCGCGAGACGGATCGTGATGAGATCGTGGGACGGATCGTGATGAGGTCGCAGGACGGATCGTGATTGGATCGCGGGACGGATCGTGATGAGATCGCGGGACGCTCGGCGATTTGGATCGCGAAGACGTTCGACTACACCAACCGCGTTTCTTAACGCTTCCCGCTTAGCGATCTACAAGGGTATGTAGATCCACTCTCCCTCTCGTATATGCTCATCACCATGGATAGATCTTGCGTGTGCGTAGGAAAATTTTTGTTTCCCATGCAACGTTCCCCAACAACACGACAACGGTGCACTCTCCCCTGCGGTGACAACGGCGGTCGCTGACTCGGCCAGTAGGCGGTGGCGGTGACGACTCCACTGCGTCGTCTGATACGCGAACTCGTTGCGATCAACATCAACTTCTTCTGGAGCGTACCAAGGAGGACGCTCGGACCACCATCGAGCGGCGGCAGGAAATGCACCATCAATCCGATAATTGTGTGGGGCCCACTATAGACAAGCATGCGCCGGGGTATCCTGTCGACCTGCCTTACGAGGTGGGTTGTCCAGCGTTTACCCATGGGATGGGGCGATTCCAGTGTCCCAATTCCCGAACGTTCAAGCCGGAGGTCCCGAAAAAATACGACGGCAGGACCCACCCGTCGGCGTTCTTGAGCATCTACACCATTGCGGTGCAGGCGGCCAGGGCTCGCGACGACAAGATACTCGCCCGGTGCAAGCTCAAGTCCAACGTCAAGTCGTGGTGATGCACCTGCTAGATAATTCCATTTCATCCTGGGCAGACCTGTGCCACGAATTTGTTGGTGCCTTTACCGAAGGCCACCAAGCTCCTGGTCAAGCAAGCGATTTGCATCTCATCTCCCAGAACAAAGGCGAAACCTTGCACAAGTTCATTCAGAGATTCAGTCGCATACACCACAACATCTGAGCGTTCATCCCGCCGCTGTTATCGGCGCGTTTCATCAAAACGTGCATAATCGAAGGATGCGCGAAGAGCTGGCGATGAATAAGGTCAAGGATGTCGCGAAGCTCTACGCCCTGGCTGATAGGTGTGCTCAAGCTGAAGAAGGGAGGAGACTCCTAGGCGAGGATGCCGGTGTTGGGGTCGACTCTGACAAAGACACTACTGCCCTGGCAAGGAAAGGCCAGCGGCGGAACAAGAAGCACAAGGACAAGGCCGTGCTTTCCATCGAGGAGTCCGGCAAGCTTGGTGCTGCCAAGAAGACAAAGGTTGACAACCCTAGCAAGGAGGTTGGCGGGTGCGCCTCTTGTCAGGCCTTGGTGGCTGCCGACAAGCCGGAGGGCTCTGACAAGCAGTATTGCAAGATCCACCGCACCAAGTGTTGGAAATATGCCCTAGAGGCAATAATAAATTAGTTATTATCATATTTCCTTGTTCATGATAATCGTTTATTATCCATGCTATAATTGTATTGATCGGAGACTTAAATGCATGTGTGGATACATAGACAAAACCATGTCCCTAGTATGCCTCTAATGGACTAGCTCGTTGATCAAAGGATGGTTAAGGTTTCCTAGCCATGGACATGAGATGTCATTTGATAACGGGATCACATCATTAGGAGAATGATGTGATGGATAAGACCCAAACTACAAACATAGCATATGATCGTGTCAGTTTATTGCTACTGTTTTCTGCATGTCAAGTATATGTTCCTATGACCATGAGATCATGCAACTCACGGATATCGGAGGAGTGCCTTGTGTGTATCAAACGTCGCAACGTAACTGGGTGACTATAAAGGTGCTCTACAGGTATCTCCGATGGTGTTTGTTGAGTTGGCATGGATCGAGACTGGGATTTGTTACTCCGTGTGACGGAGAGGTATCTCAGGGCCCACTCGGTAATACAACATCACAACAAGCCTTGCAAGCAATGTGGCTAATTGTTAGTCACGGGATCTTGTATTACGGAACGAGTAAAGAGACTTGCCAGTAACGAGGTTGAACTAGGTATGGAGATACCGACGATCGAATCTCGGGCAAGTAACATACCGAAGAACAAAGGGGACGTTATACGGGATTAACTGAATCCTTGACATAGAGGTTCGACCGATAAAGATCTTCGTAGAATATGTAGGAACCAATGTGGACGTCCAGGTCCCGCCATTGGTTATTGACCGTAGAGGTGTCTCGGTCATGTCTACATAGTTCTCGAACCCGCAGGGTCTGCACACTTAAGGTTCGGTGACGTTTCGGTAGTGTAGAGTTATGTATGGTGGTGACCGAAGGTTGTTCGGAGTCCCGGATGAGATCCCGGACGTCACGAGGAGCTCCGGAATGGTCCGGAGGTAAAGATTCATATATAGGAAGTCCCAGTTTGGTTTCCGGAAAAGTTTCGGGCTCATCGGTAGTGTACCGGGAGTATCGGTATTGTACCGGGAGTACCGGTAGTGTACCGGAGGACCTCCGGGAGGGGTATTTCGACCCCAAGAGGTCCATGGGCTGTGGGAGAATAATAACCAGCCCTTAGTGGGCTGGGAAAACAGCCACAAAGGCCCATGGCGCAGGAGAGAAAGTCCTAAAGCAAAAAGTGGAAAATCAGCCAATAGGAGGCAATCCTACTCCAACTAGGATTGGAGGTGAAGTAGGATTGCTCCCACCTCCTATTTCGGCCGACCCAAAGGCCTTGGCTGCCTCTCCTCTCCTCTCCTCCTATATATACTAGTGGATTGGGTGGTTTTTGGACAGAATTTCCGGCCACGTGCTACCCGTTTCACCGGTGCACAGTTTCTCCTCTAGATCGGATTTCTGCAGCGCTTAGGCGAAGCCCTGCCGGAATTGCTCCACCACCACCATCACCGGAGCGCCGTCACGCTGCCGGTGAACTCTCTCTCCTCTCCACCTCCTCTTGCTGGATCAAGATGGTGGAGATCGTCATCAAGCTGCACGTGTGCTGAACGCGGAGGTGCCGTCCGTTCGGCGCTAGATCGGAAGGACCGTGATCGAGATCGCGAGACGGTTCGTGATGAGATCGCGGTACGGATCGTGATGAGTTCGTAGGACAGATCGTGATCAAGATCGTGAGACGGATCGTGATGAGATCGCGGGACGGATCGTGATGAGTTCACGGGACGGATCGTGATTGGATCGCGGGACGGATCGTGATGAGATCGCGGGACGCTCGGCGATTTGGATCGCGAAGATGTTCGACTACACCAACCGCGTTTCTTAACGCTTCCCGCTTAGGGATCTACAAGGGTACGTAGATCCACTCTCCCTCTCGTAGATGCTCATCACCATGGATAGGTTTGCGTGTGCGTAGGAAAATTTTTGTTTCCCATGCGACGTTCCCCAACAGTGGCATCATGAGCTAGGTTGATGGTTCGATGAGATCTCGAGTAGAACACAAAAGGTTTGTGGGCGTTGATGCTTAGATTGCTTCCTCCCTTGGTCGGATTTTGGTTCAGCGGTATTGTGAGATGAAGCGGCCCGGACCAACATTACTCGTACGCTTACGAGAGACCGGTTCCTGCGATGCAACTTGTTGCTTAGCTGGCTTGTGGGTGACAGTTTCTCTTACTCTAGTTGGATCGGATCCGACAAAGGCGGTCCTTGAGAAGGTTGAAAAGCAAACTAGTGTATCACCGTTGTGGTTTTGCGTAGGTGAGAATTGTTCTTGCTAGATACCCGTAGCAGCCACGTAAAACATGCAACAACAATTAGAGGACGTCTAACTTGTTTTTGCAGGGTATGTTGTGATATGATATGGCCAATTACATGATGAGATATATGTGATGTATGAGATGATCATGTGATGTATAGATTATCACGACTTGCATGTCGGTGATTACGGCAACCGGCAGGAGCCATAGGGTTGTCTTTAATTATTGTATGACCTGCGTGTCAATCATTAAAGCGCTATGTAATGCTTTACTTTATCGCTACGGTAGCAATAGTAGTAGAAGCATGCAGGGCGTGACAACCCCGATGGCGACACGTTGATGGAGATCATGGTGTCGTGCCGGTGACGATGGAGATCATGCCGGTGTTTCGAAGATGGAGATCTTAAACACAAGTTGATGGCCATATCATGTCACTTATGAATTGCATGAGATGTTAATCCTTTTATGCACCTTGTTTTGCTTAGGACGACGGTAGCATTATAAGGTGATCCCTCACTTAATTTCAAGATAAATTGTGTTCTCCCCAAGTGTGCACCGTTGCGAAAGTTCGTCGTGTTGAGACACCACGTGATGATCGGGTGTGATAGACTCTACGTTCACATACAACGGGTGCAAGACAGATTTGCACATGCGGAACACTCGGGTTAAACTTGACGAGCCTAGCATGTACAGACATGGCCTCGGAACACAAGAGACCGAAAGGTCGAGCATGAGTCATATAGTAGATATGATCAACATAATGATGTTCACCATTGAAGCCACCTCAACTCACGTGATGATCGGACTCGAGTTGGTGAATTTGGATCATGTGACACTCAGATGACCTGAGGGATGTCAATTTGAGTGGGAGTTCTTAAGTAATATGATTAATTGAACTCATTATCATGAACATAGTCAGTAGTGTCTTTGCAAATTATGTTGTAGATTACTAGCTCGCACTGTAGCTCCCGTGTGTTTTTATATGTTCCTAGAGAAATAGAGTTGAAAGATGATGGTAGCAATATTGCGGACTGGGTCCGTGATATGAGGATTGTCCTCATTGCTGCATAGAAGGCTTATGTCCTTAATGCACCGTTCGGTACGCCACCCCCTCTAGCGTCGTCTGTAGATGTTGTGAACATCTGACAGGCACGTTCTGATGACTACTTGATAGTTTAGTGCGTCATGCATTACGACTTAGAATTGAGGCTCCAAGACGTTTTGAACGTCACGGAACATACGAGATGTTCTAAGAGCTGAGATTGTGATCTCAGGCTCGTGCCCGTGTTATGAGATATGAGATCTCAAACAAAGATTCTTTGCTTGCAAGACGAAAGAGAATAGCTCAATAGTTGAGCATGTGCTTAGATTGTCTAGGTGCCACAATCGCTTGAATCGAGTGGGAGTTGATCTTCCAGATAAGATAGTGATTGATATAGTTCTCCAAGTCACTATCACTAAGCTACTAGAACTTGGTGATGAACTATAAATTGCCAGGGATAGAAATGATTCCTGAGCTTCTCGCGATGTTTTGACACCGCGAAGGTAGAAGTCAAAAAGGAGCATCAAAGTGTTGATGGTTAGTAAAAACCACTAGTTTCGAGAAGGGCAAGGGCAAGTAGGGAAACTTCATGGATGGCAAGTCAGTTGCTGCTCCAGTGAAGCAGCCCAAAGTTGAACCTAAACCCGAGACTGAGTGCTTCCATTATGAGGAGAACGGTCACTGAAGCGGAACAACCCTGGATACATGGTAGATAAGAAGGCTGGCTAAGTCGACAGAAGTATATTTGATATGCATGTTATTGATGTGTACCTTGCTAGTACTCCTAGTAGCACCTGGGTATTGGATACCGGTTCGGTTGCTCGAAATAAAAGCTACGGAATAAATGGAGAACTAGCTAAGTGTGAGGTGACGATGTGTGTTGGAAATGTTTCCAAGGTTGATATGATCAAACATCGCACGCTCTCTCTACCTTCGGGATTAGTGACGAACCTAAATTTTATTTGGTGTTTTGCATTGAAGCATGAACGTGATTAGATCATGTTTATTGCAACACGGTTATTCATTCAAGTTAGAGAATAATGGTTATTCTGCTTACATGAATAAATACCTTCAATGGTCATGCACCTAGTAAGTGTGGTTCATTGAATCTTGATCATAGTAATACACATGTTCATAACAATGATGCCAAAAGATGCAAAGTTAATAATGATAGTACCACATACTTGTGGCACTGCCGCTAAATGTCATATTGGTATAAAGCGCATGAAGAAACTCCATGTTGATGGATCTTTGGACTCATTCGATTTTGAATCGGTTGAGACATGCGGACCATGCCTTTTGGTAAGATGACTAAACCCCGTTTTCTGGCTTGATGAAACGGGCAAGTGACTTATTGGAAACAATGCATGTTGATGTATACGATCCAATGAGTGTTTATAGCTTGCAGTGAATATCATTGTTTTCTTACCTTCACTGATGATTTGAGTAGATATAGTGTATATTTACTTAATGAAACACAAGTCTGAATTGTTTGAAAGGTTCAAGCAAATTCAGAGTGAAGTTTAAAGATCATCGTGACAAGAAGATAAAAATGACTGCGATATGATCGTGGAGGTGAATATCTGAGTCACGAGTTTGGCATACAACTTAAGACAATGTGAAAGTTGTTTCACAACTAAACGCCACCTGGAACACCATAGTGTGATGGTGTGTCCGAACATCATAGTTATGCTCTATTGGACATGGTGCGTGCTATGATGTCTCTTGTCGTTTTACTACTATAATTTTGGGGTTATGCATTAGAGACAACTACATTCACTTTAAATAGGGCACCATCTAAATCCGTTGAGATGACACCATATGAATTATGGTTTGATAGAAACCTAAGCTGTCGTTTCTTAATACTTGGGGCTGCGGCACTTGTGTGAAAAATGTTTTCACCTAATGAGGTCGAACCCAAGGCGGACAAATGCATCTTCATAGAATACCCTAAGATCAGTTGGGTGAACCTTCTATCTCAGATCCGAGTGCAAAGTGGTTGTTACTAAAACGGATCCTTTCTCGAGGAAAGGTTTCTCTCGAAAGAATTGAGTGGGAGGAAGATAGAACTTGATGAGGTTGTTAAACCTTTGTTCAACCAGAGAGTAGCGCAGCGCAGAAAGATGTTTCTGTGAAGCCTACGTTAGTTGAAGAGGAAGTTAATGATGATGATCATGAAGCTTCAGGATCAAGTTACTATCGAACTTCGTGGGTCGACAAGGATGTGTACTGCTCCTAAGCGGTACGACAACCCTGTCTTCGAGGTCATGTTGTTGGACAGCGATGAACCTACGAGCTATGGAGAAGCGATGATGGGCCCGGATTCCGACAAATGGTTAGAGACCATGAAATCCGAGATAGGATCCATTTATGAAAACCAAGTATAGACTTTGGTAGACTTGCTCGTTAGACGGCAGGTCGTTGAGTACAAATGGACCTTTAGAATGAAGACAGACACTGATGGTAAATGTCACCATTTGTAAAGCTCGACTTGTTGCAAAGTTGTTTGTGACAAGTTCAAGGAGTTGACTGCGAGGAGGCTTTCTCACTCGTAGCGATGCTAAAAGTCTGTTGGAATTATGTTAGCAGTTGCTGCATTTTCAATTACGAAATCTGGCAGATGGATGTCAAAACGTCGTTTCCTTAACGGTTTACTTAAGGAAAGGTTGTATGTGATACAACCAGAAGGTTTTGTCAGTCCTAAGGATGCTAAAAGATGAGAGAGCTTCAGTGATCCTTCTATGGACTGAAGCAAGCATCTCGGAGTTGGAATATACACTTTGATGAGGTGATCAAAGTTTTTGTAGTTTATACAAAGTTTACGAGAAACTTGTATTTGCAATAAAGTGAATGGGAGCACTATAGAGTTTCTGATAAGTATATGTGGTTGACATATTGTTGATCGGAAATAATGTAGAATTTCTGGAAGGCATAAAAGGTTGTTTGAAAAGTGTTTTTCAAATGAAGACCTGGATAAAGCTACCTAATTGTTGAGCATCAAAATCTATAGAGATAGATCAAGATGCTTGATGAGACTTTCAATGAGTGCATACCTTGACAAGATTTTGAAAGAGTTCAAAATGGATCAGCCAGAGAAATAGTTCTCGTCTGATTTGTAAGGTGTGAAGTTGAGTGAGACTCAAAGCTCGACAACGGCAGAAGAAAGAGAAAGGACGAATGTCGTCCCCTATGCCTTAGCCATAGGCTCTATATTATGCCATGCTGTGTACCGCACCTATGTGTGCCTTGCCATGAGTCTGTCAAGGGGTACAAGAGTGGTCCAGGAGTGGATCACTGGACAACGGTCAGAATTATCCTTAGTAACCAGAGGACTAAGGAAATGTTTCTTGATTATGGAGGTGATAAAGAGTTCGTCGTAAAGAGTTACGTCGATGCAAGCTTTAACACCTATCCAGATGACTAGTAGTAGCAATCTGGATACGTATAGTGGAGCAGCCATTTGGAAATAGTACCAAGTGGAGTGTGGTAGCAGTGTTTACGGTTTGACATAGAGATTTGCAAAGTACACACGGATCTGAATATCGCAGACCCGTTGACTATAAGACCTCTCTCACATGCAAAGCATGATCGAGCCCCAAAACTCATTGGGTGTTAGATTCATAACAATGCGAATCACATGGTGATGTGAACTAGATTATTGACTCTAGTGCAAGTGGGAGACTGTTGGAAATATGCCCTAGAGGCAATAATAAATTAGTTATTATCATATTTCCTTGTTCATGATAATCGTTTATTATCCATGCTATAATTGTATTGATCGGAGACTTAAATGCATGTGTGGATACATAGACAAAACCATGTCCCTAGTATGCCTCTAATGGACTAGCTCGTTGATCAAAGGATGGTTAAGGTTTCCTAGCCATGGACATGAGATGTCATTTGATAACGGGATCACATCATTAGGAGAATGATGTGATGGATAAGACCCAAACTACAAACATAGCATATGATCGTGTCAGTTTATTGCTACTGTTTTCTGCATGTCAAGTATATGTTCCTATGACCATGAGATCATGCAACTCACGGATATCGGAGGAGTGCCTTGTGTGTATCAAACGTCGCAACGTAACTGGGTGACTATAAAGGTGCTCTACAGGTATCTCCGATGGTGTTTGTTGAGTTGGCATGGATCGAGACTGGGATTTGTTACTCCGTGTGACGGAGAGGTATCTCAGGGCCCACTCGGTAATACAACATCACAACAAGCCTTGCAAGCAATGTGGCTAATTGTTAGTCACGGGATCTTGTATTACGGAACGAGTAAAGAGACTTGCCAGTAACGAGGTTGAACTAGGTATGGAGATACCGACGATCGAATCTCGGGCAAGTAACATACCGAAGAACAAAGGGGACGTTATACGGGATTAACTGAATCCTTGACATAGAGGTTCGACCGATAAAGATCTTCGTAGAATATGTAGGAACCAATGTGGACGTCCAGGTCCCGCCATTGGTTATTGACCGTAGAGGTGTCTCGGTCATGTCTACATAGTTCTCGAACCCGCAGGGTCTGCACACTTAAGGTTCGGTGACGTTTCGGTAGTGTAGAGTTATGTATGGTGGTGACCGAAGGTTGTTCGGAGTCCCGGATGAGATCCCGGACGTCACGAGGAGCTCCGGAATGGTCCGGAGGTAAAGATTCATATATAGGAAGTCCCAGTTTGGTTTCCGGAAAAGTTTCGGGCTCATCGGTAGTGTACCGGGAGTATCGGTATTGTACCGGGAGTACCGGTAGTGTACCGGAGGACCTCCGGGAGGGGTATTTCGACCCCAAGAGGTCCATGGGCTGTGGGAGAATAATAACCAGCCCTTAGTGGGCTGGGAAAACAGCCACAAAGGCCCATGGCGCAGGAGAGAAAGTCCTAAAGCAAAAAGTGGAAAATCAGCCAATAGGAGGCAATCCTACTCCAACTAGGATTGGAGGTGAAGTAGGATTGCTCCCACCTCCTATTTCGGCCGACCCAAAGGCCTTGGCTGCCTCTCCTCTCCTCTCCTCCTATATATACTAGTGGATTGGGTGGTTTTTGGACAGAATTTCCGGCCACGTGCTACCCGTTTCACCGGTGCACAGTTTCTCCTCTAGATCGGATTTCTGCAGCGCTTAGGCGAAGCCCTGCCGGAATTGCTCCACCACCACCATCACCGGAGCGCCGTCACGCTGCCGGTGAACTCTCTCTCCTCTCCACCTCCTCTTGCTGGATCAAGATGGTGGAGATCGTCATCAAGCTGCACGTGTGCTGAACGCGGAGGTGCCGTCCGTTCGGCGCTAGATCGGAAGGACCGTGATCGAGATCGCGAGACGGTTCGTGATGAGATCGCGGTACGGATCGTGATGAGTTCGTAGGACAGATCGTGATCAAGATCGTGAGACGGATCGTGATGAGATCGCGGGACGGATCGTGATGAGTTCACGGGACGGATCGTGATTGGATCGCGGGACGGATCGTGATGAGATCGCGGGACGCTCGGCGATTTGGATCGCGAAGATGTTCGACTACACCAACCGCGTTTCTTAACGCTTCCCGCTTAGCGATCTACAAGGGTACGTAGATCCACTCTCCCTCTCGTAGATGCTCATCACCATGGATAGGTTTGCGTGTGCGTAGGAAAATTTTTGTTTCCCATGCGACGTTCCCCAACACCAAGGGCCACGACCTCCAAAACTGTCGACAAGTCGAGCAGCTTGCCGAAAGGCAGAAAGCTGAGTACGTAAGGCGAGACAAGGAGAAGGCCCAAGAAGGTGCAGAGGGGTCCGGCAAGAAGTGCGGAAGCCGAGGAGGTTGCCGCGGCAAGGCCAAGCAGCAGGAGAGGCCCGCTCGAGGCTGCGACAAGGAAGAGGATGATGATGATGGCAATGAAGAGGACGATGAGTCCAGCGAGCACGAGTTTCAGAGAGCTACGAATGCCATGTGCATCGACGCAGGCACCTCGTTGCATTCTTCCCATCGTCGACTCCAACAGTGGGCACGCGAGATTAATGCGATGGAACCATCTGTTGAAGCCCGGAAGCCCCTGAGATGGTCCCACGCGCCTATCATTTTCGATGCTGAGGGTCACCCCGATCGCACCACAGCGGTCGGGTGTCTGCCATTGTTAGTTTCGCCAACGATTCGCAACCTCAAAGTGCCGAAAATTTTAGTTTACGGTGGGGCTGGTCTGAATCTGATCTCATGTGATGTGATCAAGAGATTACAAATTCCTAACGGGGATCTTGAGGAGATAGACAGTTTTTAGGGGATGAATCCGGGAAGGACTCGGCCGAAGGGCAAGATCACATTGTCGGTAACGTTTGGCAGTGATATGAACTTCAGAACAGAGAAGATTGTTTTTGACGTTGCCAAGATACCCTTGCCATACAATGGGATACTTGGACGCCCGATGCTGGCCAAGTTCATGGTGACGTCACACTATGCTTACAACGTGTTGATGATGCCCGGGCCAGTCAACGTCATCACGGTCAACTCCGACAAGAATGACACACTTATCTGTGTCGACCAGCTTTACCGGGAGGCAGTTGCAGCACCTGCCGCCAAGGCACCTGCTTCTGCCGTTGAAGCTCCTGGGGGGGGAAGATGACCAGCAAGGCCTCGGGTGCACACTCCAGCAAGCGCGCCTCTTCGGAGTGGTGTGCTCCCATCGACGATGTGCTAGAGAGGTCCATCGGTAAGAACAAGAAATCCAAGGCAGCTCCACCAGAAACCAAGAAGGTGCCCATCAAGGAGGATGGCACGTGGGGAACTTTCACTATAAGTTCTACCCTCGATGACAAATAAGAAAGCGCGCTTGTTGCCTTCCTACGGCAAACGTCGATGTGTTTGCATGGCAACCATCTGATGTCCCTGGTGTTCCCAGGGAGGTAATTGCGCACCACCTTGTTGTATGTCCCGACGCGTGGCCCGTCAAGCAGAAAGTCAGGAAGCAAGCCTTGGAGTGCCAAGAATTCATTGCCAAGGAAATCAGGAAATTGGAAGCGACAGGCTTGGTCAGGGGAGTGCTTCATCCAACATGGTTGGCCAATCCAGTCGTGGTGCGCAAGGCGAATGGAAAATGGAGGTTGTGCATTGATTATACAGATCTTAACAAAGCCTGCCCAAAAGACCCTTTCCCCTTGCCACGCATCAACCAGACGGTGGACTCCATTGCAGGCCGTGATTTGCTGTCGTTCCTCGATGCTTATTCAGGATACCACCAGATCTTCATGTCCAAGGAAGATGAAGAGAAGACCACATTAATCACCCCATGTGGTACGTACTACTTTGTGCGTATGCCTTTCGGGTTGAAAAGTGCTGGTTCGACATTTGCAAGAGCAGTCTAGATTGGTTTTGAGCCCCAGCTACATAGAAATATGGAAGCCTATATGGATGAGATAGTGGTCAAAACCAAGGACAAAGCAACGCTCGTGCAGGACCTGGAAGAGGCGTTTGCGAATCTGCCCAAGATCAACTTAAAGCTCAATCCTGAGAAATGTGTGTTCGGTGTTTCGTCCGGCAAGCTTCTCGGGTTCTTTGTATCTCAGCGTGGGATCGAGGCGAACCCCGGCAAGATCAAAGCAATTGAGCAGATTGAAGCACCAAAACGCGTCAAGGATGTATGCCATCTTGCCGGCTGCGTCGCGGCTATGAGTAGTATCATCTCGAAGTCTGCTGAGCGTGCCCTGTGCTTTTTCAAAATCTTGAAGAAGGCAGGTCCAATGAAGTGGACTCCAGAAGTGGAGGCAGCGCTGCAGGATTTGAAGAAGTACCTATCCTCTTTGTCGATACTAGTCGCGCCTAGACCACAAGAGCCGTTGTTACTGTACTTGGCGGCAACGAATCAAGTGGCTAGTGCTGTGTTGGTAGCACAGAGAGAAGCCGATGAAGAAGAAGCTATAGAAGCAGGACCGCCAAGCGACGAACTAGGGGCTTCCTCGGCAAGGTCTGGTTCCGGCAAGTCAGGGCATGCGCAGATGAATGAAGCCACACAAAAGAAGAAAGTGGTGCAGCACCCAGTGTACTTTGTCAGCTCCCTTTTGCAAGGGGCCAGGTCAAGGTACTCTGGTGTGCAAAAGTTACCTTTGGACCTCCTCATGGACTCAAGGAAGTTGCGCCATTATTTTCAAGCACATGCGATTATCGTCGTCACTCGCTTTCTGCTGCAATAGATTTTGCAAAACCCACACGCTACCGGCAGGATTGTGGAGTGGGCCTTGGAGTTGTCAAGCTTTGGCCTCAAGTTCGAAAGCACTTCAACCATTCAGACCAGAGCTTTTGTAGAATTCATTGCGGAATGGACTCCGGCGCCAGAAGAAGAGATCCAAGAAACGAGCATCCCCGCAAGGAAACAAGCCAAGAATGAGTTATGTACTTTGATGGAGCTTTCTCCCTACAGGGAGCCGGTGCTGGCGTGCTGCTTGTCACACCCATCGGACAGCACCTCAAGTATGTAATCCAGATGCACTTTCCCTGGGAGAAGTCTACAAACAACACCACGAAGTATGAGGGGATGCATGTCGGCCTCAGAATTGCGGCGGACCTTGGGATCAAGAAGCTCATTGTCAGAGGAGATTCACAGCTTGTCGTCAAGCAAGTCAATAAAATTATCAGAGCCCATTGATGGAAGCTTACGTAGACGAGGTGAGGAAATTGGAGGAGCGCTTTGACGGTCTGCAAGCAGAGCATGTTCCTCGTGCACAGAATAGTGTAGCTGACGAGTTGTCAAATCATGCTACCCTGAAGTTACCTGTGGAACTAGGGACTTTCGTGCTCCAACTAAATCAGCCGTCTATATCACCACCGACAAAGAAGAATAAGAGGAGGAAGTTGAATCCCAGCCAGTACTTCCCGATGGAGCTTACAGAAGCCGTCGGCAAGGAAGTTGCTGGAACCAACGTCAATCTTACCGGGGGCAACAGGCTCCGACAGGGCCTCAAGCCCTTCCCGTGGAGATAAACGCCCCCATGGTGGAAGACATGCCTTTAGTCCTTGCCGTCGAGCCTCAAGCTCCAGCATGGGCACAGCGCATAGTTCATTTCCTTCAAACAGGAGAACTCCTGGAGGAACAGGAAGAAGCGGAGAAAGTAGCCCATCAGTCTAGTATGTACCAGTTTGTGGATGACGACCTATACAGAAAAGACCAAACGGTGTGAAATTGAAGTGCGTTCCTCGGGAGGATGGACTAGAGCTATTGGAAGAGATACATGGAGGCATATGTGGCTCCCACATAGGATCAAGAGCTCTTGCCAGGAAGGCCTTCCGGCAAGGTTTCTTTTGGCCCACTGCTCTCTAGGATGCAACTGCACTAGTAACCAAGTGAGAAGCGTGCCAGTTCCATTCGAAGAAGCTACATCAACTAGCTCAAGCTCTTCAGACAATCCCTCTTTCCTGGCCATTTTCGGTCTGGGGGCTCGACATCTTGGGCCCCTTTCCCCGCGCTACTAGGGGCTTTGAGTATTTGTATGTCGCAATCGACAAGTTCACAAAATGGCCGGAAGTGGAAGTAGTGAGAAAGGTAACAGCACAATCAGCCGTCAAGTTCTTCAGAGGACTAGTTTGCCGTTTTGGCATACCTAGCAGGGTCATCACCGATAACGGCACACAGTTCACGAGCCGCACCTTCATGCAATACATCCAATACCTTGGTGGCAAGATATGCTTTGCTTTCGTCACTCATCCAAGGAGCAACGACCAAGAGGAAAGGGCAATGATGAAGTGTTGCGAGGGCTCAAGACGAGAACTTTCGACAGGCTGCACAAGTGCGGAAGACGCTGGATTGATGAGTTGCCGACGGTTCTTTGGTCGATCAGAACAACGCCAAATCGAGCCACCGGCCAGACACCCTTCTCCCTGGTGTATGGGGTGGAGGTAGTTCTCCCCACAGAACTCATATATGGGTCACCTCGAGTGCTCTCTTATGATGAGCTTGAGCAAGAGCAGTAGCGCCAAGACGACGTGACGCTCCTTGAGGAAGATCGTCTTCAGGCTGCTGTGAGAGCTGCACGCTACCAGCAAGCTTTGCACCGCTACCACAGCCGCAAAGTTCATGGCCAGAGTCTTGAGGAAGGCGACCTTGTTCTTAGGCGTGTTCAGTCGTCCAGGAATTCAAACAAGTTGATGCCAATGTGGGAAGGCCCTTATCGGGTAGTACGAGTCCCCAGGCCTAGCGCAATCCGCCTGGAGACTGAAGATGGCATCCCAGTGAGCATCCCCTAGAACATCGAACATCTTCGTAAGTTCTATCCATAAGTCGCGGTTGCCGGACTCCCCGGCAACCACCTTTTGTACAAGTCTTGTCGACAGGGCATGTCATCCTTTGTACAAAGCCAGACACAGACCCTGTGCGTAGTTGAATAAGTCCGGGCGTCTTGCAACTTCTTGTCAATTCCCATGTTTCTTTACATACATGTTCATCTGAGATGTTGCATTACGCTTATTCTCGGCAAGTGCTAATGAACCGTCAAGGTTCCATACCTCTATTTTTCTCTTCTTTCTTTTCATAAGGGATAGAAGGTTCCCTCACGCACAAGTTTGCTGGGGGAGGCGGTGTGGACACCTACGGGCGAAGTTCGAAGTTGGCACCTTGCGGGAAGGAGTACGGAAATGGAGAGATAAGTTGCAACACCCTAAGTAAACTTTTACTATGAGGTTATCTCTGTCCTTGGACGATTTTAAACTCTCATATGGAAAACCTGCACGCAACGGAACCTTGTCGTGATCGATCGCGCCCTTGTTTTGTTTTGAGTCCGCTCAACAGTTTAAGTGGTTGCATTGAAAACGTTAAGGTAACTTGTCACGATTAGTCACGCCCTTACTCTGTTTCGAGCCCACTCAATAGTTTAGGTGGTTGTGCTAAAGGTGTCAAGACGCCTTGCCGGCAACGGCATCGCCTGCAGGCTGCTAAGGACCCGCTCCTCAAAGCGCTCGTGGCGGTGTTGCATACGCCGGCAAGTTTTCCAATAAAGCGTAGGGAATGTACCATACAGAGAAAAATCAAACAAGAGGAGTAACATACATTCATTTAAAGGGAATAAAGTTTACACGGGATAGTGCCTTTTCCTAAGTACATCTTTATTTGACTTTCTCCCCTAGGGGTAGGTTACAAGAAGAAAAAGATAGGGAGAGGCCCCCGGCAGAAGCCCAGCCTGGCCCCTTCTAGACCAGCACTGCGCGGAGGGCAGGGCATCTAGAAAGGTAGGACGAAGCCGAAGTCCATGGGGCTTCCAATGGATCCAGCTGGAAGATGAGGCAGCGCCTGGGACGAGGACCCTTAGCAAGGTCGCTTCGCCGGGGGGGAGAGGCGTGAGCTGGTGATGATGGTGCGGCCGGCGACTAGTCTGAGCTCAGGTCATCATATTCCGACTTGACAGCCTGGAGCTCGTACTCGTCGTCGTCGTCTTCACCACTGTCCTCCTCGTCACTATCGCTCGAGGAGGAGCTTCCAACACCGCTCGAGCTCTCTTCGCAGCAGCTGAGATGGACGCCTGAGCGCCCATAAATCTTGATGGAGAGCAGATTGGCCTCCGTCATTTTGAAGCAGAGGACGTGCCCATCCTGGAGGCTATGGGTGTGGGCGAAGGTGTTTCAACCACGCCTGAGGAACATGACACGATTCTCTGGTTACTCGACATCCACCCGCCTGGCACCATTACAGCAACCATGTACCCGCAACCGTAGGGCGGGTGGTTTTTCAACCTCCATCACCCTGGCGAAAGGGTGAGGGAGACGCAGATGGCCCCGAAGGGGACCGCGCAGTTCACGGTCGAACTCTTGTGCCGTCCCCTCAGCGTGGGTCTCTTTAAGGAGGGGGTCTAGCGTCGGAGGAAGAGGTGGAGTGGCGCTCTGCCTCCCACAGCCTCGACCTCCGCGCCAACTGTGACCCCTTGCGCCCCTTTCGCCATGCGCACTTGAGCCACCCTCTGCCTCTGTGGCTGAAGCAGTGGCATGATCCTGACGGGAACTCCTCGCTGAGCGGGTGGAAGACGGAGGCTGCCCTCGTCGCCCAGCCATGGCCAAGGGTGGGTACTACTCACAATCGCCAAGGTGTAGAAGGGCAGGCTTTGGAGGTCTTCGCTCAATGAACAAGAAAGATGGATGAGCCTCGCCTTCGCTTCCCCCCCCCCTAATTTATAGGGGTAAACACGGGGGCTGGCTCTCCCTCGCTGCAAGAGTCGCCGCCCATCTCCGCCAATAGAGCCACCCACGATCACGGGGCGAACAGGCGGCCGCCCCGTTCCCCCAATCCATGGCGTTGCGGTTTCTGCCACGGCCGGGACTTTAAGTCACAGGCGCCCATTGCTGGCTCCCCGCTATGCATGCAGCACGCGTGGCGGAAACGACCTGACACGGTAATTGAAATAATTATGGCTGCTCCATGCATGCCTCCCACGTTGCGCACTCAAAACACATCGTGGGGTGGCACAGTAAGCAGAATAATTGCAACTGCAGACTCCTGCCACGCGTGCCCGTGCATTGTTTGGGCCTAGCCCAACAACGGCTCGCACCATGTGTGGCCCAGGCCCGGGGGCTCCTATCGGTGTACTAAGGATCGGGTCCATTAGTACCCCTTACTTGTGCATGGGCAGTTGTAGCCACACCCACAGCAAGGCCTGTCGGAGGACTACTGGAAGCAAGCACGAAGGCGTCGAAGGAACACTCAAGTCAACGAACACAAGACCGAAGGCCAAGGGCCGGAACCCCGGCAAGATCTTGCAGGGGGTGGCCCGTGGAGCCCCGGCAAGAAAGGCACTTGGCAAGGCCTCCCCACCTTGCCAGCACGGAGACTAGGAGTCGACTCCCAGGATACATGTCAAGGCGCTGGCAATGGAGAGGCTAAGCGGTGCAGATGGGACGGGCCCCTGTCTCGTCCCGTAGAAGGTCTGGGATGCTGACGGAGCATTAAATGCGTTTGTCCCACTCTGTCAGGGTTAGGTATGATAGCACTATAGCACTGTGCGCCCCATCACACACTGTATGACACTGTTGGGATCCCCTTAGTCATATAATTAAAAGGAGGCCCAATGCGTTATGAGAGAGGACTTTTGGCTCCCATCTTCTAGCTCACGCGCGTAGCAGCTCCTCGTAGTGCTCCTGTAGCTGGAACCTCAAAAACACCCATAATACATCGAAGCAGTAGTAGGGTTTTACGCTCCATAGAGGTCCGAACCTAGGTAAAAACCTCCCCTCGCACCGTTCGTTTGATCTAGTCTTTGTACATAGCTTCTCCCCACCGAACCACAAAGGGATCCTTGCGGTCCCGTAGGTGTCATGCACCGACACATTGACTTGTGTGATATGCAAAAGAAGAAAGATGTGGATAATGATATTGTTAAATTGAAGCTATTTCCGTTCTCACTACGAGGTCATGCTAAAACTTGATTTTCATCTTTGCCTAAAAATATTATTGATTCATGGAATAAGTGTAAAGATGCTTTTATTTCCAAGTACTTTCCGCCCGCTAAGATCATCTCCCTTAGGAATGATATAATGAATTTTAAGCAACTTGATCATGAGCATGTTGCACAATCTTGGGAGAGGATGAAATTAATGATTACAAATTGCCCCGCACATGGTTTGAGTTTATGGATGATTATACAAAAGATTTATGCGGGATTGAATTTTGCATCTAGGAATCTTTTAGATTCAGCCGTGGGTGGTACTTTTATGGAAATCACATTAGGAGAATCTACTCTCCTGGATAATATTATGCCAAATTACTCTCAATGGCATACCGAAAGATCTCCTACTAGTAAAAAGGTGCACGCTATTGAAGAAATAAATACTTTGAGTGAAAAGATGGACGAATTGATGAAATTGTTTGCTAGTAAGAGTGCTCCTATTGATCCTAATTATATGCCTTTGTCCTCTTTGATTGGAAATAATAATGAATCTATGGATGTGAATTTTGTTAGTAGGAACAATTTTGGTAATAATGCGTATAGAGGTAATTTCAATCCTAGGCCGTTTCCTAGTAATTCCTCTAATAATTATGGTAATTCCTACAACAATTCTTATGGAAATTATAATAAGATGACCTATGATTTTTAAAACATTATTAAATAATTTATTAATTCTCAAAAGGTTTTCAATGCTTCGACTAAAGAAAAATTTATCAAGATTGATGATTTGGCTAGGCACGTTGATAGAATTTTTCTTGAGATTGATTCTTTGAAAGTTAGATCTACTCCATACAAGCATGATATTAATGAGTCTTTAAAAGCTACGAGAATCTCTATTGATGAGTGTAAGGAAAGAACCGCTAGAATACGTGCTAAGCGTGAATGGCTTGAAAAAGTGTGTTCTCGTGATAATAATGATGAAAATATCAAAGTGATTGATGTGACTCCTATTTAATCTTTGTTTTCCAATATAAATCGTGATAAAAATGGGGTTGGAGATAAGTCAACTTTAGTTAAATGTCATCCCAATGATTCAGAGTTTTTAGATCTTAAAGCTAAAATTGATAAAAGTGGGATTGAAGAGGTCAAAACTTTAAATAGTAATGAACCCACTCTTTTGGATTTCAAGGAATTTAATTATGATATATGCTCTTTTATTGATTGTATTTCCTTGTTCCAATCCATGTTGAATTCTCTGCATACTTATAATCAAAATAAGGCTTTTACTAAACATATTGTTGATGCTATGATGATATCTTTTGAAGAAAAACTTGAGTTGGAAGTTTCTATCCCTAGAAAACTTCATGATGAGTGGGAACCTACTATTAAGATTAAAATTAAAGATTATGAGTGCCATGCTTTGCGTGATTTGGGTGCTAGTGTTTCCACAATTCCGAAAACTTCATGTGATGTGCTAGGTTACCATGATCTTAATGATTGCTCTTTGAATTTGCATCTTCTGGATTCCACTATTAAGAAACCTATGGGAAGGATTAATGATGTTCTTATTGTTGCAAATAGGAATTATGTGCCCGTAGATTTCATTGTTCTTGATATAGATTGCAATCCTACATGTCCTATTATTCTTGGTAGACCTTTCCTTAGAACGATTGGTGCAATTATTGACATGAAAGAAGAAAAAATTAGATTCCAATTTCCATTAAGGAAAGGCATGGAACAATTTCCTAGAAATAAAATAAGATTGACTTATGAGTCTATTATGATAGCTACTTTTTGATTGCATACCAAAGATGCGAATACCTAGATCTATTGTGTTTTGCCTAGCTAGGGGCGTTAAACAATAGCGCTTGTTGGGAGGCAACCCAATTTTATTTTTATGTTCTGTTTTTGCTTCTGTTTTTGAGTGTTTCCCATATTACTACTTCTGTAGTAATTTTGTTTTGGTTTTTTAATTAGAGTTTGAGCCAAGTAAGACCTTTGGGATGATCTATGGTGGTTGTTGATTTGATCTTGCTGAAAAACAGAAACTTTTGCGCTCAGTACATGAATTTTATTAAAAAAAATAGAGCGCCGAATGAGTCTGAAATTTTCACACATGATTTATATACAAATTTTTCAGGTTTTCCTAATTTTTCAGAATTTATTGAGTTACATAAGTATACGAAGTTTTCAGATTTCTATAGACTGTTCTGTTTTTGACAGATTCTGTTTTCTTTGTGTTGTGTACCTATTTTGATGTATCTATGGGTTGTACCGGGGGATATGAACCATGGAGAAGTTAGAATAAAGTAGGTATTACACAAATATAAATAATTAATGAGTTCACAACAGTACCTAAAGTGGTGATTTATTTTCTTATACTAACGGATCTCACGAGTTTTCTGTTAAGTTTTGTGTTGTGAAGTTTTCAAGTTTTGGGTAAAGATTTGATGGACTATGGAATAAGGAGTGGAAAGAGCCTAAGCTTGAGGATTCCCAAGGCACCCCAAGTCATATTAAAGGATGCCAAAGAGCCTAAGATTGGGGATGCCCCAGAAAGCATCCCCTCTTTAGTCTTCAATCCATGGGTAAATTTACTTGAGGCTATATTTTTATTCACCACATGATATGTGTTTTGCTTGGAGCGTCTTGTATGATACGAGTCTTTGATTTCTATTTTTCCACAATCATCCTTACTGCACACATCTTTTGAGAGAGACACGCATCAATCGTCAATTTATTAGAATATTCTATGTGCTTCACTTATATCTTTTGAGATAGGCAATTTTGCTCCAGTGCTTCACTTATACCTTTTTAGAGCACGGTGGTGTTTGCTTTTATAGAAAAAATTGAAATCTCATACCTCACTTATATTATTTTAAGAGTCTTTAAAAAGCATGGTAATTTGTTTAGGTTATGAATTTAGTCCTAATATGATAGGCATCCAAGATGGATATAATAAAAACTTCCATATTAAGTGCATTGGGTTTTATGAGAAGTTTGATTCCTTGCATAAAGTTTTGAGATATAAAGATGGTAATGTTAAGATTCATCTTAGGAAGTAATTGTTAAGTGGTAAAAATACTTCTGTAAAGGTTTGTGATACCCTTAGCATGCACGTATGGTGAACCGTTATGTAAGGAAGTCGGAGCATGATTTGTTTATAGATTGTCGACCTTTGTGTGAGGGTCGGGAGCGTGCGATGGTTTACTCCTACCAACCTCTCCCCTAGGGGCATGCGTGTAATGCTTTGCTTCGATGACTAATAGACTTTTGCAATAAGTATTTGAGTTCTTTATGACTAATGTGAGTCCATGGATTATACGCACTCTCACCCTTCCACCTTTGCTAGCCTCTCTAGTACCGCACAACTTTCGCCGGTGCGATAAACCCACCTTCCTCAAAATAGCCACCATATATATTTCCTCAAAACATCCACCATACCTACATATTATGGCATTTCCATAGCCATTCCGAGATATATTGCCATGCAACATCCACCGTTTCGTTCATTATAACACGCATCATCATTTTCATTTGTAATTCTTGAGTTGTAAGTAAATAAAAGTGTGATGACCATCATTATTAGAGCATTGTCCCATGTGAGGAAAGAATGATGGAAGCGATGATTCCCTCGCAAGTTGGGATGAGACTCCGGACTTTATGAAAAATAAAAGAGGCCAGCGAAGGCCAAATAGAAAAAAGGCCTTAGATGCCCACCAAAAAAATGAGAGAAAAGAGAGAAGGGGCGATGTTACTATCCTTTTCCACACTTGTGCTCCAAAGTAGCACCATGATCTTCATGATAGAGAGTCTCCTATTTTGTCACTTTCATATACTAGTGGGATTTTTTTCATTATATACTTGGCTTGTATTTTCCAATGATGAGCTTCCTCAAATTGCCTTAGGTCTTCATGAGCAAGCAAGTTGGATGCACACCCACTTAGTTTCCTTTTGACCTTTCATACACTTATAGCTCTAGTACATCTGTTGTGTGGCAATCCCTACTCACTCACATTGATATCTATTAATGGACATCGCCATAGCCCGTTGGTATGCCTAGTTGATGTGAGACTATCTTCTCCTTTTCCTTCACAACCTCCACCATATTCTATTCCACATATAGTGCTATATCCATGGCTCACGCTCATGTATTGCGTGAGAGTTGAAATTTTTTGATAAAATAAAATTGTGAAACAATTTCTTGACCTTTCATCGGGGTTGTGCATGATATAAATACTTTGTGTGGGTAAGATGGAGCATAGCCAGATCATATGATATTGTAGGGATAACTTTCTTTTGCCATTATATTTTGAAGAGATACAATTGCTTTGCTAGTATGCTTGAAATATTATTGTTTTTATGTCAACATTAAGCTTTTGTTTTGAGTCTTACGAGTCTGAATATTCATGCCATAATAGAGAATATTACATGGATAAATATGTTAGGTAGCACTCCACATCAAAAAATTTGTTTTTATCATTTAACTACTCGAGGACGAGCAGGAATTAAGCTTGGGGATGTTGATGTGTCTCCAACGCATCTATAATTTTTGATTGTGTCATGCTATTATATTATCTGTTTTGGATGTTTTATATGCATTAATATGTTATTTTATATTATTTTTGGGACTAACTTATTAATCTAGAGCCTAGTGCCAGTTTTTGTTTTTTCCTTGTTTTTGAGTATTGCGGATATGGAATATTAAACAGAGTCCAAACGGAATAAAATCTTCGAAATGATTTTTTTGTAATGAAAGAGATCTACCAGACTTGGAGTGCAAGGCAGGGACTTTGCCAGGAGGTCACAAGCCAGGGGGCGCGACCACCCCCCTGGTCGAGCCTGGC
Source organism: Hordeum marinum (assembly GCA_022496015.1). NCBI lineage: Eukaryota > Viridiplantae > Streptophyta > Magnoliopsida > Poales > Poaceae > Hordeum > Hordeum marinum. The sequence continues at coordinate 375,083,210 of CM039673.1, forward strand.
AGGCTTGCCACGTCCTAGCAGGTCTCCTAGCCCTAATCTTCGTCCTATAAATACTCAAATATTCCCCCAATACCAAAAAGAGCCATGCAAATACTTTTCCGCCATCAGAAGCCTCCGTTCCCGAGAGATCCAATCTTGGAGCCTTTTCCGGTAATCTGTCGGAGGGGGATTCGATCATGGAGGGCATCTACATCAATTCCATTGCCCCTCCGATGATGCATGAGTAGTCCACCACAGACCTACGGGTCCATAGCTAGTAGCTAGATGGCTTCTTCTCTCTCTTTGTGCTTCAATACCATGTTCTTCTTGATCTTCATGGAGATCTATCTGATGTAATACTCTTTTGCGGTGTGTTTGTCAAGATCCGATGAATTGTGGGTTTATGTTCAGATTATCCATGAATATTATTTGAGTCTTTTCTGAATTCTTATATGCATGATTTCATATCTTTGCAAGTCTCTTCGAGTTATTGGTTTGGTTTGGCCAACTAGATTGGTAATTCTTGCAATGGGAAAAGTGCTTAGTTTTGGGTTCAATCTTGCGGTGTCCTCACCCAGTGACAAAGTAGGGGTAGCGAGGCACGTATTGTATTGTTGCCATCAAGGGTAACAAGATGGGGTTTTCATCATATTGCTTGAGTTTATCCCTCTACATAAGGTCATCTTACCTAATGCATTACTCCGTTCTTCATGAACTTAATACTCTAGACGCAGGCAGGAGTCGGTCGATGTGTGGAGTAATAGTAGTAGATGTTGAATCGTTTTGGTCTACTTGACACGGACGTGATTCCTATATGCATAATCATTGCCTTGAATATCTTCATATTCGCTTTTCTATCAATTGCTCAACGGTAATTTGTTCGCCCACCATGATAATTTCCTTCAAGAGAGAAGCCTCTAGTGAAACCTATGGCCCCCGGGTCTACTGTCCATAATATATTTTCAGATCTATAAACCAAAAATACCTTGCTGCAATTTATTTAGTTTTTACTTTTCGCAATCTATTACATCTATCTCTATCAGGTCTAATACTTGCAAATAACCGTGAAGGGATTGACAACCCCTTTATAGCATTGGTTGCCAGAGTTTGATTGTTTGTGTAGGTGCATCCATTGGTGACTTGCTTGTTCCTCCTACTGGATTGATACCTTGGTTCTCAACAACTAAGGGAAATACTTATCTACTTTGTTGCATCACCCTTTCCTCTTCAAGAGAAAACCAACGCACGCTCAAGAGGTAGCAATGGCCACCTCCGGCAGGGTGCCAGAGAGGGCCTAGATTGATTCTTCGTGGCTACGGAGGCTTGCGGCGGCGGAACTTCCAAACTACGGAGGTTTGCGTTTTTAACACCGTGTGTAGTAGTATGCTACATCACACACACACTTTTTGCAAAAAAAACTATGTGCATGACATCACACACGGTTGCATTATAATAACTGTGTGCAATGATTACATCAAACAGACATCATTTGTAAAAACTGTGTGTAAAGCATCACACACGTTTACATTTTTTCGAACCGTGTGCAATAATACACAACATCACACACACATTTTTTGGAAAAATTGTTTTCGTGATATCGCACACAATTATATTTTCGAAATGTGTGTGATGTTACGACATCACAAACACTTTCCTGATGTTACATCGCACGCGCTATGGTGTACATCGCAAATAGCTTTTTTCGAAGGGTCTCCGATTGACGTGTCAGCTCTGGACCATCCTGCAATAGTGACAATGAATGGTACTTACCCATCTCCTATTAGCAATAGGATATATTATACCTTCCTCCAGAAGCTTTGGTATTTCTATTCTTACCACTTCTTCCATTTTAGGATTCAAGCAGAGTTGATGATCGATTACAGGCTTAGCATCCAGTTCCATATTAATCTTGTGCTTACATAGACTAGGATTAATGTCCTTAAGATCATCAAGAGATTATGCAATAGCAGTTCGACGCTTCCTCGGAGTTTTAAGTAATCTCTTTCCCTCATGCTCTGAAAGGTTATCACTAATAATAACAGGATATTCTTTTCATCAAGATCAGCATATTTCAAAGTATCAGGTAATTTTTTTAATTCAAACACCGGATCTCCCTTAGGTGGGGGAGGATCTCCTAGAAAGTCAACAGGCAAACTATGTTTAAGGATAGGTGCTTTCTTAAAGAACATATCATCTATTTCATTTCTCTCGTTCATATGCATATCATTTTCATGGTCTACCAAATATTGTTCTAATGGATCAGTAGGAGGCATGAAAATATAAGCAAGACCAATAATTTCATATTTACTAGGTAACTCTTTCTCATGTGGTTGTCTACCAAACTTAGATAAATTATATTCGTGAGACTACTCACAATGGGAGTAACATAGGTAGTAACATAGATGCCACCTAAGCAAAAAAGTATGATGTGGCATCTAATTAATGAGAAGAGAGAGAAATTGAGTAACTTAGCATGTTACTACCCCTATGAGTAACATAACGCATACCAAGGCAAAATGAGTCTATAAGCTAATAAATGAAAGGCTTAATGTTACTACTCATATCTTACTATCCATTGTGGAGGTAGTAACTTAGACTAGTAACATATGCAAGTTACTACTCTATGTTACTCCCCATTGTGAGTAGTCTGAGACACATCACCAAAACTTATTTTAACCTTTTCTTTAACGCAGTCAATTTAAGCACTAACAATAGACAAGAAATGCCTATCAAATATAATGAGACAAAAATTATCTTGTAGTGAACCAAGTACTAACAAATCAGTGGGGATTTATATTTTCCACACAAGACATCGACATCTCTAACAATCCCAAGTTGTGAAATAATATCTTTGTTTGCCAGTTTAATAGTAACATCTATGTCTTCAATCTCAGAGGATGTGTTAACCCACAAGTGCAGGAGGTCGTTTGTGGCCTTTTCAATAAGTAAGAGTGTCGAACTCAATGAGGAGCTAACGATAGAATTAATATTCTCTCAAGTTTTATCGACCACCGATACAACTCTACGCACGCTAACTCTTACTTTAGCTAGAACAAGTATGAAACTATTTTGCGGGGATGCAACTGGAAGTACTTAGTAGGTTTAAAAGATAGTTTTGCAAGGTACTCCCTTAGTTTCTTTATATTAGGTGTATTTGTTTTTTGATAAAATTTCACGGTGTAAGGTGCATTTCTTCTAATTCCTCATAATTCCGTCATTAGCCCTTCAAAAAGAGGAAAGTATCTGCCCTCTGATTGCATGCATCTCTTCTTATAAAGAGAAAAATGAAATTATCTCTCTCCTAATTGCGTGTATCTCTTACTTTTCTAGACAAAATGATTTAGTTACCGCTGATCAACGATATAGCCAAGGTTAATTTCTTCCTAGCATATGTATAATTATGTGGAAGGGAAGCCTTGGCGCAGTGGTAAAGCTGCTGCCTGCAGTGGTAAAGCTGCTGCCTTGTGACCATGAGGTCACGGGTTCAAGTCCTGGAAACAGCCTCTTACAGAAATGTAGGGAAAGGCTGCGTACTATAGACCCAAAGTGGTCGGACCCTTCCCCGGACCCTGCGCAAGCAGGAGCTACATGCACCGGGCTGCCCTTTTTATATGTATAATTATGTGACTTGGTCACCGTGCTGAAAATAATACACCTTACATAAATGAATGGAGGGAGTAATAAAGAACAAGTAAATAAAAGTTAGGAGCTGCTTAGATAATGATTAAATTAAGTTAGTTGTTTAGTAGAAAGTTTTTTTATGACACAAGAGAAAGATTGTCCATAGACAATTGAATATAACACGATAGATAGTTGTCATATGCAATGAGGAATAGGCATACGTTAACATACTTTCCGTACTTGGATCATATGCATTTATGATTGAACCTCTAGCAAGAATCCGCAACTAGTAGAAATCATTAAGATAAACCCAAATGTAGCATTGAACATCAAGTCCTCTTTACTCTCACTAGTTGACATGTTGCGCCAAATGGCGTAGAGACCCCCTAAAGCCATGTTGTCAATGAAAATAGTTTCATTTTGCAAGGACATATTCAATATTGATAGTTGAAAGCCCATGTGTTAAATCATGCTATATTGAAAACATGTTTATTCAATGTGCGCGAGGAGAAGAAATTCAATTAGTTGGTTTAGTTGTGGGTAAGCACATATGGCAAAAATTCAATCTCCTTTAGTTATGAAAAACAATGGTTTGTTGTCTATAATGAGATGTATGTACATATTTTAATTTGGTAGCAGAGTCCCATTTGAAACAAAATATATGCTTTAGTCCCTCCGTAGAGAAATATAAGAGTGTTTACAAAGGGAGTACTTTGTTTAGTTATGGGCAAGCACATATGTAACAAATCTAATCCCCTTTAGCAGCAAAAAAAAAGTGGTTTGTTATGTACAATGAGATGTATATACTAAATAGCTCATCATCAGTTGCAGAATGATCAGGCTCCATATTAAACAAAAAATCACTATAGCATCACTGGATAACTCGTCATCACCATCGAAAATAGGCATGCTTGTGCTTGGTTTCTCTTCAGGTAACAACACAGCACAAACCACCACGACCACACATCAGTTTCTTCCGGTAACAACCCAAGGTTCATACTGATGCATTGGCAATCTGCCAGAACCAACATATAAAGAAAAAATTAACCATAGTACCAGGAGAACCCATAGTGTGCCTTCTTCTATGTCTTAGCTTTAATGACAATTTTTCTTTTGCAAACTAAGAAGCCATAGTTTAATACCTCTCACACACTCAATCTTAGCTTTAACTTAAATCATTCGACTACGACAACTACTGGGAATGCAGAAACACAAACGACTCGTACAGAACTATGAAGGACGATTTTTCAACAATTCAGAGCTCACAATTCTCTGTATGCAAAGAAATTTATATGAACATTGGGTTCATGGTCCAACGCCAAACAACATGGTAATATCATGCGTGACTTCTGTCGTCTGAAACAAAGAACAAACAGTAAAGATAATTATCAGCGATTATGCCGCTTCAAGAAAATATCGGTGACGCTCCCCTGTATTTGGTAGAACAAATGTTAAGAACAAAGTACGTTAATGGCAGACTTCCTGTTAATCAAAATGAAAATAATGTATTCCATATCAGACAGCCTTATGCTGTAATCTTTTAACTTAACTTCAGTTGATGGCTTTATTTATGAAGTTGGACATGGTGCATTATCTCTAAAAAAAATTCACACGCAATCTAACCTAGTTCGGTCTTGCTATATTAAAGAAAAGGTCACTCTGTGAATCAAGACCTGAACAAATAGCTTTGTCTGAATGCCTTTCATATAAGGCTGCCCGTCTTGTTGTGATGCAAGGATCTGCTAATTGAAATACTATGTTAGTCAGAGTGTGTTTCATGGAGAGTGAGAATATAATTTATGCACCCATCTTGTCAAAGCTTATGGACAGTGGGTGGTCTCAAGGCAGACCGGTATATCAAACTTACCAAATAAACAGAGTTGCCAAATACTAATTTATGCACTGACCATCCGCAGCCCCAGCTCAACAGAAAAAATGATATAAATTATGTGAACGTTCGGAAAATTCTGAGCTCCAAACTCAGTGCATTTACTGAAATCTGATTTAGAACTCCAACGACAAAAGCAAATACGAATAGAAGTCGATGCAATCTCCAAACCCACCCTCACAAAAAGGCATCAATCAAGATAGGTAATGAAGCTAAGGATCATTTTTCAGCAGCAGATCCGTAAGAGTGCAAGACCATAGCAGATCACAAAATTGTATCGCTACTCCTTGAACTCTTTACTCCTAAGCTCAAGAACAAACTAATGCTTCTATAAAAGCTTCATAACACCAATAACATCGTTAACCAGGTCGATTTGGTATTACTCAAAAGAAATAGTAGAATAAGTAAACCAATCTCAGTTAGTCAAAATTACTGAAGATCATGAAAGAACATGATAACCTATGAAGCAAGGGGATAGGGCACAGTTATTGCAGTATTATTAGAATTTAAGTTCATGAAAGATATACCTCTTCTAAGTGAAAGTTAGATTTGCGGGTTTCATTTAGCTACTCTGCATCCATTTGATAAAGCAAGACCTGGAAAAATTGGCCTTCGCTACCACCATCCCTGCAATGAAAGGAAACAAGCTCAGTGTAAACAGCTAAGGTGTTGATTCAAAAATCAAAGCAAAAATAATTTCCATCTTTAACCGATGGATCAGTAAGATGTTGATTCAGAAACAAGCTCTTGGGTAGATAGATGTAGACAACTAAGATATTGATTTAAAAACAACTAAAATGCTGATTCATAAACCGGTGTAGACAGCTGAGATGTTGATTCAGAAACAAATTCTTGGCATAGACAGGTGTAGGTTGCTGTGAAAAAGAAAGATGAATCACTAACCTAGCAAGTGGCCAGGCAAAGGAGGAAGCAAACCTGATGGTAGTGGTCTCTTGCCATTGAGGCAAGTGCGCTCGAACTGGCGTCAATATTTCACCTCTATATATATACTGGAACATTGCTTCTTTGTTTCTTCATTTTTTATGCCATACGCAGATATTGTGAGGTCAGCAATGTCACCAAGTCTTTCAGGATATTCTGGCTTCTATTCAACCTGAATAATTAAGAAGCAACAATCATGAGGGAAATGTGACGGCTTGCATATTTATTTCTTCGACATGTTACTAATTGTTTAGTGCCAACAAGGGATAAATATTACAGAGAGACCGGTTATGCTGTCGACATACCTGATACATTTTTTGAAACATCTTCTTAAACTACACCAGGAAATATGAAGATAATCATGCAAGGATCCTAAACCATTTCCATTATCATGCTAAAGCTGCAGGAATGTACCCATTATCTACTCAAAGCCTTGGAGCGAACAGCGAAAAAAGCTCCTGCCAGCAAAAACTTCATTTTATGCATCCTTGACATAGAAAAGATCTGAACACTACGAATATATACAGTCAATGAAGAATTAAATTCCACTATCCATGAAGCATATCAACATACACGTGACAATGGCTAGGGATAATGAAAAGAAAACTACAAAAGCTATAACAAATTGCAGAATTACATGCGGGATACCGTAGGCATCAAACCTTAATATTCAAGTTAAATCCAAAATGGGAAGCTGAATCTAATTAAGAAACAAGAAGTGGAAACAATGCCCAGGGTAGCTGACCTGAAGAAGGGCCTCTCTACAATTCCACATGCCTTGGGGCACCACCACCAACGGCATCATCTTCAGAGCTCACATTCTAAATATGATTGCCTTGTTCCTGGCCGACAGCAAGGGCAAACGAGCTGAAACCAGAGGAGACATTGATAACAGAGTTCCATCCGAAGCAGGTGCAGACATCTCGACTCACACACACACGTCATCTCAACCCAGGGAGCCTGCAGATGAAACTATCGTAGGTTGGTAGTGGGGGAGAGTGAGGTGTCCTCAAGGATGCAGCCTGATTAAGTACAACTCTCCTTGGGGAGCCCTCCCAAGCAGTTCGAAAAACTGGATGGATTCCCGCCTATGGAATACAGCAGGACCATGTTGACACCTGTTAGGCCATTGTCACACTGAATTACTGTCACCACGGTCCACCTGTGGAGGGGGAACCTGATGCAAAGCAATTACGTAAGTAGGGAACAGAAAAACCAAACTGAATTTATGCTTTCAACATCAATTGGCAGAGTGGAGAGCAGAGACACATACAACAGAAATCTAATAAGAATAATAGACTGGAAAACCTGAACAGTCTGATCCAGAGAAAGAATCATGCGTATATTGAAAAACATACATAATTACGACCGTGCAAAATCATAAGAAAAAAAAGTATACTGCTTACTACTTATTGGAACAATACGATAAGCTAATACAGTAAATTCAAGATGCTAGAACATAAAGGATCACTCTCAGATTGTGCAGAAGTTTTTACACATATCATATACACAAAGAGCATAATGTGTGTTTGTATGAATATGAATATACAAGAGAAAATTAAGAAATTTTGTAGACATTAGAAACTTGTCAACTGGATCTGATAGGAAATCAAGTCCATCATCTTCCGCCTCCACAGTCGCCATAGCTCTAAGCTTCTCGACCTGTGTGGCGCCTGAAGGGATAGATTTCTTATTTTTCCTAAGCGGAGTTCTCAAAGTGATAAATAATTTGTCCAATCTGCATGCAAGATTACATACCTTCAGCGAAAATGAATCTGGCCTTTAGTCGCTGGCCTCATGGGGCAAAACTTTTGTGATTCCTCTGCTTAAATCCTGTCTGCAACCAATAGCCATAGCCAGGAGGATCCACGACTCGTCTCCGCCTTTTTGGCCTCCGCATGCCGAGGGGGAGAAGACTGAGAAGCAAGCGATATTAAATCCCACTATCCATGAAGCATATCAACATACATGTCACAATGGCTAGGGATAACGAAAAGAAAACTACAGAAGCTAAACAAATTGCATAATTTCATATGGGATACCGTAGGCATCAAACCTTAATATTCAAGTTAAATCCAAAATGGGAAGCTGAATTTAATTAAGAAACAAGAAGTGGAAACAATGCCCAGGGTAGCTGACCTGAAGAAGGGCCTCTCTACAATCCAGTAATAAATTCCTCATATGTCAGCATGAAAGACCCGTCACAAGAACTCATGTCTGAGTAATAAAGGAAATAAATATACCTGCAAAAAAATAGTGGATTGTGGCCAACACTGAGTCCTGTTTCCATGAAACTCTAAAAACACGAGAACTCGTGTCTGCTGGAAGCGTGAAGGAAATATATGTGCATATGTACATGTACAGTTGCCTCATTTCTGGAAACGCTAATCCACCCTAATTGATAACACATGAATGAAATGCAGATTCTCTCTTCTTTGAAGATGTTACATGACTCGGCATCTTTCTTTAGGAAAGGAAAATAATACATAATCAATAGTGCATTCAAGACCTGTAAGTAAACAAAGAAATAATATATTTTTTACCACAAATCTCATTTAGTGTTGTCGTAATCTCTTATCTTTCTCATGTTTACATCAATCACAAATAATAGCATCAACATGAGATAACAAAGCTTAACAGGAGGGACAAAAATCACCTTGATCTTCTTCAACTCTCTAGCTAAATTCTTCTTCCCTTCATCATTAGATCTGCACACGTCATGTATGGAAAACCAATCAGTGACGAAGGAAGTAAGAGGCAAAGAGAGAGGAGCACCTCAGCAAGATTCTAGAGGAAGCCCCCTTCCACTCCTCAAGCTGCAGCCGATGCTATCATCCATGAGACGAAGACGAGAGATGAGCCACTGCAACTGTTGCCGTCGCCATCTATCTCCGTGCTTGGTGATAGTGGTGGGGGGGCTGGAGGGGTGGAAGAGGAAGGCAAGGTCAATGCGCAACTTCCCAGATCTCGGCCTTCCTTGCCATGGACGATTTGATTGCGCCGGAAGCCATGGCTGGTTGGGAAGAACGGGTTGGAGGGCGACGGTGAGCGCAGTCGTTCCTCGCTGTTTGGGGATATAACCCAGTGATAAATAAGACCCGTCCACGAGGGGGTCTAGGAGGGGCCCGATGATACCTGCCGGCTCGTTCGTATATGGGCTGGAAAAGGAAGACTGGGCTGCACGGCGGCTCATCACATGGATCGGGACGGAGGTCCAAAGTCAGAAAAAAGATGCAAGACCCAGACGCGTAAGCCGTCCGGAGGCAGCCTGCCAGAGTCGTCTAGGCAGCTTAGAGACAGAGTCAGATACGTCGTAAGAGTCGGTATGAGACTTGTGTAACCCGTGGACTTGACCTCCTATATAAAATCGAGAGCCGGGACGACTTAGACAGGATCCAACAGATCGAGAGCTAGGTCAAACGAATACGCTCCCTTGTAATTGATACTCCAATCAATACACACAAAGCAGGACATAGGCTTTTACCTCGTCTCGAGGGGCCGAACCTGGGTAAATCTGTGTCTTTCGTCCCGTCCAACCCCTTTGAGTCCATCGCCTTAGCGATGGCCTCGAATGCAAGTCTTTAGACATTGCCATGACAAAACCGCGACAGTTGGCACCCACCATGGGGCTAGCGCGCGATGGTGTTGAGTTCTCAAAGGGATTTCTCTTAGGGATTGAAGGATACGTCGTCGGCTTGATGAGCAAGAGTCGTCGCGGCAAGCTCTACATCGAGGACTCATGATGGGGGGCTGAAGCCATCTCACTCGAGTACGGCTATCGGGGTCCCACTGGTAAGATGCACGTGTTCATCGGCAAGTTGGATGGGTCTACACCCGGGCCGGACATCTGCATCAACATCGTCGAGCCGGCCCGGCGTGCGACACCCGCTCGTGTTCAACCCGGACGGAAGAGCGTCTTTGTTGGCTTCACACAGGACAGCGGTGACTCCTTGTCGGGAGAAACCTTGGCTTTTCAGATGAAGGATCTTCTAGCGAGGATGGGGAATCGATCTATCGACTTCATGACGGTGGATTAAGGGGCTATGCCGATGGTTACAGTATTCCGGAGCCTTATGACCCGCCGAGCCGAGCCGCCGTGTTCATGGCAGGCCCGGTGCCGACTTCTAATGGTGCGACATCCGAAGCGGCAGCTGGAGCGGCTCCCCCTGATGCGGAGCCTCTTAAGGCACCGACACAGGTTCTACTGGAGCTCATGGAGGAGTTGGCGGCTCTGATGGCCACAAAGGTGACGACTGAGAATCAAGGAGAGCGTAACGCCGAGGTCAACCGGATCAAGGGATAGATGGCTCAGGCCCAGGAGGATATTAATGCGATGCAAGCCCAGAGGAATGCTGAGTCGAAGCGTTTGAGGGCGGAGGCTCTCCGTTTTGATCTGGACCAGCGGGCGTTAGAAGCGGTTCAGCGTAGAAGGACTCAAGTCGGTTTACCGATTCAACCTCAGAATCTTTTCGATACTCCGGGGGCCGGGCCAAGTACGCCCCAGTGGTGACCCGGGCGGTAGAGGCGTCGCGGCAGTTAGACCCGTCGCGGAGGAGCAGGCCTTTGCCGCGACACGTTGTGACGCCGCCTGGCCATTACTCGAATCCGGTGGAAAATATGATAGCGACGGCTACTAAGCTTGATGCTCTCCCTTTGGCCGAAGGAACGCCGTTTGCTGAAGAGGCGAGGAACGCGATTAGCCTGTTGCAAACAGTGGTGGCTCGGCAAGAAAGATACATGCACAGCTGGAGCCGGGTACACTCCGCGCCGGTTCATACCCGTAGCTACAGCCGGCGGATTGAGCCGCCCACGGTCTCCAGCAGTGGGCAGAGGCGAAACCCGCCCAATAACAACCCGCCTGAGATGGATATTCAGAGGGCTATGGATAGGGGCCGGGCTCGGTGAGGGTCGACACCGATGACGGATTACCCGGAGGTCCTTGAGCCGGCACCAGCAACACCCGTCGGCGTCTCAGCCAGGGGATTTGGTGTGCAGTGTCTTGTAGCGGATCTAAGGAGTGCGCGCCTACCCAAGGACTTTAAGGGGCCACGAAAGGTGCCCAATTACACGGCGGATCTTCCCCTAGAGGCTTGGATTGAAAGCTATGAGCTTGCTATGGAGATGCTGGAGGTCGACGAAGCAGTCTGTGCAAAATACTTCGTCATGATGTTGGAAGGTCCTGATGGGGAACGTTGCATGGGAAACAAAAAAATTCCTACGCACACGCAAGATCTATCCATGGTGATGAGCATCTACGAGAGGGAGAGTAGATCTACATACCCTGGTAGATCGCTAAGCGGGAAGCGTTAAGAAACGCGGTTGGTGTAGTCGAACGTCTTCGCGATCCAAATCGCCGAGCGTCCCGCGATCTCATCATGATCTGTCTCGCGATCCAATCACGATCCACCCCGTGAACTCATCACGATCCATCCCGCGATCTCATCATGATCCGTCCCACGATCTTGATCACGGTCCTTCCGATCTAGCGCCGAACGGACGACACCTCCGCGTTCAGCACACGTACAGCTCGATGACGATCTCCACCTTCTTGATCCAGCAAGAGAGAGCGGAGAGGTAGAAGAGTTCTCCGGCAGCGTGACGGCGCTCCAGAGATGGTGGTGGAGATATTCCGGCAGGGCTTCGCCTAAGTACCGCCGAACTAGTTCTAGTCTAGAGGAACTTGATCTAGAAGTAGGGTTTAGACGTGGCTGAAAATCCTTTTCCAAAAAACCCTAAAACCACTCATATATATAGGAGGAGGGGAGAGGAGGCTGCGCCCAAAAGGAGGGCTCTCCTTTGGTTCGGCCGAACCTAGTGGGGAGGAGTCCTCCTCCTAGTAGGACTCCTCCTCCCACAAGAGAGGTGGAGTTTGGGGAGGTTTCCATCCCAATTCGGTTTGCCTCCCTTTCCTCCTGCGCATAGGCCTCCTTGGCTGACCCAACTGGCCCACTATGGGCTGGTGGGTTGCCACATAGTCCCATGGGGTGGGTTAGCCCCACTGGTGGGCCCCCGGGACCCATTCGTCACTCCCGGTACACTACCGAAAGTGCCCGAAACTTTCTAGAGTCCAAACACCACCTTCCTATATATCAATCTTCGTCTCCGGACCATTCCGGAGCTCCTCGTGACGTCTGGGATCTCATCCGGGACTCCGAACAACCTTCGGTCACCACCATACATAACTCTATACTACCGAAACGTCACCAAACCTTAAGTGTGCAGACCCTGCGGGTTCGAGAACTATGTAGACATGACCGAGACACCTCTACGGTCAATAAACAATGGCGGGACCTGGATGTCCACATTGGTTCCTACATATTATACGAAGATCCTTATCGGTCGAACCTCTATGTCAAGGATTCAGTTAATCCCGTATGATGTTCCCTTTGTTCTTCGGTATGTTACTTGCCCGAGATTCGATCGTCGGTATCTCCATACCTAGTTCAACCTCGTTACCGGCAAGTCTCTTTACTCATTCCGTAATACAAGATCCCGTGACTAACACTTAGTCACATTGCTTGCAAGGCTTATTGTGATGTTGTATTACCGAGTGGGCCCTGAGATACCTCTCCGTCACACGGAGTAACAAATCCCAGTCTTGATCCATGCCAACTCAACAGACACCCTCGGAGATACCTGTAGAGCACCTTTATAGTCACCCAGTTACGTTGCGATGTTTGATACACACAAGGTACTCCTCCGATGTCAGTGAGTTGCATGATCTCATGGTCATAGGAACACATACTTTGACATGCAGAAAACAGTAGCAACAAACTGACACGATCATATGCTACGTTTGTAGTTTGGGTCTTGTCCATCACATCATTCTCCTAATGATGTGATCCCGTTATCAAATGACATCACATGTCAATGGCTAGGAGACCTTTACCATCTTTAATCAACGAGCTAGTTCACTAGAGGCATACTAGGGACAGAGTGTTGTCTATTTACCCACACATGTAATGTGTTTCCATTCAATACAATTATAGCATGGATAATAAACGATTATCATGAACAAGGAAATATGATAATAACTAATTTATTATTGCCTCTAGGGCATATTTCCTACAGTCTCCCACTTGCACTAGAGTCAATAATCTAGTTCACATCACCATGTGATTCGCATTGTTATGAATCTAACACCCAATGAGTTCTGGGGCTCGATCATGCTTTGCATGTGAGAGTGGTCTTATAGTCAACGGGTCTGCGACATTCAGATTCGTGTGTACTTTGCAAATTTCTATGTCAAACCGTAAACACTGCTACCACACTCCACTTGGTACTATTCCAAATGGCTGCTCCACTATACGTATCCAGATTGCTACTATGAGTCATCCGGATTGGTGTTAAAGCTTGCATCGACGTGACTCTTTACGACGAACTCTTTATCACCTCCATAATCGAGAAACATCTCCTTAGTCGTTTAGTTACTAAGGATAATCTTGACCGCTGTCTAGTGCTCCATTCCAGGATCACTTTGAAACCTTCTGGCCATACTTATAGCAAGGCTGACATCGGGTCTTTGTGCACAGCATTGCATACATGATAGAGCCTATGGCTGAAGCATTGGGGATGACACTCATCTTTTCTCTATCTTCTGCAGTCACTGGGCATTGGGTCTTACTCAACTTTATACCTTACAAATCAGGCGAGAACTCTTTCTTTGACTGATCCATTTTGAACTCTTTCAAAATCTTGTCAAGGTATGTACTCATTGAAAGTTTTATCAAACATCTTGATCTATCTTTATAGATTTTGATGCTCAACAATTAGGTAGCTTTATCCAGGTCTTCCTTTGAAAAACTCTTTTCAAACAACCTTTTATGCTTTCCAGAAATTCTACATCATTTCCGATCAACAATATGTCAACCACATATGCTTACCAGAAACTCTATAGTGCTCCCACTCACTTTATTGTAAATACAAGTTTCTCATAAACTTTGTATAGACTCAAAAACTTTGATCACCTCATCAAAGTGTATATTCCAACTCCGAGATGCTTGCTTCAGTTCATAGAAGGTTCACTGAAGCTTGCACACCTTTTAGCATCCTTAGGACTGACAAAACCTTCTGGTTGTATCTCATACAACCTTTCCTTAAGGAAGGAAACAATGTTTTGGTATCCAGCTGCCAAATTTCATAATTGAAAAATGCAGCAACTGCTAACATAATTCCAATAGACTTTAGCATCGCTACGAGTGAGAAAGTCTCATCGCAGTCAACTCCTTGAACTTGGCGGAAACTTCTTTGCGACAAGTCGAGCTTTGTAAATGGTGACATTCACCATCAGCGTCTGTCTTCATCTTAAAGATCCATTTGTACTCAACAACCTGCCGTCCAACGAGCAAGTCTACCAAAGTCTATACTTGGTTTTCATACATGGATCCTTTCTCGGATTTTATGGCCTCTAACCATTTGTCAGAATCCGGGCCCATCATCGCTTCTCCATAGTTCGTAGGTTCATCGTTGTCCAACAACATGACCTCTAAGACAGGGTTGTCGTACCGCTCAGGAGCAATACACGTCCTTGTCGACCTACGAAGTTTGACAGTAACTTGATCCGAAGCTTCATGATCATCATCATTAACTTCCTCTTCAACTGACGTAGGCTTCACAGAAACATCTTTCTGCGCTGTGCTACTTTCTAGTTGAAGTAAAGGTTCAATAACCTCATCAAGCTCTATTTTCCTCGTAGGTCAATAGTAACTTGATCTGAAGCTTCATGATCATCATCATTTACTTCCTCTTCAACTAACGTAGGCTTCATGGAAACATCTTCCTGCGCTGCGCTACTCTCTGGTTGAAACAGAGGTTCAATAACCTCATCAAGTTCTATCCTCCTCCCACTCAATTCTTTCAAGAGAAACCTTTTCTCGAGAAAAGACCCAGTTTTAGCAACAAACATTTTATGCTTGGATCTGAGATAGAAGGTTCACCCAACTGTTCTTAGGGTATTCTATGAAGATGCATTTGTCCGCTTTCGGTTCGAGCTCACTAGGTGAAAACATTTTCCACACAAGCGTCACAGCCCCAAACATTAAGAAATGACAGCTTAGGTTTCTATCAAACCATAATTCACACGGTGTCATCTCAACGGATTTAGATGGTGCCCTATTTAAAGTGAATTTAGTTGTCTCTAATGCATAACCCCAAAAGTATAGTAACAAAACGATAAGAGACATCATAGCATGCACCATATCCAATAGAGCACGACTATGACGTTCGGACACACCATCACACTATGGTGTTCCAGGTGGCGTGAGTTGTGAAACAACTTTCACATTGTCTAAAGTTGTATGCCAAACTTGTAACTCAGATATTCACCTCCACGATCATATCGCAAACATTTTTATCTTCTTGTCACGATGATCTTAAACTTCACTCTGAATTTGCTTGAACCTTTCAAACGATTCAGACTTGTGTTTCATTAAGTGAATATACACTATATCTACTCAAATCATCAGTGAAGGTTAGAAAATAATGATATCCACCGCACGCTACAAGACTCATTGGATTGCATACATCAACATGTATCATTTCCAATAAATCACTTGCCCGCTTCATCAAAATAGAAAACGGGGTCCTTAGTCATCTTGACCAAGAGGTATGGTTCACATGTCTCAACCGATTCGAAATCGAATGAGTCCAAAGATCCATCAGCATGGAGTTTCTTCATGCGTTTTATACCAATATGACATTTAGCGGCAGTGCCACAAGTATGTGGTACTATTATTATTAACTTTGTATCCTTTTGGCATCAATGTTATGAACATGTGTATTACTACGATCAAGTTTTAACAAACCATTCTTACTGGGTGCATGACCGTTGAAGGTATTATTTATGTAAATAGAATAACCATTATTCTCTAATTTAAATGAATAACTGTGTTGCAATGAACATGATCTAATCACATTCATGCTCAACGCAAAAACACCAAATAACATTTATTTAGGTTGTCACTAATCTTGAAGGTAGAGAGAGCGTGCGATGTTGATCACATCAACCTTGGAAACATTTCCAACACACATCGTCACCTCACACTTAGCTAGTACTCTGTTTATTCCGTAGCTTTTATTTCGAGTTACTAACATTTAGCAATCGAACCGGTATCCAATACCCAGGTGCTACTAGGAGTAGAAGCAAGGTACACATCAATAACACGTATATCAAATATACTTCTGTCGACGTTGCCAGCCATCTTATCTACCAAGTATCTAGGGTTGTTCCGCTTCAGCGACCTCTCTCCTCATAATTGAAGCACTTAGTCTCGGGTTTGGGTTCAACTTTGGGTTGCTTCACTGGAGCAGCAACTGACTTGCCATCCATGAAGTTTCCCTCCTTGCCCTTGCCCTTCTCGAAACTAGTGGTTATACTAACCATCAACACTTGATGCTCCTTCTTGATTTCTACCTTCGCAGTGTCAAACATCGCGAACAGCTCAGGGATCATTAATTTATCCCTGGCATTTTATAGTTCATCACCAAGTTCTAGTAGCTTAGTGAAAGTGACTTGGAGAACTATATCAATCACTATCTTATCTGTAAGATGAACTCCCACTCGATTCAAGTGATTGTAGCACCCAGACAATCTGAGCACATGCTCAACGATTGAGCTATTCTCGTTCATCTTGCAGGCAAAGAATCTTGTTGGAGATCTCATATCTCGCAACACGGGCACGAGCCTGAGATCCTAATTTCAGCTCTTAGAACATCTCATATGTTTCGTGACGTTCAAAACGTTTCGAAGCCTCAATTCTAAGCCGTAATGCATGACGCACTAAACTATCAAGTAGTCATCAGCACGTACCTGTCAGATGTTCACAACATCTACAGACGACGCTATTGGGGTTGGCGCACCGAGCGGTGCATTAAGGACATAAGCCTTCTATGCAGCAACAAGAACAATCCTCAGATCACGGATCCAATCCGCAATATTGCTACCATCATCTTTCAACTCTATTTCTCTAGGAACATATAAAAATTGAAGGGAGCTATAGCGCGAGCAAGTAATCTACAACATAATTTGCAAAGACACTACTGACTATGTTCATGATAATGAGTTCAATTAATCATATTACTTATGAACTCCCACTCAAATTGACATCCCTCCGGTCATCCGAGTGATACATGATCCAAAACCACCAACTCAAGTCCGATCATCACGTGAGTTGAGGTGGTTACAATGGTGAACATCATCATGTTGATCATATCTACTATATGACTCATGTTCGACCTTTCGGTCTCTTGTGTTCCGAGGCCATGTCTGTACATGCTAGGCTCGTCAAGTTTAACCCGAGTGTTCTGCATGTGCAACACTGGCTTGCACCCGTTGTATGTGAACGTAGATTCTATCACACCCTATCATCACGTGGTGTCTCAACATGAAGAACTTTCGCAACGGTGCACACTCAGGGAGAACACAATTTATCTTGAAATTAAGTGAGGGGTCACCTTATAATTCTACTGTCATCCTAAGCAAAACAAGGTGCATAAAAGGATTAACATCACATGCAAATCATAAGTGACATGATATGGCCATGAACTTGTGCTTTTGATCTCTATCATGAAAGCACCGGCATGATCTCCATCGTCACCGACATGACACCATGATCTCCATCATCTTGATCTCCATCAACGTGTCGCCATCGGGGTTGTCGCGCCCACCATGCTTCTACTACTATTGGTACCATTTAGCGATAAAGTAAAGCATTACATAGCACTTAATGATTGACACGCAGGTCATACAATAATTAAAGACAACCATATGCCTCCTGCCGGTTGTCGTACTCATCGACATGCAAGTCGTGATAATCTATACATCACATGATCATCTCATACATCACATATATCACATCATGTAATTGGCCATATCACATCACAACATACCCTACAAAAACAAGTTAGATGTCCTCTAATTGTTGTTGCATGTTTTACGTGGCTGCTACGGGTATCTAGCAAGAACAATTCTCATCTACGCAAAAACCACAACGGTGATACACTAGTTGCTTTTCAACCTTCTCAAGGACCGCCTTTGTCAAATCCGATCCAACTAAAGTGAGAGAAACTGACACCCGCAAGCCATCTATGCAACAAGTTGCGGTCGAGGGAACCGGTCTCTCGAAAGCATACGAGTAATGTTGGTCCGGGCCGCTTCATCTCACAATACCGTTGAACCAAAATCCGACCAAGGGAGGAAGCAATTTAAGCATCAACACCCACAAACTCTTTGTGTTCTACTCGAGATCTCATCTACACATAGACCTAGCTCTGACACCACTGATGGGGAACGTTGCATGGGAAACAAAAAATTTCCTACACACACGCAAGATCTATCCATGGTGATGAGCATCTACGAGAGGGAGAGTAGTGTTGGGGAATGTCGCATGGGAAACAAAAAATTTCCTACGCACACGCAAACCTATCAATGGTGATGAGCATCTACGAGAGGGAGAGTGGATCTACATACCCTTGTAGATCGCTAAGCGGGAAGCGTTAAGAAACGCGGTTGGTGTAGTCGAACATCTTCGCGATCCAAATTGCCGAGCGTCCCGCGATCTCATCACGATCCGTCCCGCAATCCAATCACGATCTGTCCCGTGAACTCATCACGATCCGTCCCACGATATCATCATGATCCGTCTCACGATCTTGATCATGATCTGTCCCGCGAACTCATCACGATCCGTTCCGCGATCACATCACGAACCGTCTCGCGATCTCGATCACGGTCCTTCCGATCTAGCGCCGAACGGACGGCACCTCCGCGTTCAGCACACGTGCAGCTTGATGATGATCTCCACCGTCTCGATCCAGAGAGAGGAGGTGGAGAGGAGAGAGAGTTCATCAGCAGCGTGACGGTGCTCTGGTGATGGTGGTGGAGCAATTCCGGCAGGGCTTTGCCTAAGCGCTGCAGAAAACCGATCTAGAGGAGAAACTATACACCGGTGGAACGGGTAGCACGTGGCCAGAAATTCTGTCCAAAAACCACCTAATCCACTAGTATATATAGGAGGAGAGGAGAGGAGAGGCAGCCAAGGCCTTTGGGTCGGCCGAAATAGGAGGTGGGAAGCAATCCTACTTCACCTCCAATCCTAGTTGGAGTAGGATTGCCTCCTATTGGCTGATTTTCCACGTTTTGCTTTAGGACTTTCTCTCCTGTGCCATGGGACTTTGTGGCTGTTTTACCAGCCCACTAAGGGATGGTTATTATTCTCCCACAGCCCATGGACCTCTTGGGGTCGAAATACCCCTCCCGGAGGCCTCCCGGTACACTACCGGCACTCCCGGTACACTACTGATGAGCCCGAAACTTTTCCGGAAACCAAACTGGGACTTCCTATATATGAACCTTTACCTCCGGACCATTCCGGAGATCCTCGTGATTTCCGGGATCTCATCCGGGACTCCGAACAAACTTCGGTCACCACCATACATAACTCTACACTACCGAAACGTCACCGAACCTTAAGTGTGCAGACCCTACGGGTTCGAGAACTATGTAGACATGACCGAGACACCTCTACGGTCAATAACCAATGGCGGTACTTGGACGTCCACATTGGTTCCTACATATTTTACGAAGATCTTTATCGGTCGAACCTCTATGTCAAGGATTCAGTTAATCCCGTATAACGTTCCCTTTGTTCTTCGGTATGTTACTTGCCCGAGATTCGATCGTCGGTATCTCCATACCTAGTTCAACCTCGTTACCAGCAAGTCACTTTACTCGTTCCGTAATACAAGATCCCGCAACTAACAATTAGTCACATTGCTTGCAAGGCTTATTGTGATGTTGTATTACCGAGTGGGCCCTGAGATACCTCTCCGTCACACGGAGTAACAAATCCCAGTCTCGATCCATGCCAACTCAACAGACACCCTCGGAGATACCTGTAGAGCACCTTTATAGTCACCCAGTTACGTTGTGACGTTTGATACACACAAGGCACTCCTCCGATATCCGTGAGTTGCATGATCTCATGGTCATAGGAACATTTACTTGACATGCAGAAAACAGTAGCAATAAACTGACACGACCATATGCTATGTTTGTAGTTTGGGTCTTGTCCATCACATCATTCCCCTAATGATGTGATCCCGTTATCAAATGACATCTCATGTCCATGTCTAGGAAACCTTAACCATCCTTTGATCAACGAGGAAGTCCATTAGAGGCATACTAGGGACATGGTTTTGTCTATGTATCCACACATGCATTTAAGTCTCCAATCAATACAATTATAGCATGGATAATAAACGATTACCATGAACAAGGAAATATGATAATAACTAATTTATTATTGCCTCTAGGGCATATTTCCAACAAGTAGATCTACATACCCTTGTAGATCGCTAAGCGGGAAGCGTTAAGAAACGCGGTTGGTGTAGTCGAACGTCCTCGCGATCCAAATCGCCGAGCGTCCCATGATCTCATCATGATCCGTCTCGTGATCCAATCACGATCCGTCCCGCGAACTCATCACGATCCGTCCCGCGATCTCATCACGATCCGTCCCGTGATCTTGATCACGGTCCTTCCGATCTAGCGCCGAACGGACGACACCTCCGCGTTCAACACACATACAGCTCGATGACGATCTCCACCTTTTTGATCCAGCAAGAGAGAGCGGAGAGGTAGAAGAGTTCTCCGGCAGCGTGAAGGTGCTCCGGAGATGGTGGTGGAGCTATTCCGGCAGGGCTTCGCCTAAGTACCGCCGAACTAGTTCTAGTCTAGAGGAACTTGATCTAGAAGTAGGGTTTAGACGTGGCTGAAAATCCTTGTCCAAAAAACCCTAAAACCACTCATATATATAGGAGGAGGGGAGAGGAGGCTGCGCCCAAAAGGAGGGCTCTCCTTTGGTTCGGCCGAACCTAGTGGGAAGGAGTCGTCCTCCTAGTAGGACTCCTCCTCCCACAAGAGAGGTGGAGTTTGAGGAGGTTTCCATCCCAATTCGGTTTGCCTCCCTTTCCTCCTAGGAATAGGCCTCCTTGGCCGACCCAACTGGCCCACTATGGGCTGGTGGGTTGACACATAGTCCAATGGGGTGGGTTGGCCCCACTGGTGGGCCCCCGGGACCCATTCGTCACTCCCGGTACACTATCGAAAGTGCCCGAAACTTTCTAGAGTCCAAACACCACCTTCCTATATATCAATCTTCGTCTCCGGACCATTCCGGAGCTCCTCGTGACGTCCGAGATCTCATCCGGGACTCCGAACAACCTTCGGCCACCACCATACATAACTCTATACTACCGAAACGTCACCAAACCTTAAGTGTGCAAACCCTGCGGGTTCGAGAACTATGTAGACATGACCGAGACACCTCTACGGTCAATAACCAATGGCGGGACCTGGATGTCCACATTGGTTCCTACATATTATATGAAGATCCTTATCGGTCGAACCTCTATGTCAAGGATTCAGTTAATCCCGTATGATGTTCCCTTTGTTCTTCGGTATGTTACTTGCCCGAGATTCGATCGTCGGTATCTTCATACCTAGTTCAACCTCGTTACTGGCAAGTCTCTTTACTCGTTCTGTAATACAAGATCCCATGACTAACACTTAGTCACATTGCTTGCAAGGCTTATTGTGATGTTGTATTACCTAGTGGGCCCTGAGATACCTCTCCGTCACACGGAGTAACAAATCCCAGTCTTGATCCATGCTAACTCAACAGACACCCTCGGAGATACCTGTAGAGCACCTTTATAGTCACCCAGTTACGTTGCGACGTTTGATACACACAAGGTACTCCTACGATGTCAGTGAGTTGCATGATCTCATGGTCATAGGAACACATACTTTGACATGCAGAAAACAGTAGCAACAAACTGACACGATCATATGCTACGTTTGTAGTTTGGGTCTTGTCCATCACATCATTCTCCTAATGATGTGATCCCGTTATCAAATGACATCACATGTCAATGGCTAGGAGACCTTTACCATCTTTGATCAACGAGCTAGTTCACTAGAGGCATACTAGGGACAGAGTGTTGTCTATTTACCCACACATGTAATGTGTTTCCATTCAATACAATTATAGCATGGATAATAAATGATTATCATGAACAAGGAAATATGATAATAACTAATTTATTATTGCCTCTAGGGCATATTTCCTACAGGTCCGGCCCGCACTTGGTTAAAAGGGTTACCGCCGAATACCATCACGTCGTGGGCCGAATTGAAAGCATGGTTCATCAAGAACTTCAAAGGAACTTGCAAGCAACCGATGACGATTGTGGATCTAGACCTTTGTGCGCAGCAGGAAGGTGAGTCGGCCCATCATTGGGTGCGGAGGGTCTCAACGGTGATCCACTCATCTGAGAATATTTCGGCATCTCAGGCGGTTCTGATCTTGGAAAGGAACTGTCATTTTGTGCCCCTAAAGCAGAAGCTCGGGCGGTTGAAGCGTTCTTGTAAGGATATGGGTGAGCTCATGACGGCTCTCACCAAGTATGTGGGTTCAGATACCACCAAGGATCCAGACTCCGACGACAAGAAGTCAAGACAGGGTAAGAAGGGCGGCAATGGTAAGAACCAGCAGGGAGGTGCTGGGAATGGTAGTCAAGGCAAGCGAAAGAACCCGGATGGCGGATCAGAATTTGTGGCGAACACCAACGCACAACCGTCTGGGAACAATCGCCCTAGAGGCAACAGGAACTTTAGGCTGTCGTTTGACAGGAATAGGGCACCTGTATCCCCCATGCCCTACTCCTTAGAAGAGGCAGTGAACAGAACTTGCTTGGCGCACAGTCGGCCGGACAAGGAGGCCACCCACGCTTGGAAGGATTGCAGTGTTATGCACGCGTTTCGGGAGCAAAGCCTTCGGCAAAATGATAACAATGGTAATGGCCCGTCAGGTGGGTCAGGACCGGACGGCTCAAGTGTTGGCTTCGGTGCTGGCGGGTCAAGTTCAGGTCATCAAGGCCAAAGCAGTCAGAGTCGAGGAAACCAGGGAAATCATCAACAAACAGAGCAATGGTGGTTAGCAACAGAATAACCACTCAGGATATCAGAGCAACCCGAAACAGCTTAGTGGGGGACATTATCATGTCTTCATGACAAGCCTGGATAAATGGGATCAGAAGCTGCATAAAAGGGTGGTCAATGCGGCCACGCCGGCTCTCCCGTGATACTTTAAAATGGTCAGAGTACCCGATTACGTGGAGCCGGGAGGATCACCCGCCACGGGTCGACAATCCGGGTCACTTAGCTCTGATGGTCGCTCCTCAGGTTGGAGGGTACAAATTCACAAAAGTACTCATGGACGGTGGTAGCAGTATCAACATCGTATACTACGACACCTTCTAGCAGATGGAGTTAACCGACAAGGCTCTTAAGCCGTCATCGACCGTTTTCCATGGAGTGGTGCCAGGCAAGTCAACTTACCCAGTAGGAAAGATTGCTTTGGAAGTGGCGTTTGGGGATGAGTATAACTACAGGGTGGAGACCTAGTGGTTTGAGGTGGTAAAGATTAAGAGCCCATATCATGTTGTGTTTGGCCGGCCGGCTTTCGCAAAGTTTATGGCCAGGCCCTGTTATGATTATCTGCAGCTCAAGATGCCGGCTCTCAACGGAACAATCATGGTCCATGGTGATCGGAAGGTAGCCATTGAGTGCGAGGAAGGAGACGCGGCTTATGCGGAATCAAGCTGCACAGAAGCAGAGCTTAAGTTTTATAAGGATAACGTTGACCTGGCAGATATGACTCCTTGAAGAAGCCCAGTACAGAGTCGGAGCCGCCTTTGAAGTTTGCGGCTGATGACACGAAGCTGGTAGATTTTACCCCGGGCGATTCATCCAAGCCGTTCACTATTGGATCCAACATGGATCCCGCATAGGAAAGCGCGCTCATCAAATTCATCCATGAGAATCGGGACATCTTTGCATGGAAGCCATCTGACATGCTAGGTGTACCGAGAGTGTTCGTTAAGCACCACCTTAATGTGGATCCTAAGTTTAAGCGATTAAGCAATTCCTTCATCGTTTCAACGAGGAGCGGCATAAAGAAATTGGAGAAGAGGTAGCCCGGCTCTTGGCAGCAGGGTTCATCGTGGAGGTATTTCACCCGGAGTGGTTAGTGTAGGACTGAAAGTATGTCTAGAGGGGGGGGGGTGATTAGACTACTTGACCAATTAAAAGTTTTGCCTATATCATTTTTTAGGTTTGATAGTTTTTAGCATTTCATGGCAAGTCAAGTACACCCTACACATGCAAGTCTAAGAGTATATAGCAGCGGAAAGTAACAACAAGCATGTATAGAAAGGATAGGGTAGGAAGATCAAACACAGTTGTAGACACGATGATTTTTCCCGTGGTTCTGATAGGTGGCGCTATCGTACATCCACGTTTATGGAGTCTTCAACCCACGGAGGGTAACGGTCGCGAGAGTCCACGGAAGGCTCCACCCAAAAGGGTCCACGAAGTAGCAACCTTGACTATTCCATAACGGCTTCCGTCCATGAAGGACTAGCCTCACTATGGGTAGATCTTCACGAAGTAGGCGATCTCCTTGCCCTTAAAAAAATCCTGGTTCACTCTACAACACGAAGTAGGAGGCTCCCAAGCGACACCTAACAAATCTAGGAGGCACCACCCTCCAAAAGGTAATAGGCTCGGTAATGATGATGCACTCCTTGCTCTTGTGCTTCAAGATGATAGACTCCTTAGCACCCAATCACTCTCTCACATATTTGGCATGGTGGAAGAGATTGGATTGGTGGAAAGCTACTTGGGGAGGCTAGAAATCAAGATCCATATGATTGGAGTGAAATATCTTGACCTCAACACAAGGGTAGGTGGTTCTCTCTCAGAAAATCTGATAGGATAGGTATGGAATAGTTCTGAGTGCTTCTCTTTCGAGTAGGTGGTGGTGAAGGGGTATATATAGGCATCCCCAAAAATCCAACCGTTACACACAAAATGACCAACTCGGTGACACCGATGTGTTAATATCGGTGGTACCGAAGTGACCAAAAGGTGGCAACTTTTGAATCTTGGTAAAGCCGATATAGGAAACTCGGTTGCACCGATAAGGTGACCAACGGTCAGATTTCCAATCTCGGTGACGCCGACCCAACATTCTCGATGGGACCGAAAATGTGAATTTGCATAACAGAAAGTTGGCAACCTAAACTCGGTGGCACCGGCATGGAATCGGTTGCACCGAAGTGGCTAGGGTTTGGCTGAGTCTGTCTAGGTTCTGGAATCGGTGGCACCGATATGGGAAAGTTGGTTGCACCGATTTTGAGTGGTAGGTATAGAACAGACTTTGGCGGGAGAGTTTGTGGATGTTTTTGATGACTATCACTTGTGCACGTTTGAGCATATTGTTCACCAACAAAACCTTACCCCCATTTAATAGTATTGGCTTTCCTATGGACTCAAAGTGATTTCTCACAAATATAAAATGTAGAGTCCTCTTGCTTGAAGCTTGGCCAACCTATTTCCTTGCATCTTGGGGTATGTCCACAATCTCCTTTTGCCAATCCTATCATTGAAAATTTCTTGAAATATACTTGGTGGAAACATTAGTTCAATGACTTATATGTTGTTATTAATTACCAAAACCATCAAGGGAGCAAATGTGCTTTCAATCTCCCCCTTTTTGGTAATTGATGACAACATACAGATCAAAGCTTCGACATATGATAAATTCAATGAATACAATCGTCGCTTTGAGAGGTATGTGATAAGCAAGAGCTCCCCCTAAATTTGTGCATTATTTTGAATTTGCGTTTGAATGCAAATGCACAATCGATTAGGTATATGGGGTACTTCTTCCATGTCACATACAACTTGGTGGTGCGCGAGAATAGTTAGAATGAATAACATGGCACAACACACTCAAGCAAGGTGAATGATCATCTCATAAGCATTAAGATGATAGGAAATAGTTGCATCACACATAACATAGTAGCATAACACAAGCACAAAAGTATCTCACGTCAAACCAAAAGAACCAAATGTTTTAAAAAGCAATAAAACACCAAAATGCTCTCTCGCTCAAAGCCTAAAGATCTATATACACTTCTCCCCCTTTGGAAACAAGTTACCAAAAAGTTCAAAGGCATACATCTAAACGTTCTTAGGCATATCTCCTCCGGTTGTTGATAAAGGTGTCGAGATGACAGCGTCGGCGAAGATCTTTGCAGATGTCATGGATGGAGCTAGAGTGGTCACTGATGGAGCAGTAGCTGATGGAGCTGATGGAGCTGGCACAATGGCTGATCTGGCCTGAGTAGTGAACTGAGTGTCTGGCCTTAGAGGTGATTCATCCTCATCCTCATCATCATCGTCATCATCTGAAGTAGAAGAGACCCGAGGGATGTGGATGGAGTCAACTTCCTTCTGAAGCTCTGTGACAGTCTTAGTCAGCCTGTCCACCTTATCAGTAAGGGTCTTGATTCTGGTCTCAAAGATCCTGACAAGACTGTTCTGGTTGTCCAGAATCCCCTTAATGTCCTTCTGCATGCCCTGAACAGATGATATCAACAGATCCGTTTGCTCATTCCTGGATCTTGGGACTTGAGCACTGGTTTCTCTAACTGTCTCTGCTTCCTCTTGAGCTACAGCTGAAGTGGGATGATCAGCATCCATCACCACAACATTGTCCTCAAGATCTGGCTATAGGGGCAAATGTGGATGATCTAGGGCAAAGATGTGGTTCTCCAGTCTTGAGTTGATGAGCATCTGGATGTAGGGTGCATAATAGCAAGAGCACTTCTGGTCAGCAGCAACCCTCTTGATTGTCTCAACAATTAGATCCATGACTCTGATCCTGGTGTGTCTGTCAAGGTGGATCAACATGTTGATGGAGTGGCCTCGGATCATCTTGTCATCTCCTGTCTTGGGCATCAAAGTATGCCTCAGTATGGTGTTCATCGTGCGGAGGCCAGCCTGGAGAAAGTAGATTGATCCTAGCCTGTGAGACTTCACATTTGCAGCAGGGATCTCCTTGTACATGTTAGACATAGCATTGTGGCTAGCCTTGGATTTTGAGTATACATCCAAGTCACCATCCTGTGCTTCAGAACTCCTAAGATATCAGCCCATTCCTCAACAGTTGATTCGTACCTCGCACCTTCAGTCATCCACACAATTCTACCATATTCGTAGAAGTGTGCAGTGGAGTATAATTGCATGATCATCTCATCATTCCAAGCTGTGAATTCTCTGCCAACAAACTCATCCAGCCCTATGCAGTGGAAGTTGTCCCGGACACTTGGAAAGTAGTCCTCATTCTCCTTGATGAACTTCCAATCAACGTAATGCATATCACTGACAGCTGGACTCTTGTCAAAGAGCACGGTCTGATAGAAATCCTGTTACTCCTTAGTATAGAACCTGTAGTCCACAACTGTTTTCTTCCTCTAGGCATATGGATCAGCAGCTCTCCATGCCCTCAATCCAGAATCCTTCCTCTTCTTCATGTCCTCATCTAGTGGGTAGCTGGCATTGTGTACTGGAAGGTGTGGTCTGAGGTTCATCAATGTTGTCAAGTCATCCACATCTTCAACTCTGGAAGCAGTTCCTTTGTTCTTCTCAGAAGCTGGAATCTGCCTAGTTGTCCTCTTAGGCTTCTCAGCAGCCTTCTTGGATGTGCTGGTCTTAGGCATAGCATCAGACATCAGTTTCTTTGCCTTCTTCTTGGGAGGAGCCTTTGTAGCTGGCTCAACCTCCTCTTCCTCAGCAGCATCACCAGTTGCTTCCTTTGGATCTTCATACATGGAAATAGGCTTGCCAGTCACATGAATGATCCTCTTCCTGGACTTTTTCTCCCCTGCCTTCTTAGGCATAGCCCAAAACCTCAACAGAAATTGTTGCTCTGGCAGTCTCATGAGCCTTGAAGGTAGAAGCAGGTGCATAAATCTTGCTGACAACTCTATGAGAGGAAGTAGCTTCAGTTGCAGCCTTCTTGACAACCTTCTCTTGCTTCTTAGCAAGAATATCTTCAGGGACAAAGTCTGAATCCTCTTCATATGAGTTCAGCTTCTTCCTGGTTTTGGTGGCAGCCTTGGGCAACCCATGAGAGCTGGGGGTGCCCGGATCTGAGAAAGAACTGGCTTCTGGGCTTGTTCCAGAACTCATATCAACTCCCTGCTCCGGCAAATTCTGACTGTCCTCTGAGCCTGACATACTGACCCTGTGAATAGAGTGTAGATGAGTAGAGGTATATGAGTTATCACAAAATGAGGCTGGTTTTTGAAATTTGAGCAATGAGTTTTCAAAAAGTTTTGCAATCTATCAAATACATATCGGTGCAGCCGAAAAGAAATTTTTGGTGAGACCAAGACAAACTAACTCTTTAACAGAAACTTGGTAGCCTTCTCGGTCGGACCAAAAAGTGCTACTCGGTTCCACCGAGTTAGTTCTCACCCTCACTGAAAAGCATACCGGTGAGACCGATATTTTTGTTTTGGTTCCACCAAGATATATCGGGCGGACGACAAACCCCTAGAAAATCCATCTAACTTGAGATTTTGGAGTTTTAAGTGGATGAATATATAAGCAAAGGGTGCAAAGATGATAATCAAGTATCTAATGCGCAAGAATCGGATGGGGGAGCGCACTATAGATCGAATCTGTACCCTAGCTTGGCGTGGATCCTCTACGGCAGCGACGATGGTGCAAATTTCATCGACGGCGACGATTCCCAGCGGCGAAGGAGCTCAGGAAGACAAGGGCGAGGACCAGGGGTGTCGAGGCGGTAGCTTAGGGTTTTGAGGTGCGATGGTTGAAGATTGAATTTCAAAGCGTCAGGGTCCACAACATATATACCCTTCACTGTTGGTGATACCGATTTTATGTTTTCGGTGTCACCGAGTTCCACAACTGTCAGCTGACAGGGAAACTTGGTGTAACCGAGAATATGAAATCTATAGTACCGAGATTGAAAACCAGATCAACCCTAGGCAATCGTTGAGACCGAGATTTTTGTGTTGGTTCCATCGAGTTGCACTTGGGAGGTTTTAATGGTTAGTCCTTGTCGATACGGAACTCCGAGTGCTCCACACACAGAGGGATCGAAAAGCACCTGCTCAAATTTTGTGATGCAGCATGAATGGAATACGAGGTGAGAAAGCATAGATAGCTAAAGAGTGGTCCTAGGAATTCTTGTCCATCCAATTGGCAAAAGATAAATCAAAAGCCAAATAGAAACAATTAGATGTCCTCGAATGAGAAAATAAATGCAGACCAACATGCTCACACAATAAGATGTCAAAAGAAATGATGACAAACATGCACAAACACTCTAGCATCTAACAAGCACTTGGGCGATGACGAAGTCATCTATATATGACTATTTGACTTAGGAGCCAAGTAAGAGTACTTGATCATAGGTCATACTCATCGTTTAAGCACAAGTGGGGTTACCACTTTTACATAAAGCATTTAATGTTGTCACACACTAAGAGATGCTTTGACTCAAGTCTTAGAGTAAAGCTCCCCCTTAATGTGACATCCCCCCATAAGAGGGATAAACTAACCTTGGGTTTTGTCGATGAAGACTTCATGTTGGTGAGGTAGTTGTGGACGCTCAGTGTTGATGAAGATCACAAAGAGTTGGGAGCATCCTCGTTGTTTCCTTACTCTTCTCACGTACATGGGTTAGTCCCAACATACAAGATACAAATACAAGGATATCTATGGACATGGAGTGCAAAGCATATGTTATGATGTCCATTGATTAGTTGATTACCTTGTCCCTTGCTTACCTTTGATGGAATGTGTGACTCCTTGAACTATTGCACTGAGTTGATGTTGAGTGCAAAAGTTCTTGCCATAATGAATGTGAGTGAATTTGATTGGCGGAGTCACCCCTCAAGAACCTTCTAGTTCTTCTTATTGGGAACCCACATCAAGTTGATGGGGATCCTTGGTGTTGAAGTAGCCTCTATAGTAGTTGAGCTTGAAGTAGCCTTGGGAATCCACTCCACCAAAGCTAGGGGTTCATCTTCATATGAGTCAATCCTCTTGAAGCTTGTTCTTGCCCTTGAGCTTGTGGTCTTGTGGTGGAAAGTCATCTTGAGTGTTTGTCCCCTTGGGAAGAGTATTTTCATACTTCTCCTTTTGAGTAACAAACTTGGGCTTGGGATATTGACCTTCTTCCCACTCAACTCCATTAGCGTTGAAGTAGCCAACACCACGATTCTTCCAGTATCCTCCGTGCTTGCGTACAATTTCCTCAAATTGCTTACATCCGCCAAGACTCTTGTAGATACCCTTTTCTATAATTCCTTTCAATAAAGCATTTTCTTGCTCAAGTGTAACTTGGCTAAGAGAATCAGCATTAGTGGAGTCAATAGAACTACTAGAAGCAACATCATTGGGTTTAGCATTTTTATTTTTGCTACTAGATGAAGAACCTTTCTTGCCTTCGTTACTAGATTGCTTAGTTTTAACTTGAGGCATGAAAGTATACAAGAGTAGTCGTTTGGCTAGATAATACGAAGTCTCCTTTCGGAGATCGTCATTGATAGCTTTGATAAACTCATGCTCTTGCTCCAAGTTGAGCTTCTCGAAGCGTAGCTTCTCATGAGTTCTCACAAGCTCTCTATGATCATCGAGAGTAGATTCATGAGCTAACTTAAGAGTGTTTAGTTCTTTAGTTAGTTGTTCTATTTTTATCTTATCATCATCAAATGACTCATCTTGACTAGCATGAGAATTATCAAGTTCATTTTGATCAACATCACTAGTTTTATCACAAAGCAAGTCATCATCACAAAGCAAATCATCTTCATCACTATCAAAATCAAGATATTCGGGGTGTGATACCTTGGGTCCTTTAGCCATGAAGCAATTTCCACTCCCTTCGTTTGGTGAATCAAATAGATCGTAGGAGTTGGTAGTCACTAGAGCAATTACGGCAACACCATCATCTTGACTATGGTCGGAGTCGGAGTGATAGCTTCTCTCAGAGTTGTTGTCAGAGTCGGAGCCAGAAACCCATTCACCAACATGAGCTTGATGTTTTCTTCTTGTGTAGCTCTTGGTGTACTTGTCCTTCTTCTCCGAATCTCTACTTATCCTTGAGTGTCTTAGTTCATAATGATCATATCTACTCCTTCTCTCTCTTTGTGGTGACTCATTTCTTGAGCTTCGTCTTCGAGGTGACTCTTCTCTTCCTTTATAGGGAGTTGTGCACTCATTTGAGTAGTGTCCGGGCTTCCCACAATTGTAACAATTGCGGTCATGACTTGACGAACGCTTCTCTTCATATCTTGAGTTGGAGTTTCTTTCTTTGCCTCTATTCTTGTAGAACTTGTTGAATTTCTTGACCATGAGGCTTATCTCTTCATTGGTGACAAGGTTGTTGCTTGAAGTTGCGGGAGCATCACTTGTGGCTTTGTAAGCACCGCTAGACTTGTGATGAAGTTCTTCTTTATCTTTGAGTGTCATCTCATGAGCAACAATCCTTCCAATGACTTCCGTAGGCTTGAGATCTTTGTAGTTTGGCATCATTTGGATCAATGTGCACACGGTGTCATATCTCTCATCCAAAGCTCTAAGTATCTTCTTGATGATGAATTTGTCGGTCATTTCTTCGCTTCCTAATCCGGCAATCTCATTTGTGATGAGAGCTAGCCTAGAGTACATCTCTGCGACTCCTTCACCATCCTTCATCTTGAACTTGTCAAGCTGACCTTGAAGAACATCTAACTTGGATTCTCTCACAGACTCGGTTCCTTCGTGCATATCAACCAAAGTATCCCAAATCTCTTTTGCATTCTCAAGACGGTTGATTTTGTTGAATTCTTCGGGGCATAAGCAGTTGAAGAGAATGTCGCACGCTTGAGCATTGAATTGCAACATCTTCAATTCATCCGCGGTCGCTTCACGATACGGTTCCCATCCATCCACAAAGAACTCACCTTGCAAGCCAACACGAACAACAGCCCAAACGGCAGGGTTATGACCAAGAATATGCATTTTCATTTTGTGCTTCCAACTAGCAAAATTAGTGCCATCAAAGTACGGACCTCTACGATGATAACTTCCCTCACTAGATGCCATACTTCTCCTAGGTTGTGAGACCTAAGCAATGGAGACCAAAGCTCTAATACCACTCGTAGGACCTAAAGTATGTCTAGAGGGGGGTGGGTGATTAGACTACTTGACAATTAAAAGTTTTGCCTATATCAATTTTTAGGGTTGACAGTTTTTAGCATTTCATGGCAAGTCAAGTACACCCTACACATGCAAGTCTAAGAGTATATAGCAGCGTAAAGTAACAACAAGCATGTATAAAAAGGATAGGGTAGGAAGATCAAACACAGTTGTAGACACGATGATTTTTTCCCGTGGTTCCGATAGGTGGTGCTATCGTACATCCATGTTTATGGAGTCTTCAACCCACTAAGGGTAACGGTAGCGAGAGTCCACGGAGGGCTCCACCCAAAAGGGTCCACGAAGTAGCAACCTTGACTATTCCATAACGGCTTCCATCCATGAAGGACTAGCCACACTATGGGTAGATCTTCACAAAGTAGGCGATCTCCTTGCCCTTAAAAACTTCTTGGTTCACTCCACAACATGAAGTAGCAGGCTCCCAAGAGACACCTAACCAATCTAGGAGGCACCACCCTCCAAAAGGTAATAGGCTTGGTAATGACGATGAACTCCTTGCTCTTGTGCTTCAAGATGATAGACTCCTGAGCACCCAATCACTCTCTCACAGATTTGGCATGGTGGAAGAGATGGGATTGGTGGAAAGCTACTTGGGGAGGCTAGAAATCAAGATCCATATGATTGGAGTGGAAGATCTTGACCTCAACACAAGGGTAGTTGGTTCTCTCTCAAAAATTCTAATAGAATAGGTATGGAATAGTTCTAAGTGCTTCTCTTTCAAGTAGGTGGTGGTGAAGGGGTATATATAGGCATCCCCAAAAATCCAACCGTTACACACAAAATGACCAACTCGGTGACACCTATGTGTTAATCTCGGTGGTACCGAAATGACGAAAAGTTGTCAACTTTTGAATCTTGGTAAAGATGATATAGGAAACTTGGTTGCACCGATAAGGTGACCAACGGTTAGATTTCCAATCTCGGTGATGCCGATCCAACATTCTCAGTGGGACCGAAAATGTGAATTTGCGTAAGAGAAAGTTGGCAACCTAAACTCGGTGGCACCGGCATGGAATCGGTTGCACCAAAGTGGCTAGGGTTTGGCTGAGTCTGTCTAGGTTCTGGAATCGGTGGCACCGATATGGGAAAGTTGGTTGCACCGATTTTGAGTGGTAGGTATAGAACAAACTTTGGTGGGAGAGTTTGTGGATGTTTTTGGCGACTATCACTTGTGCACGTTTGAGCATATTGTTCACCAACAACACCTTACCCCCTTTTAATAGTATTGGCTTTCCTATGGACTCAAAGTGATTTCTCACAAATATAAAATGTAGAGTCCTCTTGCTTGAAGCTTGGCCAACCTATTTCCTTGCATCTTGGGGTATGTCCACAATCTCCTTTTGCCAATCCAATCATTGAACATTTCCTGAAATATACTTGGTGGAAATATTAGTTCAATGACTTATATGTTGTTATTAATTACCAAAACCACCAAGGGAGCAAATGTGCTTTCAGTTAGCCAACCCTGTGCTGATACTCAAGAAGAACGGCACATGGTGTCCGTGTATAGACTACACGGATCTTAACAAAGCTTGTCCAGTTGACCTGTTTGCTCTCCCCCGTATCGACCAGATTATTGATGCAACGGCGGGTTGTGAGAGTTTATGTTTCCTAGATGCCTATTCAGGCTATCATCAGATCAAGATGGCAGTTAAAGACCAAGAGAAGACCTCGTTCATCACACCTTTTGGAGCTTTCTGCTATGTGTCCATGCCGTTCGAACTCAAGAGTGCACATGCGACTTACCAATGTTGTGTGCAAAATTGTCGTCACGGTCAGATTGGACGTAATGTTCATGCCTATGTGGACGATATTGTGGTCAAGTCAAGGAAGAAGGAGACGTTGTTGGATGGCCTAAAGGAAACGTTTGATAATTTACGAGTCTATAAGATGATGCTTAACCCGGATAAATGTGTTTTTGGAGTTCCTACGGGTAAGCTTCTGGGTTTCTTGGTTTCAGAGCGAGGTATCGAAACCAACTCAGACAAGATAAAGGCTATCACATCACTAGCCAAACCAGCGAGCGTCAATGATGTAGAACGCTTGGCGGGTCGTATTGCTGCTTTAAGCCGCTTCATCAGCCGCCTAGGGGAGAAGGCTATTCCTCTGTACCAAATGATGAAAAGATGGATGACTTTGTGTGGAGTACGGCTGTAGTTGAAGCTCTTGAAATGCTTAAAAAGCAGCTGGTTGAGCTGCCGATCTTAGCCGGTACGGCTGAGAAGGAACCCCTGCTCCTTTATGTGGTGGCTAATAATCGGGTGGTTAGTGTTGCGATTGTGGTGGAGCGTAAAGAGGCAGGGAAAGAGTATCCGGTTCAGAGGCCGGTCTATTATGTCAGTGAGGTGCTTATCGAATCAAAGCAAAGATACCCCACACTAGCAGAAGCTAATATACGGGGTGTTCATGGATAATCGTAAGTTGAAGCATTATTTCCTTGGACATCAGATCATGGTGGTTAGCTCTGCTCCGTTGGGAGACATAATACAGAATCGAGAAGCCACTAGTAGAATTGCTAAGTGGGCGTTGGAGCTTGGGCCTATAAATTTGAAGTATGCACCTCGCATGGCCATGAAGTCTCAGTCATTGGTGGATTTCATAAACGACTGGACGGAGTGTCAGTCGCCGGAGGAAAAGCCGGATAATATGTACTGGATGATTCACTTTGACGGGTCCAAACAGTTGGAGGGCTCGGGGGCTGGAGTTGTCTTAACCTCTCCCAAAGGCGATAAGTTATGTTATGTGTTAAGGCTGATGTTTCCTTGCACAAACAATGCAGCTAAGTATGAAGCTTTGCTTCACAGGCTTCCTGTGGCTAAGGAGATGAACCTGAGATGGGTTAGGTGCCTTGGCGACTCTGATCTAGTGGCACAGCAGGTGTCAGGCACGTGGGATTCCAAGGACCCGCGGATGGCAGCTTATCGAAAAGAGGTAGATATCTTCGCTGGTCATTTCAAGGGTTATCAGGTAGACCATATCGATCGTTGCAAGAACGAGGCGGCGGATGCGTTATCAAGGCTGGGCTCTTAGCGTAAGCCGGTGCCGCCTAATGTTTTCTTGGATGTGCTTTATCATCCGTTTGTTAAGCTACCATCGAAGGAGGATCTGGCTATACCTGACCCGAAGGGGCAACTAGTGGCGGCTTTGCATGCTATTCCAGACTAGACGTTGCCATATCTGGCATACCTGACCCGGGGCGAGTTGCCCGAAGATGAGACTCTAGCGCAACAGATCGTGAGGCATTCTAAATCCATGGCCATCATTGGAGGGGAATTACACAAGTGCAATGCCACCGATGTCTTCCAGCGTTGTGTCTCGCCGAAGGAAGGCAAGGAAATCTTATATGAAATACATGTTGGCAATTGTGGACATCACGCCGGATCAAAAATTTAGTGGCCAAGGCCTTCCGACATGGCTTCTTCTGCTTGACTGCTCATAAGGACGCGGAGGATCTGGTTGCTAAGTGCGATGGGTGCCAGAAGTTCAGGAGGCATGCTCATGTGCCGGCTCAAGAATTATAGATGATACCGATCACTTGGTCGTTTGCAGTCTGGGGGCTTGACATGGTTGGACCTTTCAAACGGTCTAAGGATAAAAAGACCCACCTTTTGGTGGCAGTGGACAAGTTCACTAAGTGGGTGGAAGCTGACCGGTCAGTAAGTGTGATGCAGCCACGGCGGTTCAGTTTGTCAAGAATTTGATCTACCGGTTTGGATATCCTCATAGCATCATTACGGATAATGGCACAAATTTGTCCAAGGGGTCTATGAAGGTGTTTTGTGAAAGCGAACATATCCGGCTTGATGTTTCGGCTGTTGCTCATCCATAGTCCAACGGTCAGGCAGAACGGGCGAATCAGGAAGTCTTGAGAGGTATCAAGCCCCAACTCATGGTTTCTTTACAGAGAATGCCAAGTTGTTGGGTGGAAGAACTACCATCCGTCCTTTGGAGCATCAATACTACGCCTAACAGGTCGACGGGTTATACCCCTTTATTCATGGTTTACGGTGCGGAGGCCGTGTTACCAAGCGACATACGTCATGATTCACCGCGTGTGGCGGCTTATGTGGAAGCTGACGACGACATGACACGTCAGGATGCATTGGATGCACTGGATGAAGCACGCGATCTTGTAGTGGCTCGATCGACGATTTATCAACAGGACCTGCGTCGCTACCATAGCCATAGGGTCAAGACCCGGACGTTCCAAGAAGGCGACTTGGTATTACGTTTGATTCAAGATCAGACAGATGCGCATAACTTATCACCGCCATGGGAAGGACCTTTCGTGGTTAGCAGGAATCTGAACAATGGGTCTTATTATCTCATCGACGTGCGAGACGAATCACGTACCTCCGAGCAGGAAACTCATCGGCCGTGGAACATCACTCATCTATGACCTTACTATACTTGAGTCATCGTCTCTTACTTTTGTACATACGTATTTTCTTGTATTTATACTCATATAATAAAGCTGGCATCCCTGCAAGACAGGGCCTCTGCCATTTTTTTCTCTTTGGCATTACAGATTTGTGCAAAGATGAACATGTCCATATGGTCACTTGGGGGCTTCCAACCCGCCGGGTTTAGCTTGCTCACCCTTTTGGCCGGCTCTTCAGCCAAAATAGCACCATTGTGCAACGATTTACAAGATGGAGGCTTACAAAATGATGGTCCAAGAGAAGATGGCGTGCAAAGCTGGTGAGAGGCTTAAGGTCACCCAAGAGGATGAGCCGCCACGTTGCGAGCCGTTCAAACATGGGTGCGCCGCCTTATGGACGAAAATTTTCCAGGTCACTCAAGAGGATGAGCTGCCATGTTGCGATCCGTTCAAACATGGGTGCACCGTTTTACTGATGAAAGACTTAAGGTTACTCAAGAGGGCGAGCCGCCATGTTGCGAGCCGTTCAAACATGGGTGCCTTACCTTATCGGTGAAAGATCTCAAATCACTCAAGAGGGCGAGCCGTCATGATGCGAGCCGTTCAAACATGGGTGCCAAGCCGCTCAAGAGGGCGAGCCGCCATGATGCGAGCCGTTCAAACATGTGCGCTAAGTCGCTCAAGAGGACGAGCCGCCATGATGCGAGCCGTTCAAACATGGGTGCCATGGGAGCCAAAGAGGATGAGTCACGAGGATGCGAGCCGTTCAAACATAGGTCTCATGCTGCAAGACGGGTCATGGACCAGAGCAAGGCGCCAGAGTTGGTGAAGGCCGCCCCCCACTCTTGGCAGAGTCGTACCTGCCTGTACGTAGCTGCCGCTCGCGCAGGGGTGCAGGGAGCTGTCAACTCACCCCCTCCGAGGGCCTCATATAGCAGCGAGGGAAAGCTCTCTCTCATCTGCTGTGTACTCTCCACCAAGTGGCCCATCATACTCTTAGCAAGTGATGTTGTTTAAGGTTCAAACGACGGATTTATGTCACGTGAGAAGTAGCTTATGGGCCCTGGGGCACTCTCTCCATTATAAATTCTGGTCTGTTGCGCCCTTAGCAGTTAATCTCGCCTAGAGACCCTGAGTCGTGCAAGATTGGCGGTTACTCTCATTAGAGACCCTACGCTGTTAAGAGATTCAAAGCAATAGTTTCCCCCTCAAAAGGGCCAGAATATGAGTTTTCGAAAAACAAAAAAACAAGGGAAAAGCAAGACCATCATACATTACATCATGCATTGCATCATACATATTGCATCATACACATTGGATCATATATTGCATCATAGCTGCATCATACATTGCGTTCATATCATAAGTGTGACTAGAGTAAGATGAAAGATGAAGCAAGGTTATATTGAAGATCTTCGGGTTATGCTTTTTCTCAAAGCCGCCTAGGTAAACATTGCAGATTGTTTTGTTTGGTTTTTGCAGAATTTATCCCTAAAAGATGAGTCGCGGATTAAGGCATAAGAAGATTGCAAAGTATATTATAGGGCTCTCTAAGAGCTCAAAAGATGAGAGGCTTATTAGTTTTGCACTTGTTTCGGCTCAGCTGGTCGGGTTACAATCAGTCAAGGACAAGGAATCTAATTGGCTGGCGGGTCATCTTGTGCCGGGTCTTCAGGCTCTTCGATCTGAAGACAATCCACATCCCAGTTGCAGTTTAGTAAGGCTTAGAATTGTGCATCATCGAAAAGTGGAGATGGGTCAACGTCAGGGGCGAAGCGCGGCTTACGACGTGCAGGGACCAAGTCTCTAGCTTCAAAGGTAGGGCAGCGTAGCCATTGGTTGTTTTCGTCATAAGCCGCCTCGTATGGAACCAGGTCCGTTTCATCAACCAATATGGAGGCAAGCCGCCGGGAGGCCTTAATGCACTTGGCATAATCGGCTTCCATGAAGTCTGAGCCATCATCCTTCTTGGAAGGGAAGTTGTTCATCATCTCTTCAGCAGTTAATTCTGGAGCGAAGGCCAGGGACCGGCTCAGCGCAGCTATAGCTCCTCTTCTGGCGGCTGATCGCCTTATTTCCTCCACCTGTTTGGGCAAAGTTGATAAGACCTCCAGGACGCCCTTCATAAATTTGGGGACGTACTTGGCCATCATCATAGCCTTGATGGTGCAAAGGGCCCCACTATACAGTTGCTCCGTCAAGGTGTAGACTGCTTTCAACTTCATCAGACTATCAGAAGATAGCTGGCGGCTCCTTTCGCCTGCAAGAAAAATTCGAAGGTATAAGCCGCCCGGTGGGTGTTTAGTTAAATACCAATAATTTTTGAGCCGTATGCATGCACCAAAGATAGCAGTAGTCATCTTAGAGATGTGATCCTTGAGGGTCTTCAGCTCCGCCGATGCAAGGTTGAGCCGGTCCTCTGCATCGCTCGTACGCTTCACCAGGGTGGCTTGCTCCGTTCCGACAATCTTCTTATATGCAAGGAATTCAGCTTGGAGTTTCTCAAGCTCTTCAACGGCCGCCCACAACTTCTCTTCTATTATGGCCTGGGTAGTTTGTTGGGCTGACAAGTTCTCCCTCAAGTCGGCCCGCTCAGACTCGACAATATTCAAGGCTTCCTGCATTTTACAAGTGAAAGATTATCAATGTTAAGTCGCTGGATGAAATAACTCTTATAAAGTCCCAAGCACATTACAAGCAATATACTTGGCACTTGGGGGATAATGTCTGTGTTTTCAGTTTCAAATCTGTGATGAAAGTTCTGGCTCGTCATTATCATAATGCTCCAGACTTGGGGGATACACCCGGCGAAACTTCTTACATGTGAGAGATCCAAATCATCATTCTCATAATGCTCCAGACTTGGGGGCTACAATTGGATCTATAACTTAGTACCGGCTTATATGCAATTTAACCCAATACCTGGGAGTCACACGTTAAAGCTCTATATAACAGAATTGAAGGTTTGGAAGACCCGGTCTATTATTTGCAATATTAATCCGGTTCTTGGGGGCTAAGTACAAATATAAGAGAGATAGAAGATGGAGGATACCTCATATTCCTTTTTCATCAAGCCAACAAGCTTGCTCTCCATGTTGCGAATGGCAGACAGGCCGTTCAGATAGCCGGCGTGTAAGTCGTCTGTAGTCATCTTCTCCAAGGCAGGGAATTCGAAATCATGCTTCTCAGGAGAGTAAGTAGCAACTTTGCTGGAATGCTTCATCAGAGTATGGTGTGTGGGATATTGATAACCCATCCCAGTGATGGTGACATCAGGGAAAGGCGAGTCTTCAGTGGAAGGCTTGGGCGGCTTAGGGTCAACCGTGGGGCTATCAGAAGTGAAAGTGCGTTATATCGACTAGAGGGGGGGTGAATAGGCAATTTTTACAAATTCATCACTTGAGTAATTTCAACTTGAGGAATTAGAAATGTGATGAATAACTAGCAGTGGATTGAGTACTCAAGTGCATGGGAAACATGGCAACATCATAGTCATCATGATGAATTGAAACATGCACAGATTACAAGTAGCATGATACAGGATAAGCAGGTGAGGAACAAGGCAACTTGAAGAATTTGAGGTGAGGAAATCGAGAAAGTCTTCAGTCAAATTCTTCAAACAGTAATGATCAATTTCATCAACAAGTATAAAAGGAATAGAGGGGTTGAGCAAATAGAACCAGGTAGCTCGATGAAGACAATGGTTTGATGACCCAGTTACAACTGCTGTGACAGTCGTACGTCTGGTTTGGAGCGGCCTGGTATTTAAACCAGAGGACACACAGTCCTTACTGTATTCTCCTTGATCTAAGGTCACATAGTCCTCGCCCAACACTCGTGGTAAGTCTTCATGGTAGACTTCCAAAACCCTCACAAACTGGTCACCCTGCGATCCACAATTTACTACTATATGCTCTAGACCAAGGTCACTTCGTGATCCCCAATAGACTGCAGGATGCAGTAGACCACGATGCCTAACCGTCTGGAGGATGCACAATCCTCAAAGGTAACACGCGTCAGTTCCACACGGGAATTTCTTCAGTGATGCTCAATCACTTTGGGTTTGGTGGTTTGGTTGTGGGTTTTTCCTCACTGATGATTCTCTCTCAAAGTCCTCGGAGGATGGGTTGCTCTCAAATGACAAGTGTCAATTCTCTCTCGGATAAGGATGACAATTTTACCCATGGGTATGGGTACCCGCGGGTACCATACCCGCATGGGCAGGGTTTGGGCACACTTTTATACCCATGGGTTGTACCCATACTGTCGGGGATATACCCCGCGATATGACCCGGCCTGGCGACTCACGGGAGACCCGGCAAAGACCTGACGTTTCATTGATGACCCGGCAGACAGGTCGTAGGACGACCAAGCCTAAGACCCGACGTGTGAGCCGGTGCCAGGCGGCTCACAAGAGAAGGCCCAAAGAGAGAAAGACTCCCTGCCAAAGGAAACAAGACCCGGAATAGGATTCTAGAGAGACTATTCCTAGTCCTACTCCTAGTAGGACTCTATTTGTAAACCTACCCTCTCCACTAATATAAGGAGGGGTAGAGCACCCCTAGAGGGACAAGATTCACAAGTCCACAAGTTCAGACAATACAAGAGATTAGAGATAAATAGATTAGAGGCTTTCGTGATTAGAGGTAGCAAACAACACCCTTGTAACCGAGAGATCTTCATCATCATCAATACCAGACAAGCAGGACGTAGGCTTTTACCTCCATCGGAGGGGCCGAACCTAGGTAAAACTCCGTGTCTCTCGATTCCGATCAACCCCTCCAAGCCGCCACATAGTTGCGTCTTCGCCCCGAACCTAAGTCCGTTGACCCGGACATCTGCCGTGACAAATCCACGACAGTTGGCGCCCACCGTGGGGCTAGCGCAAGGTGGTATTGTGTTCTGGGAGGGAGATCTTCAGGAATCAAGAAGTTTACGACTGGCCGGAGGAAAAAAGCGTCGGCATGAAGGAATCACCATCAACTGCAATTTTTTGTCGGTGAGATCAGGATAGATTAGAGTCAGCAAGCAGCCATGGCTCCACGTCTCTACACAGTAAGACATTGAGATTAAGAAAGAGATTAGGCTTGGCGTTAATTAAGCACACCGTCGTAAAAGTCGCCGAGACCGACAGGGTTTGACAGAATTTTTTATGTGACTCCGTACGTGATATGAAGATTGATTTGCACTATGACTCCGGGTCAAGGTGACCAACTGTGCGCTCTGAGGTTCGGGTACACATCCACGTCTTCGTCTTCTCGTCCACGAGCAGAGCAAGTTCTGAGGAGAAAATTTTGCTAGCTGCTCGGTTCCCTGATTTACAACGTGGCCTCATGCGTGTGCCTGATGGGTTGGCTGTTGCTACCCCCGAGGAAAAGAAGTGATGAATATTGCCGCAACACACACCCAGACCAAGACGTGGCCGAGTCCTCTGTCCGCTTGGTGCCCGTACGTATAGCCTGCCGAATTCCAACGATAAGGCACGTGATTTGTTTTGCCTTAAGCCAACTTTATAAGGAATGGTGAACAAGGAAATTGACAGGGATAAAGCATCAAACGACCAATGTATCAATTTTTCTTCTTCTGAGGGCCATCACATCTCACGAGAGTACCAGCACTAGTACGCTGATTCCAGTCGTGGCGAGGGCGGCTTCTTACCTTTGGGTACATCTTCTAACGCCTATCCGTCGGTGTCGTATGCCATAAAACCGGCTCAGGAAAATGAGTCGTGGCGAGGGCGGCTTCTTACCTTTGGGTACAACCTCTAATGCCTATCCGCCAACGTCGTACGCCGTAAAACCGGATCAAGAAAATGAGTCGTGGCGAGGGCGGTTTCTTACCTTTGGGTACAGCTTCTAACACCTATCCGCCGGCGTCGTACGCCGTACTGCTGAAGGGGGCTTCTTACCGACGGGTATCGCTTCTAACACCCTATCGGGCGGCTTTATGCCAAATTTCCGGCTAACACGTTTAGCCGCGGTTGTGAGGTTTTTTTTACCGATGGGTAGCTAACGCCTCATAACCCGCGAACGGCGGCTTCTTACCTTCGGGTATAGCTTATAATGCCTATTAGCCGGCTTCATGCCACGTAAAACCAGCTAAGAAAAATTAGCCGCGGCGAGGGCGGCTTCTTACCTTCAGGTACAGCCTCTAACGCCTATCCGCTAGCGTTTACGCTATATTATTACCTTTGGGTATAGCTTCTAATGCCTTATCTGCTGGCTTTATGCCATCTCCGGTTAACACGATTAGCTGCGGTTGTCAAAGGGGGCTTCCCACCTCCGGGTGTAGCTTATCTAACCCTAAAAACAGCCGGCGTTCACGCCAAAAATGTTGACAAGTTAACATTGCATCATACTTTGCATCATACATAGCATCATACATTGCATCATACATTGCATCATATTCACATGTCATGCCAGCTTATCAAGCCGGGTCAGAACAAGATTATGAAAGAAGGAGCAATGATATAACATCTCCGGATTGTGCTTACTCAAGACGCCCTCATAACAATGCAGAATATATTATGTCTTGTTTTTACAGGTCTTATCTCTTAAGATGAGCCACTGTTTAATGAAAAACTTCTGCAAGGAGCAAATGGATCTTTAATAGCCAAGTTGGCTGGATCTTCATGGTTTACCATAGCCAGTAATAAATGATTGGGGTTTTCAAGCCAGTTCGGAGAATTTATTATTTTTCAAGAGCCGCCCTGTCAGATATAATGCCGTGTCATCTAATTGGCCGGTTCTCGGATTTCTTCAATTGTGCTCTGTAGTAATCTACAACACCCATGGATTTCTCCAATATATATTTGCCGGGTTGCATCGCAACCACGAGCAGGGATTTCATATCAAAGACAAAGGAATTATTCCAGGATATTCATTCCGGGTTACATTACAACCATGGTCAAGGATTCATTCAACAAATTGTGGTGAGTCATATTATTCTCATATAGTCCCGAGTCGCCGCAGGAAGACAACCCGACACTTGGGGGCTACACTATTCAAGTCTAGTTTATATCAAATATGCAAGTCCCATGCCGCTGCAAGCACACACCACGGCACTTGGGGGCTAATGCAAGCCGGTTTTCAAATCATTGCATTGTCAGCAAGACCCTATTATCTCAAGGGGATGAGCTGGCCTTTCTATATTTTTCTAAATCCCAACCCAGTAATTCTTACTGACCCGACACTTGGGGGCTACGCCGCTCAGATCAAAATTTATAAGGTCCCAAGTCGCCGCAGGCGTGCGACCCGGCACTTGGGGGCTACAGTATTCAGCTATTCAAGCAGATTATGAGGTTCAAATTGAAAAC
Source organism: Hordeum marinum (assembly GCA_022496015.1). Taxonomy (NCBI): domain Eukaryota; kingdom Viridiplantae; phylum Streptophyta; class Magnoliopsida; order Poales; family Poaceae; genus Hordeum; species Hordeum marinum. Next base: position 375,127,479 of record CM039673.1, read on the forward strand.
CACGCACATCACATTCTGATAAGCCGACCCTTGGGGGCTACACCTGCTGAAGTTTCATAAGGTATAAGATAGTTATAAGTCCCAGGTTGCTGCAAGCAGGACAACCCGACACTTGGTGGCTACACAGTCCAAAATATTATTACAAAGCACCAAGTTATCATGGATAATCTCGGAGCTTGGGGGCTATAGGTAATATGGATATATCAAAAACTTTGAGGAGAATTTCTAAGATGTTAATTATGGAGTTTAGTTATTAGACCCGGCGTTATCAAAAGAGCGTAACCCACCAGATTTTATGTAATCCGCGCTGCTTCACAACAATGAAAGTCCGGTTTTACATCAGATGGATTTTCATCCCAATATTTTTATCAAGTCAGCTGGATTCTAGTTATTTGGCCTGGCGTCACCAACGATAGTGACCCGACATCATCAATAATTATGACCCGGCGGAGATGACCCACCAAGAGCATTGGAAGCCGACTCAATGGCATATGGGTGGTCTATTCTCGATATTTATCAAAGGACATTAACAAGCAAGATGATTATCAAGATGATCCGTTCATATGCAGAAAAGACCCGAATTTCTAAGGAGCCATTTTATAAGCCGACCAAAGGAGCAAGCCGGCCACTTAACATATTTGTTACTCTTAGTTCAGGAGCTTACCATGAATAAATTCAAGCTAACCTGGGGGATAATGTCGGAGATATACCCCATGGTATGACCCGGCCTGGCGACTCACAGGAGACCCGGCAAAGACATGATGTTTCATTGATGACCCGGTAGACGGGTCGCAGGACGACCAAGCCTAAGACCCGGCGTGTGAGCCGGCGCCAGGCGGCTCACAAGAGAAGGCCCAAAGAGAGAAAGACTCCTTGCCAAAGGAAACAAGACCCGGAATAGGATTCTAGAGAGACTATTCCTAGTCCTACTCCTAGTAGGACTCTATTTGTAAACCTACCCTCTCCACTTATATAAGGAGGGGTAGAGCACCCCTAGAGGGACAAGATTCACAAGTCCACAAGTTTAGACAATACAAGAGATTAGAGATAAATAGATTAGAGGCTTTCGTGATTAGAGGTAGCAAACAACACCCTTGTAACCGAGAGATCTTCATCATCATCAATACCAGACAAGCAGGACGTAGGCTTTTACCTCCATAGGAGGGGCCGAACCTGGGTAAAACTCCATGTCTCTCGATTTCGATCAACACCTCCAAGCCACCACGTAGTTGCGTCTTCACCCCGAACCTAAGTCCGTTGACCCGGACATCTGCCGTGACAAATCCACGACACATACCCTACCCGTTAAGTCATGGGTAGGGTACAGGTATATGCTTGTACCCATTGGTATACCCATACCCTGCCCACTTGTGAACTAATGTCAAGTGACTCACCTACTCCTATTGACTTATGAGTATGTTGTGATTTCTAAGTTTTGATAGTTTTCATGTACTCACCTACCTGATATTGAGTTGAGATAATTGATTGTTTTGTCAAATGTGCTATCAATGAGTGTAAAATTATAAACAACTTGTGTACTATTTGTTCTAACCGCCGAGGACCTAATGGGTATGGGTACCTGTCGGGTATGGGTATGGGTAAAGTTTCATACCCATGGGTACGTGCATGGGTAGAATTTTGTACCCACTAACTATACGGGTATGGGTATGGTATTGCTCTACCCTGCCCATACCCTACCCATTGCCATCCTTACTCTCGGAGCAGCCAACCAACTAGTGATTGTGAGGGGTGGCTATTTATAGCCAGGGTGCAACCTAACATGATAAGACATAAATGCCCCCAATGATATGACCGTTATGTGGATGTTATGATTGGGGACTGCTGGCGCAAGCACAGGAACGGTCAGAATTTCGAACTATGAAAGTCCTCAGGCTTACCATGTTCCTCACTTGTAGGCAATTCGCACTGGCGAAATCCTAAATCCTCAGTTAGACCAATTTCCTCAGAGACCAGAAGAACTTCGTCTGTGTCACTGAAGAACTTGACTAAACCGCAAGAGATTTCCAAAGGCTTCACTCGAAGGATTGGATAGGTTGAGGATTTTGGAGTTGAGCATGAGTTGGAAATTTTCCTTAGTATTACCTCGGCCCCCTTTAACAGTACGGTGTTTCCTATGACTCAAAGAAAGGAAATGAAACTATGAAAACAAAAGTCTTCACGATTCATAATCCTTGTTCATATCTTCAAGGTCATACCGACTTCTTCATTTTCAAAGTCTTCAGGGAATACCAAAGTCTTCACCAAAGTCTTTAGTTGAAGACATACATTTTTAGGGGTCGGTAATCTCTGAATATATCAAACTCCTCATCGACTTATAGAGCCCGTGTACACTCACAAACACATTAGTTCCTTAACCTATAAGTCTTCAATACACCAAAATCACTAAGGGGCACTAGATGCACTAACAATCTCCCCCTTTTTGGCGATTGATGACAAATAGGTTAAGTTTTCAAAGGGGATAATATTATGAAGTGTAAATACTGAGTTTGAGGAATTTGATTGCAAGATATAGAAGAACTCCCCTGAAGATGTGCATATTTGAGGAATTTGCTTTGGACTGCAAATGCACATGGCAGGTTAAAAACATGGAGAACTCCCCCTATATCTTGCACTTCATACATGCATTTAACATATGATATGAAGAATTTGAAATGCATGATGAAAATGGTGTCTGACAAAATTCAGTATGCATGCATTAAGGTGCTTGAGGAAATAAGCTTGCGGAAAGCAGTTCAAAAGAGTCACACCACCATCAAACTTAAGTTTACAACTCAATCAACAAAAGCTTCAGAAGAGCAAGAGTTGTAACTTAAACAAAAATATAGCCCATATATAGAGACCCACTTGAAGACTAACTCAAATTTTCTCCCCCTTTGTCATCAAAGACCAAAAGGGATGAAAAAGTAAGGACTAACACCCCTTGAAGAACTTCATCGTGTTGGTGAGGAAGGAGCGCCAGCGTTGTCGGGGTCGTTTGTCGATGCAGGGCCTGCTGTAGTGTCGTCAATGTCCTCAACTTCATACGTCTCACGCGATGAAGAATATGAACTTGTGACCATTAGAGGAACTTGAAATTTCTTGAATTTCTTCTGTGGTTGACGAGCCCAGTCAAGATTTTCTTCAAGGTCCAGCTCCTTCAGTTCTTTAGGAGTCTTGAGGTGAGACAGAATGGCCCAAGTGCGGTTGAGGATTTCATGCACATAGTAGTGATTTTTCTTCACTGAGTTTTGTGTCACAGTCATGTTCTAAACTATGGAGGCCAACTGACGCTTCATCCACTCATGATTATGATCAACCTTCTGATGAAGACTTATGAGAATCTCACGATCAGTCATCACACGAGGGGCAGACTCTTGAGGTTTTTGCGTTGAGGCCTTTGCTTCTGAGTCCTGGGTTGTAGTGTCATCATTGGTGGAGAAGGATGCAGCTTTGCGAAACTGTCCATCCAATGGACGAGTGCCTTCATCAATGACAGCCTTACCTTTTCCTTCAACTAAGGCAATTGTGCTCTTGAGGACTTCAATCGGAGGCAATTAGCCAAAGTGATTCTGTAAGTCCGCCTTGAAGGGAACTGTAGACCTTGATCTGATGAACTTCATGATCCAAGGAGCATAAGGCTTCAGTTCAAACGGGGCTAGAGCAGCATTCGCCAATGTCGTCATGAAGAAATCATGGAAGTTGATGGGAATCCCATGAATGATGTTGAACAACATATTCTTCATGACTCCCTCCACTTCTTCTTCTTCAGAGTTGTAGCCCTTCTGAGGCCATAGGGTATTGGTCAGAATGTGGTAGACCGTCATGTGTACATAAAGCAAATCCTTCACAAGGAAGATTGTCCTCTGAGGTTTTCCAGGAGACAAGGGCTTCATCAGCACTTGCATCAGTTGATTGGGTAGTTCAGGTTCATCAAACAAGCGGCGTGCATCTTGTGAGGGAATTGGGACGGGAACTGACCAAAGCAATTCAGATGTTGGAGCTGTGAGGTGAGTAGATCCGGTCATCTAGTCCAAGACCCAGGAGTTGATGTCAGAAGCATCACATGTGATGTGTAGTGTGGCATAGAATTGGAGAATTAGCTCTTCATTCCAGTCACAGATATCCACACAGAAGGGAAGAATTCCTACATCGTGAAGAACTGAAAGCACCGATGTGAAGGATGGAATTGTTTCCATATCAGCATGAGGAATTTGGTGGTGCTCAAAGACTTTCTTCTTGTCAAACAAAACTGATGCATAGTAATTCATCCGAGTTGGAGTCTAGAATCTTGTTCGACTGGCCCTTGCTGAGTCATATGGATTGGGTCTAGTGAAGAAAATGTGCTCGTTGAAGAAATTGGACTTGAGGAATTTGGGGCGCTGTGAGCCTTTGAATGGCATCCTTGGCTTTGGCTGAAGATTTGGCTTGAAGCGACCCTTGATCTCTTTTGGCATAGCAGGAATTTCTTCAGTCTGAGGAATTTGTGTTGCAGGTTCCTCAGTGGCAGTTGGAGCAGCAAAGACATCAGTTGATGCAGCTGTAATTTCTTCAGTGGCTTTGGCAGCCAAGTCATCAGATCCTTCATGAATTTCTCCAGTCTGGGCTGGGGACTAAGGAATCTGTGACAGCGGAGTAGTCATTGAGTAATTTGGAAGAGCAGTTTCCCAATATTCATCATCTATGACAGGAGTTGTATTGCCAATGTCTACATCCTCATCAATTTCTTCAACGTCGGCCTCTTCAGCAGTGAACTGAGGCTGGGGTGATGATACATGTGGAGTTGAAGTATTTCTGTCTACTTCAATTTCTTCATCAATCCGCTCTGTCGAAGCAGCAAAATGATCTTCTTCATCTTCATCATCTGGGATGACATAGTCAACCCCAAATGGAATAATGTCATAGGCTGGTGCTGAGGAGATTGGAGCGGCATCTAATGGTTCAGTTGAAGATTTTGGCAGAGTCTTCAACTTGTTCACAACTGAGGAATCTGAATTTGAAGATTTTCTCTTTAAAGCCTTCTTCTTAGCAGCCTTCATTTTCTTCACTTCTGATGCAGAAGGAAGGTTGATTGTCTTCATCTTTGAAGATTTTGGGGTGTTAGAGGAGGGTGAAAGGGCAGCAATTTCTTCAGGCACGACTGATGCAATCGTGCTTGTAGGTTCAGTTCCATCAGGCGCACCAGTGGAGGGTGCCCTAGCAGGTTCTTCAGCGGTCTGACTTTCTTCAGCAACACTGGCAGTTTCCTCAGCCTGAGGAATTTGTGGCTGGGAGCAAGATGCAACCCTTGAGTTGTGATTAGTGATGACTTTGTCAGCAATGGTGACGAACCGAACCTTGGCGCCTTGCCAATCAGCATAGTATGAATTGAATTCCTCACTGAGGCCTTGGATCTCAGACCACACCTTCACAAGTTCCTCAGGAGATATATTCAGAACATTCTTCTTCAAGTAATGCTCTTTCTTGTACTGAGCCTTCTTGGTTTGTCTGGCCTTCTCATACTTCCATTTTTCTTCAGCGATGAAAGTTGTGAGGACATGATTGGGACCAGGAGGCAGTTTTAAGTCATCAATGGGCATTTTGGGATCCTTGTGCCAGATATCAATGAAGTTAAGCACCTGTTTTGGATCAAGAAGAAGGGGAATTTGAGATCCCTTTGCTTCAGCCACTCGTTGTTGCTTGTTTTTGATGATTGCTTGCAGTTCCTCATCATTAGCTTCATCTAAGGATTCTGATGGTATAGTGAACGCCACCTTCTTGGGTTGAGGACTTGGTCTAATGCCTTGTCCAGCAGTTGCTTTCATTTTCCTCAGAGAAGGACCGCTTGATGAATGTGCTTGGGCTAAAGAACTTGCTGATGCCCCTGAAACAATTGATAATCCTTCGGTCCTTTGGCATGATGCAAGATGCACAGGCGTTGAGGACTTAGCAGCAGCAGCCGAGGACTGAGCATCTACTATTCCAGCAGCTAAGGCCATTGATGGCTGAGCCCTTTGAGCTTGGGGAATCTTCTGTGATGATTTTGAAGATGAAGAATTTGGCTTCACAACAGATTTCTTCATCATTGATTTCTTCGAAGCACTTGCAGAGGCTCCGGCAGTGACAGCAGTAGCAGAGTCTTCATTGAATTTCTTCACTGCAGCTTCGGCAGTTCTCTGCAGTTTGAGTTGACGCTTTGCCCACTCTGCAAGAAAATCTTCATCGCGAGCAACACTTGTGGGATCAACTTCTTGGTCGTCAGCAGGAGGAGCCCTATTGCAAGGGGGTTTGAGTGCAAATTTCTTCATATATTTGGGAGTCACATAGCGATATTCTTTCCACTCCCTCACCCACCTCCGTTCAATCCTCTGAATTCTGATTTTTCCTCTGTTCTTTTGTCTCTTTGCCATGTATCGACTCATTTGGTGTACAGTAACCCGCATACAGATGTTCAGGAATCTCAAAAGCAGTATTCTGTTCAGCTTTCTTTCCTCCTTTCTGTGGCTTCTTCCCATCAGCCATTTTCTTCAGCTGAGGATTCCGAACTCTTGAGGACTTTGAAGAAGTGCACAATTTTTCCTCAAGAAATGCTGCAAATGAGTTAAGTTTATGAGAACCTAGTGATTCATCAGCGGGCATTTTGTACCTGTGAACAGAGTATAGGTGCGAGGAATTTGAAGAGGTCATATCCGTTCTCAGAAATTTTTCAATAAAATCACGTGTGAGGAATTTGACCATGGGTGTCTTGAGGAATTTCACAAAGTGTTCTTTGTCTTAGGTTCCAGAGTTGTGCAAACTTTGAGGATTCACACAATGGGGGAATCTTGAAGAAAATCATAACTTAGGGAAAATCATCAAGTGTATGAACATGTAAGGTGCTTTAGAATGAGATTCTTGAAGAATAAACACCTTTGTGAAGATTTTAGGAAAACTTGGAGATCAAACAAGGGCAGTAAAAATAAATTTTATTTACCCTGGTGAAGAACACGATGAACTGAGGGAGGAGATTGAGGAAGTTCGTCAGTCCAGATCTCCCACGCCCTAGCTCGGCTGAGGGAGACAGCTACAGCGGCGGCGGGATGAAGATTTCCGTGGCCGATGCGAGTACGGCGATGGCGAGGTTGAGGCAGTGAAGCTCTTCCACACCGGCGGTGATGATTTTAGCGGCGGCGCTAGGTCGGAGCTCGGGAGAGAGTAGGAGTGAGGAGTAATCGAGCACAGTGAAAGGGGAGGGGGTATTTATAGTGGAGGTGAAAACCAATCCGTTCAAAGATTTTGGACCAGATTGCCCCTGACCCTTGCTCTCCACGCGACATGTGTCACCCACATTCTGAGTAGTGGCAATAGTGGGGGATCGTGGGTTATCTAGTCATGGGAATCGGAACCGATTGAACGGGAAATGCCGAAAATTTTGATAGTGAAAATTTAGAAGTTTCCGTTCGGAAATTCTTCAGCTGTCAAGGACACAGTGAAGACTTTGAACGAGTTTCAAAGTAGAACGCATATGAAGAATTTGTGAACAGACTGGGTTGAGTTTAGCATAGAGGGGGAAGGGTCCGATCACATTCACTTAGATGAAAATCAACTTGAAGAATTAGCAATAAGTGAATGCAGTTGAGGACATTGAAAACTCAAATATATAAGTATATATTCAATGAAGAACATGAGTTTCATGGTTTGAAGAATTTGAAAGGTTGAGGAATTTGCAAACTTGAGGAATTTAAAAATTTGAAGAATTTGCAAAATGACGAAAAACTCAACTTTGAAGAATTTCAACTATGGTTGGTGGCGTGACCCACCGTATAAGAATGATGACTTCAGACACCGCGTACAATTGTCGTAGGGTTAATAAAATTCTTCATTAATTTCTTCACACTTAGCGGGTTATTCTTCATTGGTTAAAGAAAAACGTTACTTCATGTGTTGCACATCTAAGTCATCAATTTTGCATAAGGGTTAGGATGTGTGTCCTTTTTCAAAGAACATTCGAAGATTCTAAGATATTTAGCTCACATCGCAACTTGCAAAATCTCTTTTCATCCAAGGGATTTGTGAAGATATCGGCCAGTTGTTCTTTAGTGGGGATGTGGTCGATGGAGATGTCGCCCTTGAGTACATGATCTCGAAGAAAATGATGACGAATCTGGATGTGCTTGGTCTTGGAATGCTGAACTGGGTTGTTAGCAATCTTGATGGCACTCTCGTTGTTGCAGTAGAGTGGCACATTCTTCAACTTGATGCCGTAGTCCTTGAGGGTTTGCTTCATGCACAACAACTGAGCGCAACATGAACCAACAACAATATACTCAGCTTTAGCAGTAGATAATGACACGTAGTTCTGCTTCTTCGAGGACCAACAAACTAAGGATCGTCCAAGGAAGTGACATGTGCCTGAAGTTGACTTGCGATCCACTCGATCTCCAGCATAGTCAGCATTAGAGTATCCGACGAGGTGAAGATTTGAGCCCTTGGGATACCATAATCCAAGCGTTGGTGTGTGAGCTAACTATTGAAGAATATGTTTCACAGCCTTATGGTGTGATTCCTTCGGTGTTGCTTGTAATCGGGCACACATGCAAACACGCAGCATAATATTAGGCCTAGATGCACATAGATACAATAATGAGCCAATCATGGAGCGATATACCTTCTAATCGAAATCTTTACCATTTTCTTCACTGCAGAGGCGGCCTTTTGAAGGCATTGGAGTTTTGACACCTTTGCAATCTTGCATGTCGAATTTCGTCAGAACATCCTTGAGCTATTTCTATTGATATATGAAGATGCCATTGTCTTGCTGACGAATTTGAAGACCTAAGAAGAATTTCAACTCTCCCATCATAGACATTTGATATTCTTCACTCATCATATAGGCAAATTCATCACTATAACGGTTGTCAGTACAGCCAAAGATAATATCGTCTACATATATTTGGCATATGAACAGTTCATTGTCATAGGATTTTGTGAAAAGAGTTGGGTCGAGTGAACCGGGTTTGAAGCCTTTATTCATGAGGAATTCCTTCAGAGTGTCGTACCACACCCGAGGGGCCTGCTTGAGGCCATAGAGGGCCTTGTTGAGTCTGTAGACTTTGTCAGGATGCTTAGGGTCTTCAAAACCTGGGGGTTGAGCAACATATACTTCTTCCTCAAGCTCACCATTGAGGAATGCATTTTTCACATCCATTTGATATAAGATGATATCATGATGGTTAGCATAAGCAAGCAATATGCGAATAGCTTCAAGTCTAGTAACAGGTGCAAAATTTCATCAAAGTCAATTCCCTCAACCTGTGTGTAGCCTTGAGGTAAAAGACGAGCCTTATTCCTTATCACAAGGCCATTTTCATCTTTCTTGTTGCGGTAGATCCACTTGGTACCTATGATGTTATGCTTGCGAGGATCTGGCCGCTTGACAAGTTCCCACACGTTGTTGAGCTTGAATTGATGCAATTCCTCTTGCATAGCTTGAATCCACTCAGGCTCCTTGAATGCTTCATCAACTTTGGTGGGATCTATGATAGACACAAAGGCAAAGTGCCCACAAAAGTTAGTCAAATGTGAAGCTTTTGAGCGAGTGAGAGGACATGGTGCATTGATGTCATCGATGATTTTGTCAATCTGCACTTCATTTCCAACTCTTGGATGAGCAGGTTGACGTGGCTAAGGATTTTCTTCAGCATCATTTTCTTCTGGTGTATTAGCATGAATGTCTTCATTCGTTGGAATGACTTCCTCAGTGGGTATGACATCTTCAGTAGCCTTCAGCTTAATGGATTCCTCAGGAGACTGTTCATCTAACATAGAAGGCAGGTGCTCTCTTTGCGAGCCATCAATTTCATCGAACCGCACATCTACAGTTTCAACAACCTTGTGGTGGTAGATGTTGAAGACTCTATTGGTGTGCGAGTCCTTTCCGTAACCAAGCATAAAACCTTCATGTGCTTTTGGTGCAAATTTAGAACTATGGTGAGGATCTCTAATCCAACATTTTGCATCGAAGACTTTGAGATAACTTACATTGGGTTTCTTGCCAGTCATAAGTTCATATGAAGTCTTCTTGAAGAATTTGTGAAGATATACCCTGTTGATGATGTGGCATGCAGTATCAATTGCTTCAGGCCAAAAGCGACGAGGAGCCTTGTATTCATCAAGCATGGTGCCAGCCATCTCAACAAGAGTCCTGTTCTTGCGCTCCACGACGCCATTCTGCTGAGGAGTATAAGGAGCAGATAACTCATGAGTAATACCAAGTTCATCAAGATATTCATAAAGATTGGTGTTCTTGAACTCAGTCCCATTATCACTCCTGATATGCTTGATCTTGACGCCGAAGTTGGTGGAGGCCCTTGAAGGAAATCATGTGAAGACATCCTGCACTTCAGACTTGTACAGAATAATATGCACCCAAGTGTAACGAGAGTAATCGTCAACAATGACAAAGCCATACAAACTTGAAGAATTTGTTAGTGTGGAGTAATGAGTGGGGCCAAATAGATCCATGTGAAGCAATTCAAAGGGTCGAGTCGGGTCATGATTGTCTTCGAGGGATGCTTGGATCTGGTCATCTTCCCAGACTCACATGCACCACAGAGGTGGTCCTTGAGGAATTTGACACTTTCAATGCCAATGACGTGCTTTTTCTTCATGAGCGTGTGCAAGTTCCTCATACCAGCATGTCCAAGTCGTCGATGCCACAGCCAGCCTTCTGAGGACTTTGCAAGTAGGCATGTGGCAGGCTGAGGACCTATAGAGAAATCAACAATATACAAGTCTCCTCTCCTAAAACCTTCGAAGACTTTGGAATTGTCAGATTCCATGATGACAACACAACAATATTTTCCAAATAGTACAACCATATCAAGATCACAAAGCATTGAGACAGACATAAGGTTGAACCCAAGGGATTCGACAAGCATCACCGTATCCTTGGTTCGGTCCCTTGAGATTGCAACCTTACCTAGATCCAATACCTTGCTTTTTTCCTTTGTCTGCATAGGTGATATGCTTCAGATGAGATGGAGCAAGTGGCAAATTCATCAGAAGACTGTTGTCACCAGTCATGTGGTTTGTCCATCCACTGTCGAGGACCCATTCAGTAGCTTTTGGAGAATCATCATGCACATGAATTAGTACAACTTACAAACTCATATGCTTCAGAGTGAAGAATATGACATCAATTTCATCAGACAGAATTTCATCACACAAGATAGTAAGCAAGTAGTGTGAGGACGTGAGAAATGAGGAATTCATTTCTACATGGTTAGCTTGCGTCCTTTCAAGCATTTCCTCAGGTCTCCAGCAAATTCATCAGATGTTCAAGTTCATCTCGAGACCTGACCCTGCATAAGAAATTAGTTCAGTTTCTTCACCACCCATATCTGGAGGAGTGGCAAAGAGTTCATCATTCTGTGAGCCCCATATGAGAAGGGAGGCATTGAAGCAAGTGCGCTTCGTTTCACAGGGCGAGGGTTAGAGTACTCATATGAATAAGCAGAGAAATTCTTCGAGGACTTATGACCATAATGGTTTGAAGAATAATGCACATATTCATAACTCTTAGATTTTCCCTACGAAACAGAGGTATTAGCACGAGAATGATATTTTTAACCATTTGAGGAATTTGGTCCAAGTGAAGACTTTGATCCATATGAGGAATTTGATCTGGGGTTCCTGTTCTTCATGAGTGCTGTCGTGAGGACATTCACTTGAAGATTTTGTAGGTAGCTCTTTGGAACCTAGATTTTCTTCATAGGAGAACCGTTCCTATAGTTAGTTCCAACAAATCTAGCAAATACTTCACCTTTCTGATTTTTGAAGAATTTGTAGTTGGAGTCAAGCGACTCATCAGAGGAATATGAGGTTTCACAAGTAAAGCCAGATAAAGTGGATGGATCTACATGAGGTCCTTTTGCAGCAACCCATGAGGTTTTGGGATACTGCTCAGGTGTCTAATAAGATCCATCAGCGTTGAGTTTCCTCACAAAGGCAACACCCTCTTTCCTAGGGTTCCTGTTCAGAATCTGCTTTTTGAGGACATCGCAAAGGGTTTGATGCCCTTTGAGACTTTTGTACATGCCGGTCACCTACAATTCCTTCAACCCTGCATTTTCATCAGTGATACTTGTGGTATCCTCAGATGAGGAATTTGAGACCACTAGAATAGTTGAAGAATTTGCAGCAATAGAAGCATTTGAACATTCAGGTGAAGAATTAGCAGTTTCATGTTCGATGCATTTCAAACAAGGTGGAACAAATTCTTCCTGAGCGGTACTGATCTATTGAGCCAGTAAGGAATTGTTTTCCCTTTGGAGATCCTCATGTGACACCCTTAGTTTCTCAAGATTTTGCTTTCTTTGAAGAAATTCATAAGAAAGCTTCTCATGATCGGCTAAGAGAGCATTATGATGACTCTAAAGGTTATCATACTTTGTCTAAAGACTTTTGAGATCGCCAGACAGAGTTTGAGTCCGATCCACTTCATCGTTCAACAGATCATCACTTTTGTCTAGCATTTTCTAAAGCTTTTCAAGTGCACTTTGTTGCTTAGTGGAAAGTTTAACAAGTTTAGCATAGCTAGGTTTCACATATTCATCAGATTCACCTTCACTTGATTCAGATGAGGAATGATGTTTGTGTACCTTTGAGCCTTTTGCCATGAAGCAATAGGTGGGAGCATAATCATCATTGCAAACGTCAGAGTCGTTGGAGCATTTTCTTCATCGTTGAAGATGGACTTGCTAACAAAAGCAGTAGCGAGAGTAAGGCTAGCGACACCAGATTCAGATTCCACCTCAGATTCTTCCTCTTCTTCATATTCTTCATATTCTTCTTCAGAATCCATTTCCTTGCCAATGAACGCTCGAGCCTTTCTGGAACCATTCTTCTTGTGCTTTGAGGACTTTGAAGATGAGGACTTTGCAGATGAGGACTTTGAAGATTTCTTCTTTTTCTTCGAGTCATCAGAACTATCATCCTTGTATTTCTTCTTCTTCTTTGAATCTTTTTCCCAGAGAGGACAGTCAGAGATAAAGTGACCAGGCTTCTTGCAACGATGACATATTCTTTTCTTGTAGTCATCTGAGGAATCTGATTTCCTCAAACCACTATTTGATGACTTTCCAAATCCACCTCTCCTTGAGAACTTCTAGAATTTCCTCACGAGCATTGCTAGCTCCTGACTTAGTTCTTTAGGATCACCAAGGCTACTGTCAGAATCTTCGTCTTCGGATGAGGAAATTGCTTTTGCCTTCAGAGCACGAGATCTTCCATAGCTTGGCTTGTAGAGGTCTCTCTTCTCAGCTTGTTGGAATTCACGAGTATTGAATCTCTGAAGAATATCAGCAGGATAAAGTGACTTGTAATCTCCACGTTCTTGAATCATCAAAGCCAGAGTATCGAATGAGGAGTCAAGAGATCTTAGCAGTTTCTTCACCACTTCGTGGTCAGTGATATCGGTGGCACCCAGTGCTTGAAGCTCATTGGAGATCTCAGTGAGACGATTAAACGTTTGCTGAACATTTTCATTGTCGAGCCTCTTGAAGTGGCTGAAGAGATTGCGAAGAACATCAACACGAGAGTCACGTTGAGTCGAAACACCTTTGTTGACTTTGGACAGCCTATCCCAGATAAGCTTAGCAGACTCCAAAGCACGCACTTTGCCATACTGACCTTTTCTCAGATGGCCACAGATGATATTCTTCGCTTGAGAATCGAGTTGCTTGAATCTCTTCACATCAGCAGCGTTGACCATGGGAATAACAGAGGGAACACAATTTTCCACAACGTACCAGAGATCGTTGTCAATAGCTTCAAGATGCATGCGCATCTTGTTCTTCTAGTAGGGGTAGTCCGTCCCATCTAAGGTAGGACATCCCGTGGAAACCTTGATCATACCTGCAGTCGACATAACTAGAACTCTAGGCGGTTAAACGAAAATCACACAGAACAAGGGAGTACCTTGCTCTGATGCCAATTGAAAGTGCGTTATATCGACTAGAGGGGGGGTGAATAGGCGATTTTTACAAATTCATCACTTGAGGAATTAGAAAAGTGATGAATAACTAGCAGTGGATTGAGTACTCAAGTGCATGGGAAACATAGCAACAACATAGTCATCATGATGAATTGAAACATGCACAGATTACAAGTAGCGTGATACAGGATAAGCAGGTGAGGAACAAGACAACTTGAAGAATTTGAGGTGAGGCAATTAAGAAAGTCTTTAGTCAAATTCTTCAAATAGTAATGATCAATTTCATCAACAAGTATACGGGGAATAGAGGGGTTGAGGAAATAGAACTAGGTAGCTCGATGAAGACAATGGTTTGATGACCCAGTTCCAACTGCTGTGGCAGTCGTACGTCTGGTTTGGAGCAGCCTGGTATTTAAACACAAGGACACATAGTCCTTACCGTATTCTCCTTGAGATAAGGTCACACAGTCCTCACCCAACACTCTTCAGGGTAGACTTCCAAAACCCTCACAAACTGGTCACCCGACGATCCACAATTTACTGCTGGATGCTCTAGACCAAGGTCACTTTGTTATCCCCAATAGACTACATGATGCACTAGACCATGACGCCTAACCGTCTGGAGGATGTACAGTCCTCAAAGGTAACAAGCGTCGGTTCCACACAGGAATTTCTTCAGTGATTCTCAATCACTTTGGGTTTGGTGGTTTGGTTGTGGGTTTTTCCTCACTGATGATTTTCTCTCAAAGTCCTCGAAGGATGGGTTCTCTCAAATGACAAGTGTCAGTTCTCTCTCGGAGCAGGCAACCAACTAGTGGTTGTGGGGGGTGGCTATTTATAGCCAGGGTGCAACCTGACATGATAAGACGTTAATGCCTCCAATGATATGACCGTTATGTGGATGTTATGATTGGGGACAGCTGGCGCTAAGCACAACAACGGTTGGAATTTCAAACTATGAAAGTCCTCAGGCTTACCATGTTCCTCACTTGTAGGCAATTTGCACTGTCGAAATCCTAAGTCCCTGAGTCAGATCAATTTCCTCAGAGACCAGAAGAACTTCGTCTCTGTCACTGAAGAACTTGACTGAACCGCAAGAGATTTCCAAAGGCTTCACTCGAAGGATTGGATAGGTTGAGGATTTTGGAGTTGAGCATTAGTTGGAAATTTTCCTTAGTATTACCTCGGCCCCCTTTAATAGTACGGTGTTTCCTATGACTCAAAGAAAGGAAATGAAACTACGAAAACAAAAGTCTTCACGCTTCATAATCCTCGTTCATATCTTCAAGGTCACACCGACTTCTTCATTTTCAAAGTCTTTAGGGAATACCAAAGTCTTCAGTTGAAGACATACATTTTTAGGGGTTGGTAATCTCCGAATATATCAAACTCCTCATCGACTTATAGAGCCTGTGTACACTCACAAACACATTAGTTCCTTAACCTATAAGTCTTCAATACACCAAAATCACTAAGGGGCACTAGATGCACTAACAAGAAGCCGCCGAGTGATGACCCGCCGGCTCTGAGGGCGGGGGAGATTGCTCAGGTGTTTCTTTGGTAGCTTCAGAAAGTTTAGCTAGAGAGGGGGACGGCTCAGCAATATCCGACTGTTTAGTAGTCGGAGCAGCGGTAGACTCGCCGGCCATTCTGTATTTGGGCTGCACCCTGAAAAAGCAAGGAGTCAACACATAGTATAAAGGTGATACAAGTAATATATACACGGCAGAGGTGAAAGCTTACTCTCGGTTGACCTTCATGGGAGGAAGCTTGGAGGCAGTTGAGTCGCCAGAGGAAGGAGGGGACTCCTACAAAATCAAATCAGTAAGGTGCAGTAATAAGACAACATTGCAGAAATATAAGATGGATATTGGGTTCATGTTAAATACCTTAGCGGGATGTTTCCATGGCGCCGGGGCATTAGGTAAGCCGGTCATAAGGTCCCTAGAGCCGGTACTCCGGGTCTGACGTCTAGAGTCGTGTTGTTGTTTTTTCATGGAAAATTTGGGATCTAAGTAAGCGAGAGGGTGCGAAAAAGGAACTTCTCAGACGAACCGCCGTATCTTCGGTTGGGGGAAGATTTCTGAGTCGAAAGAAAGATAAGTTACCTCAGGGGCGTTGGCGTGGCTCATTTCTGTCTCCTCCTGAGTAAGAATCATTGTCAGTAAGTTGTATAAAAAGATGGCCAAGGGAATCAGGTTCTACCTCTGAGTCGTCAAGCTCAAGCAAATTTTGAGCTGACGTCTTTGGTTTGCGGCCACAGGTGTTACCCGCCTGAGATTTCTTCTTCGTAGGAGGAGTATATTTTTTCTTCCAAAAGCTAGAGTTAGCCTGAAAGCAAGAGCCGCCAAAAGAGATTAAGGCTGCTACATATATATAGTTAAGACGGAGGTAAAGGAGATTTGAAAGCCGTCCTTACATCTGGGGCTGGGTTTGCAGTGCATAAAGGCTTTAACTCGACTGTACGGCAAGCCTCTTGGGGTCACGGGTAAGTCCCTTGATAGCGGAAATAATGTTCTCTTCTGTCAGAGTGGTGTGATTGAAACAGAGGGGATCATTTGCATCACCCATATACTCACACATAAGCCGGTCACGTCGGCTTAGTGGTAAGACCTTCCAAGAGATCCAACAACAGGTCAATTCAATTCCTCTCAAACCGTTCGCCAAGAGGGCTTTCATCTTGGCAAAGGCTGGAGCATACTTCGCTTGTGCTATGGCAGACATCCGGTCTGGAAGCTTAGTTGTGGTGCAGAGCTGGGTAGGACGATAACCCGGCACTGGATGTTCTCCCTCTGGAGAGGTGTCTCTACAATAGAACCAAGTTCTATTCCAATCCTTGTGATGACTTGGCATTCGAACAGCTAGAAAAACCATATCTCTTCTTCTTTGGATGGAGACTCCGCCAAACTCCAAGCTTGGGCCAGCGCCACTTCTGTTTGGCGATTGACATAGAAAAAGTCGCGGAAAAGATCAACTGGCGGCTCTTCTTGTAAGTACACTTCGCAAAGGACTTGGAAGTTGCACAAGTTGGAGACAGAGTTAGGGGCAATGTCCTGAGGATGCAATTTAAAGAAATGGAGGATGTCTTGGAAGAACTTAGACCCAGGCGGGCTGAAACCACATATAAGGTGGTCAGCAAAGATAACAATTTCACCCTCCTATGGGATGAGTTTCTTCTCAGAACCCGAAACCCGCCAACGAATCACATTCTGAGCCGGCAAGGTTCCAGCCTCTACAAAGTTCTGTAGAAACTGTTCAGAGATTCTAGAGCCGACCCAGTTACAAGAAGAAGACGCCTGAGACATGATGGTGGGTCAAGGCTATGAAAAGTGGTAGTACATGGCAGGTCAGAAAGTGACTAGACAAACCAAGATGACTGATGAAATTAAATACTATAATATGCTAAGCCACCGGTACAGTTTATTGGAAGAGCCGGAAGTTTGATGGCGGATTAAGTGGACAAGGCCATGATGCAAAAAATTGCTAAGGGCATACAAACAGGTTTTGCATAATAAATTGAGACTGCAATATCTATAGGCAAGGAAAAAATCAGATTTTATTCAACCCTAGCAGGGAACGGAGGAAAAATGAGCAGTCTAGCGCAAGAAGAGGAAACAAGTATAGATCTAGGTTGGGCTACTGTTGACTTTGCGCGACTGGCCGCAGTGGATAGGCAAACATTGCAAGATCTAAGGGGTTGTTCATCAGATGGCATTATGAAGAAGAGCATGCGTGCTAAGGGGGGCCGATGAACTCGACAGGGTTCAAGTGCTAGGCTACAGATCTAAGGGAGGATGAAGAACATACCTTAAAGGATGCTGCGGACATGGGAGAAAGTCTGGAACGTTCATGTCGATGTAGTGGCCAGGTTCATCAACGGCGACGGGGCTCCACGGGCGCGACGGAGCTCGGGAGCATTGGAGTCGAGAGGAATAAGAAGAGGTGGGGGCGGCGGAGAAAAATGAAAAGACCCCTCGTGGTCCTATTTAAGAGGATGGAAGGCCAAATGGGTGTGCAGGAATCAAGGCGAAAGATAATGACCGATCGAGACGGACGCCTCGATCTTCACGCTGGCCGTTTAATGACAGGATCTACGGCATACGTCACAAAATATTTTTAAAGTAAATGAAGGTGATGTTAGGGCGGGTTATGCGTTTTTCCCTTTTAGGTGACAAGGGTGTGAGACTCGCCGCAAGTTAAAAGGTGAAGATTGACATGAGCAAGCTCAAATCAATCTGGGGCCTAATGTTGGGGATATAACCCCGTGGTAAGACCCGCCCAGGAGGGGTCGAGTCATACCTGGCAGCTCGTTCGTATATGGGCTGAAGAGGAAGATTGGGCTGGACGACGACTCACCAGATGGACCGGGACGAAAGCCCAGAGTCAGGAAGAAGATGCAAGACCCAAGTGCGTAAGCCGCCCGGAAACAGCCTGCCAGAGTTGGCTAGGCAGCTTAGAGACAGAGTCAGATACGTTGTAAGAGTCGGTATGAGACTTATGTAACCCGTGGTCTTGACCTCCTATATAAAGGCGAGACATGGGACGGCTTAGACAGGATCCAACAGATCGAGAGCTAGGTCAAGCGAATCCGCTCCCTTGTAATCGATACTCCAATCAATACACACAAAGCAGGACGTAGGCTTTTACCTCATCTCGAGGGGCCAAACTTGGGTAAATCCATGTCTTTCGTCTCGTCTAACCCCTTTGAGTCCACTGCCTTAGCGATGGCCTCGAATCCAAGTCTTCGGACATCTGCCGTGACAAAACCACGACACTCACCATCGACCACCTCGGCTAGCTCATGGTGTCTAGGCACTGCTGCCACCCCCATTCTTGCTGCCATCGCCGCTACCATCTTACTCCTGATGTGTGGTGGAGAGCCAGGAAGGGGGGGTGGAGGCGGAAGGGAGAGGATGAGACACGAGGGCTCCCCAGCAAGAGGACAGGCCGGCCTCGCTGCTCCCCACCGTCGGCCTCCTGACCGGTAGCCTCGCTGCTCCCCATCACAGGCCTCCTGGCCCTCTCGAGCAAGAATACCCGGCCACCCCAATCCTAGGTCATGGGTGGAGAAGAAGTTGTGGGGTGAGCCGATCCTCGGAGACGGACAGAGACGAGGGAGGAGAAATAACATGCTTCGGCGAGGCTCCATGGCGGAGGCCATGGCGGCGCGAGGAGAAGGGATGGAGGAGGCCGGAGAGGTTGTGGGGACGAGGGGAAAGGGGTAGGGTTTGCCTGGCGGCTCGTGTGAGAGTGGGACGAGGCGAGGGAAGGATTGGCTATGAGACGCGTGAAGCAGATAGGCCAAAAACCTAGTGCACACAGAGCCGACGAACCCAGCCAACCAACGCGCAATGCGAGCCCACCCGTCATTGGCCAGAAAAACAACTGGAGGGTGAAAGTCGAGTTTGACTGCTATGAAGATCTAATGGCTCAGAGGCGCGAGGATCTAGATCAGAGGGCCGACGAAGGATGAAACCGGGGGAGCTCGTGGGAGGTGAGTCTCCTAGCATCCTTTAATGTTAAAATACGCAAACAATCCCCTTACTTGGGTGTAAGTTTCTGTCACTCTAGCCACCCACTATAAGTGAATCATGGGCATACTGCAAACCCTACAATGGGAATCCCCCACGTGTGCGCGGCACGAAGGTGCCATCGGACAACACCAAATCAACATAAAACTCATATCAATAACATCATACCACAGTTAACCCATAGGACAAGAGAAATCTACTCAAACATCATAGGATAGCGACACATCATTGGGTAATAATATATAGCATTAAGCACCATGTTTAAGTAGAGATTACAGCGGGGAAGAGAGGCTTTTCACCGCTGCATAGAGGGGGAGAGAGTTGGTGATGACGGCAGAGAAGTTGTTGGTGTAGATGGTTGTCATGATGGTTGCCCTGGGGGCGCTTTGGTGCCACCGGGAGAGAGGGGGAGAGTGCCCCCCTCCTTATTCTCCTTCCTTGGTCTCCACCCCTAGGTGGGAGGATAGTTCCCCTCTGGTGCATGGCCTCCATGGCTCCCGAAGGGTAGGGTACCCTCCGATATTGGATCTATCTCTCTATTTTCGCGGCCCTTTACTGTTTCTTAAATATCCGTAGATCCGTAACTCCGATCAGGCTGAAATTACGAGGGGATTTTTATCGGAAAATGATCTTCCTACAAAAGTAGGGCCCCAACCGACTTAAGGGGGAGCCACGAGCTACTAGGGCACGACCAACCCCCCTGGCTGCACCCTATTGCGTGGTGGGGCGCTCGGGCACCGTGTTGTGTTGATTCTTCTTCCCAGAATTCACATATATTCCGAAAAAATCTTTGTAAATTTTTATCGCGTTTGGACTTCATTTGATATGGAATTTCTACGAAACAAAAAACACAAAAAAAACATGAACTGGCACTGGGCATTGGATAAGTAAGTTAGTCCCAAAAACAAAATAAAAATATTGACAAAGTATATGAAAGTGGTAGAATATTTGCATCAAACAATCAAAAATTATATATACGACGGAGACGTATCGGTGTGCTATATCAATCATAATTTCTTGATATAAAGTAAAAGGTATAACACTCACACCAGCACCGATATCAGATAACCATGATAGCAATGATCTCCAATCTTAACAAAAACAACATGCATGACAACAACTAGTTTATTCTTATCTAACACATCTTGTTCGTTTCTAGCAGGTTTTGCGATTCTAGTAGCCTCATCGCAGAAATAAATAACCTACCCATCAATGTTATCAACCAAGATATTAACCATAGCAATATTAGGTTCTACATTTATTTGTTCAGAAGGTTTGTGTGTCCTAACATTGCTTTTATTAAACAGATTTGAACCTTTAGCATGTTCCTTAATCCTAACAGAAAAAGGTGGTTTCTCAATGTAAGCAACATGCACAACTGGATCAACATGGCAAAAAATTGTTTCATCTTTAACTTTAACAAGTTCCTGTAACATTTCTTCAATAGGTGGATGAAATTTACACCACTTCTCCTTAGGGATATCAACATGAGTAGCAAATGATTCATAG
This sequence comes from Hordeum marinum, assembly GCA_022496015.1. Lineage (NCBI taxonomy): Eukaryota > Viridiplantae > Streptophyta > Magnoliopsida > Poales > Poaceae > Hordeum > Hordeum marinum. The sequence goes on from CM039673.1 coordinate 375,148,470, forward strand.
AAAGAAGCTACTATCTCAGAGTCAAGCCCATATTTATTGCTAAACTTATGAAAAGTACCAGTTCCATAAAAGTTTTAACACAATCAAACTCAAGCTTTATAGCCGACTCTTTACATTTGTTGAGTTCCCAATCTTCAGAGTTGCATTTAATTCTTTCCAGAAGATCCCATTTGAATTCAATAGTTTTCTTCATGAAGGAACCATCAGAAGAAGAATTGAGCATCAATTGATCATCGTAAGAAAGCCGATCATAAAAGTTTTATATAATTATTTCTCTTAAGAGATCAATATTGCGGCAAGTGTGCATCATAGACTTAAGATTCCCCAAGCTTGAGCGATGCTTTCTCCTTCAGACAAAAATTATATATATATAATTCTAATCACAATGAATTAGATGCATGGGATAAAAATTGTGATGAAATTCTAGCTTCAAGCAATTCCAGTCCCATGTTCCAACGTCATCCAATAGCCTATACCAAATCAATGATTTTTTCCTCCAAAGATAAATGGAATACCTTATTCTTAACTCCATCCTAGGATATACCTGCAAGCTTACATAATCACCAAATCTCATCTATATATATCAAGTGGAAATCAAGATGACATGTTCAGTCTCCCGCGTAAGGATTAGCTAGCAGTTTCTCTAACATACCCAAAGGAACTTCATAATAAATATTTTCAGTAGGTTCAGTAGGTTGACTAGCAACCTTTTCCACTTGTGATCGGGGTGAAGATACCACAAACAGGCCCCTCAACGAATTATCTTCCATAGTAACAAGCAACAATAAATTTCAGCACATACCAAAAATGATTCCTTACCAATTTCCACTTACCAAAGGTGCTTCACTCCCCGGCAATGGCGTCAGAAAAGATTCTTGATAAACCACAAGTATAGGGGATCAATCATAGTCCTTTCGATATGTAAGAGTGTCGAACCCAACGAGGAGCATAAACAAATGGCAATCAGTTTTCAGCAAGGTATTATCTGCAAGTGTTGTGAGTAACAGTGATAGATAGTTTTGTAGCAAGATAATTCATAACAAGTGACTAGTAACAAAAGTAGAAACTATTCACAAGGTGTCCCAATCCTTTTTATAGCAAAGTACAAGCCTGAAAATTCTCTTATATGAAGTACAACACTCTCGAGGACACATGGGAATTGTCGTCTAGTGATGTTCATCATGTTCAGTTGATTCACGTTCATTACTTTGATAATTTGACATGTGGGTGGACCGATGCTAAAGGTATGTTCTTACTTGAACAAACAACAACCTACTTATCATTACCCCCTCTCGCAAGCATTTGCAACTACGAAAGAAGAATTAAGATAGATCTAACCATAGAATGAAACATGTGGATCCAAATCAGCCCCTTACGGAATAACGCGTAAACTAGTGTTTAAGCTTATGTTACTCTAGCAACCCATCATCTACTTATTACTCCACAATGCCTTCCCTTAGGCTCAAATATGGTGAAGTTTCATGTAGTCGACGTTCACATGACACCACTGAAGGAAGCAACAATATACATATCATAAAAATATCGAACGAATACCAACTTCACATGATTACTTATAACAAGACTTCTCCCGTGTCCATGAGAACAAAAGAAACTATTCATAAATCATCACCATATTCAAGATAAGAGGTATAATGAATATGATAAAGGATCTGGACATATTATCTTCCGCCAAGTAAACCAACAAGCATCAACTACAAGATGTAATCAACACTATTAGCAACCCCCAGGTACCAATCTAAGGTTTTGAGACAAAGATTGCATACAAGAGATGATCTAGGGTTTCAGATGAGATGGTGCTGGTGAAGATTTTGATGAATATTGGCCCTCATATGAAGGATGGAGTGTTGATGATGACAATGGCTTTGATTTCCCGCTCCCAGAGCGAAGTTTCCCGGACAAAATCACTCTGCGAGAGAGCAAAAGGGCCTCTGTCCATTTATACCTCGAGATGGCGGTGCTTCATCCTGAATGTATCCTCTCATTTTTTTCTATGTAAAAATCCATCATATAGCAGAAGAGGGGGCCAGAGCCTGCCTGTGGGCCTCCCAAGCCATCAGGGCGCACCCTCTTGGCTTGGCGCTAATAGGTGGCCCCCTCTCGTATTTCATCGCTCCAATAGTTCTTAAATGTTCCATAAAAATCATCTTGAACTTTCAGGTCATTTGGAGTCCAGAAAATTTCCACCTTTTTGCATGGCTTTTAGGTCTAGAATTCCAGTTTGTGTAGATCTTGCAAATTAAGAGATAAAAGGCATTAGAATTGCATCATAAAGTAAAATAATGACCAAGAACAATATAATTATTGATAGGAAGTCGTGATGCAAAATGGACGTATGAGTGATCAAGATGATCGGATACATGTAAGCTTATGATCAGTTGGGATTCCCACTTGGAGACCTGCTGTTCGTGGATAAAATTTTGGGTTCTCTTCCGGCAATCTATGGGACGTTCATCTCGAATCACCATATGCATGGCATGGATAAGAAGCTCATTGAATTTTATGGGATGCTCAAGGTGACATAACAAGTTATCATGAAGGGCACGCATAAAGTGTTGATGGTGCACAACTCGGCTAAGTTAAAAAATAGTTGGACTAAGAAAAAGGCAATGGCAAACTCAAAGGGCCGGTAGAAGGTAGTCTTCACCGCTGAGCCCAATTCAGGACCTGATTGAAAGATCATATGCTATCATTGCAAGGAACCTGTTCGCTTGAAGAGGAACTGTAGCAAGTGGCTTGTCGAGCATGGCAAGAAGGCCAGAAGTGCAACTTTAGGAAAAGGTACACTTGTTACACATACTATAGACAATTACACTTGTTATAAAGGGCTCTAGTCTTGGTTGGACTGTACAAATTTTTCACAAGGTCACAAAAAAAACACAACGAAAACAAAAAGGAAGAAACGCCCCCCCATAAACGATGACTTATATATGCTCAAGTGAAAAGGAACTCAAGAAAACATAGCAATACAAAAGAAAAGAAATAAGAGGACACACGACAAAAAAGAATGAGTTGACACAGTGGCGCATGGCCAAGTTTGTCCAAATATTAAAGGATATAAATCATATGGTTATAGACTTAGATGAGACATTTAGGAGTTATGCTCTTCTTTAGCTACACACTTGCATCATTATAAAAGACGAAAAATAAAAAAGACATCCGTCCCTCCGGAAAAAAGCTAGGAGAAAAAATGTTGGGCTCAGTTGCAAGTTCGACGTGGACTTGCAACCGGGAGGAAAAAACCTTGGGGCCTAGTTGCAAGTCGAGAGTGGACTTGCAACTGACGAAAAAAGGATTATGCACACTATAACGTATCCAGAGAAAATAAAAAGTAAAAGTAAAAACCATATTTACTTTGCCTCTATAAAGGATTATGCACCACTATAAAGGATTATGCACCACTCCCCTCCCCGCGCTTTGCCTCTGCCTCGCGCCTCGGCTCCATGCGCTTCGCCTCCGCCTCCCTTGTGGCCACCCCGACTGGCTTCCGTCGGCTGCTCCTCCCGCAACGGCTGCCCGCGCGCATGCATCGCGCGGCCGGCTCCCGTTGCGCCTGCCTACTCTGCCTGCCACGCGTCACCCGCCTCGCGGCGACGGCGGCTGCCGCACCACGACCGGCTCCCGCCGCGCATGCCCCACTAGCTCGCACGTCCGCATGAACTGTGTGCCCGTGCCGTCCTGCCCGGCTCCGCCCCGGCCGCTTGCCGGTCGTCTCTGCCCGGCTCCACCTCCCTCCAGTGCCGCGCCGGCTCCACCTCCAGTCGGCTCCACGCCCGCCACGCCTCGCTCCGTGCTCCGCCCACGGACCGGCCGCCCGGCGGCTCGCTGCCCCTTCCTCGGCCTGGCGACGGTTGCTTCCCGCACCGCCTTGCCCTCGCTCCCGTCGCACTCCGCCGGCGGACCAGTCGCCCGATGGCTTGTCGCCCTTTACCCGGCCGGCTCACGCCTCGCCTCGGCGCCGCGTGCCCCGGCCTCACACCCGGCCTCTTCACTAGCTCCGCGCTCGGCAGGCCTATCGGCTACAATGCAAGAGTAGAGCGGCCGGCTCCCGTGAAAAGAATAAAAAGGTGGGGTCCGGCTAAATGAAAAAGAGATGAGGTAGCCAGTAAAAGAAAGAGAAGACACTTGCGTCCGTCCACCCGCGTCCCCACTCGGACGACCGACTCGCGTCACCGGTTGGCCTACCCGTCTACTTCGACAACACGAAGGGGCTCGACGACTACACCCAGCGGGTGCGCCGGCACGCTCCGCTGGCAAAAACTCGCGCCGGCTATCTTCAACAACAATCGCCTCGCCTACTCCTGGCAGCGCCTCGCCCTCACCAGCCGGCGGACCCCACGTCCCCCTCGGTAGAGCCTCGTGCTCATCGGCCGAAGGACCCCGCGTCCATCCTCGGCAGAGACTCGCGCTCATCCGCCGGGGACCCTGCGTCCGCCCTCGGTAGGGCTCCACGCCCATCAGCCGGCGGACCCCGTGTCTGCCCTCGGCAGCACCTCGCGCTCATCAGCCGACGGACTCCGTGTCTGCCCTCGGCAACGCCTCGCGCTCATCAGCCGGCGGACCCCGCGTCCGCCATCGGCAACGCCCCGTGCTCATGATCCGGCGGATCCCATGTCCGCCCTCGACAGCGCCTCGCGCTCTTCAGCCGGCGGACTCCGTGTCTGCGCCTGGCAGTGCCTCTCGCTCTTCAGCCGACGGACCCTGCGTCCACCCTCGGTAGAGCCTCGGACTCATCAGCCGGCAGACCCCGCGTGCGCCCTCTGCAGGGCTCCACGCTCATCACCCCGCGTCCGCCCTCGGTAGCGCCTCGCGCTCGTCAGCCGGCGGACCCCGTCTGCCCTCGGCGGCGCCCCATGCTCATCAGCCGGCAGACCCCGTCCACCCTCAGCAGCGCCCCGTGCTCATTAGCCGGTGGACCCCGCATCCGTCCTCGGCAGCGCCCCGCGCCCATCAGCCGGCGGACCCCGCGTTCGTCCTCGGCATCGCCCCGCACTCATCAGCTAGCGGACCCCGCGTCTCCCCTTGACAGCGCCTCATGCACATCAGCCGATGGACTCCGCGATCGTGCCCGGCAGCACCTCGCGCGCATTAGCCAGACCATGTTGACAGCGGGAAGCGCTGATCGACATCGACAGAACCGCCTTGCCGGCACCCAAAAGCAATGTGAGATCTCCACGCGCATACCCTTGCACCGTACACACGAAACGAATAACCCCGAGCGACCCTCGGGGGCCATGTCCGCACTTATTCTGCTGCCTTACTGTTCACCCCGGCACCAGCTAGTCTCGGCCCGGGGCCGGCCGCTTGGCCCGATACGTTTGTTCACATGAGACGTCTTAGTAGCGTGCATAGGACCGAAGGCCCACTCTTTGTCTCAGCTATAGACCGCATCGCAGCTGTCCGGCTAGCGAGAGCAAAAGCTGGAGGTCACCACAAGCGAAAAGCGTCCAAGGAGAAAAAGGCTTGGGCAACAGGGTCGTTTCACTTATGAGTATCTGCTCGATCGAGCCTGCTCCCAGAGTCCGAGTACTGTACCCTCCATTCCGCGGCCCACTCTTGGTCTCAGCTACAGACCGACTCTCGGTTGTCTGCCTAGCAAGAGCAAAAGCCAAAGAGTGGAGAGAACATGAAAAAGACTTAAGGGGGCTCGGACGAAACCGAGTCGGCACCCTCTCCACAAACTTGCACCACCAAAATCAAAAATTTGAGGTATCTGCGCCGACTTAACCTTGTCTTTTGCACGGTCATTTCCATGAGGAACCTCCTCCCCTGGAGGCTCGGAGGCTACTCCCGACAGGGCTCCACGCCCATCAGTCGGCGGACCCCGCGTCCGCCTTCGGCACGGCTCCGCGCCCATCAGCCAGCGAACCCTTCATCCGCGCCCGATAGCGCCTCACGCACGACAGACAGCGGACCTCCGTCCGCGCCCGGCAGCGCCTCACGCTCGACAGCCGACGGACCCCGCGTCCGCCTTCGGCAAGGCTCCACGCCCATCAGCCGGCGGACCCTCCGTCCGTGCCCGACAGCCCCTCACGCTCGATAGCCTGCGGTCCCACCATCCGCGCCTAGCAGCGCCTCGCGCCCATCTGCCGGCGGACCCCGCGTCCACCCTCGGCAGGGCTCCACGCCCATCAGCCGGCGGACCCCGCGTCCGCCCTCCGCAGGGCTCCACGCCCATCAGCCAACAGACCATCCGTCCGCGCCCGGCAGCGCCTCGCGCCCATCAGCCAACGGACCCCGTGTCCACCCTCGGCAAGGCTCCACACCCATTAGCCGGCAAACCCCCCGTCCGCCCTCGGCAAGGCTCCACGCCCATCAGCCGGCGGACCATACGTCCGCGCCCGGCAGCGCCTCGCACCCATCAGCCGACAGACCAAGCGTCCGCCCCTGACAGCGCCTCGCGCCCTTCAGTCGGTGGACCCTGCATCCGCGCCTGACATTTTCGATGCCATCGTCCGCTTCGCAATAGCAAAGACCCTCCGCCCGACTCTCCGAGTCGCCTGGATGCTCGGAGACTACACCCAGCGGGTGCGCTGGCACGCCCCCGCTGGAAACCGCCAGTCGATGGACTCTGCCTTTGCCCCCGGCGGCGCCTCGCGCCCTTTAGCCTGCGGACTCCGCGTCCGGCCCGGCATCCTCGACGCCATCGCCTGCTTCAGCAATAGCAAAGACCATCTGCCCGGCATCTTTGAGCCACCCGGAGGCTCGGAGGCTACACCCAGCGGGTGCGCTAGCACGCCCCCGAGGGAAACCTCTAGCAGGTGGACTCCGCGTTCGCCCATGGCAGCGCCTCGCGCCCTTCAGCCGGCGAACTCCGCGTCCATGCTCAGCATCCTCGGCGCCATCGTCTACTTCAGCAATAGAAAATACCCTTCGCCCAACTCCTCGAGTCGCCCGAAGGCTCGAAGGCTACACCCAGCGGGTGCGCTAGCTCGCCCCCGCCGGAAGAAAGCCGCATCGTCCCCAACCCGCAATCGACCGTCATCGACATCTTCTACAACAACAATGACAACAACAACGAAAAGCCTCTACCCGACTCTGCGAGTCGCCTGGAGGCTCGAAGGCTACTGTCGGGGGGATAACCCCTGGGTACCCCAAAGACGGCGAGTTGAACGGGGTGCAGGCCCGTCCGGGCCGGCTGCTCCGCCTCACACCCGTGGTCGGCTGCTCTCACCAGCTGACTGCGCCCGCCAGCTGGTATCCCGGAGCCAAATACGACGTCCCATCGGACACGTACAGACCAGACGGCCACATCCCGTGGCGGTGCACTGGTGGTGACCAGTAGTGCACTGTACGCGCGTTGCGCAGTACTATTTATAGTGTAACATGTCCCCTGGACACTGACTTATAAAGTGCACTAGGGGACAAGCATAGCTTAGTCTACAAGCTACATATGGCTTGGCATGTAAGCTACCCACTGTAGCTTACATCCCAAAGATGCTTGGTATGTAAGCTACCCACTCTAGCTTACATATCAAGCTACACCTCCATGCCTATATAAAGGCCCCCTCTCACTCCCTCCAGGGGGCTAGCTTCCGTCACATTCTCTCATCCCCACTCTCACACTCACGTATGAGGCAAGAAGCCTCACAGCTTTCCTCTCCCATACAGCTCTAGGAGCAATCATGTACTAGATGTACTACACTTATACAGATATGCAGGAGTAGGGGTATTATCTCTCCGGAGAGCCCCGAACCTGGGTAAACCACTGCATGCTATTCGCATACTCGTTCCGGATCATCCATGGCAGCCTTGCCCTCACCTCGATAATCCTACCTATGGCATCTACCGTCTCGTGAGACCCCTCGTGATCAAACGATGACACTTGTTGGTCTCCTTAGGCACCTGCGGCGCCGCCCGTGAAGACCAGGAAAGCTTCATTAGAGATCATGTGCAACCAGTAGTTTTAGCTTCCTTGTCTGGCCCCTCTGGAGTGTGGCTTATGTAAAGCAATCTGATTTTCTTATTAGCTTTGGTTTGCGTATTTTGAACTGCTCCTCTCAGCAATTTGATGTATGAACGGCTGTTTTGGTTTCAATCGAGAAACGAAACTGGGGAGGAGTCTCCCTGTTCTTCTAAAAAGAATGCAGTTGGACAATAATGCCTCCCCTTTTTATCTTTTCTGGGTCTTTTCATTGAACAACCCATGACGGAAACAAAATCGTGACAGGCAAAATGGACCCAACCTACAGTGCCATATAATGGACAGAAATAAAAACGCAAAGACAATGATAGCAAGAGCCGCGCTTCGGTACAACCCTCCCCCCCAAACGTATAAGGGGTAGGGGGTCATTTCACATGTCGTATGGGTGGGTGCCATCCGGAGCACCCCACGTACGTCGTATAGATCGCTCACGTACGACACACAACTGCCGCCCATGTAGGCCCCGCGCGCCACGTCGTGTGTTCATGGGAAGGAAGAAAAAATGGTTCGGCACAGATCGCACGACTGCCGCCCGTGTACGATCGCCTAGCGGTCGGCGGCGGCGAAACCCTAGATCCCTCCATCGTTGGCGCTGCTGCTCAAGTTTTGTCGCTGGCATATGATACGTCTCCAACGTATCTATAATTTATGAAGTATTCATGCCATGTTTACAATAATTCTCTATGATTTTGGTATGATTTTATTAGAACTAACCCAAACTGGCGTTGTTTTCAGCAGAACTACCGTGGTGTTGTTTTTATGCAGAAATAAAAGTTCTTGGAATGGGCTGGAAATTTAGTATGATTTTTTTGGGACCAAAAGAGACCCTCGAAGCATTGGAGTTGGGCTAGAAGAGCCACGAGGAGGCCACAAGGCAGGAGGGTGCGACCATCCCCCACCCCCGGTCGTGCCTGGGTGGCTTGTCGTCGCCTCGTGGCCCCCCTTGACATGAGACCGACGCCAAAATACCTATAAATACAGAAACCTCCGAAAAGAAACCTAGATCAGGAGTTCCGCGGCCGCAAGCCTCTATAGCCACGAAAAACCAATCGGGGCCCCGTTCTGGCACCCTGTTGGAGGGGGAAACCATCACCGTAGGCCATCTTCATTATCCCGGTGGTCTCCATGATGAGGAGGGAGTAGTTCACCCTCGGGGCTAAGGGTATGTACCAGTAGCTATGTGTTGGATCTCTCTCTCGCTCTCGTGTTCTTAAGATGGCACGACCTTGATGTACCACGAGGTTTATTGATATAAATGAATCATATGGAGCTTTCCCCTCTCTATCTTCTTGTGATGAATTGAGTTTTCCCTTTGAAGTTTTCTTATTGGATTGAGTCTTTAAGGATTTGAGAACACTTGATGTATGTCTTGCATGGGATATCCGTGGTGACAATGGGATGTTATATTGATCCACTTGATGTATGTTTTGATGATCAACTTGTGGGTTCCGTGACCTTGGGAATCTATGCATAGGGGTTGGCACATGTTTTCGTCTTGAATCTCCGGTAGAAACTTTGGGGCACTCTTTGAAGTTCTTTGTGTTGGATTATACATGATGAATCTGAAATTGTGTGATGCATATCGTATAATCAAGCCCATGGGTACTTGTGGTGACATTGGAGTATCTAGGTGACATTAGGGTTTTGGTTGATGTGTGTCTTAAGGTGTTATTTTAGTACAAACTCTTGGGATATTCATGACACTTATAGGGATAGCTCATAAGATTGATCGAAAAAGATAACTTTGAGGTAGTTTCGTACACTACAATAATTTCTTCGGTAGTTCTCCGCTATTTGTGACTTTGGAGTGAACTCTTTGTCGCATGAGAGGTATTTACATATGATTCAACTATGTCAGTATTGTTGAGAGAAATTGCACTAGTGAAAGTATCAACCCTAGGCCTTGTTTCTAAGCATTGCAATACCGTTTGTGCTCACTTTTATCATTAGTTACCTTGATGTTTTTAAATTTTCAGATTGCAAAAACCTATACCTACCACCCATATTACACTTGTATCACCATCTCTTCGTCGAACTAGTGCACCTATACAATTTACCATTGTATTGGGTGTGTTGGGGACACAAGAGACTCGTTGTTATTTGGTTGCAGGGTTATTCGAGAGAGACCATCTTCATCCTAAGCCTCTCACGGATTGATAAACCTTAGGTCATCCACTTGAGGGAAAATTGCCACTGTCCTACAAAACTCTGCGCTTGGAGGCCAAACACGAGTCTACAAGAAGAAGGTTGTGTAGTAGACCTCAAGCTCTTTTTTGTCGCCGTTGTCGGGGAGATGAGCGCTTGAAGGTATATCTTTAGATCTTGCAATCAAATCTTTTATTTTCTTGTTTTTTACTAGTTTGGTTTTATAAAAGAAAACTACAAAAAAATAGAATTGAGGTTGCCTCATATACTTCATCTTTATAATGTCTTTCGTGAAAATGATGGTTCGGAAAATTGTGGTCAATTCGTAGAGGAAGAATTTATGAAAATACTTAATGAGAATTCCTTGAATGATGAGCATGATAGAAATATTGCTAGTATTAATTCTCTTAATATTCATGATGCTAGTGATATGCAAAGCCACAAGCTTGGGGATGCTATGTTTGATGAATATGATATTTTTAGTCCCCCAAGTTTTGATGAGCAAAACTATCATGATGATGGCATGCCTTCTATCTATGATGATTATGATGATGACATGTATGCTATAAAAAGTAATGAAAACCATGATTATTTTCATCATGATTTTAATATTCAAAGTGGTTATGTCAATCAAGTACCTCATGATAGTTATTTCGTTTAGTTTGGTCCCACTATTATGAATGAGAAGAAGTTTGCTTATGTGGAGAGTGATAAATTTTCTATGCTTGTAGATCATGAAAAGAATGTTGTATGTGATAGTTATATTTTTAAATTCCTTCATGATTTTACTGAAAATTACTACGAGGGAGGAACATATGCTTGTAGGAATTTCAGTAATATCAAGTTTCCTCTCTATGTGTTCAAGGTTTTGAAGTTATGCTTGTTTTGCCTTCCTATGATAGTTGATTCTTGCTACCATAAATTTTTGATCATGAAATACCTATGCATAGGAATTGTGTTAGACTTAAATGTGATTGTCATGAGATTCAGGATGCTCTTTTGCATATTTCAATTATTATTCATATACGAGCATCATTGAAATCATCATGCCTAGCTAAAAGGCAATAAAGAAAAGCGCTTGTTGGGAGACAACCCAACACTTTTACCTTATGTTTTTATGTGTTAACATGATTAATCTAATCTATTAATCATGTTTTGTGTCTTTTATTTCAATATAGTGCCAAGTAAAGCCTTTGGGATAGTGTGGATACTTGCTTGTTTGATTCTGTGCAAAAACAGAAAGTTTTGCGTCCAGTATATGAATTATCTGATTTTACTGGAGAGTCAAAAAATTCTGAAATTATTACACAACATTTCTACGAAAATTCTGTGATATTTACTAGTTTTGCAGAATTTTTAGAGTCAGGTAAGTTTGGCGATCATTCAGATCTTTACAGACCATTCTGTTTTTGACAGATTCTATTTTGCATGCATAGTTTGCTTCTTTCAAGTGTTCCTATAGCTTATATTGAGTAATATAAATTGTGGGAATAATGTAATGTTGTATTTATTATGTGATAATAATTATGAAACTTGTCTTGAGAGTACCTAAGTGAATGATCTTTATTTATTACACTAACCCTTCTCATGAAGTTCCGTTAAGTTTTGTGTGATTGAAGTTTTCAAGTTTTGAATGAGACACCGATATGAGGAGAATAAGGAGTGACAAGAACCCAAGATTGGGTATTCCCAAGTCACCCCCAAGGTAACATCCAAGGAACACTCATGCGCCTAAGCTTGGGGATGCCCCGGAAGGCATCCCCTTTTTCGTCTTCAACACTACCGGTATATCTTACTTGGAGCTATATTTTTATTCATCACATAATATGAGTTTTGCTTGGAGCGTAATTTTATTTTCTTGTTATCTGTTAGGTGTTCTTTATAATCTTTTTTCAATAAAAGTTCCAGGAATTTCCTTAGGATGCTTGCATTGCATGTTTTGATGTGTGTTGTGTAAAAACAAAAACTTCTGCTATAGTGTTTGAATTTTAATATTTTACTGGAACGTGAAAGTTTCTGAATTTTTTACACAGTATTTTCATATAAATTATTTATCATTTCCTAAATTTTCATAACTGTGTGAGTTACATAAGTACAATGGTTTAATAAATTCCTACAGACTATTCTGTTTAGACAGACTGTTGTCATAGTTTTGTTGTCTACTTATCCTATAGTTTCCATAGCCTATATTGGTAGATATAAATTGTGGTAATGATAGTATACAGTACCTAATGTTTGAAATTTATTGTGCAACTTTTCTTGTCATTACATGTAGTGTTGATTTGTTCTTATGTGTACTAACCTTTCTCACGAGTTCTTTTTGAGTTTTGTGTGGATGAAGTTTTTGAGAATAGGTGAAACCGGGATATGCGAGGATTGAAAAAGATACAAAATCTCAAGCTTGAGGATGCACAAGGCACCCCAAGTAAATATTTCAAGAACTCTCAAGCATCTAAGCTTGGGGATGCTACGCATCCCATCTCTCTTCGTCAACTATCGGTTAGCCTATGTTGAGCCTAAATTTTTATTCGTTCACATGATGCGTCCTATTCTTGGAGTGTTATTTTTATTTTACTTGATGTTTAAATAAAATAATCAGATCTGAAAATTTTTATTGATAGAGAGAGAGAGAAAGTCCTCACATAGCTACTTAATTGTTTAACTACTCATTGATCTTCACTTATATGTTTTGGAGTAGTTTTGACATTTACTCTCGTCCTTCACTTATATCCTATGAGTAAATGGTTGAATGAATTGAATATCATAAATCTGAAATTATATATGTTTTATATGCTTATCCCATGGGGAGTAATGACTTCACATATAAGAAGTATATGTGGTAAAATGTATTGAAAGTTAGCAAACATAGCATTGGTCACATGAACAATTCATGAAAGAATATTGAAGGAAGAGAGATTTCACATATAAATATATTATCTTGGACATCTTCTATGATTGTGAATACCCATTAATTATTTTCAAACTTGAGAAAATTAGTTGAAGTTGGACAAGGAAGACAACTTAATGAGTTATGCTTGGGTATATTTGTATAGAAGCTATATTGTTATGGATCCTCCAACATGTGGTGCTTGCTTCCACCTCATATCAGCCAAAACTTCCGCACGAAGTAGAAATACTATTTGTGCATCCAAACACTCTTAAACCCAAAGTTGTTCCATATGAGTCCACCATACCTACCTATATGTGGTATTTACCTGCCTTTCCAAGTAAATTTGCATGTGCGAAACTCTAAACCTTCAAATAATATTCTGTTTTGTATGCCCGAATTGCTCATATAGTGACTAGGGGCTGTCAGTATCTTCCATGCTAGGTGGGTTATTCTCACGATATATGTTGATTCACTATCATTCACGAGAAAGTGGCTGGTAATAGGGATTCCCAGTCCCGAAATCAAAAAAATGCAAATAATTAAACAAAACTCTCCCAAGAATTTTGTTGGTATGGACGGTACCCATGGATTCAGCTCGCCGTGGAGTGTGATTGATTGGTGGAGGGGGAGTAAGAACTTGACCATTCTGTTTGGGAACCGCCTATAATGTATCTAGCATGGAAGATACCGAGATCTCTCTGTTGTTATGGTGACAATGAAGGCATACCACCCAAAATTATTATTCATCCTGTTTTAAAAGCTTGAGCTTTGGCACCTCTGCAAATCAGTGCTTCCCTCTGCGAAGGGCCTATCTTTTAATTTCTAGTACTTACCTTTATGCAAGAGTCATGGTGATCTTCACCACTTCCTATATTTTGCCTTTTTCTCTTGGCAAGCATCATGTGGTCCGGAAATATCCAAGCATATATGGCGATTCAAATATATTTGATCATGAATTATTATTGTTGGCAATTATATATATGATAAATAAGTTGGGAGGCAAAACTTTAAGCCCCTATCTTTCCCTGTGTTCGATAGATGCCATTTTCTTTAAAAATATTCTTTGAGTGTTATCAATCATGGAAGACTATATGATGGTTGAGTATGTGGAATTTGCTAAATCAAAACTCTTACATAGACCCTTCCCGAAAATAAGATGAATTGTTGCTTGGTTACTAAAAGCATAGTTTGTTAGTTTTCAAGAAACTTTATGGTCTATACTTTAACATGTGAATAGCTTGTTACTTCATCATGAGAAGTTTTATGAGATGATCTACTATTTATGTTTTATAATGTTGCTAGAAAAAAGTGATTGGAATTATCATTGATCAAACTTGTGCACCTGCTAGCATTCACACTTCATAAATTATTTCTTTTATCATTTACCTACTCGAGGACGAGCATCAATTAAGCTTGGGGATGCAGATACGTCTCTAACGTATCTATTATTTATGAAGTCTTCATGACATGTTTACAATAATTATATATGATTTTGGTATGATTTTATTACAACTAACCCGGACTGACGCCGTTTTCAGCAGAACTACCATGGTTTTGTTTTTGTGCAGAAATAGAAGTTCTCGGAATGGGCTGAAAATTTAGTATTATTTTCTGGACCAAAAGAGACCCCCCGAAGCATTGGAGTTGGGCCAAAAGAGCCACGAGGAGGCCACAAGCCAGGAGGGCACGGCCACCCCCCTGGTCGTGCCTTGGTGGCTTGTCGTCACCTCGTGGCCCCCCTTGACGTGAGACTGACGCCAAAAATTCCTATAAATACAGAAACCTCCGAAAAGAAACCTAGATCGGGAGTTCCGCCACCGCAAGCCTCTGTAGCCACGAAAAACCAATTGGGACCCCGTTCTAGAACCCTGCCGAAGAGGGAAACCATCACCGGAGGCCATCTTCATCATCCCTGCGGTCTCCATGATGAGGAGGTAGTAGTTCATCCTTGGGGCTGAGGGTATTTACCAGTAGCTATGTGTTGGATCTCTATCTCTCGTGTTCTTGAGATGGCACGATCTTGATGTACCGCGAGCTTTATTGATATAGATTAACCATATGGAGTTTTCCCCTCTCTATATTCTTGTGATGAATTGAGTTTTCCCTTTGAAGTTTTCTTATCGGATTGAGTCTTTAAGGATTTGAGAACACTTGATGTATGTCCTGCGATGGAATATCTGTGGTGACAATGGGATGTTCTATTGATCCACTTGATGTGTGTTTTGGTGATCAACTTGTGGGTTTCGTGACATTGGGAATCTATGCATAGGGTTTGGCACATGTTTTAGTCTTGAATCTCCGGTAGAAACTTTGGAGTATCTAGGTGACATTAGGGTTTTGGTTGATGTGTGTCTTAAGGTGTTATTTTAGTATGAACTCTAGGGCTTTTCGTGACACTTATAGGGATAGCTCATAAGATTGATCGGAAAAGATAACTTTCAGGTGGTTTCATACCCTACAATAATTTCTTTGTTAGTTCTCCGCTATTTGTGACTTTGGAGTGAACTCTTTGTCGCACGAGAGGTATTTACATATGACTCAACTATGTCAGTATTGTTGAGAGAAATCGCACTAGTGAAAGTATGAACCCTAGGCCTTGTTTCTAAGCATTGCAATACCGTTTGTGCTCACTTTTATCATTAGTTACCTTGTTGTTTTTATATTTTCATATTGAAAAAACCTATATCTACCATCCATATTACACGTGTATCACCATCTCTTTGCCGAACTAGTGCACCTATACAATTTACCATTGTATTGGGTGTTTTGGGGACACAAGAGACTCTTTGTTATTTGGTTGTAGGGTTGTCCGAGAGAGACCATCTTCATCCTACGCCTCCCACGGATTGATACACCTTAGGTCATCCACTTGTGTGAAAATTGCTACTGTCCTACAAAACTCTGTGCTTGGAGGCCCAACACGAGTTTACAAGAAGAAGGTTGAGTAGTAGACATCACCATCGTCGCCAGGCCACGCACGGTCTTCGCCTGCTACCACACTGATGTCTGCCCCCGCGACATCCACACGTCGCCTTCGTCACCGGCGACCATGAACGATCGTGACCTCTCTGACGACAGCCAGGAGGTAGGCGAGATAACATCACATTAAGAGCTTAGTCATTGTAACGAGATGTGACATACCGTTAAGCAAATTACAATGAAACTGATTAAATTTTTGATGATTACATGTGGAGCAGTGTTATATGTGAGGTTTCATTTGATCTAACTCTATGTATAAACGTCATGTATAAATGGAGGAATATACGGGTTATGACAGCAATGATTGGGGAAGTGAAGATGGATCTTCGTCTTTGAATGTAGATCATCATGTCGAGGAGAACTATATGAGTATGGATGAATCTTATGGTGGCAATGTATGTGGCATGAAGTATGGCAAAGACATGAATTACGAACATATTCAAAGAAATTGACATGTATATTTTTTTTATTCTTACAGGTAGATGAGGATGATGACAATGGGAATATGGATATAGATGATTCATATGCTGAAAGGGGTAGCCAGGTAAGTTCAAAACTAATGAGACCATGCGACGACATAACAACCTTATTAAGACTGACATATATTATTGAACATGTGTGCAGCTGCATGAGGATGGGTACTATGAGTGGAATGTCGATGATTATATTAACTAGAGCGATGTCGATGCATCTTATGACGAGAGCTCGAGCAAATTAAGCTTTGAAGAGAAATTATATATCTAAGTCATCATACATCAACTGACTGACATGGTTTTATTTATAATTTATGCAGGGACACGTTGCTGGCACTAGCAAAACTGATGACCATCACGTTGGTGATGAGTGTAATTTTGACATCGGATATTATGAATTTCAGCAAGAGTCACTTGACAGGCGTTGGAAGGTGATGGCCACGACGTTCAGGTCTGAAGAGGAGGCATACGATTTGTATAACACGTACGCGAAGGGACGTGGGTTCAGCATTAGAAGGGACTTACTGAGATGGAAAAAGGGTGCTGACAGAGCTATGCGCTTCATGCATTTTTTGTGTTCTGGGGCTAGAAAACAACATGCCAAGTTTTGTACCATGGAAGGGAGGACCCGGAGGCTCAGACCCGAGAGTCCTTGCTTGTGTGAAGCCCGTCTAACAGTGAAGCTTGATAGTCAGCGTGCAATTTGGTATGTCAGCAGTTTCAGCGATGTTCATAGTCACATTCCTGCTAGACCAAACGAAGTTACGTATCTCTGCTCACATAATCGGATTAAGGAATTTCAGAAGGTTGAGATTTTAGCCATGTCAGGAGTTGAGATCAGAAAGCACATTATTTTTGACAACTTCATCAGCAGGTACGGGTCGTATGCTAAGGTTGGTTTTGGGAAGAGAAAGCTTTATATCATGTGTTATAGAGAGAAGATGAAATAACTTGCAAAGGGTGATGTTGACACTGTCATTGGGATCATGATGACCAGGAAGGACAGGGATGCAATTTTTTTTTCTTTGAGCACACAGTTGACAGTGAAGGCAGGCAGAAAAATCTGCTCTGGTGTGATTCATAGTCATGTCGGGATTATCTTGACTTCGGTGATGTGACCGTCTTCGACAACACATACAAGATGAACAAGTATGGAATGCCGTTTATACCTTTTGTGGGGCTCAACAATCATCGTTGCATGATAGTGTTCGGCTGTGTTGTTGTGTCTGACGAGACGAAAGATACATATGTTTGGTTGCTTTAGACATTCTTGAGAGCTCACTGTCAAAAGAAGCCCAAACTGTAATAACTGATGGAGACGTAGCCATGATAAGGGCCATAAGGAAGGTCCTTCCGAACACTTGGCATCGACTTTGTTCGTGGCACATTGATAAGAACATGCAGAAACACCTTCATCATAAATCTCTGAAGGAGTTCAGGGCTCTTCTTTACTATAGTACTACACATACAGTATTTGAGGAGAGATGGGCAACGTTTTCAGCTAAACGGCAGTCGGAGAAAACTAAGACATGGCTGCGTAGGATGTACAGAAAGAAGAGGCTTTGGGCAGCATCACATCTTTTTGGTGGATTCTTTCTTGGGATGCGGAGTAACCAGAGGAGCGAGAGTCTGAACTCGTGCCTCCATATGCATCTGGACTCTGGTATGACCATAGTTGATATGGTTGTGCACTACGAGAACTATATCGTTCGTTTACGTGAAAACGAGGTGTATGATGACTACAGGGCCACACAGACACTCCTAGTAACAGTTCTCGATGAGTTTAAGCACATTGAGAAAGTCGTTGCCCGTGAGTTCACTGCGACAAACTTTTACATGTTGCAACAAGATTTGAAGAAGGCAGGGAAGCTTCAAATCGTTGAAAGACTAAGAGGAGCAACAGGTTAGAGGTTTGTAGTGGCATGGAACAATAATAGCGATTTCATATTCAAGGTGGACTATGCATCGAATAATTCTGAAGAAACAGTGAAGTGCAGTTGCAAAAGTATGAGTCGCAAAGGTCTCCCTTGCAAACATATTCTTTACGTTCTCACGCAGCTGGGCTTATGTGAAATACCAAAGTATTTAGTACTGCATAGATTCACCAGAAATACTAGAGGTGAGCTCCCTGTTAAGCGCACCAGTGATCTGTTTGCACGGGGATGGGCTGGTACGGTGCAGAGAGGTAAGTACAGTGAGTTGACTATATTATCTGCAGAAGCATCTCATGTCGCATGTAATAAACCATTTTTATTCGACAAGTTAAAGGCCTGTCTAGAGGATATAATAGCGAACATGGATGTTGAGGAGAGTGAGTATGTGAGTCAACATAAGGTTGCGAAGGATGATGCATTTGAGCCAAATCAAGACCATGTGTTGGTTGGTGATCTAGTGAAAGTTTCAACCAAAGGGGCACCCAAACAAAACAGTAAAGGTCGTTCTAAGGATGATCCGTACGTGACTAAAAATGGTAGACCAAAAGCTTTTGAACGAAAAAACTCCAGCACGGCTATGCGGCTTATGCAGAATAAAATGTCACTTTAAAAACAAATGTCCTGAAAATCCTGAGTACGTGTTTTATTTTTCTCAATTGAGTTATGTTATTCATTTAGGTATTTATGATTTTTTTACAAATGGTCATGTCTTCTTATCTAGGAACATGGCATGATGAGCAAAGCACGGGCCATTTGAATAAAGATATGAAGTTATGTTATACTAAAAAGGTTGAACTGTTTCGTTGTAGTAACGGATTATCGCTATAAACTTGTTTGTTTTAATGTGAGACAACGGCATTATGTTGAATATATATTATGAATGATATTTTAATGTGTTACTATGTGATGTTTTTAGTTAAACTGTTGTAGCAGTAGCCGGTGAACAATGCCGTTCTTCAGGCGAGCATCGCCGTTGTTGAATTACCAGTAGCCGGCGATCAGCGGCGTTCATTCGTTTTTATTTTAGAAACTAAAAAACTAACAACCGCCCCTTCAAGCGACACACAGCGTGGAAGAGCGACAAACGGCGTGGACGGCGGCTAAACATAGATAATTTATTAGCTAGGAGGGTGTGGGAGTATTTAAACCGGTTCAACGTGCCCTCGCTCGGCGAGGTGATACTAAAGATTGCGCCGCTGGAGGCGCGGCAAACGTTGCCGGTCGGGCGGAGGTGGGCCGCTCCAGCAGCGCCTTCGCCAGGCCTAGTGGGCCGATTTGCGGCGATAATGCGTGTGCCCGGGCCAATTTGCGCTGACGATGTGTGCGCCTAATGAAGGCATAAACCGGCTTCTGCACGCCACCTGCAGCGGTAACCGTCGTACGTAGTGAATTCCTGTTAATAGTCCCACATTGCTTTCATAAGTCTTGATTGACCGACTTAAATAGACTCATCCAGTGGTAAGTCTTTAACCGTGGCAGTCCTATCATACTGTGCTGGTGCAGGCGATGCTTTGTCTTTGACAAAGAATTACGTACATCAGTTTACTACAGTAGATCCGTCCACAATCAAGAACTTTTTTTGACATGCTTCAAATGGCCATACGTTTTTTATGTTGCATGCTATCAACAATACAAGCATGCATGCCAAATTTTGAATCAATCAAACATCTTATGAATATTCTATGAATTTACGACGATAAATTACTTAAATACTCACCGGACATTGCGCAACATGCGTTACTTATGTGATTTTGTTCAAATTTGTTGTAAGGCACTAGGATAAGCATATGAACCAACTAGCAACATTTGATGGCAGTCTGAAGATGGTCCAAAAATACCCTTGTTCACGAGAGGCCGTTCGGGTAGGAACGAAGGGTTTGTATAGGAATATGTTTTTTTTGACATGCTTCAAATGACCTGATTTTTTTTATGTTACATGCTATCAACAATACAAGCATGCATGCCAAATTTCGAATCAATCAGACATCTTATGAATGTTCTATGAATTTACGACGAATTTCGGCCATTTTTGCCGGTAAAATCCTAGAAAATCCATTGAATGTCGGATTTCGTTCAAACTTGGCACACATGCTTAACACGGATGCTGCTACTTGCAAAAAAAATTGAGACCGTTTCGTGAAGTTTGAAAACAAATATATGCACAAGCATAACTACCGGTCTTTATGAAATACCTATGATTTCTACACGTCGTACATGCATACATACATGAAACTTATCCAACTTTTGCGAGGAGGTGTGCATGGTCATGGGATCACTCCATGCCAAATATGAACGAAATCCGACAACGATCGCACGTTGCGTCACGTTCGGGTGGTATTTCGGCCATTTTCGCCGGTAAAATCCTAGAAAATCCCTCGAATGTCGGATTTCGTTCAAACTTGGCACACGTGCTTAACACGGATGCTGCAACTCGCAAAAAAATTGAGACCGTTTCGTGAAGTTTGAAAACAAATCTATGTACCGGTCTTTGTGAAACACCTATTTTTCTAAACATGGTAAGGCGGCGCCTGTTTGGGGCGAACAGATCGCCCAAATCCGCCATGCATGTCGCCCATACCCGCCATGCATGGGTGCCTACGTGAGCGGAGTGGGCCGGCGAAAGAGGAACCCTACGCCCAACGCACGCCTCCCTGCGCTGCCACGTGCTCGCACATTGATGCCCGCACACACACCCCTCCCCCCGTGATCGCCCGTCGCAGCCCGCACCCACCGCGATCGACCCTTCGCTGCCACGTGATCGCCCGTCGCCGCCCACACCCCCTGCAATCGCCCCTTTGCCGCCACGTGATCGCCCGTCAACGCTCGCACCCCCTGCGATCCGTACGCTGCCGTCACCCCCTGGTCACCCTGCGCCTGTCGCCCTACGTGATCGCCATGCGCCGCCTCGTCGTACACGCACACCCAAGCCCGCCACGTGCGCCGCAAAACGACCGTCCACGCCCACGAATGGCCCCTGGCCGCCCCGCGAGGAGTCGTCACCGCCGTCCCCACCGGCCGCCCGACGCCTACTCCTAGTCGGTCTTCGTCGGCCAATTCAGGTTATTTACAAACATTTTATTTCAAAGTACTTATTACTGTAATTATAACAAAATAAGTAATGTACGTTTACTCAACAAATTAATGCAGTATGGACATCAACGGTGTGATCGCATGTTCAGTACACAAGTGGCTTAGCCTCGTCGAGAGGCTTACAACTGGACAGTGTTTTACATTTTATGCAATAAATTTACAAGATTTTTTGGTTATACCGTCCATCAAAATGAGAGATTTTCTATTGTATTTTTTGATAAAAGGTTATAATCCAAACAACGAGAAATTCATGATACAAGAACCATTAGGCAGTAAAGGTCTTATTTCACTAAGGCCGGACCACGTGTTTGCTATATTTGGCTTGAAGAATGAAGGTGTTGATGTTTTTGGTATTCTTAACACTGAAGGAAAGAATGCAATTCAAAAAATACCTATTTAGTTTGTGGATAGAAAATCTGGTAACATAATGATTGATGATTTGATTGGAAAAATTGTGAGGAATAAAGCCAGCTAAGATGACTTTGTCCGTATGACGATTCTAGTTCTGTTAGGAACTGTAATTGCACCAATGTCTGAGGTATATATTCCGAAGGAATACTACGCGTTGGTGCAAGATGTAAAACTAATTAGCAAGTTGAAATTTAACGCCTTCACATTATGAACATGTTTGAGGGAGCAAGACGGTCGTGTTAGGCAATGGCCAACTGGAAGCCTTGCGTTGCTTCGGGTATGTTTTTTTAATTCGTGCGTGCATTTTCAATAATATGTGCTACTCGTCATAAATCTTTTACTTACATAAATTATTTATTGTACAATACTTATAGTGGGAGAAGGTGGAGCCAACCACGGGGCCTAAATATGATCCCTTATCATTGTTAAGTCCTTTGATGAAAAATTGGACAAAAAGCCGTGCTGAGTTAAGGGACAAGTACGACATAGCCAATGGACGTGGTCATGGAACGGTAGTAAAAACTTTTATTTTTAATTCCATTACTATTGTGTATAAAATAGCTAATTTTTTGTTTCCCATAATGCATATCGAGGATCACATTACTGATGAATATAGAAGGACAAAGATTGCACGTCAGCATCCACAAAGTAATAAAAAATCAAGTAGCAGAAAATCAAGCATCACGGGAAAGAGGAAAGATGATAGTACGTCGGATGCTCCCGCGAGCATTGAGCCTTTTATGAACCGGGTTATGAATGATTTAAAGGAGATTCTCAAGGAAATTCTCCGACTTCCAGAGTAATGCGCACAGGTGACAATCCCATCAATTACATGTTCATATATTTTATTATGTTCCTAAAAAAATTGCATCAATGAATTTAATTTTTTATTATGTTCTAGAGGATGATAGAGGAAATGAATAAAATCGAAGTGTGCTACAAACCTGGTAACCTTGAAGAACAAGAGGAGAATATGTTCGGTGAGGACAATAATATTTTTAAGAAAGAATTTCATGATGATGACTTGCACACGCCTGAAGGTCACAAAGGTGTTAGGAACCATGACATTTTTTATGAAGGAGACACAATAGGGAACTTCGGTGCCTATAAAGGTGACAAAGAGGATCTTATACAGTTACCGGACGAGTTAGAACAGAAGGAAGTATCATCGTTATGGACATGCTATGTTACAGATGAGAAGGAATATCAATCAACACCAAATGATCAAGATAAGTCTAAGGTATGTCATACGATTGTAGCGCTATTGAAGAGAGGACGGAGCAGGTTCTTGGGAAACAAACACGAATCCCTTCAAAGAATATATCGTCTCCTTTCATTATAGCGCCTAAGCGCGCAAAACGTACCCTTAAAACGAGTAAGTTTACCTTCGTACTATAAATTAATTTAGGTATTATAAATAGTTGTTTGACGAACAAAGCTCTGCTGACATTTATTCTGCAGATGGAGTGGTGGCTGCGACAGTGCAGTATGTCCGGGCGTATGAGAAGTCAAAAAAGAAAAAGCAGCTACCAATATGCAATGGTGTCATGAACGGCGTACTGACTGTCGAACGAGCTTCCATCATACTAAATCATGGATATTTATCTGATGATGTAAGTAACTCATGTCTCTTTGTTATGATTTTACAAAATACACACATATGACATTACAATATTTGTGTAGATAATCAACGTTTATGCGTCGTACTTGAGCGCGAAAGTTGTCGCGGGTCGTCTACTAATACCGACATGCAGGTTTCAATGGCTTTTGAATACTCGACCAAATTTAGTCCGTCCAAACAAGTCCAACAACAATAATGACTAGGAAATCAATATGAATGGACCACTTAACATATGCATGACTGGATATTTAAAAAACCCAAAGATAAGTTTGTATTTGTAACGACACATGAATTTGTTTTAAATGCTTGCTTACTGCGATCATGTTTCGATGATCATCATGTAGGCTTATTTCGCTCTTAATAAGAACGGTAACCATTGGATTACAATTGTGATGCATACTCACAAGAAAGAGTTTCAGGTTTTAGATTCTTTGATGGGTGTAGAAATGTCAGAATGTACTAGAAAATTAGTTGAGGATCTGGTATGTTTCATTATACCTAAGTGTATTTATCATAGACATCATGCACACAGTTTTACGAACATTTACGAAACAATGCAGAGAGAACAACTAGCAGGAGATATAGGAGATGAAAATGAAAGTTTAGTTATTCTGTATCCGGATGTGTCGGCATGGCCTATTATTGCATACAACATGCCACGGCAAGAAGATGGGTGAGTTTGAACTTACACGTTATGTACATTTTATCTTTGCGATGCATTTTGATTTATGTATAATTTATGAATCAGGAATTCATGTGGCTTGTTCCTCCTCCGATGTTTTGAGCACTGGAACGGTAAAAAGTTCACTAGTAGATTTTCCCAGGTGAGTCAATTTTAATATGCAAAAAGTGCTTTTTTAATATATATATATATATATACTAACATTACAAATGAATATGTTACTTTTCAGGAATCAGTTGATGATGGGCGAGAAGCCATGATAGCGTAAATTATATTTTCGCCGAAGAATAAGTTGTCGGAAGTGAAAAACCAAGTTATTCGGCTATCAAGGAGGAAGAAAAAATAACTTCTACACACTAGTGTACTAGCTAGGCATGCCTCGGTTTTTGTCAAACTTTTATTTATAATAAAGAGGTTCTGTCAAAACTTTTTGTTTCGCATAGCTAACTCATTTTGTAATTTGAGATATGAGCTATATTTCTAAATATGAGATTATGATACATTGATGGTCATCATTATTTTGTTACTCTTATTGCAACGTTTACATATTATCTTTATGTCCAATGAAAAACATTGTTTCGCATCGATTCACGTTGGTGTCTGCGGACGGACACAAAATTTTGCAACACATTTGTAATTCATTTTTTAATAAATTTTTAGAACCTCAAAATATTCGAAATGATATATTTCATAAATAATATATAACTAAATTCATCAAACACACTTTCATAATTAAAATTCATTTCATTCCAGTTCAAACGATTACATAGTAATTCAACGATATTTAAACGAAATTTAAACTAACGATTACTATGACATATGATAAACCCTAATCTACTCGTCATCACGCCGCCGAGGTCCTCCTCGTCATAGCCAAACGAGGCGTCGGAGTCATCGCTGCTGCTGCTGCCTACGTTGAAGAGGGGCGCAACAGAGTCCGCCATCGCAGCGTGGTACCCGGGAAAATCCGGCAGGTCCTCGGGGTGACCGGCGACGGTGGCCACCTGAATGTAGTCCTAGACGAGCTGCGGCGGCACGGCCATCTCCGACTCCCGAATGGCCGTCTGCAGCCCCGGCATGTCCTCCGGGTCGCCGTCCTGCGCCGCCAACCGCCGGTACTCTGCCAACAGGGCAGGCCCCGGCAGAGGTGCACGGCTAGACCCAGCGTCATCCCGCGCCGGGTGAGGAGCCGGCCGAGGTGCCACGGTGCGGCGGTCTCCTCCGCCGAGCAGAACAGTGCCGCCTCCGCCGCCTCCTCTGCGGCGGAAGCGGGTGAACCGCGCGGCACCACGACGGAACATGCCAAAACCAGGGCTGGTTGGGGCCGGCAAGGCGCCGGAGGCCGCCTGCACGCGTTACAAGGCGACGACCTCCTCAAAGGAGCGGTCGTCCCACAGTTAGTGCTGCCAGGCGTAGTCGTGCTTCACCGGCGGCCGCGGGCCGGTGAAGGCGTGCAGGCACTGCTCGTGGTCATAGGCGAAAATGTCCGGTCACACGGGGTTGTTGGAGGCGTAGGTAGGGTCCTCCAATGCCGCCGTTGACAGCCACGCCCGGTAGAGGCCGACGGCGCGGGCGAAGAGGTGGCTGCCGAGCTCGGGCACTGGCGCCACAAGCACGCCGTCGATGCTCAGGTGCCACGGCGACGGCAGGCACATGTTTGGCGCGGCAGGTATGCCGAAGTGGGCGAGCTCCTCCGCCTCCTCCAGCGTCAGGTTGGGGCACGCCATCGCCGGAGAGTGGACTGAGAGGGGAGGAGATGAGCGGCATCGAACAAGAGGGACAGAGAGGTGCGGAGTGGACAAGGGCGAGCGAGTGGTAGAGGGCGGCGTTGCGGGGAGATTTATATAGCGGCGGGAAAGGAGCGGGGGCAGGGAGCGGGGGCGGCGGTGATGGTTGGAGGCCATTGATGGCGGTCCCGGGCGGTAGAAGGTGGGCGGTCCATGGCAAAGGCGGGAGGGTCGAGGTGGCATGTGAATCGACTCTGCGCGCCAAACCACGCGCCACAGCGGCGGTCGACGGGACTCTTCGGCGTCGGAGTTAATGCCGAAGCGATGCCCGGCAGTCTGTGCCACACTAATGCGGGCGAACGTGACCGAGGGGCAGTTTAGCGCGTTGACTATCGTGGGAACGAGTCTAACAGTAGAAGATAGGGGTACGAAAGGAGAGGATAGAGTCCTAGCTATGACGAGGATGTACACACAAATGTATGAGTTCAGGGCCCCTCTAGTGGAGGTAATAGCCCTACGTCTCAGTACTCGGGAGCTCTTGTCATGTGGATAGTATGAGTTACAGGAGGTGAGAACCCTTGTGCCAGAGGGGAGGGGCGGCTTATATAGAGTACACTGCCCCTCATAAGTGTCAGGCATCCAAGGGTTCGATCATGAAAATAAAGACGAGCGTTACTAGTAACCAACACAATAAATGCTACTAATGACGACTGACCGAACGCCTGCCTGTTGGCCTCCCTGGGTGTCACACCCTATGATTTACCTCATGACTAAGTTAACACGACTTAAATTAGGGCCAGTTAAAACTTTTTGAGTGCATATGAATGCTTGACTTGTGTGTTATTTGCTTGCTTGTTTGATTGCCTGCTGGTGCTCTATAATTCATAAAACATCCTCCTACCCTCAAGAACTCTTTTACTTGATCCTAAATCTTGTCCAATGATCATGCCATGTGAATAGCACTTAAAAATAGTTTTACAAAATATTATTTTGACTAAAAAGCATTTATTTAAATTAGGTTTTCAAAAAACCCTGATTTGAGATTTGCACTGCAAGTCCCCAAATTGGGTGGATCCTTTTTCACCAAATGCTTTATTTGAAACCCACTATATATAAGACTTCCCAAAACCACCAAATATTTATTTTAAATATTGTTTTCCTAGTTTATTTAAGGGATTTTTCTTAAGGCCAGAAATGGTCTTTTATAGGGAAAATTATTTAAAAGCTTTAAAATTATTTGGGAAAATTTAATAAAATTCAGTGGACATATATTGTACATATATAAGAGTTTCAATACATGATCATGTTCAAAGTATTGGACAAAACCCTCCAAAACAATTTCTGCATATTTCAAGCATTTGAAATATTTCTATAAGAACTATTCTCAAATAAATCCAAGAAAATTCTAGCATGTCACATATGATATATGTGGTCATATTGCCAAGTTTCATCTCAATACCAATTGTTTTGGTTCACCAAAATATCCCAAAATCCTCTCCGTCCAGATCCAAATTTGAGCAACTCTACATTACCAACTGTCTCCTATTGATCTCAAACTTTGTGGACATGTTTTAATAATCCAATAATGCATCCACACCAAGTGGTACATAAAGTAGAACAGATTAACTTGTCCCAATCCCCTCAAACCCCTTTCTGTTGATTTCAAAAATTGGGAATGTTTGCATGGTCAAGTTTCCTCATTTGGTCCCAAACTTTTTGGGCATGCTCTAGTCAGGAAATTATGCTACCACAGCAAGTGGAGCATCAAGGAGAATGCCTTAGCTGATCAGATCTATAGAAACCCATTTCTGTCCATTTATAGGGTTTACCAAGTTTACATTGGCAACTTTCATCAAATAAGCCCAAACTTGGTGATAAACCTCATTTATACCTATTTCTCAATCCTGTTAAGTCTCATGTCAATCATAGCAACTTAGCTGGCCCAAAACACCATCAAACACCTTCTGGGAGAAAACCAAAGCTGATGTTTTCACCCCTTCCCTTGCCCTCCTTGGGCCTAAAATTTTACCACGGCTCCCAGGTTGTGTATTTTACCTCCAGTAAGCTTGGCATGGCCACATCCCAATTATTGGCATGGTAAAACTCTCCATTTACCCCCTGGACAGCAGGTTTTCCCCCTCTTTCCATTTCCCTTCTCACCTAAGGCATCTAAAGAGTATCCTATGCTCTCGCCCCCTTTGTTTAAACCCCGTCTAGCTTGTGGACAAGCTTGGCCACGCCCAAAGTGTCCAATGCATGCCCTGGCATGCAAAGCTCGCGCTCTGGAGCGCACTACAGTGCGCGCACGCACTGTAGCCGCCGCCTAATCGCAGCCCCCGACCACCTCGAGCCCCTCCCTCTCGCCAGCTGGTCGGCCTCGACGTCCACACACGGCGCCATGTCATCCCCCTCGTCCTCCTCCCTCCTTTCGCCCCACCTCGCACGCGCAGCGGCCGACCGAGTCGGCCAATGTGTGACTTCGCACGCGCGAGGCCCTAGAGCACGCCCTGCTCTCTCCCTGTCTCTCTCTCTCTCACTCACTCCTCTGCGTCGTGGACGGGTTCCACGAACGCCCCAGACACGCTCTCGCCCCCCCCCCCCCCGAGCCCTCCAGCAGCGGCAGAGACCGGGTCAGCGCACGACCTCGTGGTACATCGTGGCCCTCCGTATAATAAGCCGCTCCTGAGCCCCCCTGTGCTCCCATGGCTCCCTCTCACTCTCTCCAGCTTACCGACACTCCCCAATCTCCCTCTCCTCCTCTACATCGACGGCAATGGCTGGAGCCTTGTCGGCGGCTTTCGCTCGAACTCGAGCTCTCCCCAGCTCCTCCTCTCCCCCTAGCAGGACCAACAGAATGCCCATGTCACGAGGGATCTTTCCCACGCGTCTGCTCCTCCCGTTCGTGCCCAAAACATCGAGTTCATCATTGGTCACCATCGGTCTTCGCTGCAGATGACGTGACGCTCCCCCTAACGCTTCCTGGCAAGCATGAAGACCCCGGGCGTGTGCGGCACCTCGCCCCGATCCCGCTGGTGTCTGGAGCCTTGCCGGAGGCAGCCTGAGCCGCTGGAATGACGTCGGCGCCCGCTCAGCCTCGCCTCCCTACCCTCCCCTCTTCAGGCGGGAGGTGAGGGACGATTCTGACTAGCGGGGCCCACCTGTAAGCGGCTAACGGGGCGGACCCGCCGTTTAAGTGGAGACGGGCTCCGGTGGACACGCCTCCGCCCAGGCGAAAACGAATTCCCCCGCTGCGCTTTTGGCGTGGCCCTGCTCAGGCGCGCGGCTGGGCAGCTGGGCCGGCCTAGTAACTGTTCAGCGCTGGTGGGCTGTGCCTGGCCCGTTTAGGTAAAATATATTTCTCTTTTTATTTTTCCAGAAGGATAAGAATATTCATAGAAAATTCATTTTTGCTCCAAACTTGTTGATTCAAATTTCTACATCCTCCTAAAAATACCACCTATTTAATGGTGGCACTTCCATATTTTTCACCACACTTTTCTATAAGGTTCAAATTTAAGTTCAAATTTGAACTATGATAGAGCCCACATTGTAAAATTCCTAGGGGATTCAAATCAGCTCCAAGTGGAGTGATTCAAGTTCCTAGGTGTCTATAAAATCATACCCTTTTTATCTAGGCATGGTTAACATTTTTACCATGCCCTTATTCTCCTTGGCCTAATAAATACTCCCTTTTCCCATTTATTTCCTGCTAGGAAATTCATAGGAAAATCCTCACAACTCCAAATCCAGTGAAAACACTCCCCACATGTTTCTAAAATCATGCCATATTTGTTAGGTTCATCCACTCATTTTTGTTAAAACATTTTTGTGGACATCTTGTAGGATCATCATTTCCTTCATTTCCACCAATTCAAGACTCCCCCTTGATCCACATCCAATGAAACCTCCTTGGCTATTTTCTCGTGACCAGAGGTGTCCAAGAAAAATAAAACTCCTATTTATAGAGCATTTTTATTTTCTGCTTGTTGTGTTGCTTATTGTGGTTGTTTCCGACGATAGTTGGCAAAATAGACGAAGTGCTCAGAGTTGGACGAGAAGTGTGTGAAGACCTCGAAGACTTTTCGAAGCCATGCAAGCAGCCCTTTGACCATGTTAAGAAACCATTTTTATTTGCATGAAATATAGCACTTTACTTTCGTTATATTTGATCATGTGGAGTAGTGACCACTTCGGGGGTTGCTTCCAATACTTTTGTCGTTGACACTTGCATCGTGCATGACCCTACCACCTTATGAGGGTTATGCAGGTGGGTGTAGATAGGATGCTAGTAGATTCTACACAAGTGGGATCGGGATTATGCATGATGATGGAAATAAGGCAATGATTTCAAAGACTTTTTGAAAACCCCGTCGGGTGCCACTAATGCCCAAGGGAGATGATGCTGAGTTGGGTGACCACTTGAGAAAGAAGTGGTGTACAGGAGGAAGTGAATGTGTGTGTGTTCGAAAACGGAGGGTTTAAGATTTGTCGACCGTCCCAACCTTACATGCGCAACCACGATACCCCTTATGGGACGGGGCTCTGTTGATTACTTTGGGGTTACTTGCAAGGAGCTCGCATTACTAGTGGTGGGAGTGGCGTGGTCACTCTCGATACGAGGTCGTGCCGATACGGACGATCATGTGATGTCTTCACAGGCACCGGGCACACCGTTGGTCCCTACATGGATGCTACGAGTGATGTACATCATGTGGGCTGGGTACCAATCGAGTGGACTCTTTGTTTAGTATCGCCATGGGAAAGGCATTGTTCGGGTGCTTACCTTGGGTATGTTATATACCGCGAGTCGTGGATGACACGAAAGTTCCCCGAGTCTTGTGGGTAAAGTGTGCAACCTCTGCAGAGTGTAAAACTATTCGAAAAGCCGTGTCCACAGTCAAGGACAGTTGGGTGGTGCTGCTTAAGCCACGTCCAGATGTTTTCACAAACTTGGTGTGTGTGTGTGTGTGTGGATGACAAAAGGATGATACTTGAGGCAAGTCTGAAGACTTGATGTGTTGAATGAACATGAGATGTTCAACCCCTCCTTATGATGATATCTGTAAGTTGTTCATATGGATATGTGCCAACTATTGATGCATGCTTACACATAGTTGCTTGATCATGACATTGCATTCAAAATTGGCTTTCCACAAAATACCTTCTTAGTGCTAGTTCATGCATTGTTATTGCCTTGTTCCAAACATGGGTTGCTTGCGAGTACATTCAAAGTACTCATTGGCTTGCCACTGGTTATTTTATTAGCCAGGCATGAAAGATCAGGTTATGATGAAGATTACCTTGGTAACGGACATGCAAGCTAGGATGCTTCCCACTCAGAATGCCTGTAGGGTTAAGGCAGATGGCATGGGTTCACACTATCGTTGACGATTTTCGCTACAATCATATGAAGACTTGGCCATAAAGGCCATATTTGAGTAAACCGATATGTAATGGATGTAAGACTCTTGTTATTCAGCTTCTGTGTGTTCAGTGAGCAGTGATCTTTGGGATCACTGTGCACGTACATTCGGTGATCACGACTTATGAGTCGGGGTCCCCATAGAGCTGGTATCAGAGCTATCCTGACTGTAGGAAGCCCTTAGTTAGCATGGGCGTTAGTTAGATCAAAACTATTTTTCCAGACCCTTCAAAATAACTTACAAAAAACTCTATATTTCTCACCTCTCCCAAATTTTCAAAGGAAGCAAAGGTTTTTGCCTTAGCATTTCCACCATATTTCTCTTAACTCTCCTCGTCTACTTTTTCAAAACTTTGCAAATGGTCGCAACTACCCTTGTGCCCCTGACCATGGGATTCCTTGTAACCCACGTGGGAAACCTGGAAGGAAGCCACCTTGCCAGACGATTGCCGACATATCTTGGACCCAAGTTGGCGACTCTAGACAAGGAGCTACCAACAGAAGATACCTTCTCGAAGGATGAGGATGTCAAGACTTAGATGATAGTGACACCCTCGACACAGCCCCAGGATGATGCCACCCTGGCCTTCGATGACCATGGCACAATACATGCAATGTCATGATATGCATCGCTAATAGAGCAACCCTGTCCTTTTTATTGTTATATCAGTAACCACCGGTGGATGAGAACCTCGCCATTTGGTTCGCCTCACTATAGTGAGCAGGAAAACGGTCCTCATCACCCCCCGCTCTTGGTGCCGATGATATCGTCAACGAGACCGACAGGATACAACTCTACCATGCCTTGTCAATGTCATTGCATAAAGGATTTCCTCCCTGGAACCCTCGACGTCTCAGAAGACAAGGAGGCATTGTCACAATTATGAAGACACCAAAAGACCCTGTCTACAACAACTGTGAAAAATCACCTTTGTCGTCAACTCACCACACCCGAAGTCGTCTAGGACTCTTCACACGCAACCAGGATCGTTTCGACGAACAACAACCGAAGACATAGTGACACATGAAGAAGACCCAGAAGACTAAGCGGACTCCTCTCCAAGAAGCAAGCACGACTACTAAGTCCGAGAACCCCTATGGTAGGATAGGTCGTGTGTCCCCTATGCGAAGTTGAGTCCGTATGATGGTTCAAATGGAACCATGATGTGTGTTGCTTGTTTTTCTTGTTTGTGCTTTGGTGTAAGTCACACTTTTGCCCTAGGCAACAAGTGCGCGACTTTATCACCTACCTGACCTTGATGTATGTGTTTGGCCTTTTCGGCACTTGCTTGATTGCACTTACACTATACCACCCCCTTAGGCATGCTCCTCTATGCTACTTTCCCTCTTTCCCCTCTCGTCAACTGAATACCGACAAGACAAGATGCACCAAGGATCCACCTTGACAAACAAGTGACACCGAAGACTTTGACTACAACGTACTCAACCAGACGTAACCCCATAGAGTTATGCTTTTCCCTCAAGATTGGAAAACCCCTCCCTTGCCCAACCTAGACCTCACAAGCTCCCCCAGCACAAGCCTCTGATCACGTGTTTAATACATGGATTTGCCAGCTTATCGAGCTTCATTAACCCCTGCTTTGCACTGGGGTCATTATGGAGCTAGTGACCATAGTGAACAAACATCCTTCATTCCTACGCTAGCACTAGAACCTTGATGCCATAGGAAGGATCATTCTAAGGGTATAAGACTTGTGGACAATGATTTGATTTAACCCTAATAGATGGCTTGATGAAGCAGTTGGGACCCTTTGGTGGATTACGAGGCTTAATGTTGATAGACGAACTTGGTGGATCAAGATTGATAGAGTGGCATAACTCACTTGTCCCTTGAGCAAATTGGATTAGTAGGACAAATATGATCACAGGCTGAAATTCTTGGTGGATTAATGACTTGACTTTCGCAAGTAATGTAGATACTGGAGTGATGGTGACTCACGTAACTAGTAGGAAGCTCTTACTCGATGTAAAACTTGGATTTAAATAGGTGATCCTACTAGGTGCTCGACATCAATTAAACCACATGGTTCGGAGTAATTTGGATATAGTCCAATGATCTTGATAATGATACCATATTTCTCAATGGATAATAGTAGAAGGAATCGGATGATGTTAGGGATAAATTAGGGATCTATATAAGCTCGACCTTGGAGTTTAGTTGGCCATGAGATTGGAAGTTCATGGATATATTGTTATAATACTCCTTGCAATGATATGTGGATTATATGAACTCGAGAAGATTATGTTTGACACCATCGATGCTGGATTTGTCGCAGTAATGGATTGGGTAATAGTGGATGATTTTCATGGATTTATTAAATTGGATTCGTAGGAAGGAAACAAGATCTTGGAGTGGTTTATTACATGTTTCCTTAGCATAGTAATGCAATACCTTAGACCTTGGATAGCTCAGAAGGACACTTGGATTTGTAGTGCCATGATCAAGCTTAGCAGCTTGTAAATTATCCCTGGGATTTTTATATAGGGATATATGTGAGTTAGCTATAGTATGCATATGAGATTTTCAGCATAGTCCTTCTCTCAAAGCCATGGAGATATGAGTAGTGTGTGTAATATTGGAGTTGACTTATATGAGATGATACCTTCGAGGAAATAGAGTAATTTTGTTTGGAGTAATAGGATGTACTATTGGCATCTAAGAACTGTGCTCGAGGATAAGATGGTAGACGTTCACTCACATCCTAAGCTCTTTGAAACCCCAAAACTTTACCAAACCATGCCATGGTCGGATAAGACCATAGGCTCTGGATCTAAGTCAAAAGACCATGGTCGATGCTCCACCGTGACCACCACCCACCCTTTCCATAAGGAAGGTGGCCACGAAGACCTCTATTAGGTTGGACCAGAAACCCTTGACACTAGTGACCATCCAGAACGAATGCCCGCTCCGCTAACATACCCCATGAGCCGGTGTTTATGTGGTACTTTGGGAAATAGGTTGTTGTCCTCCCAGATGACATACTTATTTACCCAATGAGAGGAGGAACACCTTAGTCATGTTTGGACCAGCCCTAGGAACACCAATTGCCATGCCTCTCGAGCATAAGAGTTCACCTTGAAAAAGTTGGACTCCCTGAAGCACCCTCCCTGCAGAAGAAGACTTTCTTTCCCAAGCAAGATGAAGAACCACTACGATTGCGGAGCCACGACAACAACGAAGAAGAAGTCAACCACCACTCCTCTGTCGGCTACCTCAACTAGACTATATCCAGAAGCACCGACGTTCAAGCCTGAGAAGCCCTTGGACATCAAGAGGATTAAAGAGCCTCTCACTTTAAATGGTCATCTATCAGTTCATGACTAGGATGGAACTGAGAAGTTGGCGGCACCCTCACTCCACCACCTTGACGGTGTACGTTGAGCATGACGTCCCTACTCCCTTCAGATGCCTGGAACGGAGTCGAATGACTGTCATGACCTCATTGCTAGCCCCTTTTTGGTTCAATCAAGGATGTGAACCTGACTCGATCGTTGTAAACCATCTGTCAAAGATAGTTCACCCCACTTGCCAAGCCTCAGACCTTGGGGATTGGATGGCTGGTCTATACTTTTGGGTAGCCAGCTCATCTAGGACCCCCTCAGAACATTCCCATATGGTAGAACCTGTTTTGACACCAAGTCTCTTAGCTCGGTCTTAGGGGTGAGACTCAGCGTAGACCTTGCCATAGAGAGACGAGTAGACCAAACACTCAAAGACCCTCCAGAAACGTGTGTCCATGACGATGAAGACAAACGACCAAAGAAGTATGAAGAATCTACCTAGGTAACTTACTCAAGCAGAAGATCTTGACGAGAAGCCCACGATGACGCACCTCAGCACTCTCGAGGATGGAGACCACCTACGACTGAAGACCTCCTGCTTTACGGAAGATAAGGACTTCCCCGTTAACAAGAAGCTACACTAGGAGTCGATCCTCCTATTCTAACGCAGGACGTATAGATGTCACTAACCAACGTGAAAAACCCCAGGACCAGCACACAGACACACTACTTGGCCATGTATTTTGACTTCGGAATACACACGCAAGCCATGCCCTTGCCAAAACCCCGTTCACGCTTAGACGAAGTCAATGGTGCACTCGAAGACATATCATCAGGCACTTCAAGATCCAGAAGGACAACCATGCCGTAGAAGAAGTCACATGGGAACGTGAGGACTACCTCACTCCTGGATTCTCACATCCTTTCTACACCTGGCCTAGGAATCTCGGGGACGAGATTGTAGGTCTGTCACACCCTGTGATTTGCCTCATGACTAAGTTAACATGACTTAAATTAGGGCCAGTTAAAACTTTTTGAGTGCATATGAATGCTTGAATTGTGTGTTATTTGCTTGCTTGTTTGATTGCCTGTTGGTGCTCCATAATTCAAAAAACATCCTCCTACCCTCAAGAACTCTTTTACTTGATCCCAAATCTTGTCCAATGATCATGCCATGTGAATAGGACTTAAAACTAGTTTTCAAAATATTATTTTGACCAAAAAGCATTTATTTAAATTAGGTTTTCAAAACCCCCAGATTTGAGATTTGCACTGCAAGTCCCCAAATTGGGTGGATCGTTTTTAATCAAATGCTTTATTTGAAACCCACTATATATAAGACTTCCAAAAACCACCAAATATTTATTTTAAATATTGTTTTCCTATTTTATTTAAGGGCTTTTTCTTAAGGCCAGAAATGGTCTTTTATAGGAAAAAAAATTATTTAAAAGCTTTAAAATTATTTGGGAAAATTTAGGAAAAATCAGTGCACATATATTGTCCATATATAAGAGTTTCAACACATGGTCATGTTCAAAATATTGGACAAAACCCTCCAAAACCATTTCTGCCTATTCCAAGCATTTGAAATATTTCTATAAGAAATATTCTCGAATAAATCCAAGTAAATTCTAGCATGTCACATATGATATATGGGGTCATCTTGCCAAGTTTCATCTCAATACCAATTGTTTTGGTTCACCAAAATATCCCAAAATCCTCTTTGTCTAGATCCAAATTTGAGCAACTCTACATTACCAATTGTCTCCTATTGATCTCAAACTTTGTGGACATGTTTTAATCATCCAATAATGCATCCACAGCAAGTGGTACATCAAGTAGAACAGATTAACTTGTCCTAATCCCCTCAAACCCCTTTCTGTTGATTTCAAAAATTGGGAATGTTTGCATGGTCAAGTTTCCTCATTTGGTCCCAAACTTTTTGGGCATGCTCTCGTCAGCAAATTATGCCACCACAGCAAGTGGAGCATCAAGGAGAATGCCTTAGCTGATCAGATCTATAGAAACCCATTTCTGTCCATTTCTAGGGTTTATCAAGTTTACGTTGGCAACTTTCATCAAATAAGCCCAAACTTGGTGATAAACCTCATTTATACCTATTTCTCAATCTTGTTAAGTCTCATGTCAATCATAGCAACTTAGCTCGCCCAAAACACCATCAAACACCTTTTGGGAGAAAACCAAAGCTGATGTTTTCACCCCTTCCCTTGCCCTCCTTGGGCCTAAAATTTTACCACGGCTCCCAGGTAATGTATTTTACCTCCAATAAGCTTGGCATGGCCACAGCCCAATTATTGGCATGGTAAAACTCTCCATTTACCCCCTGGACAACAGGTTTTCCCCCCTCTTTCCATTTCCCTTCTCACCTAAGGCATCTAAAGAGTATCCTATGCTCTCACCCCCTTTGTTTAAACCCCCTCTAGCTTGTGGACAAGCTTGGTCGCGCCCAAAGTGCCCAATGCATGCCCTGGCATGCAAAGCTCGCGCTCTGGAGCGTGCTATAGTGCGCGCATGCACTGTAGCCGCCGCCCAATCTCAGCCCCCGAGCACCTCGAGCCCCTCCCTCTCACTAGCTGGTCAGCCTCGACGTCCACAACATGGCGCCCTGTCGCCCCTCCTCCTCCCTCTTGTCGCCCCACCTCGCACGCGCGGCGGCTGCCCGAGTCGGCCAATGTGCGACTTTGCATGCGCGAGGCCCTAGAGCACGCCCCGCTCTCTCTCACTCACTCGTCTGCATCATGGAAGGGTTCAACGAGCGCCCTAGACATGGTCTCCCCCCCCCCAAGCCCTCCAGTAGTGGCAGAGACCGGGTCGGCGCACGACCACGCGACACACCGTGGCCCCCCCTACAAGAAGCCGCTCCCGAGCCCCTCTGCGCTCGCTTAGCTCCCTCTCACTCTCACCAGCCTCCCGGCACTTCCCAATCTCCCTATCCTCCTCTACATCGACAACAATGGCCGGAGCCTTGCCGGCGGCTTCCGCTCGAACTCAAGCTCTCCCCAACTCCTTCTCTCCCCCACGAGGGATCTTTCCCATGCGTCTGCTCCTCCCGTCCGTGCCCAAAACGTCGAGTTCATCATTGGTCACCGTCGGTTTCCGCTACGGCTGACGCGACGCTCCCCCTGACGCTTCCCGACAAGTATGAAGACCTCGGGCGTGTGCGGCACCTCGCCCCGAGCCCGCTGGTGGTTGGAGCCTTGCCGGAGGCAGCCTGAGCCGCCGGAATGGTGCTGGCGCCCGCTCGGCCTCGCCTCGCCTACCCTTCCCTGTTTGGGCGGGAGGTGAGGGACGATCCTGACTAGCGGGGCCCACCTGTAAGCGGCTAATGGGGCGGACCCGCCGTTTAAGTGGAGACGGTCTCCGGTGGACACGCCTTCGCCTAGGCAAAAACGAATTTCCCCCAGTGTGCTTTCGATGTGGCCTTGCTCAGGCGCGCGGCTGGGCAGCTGGGCCGGCCCGGTCACTGTTCCATGCTGGTGGGTTGTGCCTGGCCCGTTTAGCTAAAATATATTTTTCTTTTTCTTTTTCCATAAGGATAAGAATATTCATAGGAAATTCATTTTTGCTCCAAACTTGTTGATTCAAATTTCTACATCCTCCTAAAAATACCACCTATTTAATGGTGGCACTTCTATAATTTTTTACCACACTTTTCTGTAAGGTTCAAATTTAAGTTCAAATTTGAACTATGATAGAGCCCACATTGTAAAATTCCTAGGGGATTCAAATCAGCTCCAAATGGAGTGATTTAAGTTCCTAGGTGTCTATAAAATCAAACCCTATTTATCTAGGCATGGTTAACATTTTTCCCATGCCCCTATTCTGCTTGGCCTCATAAATACTCCCTTTTCCCATTTATTTCCTTCTAGGAAATTCATAGGAAAATCCTCACAATTCCAAATCTAGTAAAAAAACTCCCCACATGTTTCTAAAATCATTCCATATTTGTTAGGTTCATCCAGTCATTTTTGTTAAAATATTTTCTATGGACATCTTATAGGATCATCATTTCCACCAATTCAAGACTCCCCCTTGATCCACATCCAATAAAACCTCCTTGGCTATTTTCTTGTGACTAGAGGTGTCCAAGAAAAATAAAACTCCTATTTATAGAGCATTTTTATTTTCTGCTTGTTGTGTTGCTTATTGTGGTTGTTTTCGATGATAGTTGACGAAATAGACGAAGTGCTCAGAGTTGGACGAGAAGCGTGTGAAGACCTCAAAGACTTTGTGAAGCCAGGCAAGCAGCCCTTTGACCATGTTAATAACCATTTTTATTTGCATGACATATAGCACTTTAATTTCGTTCTATTTGATCATGTGGAGTAGTGACCACTTCAGTGGGTTATTTCCAATACTTTTGCCATTGACACTTGCATCGTGCATGACCCTACCACCTTATGAGGGTTGTGCGGGTGGGTGTAGATAGGATGCTAGTAGATGCTACAGAAGTGGGATCGAGATTATGCATGATGATGGAAATAAGGCAATGATTTCAAAGACTTTTCGAAAACCCCGTCGGGTGCCACTAATGCCCAAGGGAGATGATGATGAGTTGGGTGACCACTTGAGAAAGAAGTGGTGTGTTGGAGGAAGTGAATGTGTGTATTTTCGAAAACGGAGGGTTTAAGATTTGTCGACCGTCACAACCTTACATGCGCAACCGCGATACCCCTTATGGGACGGGGCCCTGTTGATTACTTCGGTGGGTACTAGAAAGGAGCCCGCATTACTAGTGGCGAGAGTGGCGTGGTCACTCTCGATATGGGGTCGTGCTTGTATGGATGATCATGTGTTGTCTTCATAGGCACCGGGCACACCGTTGGTCCCTGCATGGATGCTACGAGTGATGTACATCATGTGGGCTGGGTACCAATCAAGTGGACTCTTTGTTTAGCATCGCCAGGGGAAAGGCAGTGTTTGGGTGCTTACCTCGGGTATGTTATATACCACGAGTCATGGATGACACGGAAGTTCCCCAAGTCTTGTGGGTAAAGTGTGCAACCTCTACAGAGTGTAAAACTATTCGAATAGCCATGTCCACGGTTAAGGACAGTTGGGTGGTGCTTCTTAAGCCACGTCCAGATGTTTTCACAAACTTGGTGTGTGTATGTGTGTGTGTGAGGATGACAAAAGGATGATACTTGAGACAAGTCTGAAGACTTAATGTGATGAATGAACATGAGTTTTTCAACCCCTACTTATGATGATATTTGTATGTTCATATGGATATCTGCCAATTGTTGATGCATGCTTACACATAGTTGCTTGATCATGACATTGCATTCAAAATTGGCTTTCCGCAAAATACCTTCTTAGTGCTAGTTCATGCATTGTTATTGCCTTGTTCCAAACATGGGTTGCTTGCGAGTACATTCAAAGTATTCATTGGCTTGCCACTGGTTATTTTATTGGCCAGGCAAGAAAGATGAGGTTATTATGAAGATTACCTTGGTAACGGACATGCAAGCTAGGACGCTTCCCAGTCAGAATGCATGTAGGGTTAAGGCAGATGGCATGGGTTCACGCTATCGTTGAATATTTCCGCTGCAATCATATGAAGACTTGTCCATAAAGGTCATATTTGAGTAAACAGGTATGTAATGGATGTAAGACTCTTGTTATTCAGTTTCTGTGTT
Organism: Hordeum marinum; assembly: GCA_022496015.1. Taxonomy (NCBI): domain Eukaryota; kingdom Viridiplantae; phylum Streptophyta; class Magnoliopsida; order Poales; family Poaceae; genus Hordeum; species Hordeum marinum. Next base: position 375,188,749 of record CM039673.1, read on the forward strand.
TAGTGAGCATTGATCTCTGGGATCACTGTGCACGTACATTCGATGATCACGACTTATGAGTCGGGGTCCCCACACTGGGGTGCCTTCTGGTCTTCTAGCGTCGACTGGTTGCGAGGCTTTCCAAGTGACAGGAGACTGTCGTGTGGAGGGAGAAGCCTTCGAGTGGATTTATTATCGAGTGACTTGAGCGCCACGATGGATCCAGTCGGAATCTCTCTTGTAATCTTTAAGTCCTCCAATATAATGTCCTAAGGTAGGGTATGTAGGTCAGGCCTAGGACCCTACCCTAGGTACATATCCTCGTCACTCGCCCCCGAATGGATCAGGGTTCGAGTGACAAAGGGAATCGATGCCAGCTTTGATAAGGCACCGAAATTCCAAATGTACTTTGGGGCTTCAAGGAAATCTGTATCGATTGAAATCTTTTTCATTCGCCTTGATAGATTCTTCCTTGATAAATGTCCGAATGATTTTAAACTTCACATATGTTCCGAGTGAACCATCAGGATCTTCTGATGCGACGGCCACTCTTCCAGGCCCGGATTTCACGGGATTCGAAAAATTTGGGAAGCGCGCACTGCGCACAGATATCGCAACGACTAGGGCAAGTGGGGGTGCAACGCCTCGATTACCGTGCCGCCCATTACACCACGTACAGCGTGAGTCCTGAGGCGGAGATGTCCAGGGATTTAGCGGGCCCGTAGGTCAATGACTCACTCGGCTGATATAAAACTCCGCTGCGTTGCAGACAGCACAGTACTCTTCCCCCCAAATCCATTCTTCTCCTCCGCCTCCGCCACTCCACGCGTGCACTCGGCTCTGCCCCAACGACCGCCGCCGCAATGAAGAAGAACAAGACCGAGAAGCTCGAGTGCGCAAAGAAGGGAGCCGCCAAGGGCAAGGGCAAGAAGCCATCCGATGCCCGATTCACAGCGCCAGCGGGGTGGATCCAGGGGGATTTCCTCCCATCGACGGTCACGGCGGGGGATGTCGAGAACCTCGTCGTAGACGGGCTCGTGGAAGAAGGCTCGTGGAAGCTATCGGAGGGGGAGATCGAGCTAGAGTCGTGCGAGGGGGAGCGATTCCTTCTCCTCACCCACATCGAGCGAGGTTTCTCCATGCCCCCCCCCATCCTTTCTTCCGAGGGTCTGAATTTCTTCGGAGCTCAACTCCATCATTTTCCTCCGAATTCCATTTCTTATCTCACTGCTTTCATCACTATGTGCGAATGTTTCTTGGGTTGTCCTCCCCATTGGGGCTTGTTCAAGCATATCTTCACCATTAGATCCCATTCGGTCAAAAAGGCCAACCCTGAGGATGATAAGACCCATGTCATCCATTTATGTGGTGGCTTGGGGATCCAAAAGAGGGCTAGGAGTGCCTTTCCATCTATGACCATTCCAGAATCTGTTAGGGGTTGGCAGTCGACTTGGTTCTACTGCAAAGATGTAGCATCTCCCAACATGTCGACCGGTCTTTCCCCTTTCATGCTAGATCGACCGACCACTCCCAAATCTTTATCAGTGTTAGAAGGGGAAAAAGTCCAATGGGGATATTAGTTGATGATGTAGTGGGTCTTGTTCGTGGCAGAGTGACCGGCATGGACCTACTGGAGACATTCTTTAGTCGACGGATCCAGCCCCTACAGGCAAGGGACCATGCCATGTGGCACTACTCAGGCCCTGAGGACACGACTCGAACACACCCAGAGGAAGTCCTAGAGAAAACTGTCAAGCAGTGTCTTCGGAGCATCACTGGAGCCTGCGACAATCCCTTGGGAGCCAAACGGATCAAGCCCTTCTCTACTGAGAATCCACCAACGAATCTGGTAAATTTTATCTTTGTCGACTGTCGTACTGTTCCGTCGAGGAACTGAGTCTTCGATCGATTGACTTTATTGTTTGAATTTTGCAGGAGTGGACGAACATGTATTCGCCTGTGCCAAATGGAAATCAGCCCGAAGACGGAGGGGAGAGCGAGTGCGGCAGCGTGGATTTTGATTACACCGGCAACAGCGAGGACGAATACGAGGGCTCGGACGAGGATGAAGAAGAAGTCGAGTCTCCTTTGTGCACTGAGCATCGCTCCAAGCAGCATCAGGACCCCACGACTGCCCCAAGCAGGACCTTGGTGTTGAGTGACAAGAACCCTAAGCAGGACCGAACCTCGACAGTTGAGTCGAGTGAATGGGCCACAAAGCAGCCCAGGTCGGACGTGCCAAAACCTCGGAAGGCTTTTCCCCGAATGAAGATCGTTGTACCCATTGTCTCAACGTAAGTGTTCGTTTTCTTCTTTCACTGTTGTATAGGACTTCGTATTCTTGCTGACCGAGTGGAATTTGGTCTACCAGAGCCGCTACCTCAGTAAAGTCGCCTCCACGGGACGGAGAGGAACAAATGGATGTGGATACTGCTGACGTGGCCACTTCCCAACGAGGTATAACAAATCTTCACTCAGCTCTGTTTCTTGAAAATGATTTGCCGATTGAATAAGCTAATGGTGTCGATTGGTGTTTGCAGAGATCATTCAACTGGAGGACGAGGAAGAGCCACCTCGAGGCATGGGGTGAAGGTGTGACCTTACGCACCCCGCGCGTACGCGCCCGAAGAACGTCATCAACGCAAATGCCTCAAAGGTCGAATGTTGCGTCGTCTCAAGGGATAGGTGACTCGTCCCGAGCTAGAACTGATCTCGCGGCTCCATTGTCGAGTGCCCCACCAGCTGCTTCGACCATTGTGCCTCCACACCAATCGGACAACTCTAGACCACCTCAGCTACTCCAGCCGCAGCATCGATTCAGCCAGCGACTGTCTTTCCTCTGCATCATGTCTCGGAAGACCAAACTGGAGCTGCCAAGGAGGCCATGATTCAAGCGGAGTAGATGATGTTGCGCACAAAGGAGGCGTACGAAGCAAGAAAGCTAGCTTATGATGCCAGCACAGTGCTTCGCACCAACGTCCGAGTAAGTGCGATTGTAAGTGCATTTCCAATTGAATTCCTGTCTTTCTTGATTTTACACCCAGTGGGTGTTTTCCTTTTGTAGCATACTTGTATGTTCTCCTCTCGAGTAGATCAGGTCTTAGTCGAGTGGGTTTCGGTCCATTGGGGGCACGCTAAGTGCACCCACTGGGTGTAGTCCCCGAGATCGTCGTCGAGTGCTTGCACTGGCGGGGGTCTTAATAGAGACGATGTTCACATGCTTGCGCACATTTTTTTATTTGCTTGCCACTCGACAGATCGAGTGTTAGCAGATCCAGTGGGGGCACGCTGAGTGCACCCACTGGGTGTAGTCCTCGAGACTGCCGTCGAGTGCTTGCTTTGGCGGGTGTCTGATAGAGACCATTTTCTGCTCGGACGGGACAGACCTGGTCGAGTGATTTCGAAACCAGTGGGGCACGCTGAGTGCAGCCACTGGGTGTAGTCCTCGAGACTTGATGATGAGCAGTAGTCTCAAGAACTTGGACTCAGGGTCCTTTGTCGTACGTGGAGTACGCTTGCCACTCAATGTGTCAAGTGAACTCTTTGTCTTAGTCCTTCCACTCCTGAATGTTTGCCTTAGGAATGGAAAGGTCCGAAGCTACCTTGCAGGTTTCATGGATATCATTTCCATCAACCATGATATGACGCAGGTTTCATGGACATCATTTCCATCAACCATGACATCACATTGTTCCAGGGTGTGGGGTGGGGTGGCAGGACGCCATCCAGTCGACTATTCTTGATCCTTTCCACTCGGGAGTGGAGAAATTTTCATGTCGATTGAACTATTTTTTGTTGATTTCAGAGAGCTTGCAACTAGGCACCCAGTACAAAGGCCTGGAGAAGGAGAGGAACTAGCTGTGATTGGATCTGGAAGTCTGCAAGAACAACCTGGAACGAGCGCACACTGAGTTGAGGACCCTGGGAGGTAATTCTTGTCAACCAAACGCACTCTTACTTTCCCCTTCCATCCTTTGAACCGAGTGTTCTCACTCGAATAGACGTGTGTGATGAAAATCGTCGACTCCAAGTGCGACTCAACAATGTTATTTCTTTAGATACCATGAAGAAAGCGCTGGAGGACAAGGACAAGGCACTCGCTGATGCCCAAAAGGTGGCGAGGGAGAAGACTGAAGCCGCCGAGAAGAAGCTTGCTGCAGTCAAGAATATAGAGGAAGAAAATTCCAAGCTGAAACTGGAACGAGCTAAAATGATCAAGAAGACCAAATAGCTGAACAGGAGGAGCAATGGTCTGGATAAGCATTTGGGAGATTTTGCGAAGAAGATGTTCGTCATGCTTGACGGTAACTTTCCTTGTGGAGTGAACTTCCTTAATTCCCATAGGCTAGTAATGTAACCATCTTTCTATTCCTTCCTCCATATAGAATTCTGCCAGGACTTTGAGAAAGAGACCGAAGAGATCGAGCCGAACCTGGATCCCACTAAGTCACCCCTTGGAGATGCTATGGCCATGAACATGTTAAACCTCAACGTCTGTCTCCAGGGTGTTCAAGCATACATCATTCGACTGAAGGCTGCGTTGGAGAAGATTGACAAAGAACTATGGCCCGAAGACACCCTCCAGACTAACCATTGCATCCATGATGACTCGCCTCAATGAGATCCCCAGTCGAGTGTAAGCTTGGAAAAAATCAGCTGCTCGTTGTGGAGCCGACGTGGCGCTTTCGCTCGTCAGAGTCCATTGCAAGGAGATGAGAGAGGACAAGTTGAAGGATCTCCGGGTGATTAACACGAAGAAACTTCAGTTCGAGGACTTCATGGAGACCTTCATCGACGCAGCCACTCGAATCGCAGACGAGATCGATTTGGACACCTTTGTCGAGCCAGAGGGTCCCACTGGTGCTTAAAAAACTTTATTTGCAGTGAAAACTTTATTCGCCTCGGAATGTATAGGATCGAAAGTAGTGCTAGAAGGGGGGTGATTAGAATGCTTGGCCAAATGAAAATTTACTTTTTCCTAATTTTAATTCTTGGCAGATTTTAGCATTCATAGTATGTCAAGTACACCCTACACATGCATGTCTAAGAGTATAGCAGTGGAAAATAAAGACAAGCATGTAAGTAAAGAGAGTATAGGAAGATCAAGCGCAATTGGTGACATGATGATTTTTCCCGTGGTTCCGATAGGTGGTGCTATCGTACATCCATGTTCATGGAATATTCAACCCAGGGAGGGTAACGGTCTCGAGAGTCCACGGAGGACTCTACCCACAGAGGATTCCACGAAGCAGCAACCTTGACTACACCATGAAGGCTTTCGTCCACGAAGGACTAGCCTCGCTATGGGTAGATCTTCACGAACTAGGCGATCTCCTTGCCCTTACAAACTTCTTGGTTCACTCCACAACACGAAGTAGGAGGCTCCCAAGCGACACCTAACCAATCTAGGAGGCACCACCCTCCAAAAGGTAATAGGCTCGATAATGCGATGAACTCCTTGCTCTTGTGCTTCAAGATGATAGACTCCTCAACACACAATCACTCTCTCAAGATCCATATGGCTGGAGTAACTTGAGGAGCAACTTGGGCAGGCTAGAAATCAAGATCCATATGGCTGGAGTGGAAGATCTTGACCTCAACACAAGATTAGGTACTTCTCTCTCAGAAAACTGATAGGATAGGTATGGAATAGTTCTGAATGCTTCTCTCTCGAGTAGGTGGTGGTGAGGGGTATATATAGGCATCTCCAAAAATCCAACCGGTACACACAATAAGTCAGACTCAGTGGAACCGATGTGAGACCTATATAGGAATCTCGGTGAGACCTATATAGGAATCTCGGTTGCACCGATAAGGTGACCAATGGTCAGAATGTCCAATCTCAGTGTTGTCGGTTCGACAATCTTGGAGGGACCGAAACCGTGGACTTGCGTAACAGAAAGTTGGCAGCCCGACTCGGTGGCACTGAATGCAGTATCGGTTGCACCAAAAATCTATGGTTTGGCTGAGTCTGTCTAGGGTTTGGAATCGGTGGCATCGAGTGTAGAATGTTGGTTGCACCGATTTTGAGTATTTGACTTTGGACAGACTTTGGTGGGAGAGTTTGTGGGTGTTTTTGGTGACTATCACTTGTGTACGTATGAGCATTTTGTTCACCAACAAAACCTTACCCCCTTTTAATAGTATTGGCTTTCCTATGGACTCAAAGTGATTTCTCACAAATATAAAATGTAGAGTCCTCTTGCTTGAAGCTTTGCCAACCTATTTCCTTGCATCTTGGGGTATTCCACAATCTCCACAATCCTTTTGCCAATCCTATCAATGAACATTTCCAGAAATATACTTGGTGGAAACATTAGTTCAATGACTTATATGTTGTTATTAATTACCAAAACCACCAAGGGAGCACATGTGCTTTCAATCTCCCCCTTTTTGGTAATTGATGACAACATATAGATCAACGCTTATATAATCAATGAATATAATCGTCGCTTTGAGAAGTATGTGATAAGTAAGAGCTCGCCCTAAATTTGTGCATTATTTTAAATTTGTGTTTGAATGCAAATGTACAATCGATTAGGTGCATGTGGCACTTCTTCCCTGTCACATACAACTTGGTGGTGTGCGAGAGTAATAAGAGTTAATCAACATAGCCCAACACAACAAGCAAAGTGAGTGATCATCACATAATCATCAAATGATAGGAAATAGTAGCAACACACATAACAGCGTATGATCACACACAAACACAAAAGTATCTCATGTCAAACCAAACGAACCAAATGTTCTGCAAAACCAGCAAATAAAAACAGATGCTCTCTCGCTCGAAGCCTGAGATCTATATACAACTTCTCCCCCTTTGGCAACAAGTTACCAAAAATTTCAAGGGAAACGCTTTCCATCCATATACTGATGAGGGGAAATCATGAGGCGCCTGCTAAGCCGTTGATACTAGCCCTCCCATCTAACATCACGTACTTGTCCTATATATGTCCTTCCCAGCAGCCAGCATATCCCCATCCACGATCATCAAACCCTAACCACATATTGACGCTCCTGCTCCTGATCTCTTCGACGACGTTCGTCTAGCAAACTCCCCACAAGCCCATTTGCTATCGTGCCACCGGACGCCTCAGCGACGACGGGATCGTCTTGTTCCTTCATCCAACGGCACAGGACATCATGCGTGCCTCGACGACGACCATCTCCTTTTTGGGGGTGGGGTGAGGTGGGGGGATCTCCGACGACCATCTTACCCTCATTAGCGGTGAAGTGCACTCCATGGGAGCCCCTAATGCATGTTCCCCATGCACGTCTTCTTCGTTGCTTGCCGTTCCCACACCGGCACTGCCTGCACGACGGCCCCTATGTTTAATCATGGGTAGTTCCAGTGGGTGCTTCCATGGTCTGGCCGGCGTGCACCTCGCGCATGTGCAATCGCCATCAAGGTGGACCATGGTGACATTGTGCAGAGAGGAAACTAGCCCCATTCTATTCTTATATACAGAAGCAAATTCATATATCACAAGAAGCAAACAATATTTCTCTTGGAAGCATCGTTTCATTGGAAGAAAAAAATCAATAGTGTTTTATTCGGTATCATTCTTTTCTATTTTTGGAGGCAATGTAGATCTGAGAAAATATTTGTAACTTGGGAAGCAAACACTATTTTCTTTGGAAGAAGATTAATTTCCTTCTTTCGGAGCACTGTTGATGGAAGCAAATATGTTCCTTTTCTACTATGTTGTGAAGGAACTACTCACATGTCTTGGAAGCAGTCCCGTTGAACAAGGGAAACAAAATATTCTACGTAGGAAGCAAATTTAAATTGTACCGGGTTCACCACAATTGGAAATATTTTATCTAATATGGAAGCAAAGTATATGGCCCATAATTAGGTGTGGCACTAGCAGTAAGAATAGCAGATATTATTTGAAGCAATTATCAGGGATGTTTCCTAAAAAACAGTGCTTCCATCGGTACAAAAAAAAAGCTTCAATCCATGGAAGCAAGAATAATATTTTGTTACACATCAAACCAACAACTATGCATCTAACAATCGTGTAATATGCTTCGGATGTTTCAATATATTCCCCAACATGATTATTCCAAGTGTGTCTTGGTTCAAACGTCCTGGTCCAGTGAACCAACGAATCTTTATGAACTTTCGAGAGCAATTTTTTTTCCGAAAAACTTTCGAGAGCAGTTAACCCAATTAGAGGCATAATTAAAGGGAGTTTTGTTCAGAAAAGAAAGCTTTCACGCAGTGGGCCTCCAAGTAGTTATGATGCACGTGAATAGGGGAGTATTAACGTAAGACACCTATTACTGTGCCTATCTTGCCATAGGCATGGGAATAGCTAGCAGATCCGATGTTGATTTTGCTTCTAATCCGATGGTCTACAACTAGTCTAATAGAATGCATATTATCAGTAGTCTGATGCTTAGCGGTGCCCAAAGTTCAAAGAGATATAGCTAATCGTTTTGCGGCTGATCTCCTCCGGTCGTCGATGGCGGAGTCAAGAGAACTGCGTCGGCGAAGACTTCTACTGAAGTCCTGGATGGAGCTGGAGTAGATACTGGAGGACTGGAGCAGATGGTGCTAAAGATACTATGGAAGGAGCAGAAGATGAAGGCCTCGTCTCTGGAGCTGGTACTGTAGGAGTCCTGGCCTTAGTCGTGAAATGGGCAGTCGTCCTAACAGGTGCACTATCCTCATCATCATCAGAAGACTCAGACTCTAAAGAGGCGCGACGAATTGGGGCTTCATCAACCTCCTTCTTGAGCTCATTGACTGTCTTAGTTAGCCCATCAACCTTGTCATTTAGAGTTTTCACTCTATCATCAATGATGTTTGCAAGGCTCTCCTGAATATCCATGATGGTCTTGATGTCCTTCCTCATCTCCAGGACAGTAGTGATTAAAAGATCCATCTGCTCGTTCCTGGACCTGGGAACTTGAGCACTAGTGGCTCGAGCTGCCTCTGCATGTGCCTGAGCTGCAGCTGATGTGGGATGGTCTAGGTCCATCACTAAGGGAGTCCCGGATTAGGGGGTCCTCGGATAGCCGACCTGTTGTTTATGGGCCGGACTGTATGGGCTACTTGCAAAAATTGGATGATCTGAAGGCCCAATTTCCCGGATGGAAGCTTCGACGAGCATGAGCGCTTCTGATCAGCGACTACCCTCTTCACAGACTCTACTATCAAGTCCATCACTCGAATCCTGGTGTGACGATCAAGATGGATGATCATGTTGATGGAGTATCCACGAATCGTCTTCTCATCTCCAGACTTGGGCATCAAGGTACGCCTCAGGATAGTGTTCATGGTACGGAGGCCTGGCTAGAGAAAGTAGATAGAACCAAGCTTCTGAGATTGCACTTTATCTGCAGGGATGGGATTATACATATCCTTCGTAGCATTGTGTCTCTCCTTGGATTCTGTGTAGACATCCAAATCTCCATCTTGAACCTTTGGGACTCCTAAGATGGTAGCCCACACATCAACAGAAGATTCATATCTTGCTCCTTCAATCATCCAGACAATCCTACCATCTTCATAGAAATGTGCAGTGGAGTAGAATTGCATGATCATCTCATCAAGAAGTGAACTCCTTCCCAACAAATTTATCAAGTCCAATGCATTGGAAGTTGTCTTGGACACATGGAAAGTAATCCTCATTATCTTTTATGTACTTCCAGACAACATATCTCATGTCACTAACTACAGAGCTCTTGTCTAGCAAAACTATCTCATAGAAGTCTTGCTGCTCTTTGGTGTAAAACATATAGTCCACAACAGTCTTTCTCCTCCGGGCATATGATCAACAGCTCTCCATTCCCTCAACCCCGAATCCTTCCTCTTCCTCATATCCTTAGCTATTGGGTGGTTGGCATCATGAACTAGAAGGTGAGGTCTGAGCTTCATCAGAACAGTCATAGCATCATCATCATCAGCTTCTCTGAAAGTGGACTTGTTCTTCTCGACAGCAGGTATGTCTCTGGTAGTCCTCTTGGACTTCTATGCAGCAACTTTCTTTGAAGTTGCCTTGGTGCTCTTGGAGGGCCCTGGCTTGGGCATAGCATCAGCCAAAAGTTTCTTGGCCTTCTTCTTAGGAGGGGCCTAAGTAGCAAGTCCCTCCTCTTCCTCTTCAGCAGCAGCAGTAGCAGCCTCCTCTGGATCCTCATACATTGAGGTAGGCCTGCCCTGCACATGGATGATCCTCTTCCTGGATGTCTTCTTTGGCACAGCTTTCCTGGGGACCTCAACAGACATTGTTGCCCTAGCACTCACATGTGCTTTGAAGGTCTCTGTAGGAGCATAAATTTTGCTGACCACCTTCCTAGATGAGGTGGCCTCATTGGCAGACTTCCTAGCAGCCTTCTCTTGCTTCTTAGCAAGAATCTCTTCCGGGACAAAATCAGAATCCTCTTCCTCTGAGTTGAGTCTCTTCCTTGTCCTAGTGGCAGCCTTAGGCAACCCATGAGAACTGGGAGTGCTTGGATCTATGGAAGAACTGGACTCAGGACTCGTGCCTAAACTCATCTCAATGTTCTGCTCTCGCAAATTTTTACTGTCTGAACCTAACATGTTGACCCTGTGAATAGAGTATAGAAGAGTAGAATAGGATAAGTCATCACAAAATGAGGCTGATTTTTGGAAGTTTGAACAAAAGATTTTCCAAGTTTTACATTCTGTCAAATGTATTTCAGTACAACCGAGGCAGAAATTTCGGTCACACCGAGACTGACACCTACTTTCCACGAACTTGGCACCGTTTTCGGTCAGACCGAAAACAAGCACTCGGTTCCACCGAGGTGTTCTTAGTGTGGCAGAAACTAAAATCGGTGACACCGATTTTCCCACATCGGTTCTACCGAGATACAGGTGGCGGATGGCAAAACCCTAAAAATCTATCATTCGCTACTCTACGGGATTTTCTTTTTGGATGGAAAGCTTTCAGACAGTGGCTTATAGATAAAAACGATTTCATTGCACAAGACTTGGACGGGGAGCGCAAGAAAAGTCGAATCCGTACCCTAGCTTGGTGACGGATCGCTACGGTGGCGACGGCGGCGGAGATGCCCGTCGACGGTGAGATTTCCAACGGCGGAGGCGCTCGGGAAAGGCAAGGCGATGACCAGGGGGTCCTTCTGCGGCAGCTAGGGTTGTGGAGGCGCGACGTTTGAAGAATAGATTTCAAAAGTTAGGGTCCACCGATTATATACCCATCGCTGCCGATGACACCGATTTGATATTTTCGGTGTCACCGAGTTTCACAACTATCAGTTGACAGGGAAACTCGGTGTAACCAAGAATATGAAATCGGTCTTACCGAGATAAGAAAACTAGATCAACCCTAGGCATTCGGTGAGACCGAGAATTGTGGGTTGGTTCCACCGAGATGCACATGGGAGGTTTTAATGGTCAGTCCTTGACGATACGGAACTCCGAGTGCTCCACACACAAAGGGATCAAAAAGCACTTGTTCAAATTTTGTGATGCAGCATGAATAGAGGATGAGGTGAGAAAGCATGGATAGCTAAAGAGTGGTCCTAGGCATTCTTGTCCATCCAATTGGCAAAAGAGAAAATCAAGAGCCAAATAGCAACAATGGGATGTCCTCAAATGAGAAAATAAATGCAGACCAACATGCTCACACAATAAGATGTCAAATGAAATAATGACAAACATGCACATCCACATTAGCATCTAACAAGCACTTGGGCGATGACGGAGTCATCTATATATGAGTATTTGACTTTGGAGCCAAGTAAGAATACTTGATCATAGGTCATACTCATCGTTTAAGCACAAGTGGGGTTACCACTTTACATAAAGCATTTAATGTTGTCACATTGTAAGAGATGCTTTAACTCAAGTCTTAGAGTAAAGCTCCCCCTTGATGTGACATCCCCCCATAGGAGGGACAAACTAACCTTGGGTTTTGTCCATGAAGACTTCATGTTGGTGAGGTAGTGGTGGATGCTCAAGGTTGATGAAGATCACCAAGAGTTGGGAGCATCCTTGTTGTTTCATTACTCCTCTCACCTACATGGGTTAGTCCCAACATACAAGAGACAGATACAAGGATATCTATGGACATGGAGTGCAAAGCATATGTTATGATTTCCATTGATTTGTTGATTACCTTGTCCCTTGCTTACCTTTGAGGGAATGTGCGACTCCTTGAACTATTGCATAGAGTTGATGTTGATTGCAAATAGTTCTTGCCAATAATGAATGTGAGTGAATTTCATTGGCGGAGTCACCCCTCAAGAACTTCTCTAGTTCTTCTTCTTGGGGACCCACATCAAGTTGATGGGGATCCTTGGTGTTGAAGTAGCACTTGTAGAAGTTGAGCTTGTAGTAGCCTTGGGAACCCACTTCACCAAAGCTTGGGAATCGTCTTCATAAGAGTCAATGTCCTCTTGAAGCTTGTTCTTGTCCTTGAGCTTGGTGTCTTGTGGTGGAAGGTCATCTTGAGCTTTTGTTCCCTTGGGGAGAGTATTTTCATACTTCTCCTTTTGAGGAACAAACTTGGGATTGGGGTATTGATCTTCTTCCCATTCAACTCCATTAGCGTTGAAGTAGCCACGATTCTTTTGATATCCTTCGTGCTTGCATACAATCTCCTCAAATTGGTTGCACCCTTCAAGACTCTTGTAGATACCTTTCTCTATAATCCCTTTCAAGAGTTCATTTTATTGCTCAAGTGTAACTTGGCTAAGAGAAGAGCTAGTGGGATCAAGAGAACTACTAGAAGCAATATCATTGGATTAATCATATTTATTGCTACTAGTTGAAGAACCTTTCTTTTCTTTGTTACTATCTTGCTTAGACTTAACTTGTGGCATGAATGTAGATAAGAGAAGTCGCTTGGCTAGATAAGAGGAAGTCTTCTTTCGAAGATCGTCATTGATAGCTTTAAGGAATTCATTCTCTTGCTCTAAGTTGAGCTTCTCGAAGCATAGCTTCTCACATGTCCTTACAAGATCTCTATGATCTTCTAGAGTTGACTCGTGAGCTAACTTAAGAGTTTTAGTTCTTGAGTTAGTCGTTCTATTTCCAACTTATCATCATCACACGACTTATCTACACTAGAATGAGTACTAGCAAGTTCATTTTGACTAACATTACTAGATTTGTCAAATAGCAAGTCATCTTCAATTAACAAGTCATCTTCATCACTATTGAAATCAAGATACTCGAGGTGTGATACCTTAGGGCCTTTAGCCATGAAGCAAGTTCCACTCCCTTCGTTTGGTGCATCAAATAGATCATAGGAGTTGGTAGTCACTAGTGCAAGTCCAGCAACACCTTCATCTTGACTATAGTAGGAGTTGGAGTGATAGCTTCTCTCGGAGTGGTTGTCGGATTCGGAGCCGGAAACCCATTAACCAACATGAGCTTGATGTTTCCTTATTGAGTAGCTCTTGGTGTACTTGTCCTTCTTCTCCGAGTCCCTACTTCTTCTTGAGGGTCTTCGTTCATAACGATCATCTCTACTCCTTCTCTCCCTTTGAGGTGACTCGTCTCTTGAGATTCGTCTTCTTGGTGACTCTTCTTTTCTCTTGTAAGGAGCCGTGCACTCATTGGAGTAGTGTTCGGGCTTCCCACAATTGTAGCAGTTTTGGTCATGACTTGACGAACGCTTCTCTTCATATCTTGAGTTGGAGCTTCAATCTTTGCTTCTATTCTTGTAGAACTTGTTGGATTTCTTGACCATGAGGCTTATCTCTTCATTTGTGACAAGGTTGTCGTGAAAGCACAACATGCTCCCTTGGTGGTTTTGATAATTCATGACAACATACATTGTCTCTTGGACTAACTCCTCTATCTAGTGTATTTCAGATAATAGTCCATGGAGAGTTGAGTTGGCAAAAGGATTGAGGAGATTGTGGAATTACCCCAAAGATGCAAGAAAATAGGTTGGCCAAGCTTCAAGCAAGAGGACTCTACATATTACATTTGTGAGAAATCACTTTGAGTCCATAGGAAATCCAATACTATTAAAAGGGGGTAAAGTGTTGATGGTGAACAATATGCTCAAACGTGCACAAGTGCTAGTCACCAAAACATCCACAAAATCTCCCACCAAAGTCTATCCTAAGCCAAATATGCAAAATCGGTGCAACCAACATTCCTATCCCGGTGCCATCGATTCTAAACCCTAGACAGACTCAGCCAAACCCTAACACTTCGGTGCAGCCGACACTGCACTCGGTGCCACCGAGTTGGGTTGCCAAGTTTCTGTTACGCAAGTTCTCATTTTTGGTCCGACCGAGAATGGTGAATCAGCGTCACCGAGATTGGTAAATCTGACCGTTGGTCACCTTGTCGGTGCAACCAGGAATTGTATATCGGTCCCTCCGAGATTCAAAAGTTGCCACTTTTGGTCACTTCGGTACCATCGAGGTTTACACATCGGTGTCACCGAGTCTGACTTTTGTGTGTAATGGTTGAATTTTTGGTGATGCCTATATATACCCCTTCACCACCACCCACTCGAAAAAGAAGCACTCAAAACTATTCCATACCTATCCTACTCAGTTTTCTGAGAGAGAACCACCTACCTCTGTGTTGAGGTCAAGATCTTCCACTCCAACCATATGGATATTGATTTCTAGCCTCCCCAAGTTGCTTTCCACCAATCCCATCTCTTCTACCAAGCCAAATTTGTGAGAGAGTGATTGTGTGTTGAGGAGTCTATCATCTTGAAGCACAAGAGCAAGGATTTCATCATCATTACCGAGCCTATTACCTTTTGGAGGGTGTGCCTCCTATATTGGTTAGGTGTCGCTTGGGAGCCTCCTACTTCGTGTTGTGGAGTGAACGAAGAAGTTTGTAAGGGCAAGGAGATCGCCTATTTCATGAAGATCTACCCATAGTGAGGCTAGTCCTTCGTGGACGGAAGCCGCATGGAATAGTCAAGGTTGCTTCTTCGTGGAACCCTCTGTGGGTAGAGCCCTCTATGGACTCTCGCGACCGTTACCCTTCGTGGGTTGAAGACTCCATGAACGTGGACGTACGATAGCACCACCTATCGGAACCATGGGAAAAATCCTTGCGTCTCCTATTGCGTTTGATCTTCCTACCCCATCTCTTTACTTACATGTGCAATGTCTTTACTTTCCGCTGACACACTTGTAGACATGCATGTGTAGGGCTATTAGACTTGCTAGACTTGCTAAAACTATTAAAATCTGCCAACCAATTAACTTGGGAAAAGGTTAGGTTTTAAATTTCTGCTAGTAGTCTATTCACCCCACCCCCCTCTAGACACCCCTCTCTCGATCCTACATGTCGCTAGAGGTAGTGGGAGCATCAATTGTGGCTTTGTAAGCACCGCTAGACTTGTGGTGAAGCTCTTCCTTGTATTTGAGTGTCATCTCATGAGCAACAATTCTACCAATCACTTCCGTTGGCTTGAGATATTTGTAGTTGGGCATCATTTGGATCAATATGCAAACGGTGTCATATCGATCATCCAAAGCTCGAAGTATCTTCTTGATGATGAATTTGCCACTCATTTCTTTGCTTCCAAAGCCGGCAATCTCATTGGTGATGAGAGCTAGCCTAGAGTACATCTCAGCGACTCCTTCACCATCCTTCATCTTGAACTTGTCAAGTTGACTTTGAAGAACATCCAACTTGGATTCTCTCACAGATTCTGTACCTTCATGCATATCAATTAATGTATCCCAAATCTCTTTTGCATTCTCAAGACGGCTGATTTTGTTGAATTCTTGAGAATGTCACATGCTTGAGCATTGAGTTGCAACATCTTCAATTCATCCGTAGTCGCTTCGCAATCGGGTTCCCTTCCTTCCGCAAAGAATTCACCTTGCATACCAACACGAACAACAGCCCAAACGGCGGGGTTATGACCAAGCAAATGCATTTTCATTTTGTGCTTCCAACTAGCAAAATTAGTGCCATCAAAGTACGGACCTCTATGGTGATAATTTTCCTCACTAGACGCCATACTCTCCTAGCTTGTGAGACCAATGCAATGGAGACCAAAGCTCTGATACCACTTGTAGGATCAAAAGTAGTGCTAGAGGGGGGCTGATTAGACTACTTGACCAAATGAAAATTTACTTTTTCCCAATTTTAATTCTTGGCAGATTTTAGCATTCTTAGTATGTCAAGTACATCCTACACATGCATGTCTAAGAGTATAGCAACGGAAAATAAAGACAAGCATGTAAGTAAATAGAGGGTAGGAAGATCAAACGCAATTGGTGACACGATGATTTTCCCCGCGGTTCCAATAGGTGGTGCTATCGTACATCCATGTTCATGGAGTCTTCAACCCATGGAGGGTAACGGTCGCGAGAGTCCACAGAGGACTCTACCCACGGAGGGTTCCACGAAGAAGCAACCTTGACTATACCATGACGGCTTCCATCCACGAAGGACTAGCCTCACTATGGGTAGATCTTCACGAAGTAGGCGATCTCCTTGCCCTTACAAACTTCTTCGTTCACTCCACAACACGAAGTAGGAGGCTCCCAAGCGACACCTAACCAATCTAGGAGGCACCACCCTCCAAAAGGTAATAGGCTCGGTAATGCGATGAACTCCTTGCTCTTGTGCTTCAAGATGATAGACTCCTCAACACACAATCACTCTCTCACATATATGGCTTGGTAGAAGATATTGATTGGGTGGAAAGCAACTTGGGGAGGCTAGAAATCAAGATCCATATGGTTGGAGTGGAAGATCTTGACCTCAACACAAGGATATGTGGTTCTCTCTCAGAAAACTAATAGGATAGGTATGGAATAGTTCTGAATGCTTCTCTCTCGAGTAGGTGGTGGTGGAGGGGTATATACAGGCATCTCCAAAAATCCAACCGTTGCACACAATAAGTCGGACTCGATGGAACCGATGTGTGAATCTTGGTTGTACCGAAGTGACTTAAAGTTAGCAACTTTTGAATCTTGGTGAGACCGATATAGGAATCTCGGTTGCACCGATAAGGTGACCAACGATTAGAATGTCCAACCTCGGTGACGTCGATTCTACAATCTCGTAGGTATAGAAACTATGAACTTGCGTAACAGAAAGTTGGCAGCCCGACTCGGTGGCACCGAATGCAGTATTGGTTGCACCGAAAATCTATGGTTTGGCTGACTATGTCTAGGGTTTGGAATCGGTGGCACCGTGTGTAGAATGTTGGTTGCACTGATTTTGAGTATTTGGCTTTGGACAGACTTTGGTGGGAGGGTTTGTGGGTGTTTTTGGTGACTATCACTTGTGCACGTATGAGCATTTTGTTCACTAACAAAACCTTACCCCCTTTTAATAGTATTGGCTTTCCTATGGGCTCAAAGTGATTTCTCACAAATATAAAATGTAAAGTCCTCTTGCTTGAAGCTTTGCCAACCTATTTCCTTGCATCTTGGGGTATTCCACAATCTCCACAATCCTTTTGCCAATCCTATCATTGAACATTTCCTGAAATATACTTGGTGGAAACATTAGTTCAATGACTTATATGTTGTTATTAATTACCAAAAGAACCAAGGGAGCAAATGTGCTTTCAGAATGCCGGGTGGAGATGTAATTGTCATAAAACTTCATTCAGGCCTTAAGCCTAAGTAACTTTACTTTTAGCTGCATTTTGCTTTCAATTATTTGTTTGACTGATTTTGTTTTGCCGAGTCCCTGAGTGAGAAGTATATTCATCACTTGGGTAGAGTCTTTATCTTAGGCGAAAACTGGTTCGCAGCTAAGCCCCCAAGTGACGGAACTGCTCGTCACTCGGAGAAGTTTTTGAACTTAGACAAAGATTGATTCGTAGCTAAGTTTTCGAGTGGACATGATGTTATCTTCTCAGAAGGGTTTTAACCTAGGCGAAAACTGGTTCACAGCTAAGCCCCCGAGTGTAAGGATTGCTCGACACTCGGAGAAGTCTTGAGCTTAGATGAAGACTGGTTCGTAGCTAAGTTTCTGAGTGAACATGATGTTATCCAGAAAGAAGGGTTTTTAACTTAGGCGAAAACTGGTTCGCGGCTAAGCCCCCGAGTGTGAGGATCGCTCGTCACTCGAAGAAGTTTTGAACTTAGACGAAGACTGATTCGTAGCTAAGTTTCTAAGTGAACATGATGTTATCCACTCGGAAAGGTTTTAACTTAGGCGAAAATTGGTTCACAGCTAAGCCCCCGGCTGTGAGGATCGCTCGACACTCGGAGAAGTTTTGAACTTAGATGAAGACTGGTTTGTTGCTAAGTTTCTGAGTGAATGGACTGCTATCCACTTGGAAAGGTTTTAACTTAGGCGAAAACTGGTCCGCAGCTAAGCCCCCGAGTGTGAGGATCGCTCGACGCTCGGAGAAGTTTTGAACTTAGACAAATACTGGTTTGTAGCTAAGTTTCTGAGTGAATGGACTGCTATCCACTAGGAAAGGTTTTAACTTAGGCGAAAACTAGTTCGCAACTAAGCCCTCGAGTGGGAGGTTTGCTCGTCACTCGGAGTATACCCAAATGTAGGATTGTGCGATCGGAATCGACAAAAGACTGCGGAAGTCAAAACTTGCATAAACGACATTGTCTGGAATACTTTTATTACATCAAAACAACTCAACCTTCAGGTATAGAAGCGTCGAAGTAGATTTGTGTTCCAGGCCCGAGGCTCGTCGATTTTCGTCTTGAGGTTGTAGAGGTGGTAGGATCCATTCTTCAGTACATTGGTGACGACGAAGGGATCTTCCCATGCAGGTGCGAGCTTGTGAGGTCGTTGTTGATCCACTCGGAGCACCAAATCTCCTTAATGAAATGACCGCTCTTGACATGTTTTGCATGAAAGCGACGCAAGTCTTGCTGATATATAGTCGATCGAATCAAATCCATCTCGCGCTCCTCTTCCGAGAGATCCACGCCGTCCTGACGTGCTTGTTTTACTTCAGCCTCGGAGTAAAGATCTACACGAGGGGAATTGTGAAGGAGATCACTCGGCAAAATGGCTTCCGCTCCATACACCAAGAAGAAGGGAGTGTGCCGAGTTGACCGATTGGGAGTTGTTCTCAGGCCCCAAAGAATAGATGGCAACTCAAACACCCAGGCTCCGGATGCATGTTCCAAATCTCACATGAGTCGAGGCTTCAGACCTTGAAGTATTAGGTCATTGGCTCGCTTAGCTTGGCCATTAGTTTGAGGGTGTGCAAACAAATGCATAATCCACCCGAGTGCCTTGGGAGAAGCAGAAGTGTATGAACTCTTTCGAGTCAAAGTTTGAGCCATTGTCTGTGATAATATTGTGGGGAACTTCGTACCGAAAGATTATCTCTCTCATGAATTTGATCACAGTACAAGAGTTCAGTTTCTTTATAGGCTTGGCCTCAATCCACTTCGTAAACTTGTCGATTGCAACAAGCAAATGAGTAAATCCACTCTGTCCTGTCCGAAAGGGACCAACCATATCCAAACCCCAGACAGCAAACGGCCGGGCGAGTGGAATAGTCTTCAAGGCAGAAGCAGGCTTGTGTGATAAGTTTGCATAGAATTGGCACCCTTCGCAGTGATCAACGATGTCCTTGGCCATCTCATTAGCACGCGGCCAGAAGAAACCAGCTCAGTATGCTTTAGCGACAATCGTCCTGGAGGATGCATGATGACCGCAAGTTCCCGAGTGGATCTGTTCCAGGATCGTTCGACCTTCTTCAGGGGGGATGCACCGTTGTGTCACACTAGTCACACTTTTCTCTATAGAGCTGATCGTCCATCACAGTGAAAGCCTTGGATCTACGAACAATCTGCCGAGCTTCAGCTTCGTCCTTCGGGAGTTCTTGCCTCGGGATATCCTCAATATAAGGCACGGTCCAGTCGGGCGTGATGACCAAAGTCTCCATGAAAAGATCTATGACTGCAGGGACATCAACTTCAGTCGGATTAGTGATGCTTATAGCTTGCGGGGGCTGTTCAATGAAGGGGTCCTCCTGCACCGAAGGGGTATGTAGGTGTTCGAGAAACACATTGCTGGGGACAGGCCTCCGAGTGGATCCAATCTTTGCTAGCTCATCAGCTTCCTGATTCTTCACTCGGGGAACATGATGGAGTTCCGAGCCATCAAACTTCTTCTCAAGCTTTCTCACAGCATTGCAGTATTCGGTCATAGCGGGGTTCCTGACGTCCCATTCTTTCATCACTTGATTGACCACCAAATCAGAGTCACCGTAAACCATCAAGCACTTGACGCCGAGTGAGATGGCCATACGCAACCCGTACAAAAGTGCTTCGTGTTCAGCTTCATTGTTGGAGGAATCAAAGTGAATCTACAGGACATAACTGAGCTTGTTGCCTTTGGGGGATACCAAAACTACGCCAGCACCACACCCATTCAGCATTTTCGATCCATCAAAGAACATGGTCCAGTGCGCCGACTGGATTCGGATTGGTTGTTGCTGTTCAACCCACTCGGCCAAGAAATCAGGAAGTGTCGGAGACCTGATCGCCTTTTTAGCTTCAAACTTGATGTCAAAGTAGAGGAGCTCAATAGCCCATTTGGCCACTCGACCAGTTGCATCTCGATTGTTGAGAATCTCAGATAATGGTGCATCGCTGACGACTGAAATCGAGTAATCTTGAAAATAGTGTGCCACCTTCTTTGCTGACAGATAAATACCATAGACGAGCTTCTGGTAATGCGAATACCTTTGCTTCGAAGGGTTCAATACTTCAGAAATGTAGTAGACTGGGCATTGGACCTTGTAAGCCTTGCCTTCTTCTTCCCTCTCAATAGTGAGAATTGTACTGACGACCTGATTAGTGGCCGCAATGTACAGGAGCAAGGGCTCTTTGTTGTGTGGAGCAGCAAGCACCGGCTAGGTGGAAAGCAGGGATTTGAGCTGGACAAACGCTCCTTCGGCTTTTGGAGTCCACTCGAACGTATCGGACTTCTTCATCAGTCGGTACAGAGGCAATGCCTTCTCCCCGAGACGAGAAATGAATCGACTCAATGCCACCAGGCAACCTGTAAGCTTCTAAACATCGTCCACTTGCACAGGGCTTTTCATTTGGGTAATGGCATTGATCTTCTCAAGATTGACGTTGATTCCTCATTCGGAAACGAGAAAACCGAGTAACTTGCCACCCGGAACACCGAAAGTGCACTTAGCCGGATTCAACTTGATATCATACTTCCTCGAATTTGTGAATGTCTCGGCCAAGTCGGCCAGCAGGTCGGAACCTTTGTGGGACTTGATGACAATATCATCCATGTAAGCCTCTATATTCCAAGGGATCTGATCGAGTAAACATTTCTGAATCATGCGCATGAAAGTAGCACCATCATTCTTCAAACCAAAAGGCATGGTGATATAGCAGAAACACTCGAATGGGGTGATGAAGGATGTTTTTATTTCATTCGGTCCAAACAGACGGATCTGATGGTAACCGGAGTATGCATCTAGAAACGACAAATGCTCACACCCCGCAGTCGAGTCAACCATCTGATCGATGCGAGGGAGCGGGGAATGATCTTTCGGGCAGACCCGATTGATATATTTGAAGTCAATACACATGCGGAGTGACTTGTCCTTATTGGTGACCATGACGACATTCGAGAGCCACTCGGAGTGGTAAATCTCTCGAATGAACTTGGCCGCCAAGAGGCAAGCCACCTCTTCGCCGATTGCTTTTCACTTTTCTGCTGCCGACCGACGCAAGTGCTCTTTAACAGGCTTGGCCTTCGGATCGACTCTCAATCGGTGCTTAGCCAGTTCCCTGGGAACCCCTGGCATGTCAGCTGGCTTCCATGCGAAGATGTCCCAATTCTCACGGAGGAACTGGATGAGCTCGGCTTCCTATTTGTAGTCGAGTGTCGTCGAGATGTTTGTCGGGCAGCATTGGGGTCTGTCGGGTGAGTGTGTACTTTCTTCACTTCTCCTGCCGACTGGAAAGCTGACTCTGAAGCAAGCTTCTTAGCACGCAGCAAATCAGCAGGGTCAGCGCTCTTCTTGTACTCTTCTAACTCGACCATAGCCATCTGATGATCAGCAATTTTGGAGCCCTGTTGGAGGCACTCCTCAGCCCTCTGTCGGTTGCCAATGATTGTGATCACACCCTTGGTGCCAGGCATCTTCAACTTGAGATACATGTAACATGGACATGCCATGAAACGGGCATAAGTTGGCCGACCAAGGATGGCGTGGTACGCACTCTGGAAGTCCACGACTTCAAACGTCAATTTCTCTTTACGAAAATTCTTATCGGTGCCGAACACCACCTCCAATGCAATCTGGCCGAGTGATTTGGCCTTCTTCCCTGGGATGACTCCGTGGAACTGCATATTGCTATCACTGAGCCGGGACATTGGGATGTTCATTCCCTTGAGGGTATCAGCATACAAAATGTTCAATCCACTCCCTCCATCCATGAGGACCTTGCGGAGTCGAGTGCCCCCCACAAGGGGATCCACAACCAAAGCCTGCCGATCGGGGGTAGCAACATGAGCAGGGTGATCTGACTGATCAAACGTGATGGGAGTCTGAGACCAATTGAGATATGTGGGGGTTGCAAGAACAGCCATGTTGACTTATGTGTTGATAACTTTCAATCGACTCTTGCTTTCAACATCAGCAGAAATCATCAGAGTGGTGTTGTCATTGGGAAAAGTTTCTTTGTCTTGATCATCCTCTTTCTCAGGAGTTTTCTCACTCGACTGACCTTCCTTAAACTGTTGGATCAGTAGACGGCACTGTCGAGTGGTGTGTTTGGGCAATATCAAATTACCATCCTCGTCTTTCCTCGTGTGGATTGCACACGGTAAATCCAGAACATCAGTTCCCGACTGTTTTTTTTCTTTCTTGGGGGTGAACTGTCCCTTGGACTTCCCTTTATTTTTTCCTTACGCCGCCAGAGCGGCTCCCTCTGCCTGAACAGGGCCTTCAGCCTTCCTCTTCTGCCTCCAACTGGAATTGCCACCGGCATCATTGTCGACTGTTTTTCCTTTGCCGCTGCGAAGGCGGTCTTCTTCTTCGTCGTTGGCGTATCGAGTGGCAATTTCCATCATCTTACTCAGTGAAATATCACCTGTTCGCCCAAACTTCAGGTAAAGCTCTCTGTACTTCACTCCGACCTTGAAAGCACAAACAGCCTGATGCTCAGAAACATTCTCCACTGTATGATGCAAAGTGGACCAGCGCTAAATGTAATCTCTCAATGACTCATTGGGCTTCTGAAACAATGCTGCAAATCAATCAGACCAGCAGGACGCTTGCAGGTGCCCTCGAAAGTTCTAATGAACACTCGGGCAAGATCCTCCCAGCACTGGATGCTAGAAGGAGCCAAACGATTCAACCACGCTCGGGCCGAACCATCCAACATCAAGGACAAATGCTTCATTGCTATGTTGTCATTGCCCCCACCGATCTGAATAGCCACTCGGTAATCATCCAACCACGTTTTTGGCTTTGACTCGCCAGAAAACTTGCCTATCCCCGCTGCCAACCTGAAGTTGGGGGGATCTCTGTAGAAGGAATGGCTCTGCTGAAACACTCGGGACCAGAAATAACAGCACTGCTGCCACTCGGGTAATCTATGTCATAACCATCTCTATGGGCTCTGCCTCTGTCGATCAGCCTCTGAGTGTGGACGTCTCTTGCATCAAACCCTAGGTTCCGCTCCTCACCAAAGGGGCGCCTATCGTCCTGGTGCCGGGGAACATACAAACCACTCCGTGGCGGAGTGGGCACTCGACAGTGGTCACCACGGTGAAACTGATCTCGTCCTTGATCCCGGTACTGATCCTCACGGAAACCTCTGCCCCTGCAATGTAGAGGCGAACCTGGACTGTGAGCCGACTGAACAGTGCCGGCCTTTGGTGAATTGTTGTGTATTCTATTGCACGACTAAGAAACGACAGAGTTCCGGCGCTGCACTGCATCAAGCAATGCTCGAATCTAAAGCAAACCTCTACCAGCTTTGAGTGTGACGGTTGAATGGAATCTGCGATCCTAGCTGTTGCTGCAACATTTAAGACCGGAGTGCGGTATACCTCGATGTTGTTCTGAGAACCACTTGGAAACAACTATCGCTGACCTCGACTGTGAGGTGGTGGATGCTGGCGAGCGCGCTCGTCGAGTTCCTTCTGAAGCTCTTCGAGCCGAATGCGCGTGGTCTCCAAGGCCTGGGCCTCAACGGTCGCACCGACGATGGGCGTATGGAGGACCTCCTCATCCCGGTGCGGCTGCTCATTCGACGCCCCACTAGCCTCACGCCTGCCATGGCCGAAGCCAGGCGGCGGGCTCTGATGTGAACCAGCCATAAGAACCTCCGCTACGGGATCGCAGCTCTCACACTCGGAGGGAACGTCAGACTGATCTGACTCCGAGTCGAACACGCCGTGAAGTGACTCGACGGGCTCGATTGCCTTAATCTGCGAAGACGAAACTTGACGATCCACCGCATGCCTCACCCAGCGCTGGAGCCGTGAGCAACCGGATCGCTTGCAACGACGAACATCGGGAAGGACCGAAGAGTATGGAGTTGACGGCTGCCGCAGAAGAACATCGCAGGAGCTCACGCGGAAGTGCGCCGCCCCGCGGATCGGTAGCGCCTCAACATCTAGAGGCGCCTCCAGAAGCCATGTCGGATCGTCGGCAATGAAGGTGAGCGCTCCGAGACGGATCTCGTGGCCTAGGAACAAACCACCGCCGGAAGACATGACGAAGGGGATAAAAAATGCAACCTCGCCAGAAGTCGCTTAGACGCCTGCCCCATGGTGGGCGCCAACTGTCGTGAGAACGAGTCTGACAGTAGAACATAGGGGTATGAAAGGAGAGGGCAGAGTTCTAGCTACGACGAGGATGTACACATAGATGTATGAGTTCAGGCCCCTCTCGTGGAGGTAACAACCCTACGTCTCAGTGCTTGGGAGCTCTTGTCGTGTGGATAGTATGAGTTACAGGAGGTGCGAACCCTTGTGCCAGAGGGGAGGGGCGGCTTTATATAGAGTAGGCTGCCCCTCATAAGTGCCAGACATCCAAGGGTTCGATCGTGGAAATAAAGACGAGCATTATTGGTAACATACACAATAAATGCTACTAATGACGACTGGCCGAACGCCTTCCTATTAGCCTCCCTGGGGTGGCTTCTGGTCTTCTAGCATAGACTGGTTGCGAGGCCTTCCGAGTGACAGGAGACTGTCGAGTGGAGGGAGAAGCCTCCGAGTGGATTTATTGTCGAGTGACTTGAGCGCCACGATGGATCCAGTCGAAATCTCTCTTGTAATCTTTAAGTCCTCCAATATAATGTCTTAAGGTAGGGTATGTAGGTCAGGCCTAGGACCCTACCCTAGGTACATATCCTCGTCATTGACCGTCCGAAACCGCGGCGTACAGACCTTGCCACTGACTAGATGTATGGTGGGGCCCACTTTCGTACGATCGTGTATGGCGCGTGGGGGCGCGATACGGCGTGGGTCACTGGATTTTCCATCCTGCCTTTTTTTATGAAGAGGTATGAGTTAATCTGAACTGTTGATGTGTTTAGGGGTTGTACAGAAGTGGAAGTGTGACACCAGGGAATTGAATCACGTACCTAAGGAGAGTTGGACGCTCGGGTCGCTCTCGCGAGCGGGCCGAGCGTAACCCTAGCCGTCGCCGCTCGCTCCCTTCCCCGCCTCCTCCTCCCCTCGCCACCGCCGGAGGGCGCCGTCGGGCGAAGCCCGGGTAGCGGCGGCGGCGGCGCCCCTATTCCCTCCTCCTCTGGTGGTTGCGGCACGAGACGCGACGAGCGTGCGGGGAGCGCGACGCTTGCGCAGGGCGGCACGGTGGCGCTTCATGCGGCCGGGCTTCGGACGCAGTGGCGCGATGGTGCTGCGGCGGCTACGTGGCGGAGCTGGTGGGGTGGGCCCGTGCGACACCATCGCAGGGTTGGCTGGGCCAGGCCCGTCAGATCTGGTGACGGGCGTCGCGGGCTGCGACGGCGCGGGTGGGGCTTGCCGGCTAGCTTGGCTGGCCGGCCTCCGGTGAGGTGGGCGTGGGCGGTTGCAAAGGTGCGCACGGGCGATTCCGATGGCGCGGGCTGCTTGTGGCGTGGGCGGCGGCTGGGGGCCGGCTTCGGTCCCCTGCGGCTGCGGTGTGTCATCCCGTCGGGGGCGTGCGGCGGCGGTGAGGCTAGGCCGGTGGTGGTCCGGCTGCCTGGCGGAGGTGGCCGACAATGCTCGTGGTGGTGGTGCCTCCACTTGGCGGCGGGGCGGGGCTGGTGGTTGTGGGTCGCCGGCTGCGCGCCCTCGGTCCAGATCTAGGCCCCGAGGGGCCCATCTGGATCTTAGCGGGGCGGTTCCAAAGCTACATCGCTGCCTTCTGTGTAGGAAAGAGGAGGAGCGGCTTGGTCAGGGGGCGATGACGTCGACGGCGTGCCTTCTGCAGCGCGAAGGCGGGAGCTTTACGGGCATTTGAAGTCCCGGCCGGGCCTGTGGGCCCACGGTCCTGGTCTGCTCCTGCCATTGCGTCCGGTCGGTTACCGTTGTTGACGGTGGAGGTTGGGCCCTCCCGCGTGCCGACGGTGTTGCTGCCCCTAGTCCCGGCTCTTCTTCTTCGTTGGGCAGGCCCTACTTCGCGGTGTTGTGGTGAGACGGCGTGGGAAGCTTCTAGTCCGTCTTGGCGCAGGGAAGTTGACGGGTTGGTGGCGGACTCAGGAGCGCCAGAGGTGAAGGTTGGGATCGGGAGAAATCCCTGTCAACTTGGCCGACACCGACGCGGTGGCGCCTGAGGGTGCCGCCGGACCTTCCTCGGGGGCGTAGGGGCTACCCCTCCGTTCTCCTCGTCGGGTACCGGGGGAAACCCTTTGCAGCAGCGTCGTCATCGTCACGTTCCTACTTGAAGGTGTTGATGGGTACCGGCGCTTCGGAGTTTAGGAGCTTAGTGGGAGGTCTTTGATGGGCGCAGCGGTCGTTGGACTTCTCCGTTTTCGTTAATCCGTCATTAACGGCATTTGTTTCTTTTTTCTTCTTTATCAAATTTTTTTACGTGTCTGTGTTGTTTCCGTCTCAGCATCTATCGTTGGTCGTATAAGATGGTTGCTAAAGCGGGAAACCCTTTCTAGATGAAGTGTGACAGCAATGGGCCGACACGAGCGACACAGCCACAGGACACACGGACGCTCGACGAGGATCAGAGGCTCGCACCAAATATCAAGCACTAACAAATCGAACGATGATTAACTTAAACATGAGATAAGTTTCGCTAAAAAGAAGATGTGAGATACGTATATTAGACTAAATATGAAATAGCAATTCTGAATTAACGATGGTCAAGAAATCACACGGCAACTAGTGAGAGTGGCATAGTAGCGAGAGAAAAGAAATGAACAAGTAATCCATGGAAAGAGTACTAAAGGAAGATGAAGCACTCCATGGCCACCGAGGGATTCTGGCCCACCGCGGCGTCCGCCGCCTCCCTGTACTCTTTTCCTGCCAATGGCGCCTCGTCGGTTTCTTCTCTGACGTCCGTCCTGGCTCGTCCGCGGCCACATTGCTGCTTAGTTTTCTCCGAACTGATGTTCTCCTTCGGACCCTTCCGGGTGGCGCTCGATTGTCGGCTGATGGTGCCGTTCGCTGCCGGACTGGCTGGCGGGCGCCTAGCCGGGGAATCTGACCTCCTGCCGGAATGCTCGCCAGGGTCCCGCTTGACGCCGCTCCCTCCGTTACCGTTGATGTTTGTGTTGAGGGAGCGCTTGGCAGACGACGGCAGCGCCATGTCGGCTTCCCGTGCGGAGTAGCTCCGTCTGACGGCGCTCTCGGCGGCCCTCCTCGCTGCGGAAGGGGAGAATCTGCCACTGCGGCACCCGATGCCGGACACCACCGCGGGCGACTCTCGCCGCGGCCGCGGCGGCACCGGCTGCTCGCCGACAATGGTCCCCGGCCTCCTCTGCTTCGCAGCAGGGGACGGCGACCGCGCCCTCCCATTGCCGGCGTCCTTGCATTTCTTCTGCTCCGGTTCCATCCTCTTCGCCCTCCCCTTCTCCGGCACGTCCACCGTCCTCTTCTCCACCTCCTGCTCCCTTACAGCCTTCACCATCGCCTTGTCTACCACGGAGGAATCCACCGACACCCCATCGGAAGCCTCGCCTTCCTCATGTTCCTGCACCATCTTCTCCTTCTCGTGCTCAGCCTCCGGCTCCGGCTCCGGCGGGCTTGTCCGCCGCACTGCCGTCTCCGACAACACCTCCTTGACCTGCTCCTCCACGACCACGGGTGGCGGGGCCAAGGCATTATCCTTCTCCGGCGGGAGCGGCGCTGCCACCTTGGCCTCGGCACTGCCGCGGGCGGCCTTCTTGCTCACGCAGCTACCCATGCCGGGCGCGCCAAGAAGCAGCGCGCGCAGGCGCCTGTGCCTGACGCGAAGAGCGGGTCGACGGAGCAGTAGACGGCGACGACCGACGAGGGTGGTGGCGCGCGGGAGTGGGTGTAATTGGCGGTCAGAGTCAATTAGATGGCGCTCATCGAGAAGATGGACGAATGCATCTGCACGAGGTGGTGGGAGGAATCGGATGGATCGATCATGGACGCGTAGTATAAATCCTTGCGGTCAACTAGCTCACGTTCGTTCCTCCATCTGCCTCTCGCCTCGCTGCACGTTGGCCACCTTACAATAACTCGGGTCAATCTGCCCCTGAGCTGGCGCCATCACTGCTCTAACTCCCAGCAGCTGCGCATGCTATTACTACCGCTGTTGCTGCTCCCACAGTACTGCTCAATCATCTGGGCTGCGGTGCTAGCTACGGCCTACACTACACTTGAACCGGATGCTCATACGCCCGTGACAGTCGGATCGACGAATGGACGGCGAAGATCGATGACACTTATGACACTTACAAACCGCCTAAGAAATAGCAACCACTGTAGTGGAGTGGTACTGGTAATTTTGATGCATGATCATGTGGTTAATTAGCCGCCTATTGTTGCTACTGCGCCACGTAGCGTAGTACGGAGTACTAGTAGCGTGTATGACAGGGCAATGCATATTGATTTTGGGGGTCCTCTAGCGAGGGATTAATGATGATTATAGGTACGGCAGTTATATCGTGGAACCCGGTCAGTACTGCTCCTCTAGCCTGGTGTATCTGACTAGCGCTGTTATTGAGACAAGGTAGATCAGCAACATGATTCCATGGGGAGCTGCAGCAGTGACTCCACGCATTAACTCGCTACCAATACAATAGTCCTTGGCTACTGTTTGCAATACTTCCAAACGAGGACTCGGCCAACTCCAACGCTATGGAGTTCGAGTCCTATGCCCTGTTTGGATGAGTTGCTCTTACTCAAATAAACATTTCTTTACTGGGTTGGTTTTTTTTACTGGATTAGAGAAACTAACCTTGCTTTAACCCAAATGTTTGGATGTTTTTGGACTATTTGAGCCTCCAACTAACTCAAACTAGCTCTAACCCTGAGATCCAAACAGGGCCCTAGATTTAATAATGGTGATGTTTTCATTTTTTCTAGATTTATTTTATGTCTTTTGATGATGTGCATTTGATAAGAGAAGACGTTCATATCGACTACGAAAACACCTATAATAATTTTTTAATTGCAGGACGATGTGTTAGTTCTGTCTTTCGAAGTTATTCGTAGAGATAGTATGTACGTACATGTATTTATAAAAGTGAATATATATAGTATAAGCGTCTGCTTCTGTGCCGTTGTTTAAAATTTTTGCACAGAGAGCCAAGTGTTAATATCCACAAACAACTAATATACCGTGTTGGATGGTAAAATGTGCACAGACAGCCAACTGTTTATGTCCAAACTGGCTGGACATGTACTGTTATACTACTTGCGAAGCACTATATAGTTTTCGGGAGAAAACAAACAGAAGTGCATTTTTTAGGAAACAAAGTGTTGTTCTCCTCTTGGTTGCACAAATATCCCACGATACCATCACTTCGATCCTTCCATAATTTTAAAAAGTTAAATTTAAATGTTTCACAAAATTCAGTTTTCTTTTTAACGTTCATGACACATATGTGTACAACCCCTAGACATTTCAGATCCAAAATCAAGGTATAGGCACATTGAGAAACAAAAACAAAAATTTTAATATCAATAATGTCAATAAAAAATGAACAGTGTAAAAACTACACTATTCACATATGGATTTGTATTTTTTTGTGTACTTTGAATTTGGATTCGAAGTTTTCAAGGGCTATAGACATATGTGTTGTGAATATTCACCAAAAAGGCAGTTTTTTTAACATTTGACTTTGACTTTTCTAAAGTTGTATCGTGAGGGCATGTAAGTGGTGGTATCACTATCACCTGATATTCACTCCGAAGTTGTGTTGCCAAGTCGTTCGTCTTTACTATCACAGAGAGACAAAACATAAAGAGCATGTTTGGTTGCCTAAAGACTCCTTTACCCGGCCTCGGGGATGCGATTTGGCCCATTTGGATGTGTGGCCTACATCAAAATCTTGGTCCTCGGAAACCTTAAGTCACCTTTTGGCCTGACTGGGTGAGAACACTCGAATCGACATTTTTCGAGCCCGAGCTTTGCAAGCGAGCGCACCTGGATGCGTCTGGCGGTGCGAGTTGGTGCCTGCATGTAGTTGGGTCTGCCCACATGTTATGTTCACTTGGGCCATGTTTGATTGCCTTGTGACCCGGACCTGGCTACCTCAGCATGGCTCAAAGTAGCCTGGTTGAAAGAAAACAGGTAAAAATCGACACCTGCACATTGTTTGGCTGGTCGTATCTAGGCCTCTCGCATTATGGGATCATTTTTGGCATAGCTTTAGGTTGCATGCATTGGCTCGGCTCACGCAACTACATGATGTTTGGTTGTATACGTGAGATATGATAAGAGCCAATACTTACACTTAATACACACACTTTGCCTCGCGACTGCGTTGGATGGTGACCGCGGCACCGCGGTCGACACGATGAGCACAGAGTCTCGGGCGAGCGTTCTTGTTGGCGAACTAGTTGCTAGCATCGCTGCTGTAGAGAAAGTCCGTGCGGGAGCGCTGAGGTAGAGGACGGGCGAGGAGAAATGCAATGTGTGTTGGACCACGGCGACTGTGGTGGACGATGGTCGTGGCTCCGCATCTGACACGACAAGCATGGAGTCATGCGCGAGCGAGATCGTCGATAGCGCGATGAACTAGTTGCTAGCATCGTCGTCGCAGAGAAAGTCCGTAGGAGCGCTGAGGCAGAGGACGGGAGAGGATAAATGCAGTGCTTGTTGGACCATGGCAACTATGGTGGATGGTGTCGTGGCTCCGCGTCCGACACGACGAGCACGGTATTATGCGCGAGCGCCCCCCTCGGCGGTGTGGCGAGCTAGTTGCTAGCATCGTCGCCGCACAGAAAGTCTGTGCGGTGGAGTTCTGAGGCAGAGGACGGGGGAGGAGAAATGCAGTGCATGTCATACCATGGCGACTGCGATGGATGGTGGCCATGGCTCCGCGTCCGACACGACGAGCACGGAGTCGTGTGCAAGTCACCTCAGCGGCGGCACGACGAACTAGTTGCTAGCCTTGTCACTGTAGAGAAAGTCTGCATAGAGACAGAGGAAATAGGAGAAGAAATGCAGTGTGCGCGTCATGGAAGCGTAAATGTAGTAGGACGAGAGAGAGGAGACCGAGATGAACGACATCGGAAATGACTCCAGTGTAGTAGGACGCGGGCAAGGAGGTCAAGTGAAACAACGCCGATGTCCAGAGGTACGAATAGGAGGGCTCTCAGGCAGAGGACAATCACGAGGAATATGTTGATCTTCTCATTTATGATCGTCGACATAAAAAACTTGCAACATGAATGTCATGTGTTACTACGTGATTAGGCTACCGGTCAAAAGAAATTTCAGACGGTCGATCATGCACGACAAATTTGACAAGATCGACGAAAGTACGAACCGATCACAAAAATAAAATTGTAACATCAATGTGCATATTTTTCGTGTAGAGCATACCTCGAATCGAAGCACCGTTGTGTAGATTAGAGGGGAGAAAGAAGAAATGAGATTAGGGAGGAGCTTAGTGGAGGTAGAAGAAAAGCACGTACACAACTTGCATCCCTCCAGCCTCCTCTCGTGCAAGGGGCCCACCCATGTGCGCTCGATATGCATTGCTCAAGCCTGGCTTTGAAGAAACTCCCGACCTAAGTGTTCCCAGTGAGACAAGGCCTGAGGTACTTTAAAGTTTGTGCAATGCAAACCCAACAGTGTATGCGGGCAACCAAACATGTCGGATTCTTTCCGCGCATTCCTGGTTGAACCTAATGCATGCAACCACACACATCATTCCCTCTCTTGGGTTGTATTTATTTGGAATTTTCCATCCCATTTAGCTGCATAAAAGTCAAAATATCAACCAAACACCAAACTGCATGAACATGATTCTCGCAGAAACAGCCGGAAAAAGCACGTATACATGAAAGCGAGGCAATAAACAAATATTATTTATTTGTTTATTATGTTTTTAATTAATGATTATGTTCTATGTTATAACTGTAATGATCCTCGAGTCTGCAATAACCATGATGATCAGAGGAAAACACATATGCATGTGTGGAATAATAAACAATAAATAGATTTCTAATCTCACCTCTAAGACTATCTTAAGTTTTACATGGTGATTTTGTGTTCTTGATCATGGGCATAACTTAAGTGCAACGAGTATGCCAACAACTTTGAGGGCACTATGTTAGAAAAATACTTGTGTTGAGTTGACCCAAGTTGATTGTTATAAGAGATCACTTCTCAGAAGTTTATAGTTTGTGACACAAATAAAGTTAATGTATGCATAATTTCACCGACCACGAGAGTATCGAGTATCTTCATACTAGATGATGTTCTTTGGGGTTGTTTTAACTTCAACCATAGAAGGGTGATAACGACAACTTATAGGTGCATGAGAAAGGTATGACAAGGTACTTGATAGCTCAAAACTATGATTTTCTCCTTCGATGATGGAGAGATTTCTTTAGGACTCTCGATGTGACGATATCCATATCGTCTAGGCATGCAACTTGCCTTGCCCACGTGGATGAAAAAACATGGGACGAGAAAGGAGAACAAAACCAATAACCAGAAAAGTGGCATAGTGATCATGTGTTGATTCACTGGAATGCCGATATATCTCACCTTTGATTTTGTAAAGTATCGCGAAACAAAAGGACTAGTCGGTAATCCCAAGTGCAAGGAATTATTGTAGCACTTTATAATGCTAGAAGTGACAAGTATATATGTGGATTGTCGAACCCACAAGGAGCTAAACGTAGGATTGGTATTCTCACGTGTCCTAACTGCTACTAATACAAACCTACGTACGACGAAAGTTTGCTAGTACTTTGCGGGTATGAAAATATATGTTTGCAATATAATAAAGAACTCGTATACAGAAGTTTGGCGTTGTTTAGATAAAATGACAATAAAATAAAGATAGCAAGTGTGAGAAAGTGACGGTAGGATGTGCGAAATTGTCCCTATGCAATTAGCTAAGTTACTAGATCAATTATGATCATTAGAGTTTTATATGTGAGAGCGGTCTCTGCTAACATACTATTTATACTTGGAATTATATGTACTTATGATTAAAACTATTAGCAAGCATCCGCAAATACTAATACATTCATTAAGGTAAACACAGACATAAAATTAAGATATATGAGAGATGCATCTTGGCGCAAGGGTTGTCCTCTCTCTCTCTCGGGAATAGTTCCAGCACGTCATAAGGCTGATCCATCCTCTTCTAGTTCTTTGAAGGAATATAGTTCTGTAGGACAAAGCGCAACCGGCTCGGTCATCTCGTTTACGTGCACATCGGTACATAGGTTGTGCTTTTGATCTTTGTTCGAGGGAGCAAATTCTCACGGATGGGTAGATGTAAATCATGATCGGGGAATCTGCATCAACGGTTCTTTACCAACTCTTCTTTTGCTGCAACTCTGAGTTGGTAATGATCTGATCTAACCGCTTATGCATCTTCATAGCGATCTTGGGAAGTTGTTATGTAGGGCGATCTTTTTGTTTTCTACTACAAAGCTGCACTTCCTTGGATTTGGATGCATGGTCACTCCACTCTACCTCTACAGTTGCTATGAAATTAGCCATCTTTGCCACCCAAAAAATGAAGTGGTGCCCCCAATCCCCTCCCAAGAGACACAATGCTCGCTCAAGACGACCTCTCACGATTTAGAGGGTTGGTGAGCACCGCCGACTAGTTGTCAACTACTGGCCATCGACACCCTCCCGCTCCCGAAAACATCTGACTGAAGCCGACCACATCCACCTCCATTGACTCGGTTGACTATTGTCCGCATATGTCGTGGTCGCCGTGTGTTCCGTCTCTTACACTGACTTCTCACTCTAAGAAAAGTTCGAACACTCCATCAAGCTCACCCGATAGGTCACCGGCTCACTCTGCCTCTCTTGTCCACCGTCATCGCCCCATTTTCATTTCTCTCCGACGCCATCTCCCATCGCTTCAACTTTACGACAAAACCGGCGCCACCATTGACAATATCGTTGTCAGATCCTTAGTTAATTTTGTATGCTCGATTAGTTAATTACGGATCCTTACAAACAACTATATGAGGTGTGCGCATTAGTGCATTTACATATCTACAACTTTATGCCTGCAATGTTTGTATGACTGTGTTCCAATACTTTCCTTTTATGGAAGCTGAATACTCAAGGTGTGTGAATGAGTGTGCTCAATTAGCTACAACATGATTTGTTGATGACATCCACACCGCGTCAATTATTCCTTATCATGTGGCCAATTAACTCGAAATTCCCCAAACAAAACATTACTTGGTGATGTGTTAATTAGATATAACATGGTCATTTACAACTAAAAAATCATTAATTATCTCATTGCCGTTAAACAGAATGCAAGTAATCTCTCAGCTCTAGGGCTAATCCAGACATCTACACTCACAACCACATTTCACATGACTAGTTTGCCAAATGTCTTTACAACTTTCTCACGACACACAGCTTGCAACAACTTTTCCACAACACGTCTCCCGCAACTGCTTTCCAAAAATACACAACCTGGCCAATCATAACCTTAATCCCCTTCACTAATCCAGTTAAATCAACACAACGGGAATTCGATTTGAGATAAATTATGCATGAAAACAATGCACACAGATATTGTGATTTCATTTAGGTGACCGGTTCATTTCGTTCAATGTAAAACTTGAATTTCTTGTTCATGTTTGGAGCCCTTTTAGATTAACTAGCTAATTTCCCGGGGGTATACATATTCTAGTGGTTCAACATCAATCATGTCCGACATATACATTACACACATCATATTCTGGATTTTGGTAAGATTCCATTAGATTTGAGTATGGTTAGGGAAGGCATTTTGATTTAGTTGAGTTTTTGACAATATCTGATTTGATTTGGGTAGGGGATGCAAGAAAAGTTTTGATTTAGTTGACATTTTGGTAAGATTGTATTTGATTGGACTTAGTTAATGCATGCCATGGTTTGGGTAAGATTTGATTTAGTTAATGCATGGCATGGTTTTGGTACGATTTGACTGAGTAAATGCATAACATGGTTTTCAGTGGGACAAAGAAGAAAAGCATCAATTTAGTTTAGATTATTCCAGACAAAGCGGAGGGGGTGAAACTATATTTTGTGATGTACAAATACCAACTCTCCTTTAATCATAGTTTTGACACATTCTTCACACACAGTCAACCAATTAGAATTTCCTTTGACCACTAACTTCTTATCATGGACTATACAAACATGTTCACGTGTTCATGTTATTTTATAAAAAAATTGGCTAATTATACATACATGGTCAATCGCTCGAAAATTTCTTTGACCACTAGCTTCATCTCGTTGTTTCATATGACTTTCATCTTGTTCATTTTCAATTTCGACCGTTGAAGACGGGTATATCTACATCTTTCTATTATATTGTAAAAAGGCATCACGTGTGCATATTATTTCGGATTAATTTCCTCAAATTCATCACACATGGTTGGTCGTGTGAAATTTCCTTTGACTACTAGCTTCACCTATTTGTTCGACACAACTCTCATATTGTAACTTCTTATTTCAACGCTGATCAACAAAGTTCTTCAAGCGTAGTAGTGTGAGTTAAGTTCACCACATGTATGCGAGGTGAGACCAACCTCGTGCACACGTAACCAAATAGGAGCACATTGCTTTGGGGAGTGAATGCTTGTAACCAAATAATCGTGTGTGTGTTTCTTTTCGTCGAGACTGTGAAGGATGAAAGCAACCAAACTAAGTGCATAATATGTATTTTAACCTGTGCCAGATACTACTCATCCAGAGATGTATTAGAGTCCAAAATCCAAACATATAACCAAATTGACCCAAAAGGATTGTAGTAGAATAGCATGGGTTCAGATCGTATTCGGCGGCTTGCTGCCTTCTGTTACACCGATGCAAGGGATAATAGAGTTAGGGCAGGTATAATAGGGTGATTCATTACGGTATTGCTCCCCGTTCATCTTATCTTCCTCATATTGTGGAGCCTTGGCCTCCTATACAAGTGCACATGATTAGTTGCAGCCGGTTATTCGAAATAACAATGTTGAATTTACGAGGAGCTAAGGAACTGTTTATTGTCCTTTATAGAGATTTTTCATGATGTGTGTGCTAGTTATTCTTTGATTCCAATCAATGGTCGCAGTTGATTTGTTTAAAAATCGTGAACTATTTAAACAACCCCATTGTATTAAAGATTAAATGAACGAGACACGGGGACGGAAGCCTTCTTAAGGCGTTTGGCAAGAGTGGACCCAATTTTTTTTTGTAGTGTGGGCATATGCCTCGGCTCTTGTGGCCATTAGGGCCGTGGAGGTGTGGTAGACCGCGACCCTTGCCAAGCGGAGAGCTCGTGCCTTGTTTTAGGTGTATGCAGGTGTGTGTGTGTGGGGGGGGGGGTAGGGTAAGGCGAGGCGGCGACTCCCTAGAGATGAAATAAGGTGTCATCAGAGGGCGTGTGGAGATGTGTCCCCAAGGAATCTCACATGATTTAGTCGGTGTTTGTCTTCGGTGAGTCTGCATGAATCCCGTATCCGTTTGTTTGCGTTCGTTTGTTTGCAAGTTGGATCCTTCAGATCTACGCCTATATTCATCGGCGACAAATGTTGTTATAGTGCGTTCGTCCTATGGGGCCTTAACACGAATAATTCCTGACTATCATTACAACAAGGTTTGCCCGACCCCGGTGAGGGAGAGCGATGACAACGACACACCTTCAACTTGTTTTATTACTTGTAGTCGCCACTAGGTGGTCTATGGGTATGTGTGTAATTTCTAGCGTTTTTTGTACTACCATGACAGTATATGCGTAGATCGAAAGTAGTTCCAGAAAAATAGTTAAGTGGGGGCACTTATTCTACATAATAAAAAATCCGAAGAAATTTTATGTGAAATTCAAGCAAACTTTACTAAATTGAGTGGGGTCATATGCGCCACTGGCCTCTCGTAAGTCCGCCCCCAGCGTCTCGATTCTATGTTAGTTAAATTTGTGTCCCTTTAGGGTACATGTTGTACAGTTGATATTTATACAATATCACGAATAACATCATCACATTCATACCACGTCGATTGAATAAATCATGAGATTTCAATAATAAAATAACTAAGGGTAGTGCATAATCCCCGGAATTAGGGAACTACTCAAACATCAAGGCACGGGACACAAAACAAGATAAACATATTAACTCAATTGGACATGGATGACAAAATCAATCCTCATGCAGATGCCTAGTGTATGCAGGATCGAAATGGACGAGTTTCAAAGATTACAATGAATTCGAGCATTTTTTTTCTTCAAGCTATGGTGCACTCTGCTCTCAAATAGACCTCTTCGATTTAAAGGATTTGAATCGTTGCGATTTCTATGGTGGACGTTTGTTTCTTCACGATTGGATCAATCCTCTAGAAATGGATCCATGTATAAAAAATGCAATACATGCGCTTTTTTATTCTTATTTAAAAAAATCCCACCATACTATTTGTGTGGTGTTACGAGACTGTTCTGGTACTTCGTGGTTAGTTTTGGTGTTATTTGAGGAGCATCTACATCAGGTTCCTGTTAGCTGCCCAACTCTTTCTCTCTCTCTCCCACTCATAGTTTCTTGTGTTTGTGTGCTGCCTCGTGTGCAGAACGTTGGATCTTATTATCTTTACGTTGATCGGTTAATGGAAAAGGATGCCCGGCTGGGAAGAAATCCACGAGAGATCCTACTCTCTTTTTATAGGATAGAAATGAGTGTCTAGAGGGTGGTGATGAATAGACAACTACTCCAAGCCAGTGCCCAAATTTAATATGGTTGACATTTAGGCAGGTCTTGGCACTAGCTAGCAAGTCAAAATAGCACCCCAACCATGCATTCATAGAGCGGGAAGTAAAGATCATGCACATGCAATAAGTTAAAGGGTGGAGTTTGAGAGAATTGCAAACAGTGTTTGATACAAAATATTTTTGACCCGTGGTTTGGGTAGGTAATGCTATCATACATCCATATTGATAGAGGATTTGATCTAAAAAAATCACAATTGCGAGCCACAGAGGAATCGAGCCCAGTGAGGACTCACACCCATGAATGGTCCACGAAGAAGTAACTTTGCCTATCCCACATGGCTTACACCCACATAGGGCCGGCCTCATTCGTGTAGATCTTTACGAAGTAGATGATCTCCTTGCCCTCATAAAAGTTTTGTTTTTTCTACATGATTTGGAGACTTCTAAGCACACCTAGCCAATCTAGGAGGCACCCCCTTCAAAATGTAATAGATGGTGTTGTTGATGATGAACTACTTGCTCTTGTGCTTTAAAAGATAATCTCCTCGACACTCAAACTCTCTCAACAATTTAGCTTTTGGGTATGAGAGGTTTAGGTGGAAAGCAACGAGGGGACAAGAAATCAAAGGATCAATGGTCGGAGTAGAATCCCTTTGGTATTAGCACAAGAAGTGGGAGCTCTTTCTCGGAAATATGGATGTGTAATGTGTTTCCTTCGAGAAGCAATGATGGAATGGATGGGGGTATACATAGGCAGTACCAAAACTCAAACAGTTACTCACCTTTTAGCACACCTCGGCGAGACCAGCTAAAAACACCTGGTGAGCCCAAACTGTACAAAAGGTTTGTACTTTAGATATTTCGATGACTCCGGATGAAACTTTTCGGTGGCTCCGACTTGTGCTGACATACGCACTTTCCACAGTTCAACGTCACCGATTGAAACTGTTTGAAAATTCTGAACAAATTTCAGCATGCAACAGAAGATTGGCAAGTATACTTTGGCGAGACCGAGAGCCACGGTTTAGGAAAAAGGCTATATCAAGGATGGTTCGTTGACTCCGACGTGTTTAGGTTTGGTGAGTCCGTGATATAGTGGGGATATTGGGAAAGGGAAATTGTCCAAGGCTTTCGGAGTTAGATCTTTAAGCACTTAGCAATCAACTCATCATCTCAACCTCATCCCCTTTTGAGAGTACTGACAACCTATGGACTCAATATGATCTTGGATCATTCAAATATAAATTAGCCACGAGGCTTGATCCAACACATGTCCTTTACATTTTGAGGGGCTCATTTTCACTTTCCAGGTTGCCTAAAAGGACTTTTTCTAAAATACACCCAAGAACAATATTAGTCTAGGGATATGTATGTTGACATGAGTTATCAAGATCATCAAGTGACTGTGTGCTTCCAGCCCCCGACTTTGATTTACAAAATTACCACTTTTCTTGTCTCGGAAAAGTTGGCGGCACACATTTCTTTAAAAAAATGACCAGATATATTTAAAAGTTCAATGTAAATACAAAGCATCTCAAACATAATAAAAATCACATCGAGACTCTAAGACCACGGAACGACCACTATTGCCGTCAGAACGAGCCGCCGATGCGCCGCTGTTGTCGCTCCCATATCGGAGCAGGCTTGACCTTGTCTATGATAGTCGGGAAGTCTTCGTGCACGTGTCCTTAAGCACCAATGCCCCAGAACCACAATCGTCGTTGTTGAACCCTTGCATAGACGTAAAACACCTACCACCAAATCTCACCACATGACAATAGAACTACGTTGGGCTCTGTCGACCGCGTCCAGATTTTTCATCATCATGCCCCTGTTCTTCCACTATTCTGCATGGATTTGTTTAGGGGGGTGGGATTTTGTTTTTTGCCACTCTAGATTCTACCAATTTTTCTTATGCCATTCTGGATTTTGCCATTTTACTTTCGTCACTTTTAGCTTTTGACAATTATCACAATTGCCATTTAATGGCAAAAGTAAAGTGATTTTATTTCACTTTTGCCACTCAGCTGTTGACAGTTATCACAATTGTCACTCGGAATGTTTTGTTTTTGCCATGAAATGACAATTATGATAATCGTCAAAACTTAAGAGTAACAAAAGTAAAATGTCATAATCTAGAATAATATTTTTTCAGCAAATTCGAGAGTGGCAAAAACAAAATTTCCCCTTTGCTTAGAGAATACATTTCATCTCAGCCCCTCATTTGTTCGATTCATCATACACTGTTTGGTTGATGTGGGTCATTGTGCGCCTGTTGTTGCTTCGATGCAGTGCAGGCTTGATGGCCGCAATTGCTCATCGTGAACTTTTTGTTCGTGATTGCGCTGCATTGGATTGTGACCTTAACCGACATACGCCCATTGGCCTTGTTAGACTATGTATAGCTTCTGTATTTGTGTACGTATATTGTACCAATTGTAACACACCCTTTATATATATGAGACAGGCCATCCCTAGAGGGTCGAGCCGGTTTCCACCTAAATCATTGTCTTGTATGGTATCAGCCCTAGGTACGACCCCCGCTTCCGCCTAAACCCTAGCTCGCGCCGCTGCCATGTCGTGCGCCGCTGCCTCCGGCTCCTCCACCGCTGGCCGCCTCCCTCGCGGTCCTGCTCTCCTGGCCGCTCGATCTGGCCGCCATGCCGCTGCCGCTGCTTGGGACAAGGAGCGGCGACTCCTTCTTCTCCAACCAGCTCTCGGCTGCTTCGTCGCCCGAGCCTGCGCTGCTGATCCAGACGTCCGGCGCCTCCTCCCCTGCGTGTCTTGTAGACGCGGTTCCGCCGCTGGCCCTTGCGCCCGCGGTTGCTCCGTCGGCCGGCATAGCAGGGCTCTTCGGATCGGGCCTCGCGCCGATGCACCCTGCCCTCATGGCGTCCGCGCCTCCGGCAGTGTCCACTCCTGTGATGGTTCCTCCCGCCTATGAGGTGCACATGCCGCTTGAGGGCTTCACCCAGACGCCCTCATTTGTGCCACCCATCTCTGCCCCCATGGCGTACTCGCCTCCGGTAGTCTTCACGATGGGCTCGTTGCCTCCATCGTTTCACTTCGGCAACCTCATTACCGTCAAGCTCTCGCCCGACAACTACATCTTCTGGCATGCGCAGGTCCTTCCGCTCCTTGGAAGCCACTACCTGCTCGGCTATATCGACGGCTCTCTTCCCTGCCCTCCCGTGCTTGTTGACAGCGTGAACGGTCCGGTGTATAACCCGACGCACCGTGTCTGGACGGGTCAGGACCAGGCGAACCTCTCCTCCATCCAGGGCCGCTCACCCCGGCTGTTGTCGGGCTCATCGTCTTCGCCAAGACATCTCATGAAGCATGGACAATCCTCGAGCGCTCCTTCGCATCGTAGTCACAAGCCCAGGCCAGTGCCCTCCGCCGCAAGATCGGTGCCTGTGAGAATCTCGACTCCACGGCCACGGCGTTATACAACAAGGTCAAGGCCCTCGCTAACACACTGGCGTCCATTGGACAGCCACTCTCCGACTCTGAGTTCAACTCCTTCATCGTCAATGGTCTCGACGAGGAGTATGACGGCCTGGTTGAGATCATCAATGAGCATGGCAACTCGACGCCCATGATGCCGCACGAGGTCTACTCTAGACTTCTTCTCACCGAACAACACGTTGAGTCACGCCGTGCCCACCGCAGCCACGGGCCTCCGTCCGCGAATGCTGCCTACAAGGGCGGCCGCCTCCCCTCGGGTGGCTAGTCGCCTGCTTCGGGCAAGGTGCCGGCAGCACTGCCACCATCCTCGTCCACCCC
The DNA here is from genome assembly GCA_022496015.1 of Hordeum marinum. Taxonomy (NCBI): domain Eukaryota; kingdom Viridiplantae; phylum Streptophyta; class Magnoliopsida; order Poales; family Poaceae; genus Hordeum; species Hordeum marinum. The sequence continues at coordinate 375,230,740 of CM039673.1, forward strand.
CACCTCATCGCTACCATCCGGTGGGGGTCGGCTTGTGTGCCAGCTATGTGGTCTTGACGGGCACTAGGCCTCCAAGTGTCACTGTTGCTTCCAGGAGAGTTTTCTCGGTCTTGGCAATGATGGCAAGGATACACGCAATAATGCATGTCAGGTTGCCATGGCTGATCGCCCGGCGCTGTAGAAGTCCCAGGGGCATACTCAGTCCTACTCCATCGACCCTTACTGGTACATGGATTCTAGGGAAACGGAGCACCTGACAAGTGAGATGGGGAAGCTCAACAACCGGAAGCCCTATCACGGCTCCGACAAGGTCCACACCGCCAATGGAGAAGGTATGCACATCTCTCATATTGGTTAACCATCTCTTCTCGCTAGTCATGCAAATAGGAGTCTTCAGCTTTGCAATGTTCTTCAAGTACCCTTTGTGACACGTAATCTCCTTTCAGTTCCTAAACTCACGTATGACAATAATGTGTTTTGTGAATTTCACCCTTTTGATCTTTTTGTTAAGGATCGGGACACGAGTTATGTGCTTCTTAGCGGGCGTCTCTGCCATGACCTCTATCTTCTAGAGTATCCTGGCGTCTCTCGGGTTTTCAGTGGAGTTCGCATCTCCCCGTCACAGTGGCATGCTCGCCTTGGTCATCCTGCCACACCTATCGTTCATCATCTTTTGCATCTTCATGAGCTTCCTAAAATGCCTAGTAATAAAGATGTAGCAGTGTGTGATGCTTGTCGGCAGGGGAAGACTCATCAACTTCCTTTTTTGGAGTCTAGTCGTGAAGTGAAACATCCTCGAGAACTTGTTTTTTCGGATGTATGGGGCCCTGCCCTGTAAGTGCATCTAGTGCCCCTTAGTGATTTTGGTGTATTGAAGACTTATAGGTTAAGGAACTAATGTGTTTGTGAGTGTACATAGGCTCTATAAGTCGATGAGGAGTTTGATATATTCGGAGATTACCGACCCCTAAAAATGTATGTCTTCAACTGAAGACTTTGGTGAGGACTTTGCTGAAGACTTTGGTATTCCCCGAAGACTTTGAAAATGAAGAAGTTGGTGTGACCTTGAAGATATGAATGAGGACTATGAAGCATGAAGACTTTTGTTTTCGTAGTTTCATTTCCTTTCTTTGAGTCAAAGGAAAAACCATACTGTTAAAGGGGCTCGAGGTAATACTAAGGAAAATTTCCAACTGATGCTCAACTCCAAATGCCTCAACCTATCCAATCCTTTGAGTGAAGCCCTTGGAAATATCTTGTTGTTCAGTCAAGTTCTTCAGTGACAGAGACGATGTTCTTCTGGTCTCTGATGAAATTGATCTAACTGAGGAGTTAGGATTTCGCCAGTGCGAATTGCCTACAAGTGAGGAACATGATAAGCCTGAGGACTTTCATAGTTCGAAATTCCGACCGTTGCTGTGCTTAGCGCCAGCTGTCCCCAATCACAGATATCCACATAACGGTCATATCATTGGGGGGCATTTATGTCTTATCATGTCAGGTTGCACCCTGGCTATAAATAGCCACCCCCACAACCACTAGTTGGTTGGCTGCTCCGAGAGAAAACTGACACTTGTCATTTGAGAGCAACCCATCCTCCGAGGACTTGGAGAGAAAATCATCAGTGAGGAAAAACCCACATCCAAACCACCCAACCCAAAGTGATTGAGCATCACTGAAGAGATTCCTATGTGGAACCGTGGAACCGACGCTTGTTACCTTTGAGGACAGTGTATCCTCGAGACGGTTAGGCGTCATGGTCTAGTGCATCCTGCAGTCAATTGGGGATCATGGAGTGACCTTGGTCTAGAGCTTCCAGCAGTAAATTGTGGATCGCCGGGTGACCAGTTTGTGAGGATTTTGGATGTCTACCCTCAAGACTTACCACGAGTGTTGGGCGAGGACTTTGTGACCTTAGCTCAAGGAGAATACGGTAAGGACTGTGTGTCCTCTGGTTTAAATACCAGGTCGTTCCAAACCAGACTTACGACTGTCACAATAGTTGGAACTGGGTCATCAAACCATTGTCTTCATGGAGCTGCCTGGTTCTGTTTCCTCAACCCCTCTATTTCCTCGTATACTTGTTAATGAAATTGATCGTTACTGTTTGAAGAATTTGACTGAAGACTTTCACAATTTCCTCACCTTAAATTCTTCAAGTTACCTTGTTCCTCATCTGCTTATCCTGTATCACGCTACTTGTAATATGTGCATGTTTGATTTCATCATGATGACTATGTTGTCGCTATGTTTCTCATGCACTTGAGTACTTAATTCGCTGCTAGTTATTCATCACATTTCAAATTCCTCAAGTTGAAATTCATCAAGTGATGAATTTGTAAAAATCGCCTATTCACCCCCCTCTAGTCGATATAACGCACTTTCATGCCCAAACCTCTGTTTGTGGTCATAATTATTATGTCAGTTTCTTTGATGCTTACAGTCGCTTTACTTGGCTTTATCTTCTTAAACGTAAAGCTGATGTGTTCGATATTTTAGTTCAGTTTCAAAAGCATGTTGAACACCTTCTCAAGCATAAAATTGTTCATGTTCAGCCGGATTGGGGTGGTGAGTATCGCAACCTTAACTCCTTCTTTCAGTCGCTTGGGATCGCTCATCGTTTAGCATGTCCACATACACATCAGCAGAATGGCTTCGTAGAACGTAAGCATCGTCTTATCGTTGAAACTGGTCTTACTCTTTTGGCTCATGCATCAGTTTCTTTTCAGTTTTGGAGTGATGCTTTTACCACTGCATGCTTTCTTATCAATCGTACTCCCACACGTGTTATGAACATGAAGACTCCCATTGAACTTCTTCTTAATGAACATCCTGACTATACTTTCTTTAAAGTTTTAGGGTGTGCTTGCTGGACGCATCTCCGTCCATACAATAAACGCAAGCTGGAATTTAGGTCTAAAAAGTGTGTCTTTCTTGGCTATAGTTCCCTTCATAAAGGTTACAAATGTCTTCATGTTCCCACTAATCGTGTCTACATATCTCGCGATGTCGTGTTTGATGAGCATGTCTTTCCTTTTTCCAAATTTCTTGTGTCCACTGATGAACATCCCTCCATGCATTCATCCTCTCTTGCCTCTGACCAATTTGATGATGTTGCATACTCTCCTGTACTATTGCCTAACCATGGTGCAGGCACTTGACGTGGGGCTCGGTTGGAAATTTTGAAGGCCCCAGCACCTCCATCGACGACGCCATCAGACATGCACATCGAGCATGCAACGTCTTTACATGGCCTCGATTCGCGTGCCCATGCATGCCTAGACGACGCGCCAGCGATGCCGTGTGTGCACTCGCCCCCTAGGTCGGCCTCACCCCATGATCGGCCGGCCATGCCCGCTTCACCGATGACGCCTGCTACTCCTGGGCTGTCTCCCTCGACGAGCAGCCCCCTGCTCGCGATGCCCTTGTCGAATGACGGGGTGGTCTTGTCGACGCCTCCCGCATCACCTAGTCCCTCGTTGGCTGGGCCAGCTGCGTCGCCATCACCCAGCCCCTCGCCGGCTGGGTCTTCTTCGTCGTCATCACCCAACCCCTCGTTGGCTGGGTCCTCTTCGTCGTCATCACCCAGCCCCTTGCCGACTCCTGTTCAGCATCCTCATACATGCAGTCGCAGTGGCATTTTTCGCCCCAAGGAGCGCATTGATGGCACTGTTGCTTGGCATGCTGCGCGTATGACCGCTGCTGTTACGAATCCGTCATTCGAGCCTCACACATATCAGGCTGCTATGAGCATCCCTCACTGGAGAGAGGCTATGGAGCAGGAGTATCACGCTCTTCTTCGCAATGAGACATGGACTCTTGTCCCTCCACCATCGCGAGTCAATGTTATTGATTCTAAATGGGTTTTCAAAGTGAAGAAGCATTCTGATGGGTCTATTGAGCGTTACAAAGCGCGTCTTGTTGCCAGAGGTTTTCGGCAGCGCTATGGTCTTGATTATGAAGACACCTTCAGTCCAGTAGTCAAGCCTACCACCATCCAGCTTCTTCTCTCTATTGCAGTTACTTGAGGTTGGTCTCTTCGTTAGCTTAATGCGCAAAATGATTTTCTTCATGGCTTACTTGAGGAGGAGGTTTATATGTGACAACCACCTGGGTTTTCTGATCCTGATCGTCCTGATCATATATGCCATCTCACTAAAGCACTATATGGTCTGAAGCAAGCTCCTCGTGCTTGGCACGCCCGTCTTGCGACACCCCTTCGTGCTCATGGTTTTGCACCATCCGCTGCTGACTCATCATTATTTGTTCTACAAAAGCCCGAGGTCACCATGTACTTGTTGGTCTATGTGGATGATATTATTCTAGTCAGTTCTTCTCAGTCCGCTACAGATGCTCTTGTTCGTTCTCTTGGTATTGATTTTGCTGTTAAAGACCTTGGGAAGCTTCACTACTTTCTTGGTGTGGAGGTTGCTTCTCGTGCTGATGGCCTTGTTATGACGCAGAAGAAGTATTCCTTGGATTTGTTGCAGCAGGCTCGGATGCTTAAGTGCAAGCCACCGACGACTCCGATGTCTACCACTGACAAGCTCACTGCTGTTGATGAGCTTCCGTCTCCTACCGATGCGACGGAGTACAGGAGTGTTGTTGTTGGTCTTCAGTATTTGACGATCATGAGACCAGAAATTTCCTATGCTGTCAACAGAGTTTGTTAGTATCTCCAGGCACCTCGCGACACTCATTGGTTTGCTGTTAAGCGCATCTTGCGTTATGTACGACTCACAATGACTCATCGGCTGCATATTCGGCCGAACCCTTCTAGGGTCCTTTCGGCGTACTCTGATGCGGACTGAGTTGGGAGTCCTGATGACACGCGATCCACGGGGGGCTATGCTGTGTTCTTTGGCTCGAGCTTGATCGCGTGGAGTGCTCGGAAACAGGCTATATCACGTAGTAGTATTGAAGTTGAGTACAAGGCTGTGACTAATGCTACTGCAGAGATTATCTGGGTACAATCTTTGCTTCAGGAATTGGGTATATCTCAACCGCAGCCTCATATCCTTTGGTGTGATAACATTGGTGCTACGTACCTTTCTGCAAATCCGGCATTTCATGTCCGAACAAAACACATTGAAGTTGACTATCACTTTGTACGGAAACGTGTGTCACAGAAGCAATTACAGATCAGGTTTATCTCCTCTAAAGATCAACTTGCAGACATCTTCACCAAGCCGTTACCTCTACCACAGTTTGAGGCCTGTAGGCGCAATCTTACCCTTCTAGATTCTTTAGGAAATGGCTAAAATTGAGAAAGAGTGTTAGACTATGTATAACTTCTGTATTTGTGTACGTATATTGTATCAATTGTAATACACCCATTATATATATGAGATAGGACACCTAGAGGGTAGAGCCGGCCTCGTCACAACGATCGACTTTTCCGTGCTTTGTGCTTTCCTCCACGAGAAGGAGCGAGTTTTTTTTTTTTGGAGTCAACGAAGGAGCGAGTAGGGGACACAGAAAGTACATCCCGAAAGAAGCCCACGAGAAGTAGACGAGCCAACAGGCCCAAAACCAAGCCGCGCGGCGAAGCGCGCGAACTCTGTAGTGCGGTGTCAAAACCCACCCCCTCCACCGTCCTCTCAGCCATTTCGTCCAGAACCTTCCTTCCTCCCTCCCTCTCCTCTCCCTCCTCCGCGGTCCCGGTCCGTGCGGCCTGGTGCTACCGCCGTCGCCGTGTCGTCGCTAGCGCCGCCGCCGCCGCCTCACCCCAACCCCTCCGCCTCTCACGCGCGTCGCCTCCGCCGTCGCCGTTCCCGTCCTGCACCTCGCCGCGTCCCCGCTGTCTCAACCCCGTCCTCGATTTTATCCGTTGGTTCCTGAGGTACGAGCATTTCGTCATCCCGTGACTAGTTAAATTCCACCGTCCTCCAGAAATTTGGGGTGAACCATCTCGATCCTCTCCTTCTCTGGCCGCAGTTCTCCCGCCCCCGGCGAAACCTAGGGTTCGGCGACAGGATGCAGAAGCTGGGGCTTAGGGGGCTCGATGGGTTCCGATCTCTCGCTGGCACCACCTCTACGGCTGGGAAGGCCACGAACCCCAAGCCCTCGTCGGATGCTGGAGGCAGCACATATGGGAGCTTCGCCAACCTTAAGATGACAGCAGGTACCGATTTGACCTCTCTCTCTCTCTCTCTCTCTCTCTCTCGATTGAGGAGGCTGTCTATCTCGTGCGTTGCACTGATTTCCCGATTCCTCTCAATTTCTGTCTATTTGCAGAGAAATTAGTCAAGGAGCAGGCTTCGGTGAAGTCTGATCTAGAAATGGCGGTACATTTCTGAACATTGTGCAGTTTTTGGTCATCTGTGGGGCACTTGACTGAACGAATTCCTACCATTCAATTGTATGAACTGCGAATTGTTTCTGAAATTTAGCCAAACATCCTGTCACCATGCCACCAATTAGGTTTCTGCATAGAATTGTTATCTGTTTGGGTGGTGCCGATAGAAGACCAGCCGTCTTCTGGTTCATCAATGCGAAAATTGCCTAGTTGTATGCTATCTAGGGTTGTCCCAGTTGTATCATTCTGCTTGCATAACATAAGGGTAGTTTCCTGTTTTTGTTTTTTATCTCAGATCCTGTGATGTTTTTCTATTACTGTGTGCAAAACAGATGAACTGCAGTATGTACTTGTTTGTTAATCCATCGTTCAATCATGTATGCAGCATTGACATGGCAGTGAAATGTTACACCAAAATAGGCGGCAGCACAGCATTACTAATATGAAACTTTATCATTCTGGGGCTGCATGTGTTATATCTAGTCTGAATCTCATGATGTTATGCGTCCTTCTGTGCTGTTTAGACTCTTCATTTCCCCATATGTTACATATATGTAGCCGTGCTAAACCAGATCTACATGGCATGTTATGTGAAGCACGCTCGGAGTTTGTTTTCCTGGTAGTATCCATCCTTTGAAGTGTTGTGAAGGAGCTCTGTATATTGCTCACTTGGAAAGTATAGGATATGTTTCCTCTTTAGGTTCTGCTAAACATATGGCAGATTAGGTGAAAGTCTAATTTCTCATTTCTCATTTGTCTTATGTCAATGGGCTTATTTCTGCATGATCATCAAGATGGCTAGTCCTGAACTTATTTATACACGGGCTTGTCCATTAGCATCACTACCATGCTTGTTGCATCTAGTTCTATTGAATTCAGAATGGCATATGTATGAGATTTTGGTTACCACTTTACCGCAGTCACCTTTCATTGTTTAGATGTTCCAGTGCTCTGTGGTCACGTCAAATTGGCTCAAGTACAAAACAAGATTATCATCATGTAGCAGCATTTTTTCCACAGCAACATATTATATTAGTTTCTCACAGAATATCCTATTACTGATGCACATGCGTTATGTGACTTTAGCATACCAAGCTGAGAAGAGCAACAGAACAGATAAATATGTTAGAAGCAAAACTGCAACAAGCTGTCAATGAAAACATGAAGCTTAAGGTGAAACAGAATGAGGATTCGAAGCTCTGGCAGGGTCTAGATTCAAAAGTTTCCTCAACAAAGATGCTGTGCGATCAGTTAACTGAAACTCTGCAGCAGTTAGCAAGTCAGACAGAAAGAGGTAATGTTTCTTGTAGTATTTTGTCATGCACATCCGTTGTTTATATCTAACTGGCAAACAATGCAATGGCAGCTGAGGAAGATAAGAAGTTTTTTGATGGGATGCTTGGGAAGAACTCCAAAGCTTTAGATGAATTCAACTGCTTGCTGCATGATTCCTCGGCAAAGCTGGAATGTGCAGAACAAAGCATCACGTCAGGTTGGTTTGTCTCTTCTCACTTCAAAGTTACTGCTAATCTTTTAGATTGTTGACAGCTAGGTAACTCACCACTTTACACTGCATATCTGCAAGGGTACCCCTGTCTGCTATACTGTTGTTTATGCATCTAGATTCTGATGTCATCTGCAATTCTGTGCTTATTTATATGATACGCTTATAGATAGAATAATCAGCAGTCTGCTCATTACATTTACATAATTTTTTTCGAATTAAGGAGCAAAGCTCCCAATTGATAACACATCATGTCTGTTTTTTGCTGACCCCTTCATAACAAAAGGTTCAGCGGGGATATTTACATAAGTGTAATAACATTGTCAACTGTCCCATTTACTCAGGTAAACAGGAGATTTTGCGGATCAAACAAGAGAAAGAAGAAATGGATCAGAGTTACAAGGAACAGCTATACGCAAATGATACTACCATAAAGGAAAAAGGCAAGTGTTAGCTTTTCTGTAGCAATTTTCTGAGGAGACAAGTCATATTAGCGAGCGGTGGTGGTAACAAGCATTAAGCCGTCTTTGTTTTTTAATGCAGATTCTCTCATCAAACAGTTGGAGGGTTCAGTTGAAGAAAATAAATCCCGCTTATTGTGTGCTGACTCCCGCTTGCAGTGCATGGAGCAAGAGTTAAAGTTAAAACAAGATGTTTGCATTTGCCTGAAAGAAAACCTTGCAAGTGCTGAAAGAGAAAAAAATGACTTGGAGCTTAGGAGCCAGAGATACAGCCTGGAAGTCGAAAGGCTGTGCAAGGACAATAAGGATGCTAATGAATTGCTTAGCAGTTTTGTGGCTAAAGTAGCTGAGCTAGATAAAGAGCATGCATCAATGTCAAGTCATGTCGCTAGATTGCTTTCTTCATTTGATAAGTACTATGGAATGGTCCAAGAGGAGAAACTGCTGCTAACAAGATCTGCCAAGGACAAATTGGAACATCTTCAAAATCAGTTTGTAGATTTGACATCAGAAAATAGTGGTCTCAAAATTGAAATTGGGGAACTGAAGTCCAGAATCTCAGAGTTACAAAAAACTCAAGAAGTTCTTATGGTTCAGCATGTAGAAGCATGCCATGTGGCTGAAGATAAAATCAGAAGACTGGAGTCTGAAGCAGAAATATCTGCCTTCAATGTGAATCGCTTGGAAAAGTTATCTATGGAACTACAAGGGAGAGTTCAAAAGTTACTGGAGGATTCTAGCCTTGCTGAAAACCAGAAGGTTTGCAACTAGCTGGTTACAAATAAACAGATAATTGCTACTACTATTTAACCTGTATTCTTCCTTACTCATATTGGAATTTTGCAGGAAGAGCTGTTACAGAAGACTTTGAAGCTGGAATCAGATAATCAGGAGCTTCTAGGCAGAATTCAGTCAGTTTTGGATGAGAAATCTAATGATACAGAATCTCTGCACAGCGAGATTGCTAAGCGTGACCAGCAGATTGACACACAAGAAAAACAGATCAGCGAGCTCCGCAGTGTTCTTGATGAGAAGGAACAGTTGTATATTTCTTCTGTAGAAAGAGAGAAGAGTTTGGAGGAACAAAGGTTGCAGGTTTGTGTTTATTATATCTTGTAATCTCATGATGTAATTATTCGTACAGTGTAGACAACATATAACCTTTTCAACCTCTTGCCCAGATCCAAGCATCACTTGCTGCCACAGAATGTCAACTTACCGAGGCCAAAAAACAGTATGATCTCATGCTTCAGGGTAAACAGATAGAGCTATCAAAACATTTGAAAGAGTTATCACTCAGAAATGATCAGGTATCACATTTCTACCAATCGTATAGCACTTCTCTTCTGATTCACAAATGACAGTCTACAAATGATTTTGCAGGCAATCAATGTCATCCGTAAGAAATATGAATTAGAAAAGGTAGAAATCATAAGTGCTGAAAAAGAGAAGGTAAATTATCTCTTTCCTTTCAGAAGTTCTTTATGTTAGATAATCTGTATCTTAATATGATCGTGACTTTCTGTTATCCTACTGTTCTAAATTTCAGGCAGAAAAGCTCATAAGGGAAATGGAGCACAAATGCAACGAAATGATATTAGAGAACAAGCGAGAATCTGAGAGGTGTTTGATGCGTCTTAAGGAGGAACATGCTGCAGTGGTAGGTAGAGCTAGTACATTTATTTTGAAACAAATAAATATTCACAATCTAGTTATAAGGACAATGCATGTACCAATTTTGATGGAATATGTTAGTTCTATAGTAGTAGTAAACAAAGTAAGCTGAACAGTGCAGCAGCAGATAGCATGGATAAATAACCGCATGTCAGAATTATAAGGAAGTTCCATTTTTGCACATTGCTCACTGTTGAAGAGGCTTTATTACCTTAAAAACTACCAAGTTTTCTTGGTATCTTTGTATTCCTGCTCTAATTAGAGTTGATTGACATGTAAGCTGTATAGGAAGTTATACGGAAACACTCACTGACATCTAAATGAGTTCAAAGTATTTTCAAGCTGCTTTAGAGTAACATTTCCATCCACTTTTATCTTTTATTTAATTATCTGCAACATACAAATAAAAAGCACAAAAACCACACACTGTATATTTCACCAATGTACATTGCTAATGATCGTTAGACTGTATGGTTTAATTTAAGCATCATGAGATCTTAAGCAATCAAAATACCTGATGTTTGAAGTGGAAAATGAATCAGAAACCACTTTATATAGTTGTCTAGCAATAGAACTTTGACATTGCATTTGTTCCACACAGTTCAGAGATGCTATTTAGTATAGGTGCAGAGAGAGCTATGCCAAAAACGCTGCTGTAAATCTTGGAATTAATGTTATCAGTAGAATCCTTCATTATAGCAACAGTATACACTTGTCCAACAGACTGTTTGCGGGATGCCAGCCTGTCAAGACTAGGGAATACTGCATACTACTGTATATGGAGATGCACAGTAGAGCTATTTTTCTTCTGAAGTGACAATGAAGGTTGTTTCCTGATATCCAGGTGGCGAGAATTCAACAGGATAATGAGCTTAAGGAATCAACTCTTCGGGCTTATCACAAAGAAGAATTGCAGCGCATTCGTTCTCAGGGTGAGAATGAATTGAGGGAGGTCAGTCATAAGTTGAGCCAGATGCTTTGATTGCGTAAGTTTTCTGTTATTACTAACTAGATTTGTACAAAAATGTAGAGGCTGTCGTCGCTCAGACAAGAGCATGAAGCTCAAATAAAAACAGCGAACATACGGCATGAAGAAGATTGTCAGAAACTTCAGGATGAACTGGAGCTCCAGAAGTCCAAGGTGGTGATTCTTGACACCTTTTTGTTCTGAAAGCTGTGACTCGAAACTATACTGAACAGTGTATGGTGCAGGAGGAGAAGCAAAGAGCATTATTACAGTTACAGTGGAAAGTGATGGGTGAAAGTCAGCAAGTTGATCAGGAAGTGAATTCTAAAAAGGTATATGCTCTTGTCAAGCCTGTAACTGTGTGCCACTATTTTTCTAAGCAATGTGTATATGGTATCTATTTAACTTCTGTTGCTTGGTGGCAAAGCATGGTAAGAACTCAAGAAAAAAAAAGCCGTATATGTTCTCACTTGAAAAATTGCTTATTACAATTTGGTTATTTGGGGCAGGCTGACTTAGTTTCTCAGTCCATATCCTGCCCTTTTACTATTAATGTTAACCATTTGCTGGTTTTCCTTTCTAGTTCATCTCATAACTAGGTTGTATACATTCATTATGAAATAATTAACTTACAAATTCTCTCTTTCATTGATAAAGAGGAGAGATCCATATGTTAGAAAAGAAAGTCAGCTTCAGTTGCCAGGTCCAGGTCCTGAGACCAAACGGAAGGTAAGATATCTTCTCTTCAATGATAAACTCGACTGCCCCACATTTTAGAAACTTTATACTTGATATTCTATGTCGTGTTTCAGGATGTAAACATATCTGGAGTCATACACTCGCCAATTTCTAACGTACTGAGGAAGGTAGAGAAAGCAAGTCAGGATATTCCTAACCACAGAAAGGTAATTTCTGTTACATATAGTTTTTTTTTACATCTGTTTTTGAGCATGAATCAGGTTTCATTTTCAGTTAGTCTGAAATGGGTATTTTATTGCCATTTTTGTCATTCTGTTAATTAGGTAACACACCATGAATATGAAGTGGAGACAGCAAATGGAAAAATCACAAAGCGCAGGAAAACTAAGAGCACTGTCATGTTTGGGGTACAAGTTTTTCCTGTTTTTTCTTTGGGTTTGCTTGCTTGCTTGTCCATTCATTTTAATACTGTCTTTTATACTCATCCAGGAACCGAACACTCAGAAGTCATTGCAAAACACAGCTGACAAGGATGTTACAAAAACAAGAAAGGTATGATGATTAGTACAAATAGCTCTGTGCTTTAACTTCCCAGTTTAGACTTTCCAGTTTGATGTTTGCTTAGATGGACGCTCTTGCAAACATAATCGCAGTCAGTTTTCTTGAACTGACCCTAGCTAAGTGATATGTTCTGTTTGATTGTTCAAGAATGGTAACTACTTGTGTTTCTCTTAAAAAAGTCATGCATCTGATTTCCTATGGCAGATTGAGCACCACTTCATGTGAGTTTAGACTGTAAGCCTGGGGTGCAATGCATCCCGGTTTAGCTACAACTATTCCTTAGACCGCAGTCAGTGCTATCATCCAAAATGTGAGGAAAATGTTGCGAGAGTATTTTTATCAGTTAGTCTCCAACGCTCCACACTCTTTGTTTCCTTGTTATTTTCTCGTGAAGTCACCTTTTTTTTTCTCTTGGTGTACCCACTGCAGCAATGTTCTTGGAGTAGGCATGAAAGGAAACAATTTGAAGCATTAGCTCATGCTCTGCTTTTCTACAGTGATTGATCTTGCAATAAATTCGTTCAGAAACTCTATGGACAAGCATTCTGAGCATGATGATTCCCTACATGATATATGTTCTGCATTACTTTTTGACATTTATGTATTGGCATTCTGCAGGTTGTTGCAGGATCCCGTCCCCATCCTGCAAATATCGGTGAATTATTTTCCGAGGGCTCCTTGAATCCATATGCTGATGACCCTTATGCATTTGGCTAGAAGGTAAACCATAATAATATCCTGCAATACTGTTGCAGTTCATTGTTTTTGGAGAACAGCTTATATCAATCTCACACCCAACATTTGCATCTTTTAAAAATTAAGTTGTCACTTGGATCAATAGTGGAAGTCCAGTCAGGCTTAGAATTTTGTAACTCGTTTAATTAGAATACAATCACCATCCTTGTTTGACAGATGGATGTGCCAATTAGTGTTTAAATCTAATAGGCACATTGAACTACAAATTGTAATCATACTCTGGAAATGGATATATTATTAGACAAGTTTGATGAGTCCAGAAATATTGTTTTAACGGCGACCTCTCTTGACTTATTTTTGCCATGGCACCATGTTTAGTTTGCCGTCTGGGATTACGAACTTCTCCATGCTGGCTACTGGCAACAACTGGTCAGAATGGCCCGTTGGTGCATTGTAGTTTCTTGGTTTGCAAACATTTTCTTGACAACCTGAACTTGACCATCGATGTAGAGTCGTAGAGGTATATTTTCTGTTTCTAATGACAGGTGATAGTATTTTAGTTCAGTAGTTAACCAATCTGCGTACTCTATAGAGGGGGGTATCCTATGGGCTTTCTTTAGAACCCATGTGTCTTTTCAAGTTTAGTTTTGTAGATGGTGTAATTGCCTTCCATAGTACCTGTTTCTTTTTTCAGCAAAAGAATGATCAATTTGCTGAATATTTGATCCATTCTCATTACTAAGAGCTGGTTGTTACATATGCATCTCAAGTTTGATGTTATATTCTGTCCCAGCTAAATTAACTGCCCCTGAATTGAAACTACACCTAATCTTGCAGCTCACGTCTGTTGGTGCTGATCTTAAGAAGCATGGAATCGCAATCTGGATTGCACAATTCCCTGCTGCCGCCAGTTTGAATTGATGACTTTGCCCGCCCTGGTCATGATATCTGATCATCCCAGTCTTCATATGACTGTTAACAACGCTGTGTTGGTGTGTCTGGAACATTTCTACGTCGAGTGATTGTCTTTTACGCCGGTGCGCTTGTGTAAATAAACCGATCTCGTCAGCTATGGAATAGAGTTTCAACAGAGGAAATTACTGCCCAACGTCCTGATACCTTTTTGGATCGCTCTTTGTAGAAGGCTGAAAGATACCGTCCAGCTGCTGCCATATTAGGCTTATTCTCTTTGGAACTGTGCTGAACGTTATACCCACGAACCCCGTTTGTGTGTATGAATGCAGTCGATGCATTAACATACGGGGAAGTATGATAAATCCAGTGTGTTTCCATTTGGTCATGAGCTGTTCTCACACCCAGCCCATGACTGTCTTGTTGCATGGAATCTCAGCCTTTCTGTCGTTCCTCACTATTGTGTATGTGACCGTCCATGTCGAATGGCGAGGAAGCGGTTGGCTTGTGTGGAGGCATTCGAGCCCCGACCGCATCTGTATGCAGGTCTCTTCTTTTCAGGAAACGACAGGTGATCTGCCATTTCTTGTCCAAAGAAACTGTGGAGTATAAGTATAATTTCGGATGGATAAACTCGAAATGTAGAAAGTTTGTGCTCCCATGCGTGCCGAAAAGAAACATACATTTTGTCCGAAGTCAAATGGTGTAAATTTGGCAAATTTAATAATAATAAAAAAACGAACAGAGGATCATGTCTGGTTCGATAACATGAACATGAGGGTTACTGTTGTCGTGCAAAGATAACTTAGATGTATCTGTGCCGATAAGGACATCTCCAATGTTGTTCTTTAAATTTTCTCATGCATCTGTCTGCGGACATGAGATTGGTCCGTGGACATTGATATGGATGCAAGAGCTGACCATATAATGCTATCAGTAAATGTTTGATTCAATGAAAATGAACAATTTTGATACATATTTATTTATACTTGAATGATTTTTACATAAAACCAGATGTTTTTTTACCTAAACTAAACAAATTCATTACATTTAGGCATGTTTAAACTAAACATAGTCTAAAATGAACATTGACGCATGTTCCTCATCTCCAGCCTGCCATCAGCCCCGTAAAATGAAGCTCCTCCTTCGCAGCCATGGGTCCGGAAAAGTGAAACTATCTGTCTCCACGTTAGCTGCCAATCGGCCAACAATGTTAGGCCCACCAACCTTGGCTTCAATGGGAGGGGATAAGCGGTGGTCTCCTTGGTACTTGAGCTCCGACGACCTCCCATGCTCTACTCATCCTCGTTGCCAGCAGCGCTGTGGACGTGCCAACTTCGTGGTCGTGGTGGCAAGGCGTGGCCATAGTAGAGCTGGCGACGTCCTCCTCGTTGTTGCTTTTGCTGGACACCTCATCCATATCCTTGTAAGCGACCTGTAAATCTGCCTGATACTTGATGTATCGTGGGCGGCCGCGTTGGATTTCGTGAGCGGTGTGGGAGTTGACCAACGTCTCCTGCTCGGGCCACGTCCATGTCCGACACTATGGTTGTGTCGGCAACGAGTTGCTCCTCCGCGCGTCGGTGCTCGTCGAGGAGACGAAGGTCGTAGGCCTGGTCGACCTGTTCTTGTCGGAACGCGGCATCCGGCTCCTCCAGCACCATGCCGGTGTACTGGGCACAAGCCTTGCCGATAGTGATGCCGGTATGCACCGGCGAGGAGGGTGGTGCCGTCTCGTCCTCGGTCGCGTCCTACATTGGGACGTCCACAACGTCGACCTGCCAGCCAACTCCAAGGGCGGCAATCTCCTTTTTCTGCTTGGATGAGAGGCTGTCCCAGACAATTTTGGAGCTTGAGGAGGCCATAGTGGACATGGTGTAGAGAGGAGGAAGGGAACCGTAGGATGATGGATGTAACTATGGCCAGGCCTGCGGTTTATATAGCGGGTGGGGGTGGGGGTGGCAGGGCAACCAATAACGTGATTAATGACGGGTGGCGTTGGCTCGCCATTCTTCGGCAATCACACATGTTTAATGTAGGCGCGGATGAGGGCGGCCCTCTCGGCTGGCGTGCTATTTCAATGCCTGAGCGATGTGAGAGGTCGCGTCGCTCTGAGCCGGCATGAATGCACCACTGGTGCTCTGGAGCAGCGTTGACTACGGCCGCATGTGAGGTTTTTTGGTGAGTCAGGGTAGTCAGGAGCAGGCGTGGCAACAGTCCGGACGCCTGCAAAGCCCCCTCTAGTTTTTCTCCGGTTTACGAAAAAATAAAACGCGTCCGGACTAGCATGCGGGTGGAGGCCGAATTATGTGTTTTGACCCTTTTTGTAAATTTTTAACATGATTTGACCCTAGTCCAATTTTTTTCGTGATCTAACCTTTTCCTATCTCCATCATCATTGGCGGTAGGATAACACAGCCTGCCGCCATGTGCCATGGCGGTAGAAATTAACTGTGTCGTCATGATCGTTCATTGTTGAAAATACCTTATCGCCATAGTCTGTGACGGTAGGGTCTGAAAGTTATAAATTAGGCATGGCATCTACTAATAAAGAATGTTTTTGTTGGAAAGTTGGCTAGCATGTGTGAGTTTTGGATGGTTAGTCCTGGGTTCGATCCATCCTAAGGCCATTTTTTGTTCATTTTTGTTTTGCCAATATAAAATAAACACGATTGTCTAATTAATACTAGATGATTCCTCGCGCGTTGCGCCGGGAATGTCTGCATATAAATTGTTGTAAAATAATTTATTATGAAATATTGAATATTTAAAGCTTCCAATTTAGTATTTCAAGGAATATATAATGATTTCACAAAAAATAAGGAAAGGAGAAAGATTTAATGAGTTGTCAAACAAAAAATGTGAGTGCCACTCAATTGATATACACAATTCAAGGAAGTTTAGCTTCAATTGAAATCCAACTCAACTAATATCCAATGATAAATATTGCATTCATCAAAACGATACAATGAATACCAAATTATTCCACGAAGAACCATTTTAAGATCATCACACCATTAATCACTGGACAAAAATTGCAAAAGGTAACTGAGAAAAAAAAGGAAAGACTACTGTGGTGAAGTTGTGATTAGAACTGATAAAAATTCAACAGAGTTGTAGCCTCTGAAATCTGAGAAAACATGTTTAAAATTGATTTGTTACCTCTAAAATCTGAATAAACATGTTTCAATTTGGTACACGGTTCGTGGTTGAAACTCCGAAGATGCAATAATGCAGTGCATGTAGGTACTGCACAGAGAAGGAAAAATGTGAGCACGAAGGAGGCATGCTGTAAAATAAATAAATACTATTACCATCCCATAATATAAGACATTTTTGTAAGATATATTAGCTTACAAAAACGTCTTATATCGTGGGACGGAGGGAGTACAACATTAAGTTGTCTTGTATTTATACGTGGACTTGTCAATGACTGAAACCTACTGTCCAGGAACAACAACATCAATAATCGTTTCTGAACGTATGCAAGAGTGAGCCTAAAATTAAACCAATCGGTCATGAATTCACAATGCAAACCAGGCAAACAACTGGTCAAGCAAAAAACATCATATGTCGGTCTACATAACTAAGTAGAACTACCACATCGAAATAATAGCCAAGGAGAATACCTTACAACCATGTCCGTCGGCGATAGCGATGTTTGATGGAACTGTAAAGATCCTCTCCTTTTTCTCTCCCAGCGTACGCTATGTTCGTCTCGCCGAACTCCACAACATATCAAAGGGAGGAGGGATTGAGGGGGCATAGGACGGGTAGTGGCAAGATTCTTAATGGCGCTGAAACGGTGTGGGGTGTGTGCCGAGGGTAGGGCCGGACGGGCGAAGCCGATGCGGACGATCAGATATGATTGGTCGGGCGAAGCCAATGAGGGGCACCGGGGAGGCACTGCGGGTGCCGATGAAGCGTTGTGGGCATGCGGCGGCGCAATCCAGGCGCGGCGTCGTGGGCTCGTGGCAGGACGAAGTTGTAGCGAGGCAGTAGTGAGGCGCAGCGGACGTGCAGCAACGCCGTCCAGGCCCGTCGTCATGGTCGGCCGAGCGAAGCGGACGTGGGGCACCAAAAATGCGCTACAGGAGTGCGGCGGCGTTTTGCAGGAACGGCGTCGTGGCTGGGCAAAGATGGTGCAGGGCACTACAGAGGCGCTGCGGGTGTGCGTCAACACCGTCAAGGCGCGACATCGATCTCCATCTCGGTGTGGTGATGAGGCCGCACACCTTGGAGTTAGCTGTGTAGATTAAGCAACCGTGTTACGCATGCACTGGGTCTCTTTGACTACCTCATTACTATAGTATATAGAAGATGAAAGAGCAAACAGTCCAAGGATGGCTGATCCTCTAAATAAAAGTGGTAGTGGAAGATCAAACGATTGAGTAAATAAAAGTTGTGTCGCATGATTTGTTGTGTTTTTATTCTTTCTTAGATGGAGTGGGTGGGGCATGTAGCGGGACGTGGATAGCTTGCATGTCTAGATAAATTATAGGTAGTGGGGGTGAACTTCTTAGATACTCCCTCCGTTCCTTTATATAAAATGTATTTGTTTTTTTATAAAATTTTAGAATGTAAGGTGCATTTCATCTAATTCCTCATAATCCCCTTGTTAGCCTCCTAATTTTTTTTTCTGTATCTCTCCTTATAGGAAAAGAAGGAAACTATCTCTTTATTGATTGCATGTATCTCATATTTTTCTGGACTAATTGATTCATTTTCCACTAACCAACAAATTTACCAAGGGTAACTTAGTCTTAACATGTCTATAATTATGTGTCTTATTCACCGTGTCGGAAATAATACACCTTACATTAAGGAACGGAGGGAGTATATAGGATTATGATATGGATTATTGGTATAAACATTTTTTTACTTATGTGCAATTATTTTATAAAATTTACGCAAAATATATAAACGAATATGATGGGATAAATAATTTGTCCAACTAATGTTAAGGTATGAATTATTGATAAAACATTTGCGTAATAGTACAGTGTTGATACAATAGTACAGTGTTGTGACAATGACAAACACTACTTTGCTTCCGTCTTATACTCTGAACTGTTAGAGCATCTATAGTCGGATCCCCATACCCTTCTTAAACATCCGGACAGGTCGTCTGGTCACTGTCCGGTCACAAAAAATCAATCCAGACGGGCCCCTTAAACCAACCTCAAATGTCCGGGATGAACGACACCCCTCATTTTCAGCCCAAGTATGGGGCGGATATAGGGGAGCTCGGGCGGGCCTGCCTGGCCCGCACTAGCCCACATCGATCCCACATATATTCGTCCCCATCCGCTCGCCGGACCAAACCCTAGCCACTTCGCTCCACTGCCCTCCGCTCCCATCCGCCACCCAAGTTCATCTCCGTCGATCTTCGGCCTTCTCCGACATGGCGGGGAAGTGGATCTGAGTCCTTCACCTCTAGATCCGTCGAGCACGAGCTCATCTCACGCGGCCTCGAGGAGGAGATGGCCGCCCGAGTTGCACTCCGCCGCTCCCGGGAGGAGGCCGCACGACGGTAGCGGTCGGACTTGCAACACCGGGAATCCATTGCGTCTGCACAACTGGTGCTTGGATCCGCCATCGCTGCATCAACGAAGGTGGTGCGGTTCGTCTGGCGTCTAAATGCTGTGGCGGGCGCGCAACCCCTCCGTTGGCGCGTCGAGGACGCACCATGGGCGTCCGCGGACACAAACATGGTGTGGCGTGCCCGACGGGCGAGGCAGCGGGCAAGGGAGGCGGCGGTGCAGCAGTGCGGGTGCCGGAACCGCGTCGCGTTCGACGTCATCTCGAACGGATCCGTCACCGACCTCACGTCCACCGATACCGTCTGGGTTACAGGTGTTGGAAATATGCCCTAGAGGCAATATATAAAGTGTTTATTATTATATTTCCTTGTTCATGATAATCGTTTATTATCCATGCTAGAATTACATTGATTGGAAACACATTGCATGTGTGGGTAAATAGACAACACTGTGTCCCTAGTATGCCTCTAGTGAACTAGCTCGTTGATCAAAGATGGTCAGGGTTTCCTAGCCATTGACATGTGATGTCATTTGATAACTGGATCACATCATTAGGAGAATGATGTGATGGACAAGACCCAAACTATAAACGTAGCATATGATCGTGTCAGTTTATTGCTACTGTTTTCTGCGTGTCAATGTATATGTTCCTATGACCATGATATCATGCAACTCACGGATATCGGAGGAGTGCCTTGTGTGTATCAAACGTCACAACGTAACTGGGTGACTATAAAGGTGCTCTACAGGTATCTCCAACGATGTCTGTTGAGTTGGCATGGATCGAGACTGTGAGTTGTTACTCCGTGTGACGGAGAGGTATCTCGGGGCCCACTCGGTAATGCAACATCACAATAAGCCTTGCAAGCAATGTGACTAATTGTTAGTTGCGGGATCTTGTATTACGAAACGAGTAAAGAGACTTGCCGGTAACGAGGTTGAACTAGGTATGGAGATACCGACGATCGAATCTCGGGCAAGTAACATACCGAAAAACAAAGAGAACGTTATACGGGATTAACTGAATCCTTG
Source organism: Hordeum marinum (assembly GCA_022496015.1). Lineage (NCBI taxonomy): Eukaryota > Viridiplantae > Streptophyta > Magnoliopsida > Poales > Poaceae > Hordeum > Hordeum marinum. Next base: position 375,251,087 of record CM039673.1, read on the forward strand.
ACACAGAGGTTCGACCGATAAAGATCTTCGTAGAATATGTAGGAACCAATGTGGACGTCCAGGTCCCGCCATTGGTTATTGACCGTAGAGGTGTCTCGGTCATGTCTACATAGTTCTCGAACCCGCAGGGTCTGCACACTTAAGGTTCGGTGACGTTTCGGTAGTATAGAGTTATGTATGGTGGTGACCGAAGGTTGTTTAGAATTTCGGATGAGATCCCGGACGTCACGAGGAGCTCCGGAATGGTCCGGAGGTAAAGATTCATATATAGGAAGTCCCAGTTTGGTCGCCGGAAAAGTTTCGGGCTCATCGGTGGTGTACCGGGAGTGCCGGTAGTGTACCGGGAGGCCTCCGGGAGGGGTATTTCGACCCCAAGAGGTCCATGGGCTGTGGAAGAGTGTTAACCAGCCCTTAGTGGGCTGGGAAAACCAGCCACAAAGGCCCATGGCGCAGGGTGTGGAAATCCTAAAGGAAAAAGGGAAAATCAGCCAATAGGAAGCAATCCTACTCCAACTAGGATTGGAGGAGAAGTAGGATTGCTCCTCCTAGCCGGCTGACTCCCCTAGGGAGACTTGGTGCGCCAGCCCCTCTCCCCTTCCTCTCCTCCTATATATACTAGTGGATTGGGTGGTTTTTGGACACAACTTACGGCCACGTGCTACCCGTTTCACCGGTGCTCCTCTAGATCGGATTTCTGCAGTGCTTAGGCGAAGCTCTGCCGGAATTGCTCCACCACCACCATCACCGGAGCGCCGTCATGCTGCCGGTGAACTCTCTCTCCTCTCCACCTCCTCTTGCTGGATCAAGACGGTGGAGATCGTCATCAAGCTGCACGTGTGCTGAACGCGGAGGTGTCGTCCGTTCGGTACTAGATCGGAAGGATCATGATCAAGGCCACGAGACGTTCGCGATTGGATCGCGGGACGGATCGTGACGAGATCGCGGGACGGTTCGTGATTGGGTCGCGAGACGGTTCGTGATTGGTTCGCGGGACGGTTCGTGATTGGATCGCGGGACGCTCGGCGATTTGGATCGCGAAGAAGTTCGACTACACCAACCGCGTTTCTTAACGCTTCCCGCTTAGCGATCTACAAGGATACGTAGATCCACTCTCCCTCTCGTAGATGCTCATCATCATGGATAGGTTTGCGTGTGCGTAGGATTTTTTTTGTTTCCCATGCGACGTTCCCCAACAACAGGCTCCGACGAGGAAGAGTAGGGCATGGGAGACGGCGATGGATCGAGTCCCGTGAGCCAAGTAGTGTCCCATGTCCTACTCCACCTCTCCAGCGGCCGGACCGACACTACGAGGGGCGCATCCAGTTGCCGGACATGGGCACGGCGGAACTGGACGACCTCCGCTTAGTATTAGGTTTACGTTGCATGTACTAATATAGATTTGGGGTATCCGGATGTGGAACGCATTATTTAAGCCGTGACCGGTTAGTGTCCGCGGAAGCGCCCGGAAGAGTCCGCAGGCGTTTGAGGACCCAGATTTACAACGTCTAGCTGTAGATACTCTTAGCACAACACTTGATGCTCCCAAATGTTCTATCAAATCTCTAAAGTTTTGTGCAAAAGTAAATCTGCGAAGTCTGTTGGGCATCACGGGAGCATTTGATTCGTAAGATTTCTAAACTATGTGAATAGAAAGAAAGAAAAAGTGGATCAAAATGACATGTATGAATCCTAGGTCTGGGAAACATTACAGGAAAAGCAAAGCAAGATGTTTGAAAAGTAGGATTTGAATGTTATATATGAATGGCGTTGTGCCATTGAAGTCAAAAATCGATAACCATCTCGGGTGGGAGCGAGCTTGTTCGTGGGCTCCTGCATCGGCTGCGCGTCCCCGACGGCGCCGTCCGATCTCCTTTCTCCGACGTCCCCTGCTGCAGCCAGGACTAGATCCAGAACCACCACAATAGACAATTTTTTTTTGGAAAATTGTGTATCCCATCACATTCGTTTATATCTTAGCAGGATTATTTAAAAAAGTTACGGATGAGTAAGAATATGATATTACCAATAATCCAAATCCTAATATTAATATGTTAAAGAGCTATTGAGGAAAATAAAAATAAACGGGCAAGTAAAAATATGATTTTACCAATAATCCATATCCTAATACTAATTGGGCAAAGTCTTTATATAGAGCAAAATAAAAATAAACAGAAAAATGGCCTTAGGAAGGCTCGAACCCAAGAAGAACCAAACAATACTGACATGTTCTAGCCAACTTTCTAGTAGCAATTATCTATACTAACATATGCCATGCATAATTTATAGCTTCCAGACCCTACTGTCCACTATAGCGGTATGGTATTTTCAACAACGAATGACCATAACGGCGCATTAAGACTTACCATCATAGACCACGGTGGTATGCTGTGTTATTCTACCGTCAAAGACGATGGCGGTAGGAAAAATGTTAGATCACGAAAAATATTCAAATTTGAATCAATTTGTGTTACATTTATAAAAAGATCAAAACAATGAATTCGGCCATGGATGAATGCATGGCTTCGTTGGATGGCAAAACACGTCCTGATCGGACGGTCACGATTACGAGCGATTTGATAGTCGGCGTCGGTGATGCCATAATAGAATAAATGTATCTTCAGTAAGAATTTAATTAAGTGTTATAGGTACCATTATTCTTGTTCTTGCTCCAACTTGCTAAGCACAAATGATTAATACCCTCTGCGTTGACTTGAGAATGAAATCGTGATCTTGCTATCTTGGATAATGGACGTTTTTTCGCTCGACAGCTTGGATAATGGATGTTATTACTTGCCACCGCGTCAGTCCACATATGTATACATGTGTCCTGCCTAATGAAACGTGCTGATTAGTGGGCCATCTTCAGCATGTTCACCTACTAATCAACCATGCTTACTCGGCTGACCAACCTCTTCTTCTTTCGGGGATTGTTGGCTGGCTACCTGTCTGCACGATGTCATTTCAGTTTGTCTACCAGCACCAGCAAGTCTACATATAATGCTCTGCTCTGCGCCCTTGAAATATCCAGGCGATTTCGACCACGAGAGCTGTGTTGTCGTTGGATCGGGAGGACGTGAAAGAAAGCGCGCGAGACCCACGGAGAGAGAGAGAGAGAGAGAGATGGCCGGTGGCGCCGTCGTGGTGAACGATGGCCCCGTCCCTGACTACGGCGGACGCCTGACGCTATCGGTGCTCACGACCTGCCTCGTGGCCGCCTCCGGCGGCCTCATCTTCGGCTATGACATCGGCATCTCAGGTGAGCCTCGACCTCGGCCTCGGCCTCGATCGGTGTCTCTTCAGCTAGGGGAGCCGGTTGAGTTTGATCGTTGACTTCAGGCGGCGTGTCGCAAATGGAGCCGTTCCTCCGGCGGTTCTTCCCGCACGTCCTGGAGAAGATGGCGGTGGCGAAGCAGAACGACTACTGCCTCTACGACAGCCAGGCGCTCACGGCCTTCACGTCATCGCTGTACATCGCCGGCCTGCTGGCGTCGCTCGTGGCTAGCCGCGTCACCAAGGCCATAGGGCGGCAGCGCGTCATGCTCGTGGGCGGGGCGCTCTTCTTCGCCGGCGGCGCCATCACCGGCGCGGCCATGAACATCGCCATGCTCATCATCGGACGCATGCTGCTCGGCTTCGGGGTCGGCTTCACCAACCAGGTCAGTACAGTACATGAATTCAACAGCGCATTCTTTTTTAACAAGATAACTCCCTACGGGCAGTCCTATCGACCCAACAAATACTATCATGGAAGTGATTAGTTATTTCCCAGTCAACAGTATCACTTTTGACTTCATCATGAATCGATGTCTGGATAAAACGGTCCTAACTCTTAATAATACAGTAGTATGATATACACTTATAAATAGCAATACGGAAATGTTATCGGCGATGTTATCTAGCGAACGTCAACTAGGAAGAGGATGGCATTTTCGTGGTAGTTTTAATTGCAACGCAAGATAAAATGGTGACGGTTTTCGAAGGAAAATAGAGAAAAATGCCCTTATCTGGAAAAACTGTCATGCTGTTACGAAGAAACTGCCTGTCCCCATACAACTAAAACTGCCATCAAAACGTTTGCAAATGCCATCTCCTTCAAGCGAACGTCCACCAGCTAAAAGGGTCCAATGTTAATTCCCTCAATGCATGCATCGTATCCTGACGTGGCTTAACTAACGCACACTCACACGAGACCAATGGGCTCAAGGCTTCACGGACGGAGCGACAAGCAGGAAGAGTACGTCAGAGTTTTAGCGGTGAAATTTGTGAGCAAGAGAAGTCCAAACAGAAAATGAAAAACAGTTTGTGAGAAGGGTCGTTCCAAAGTTAGATACAACCACTCACCATCCCTATCCTTTGTGACAAAAGGCCAAAATAGATAAGGTTATGTAAGCACAGTTGGGACTGCCCTGCTGCAGCTGAAAATTAGCTCTTTTCTTTTGCCATGGTTGAGCTCGGTTCTCTATACCGACGACCAACGCCTTATGTCATAGGAGTATCAATTGTTTTTTCCTTTTTGCCAATATAGGAGTATCACTGTAATCTCGGTTTCGAGTTCCATCCATAATATTCTGCTAATACAGCTCCCCAAGCGTGTGGACAAACGTATGTTTTTTACACTATGTCACCGAAATGGATTTTTACCCAATGTTTTTCTGCTGTTTTGACGGCGGAAAGAATCATTGTAACGAAAATACTCCTTCCGTGGCATAGTGTCAAAAAATGTCATTAAGTTACGGAGAGAGCACATGGTCGAGAGGTCCGGAATAAATCCAGAAAGATGCAAGTATCGGTGTTAAGTTTAAGACTTTAACCTGATGCGTTGAGGATTTCTTTGGCCTTCCAACCATTTAACCATAGATTGAGTTAATATATTCAGGAGAGTCGGTGGTGCAGAACTAACCAAAGATCGTTAGCATATTAATCTTCTCAGCCATGAACTGTACCATCGATTGATTTAGTCTTCCGTTGACATACAAAGCATACAAAGCCAGCCATTGTTCACTGGACTAACTGTATCTGGTTATGGACTTGCCAGGTATACTTTTTTTTTTGCGGGGTAGGTATACTTATTCTTAGACAGCTAGTGTTCAGTTTTCAAGTCAATACTAACATGTGATCTGACATTGGATATCCATCGGAGCCACCAACCTTACTTGGTTAAAATTTTAAGTGCAAGTGGAACCATGGCTGGACTACCCAGGAGCAATAGATAGCCCAGTCCACACTACTATCTGGTTGACCGGGTGGCATGGCTAACCAGGTCACAGCTTGTTTGTCTGAGAGTTCTCAAGAGAAAAAAAAGGCTGGTCTGTCTGAGATGATATCCTACTATGAATATTGCTCGTAGTTGTCATGAGTGTTTTAAATTGAAATGATTTGGTATTTACACCAACCCTAAAGATGCCGTGTAAAACCCAAGAAACAAATACGACGCACACAACTTTAAGATTGAAAAATCCCCGCTTTGGACACCACACTACCGACGAAAACACCGTCTCCCGCTAAAAGAATGATTCACAAAAATTTCCGAAATATCAAACTTGGGCTCTGATTTAGATACCACAGTCCTCCTAACCATTCAACCATGCTATGGTTTACTTTGAGAAGTTTACACCCGAAGAGAGATGTGGACATTTCTAGGCCTCGTGCCACTTATCCGCTCGCATACATGGGCCTGCCACCAACGGGCGACGACACACACAAGTCTCATGACGGGGAATGTATCTGGTACGCCGTTGTTTGTGGTGCTACCAGTGGACCAGATGCTGTAATGCATTTAAAAATATTTCAAAAAACAAACTGAAAAGGCTCCCACATTGACACAACATCAAGGTATGTTGTCTCAATTATTCATATCAAATTCGAAACATTGCACGGGCTGCAATTTTTTTTTGAAATTTTGACATCAACATGATAATGGACTGCACGTAAAGCCGAACTTATGTTATGTACTAATAATTGTGGAATTGCTTATTTTTGTACCTCGAGCAATGTTTCCAATTTCAATTTGAATGTTTGCGACAACATAGACCGATGTTGGGTGAATGTGATTTCTTTTTAGAAATAATCGAACATTCGTAAATGTGCTATGCCTATGGGCACCCGGTGCACAGGTAGCACCACAAGCATCGGTAGGCCAGAAACATCCCGTCTCACGACGAGCCACATGCTGTGCAAGTTTCTTTCATTCAATTTCTTCACATATTTGGAAAATATATTTTTATAATTGTTTAACTTGTAATAAATAATATTACTATTTTTAAACAATGTTTTGATATTTATAATTTTTTAGTTAAAACAATTTCATCATGCTTTACATTTTTTGCATTGCATTAAAGAATCTCTGGCCATACTTTGAAATATTTCAACGTGTTTGTGACAAATTTTCCACATTGTTTGAAAAAATCTTCCTCATAAATTTATAACTATTTAAGTTATATTTTATAAAAGCTCAAAATATATTTAAAACTATTTCCTTGTGAAAATAGAGTTATAAAGATATCGTGAATTTGTCAAAAAAAAATTAGATTTTTCTAAAAAGACATTATTTTAGATTTTTCTAAAAAGAACATATAAGGAAAACATATTAAATTAAATAAAAAAGGAAAATAATTATAAAAAATGATATTAAAAACAAGAAAAATACTACCCGTTCAAAAAAATCAAAGTGGTAAACTAACCCGACCCAATACCCCGGAAAAGGAAACCAGTTCACCCAGCAAAAATCGTTGAAAAACCGCCCTGCCCTGACAGCCCAGCTCGTAGCTTGCCTGATGTGATTTGCGAATCCGCGCATGAAAGGGCAAAGAGGCCTGACGGTAGGAGGACGCGCAAGTAACCGTCGTATGTGGGACCGTGATGCTATGTTTGTGCTTTGCATCCGTAACCTTGAAATGCATGTGAAGCGTTCTTCGTATGTATTGTTCTTACATATCTATATCTATAGGCGTCGTATCACGTGAATCCACCCATCTTCGTGAATCCTTGTATCCGGCCTGTGTCAAACGTTTGATCGGAATCGTGTGCCTGCTGTTTGCAATTCGTCGTTTTATAGAAACACGCCCGCCTCTACCCAAGTTTCTCGTGTGAACTTTGTAAAACAAACCCCAGCGAGGGCAGCTCTACCAGTTCACCACTCCCAATCTCCCCCCCTCCCAATCCATGTTGCAACATGTATCTCACCGGCGGCCATGGCCACGGCGGCGAAGACCACGTCCAGCGAGTATGGCCTGCCATGAAGACTGGTGATTTGGGGCACCACCTAGGATGCTACGATGGAGATACGCCGGAGGCGTCCACCAAATCCTCACCACGACAGACACTAGACCGGAGATCCAAGTGCCTGGCCATGGCCTCTGGTCGTGGCGTTCTTCCCGTCGGATCAGCAAGGTATTGCCGGACTGTGTTTTGGGGAGCCCTCCGCCAATGGACATGAGACGGGCGTGTGCCTCTGCGGTCTTCTGTCCAGCTGATGTGCTGTGGAGTTCTTCCCCAAGTTCTTCAGTCAAAGCCGGCCTCAATCTCGTTTGACCACAGCAGCCAAGACTAGTACAATCGAACCATGTAGCTAGTTAATATCAGAGAATTGTTGTTGGTAATTTCAATAACAATACAGATATTAATTTGATGTGTGATTTGCTACTACACGAATCATGCTGCAGCTTGGTTTCAAAAGTCTGATTTGCTACTCAAAAGCTTCTACAGTATGATTGGTACTTTAGTTACCAAGCAACTGATTGGTACTTCAGTTACCAATCAACTAACAACACAGATAGATGAACTCTTAGGCTTGATAAGTTTCTTGTACATGCAGTTTTTTTGGGAGACAACCATTTATGAATAGAGTGCATATAACTTGTTTTGAATGAAAATTCAGATAGAAACACCTGATACAGCCCAAATATTGATGGATAAAATAGTCTAGCGTTGCTCCTTCGAACCTCTTCTGCATACAATTTTTTCTTTAACTACTCATAAACAAGAACATGCTTCCAAATTGGATACACGAACTGGAACTCTATATCTCCTTACCAATCACACTTAATTAAGCACGAATCAAATATGATATAAATAAGATAAATAGTTGGACAAAACTCAAGTTGCCATCCATTACATAAATTCAAACGTTCAACAAACAAAATAAATGGGATTCAAAATTCATATCCTCTCTCAAAGACTTTTAGCTATCCAGACACACCATTTGGAACCACGTGCTGCACATTCATGGCTTCTTTTCCTTGACCTTTTTTGGTTGGACAATTGCGACTGTCATGAAAACCTATTTGGTTGCAAGTCTTGCACAAGCGTGCAACCTTGGCCTTGGCTTCTCTTTTCTTCTCCTTTTGTTTTTCCTCATTCATTTCCTTTCCTATTTTTATTCTTTTACACCTCCCTACCAAATGAGCATCATTTGGCGGGTGTATGTCAACTTGAGTAGGAATATTGCAACCAATAAATGCCTCATATTCATCTTGCCAAGTGTGCTTGACTTCATTAGGAACCATTTTTTCACAGTCTCCTCAATGCTCAGAACACTTGCTACCAAAAAGTCCATGCCTTCATCTAATTGCTTGGCTCTTTGAATTAGATCTTCCAGCTTGTTTCGTATTATTGAAATCTTCTTCCTCGCAGCTGCATCCAAGGAGTTGGTGGGATTTTCTTCTAGAATGTTCCCTTGTTCGTCGTGAATACTCGTACTAGAAAAAATTTATGTCTCATTTAGTAAGAATGCAGCACCAAAGAACACACTTTGTAAGTGATTATTAACTCCTGTAAATGGTGTGAAGATCATGTCATACTGATTAGTAGTATATGTAGAATCAAAGGATACCACACTACAGAAATGTTTGTAGTTCTTCCTATTTGTGGCATCTGCCCAGAACACAGACACCAACTTTCCTTCATCACTCACAACAAATCATAGAAAAATGCTGAATTAACTTCCTGCTTTCTACCTAGCTGGGCCACAAATTTTTTTGCGTCTACATCCCTAATTTTTAATCTAAGGCCACGTAGTAGTTTTGCAAGTCTCTCTTTCTGCATCCAGCATTCACAAACCCACCCTCACTAACATGGAGGAGCCTGTATGCCTGGCAGGTGCCTATGCTTGCTTTGCTGCATGTGTACAATGTGTTCTTTGCTCTCTCGCTAACTCGACGATTTGATATGATCAAATGGTGCTTATCATGTGACACAAGACCATGGATATGGTGCTCGACCCATGATTCTATCTTGTAGGTATCATTACCACACAACTTCACAAAGATATGTGCATCACAAGCACACCTTGTGTCTGTGTTCTTATGCCTTTTCTTTGATGGATCGCCAATCATGTTACGCTTTCTGACTTGAATCCTTCTGTGTTACACATGTATCGTTTAGTACGAACTAACACATTTTCCAACTTCTTTTGCTGTCCGATACGAACTCCAAAACCAGATGATGTGCATAAGACTTGTAGAACTCCTTCACAGCCTTCAGTCCTTCAAATTTCATCCCCACTTTCGGCTTCAAATTATCTTCACACTCGGGTATAAAAGAAGAGCACTAGAACATAAAGAATGAATAAATAAGCACCTTCATTAACAAAAAAACTGAACTGAATACGACAAATCAATTGACTTACAAAGAGAGGAACATTTGCTTTCTTTATGAGTGTACTAAATCCTTCCTTGCTCATCTGCATTTCCCAGCTATTTGTTGATCCCATTGCTGCACCCACATGTACATGATAATCCTTTTAAATTAACTGGAGAATTGACACAATATTGGCATAGGAAGTACACCCTAGTATGTTTTCAGCCAACAATGCTGACGGAAAGGAGTGAAGCAAAGTGACCGGACGCATAATTTAGTATATAATGATGCTCCTGGAACTTGGTATACTCTATTCAACAGGGCAACACGTCATAGAAAATAACAGAGAGACATTTTCACAAAAATACATCTACAACGTACACAAACTTGAGTTCTTTCTGATTTGTTACCTAACGCTCCATGTGTCGTACTTAAGTTCAGTTCAGTGTCTACAGTTGTAGCTGTTTTTATAGCCATAGCAGTGCAAGTGAGATGGGCTTCCTGATGGTTACATGGGGTCAAAAATTCAGGGTCCCCACATGAATTAGGAAGGAGCGAGGGCAAGCAGGTTCTAGCCGGCGCAGTCGATGCAGATTCATTGTCCCTGACAGCAGAAACCACCTTGGTAGTTGATTGCACTATATCCAGCAAGGAGGACTTGTCCACCATGCGGATCGGGAGTTCAGGGATGGATTCCTTCGTGGTCGTCGTGTCGATTACCCGTGCTCGTGATTGATCAGGCAGATGCATGCCGTCGTGGCCGCCGTTGGGATACAGGTCGCGGGCTTGCTCTGAGATTGGAAAACAATTGGGGAGTGGTGAACTGGGAGAGTTGTCCTCGCTGGGGTTTGTTTTACAAAGTTCACACAAGAAACTTGGCTGGAGGCGGGTGTGTTTCTGTAAAAGGACGACTTGCAAACAACAGGCACACGATTTCGATCAAATGTTTGATGATGGCCGGATACAAGGATTCACGAAGATGGGTGGATTCACGTGATACGATGCCACCTTTGTATACCTATATCTTCTACTCCCTTCGTTTCTAAATAATTATCTTTTTAGAGATTTCACTATAGACTAAATACGTATGTATATAGACACAATTTAGACCGTAGATTTATTCATTTTGTTTCGTATGTAGTTCATAGTTAAATCTCTACAAAGATAAACATTTAGGTACGAAAAGAGTAATACTACAGGACAATGTTTTGCTCTGATTTTTTTGTTCTGTCCATCTATCATAAGTTATCCATAAAGTTGAATTAAATTAACCATCACGGCATCCATAAGTTAAAAAGAATCTTTGTTAGTTGTTTCTTTAATTTTTTGTCTGTCATTAAAATTTCTCCTAAACTTATAGTAAATTACCCATTCCGTCACTTATAAGTGAAAAAACCCTTTATTAATTGTGTCTCTGAATTTCGATTGTCGTCGAAACCACCCATAAATTTAAAGTAAATTGCCCATCTCATCACCCATAAAAATAAATAAAAAAACGAGTGTTTCTCCGAATTATTCATACTTCGTAGGGTCCTCCAGTTTTTTATCCATTGTGAGGCTGAACTTGTCTTTTGCTTCTCGTACAGCATCAAGGATGCATTGAAATCACACAAAAATGATCAAGTCCAACATCGATTCATTATAAGCATATTAGAATGCATGTTTATCATGTCCGCATGCGCGTCGGTTGGTGCAAAAATACGTGTATATACATGAAGTGTGAATATATGAACTTGATTTGAACATTACAATTTTATTATTCTGTTATAGCACACGGGTCTTTTTGCTGGTATCCAATCAAATTGGAACAAGTAAACGAAGTTTTAGTACTAGACTACCAAGGATGACATGTGCAAAAACGGAGAACGGATCCATGTTTGCTCGTATGCATTAGTGTTCGTGGAACTCTGCTCGCATGATTGATCAATGACGATGGTTTCATCTAATGACTGATGCCATATATGCATGACCAAATGATAGGCGACTCCTCTGTTCCTGTCCGAGATGGCCCCGACGCAGTGGCGTGGCTCCCTCACCGCCGGCTTCCAGTTCTTCCTCGCCCTCGGCGTACTCATCGCCAACCTCACAAACTACGCCACCGCGCGCCTCTCATGGGGCTGGCGCCTCTCCCTGGGTCTCGCCGGCGCGCCGGCTGTGATCATCTTCCTGGGCGCCCTCTTCCTCACGGACACCCCCAGCAGCCTCGTCATGCGCGGCAAGGCCAACGATGCCCGCGCCGCGCTCCTCCGCGTGCGCGGCGCGGGCGCGGACGTGGACGCGGAGCTCAAGGAGATCGTGCGCGCCGTGGAGGTGGCGCGCGAGAGCGAGGAAGGCGCGTTCCATCGGATGGCGACGAGGCGCGAGTACCGCCCGCACCTGGTGCTCGCCGTGGCCGTGCCCATGTTCTTCCAGCTCACCGGCGTGATCGTGCTCTCCTTCTTCGCGCCGCTGGTGTTCCGCACCGTCGGGTTCGGCAGCAACGCCGCGCTGATGGGCGCCGTCATTCTCGGCGGCGTGAACCTCGGGGCCCTCATGCTCTCCACCCTCGTCATCGACCGGTACGGTCGCAAGGTGATGTTCATGGTCGGCGGCATCCAGATGATCATCGCCCAGGTACGCATCCACGTCCAGCTCCATGCGTACGTATACTTGATAGAATGGCCGGGTTTTCTCACACGGACACACGTTTGAGCATTGAAGGTTGCGATGGCATGGATCATGGGCGCGCAGGTGGGGAAGAGCGGCGACGCGCCGATGGCGAGGCCGTACGGGGTTGCGATCCTGGTGTTCACGTGCATGCACGCCGCCGGGTTCGGGTGGTCGTGGGGGCCGCTGGGGTGGGTGGTGCCCGGCGAGATATTCCCGGTGGACATCCGGTCGGCGGGGCAGGCCATGAACGTGTCTATCGGTCTCGGCCTCACGTTCGTGCAGACGCAGTCGTTCCTCCCGATGCTCTGCAGCTTCAAGTACGCCACGTTCGCCTACTATGCCGCCTGGGTCGCTGTGATGACCGTCTTCATCGCGCTGTTCCTGCCGGAGACCAAGGGCGTGCCGCTCGAGTCCATGGGCACCGTCTGGGTCAAGCACTGGTACTGGAAGCGGTTCGTGCAGCCGCAAGCCAAAGCGCCGACGCACTCACCTAGTTAGTTAATTGGGCCCCGTCAAGTCTGTTCTCTATGTAAACCAAACGAACTCCTCGTTGACTCCTATACGCATCAGTTGACCCCACAACCTTTCAATATATATTAGCAAATTTTGATGAAATTAATTTGAATAGTTTGTGTCAACTGACCTCACAGATGTTTTGGGTCTGGCACTGCACGGTTTTACTGTTTAGGGGGGCACTTTTTTGAGCCACTTCTTTTCCTCTGGAGCCATGTGGGGAGATAATGGGAGGAAGGGGAAATGGATCCAATGGAGAGAAATGAATAAACCTAGAAATATTTTGGTGAGGAAAAGACTCAATTCCATATATTGAATGAAATCAGCCCTTACAAAAACTTTCGTACAATAACAGAATTTTGCAGGCAGGTCGTGAAAATATTGACGTCATATTGCTTCTCCATCCGCCGGCAATGCACCAGCTGCAGGGCACGACTATGCTTCGGTTGATGTGAGATTTAGCCCGGCCTGGCATCAAGAAACTAACTACTGGGCCGACCCAATAACGAGAGTGTAGGCTTCCCTTGTTTCTTACAATCTTACATCCGTTTGTTCGTTCTTTTATCCATCTTTATCATCTTTATTTCTAATCCTCCAGAGCTAGTTTCGCATTTAATAGATCATACCTCGGCCTCATGGGACATGACTAAGTTAGAGGAAATCTGCCTTCCAATAGACATCCCAGCGATTCGACAAATTCCATTATTTACTTCACATATTACTGATTGTTGGGCATGGAACTTTGAAAAGAACGGAGAGTTTTCTGTTCGGTCAGCCTACAGAATGATGCTGGACACAAAAATGAGAAGAGGTGCTTGGTGCGGCTGGCTCCTCAAGTGCTGACCGTGATGTTGCTTCATGGCAGCTACTATGGAGAATTCCGGTACCAGGGAAAATTCGGATGTTCATGTGAAGACTAGCAAAACACTCCATTCCCACAGAAGACGCCAGGGCCAACAGAAACATGTCGAGTTCAAGTGCATGCGGGCTTTGCGGAGCTGAAGATTCATGGCGACACTCTATGCTGGAGTGCTCGATGGCCAGGTGTGTGTGGGCTCTTGTTGATGGAGAGTTGGCAGAACATTTGTGTGAGACAACGGAACCCAGCGCTAAGCAGTGGATCTTTGCAATGATAGACTCATTATCACATGGGGCCTTTGTGAAGCTTGCGGTAACCCTTTGGTCGATCTGGTGGGTGCGGAGGAAAGCTATCCATGAGGCGATCTTCCAAAGCCCAGGTGCAACACATCAATTTATTTGCAACTACTTGAGAGAGCTTGATTTCATGAAGCCGAACAACACGAATAGGCCACTGCCCACAGGACGTTCTATAGTACGTCCAAAAGCTCCTCCAACTGGGTACGCCAAGATCCATGTTGATGCAAGTATTGCTAGAAATCGGATGGTTGGGTCAGCTGCAGCTATTTGTAGAGATTCTGATGGTAAATACTTGGGTAGCTCGTCTCTGGTGATACATGGAATATCAGACGTGGCCATAATGGAGTCCATAGCATGTCGAGAGGCTCTTGCTTTGGCTGATGATTTGGTACTACATGATTTCGTTGTCGCATCTGATTCTAAACAAGTGGTGACTGATATTGAGAGAGGTAGCAATGGTATTTATGGTACTATTATCACTGAGATTAGAAATAGAGCAACTCCGTGTAATTGCTCATTTACTTTTGAATGCTGAGCATCTAATAGCGAAGCCGATAGGTTAGCCAAGTTTTCAAACCGTCTAGATCAGGGTCGACATGTTTGGATGATCCACCCACATGATCCTTTTGTAATCCCACTCCATGTGGACTTTGATTAATAGAACTTGGTGATACCCCTAAAAAAATCTTTATTTCTAATCTAATATTAAAGTACAGATAGTTTTTCCACTTTATTTTGTCCATCAAGGCATTTTTCGTTAGTATTTTTTGTCCGTTATTTTTGCGTTGTTAGAAAATTCTGTTCGTAAAAAAAGTGCATTCTGAGGAGTCAAACCATGCCCGTGTACTTTGAGTACGCTCGCAAGAACCAGCTCACCTAGCTATCCCGTTGTTAGAAAGCAAAGGAAGACTTCCTTTTATCTAGAGTATACACGGGTTTTGTCACAAAAAAAAAACTTAGAAGCCAGCCCGACCTATCTACTCGCTCATAGTTTTGCCTCTCCGCTCGCTCGTCACCAATGCAACCCATGCCGCCGTCTTCCCAATGGCAATTGCCGACCCTATGCCTCGAACCGGAGCCTGGCGATCCGACCGCTCACCACTCCGTTGGTCTCCATCTCTTAGTCTCCTCCACCTCCGTCCGAATCTGATCAGAGTCCGTGTGCCATGTCCCGCGAGATAAAAATCCCAACTAAGCACGCAGCCATGGGGTGGACGGAACCCACCCTAGCACGCATCCATGGGTGGTACCCGACTCGGATTTCATCCAAGCCGTTCGCTGCCATAAAAAGGTCTTGATCTCTAACCCCGAGCAATTGCAAGTCACATCCGTTCCAATCTCGCTTACTTCATCGGAATGCCCTCCTCAAGTTCTAGCCGAGGTTCCAATCTCACCTACTTCGACGGAACGCCATCCACTCAAGCTCCAGTCGAGGTACCAACTTTCAATCATTGTCTTAGGTGTTTGCACATGAATCCCCTGTTTCGATCACCACCACCTGTGCAACAATTTCCGCCTGTTCAAACGCAATTGACAGCTGCAAGAAAATTGAAAACAGTTAGCCTTAGATTATCTGTTGTAACATCTCAAACTTTGGAATGTTATATTAATTAATTAAATGATTGATTGTTTAAAATTGAGTGAAATTTGAAACTTTTTAAAACTTTTGAATGAGAGGGAATAACAGGACTTTTCCAAAACTTTCACTTTGTATTTATCCCTTATATTCGAATCCATTTCAAATACAAACCCGAGATTGAAGATGAAATGACTTCTTCCATTTTGAAAAGGGATTTGAAATCCATTTTGGAAACATTATCAATATAAGAAACTTTATGCAACTCAAGGAGTTTCTAGAGAGGAGATAAGATGACTTCTTCAAAACAAAAGAAAGAGAGTTGAAAGTTTCAAAGAAATAATTTTTGGAAAGCTATTTCAAAATTTTATGAAACCTAAGGTTTCCATTTGGAGTTATTTGAATTTTCAAATTTCAGAACCTCTGGAAGTTATTCATAATGAGAGAAGGAACATGACACTTCAAGATTTCAGAGGGGAATTGAAATATATTTGGCAAAAACAGAAAAGAATCGGAAAGGATTTAAATTTCAAATTCAAAGTCACTTTGAAGTGGTTTTCAGAATTAGCTTTCTCCAAATATAAAATGTATGGAAAATAGGGTAAAATGATTCCCTTCAATATAAAATTTAAGAAAAATGAATTTGAAATCATTTTGGTATTTTTGAAAATATTTAATTGCATTTTAATTGCAATAGTAGCACTGTTTGTATTATCTGATTTTATGAGTATTTTATTTGAACTAGAAAATATGTTCATGTTGTAGAGTTTCCTTTTATGGAAATTTTGATATATAATACTCCTATATTTGGAGATGTATTTATTTTACTTTTGAATTTTTAGTTTCCTGTTTTAAATAAAAGGAAATAAATTTCTTTAAAATGAAATTTGCCGCGTGGCCGAGGAGCGCATCTGGCCTATATCTCCCGCTCACCGGATCCGAATCCCATTCGGAACGGCCACCGACGCCCTTCTCTCTCTCCCCCCGCCACTCACATCCTTGGCCCACGCCCGATCCCGATAGGAGTCGATCATCTTCTTCCTTCCCTCAGCCCCTTCCTTCCTTCATCAAAAACCACACCAGACTCAACTAGATCCGTTGATCCTCTTCCTATTTCTCGCCCCGACACCGTGTCTATAAAAGCCAAACCATCGGTATGTCACTTGGAGCTACATTTTTATTCATCACACTATATGTGTTTTGCTTGGAGTGTCGTTTGCTTTTGTTTGCTTTTACTTCCAGTTTATCACAATCATCATTTGCTGGAGACACCTATTTGAGAGAGACACACCTTCATCATAATTTGCTAGAATACTCTATGTGCTTCACTTATATGTTTTGAGCTTGGCTGTTGCTCTATTACTTCACTTATATCTTTATGAGCACGATGGCGTGTATATTTTATAAAAATGATTTCACTCTCGTTCTTCACTTATATTTGTTTGAGAGTTGATAAATAGTGACAGTAATTTGCATCGGTCATAAGACTAGTCTAAAAATAATAGTTATTCAATGAGTGATAATCAAAACCATCATGTAGCACATATAGAGAAATTTCGTGTTACTGATATTAATGTGGTAATATGAAAAAGGTGTGATTCATAATTATTGATTCACAGAAGTGTCGAGATAAAAGGTGTTAACTTGTTATTCATCTAAAAATTAAAGATGCATGGTGATGATGTGTGAGCATTTCTATTCCTCGTTGATATCCTAGTGTTGTTTCGAGTTGGGGGCACGCGATGGTTAACTCCTCCCAACCTCCTCCCTCGGGGCATGTGTTGTGGGAACGAGGCTGACAGTAGAAGTTAGGGGTACGAAAGGAGAGGGCAGAGTCCTAGCTACAGTGAGTATATACACACGGATGTATGAGTTCAGGCCCCTCTCGTGGAGGTAACAACCCTACGTCTTAGTGCTCTGGAGCTTTTGTCATGTGGAGAATGAGTTACAAAGGTTGCGACCCTTGTGCCAGAGGGGAGGGGTGGCTTATATAGAGTTCGATGCCCCTCATAAGTGTGAGGCATCCAAGGGCCCGATAGTGGGTATAAAGACGCGCATTACTGGTAACGTACATCATAATTGCTATTAATGATGACTGGCCTAACGCCTGCCTGTTGGCCTCCCAGGGGTGGCTTCTGGTCTTCTGGCGTTGACAGGAAGCAAGGTCTTCCGAGTGATAGGTGACTGTCGAGTGGAGGAAGAAGCCTCCGAAGTGATTGACTGTCGAGTGACTTGAGCGCCTTAGTGAATCCAGTCGGAATCTTTCTTGTGGTCTTTAAGTCCTCCAATGCAGTGTCCTTAGGTAGGGTATATAAGTCAGGCCTAGGACCCTACCCTAGGTACATATCCTATTCATTAGCCCCTGAATGGATCAGGGTTTGAGTGGTGAAGTGGGGTATCGATGCCAGTTCAGAACAAGGCATCAAATCTTCCGAATGATTTTCGAGGCTCTAACGAAACTTGCGTCGACTGAACTCTTCGTCATTCACCCGGATCAATTCTATCTTGAAAGTGTCCGAGTGAATGCTCAACGCCAATTTTGTTTCGAGTGACTTGAAGTGATCTTTGAATGTGACAGGTCGCTCTGTTAGACCCGGATCTTGTGGATACAAAAATTTGGGAAGTGCGCGTGTGTGCGATGATGACGCCACGACTGGGGCAAGTGAGAGCATGACGCCTCGATTCACGCGCTGCTCATTTCGCCACATATAGGGTGCTGTCTGTGGTTAGGATACGCAGGGATCTCGCAAGCCCATATGTCAGTGAGACACTCGACGGGGTATAAATCCCGAAGCGTTGCGGTTTGTACAGTACTTTTCCCCCAATTCTCCTCTCTTCCTTCACCTCCCCCATCTCCAGCGCGCCACTCTGCTCCGCTCCGACGAGCTCCGCCGCCGCGATGACGAAGGGAGCAACTGAGAAGCTGGAGCGCGCCAAGAAGGGGGTCGTGAAGGGCAAGGCCAAGAAGCCCTCAACAGCCCGGTTCACCGCGCCGGCAGGGTGGATCCAGGGGGACTTTCTCCCATAGACAGTCACCACCCCGGACGTTGAGAATCTTGTCGTCGATGGGCTCGTGGCGGACGGTTCTTGGAGGCTGTCGGAGGGAGAGCGCGAGCCGGAGCCGCGCGAGGGGGGCGGGTTCTTATCGTCTCCCATGTCGAAAGAGGTTTCTCCATGCCCCCCATCCATTCTTTAGAGGGTTTTTGAAATTCTTATTGGGGAACATTGCATGGGAAACAAAAAATTTCCTACGCTTCGCCAAGATCAATCTAGGAGATGAACATATACGAGAGGGGAAAGTGGATCTACATACCCTTGTAGATTGTTAAGCGTGAAGCATTAAGAAACACAGTTGATGTAGTCGAACGTCTTCGCGATCCAAATCATTGAGCGTCCCGCGATCCAATCACGATCCGTCCCGATCTAGCACCGAACGGAAGGCACCTCCGCGTTCAGCACACGTACGGCTTGATGACGATCTCCGCCTTCTTGATCCAGCAAGAGGGAGCGGATAGGTAGATGAGTTCTCCAGCAGCGCGACGGCGTTGCGGCGATGGTGGTGGAGTAATTCCAACAGGGCTTTGCCTAAGCACTGCTGAAACCGATCTAGAGGAGAAACTACAGACTAGAGGAGAGGGCAACACGTGGCTAAAATTCTATGTCAAAAACCCTCAAAATCTCTAGTATATATAGGAGGAGGGGAGGGAGGAGACTTGGCTCCCAAGGGATCCAAATCCACTTCGGCCGAAGTGGAGGGAGGAGTCCTCCTCCTCCACTCCTAGTAGGATTAGGACTCCTTCCTTTTTCCACTTTTGCCTTTCTTTCCACCTTGGGTTTCTTCCCTAGCCGCATGGGCTTTCTGTAGGCCTTCGACCAGACCACTAAGGGATGGTATTCCTTCTCCCACAGCCCATGTAGCCTCTTGGGTCGAAATACTCCTCCCGATGGTCCCCCGGTACCCTCCTGGCACTCCCGGTACACTACCGATGAGCCCGAAACTTTTCCGGTGACCAAAACAGGACTTCCTATATATCAATCTTTACCTCCGGACCATTCTGGAGCTCCTCATGAAGTCCGGGATCTCATATGGGACTCCGAACGACCTTCTGTCACCACCATGCATAACTCTATAGTACCGAAATGTCACCAAACCTTAAGTGTGCAGACCCCGCGGGTTCGAGAACTATGTAGACATGACCGAGACACTTCTACGGTCAATAACCAATAGCGGTACCTGGATGACCATATTGATTCCTACATATTCTACGAAGATCTTTATCGGTCGAACCTCTATGTTAATGATTCAGTTAATCGCGTATGATGTTCCCTTTGTTCTTCGGTATGTTACTTGCCCGAGATTTGATCGTCGGTATCTCCATACCTAGTTCAACCTCGTTACCGGAAAGTCTCTTTACTCATTTCCGTAATACAAGATCCCGTGACCAACACTTGGTCACATTGCTTGCAAGGCTTGTTGTGATGTTGTATTACCGAGTGGGCCCTGAGATACCTCTCCGTCACACGGAGTAACAAATCCCAGTGTTGATCCATGCCAACCCAACAGACACCCTCGGAGATACCTATAGAGCACCTTTATAGTCACCTAATTACGTTGTGATGTCTGATACACACAAGGCGCTCCTCCAGTGTCCGTGAGTTGCATGATCTCATGGTCATAGGAACATATACTTGACATGCAAAAAACTGTAGCAATAAACTGACACGATTATATGCTACGTTTATAGTTTGGGTATTGTCCATCCCATCATTCTCCTAATGATGTGATCCCATTATCAAATGGCATCTCATGTCAATGGCTAGGAAACCTTGACCATCTTTGATCAACGAGCTAGTCTACTAGAGGCACACTAGGAAAGAGTGTTGTCTATATATCCACACATGCAATGTGTTTCCAATCAATGCAATTATAGCATGGATAATAAGAAATTATCATGAACAAGGAAATATAACAATAAACACTTTATTTATTGCCTCTAGGGCATATTTCCAACACTTCTTCGGAGCCCAGCTCCATCACTTTCCTCGAAATGCAATTTCCTACTTGTCTGTCTTCATCACTCTGTGCGAGTGCTTCTTGGGCTGCTCTCCCCACCGGGGTATGTTCAAGCACATTTTCACCGTCAGATCTTGGACGTTGAAAAAGTCCCACCCTAAGGATGGAAAAACGCATGTAGTCCAGCTGTGTGGAGGTTTAGGTATCCTGTCGGGGATATACCCCGTGGTATATCTGAGCTGGCATGCATCAATGATGTTCAACACCTGGCGGGTCGAATCGCTGCTTTAAGCCGGTTCATAAGCCGCCTTGGTGAGAAGGCTATTCCTTTATACCAGATGATGAAGAAGACAGACAACTTTGTCTGGAGTATGGCGGCGGGTGAGGCATTTGAGGCACTCAAGAAGCAACTCACTGAGCCGCCGGTCTTAGCTGCTCCGGCTAAGAAGGAACCTTTGCTCTTATGTGTGGCGGCTAATAACAGGTCAGTCAGAGCCGCGATTGTGGTTGAGCATAAAGAGGCGGGGAAATAATATATGGTTCAGAGGCCGGTTTACTACATCAGTGAAGTCCTGATAGAGTCCAAGCAGAGGTACCCACATTGGCAGAAGCTAATATATGGGGTGTTCATGGCGAATCATAAGCTAAAGCATTACTTCCTTGGACACCAGATCACAGTGGTTAGCTCCACCCCGTTGGGAGACATAATTCAAAACAGAGAAGCCACCAACAGGATTGCTAAGTGGGCGTTGGAGCTTGGACCTCTTAATCTGAAATACGTGCCTCGCACGGCGGTCAAGTGTCAAGCCTTGGTGGATCTCATAAACGACTGGACAGAGTGTCAGGCGCCCGAGGAGAAGCCGGACAACACATACTGGATGATTCACTTTGATGGATCCAGGCAACTGGAAGGATCATGGGCTGTGGTTGTCTTAACCTCCCCTAAAGGTGACAAGTTCTGTTATGTGGTAAGGTTGATGTTTCCTTGTACTAACAATGCAACTGAGTATGAAGCTCTACTTCATGGCCTCCGGGTGGCTAAGGAGATGAACCTGAGCCGGTTTAGATGTCTTGGCGACTCAGATCTCGTAGCCCAGCAAGTTTCAGGCACATGGGATTCCAAGGACCCACGGATGGCGGCTTATCATCAGGCGGTAGATGTCATCGCTGGTCACTTCAAGGGTTATCAGGTGGATCATATTGATCTTCACAGGAATGAGGCGGCTGACGCACTATCAAGGCTGGGCTCTCAGCGTAAGCCCGTGCCGCCTAACGTTTTCTTAGACATACTACATCACCCGTCAGTTAAGTTACCTTCAGAGGAAGACTTGGCTATACCTGACCCGGAGGGGCAGCTGGTGGCGGCTCTGCATGCTACCCCTGACTGGACGCTGCCTTACCTAGCGTACTTGACTCGTGGTGAGTTACCTGAGGATGAGAACTTGGCAAGACAGATCATCAGGCGATCTAAGTCTATGCCAATCATTAATGGTGAGTTACATAAGTGCAACGTTACCGAAGTTTTTCAACGTTGTGTCTCACCTAACGAAGGCAAAGAAATCTTGAATGAAATTCACGCTGGCGATTGTGGTCATCACGCCGGCTCAAAATCTCTGGTGGCCAAGGCTTTTCGACATGGTTTCTTCTGGCTGGCGGCTTATAAAGATGCAGAAGACTTGGTTCGCAAGTGCAATGTATGTCAGAAGTTCGGCCGACGTGCTCACGTGTCGGCTCAGGAGTTGCGAATGATTCCAATCACCTGGCCATTTGCAGTCTGGGGGCTTGATATGGTCGGGCCTTTCAAGAGATCCAAGGACAAGAAGACCCATCTCTTGGTGGCGGTGGACAAGTTTACCAAGTGGGTAGAAGCTGAGCTGGTCAGCAAGTGTGACGCGGCTATGGCGGTTCAGTTTGTTAAAAAGCTGATCTACCGCTTTGGTTAGCCTCATAGTATCATCATAGATAATGGTACGAACTTATCCAAGGGGGCTATGCAAGCGTTCTGTGAAAGTGAGCACATCCGACTTGACGTTTCTGCGGTTGCTCATCCACAATCCAATGGTCAGGCAGAGCGTGCTAACCAGGAAATCTTGAGAGGCATCAAACCCCGGCTCATGGTTCCTTTACAATGAACACCGGGTTGTTGGGTAGAAGAGTTGCCATCAGTCTTATGGAGCATCAGAACTACTCTCAACAGATCAATAGGCTATACGCCTTTCTTCATGGTTTATGGAACAAAAGCCGTGTTACCAAGCTATATACGTCATGACTCTCCACGGGTGGCGGCTTACATTGAGGCGGATAATGAGACAGCGTGTCAAGACGCGTTGGATGCTTTGGATGAAGAGCACGATCTGGCAACGACTCGATCGACGATTTATCAAAAAGACCTGTGTCGCTATCATAGCCGCAGAGTTAAGACTCAGACATTTCAAGAAGGCGACTTGGTGCGTTTGAGTCAAGATCAGACAGATGCGCACAAGTTATCCCCTCCATGGGAAGGACCTTTCGTGGTCAGCAGAAACCTCAATAACGGGTCATATTATCTCATTGATATACGAGACGAGTCAAGCACTTCTAGGCAGGAGACCCGCCGGCCGTGGAATATAGCTCATCTGCGGCCTTACTATACTTGAGTCATCAACACTCGACTTTGTACACCATCATTGTACATACCACATATATATAATAAAGTTGGCATCCCTGCAAGCCGGGGCCTCTGTCGTTTCATGTATCTCAGTTTGTGCAAAAAGTTGACTCCGTCAACAAGTTCATTTGGGGGCATTCAACCTTCCGGGTTAAGCTTCGACCCTCTCGAACCGGCTCTTAAGCCATAGTAAGGCGGGTTATACACCCAAAAGTTGACTCCATCAACAAGGTCATTTGGGGGCTTCCAACCCACCGGGTTTAGCTTACACACCCTCTTGATCGGCTCTTAAGCCATAGTAAGGCGGGTTATATACCCAAAAGTTGACCGTCAACAAGGTCATTTGGGGGCTTCCAACCCACCGGGTTTAGCTTACACCCTGTTGATCGGCTCTTAAGCCACCACAAGTTTGAGTTAAACCTGCCTGTATGCTGATGCTGCTCCACTATGTGACCTGCCAAACTCTTGCCAGTTAATCTTGATTAGAGACCTTGAGCTGTTCAAATAGATTTGGCAGCCACTCTCGCTAGAGACCCTGTACTGTCAAGGTTAAACCAGCGGCTCTTGTCACGTGAGGTCCGGCTTACGAAAAGCGAGGATAAACTCACCCATCTACTGCCGACTCTCCACTATGTGGCCCGTTTTGTACTCTTAAACAGTTACTCTTTTAAAGACCCTACACCGTTTAAGGTTCAAATGACGGATTTATGTCACGTGAGAGGTAGTTTATGGGCTATCAAGGTACTCATGCCCTGCTGTGTCTCTTTCTGGTTCGTTACGCTCTTATCAGTTAATCTCGCCTAGAGACCCTAAGCCGTTCAAAAGAGATTGACGGTCAATCTCAACAGAGACCCTGTACTGTGAAAGAGTTCTAGTAGCGAGTCTACCCAGAATAACCAACATATGAGTTATCAAACAAGTAAGGCCAGGAAAGATCTCCGGGTTGTGCTTTTTTAAGCCACCCTCACAGCAATGCAGAACATATTTTGCTGTTTGCTTTCGCAGGCTTTGTCTCTTAAGCTAAGCCGCCATGAAATCTGCTATGAGTGAAGCACAAGGCAGATAAAAATACATTAAGTTATGTGGCTTGCTACGTGCACAATGGCACGATGCAGACAATCAAGGTTTTTTCTAAGCCTATTACATTTCACAGAGCCCAAAAAGCAAGACTTAAAGTTTTTGTACACGACTCAAATTTCGGCGGCTCAAGGAGCCGGTTTATACCACTACAGGATCAACTTGCTCATCTTGACGGCGGGTCATCCCGCGGTGGGTCTTCGACCTCCTTGATCTGAAGATTGTCCACGTCCCAATTGCAGTTTGTTAATGATTCAAACTGGGCCTTATCAAAGAGGGGAGACGGGTCAATTTCAGGGGCAAAAAGGTGCTTACGGCTTGCAGGAGTTAAGTCTCTAGCTTCAAAGGTGGGCATCACACTCATTTGTTCTCAGCATTGTAAGCCACCTGGTACATTGACAGATCAACTTCCTCCGCCAGCACTGATGCAAGTATCCTGAAGGCCTTCATACAACGGGCGTAGTGAGCCTCTGTGAATTCTGAGCCATCGTCTTTCTTGGACGGGAAACCATCCATCATCTCTTCCGCAGTTAGCTCTGGGGCAAAGGCCAAAGCCCGGTTTACCACGACAATTGCTCCTTTCCGGGCGGCTAATCATTTAAGCTCTTGGATTTGCTTTGGCAGGGTTGATAAGAGTTCTATGACTCCTTTCATGAGCTTGGGGATGCTTTCCTTATTCAGAATGGCTTTGATAGTGCAGAGAGTCCCGCAGTACAACTGCTCTGACAAAGTATAGACGGCTTTCAGCTGCAATAGGCTGTCGGCACCGAGCTGGCGGCTTCTTTGATCTGCAAGGACGGGTTTCATTTTATCAGTCGTCTATGCAGTCTTGTAAGCAAGGAAATTGGCTGAGTACTCATTACTTACCAAATATAGCAGTAGTCATCTTTGAGATATGGCGCTTCAAGGTCTGTAACTCGTCTGATACAAGATTGAGCCGCTGGTCAGCGTCATCTGCATGTTTGGCTAGGGCAGTTTGCTCCGCTTCAGCGGCCTTCTTGAAAGCAGCAAAGTCAGATTTAATCTTAGCAAGTTCTTCGACTGCAAGCCGACACTTCTCTTCTGCTTCACTCCGGGCAGTTTGCTAGGAAGCAAGATTGCCCTTTAAGCCGGTCAGATCAGACTCAACCTTGCTCAAAGCCTCCTGTAACATACATAAGCAAAGGAGGTGTAAGTCGCCAAGTTAAAATATTAACAGATGATCAACTAAGGGAATATAATGCAAGTCTCAAGCAGATTGCAAGCAATCTACTCTACACTTGGGGGCTAATGTCTATTTGCTCTCCAAGTCTACAATGAAGTTCCGACTCATCTTTATCAAGTTAAGCCGGCACTTGGGGGCTACATCGATGCTTTCCAAGTCTACAATGAAGTTCTGTCTCATATTTATGAAGCTAAGCCGGCACTTGGGGGCTACATCGACGCTCTCTAAGTCTAAATTGAAGTCCCAGCCCATTATTTCTATATTGACCCGGACTTGGGGGCTACCATTGATCAACCAATCAACGCTGAGCACCGGCTCAACATATACATGTTAAGCCGATACTTGGGGGCTACTTATGACATGGATTGGAAGACCTAGTTTACTATTCGCAATACTAAACCAGCTCTTGGGGGCTACATAAGGGTATAAGGAAAGAAAGGAGTACCTCATATTTTTGCTTCATCACCAACAAGTTTGAGCTCCATATTCCGCCTTGTGAAGAGGCGGTTCAGATAATCAACATGTAATTCATCAGCGGTTAATTTCTCCAGCACGAGGAACTCAAAGTCCAGTTTACCAGAAGCTTCAGCCGTTTCGGTGTGCTTTGTCAGTACATGGGGTTGGGGAGATTGAAAGCCGCTCCCAGTAATGATAACGTCTAGAAGAACTGGATCTTCGACGACTATTGAAGGGATGGGCGGCTTAGAACTGGCCCTTGGAGGGCTAGCAGTTGCCATCTCATGGGCCGCTGACTCGGAGGACCAACGAGTATCATCAGGTGCGTTCTTTGTAGCTGCAGAGGGCTTAGCATGAGTCGCAGGAGAGTCCGGCTTAGCAGTCTCCGGCTCTTGCACAATGGGGGCAGACGTAGACCCACCAGTTTTCCTTCGTTTTGCTTGAGCCCTAGAAAGCATAGAAGATTATTATATAAAATCAAGGATGACAAAGGATATGATGCAGACACAAAAATACGTACTCCGGGTTGATCTTCATAGGCGACAGCTTAGTCGCTATAGAGTCGCCTGACGATGGGGGCGATTCCTGAAAGCAGTTAAGGCAATATAAAAACAGAGTAAAGTTATAAGGCAAGCTTGACAAAGTTGAACTAAGTTAAACAAATACCTCATCCGACCGTTTTCACTGAGCCGGAGAGTTGGACAACCCAGCCACAAGATCTTCAGAGCCGGTGCTCCGGGTTTGGCGTCGAGAGGTGTGCTGTTGCTTTTTCAAAAGAAAATCAGGGTCTAAATAAGCAAGAGGATGAGAAAATGGGACTTTTTGGACGACCCATTGTATCTTCTTTGGTGGAAGATGTTCTGAGTCAGATGAAACATAGGTCACATCAAGAACGTTTGCGTGGCTTGTCTCCGTTTCTTCATGTCAGTTATTACTGTCAGTAAGGTGCATAATAAGACGGTCAAGAGAGTCAAATTCTACCTCTGAGTCGTCAACTTCAGGCTGCTCTTGGACAACAGTTCTCTTCTTTTGGCCGCCGGTCTTTTCCTTAGGGTTCTTCAGAGGGGGGACATATTTTTTCTTCCAGAAGCTGGAATTAGCCTGAAAGCAAGAGCCGTCGAAAGAGGTTAAAGGTTGCTACATACATGGATAGTTAACGCAGAGGTAAGGAGATTTGAAAGCTGTCCTTACATCTGGGGCCGGGTTTGTGGCATAGAATGGTTGTAACCCAACGGTGCGGCAAGCTTCTTGGGACTCACGGATAGAAATATTCGAATAGCTTCAAGTCTTGCAACAGGTGCAAATGTTTCATCAAAGTCAATTCCTTCAACCTGTGTGTAGCCTTGTGCTACAAGTCGAGCCTTATTCCTCACCACAAGGCCATTTTCATCTTGCTTGTTGCGGTAAATCCACTTGGTACCTATAATGTTATGCTTGCGAGGATCTGGCCACTTGAGAAGTTCCCACACATTGTTGAGCTTGAATTGATGCATTTCCTCTTGCATAGCTTGAATCCACTCAGGCTCCTTGAATGCTTCATCAACTTTGGTGGGCTCTATGATAGAGACAAAAGCAAAATGCCCACAAAAGTTAGATAAATGAGAAGCTCTTGAGCATGTGAGAGGACCTGGTGCATTGATGTCATCGATGATTTTGTCAATCTGCACTTCATTTGCTAATCTTGGATGAGCAGGTTGACGAGGCTGAGGATTTTCATCGGCACCATTTTCTTCAGATGCATCAGCATGAGATTCTTGATTTGATGGAATGACTTCCTCAGTAGGAATGACGCCTTTAGTTGCCCTCAGCTTGATAGATTC
Organism: Hordeum marinum; assembly: GCA_022496015.1. Classification (NCBI taxonomy): domain Eukaryota; kingdom Viridiplantae; phylum Streptophyta; class Magnoliopsida; order Poales; family Poaceae; genus Hordeum; species Hordeum marinum. Next base: position 375,278,777 of record CM039673.1, read on the forward strand.
CTCAGGAGATTGTTCATCTAACACAGAAGGCAGGTGCTCTCTTTGCGAGCCATTAGTTTCATCGAACCGCACATCTACAGTTTCAACAACTTTGTGATGAAAGGTGTTGAAGACTTTGTAGGTGTGCGTGTCCTTTCCATAACCAAGCATAAAACCTTCATGTGCTTTCGGTGCAAACTTAGAACTATGGTGAGGATCCCTGATCTAGCATTTTGCACCGAAGACTTTGAGATAACTTACATTGGGTTTCTTGCCTGTCATGAGCTCATATGAAGTTTTCTTGAAGAATTTGTGAAGATATACCCTGTTGATGATGTGGCATGCAGTATCAATTGCTTCAGGCCAAAAACGTCGAGGAGTCTTGTATTCATCAAGCATGGTTCGAGCCATCTCAACAAGAGTCCTATTCTTGCGTTCCACGATGCCATTCTGCTGAGGAGTATAAGGGGAAGATAACTCATGAGTAATACCAAGTTCATCAAGATATTCATCAAGGTTAGTGTTCTTGAATTCAGTCCCATTATCACTCCTGATATGCTTGATTTTGACGCCAAAGTTGGTGGAGGCCCTCGAAGCAAATCGTCTGAAGACATCTTGCACTTCATTTTTGTACAAAATGATATGCACCCAAGTGTAACGAGAGTAATCATCAAGACAAATCCATACAGACTTGAAGAATTTATTAGTACAGAGTAGTGAGTGGGACCAAAGAGATCCATATGAAGCAATTCAAAAGGTCGAGTAGTGGTCATGATTGTCTTCGAGGGATGCTTGGATCTGGTCATCTTTCCAGATTCACATGCACCACAGAGGTGGTCCTTGAGGAATTTGACACCCTCGATGCCAATGACATGCTTTTTCTTCACGAGTGTGTGCAAGTTCCTCATGCCCGCATGTCCAAGTCATCGATGCCACAACCAGCCTTCTAAGGACTTTGCAAGTAAGCATGTGGCAGGTTGAGGACCTGTAGAGAAATCAACAATATACAAGTCTCCTCTCCTAAAGCCTTCGAAGACTTTGGAATTGTCAGATTCCATGATGACAACACAACGATATTTTCCAAACACGACAACCATATCAAGATCACAAAGCATTAAGACAGACATAAGGTTGAACCTAAGGGATTCGACAAGCATCACCTTATCCATGGTTCGGTCTTTTGAGATAGCAACCTTACCAAGTCCCAATACCTTGCTTTTTCCTTTGTCAGCATAAGTGATGTGCTTCAGATGAGATGTAGCAAGTGGCAAATTCATCAGAAGATTCTTATCACCAGTCATGTGCATTGTGCATCCACTATCGAGGACCCACTCAGTAGCTTTTGGAGTGTCATCCTGCAGATGAATTAGTACATCTTACGAACTCATATGCTTCAGAGTGAAGAATATGATATCAATTTCATCAAGCAAAATTTCATCACATAAGATAGTGAGCAAGTAGAGTGAGGACGTGAGAAATGAGGAATTCATTTCAACATGGTTAGCTTGCGTCCTTTCAAGAATTTTCTTCAGGTCTCCAGCAAATTCATCAGATGTTCAATTTCATCTGGAGACCTGACCCTGCATAAGATGTCAGTTTGATTTCTTCACCACCCACATCTGGAGGGGTGGCAAAGAATGCATCATCCTACGAGCACCATAAGAGAAGGGAGGCATTGAAGCAAGTGCGCTTCGTTTCACAGGTTGAGGGTTAGAGTATTCATATGAATAAGCAGGGAAATTCTTCAAGGATTTATGAACATAATGGTTTGAAGAATGATGCATATATTCATAACTCTTAGGTTTTCCCTGCGAAACAGAGGCATTAGCACGAGAATGATGATTTTGACCATTTGAGGAATTTGGTCCAAGTGAGGACTTTGATCCTCTTGAGGAATTTGATCTGGGGTTCCATTTCTTCAAGAGTGGTGTCGGGAGGACATTCACTTGAAGATTTTGTAGGTAGCTCTTGGGAACCCAGATTTTCTTCAATGGAGAGCCATTCCTGCAGTTAGTTCCAACAAATCTAGCAAATACTTCAACCTTCTGATTTTTGAAGAATTTGAAGTTGGAGTCAAGTGACTCATCAGAGGAATATGAAGTATTGCATGCAAAGCCAGATAAAGTGGATGGATCTACAGGAGTTCCTTTTGCAGCGACCCATGAGGTTTTGGGGTACTGCTCAGGTGTCTAGTAGGATCCATCAACATTGAGTTTCCTCACAAAGGCAATACCCTCTTTCCTAGGGTTCCTGTTCAGAATCTGCTTTTTGAGGACATCGCAAAGGGTTTGATGCCCTTTGAGGCTTTTGTACATGCCTGTCACATACAATTCCTTCAACCCTGCATTTCCATCAGTGATACTTGTGGTATCCTCAGATGAGGAATTTGAAACCACTGGGATAGTTGAAGAATTTGCAGTAATAGAAGCATTTGAACATTCAGGTGAAGAATTAGCAGTTTCACGTTCGATGCATTTCAAACAAGGTGGGACAAATTCTTCCTGAGCGGTACTGATCTGTTGAGACAGTAAGGAATTGTTTTCTCTTTGGAGATCCTCATGTGACACCCTCAGTTTCTCAAGATCTTGCTTTCTTTGAAGAAATTCATAGGAAAGCTTCTCATGATCAGCTAAGAGGTCGTTATGATGACTCTGTAGGTTATCATACTTTGTCTGAAGACTTTTGAGATCGACAGATAGAGTTTGAGTCCGATCCACTTCATGGTTTAACAGGTCATCGCTTTTGTCTAGCATTTTCTGAAGCTTTTCAAGTGCACTTTGTTGTTTAGTGGCAAGCTTAACAAGTTTTGCATAGCTAGGTTTCACATACTCATCAGATTCACCTTCACTTGATTCAGAAGAGGAATGATGTTTATTTACCTTTGATCCTTTTGCCATGAAGCAGTAGGTAGGAGCATAGTCATCATTGCTGACGTCAGAGTCGTTGGTGTAGTCAAATTATTCATCGTTGAAGATGGACTTGCTGACGAAGGCAGTAGCGAGAGCAAGGCTAGCAACACCAGATTCTGATTCCTCCTCAGATTCTTCCTCTTCTTCATATTATTTGGATTCTTCCTTAGAATCTATTTCCTTGCCGATGAATGCTCGAGCCTTTCTGGAACTATTCTTCTTGTGCTTTGAGGACTTTGAAGATGAGGACTTTGCAGATGAGGACTTTGAAGACTTCTTCTTTTTCTTTGAATCATCAGAACTATCATCCTTGTATTTCTTCTTCTTCTTTGAGTCTTTTTCCTAGAGAGGACAATCAGAGATAAAGTGTCCAGGCTTCTTGCAACGATGACAGGTTCTCTTCTTGTAGTCTTCTGAGGATTCTGATTTCCTCAAGCCACTTCTTGATGACTTTCCAAATCCACCTCTCCTTGAGAACTTCTGGAATTTCCTCACAAGCATAGCTAGTTCATGACTTAGTTCCTCAGGATCACCAAGGCTGCTGTCTGAATCTTCTTCTTCAGATGAGGAAATTGCTTTTGCCTTCAGAGCACGAGATCTTCCATAGCTTGGTCCGTAGAGGTCTCTCTTCTCAGCTTGTTGGAATTCATGAGTATTGAGTCTCTCCAGAATATCAGCAGGATCAAGAGCTTTGTAGTCTCCACGTTCTTGAATCATCAGAACCAGAGTATCAAATGAGGAATCGAGTGATATCAGCAGTTTCTTCACCACTTCATGATCAGTGATATCAGTGGCACCCAGTGCTTGAAGTTCATTGGAGATATCAGTGAGACGATCAAAAGTTTGTTGAACATTTTCATTGTCAAGCATCTTGAAGCGGTTGAAGAGATTGCGAAGAACATTAACACGAGAGTCACGTTGAGTGGAGACACCTTCGTTGACTTTGGACATCCTATCCCAGATAAGCTTAGCAGTCTCCAAAGCACTCACTCTGCCATACTGACCTTTGCTCAGATGGCCACAGATGATATTCTTCGCTTGCGAGTCGAGTTGCTTAAATCTCTTCACATCAGCAGCATTAACACTGGGAGTGACAGAGGGCAGACCATTTTCCACAACATACCAGGGATCGTTGTGAATAGCTTCAAGGTGCATACGCATCTTGTTCTTCCAGTAGGGGTAGTCTGTCCCATCGAAGGTAGGACAGCCTGCGGAAACCTTGATCATACCTGAAGTCGACATAACTAGAACTCCAGGTGGTTAAACCAAAATCACGCAAAGCGAGGGAGTACCTGCTCTGATACCAATTGAAAGTGCGTTATATCGACTAGAGGGGGGGTGAATAGGCGATTTTTACAAATTCATCACTTGAGGAATTTCAACTTTAAGGAATTTGACATGTGATGAATAACGAACAGTAGATTAAGTACTCAAGTGCATGATGGACATAGTAGCAGCATAGTCTTCATGATGAAATGAAACATGCACAACAGTGAGTAGCGTGATACAGGATAAGCAGTGATGAACAAGGTAACTTGAAGAATTTGAGATGAGGAATTTGTGAAAGTCTTCACTCAAATTCTTCAAATAGTGACAATTAATTTCATCAACAGGTTTTTGAGGAATTATAAGGTTGAGGAAATAGAACCAGGGAGCTCGATGAAGACAATGGTTTGATGACCCAGTTCCAACTTCTGTGACAGCCGTACGTCTGGTTTGGAGCAGCCTGGTATTTAAACCAGAGGACACACAGTCCCAGGACACATAGTCCTTACCGTAATCTCCTTGAGCTAAGGTCACACAGTCCTCGCCCAACACTCGTGGTAAGTCTTCAGGGTAGACTTCCAAAACCCTCACAAACAGGTCACTCAGCGATCCACAATTTACTGCTGGATGCTCTAGACAGAGGTCACTTCGTGGTCCCCAATTAACTACAGGAGCACTAGACCATGACGCCTAACCGTCTGGAGGATGCACAGTCCTCAAAGGTAACAAGCGTCGGTTCCACACAGGAAATTCTTCAGTGATGCTCAATCACTTTGGGTTTTGGTGGTTTGGTTGTTGGTTTTTCCTCACTGATGATTTTCTCTCAGATTCCTCGGAGGATGGGTTGCTCTCAAATGACATGTGTCAGTTCTCTCTCGGAGCAGCCAACCAGCTAGTGGTTGTGGGGGTCGGCTATTTATAGCCAGGGTGCAACCTGACATGATATGACATAAATGCCCCCAATCATATGACCGTTATGTGGATAGTTGTGAATGGGGACAGCTGACGCTAAGCACAACAACGGTCGGAATTTCGAACAATGGAAGTCCTCAGACATATCATGTTCCTCACTTGTAGGCAATTCGCACTGGCAAAATCCTAACTCCTCGCTCAGATCAATTTCCTCAAAGGCTAGAAGAACATCGTCTCTGTCACTGAAGAACTTGACTGAGCTGTAAGAGATTTCCAAAGGCTTCACTCGAAGGATTGTATAGGTTGAGGATTTTGGAGTTGAGCATCAGTTGGAAACTTCCTTAGTATTACCTCGGCCCCCTTTAACAGTACGGTGTTCCCATGACTCAAGTAAAGGAAATGAAACTAAGAAAACAAGTCTTCACGTTTCATAGTCCTCGTTCATATCTTCAGGGTCACACTGACTTCTTCATTTTCAAAGTCTTCACAAAGTCTTCACCAAAGTCTTCAGAAAGTCTTCAGCAAAGTCTTCACTTGAAGACATACATTTTTAGGGGTCGATAATCTCCGAATATATCAAACTCCTCGTCGACTTATAGAGCCTGTGTACACTCACAAACACATTAGTACCTTAACCTATAAGTCTTCAATACACCAAAATCACTAAGGGGCACTGGATGCACTAACAGATATCTCTGCTTGGATTCTGTCAGGACCTCATTGATATAATAAACTGGCCTCTGAACCGTATACTCCTTCCCAGCTTCCTTGTGCTTGACCACAATTGCAGCGCTGACCGCCCGGTTGTTAGCCGCCACGTACAGGAGCAAAGGTTCTTTCCCAGCCGGAGCAGCCAATACCGGCGGTTGAGTGAGCTGCTTCTTGAGCGCCTCAAATGCTTCACCCGCCGCCGTACTCCAGACAAAATTGTCTGTCTTTTTCATCATCTGATATAGGGGGATAGCTTTCTCCCTAAGGCGGCTTATGAACCGGCTCAACGCGGCGATCCTCCCCGCCATTTGTTGGACATCATTAATACAAGACGGCTTTGCTAGGGAGGTGATAGCTTTGATTTTATTCGGGTTAGCCTCAATGCCACGCTCAGAAACTAGAAATCCCAATAGCTTGCCAGCCGGAACACCAAAGACACATTTGGCCGGGTTCAGCATCATCTTAAAGATCCGGAGATTATCAAAGGTTTCCCTTAAGTCGTCCAAAAGGGTCTCCTTCTTCCTTGATTTGATCACAATATCATCTATGTAGGCGTGAACATTGCGCCCAATCTGACTGTGAAGGCAATTCTGCACACAGCGTTGATAAGTCGCCTGGGCACTCTTAAGCCCGAAAGGCATAGATACATAACAGAAGGCTCCAAAAGGCGTAATGAAAGCCGTTTTCTCTTGGTCCTTAACTGCCATTTTGATCTGATGATATCCTGAATAAGCATCCAGGAAGCATAGGCTTTGACAACCCGCTGTAGCATCAATGATCTGATCAATACGAGGGAGAGCAAAGGGATCAGCCGGACAAGCCTTGTTAAGGTCCGTATAATCCACGCACATCCGCCACGTGCCATTCTTTTTGAGCACAAGCATTGGGTTATCAAGCCACTCCTGGTGAAAGACCTCGACGATGAAACCCGCCGCTAAGTGTCGGGTGACCTCTTCCCCAATGGCATTGCGTCTCCCCTCATTGAACCACCGTAGAAACTGCTTGACAGGTTTAAACTTAGGATCCACATTAAGGTTGTGCTCAGCGAACTCTCTCGATACACCCGACATGTCAGAAGGTTTCCATGCAAAGATGTCCAGATTCTCACGAATGAATTCGATGAGCGTGATTTCCTATTTGGGATCCATGTGAGCCCCAATGGTGAACTTTTTGGATGAGTCGCCCGGAGTGAAATCTATTGCCTTGGTATCATCCGCCGAAAACTTGAGGGGAGACTCAACCTCCGTTGTGGGCTTTTTCAGCGGGGTCATATCCTCCGGGTCAACATTCTCCTTATAAAACTTAAGCTCCTCCTAAGCCCAACTGGATTCTGCATAAGCCGCGTCTCCTTCCTCACATTCAATAGCCATATTCCGATCACCATGAACGGTAATCGTACCTTTTAACCTGGGCATCTTGAGCTGTAAGTAGACATAACAGGGCCTAGCCATGAACTTAGCATAAGCCGGCCGCCCAAACAACGCATGGTAAGGGCTCTTGATCTTGACCACTTCAAACCACAAGGACTCCACCCTGTAGTTATATTCATCACCAAAGGTAACTTCCAAAGAAATCCTGCCCACTGGATAAGCCGACTTGCCCGGCACCACACCATGAAAAATGGTGGATGAGGGCTTAAGATCCTTGTCAAGCAGCTTCATCCGCCGGAAGGTATCATAATAGAGGATGTTGATACTGCTGCCTCCATCCATAAGTACCTTATTCACCATATATCCTCCCACTTGGGGGGAAACAACCAAGGCCAGCCGCCCTAGGTCATCAACACGCGACGGGTGATCCTCCCGGCTCCACGTTATGTCATATTCAGACCACTTCAAGTACTGCGGCAGAGCCGGCGCAACCGCATTAACCGCTCGCTTGCGCAACTTTTGATCCCGCTTGTTAAGACTGGTCGTGAAAACATGATACTGGCCCGAACTGAGCTGCTTTGGTTTACTTTGATACCCAGACTGGTTATGCTGCTGCTCGTTGTTGTTAGCAGAGTGTTGCAGATGTCCTCCTTGATTGCCTTGACCATGATGACCGGATCCAAATCCAGCTCCTGACCCGCCCGGTCCTGAGCCGCCGGGCGGGCCACTGCCCTAGTTGTCGTGTTGCTGCGTGTGGTAATTCTTGAACTTCTGCATGATATGGCAATCACCCCATGTGTGCGTTGAAGGCTTACCGGGCTGGCTGTGTTCCGGACAGGGCTTCTTAAGCGCATCCACCAAATTGAAAGGAGTCCTGTTTTTATTAAAAGGTGGCCTGAACTTCCCATTGCCCTTAGGATGATTCTGGCCGGTGCTTGCATTGGCTACCAGTTCTGACCCACCATCGGGGTTCTTCTGCTTACTATGGTTACCATTGTTTGCCACACCCTTACCTTGATTGTTCCTCTTGCCTTGGCCATCCTTCTCCTCATCAGATCCTGGACCCTTTGTGTTATCAGAGTCATCGTATTTTGTGAGAGCCGTCATGATCTCTCCCATGTCTTGACACGTACGCTTGAGCCAGCCAAGCTTCTGCTTCAACGGGACGAAGTGACAGTTCTTCTCTAAGATCAGCATTGCTTGAGCCGCCGTGATCTGTTCAGACGAGTGGATGATGGTCAACACCCATTGGACCCAGTGATGAGCCGACTAACCCTCCTGTTGGACACAATGATCGAGATCCACGATGGTCATAGGCTGTTTGCAAGTCCCTTAAATTTTTTTGATGAACCTCGCCCTTAACTCAGCCCACGAATTGATGGTATTGGGTGGAAACCCTTTTAACCATGTGCGAGCCGGACCTTCAAGCATCATGATGAAGTAGTTAGCACACACCGCCTCACTGACATCTAGCATCTCCATAGCCAGCTCATAACTTTCGATCCAGGCCTTCGGAGGCAAATCAACAGTGTAATTCGGAACCTTGCGAGGTCCTTTGAAATCCTTCGGCAACCTTCACTTCGCAGAGCCAGCGATAAGCATGGCACTCCCACGGCCATGGTAGTTACTCCTGCTCCTACTGATACATAGGGCGCGGGCTCTTGGTGAGTCGTCGTGGCCAAAGCTGTCGCCTCTTGCTAGTTTCTCGCCCGGTTTATGAGCGCTTGCGCATCTAGAGCCGCCTGATCGTCCCCCAAAGGTCCTCTCTGCCGATTGCTGCTGGAAACCGCCGGCAACTCATAGCGCCGGCTAAAGCTCCGACTGGGGAGAGGGGTTGAATGAATGCGGCTTCGGCTGTGAGTATACTTCTCCTGCTGCGCCATCGCCGTCTGAAGGTATCCAATGGCATTCTGTACCTCTTCCGCGAAAGGTGCTTTATCCAGAATAGGAATTGTTTCAAGCCGGGTGGCCACGGCCACCATGTTCTCGGTTGGGTTAGAATAATTACTCGCGAGTGTTGGAAAGACTACTGGTGAGGCCTGGTTTTGTCGGGCCGGGTGAGACATCGGTCAAGCCGCCGGGCGTCTTCCAGGTGCATCCGCTGCTCGTCCCGTTCCTGGCGTGTTGAAGAGGTTCCTAGCCTCATAATGTTCTGGTAAGCGGGATTGATGCCTCATCCGATGTACCGCAGCTGCCGATTGTTGTTCCAACCCAAGGCGGAAAGCATCCGTTTTAATACGTTCCACCTCTTCCTCCATCTGGACCTTCAGCTCAGCTATCCTCTGTTGCTCCTCCGCCATCCGGTCCTTGAGCCTCACAATCTCTAAGTTCCGAGCGGCTTGATTATCTGGTGTAACTTTAGTGGCAACCAGGGCCGCAAGCTCGTTCATCAGATCCAGAAGAATTTGAGCCGCCGGCGGTGGGTCAGCGCCCGAGGTTACCACTCCCGCGGCTGTACTGCTCGTGCCTGGGGCCGACCCCACCATGAACACGACATCATGAACCGGCGGCCCAAGAGCGTCCAACTCAGAATGATCCGACTCAGGGCAAAGCTTGCCGTAGCCCCTGGGCCCGCCGTTGTGAAGCTGGTAAATCGACTCCGTCTCCCTGCTCGAAGACTCGTCTTCTAAATAGACAAGAGTTTCCTGTACCCAGAAGCTTCTAGATCCATAACTTGAGTAAAGCCCACGAAGACGTGCCTCCGGCCCGGGTTAACATAGGCGGGCTGCACATCACGGGCGGGTTGTGTGCGCCGAGCCGACTCGACGATGTCGGTGCAGACGTCCGGCCCGGGTGTAGATCCGTCGATCCTTCCGATGAAGACATGAATCCTGCCAAAAGGATCCCGGAATCCATATTCCACAGAGTCGGCATCAAGCCCCCAGTTGGCGTCGTCGATGTAGAGCCGGCCGCGGCGACTCTTGCTCATCCTTCCGACCACATATCCCTCGAGCCCTAGGAGAGATCCCTTTGAGAACTCAACACCACCGAGCGCAAGCCCCATAGTGGGCGTCAACTATCGTGGTTTTATCACGGCAGATGTCCGGGTGAACGGACTTGGATTCGAGGCCATTGCTAAAGTGATGGACTCAAAGGGGTTGGTTGGGATGAAGGACACGAGTTTACCCAGGTTCGGCCCCTCAAGTTGAGGTAATAGCCTACGTCATGCTTGTGCTTGTATTGCTTGATGTATCAATTACAAGGGAGTTAAAGCTTTACCTAGTTCTCGATAGCCTCATCTCTGCGTCGCCCTGGGTCTTGCCTTTATATAGGAGGTCAAGACCATGGGCCGTACAAGCTGTAACCGACTCTTATTACACGTCCGAGTCTACCTCTACCTTCTCTTGCCTTTCCTGACCAAGTTGTCCCCAGGCGGCTTACACGCCCGGGTCTTCTCCGTCCGGGCCACATTCTGGCCCATCCTGTCAAGCCGCCAAGCATCTTGGGCCTTAAGTCTTCACGACTCACTCTTGGGCTGGTGTACGAGCTGCCTGGTGTGACCCGAAGCCCTCAGGGCGGGTCTCACCGTGGGGTTATATCCCCAACAGTAACAATCTTTGTTGACTGAATTTCGTTAATCCTTGTCGACTGAATTTCGTTAATCCTTGTCGATTGTATTTCATTAAATCCCCTCTCATTCCTTCTTCCCAATAGAATTCTGTCAAGACTTCGAAAAGGAGACCGAAGAAATCAAGCCCAATCTGGACCCCACCAAATCGCCTGTTGGTGACGGAGTGGCCATGAACGTGTTCCGACTCAATGTTAGACTCCAGGGCGTTCAAGCGTATATCCTCAGACTGAAAGCTGCGATGGAGAACATTGACAAGGAACTGTGGCCCGAAGACACCCTTCAGATTGGTCTTGCATCCATGGTGGCAGACTTAATGATCTTCCCAGTGGAGTGCAGGCTTGGAAGAAGTCAGCCGCCCGTTGCGGAGCCGATGTGGCGCTCTCCCTTGTTAGAGTTCATTGCAAGGAGGCAAGGGAGGACAAGTTGAAGGAGCTTCGAGTGGTGAACATGAAGAAGCTTCAATTTGAAGATTTCATGGAGACATTCATTGACGCGGCCACTAGGATCGCAGATGGGATCGACTTGGGCACCTTCGTCGAGCTAGCCAGCCCGTCCGGTGCTTTAAAAACTTGATTCATGGGGAAAACTTTATTTGCCTCGCTATGCCGAGTGGAAATGTATCAGTCATAAAACTTCCTTTGGGCCTTAAGCCTGAGCACATTTGCTTGTGCACGAAACATTTATTCGCAACGAAATCTTTGAATTTATCCACATTTGGCTTTCAATCGTTTGTTCGACTGAATTTGTTTTTGACTTAGGCGAATACTGGTTCGCAGCTAAGCCCCCGAGTGTGAGGACTGCTCGACACTCGGAGAAATTTTAAACTTAAGCGAATACTGGTTCGCATATAAGTTTCCGAGTGAATGGACTGCTATCCACTCGGCAGGGTTTTTAACTTAGGTGAAAGCTAGTTCGCAGCTAAGCCCCTGAGTGTGAGGATTGCTCAACACTCGGAGAAGTTTTGAACTTAAGCGAATACTGGTTTGCATCTAAGTTTTCGAGTGAATATATAATAATCCACTCGGAATTTATTTTTGTCTTAGGCGAAAGCATGTTCGCAGCTAAGCCCCCAAGTGTGAGGATTGCTCAACACTCGGAGAAGTTTTGAACTTAGGCAAAGACTGGTTCGTAGCTAAGTCACCGAGTGAATGGATTGCTATCCACTCGACAGGGTTTTTAACTTAGGCGAAAGCATGTTCGCGGATAAGCCCCTGAGTGTGAGGATTGCTCAACACATGGAGAAGTTTTGAACTTAGGCGAAGACTGGTTCGCAGCTAAGTCACCGAGTGAATGGACTGCTATCCACTCGGCAGGGTTTTTAACTTCGGCAAAAGCATGTTTGCGGCTAAGCCCCCGAGTGTGAGGATTGCTCAACACTCGCAGTGTTCCCAAGTGAGAAATTATATGATCGGAATCGATGAATAGACTAGGAAGTCAAACTTGCATAACTGTCATGGTCTGAAATACTTTTATTACATCAAAACCACTCTGTTTTTAAGTATAGAAACGTCGGAGCAAATCTACATTACAGGCTCGCAGCTCGTCAATCTGCTTCTTGAGGTTGTAGAAGTGATAAGCTCCATTTTTCAACACCTTGGTGATGATAAAGGGACCCTCCCACGTAGGAGCGAGCTTGTGGGGTCGCTATTGATCCACTTGAAGAACCAAATCTCCCTCATGAAACGACCGACTCTTAACATGTTTCACATGGAAGTGTCACAGATCTCGGTGATAAGTTGCGGTCTGGATCAGAGCCATCTCTCGCTCTTCCTCCAGGAAGTCTACGACATCCTGTCTTGGTTGGTCAGCTTCAACTTCAGAGTAAAGACCCACTCGGGGAGAGTTGTGGAACAAATCACTTGGCAGGACAACTTCGGATCCATAGACCAGGAAAAAGGGAGTCCGTCCAGTCGATCGATTAGGTGTTGTTCTCAGGCCCCATAAAATAGATGGCAACTCCGACACCTAGGCCCCAATAGCATGTTCTAGGTCGTGCATGAGACAAGGCTTCAGACCTTGCAGGATGAGGCCGTTGGCTCGCTCAACTTGACCATTGGTTTGAGGGTGCGCAATGGAAGCATAATCCACCTGAGTGCCCTGGGAGGAGCAAAAACATCTGAATTCTTTCGAGTCAAAGTTGGTGCCATTATCTGTGATGATGCTATGGGAAACCCCATACCGAAAGATTATTTCCCTCATGAATGTGACTGCAGTACGAGAGTTCAATTTCTTTATCGGCTTGGCCTCAATCCACTTTCTAAACTTGTCGACTGCAACGAGCAAATGAGTGAATCCTCCTTGTACAGTCCAGAAGGGACCAAACATATCTAGACCCCAGACAGCAAACGGCCAGGCAAGGGGGATTGTGTTCAGAGCAGATACAGGCTTGTGAGATAAGTTTGCATAGAACTGGCACCCTTCACAGTGATCGACAATGTCCTTGACCATCTCATTAGCACGTGGCCAGAAGAAACCAGCTCGGTAGGCTTTAGCGATGATTGTCCGTGAGGACGCATGATGGCCGCAAGTTACCGAGTGGATTTCACCTAGGGTCATTTGACCTTCTGATGGGGAAATGCATCGCTGCGTCACAACGGTCACACTTTCTCTGAACAGATGATCTCCGATCATAGTAAAAGCTTTCGACCTGCGCACGATCTGTCGTGCTTCTGTCTCGTCTCAGGAAGTTCTTGCCTCAGGATATATGCAATATAGGGCACTGTCTAGTCGGGAATGATTACCAGAACCTCCATAACTAAATCAATAACCGCAGGAACATCAACCTCAATCAGATCAGAGGAGCTCATAGCTTGCGAGGGCTCTTCGGTGAAAGGATCCTCCTGCACCGAAGGAGTGTGAAGGTGCTCCAAGAATACATTGCTAGGGACAGGTCGTCGAGTGGATCCAATCTTTGCCAGCTCATCAGGCACTTGATTCTTCACTCGGGAAACATGATGAAGTTCCAGACCTTCAAACTTCTTCTCGAGCTTTCTAACAGCGTTGCAGTATCCAGTCATAGCGGGGTTTCGAACGTCCCACTCTTTCATCCTTGATTGACCACCAAATCTGAGTCGCCATAAACCATCACGCGCTTGACGCTGAGTGAGATAACCATGCACAACCCATATAAAAGTGATTCATATTTTGCTTCGTTGTTGGAGGAATCAAAGTGGATCTGCAAGACATAACTGAGTTTGTCGCCTTTTGGAGATACCAAGACAACACCAGCACCAGACCCATTCAACATTTTAGAGCCGTCAAAGAACATGGTCCATGTGCCGAGTGAACTTGGAGTGGATGTTGCTGTTCAATCCACTCGGCCATAAAATCTGCAAGTGCCTGAGACTTGATCGCTTTCTTGGCTTCAAACTTGATGTCAAAGTATAGGAATTCGATTGCCCACTTAGCCACTCGACCAGTTGCGTCCCGATTGTTGAGAATCTCGGATAACAGAGCATCACTGACAACTGAAATTGAGTGGTCCTGAAAATAGTGCACCACCTTCTTCGCTGACAGATAAATACCATAAACCAGCTTCTCGTAGTGCGGATATCTTTGCTTCGAAGGAGTCAGCACTTCAGAAACGTAATAGACTGGACATTGGACTTTGTAGGCCTTGCCTTCCTCTTCCCACTCGATAGTCAGCATTGTACTGACGACCTGATTAGAGGCCGCGATGTACAGGAGCAAAGGCTCTTTGCTGCGAGGAGCAACAAGCACCGGCTGGCTGGAGAGTAGAGCTTCGAGCTCGACAAACGCTGCTTCAGCCTCCGGAGTCCACTCGAACATGTCAGACTCTTCATCAATTGGTACAAAGGCAATGCCTTCTCAGCGAGACGAGAAATGAATCGACTCAATGCTGCCAAGCAACCCGTGAGCTTCTAAACATCGTGCACTTGCACGGGAGTCTTCATTCGGGTAATGGCGCTGATTTTCTCAGGGTTGATGTCGGTCCCTCGTTCGGAAATGAGAAAACCGAGTAACTTGCCGCCAGGGACACCGAAAGTACACTTAGCCGGATTCAGCTTTATATCGTACCTCCTCAGATTGGCAAAAGTTTCGGCCAAGTCAACCAGCAGGTCGGAACCTTTGCGGGACTAGACGACGATATTATCCATGTATGCCTCGACATTCCGAGGGATCTGGTCGAGTAAACACTTCTGAATCATGCGCATGAAAGTAGCGCCGGCATTTGTCAAACCGAATGGCATTGTGATGTAGCAAAAACACCCGAATGGGGTGATGAAGGCTGTTTTTATTTCATCTGGGCCAAACAGATGGATCTGATGGTAACCGGAGCAAGCGTCCAGAAACGATGAACGCTCGCATCCCACAGTTGAGTCAACAATCTAATCTATGTGGGGGAGTGGAAATGATCTTTCGGGCAGACCCGATTTATATGCTTGAAGTCAATACACATGCGTAGTGACTTGTCCTTCTTGGAAACCATGACAACATTCGAGAGCCACTCGGAGTGGTAAATCTCCCGAATGAGCTTGGCTTTCAAGAGACGAGCCACCTATTTGCCGTTTGCTTTACACTTCTCTGCCATAGATCGACGCAAATGCTCCTTAACCGGCTTGGCCTTCGGATCAACTCTCAGTCGGTGCTCAGCCAGCTCTCTAGGAACCCCGGGCATGTCAGCAGGCTCCCATGCGAAGGTGTCCCAGTTATCACGGAGGAACTGGATGATCTCAGCTTCCTATTTGCTGTCAAGTGTTGATGATATATTGGTCAGCGCGATAGTTGAATCTATCGGGTGAATGTGTACTTTCTTCACTTCCCCTGCCGACTGAAAAGCTGACTCGGAAGCAGGCTTCTTAGCACGCAGCAAATCAGTAGCGTCAGTGCTCTTCTTGTATTCTTCCAGTTCAATCATAGCCATCTGATGATCGACAATTTTGGATCCCTAATGGAGGCACTCCTCAACCAGCTGTCGATTGCCGGTGACCGTGATCACACCTTTGGGCCCTGGCATCTTCAACTTGAGATACACGTGGACGGGCCATGAAACGAGCATATGCGGGCCGACCCAGAATGGCATGATATGTTCTCTGGAAATCCACGACTTCAAACATTAACTTTTCATTTCGAAAATTTCTATCTATTCCGAATGTCACATCCAATGCGATCTGGCCGAGCGACTTGGCCTTCTTCCCTAGGATGACTCCTTGAAATTGCATGTTGCTCTCACTGAGTCAGGACATCGAAATGCCCATCCCTTTAATGGTATCTGCGTAAAGGATGTTCAAGCCGCTGCCACCGTCCATGAGGACCTTGTGGAGTTGAGTGCCTCCCACAACCGGATTGACTACCAAAACCTGCCGACTGGGAGTGGCCACATGAGCAGGATGATCCAACTGATCAAATGTGATGGCAGTTTGAGACCACTTGAGGTATGTGGGCGTTGTAGGCACGTCCATGTTGACCTCCCTGTTAATGACCTTCAATCGACTCTTGCTATCAACATCAACAAAAATCATCAGTGTAGCGGTGACATCCAGAAAAGTTTATTTGTCTTCATCATCCTTCTCAGGAGTTTTCTCTCTCGACGGAGTCTCCTTGAACAGCTGAATCAGTAGTCGACACTGTCGAGTGGTATGCTTGGGCAATATCAAGTTGCCTTCTTTGTCTTTCCTCGCGTGGATTGCACACGGTAAGTTCATCACATCAGTCCCTGACTGGTTCTTTCCTTTCTTGGGGTTAAATTGTCCCTTGGACTTCCCCTTGTTCTTTCCTTGGGCTGCCAGAGCGGCTGCCTCTACCTGGACAGGGCCATCAGCCTTTCGCTTTTGCTTCCGACTGGCATTACCGCCATCATTGATGTCGATTGCCTTTCCTTTGCCGCTACGGAGGCGGTCTTCTTCTTCACCATTGGCGTACCGAGTGGCGATTTCCATCATTTTTCTCAGCGAGATGTCACCCGTACGTCCAAACTTCAGATAGAGCTCTCGATATTTCACTCTACCTTGAAAGCATAGACATCCTGATGTTCGAAAACATTTTCCACTGTATGATGTAGAGTGGACCAGCGCTGAATGTGATCTCTCAAAGTCTCGTTGGGATTCTAAACACAATGTTGCAAATCAATCAGCCCGGCAGGATGCTTGCAAGTGCCTTCGAACGTTCTGATGAACACTCGGGGGAGATCCACCCAGCAGTGGATGCTAGAAGGGGCCAAACGATTCAGCCACGCATGAGCCGAACCATCCAACATCAAGGACAAATGCTTCATTGCAATGTTATCATTACCACCGCCAATCTGAACTGCCACTCGGTAATCATCCAACCATGTCTCTAGCTTTGACTCGCCAGAAAACTTGCTGATCCCAGCCGCCAGCCTAAAGCTGGGGGGAATCTCTACAGAACGAATAGCCCTGCTAAAATACTCTGGACCAGAAATAACAGCAACGCTTCCACTCAGAACATCTCTGTCATACCCATCCCTGTGGGCTCTAACTCTGTCGACCCACCACTGAGTGAGGAGGTCTCAAGCATCAAACCCTGTGTTCCGCTCATCACCGAACGAGCGCCTTTCGTCCTGGTGCTGGGGCACGTAAGCACCACCCCACGGAGGAGTGGGCACTCGATGGTGGTCATCACGGTGAAACTGATCCCTGTGCAAATCTATATGAAACCCCTTGCCCCTTCGGTGCAAAGGCGATCCAGGACTATGTGCCGACTGAACAATCTCTACTCTTGGGGAATTACTGTGAATCCTATTGCGCGACTACGAGACAATAGGATTTTGATGCTGCGATGCATCTAGAATGCTCTAATCTGCAAAAACCCTCTTCCAGCCTCTTACCATGATGGCTGAATGGAATCTGCTATCCTAGCTGCAGCTACAACGTTTAACACAGGAGTACGGTATACCTCAACATTGTTATGCGATCCAGTCGGAAACAGCTGTCACTGATGTCGATTGGGAGCTGGTGGGCGCTGGAGAGCGCGTTCGTCTAGTTCTCTCTGGAGTTCTTCAAGCCGAATGCATGTGGCCTCCAAGGCCCGGGCCTCGGCGGTCGCACCAAAGATGGGTGTATGGAGGACCTCCTCATCGTGGCGTGGCTGTTCACTCGACGGTCCACCAACCTCCTGCTTGCCGTGGCCAAAACCCGGCGGCGGGCTTTGATGGGAACCAGCCATAACGACCTCCACTGCAGGATCGCAGCTCTCGCACTTGGAGGGAACGTCCGACTGATCAGATTCTGACTCAAACACGCCATGAAGGGACTCGGCGGGCTCGATCGCTGCAATCTGCGGAGATGAAATTTGGCGGGCAGCTGCATGCCTGACCCAGTGCTGGAGTCGTGAGCGACCGGATCACTTGCAGCGATGAACAGTGGGGAGAGCTGAAGAGTACAGAGTCGACGGCTGCTGTAGAAGCACATCATAGGAACTCGCGCAGAAGTGCGCAACCCCGCGAACTAGGAGCGCCTCAACGTCAAGAGGCGCTTCTTGGAGCCATGCCGAATCGTCGGCGATGAAGGTGAGCGCTCCGAAACGGATCTCGTGGCCCAGGGAGAAGACACCACCAGAAGACATGACAGAGGGAGAAAAATGCAACCTCGCCGGAAGTCGCTTAGATGCCTGCCCCATGGTGGACGCCAACTATCGTGGGAACGAGTCTGACAGTAGAAGTTAGGGGTACGAAAGGAGAGGGCAGAGTCCTAGATACGACGAGGATGTACACACGGGCGTATGAGTTCAGGCCCCTCTCATGGAGGTAACAGCCCTACGTCTCAGTGCTCTGGAGCTTTTGCCGTGTGGAGAATGAGTTACAAAGGTTGTGAACCCTTGTGCCAGAGGGGAGGGGCGGCTTATATAGAGTTCGCTGCCCCTCATAAGTGTGAGGCATCCAAGGGTCCGGTCATGGGTATAAAGACGATCATTACTGGTAATGTACATCATAATTGCTATTAATGACGACTGGCCTAATGCCTGCCTATTGGCCTCCCGGGGGTGGCTTCTGGTCTTTTGGCATCGACTGGAAGCAAGGTCTTCTGAGGGACAAGTGACTATCGAGTGTAGGGAGAAGCCTCCGAATGGATTGACCGTCGAGTGACTTGAGCGCCTTAGTGAATCCAGTCGGAATCTTTCTTATGGTCTTTAAGTACTCCAATGTAGTGTCCTTAGGTAGGGTATATAAGTGAGTCCTAGGACCCTACCCTAGGTACATATCCTCGTCAGCATGCGACTAGTACTTTGATTTATGATAAAACTAATTAAACTTTGCAATAAATATATGAGTTCTTTATGACTAATGTGACACCATGGACATACACATCTTCACCTTCTCATATTTTCTAGCCTCTTCGGTACCATCCATAGCCCATTCTCACCTCGAGGATCGGTACAACTATCGCCGATGCATCCAAACCTCGTGCCATGATACGCTCTGGTGCACATAAGCCTCATTATGTGTTTCTCAAAACAGTCACCATACCCACTTATCATGGAATTTTCGTAACTATCCCTAGATATATTGCCATGCAAATTCCAACGTCACTCCACATGACTAGCTCGTTCATCTTCATATTGCTTTGCATGATTATATAGAGCTAGCATAGTATTTGTGGCAAAGCCACCGTTCATCATATTTTTTATATATGTCATGCTTGATCTTGCACATCCTGGTACACAGCCATAAGCATTCATATAGCGTCATATCGTCCTATCAGTTTTCTTCATATTGAATTGTAAGTAAATAAAAGTGTGATGATCATCCTTATTAGAGCATTATCCCAGTGAGGAAAGGATTATGGGGACTATGATTACCCCACAAGTTGGGATGAGACTCGAGACGAAAAATAAAATAAAAAATGGGGGAGGCCAAATGAGCCCACCATATAAAAAAATAAACAAGGGAGGCAACAAAGAAAAGAAATTGAAAAGCCCACGATGAAAAAAATTAAAATTAAAAATTAAAATAAAAAAATAAATGAGAGAAAAAGAGAGAAGAGGCTTTGCTACTATCCTTTACCACACTTGTGCCTCAAAGTGACACGGTGTTTTTCATATAGGGAGTCTCCTGTTTTATCACTTCCGTATGCTAGTGGGAATTACCTTTTCATTATAAACTTGACTTGTATATTCTGATGATGGGTTTCCTCAAATGCCCGAGGTCTTCATGGGCAAGCAAGCTGGATGCACACCCAGTTAGCTTCAGTTGAGATTTCATACACTTATAGCTCAAGTGCATCATTTGCATGGCAATCCCTACTCCTTGCATTGACATCTATCGATGAGCATCTCCATAGCTCGTTGGTACGCCTAGTTGATGTGAGACTATCTTCTCCACTTCTTACCCCTTCGATATCTACCAACATATTCTATTCCACCCACATGCTATGTCTAATGGTTCACACTCATGTATTACGTGAAGAACAAAAAGTTTATGCATATTGAAAAAGTACGATCCAATTGCCTGACTTGGACATAGTGACGCTTAACATTTGTATTGATGTGGTGAAGACAGAGTCATGCCTTGCTAATATAATAAGATGAATGGGGGTAAACATTATTTTAGGATCGTATACTTTGAAAATCAATGATTTTGTTTCTTATACTTATAAATATTGATATGCTAATGTTTGTTAATTCATAATTTCTCGATGAGCATACATACAAAAGATTACATAATTCTGCTTTTACCTTTTACCTACTCTAGGACGAGCAGGAATCAAGCTTGGGGATGCTGATACGTGTCCAACGTATCTATAATTTTTGATTGTTCCATGGTGATATATTATCATTCTAGGATACTTTTTGGGCATTTGTTTATCAATTTATAATTCCTGAGCACTAACATATTGACCCAGTGCCTAGTGCCAGTTGCTGTTTTCTACCTGTTTTTCACTTTTCAGGTTTATAGTACCAAACGAAGTCCAATTGCCACGAAACTTTTTGATGATTTTTTCTATACCAAAAGAAGACCTCGAAGCTTCGGGAGGAGGCCGTGAGTGTCATAGCCCTAGAATTTGCTTGAATTGTTTGCATCAACATCAATATGTGCATCATGTTAAAACTAAAATTAATTTGAAATGGGGGTGATCAAACCCTATCACAGATAAAATTCAAATAGGTTAAACTATTAAGATGTTTGAGTGAATCCAAAAGAAATGCCTGTCAAAAATGTTCCCCCCCTTTGATAAATGTTGGCAACAACATATAAGGGGTGAATTATATTTTGAAAACTATTTTGGTAAATTAAATAAAATAGGAAAGTTTCTGAGAATCATTAATAAAGCATTTCAATTATTTTATTCGTCCAAAAATTCTGAAACATTTTTAGGAGGTTTGAAATATTCAAACTACACTCCAGAAAATGTGTTGGTATTTTTGTGCTAGGTCCTCGAGGCCCAAACAAAAATAAACAAATGTCAGAAGAAAGAAATAGAAAACAAATTTGAAAAGAGAGAGAGAGAGAGAGTTACCTGACTTACCTGGCCCATTAGCCGGCCCAGCCCACTCGCCCGTGCTAGTCATCGTCTACCTCTGCCAGAAGGCAGAGGCAAGACAAAGCACGGCGCCGGGCGAGCCAGCTCCTGCTTCGCGCTGGCGAGCCCTCTCGCGTCCTTATCCCGCGCTGGAGAATGCGTGGAGCCCCCTCGAGCTCATCCTCTCCCCCTCTCCTCTCTTCCCCCCTCACTCTGTCTCTCCCCCCTGTGATGGCCGCCGCAGCCATGGTCAGACCGCCGCAAAACCCATAGCCACCGTCGCTCCCGTGTATAGAGGCATCCGTCGGATGCGCCCTATGTCCCCCCCGACGTGCCCAAGCCATGGAGGCCAGAGGACGAAGCCGCTGCCATCTTCTTCGTCTCCGGCCGTCGGATGCCGTCGCCGATTCACCGTCGCAGGAGCTTCCCCGACCCCGTAGTCACCTCTGCCCGACCCCGCGGTGAGCCACCGGCCGTTTCCCCCTCGCTCCCTGCTCTCCCGTGCCTTCTAGCCGCCGTCCCAGCTGACCCGAGCTCGGGCGTCCACCCATGTCGTCGCTGCCGTCTCTTCAAACCTCCCCGCACCCAGCCAGCGACACCACTGAATGCGGTTGCGTTCCAGCTCCTCGTAGGGCGTCTTAACCGTCGTTTTGGTCACGAGAGGGCCATTTCCGATGCCCTCCGCCGTCTCGGGCCTCGTCAGCGTTGAACCGCCGGTGGGATTGACCCCCTCTTGGGCAGGTTTGACTCCCCGGAGTCAATGACAGGTGGGCCCCGACCCTGGTTAGTTTTTAGATTAGTCAGAAATTAGTGTTAATAATGTTGTCAACTAAATGTGTCACTGACAGTGGGCCCCAGGCCTGCTAATAGATTTAGTTAGCATTAAACTAAACAAATAACTCTGTTAAGTAAATGTGTCACTGACCAGTGGGTCCCACTGGTCAGGTTTGACTTGGACCTGGCCCTGTTGACCTGTTGACGTCATGATGACGTCATGATGATGCAGTAATTAATTTTTATAATAAAAATAAATCAGGAAATTTCAGAAAATGTTTAGAACTTCTAAAAATCATAGAAAATAATCTGTAAGTCAGATGAAAATAATTTATATATGAAAAATGATCAGAAAAATCCAATGAATTTGTTTATGCCATGATCATGCATCTTTGAGCAAGTTAACATCACCAAGTAGGACATTTTATGATTAGGTCAATATATGAAATATCATTTGGAGTTAGAATTCAAACTTGTTTGGATTCCACTTCAACCAGCTTGGCTAATTACGCCTCTAGATTAATTTAGTACCTTAACTTGTCATATCATGCATCATGATTATGCATTGCATAAGTTGAATGTTGGTTCTTCTTGTTTGTCGGTGCTTGTTCCCTCTCGATAGACGATGGTTCCGACGATGTGAACGTTGACACTAATGAAGAGAAGTAATATCTTCAGGACTGTCAGGCAAACAAACCCCACTTAAGCATAATGATATGAACCCACTCTCTCCCTCCTGCTCTCTTTTACTGCATTAGGAAAACAACGATTCAACTGTTACACGTCATCGTTAGTTGAACCCACTCCTTTGCATGACCTGTTTTTGCCACAGTAAATAGTTGAAACCACTTAGCATGAGTAGCAACTGCTTGAGCCTTGTTGTGATTACTCATCCATGCATGCTTACTTACTGTGCCTGCTATGCTTAGAGTCGTGTCGTGTCGGGTCTGATGCATCCGGGTGATGAATCGAAATGGATGTGTTCATGTCCTACTGTGTTAGAGCTAAGTGTGTGAACACGATTTGGTAAACGTAACGATGAGAGGCCATGTAGGAGTACATGGCGGGTTGTCTCATTGGGACCGTCCTTAAGAACTGAGCTCTGTGTATGTTATCCAAGACAAGATACTACCACACATTGGGCTCTGGTAACTCGACCCCTCTCGGCTTATTAATCGCCTAGACCCCTGTCCAGGAGTTGCAGCTAGTTTCTGGTGTTTGTAGGAAAAGTGTTGGCGACCATGCATAGCGCTGCTCGACGGGGTGGACTGTGATGCGGTATAGACATAGTGGCACGGTGTACCAAGTGGCATCCGAACGCTGGGCTTGGGAACCCTGCGCACATCGTTTGAGGCCATATCGGAAACTTCGGCTAGACTTTCATGCGGGTTCAATCTCAAATAGGTGATAAACCTGGACTAGGGTCTTGTGTGGTTGATGGTCGTGGCCAACGCCCACGCCAGTGCTTCCGCTTGAAGGTTGCCGAGATGCATGACGTGCATATGGTGATAAGTGGCGAAAGCGTGTGTGAAGAAGTATACCCCTGCAGGGTGAAATAATCTGTTTGAATAGCCGCGTCCTCGGATATGGACTACTTGCAAAACTTATGTGGTTCATAGACAACTTGAAGTGGATACACTAAAATGCGCAAGATAAGCATGAGTGCTATGGATGGCCTTCTCGTAGGGAGACGGAAGTGGATCCATAGTGGTGTATTGATTGGTGAATATGTGGACTCGTGTGTGCTATCCCACCTTAAAGAAAACACTTTTAGTCGTACTATAGGTTAGCCAAGAGTCAAAGCTGGCTTGCTACAATAAACTCCACAATCCCCTTCATCGATACTGATGCATATGTAGATAGTTCTGATGTAAGTCTTGCTGAGTACCTTTGTACTCACGTTTGCTTAATTTATGTTTTGCTGAGGATATGTCAGTCTTATTAGTGATCGTTACAACGTGAAGTTCGATGTTGACCAGATTAGCTTGGGAATCCCAGACAGAGGTCTGGTTCCTTTGGTAGGGTCATTGTAGTTTTTCAGGCTCCTCCAGCCACTTTCGTAGATGCCTGTACCCAGACATGTTTAACTTCCGCTTGCTTGAATGAATGCTCTGAATGTTGGGTCTTGTGACCCCTATTTGTAACATCTTATTGTATTGGCTCTTCTGAGCCTTCTAAGTAAATGTTGTAATGTTGTATGGTTATGTTGTGATGCCATAGTTGTATCTATGCATATCGGGCATGTCGTGCGTACATGTGACGTGCAATGGTATGTATGGGATCCGACACCTAGTTTTGTGCCTTTACTAGTATTCTTTATGGGGAACTATATCTTTGTGCTTCCACCGAGCCTTGGTAGCATGCTACTGCTCCGGACACATTGATTGACCGGCATGTATCCTTCTTTGCTGCTGTGTCTGTCCCTTCGGGGAAATGTCTCGCAGTGTAATGGAGTCCCTATAGCATGCTACGATCGTCTATGTGCAGTGATGAAATTTATGTCCACGGAGTAATGGAGTCCTTGTAGCTTGCTATGACTCGTCTACACACGCTAGAGATCGACACCTGCACTGCTGGGTTACATATGCCTGTCCCTGTACGGATGTGCCACTTGGGTTCTACGACTAGTCATGTCGGCCAGGGTTCTTTGACATTTGAATGCTAGCAACACATTCACATACGTGAGTGAAAAGACGCAAACAGTCCTGGCCCAGGTAAGTGTTGGGGAACGTTGCATGGGAAACAATTTTTTTTCCTACGCACACGAAGATCTATCCATGGTGATGAGCATCTACGAGAGGGAAAGTGGATCTACGTACCCTTGTAGATCGCCAAGCGGGAAGCGTTAAGTAACACGGTTGGTGTAGTCGAACGTCTTCGCAGTCCAAATCGCAGTGCATCCCGCGATCCAATCACGATCCGTCCCACGATCTAATCACAATCCGTCCCGCGAACTTGATCACGATCCTTCCGATCTAGCGCCGAACGAACGGCACCTCCGCGTTCAGCACACGTACAACTTGATGACGATCTCCGCCGTCTTGATCCAGAAAGAGAGAGCGGAGAGGTAGAAGAGTTCGCCGGCAGCGTGACGGCGCTCCGGCGATGGTGGTGGAGAAATTCCGTCAGGGCTTCGCCTAAGCATTGCAGAAATCCAATCTAGAGGAGAAACTACGCACTGGAGGAACGGGTAGCACGTGGCTAAAAAAACTAGTGCAAAACCCTAGAAATCCACCAGTATATATAGGAGGGAGGGAGGAGGAGAGGCAGCCTTGGCCTCCAGGCCTAGGAGGCTTCGGCCGAAGTGGGAGGTGGAGGAGGACTCTCCTCCTCCAATCCTAGTAGGACTTGGATTCCTCCTTTTTGCCTTTTTTTCCACTTTTTTCCTTTGGGTTTTTTTCTTCCAGCCACATGGGCCTATTGTGGTTGTTCCACCAGCCCACTAAGGGCTGGTTATTACTTTCCCACAGCCCATGAAGCCTCTTGGGTCGAAATACCCCTCCCGGTACACTCCCGGCACTCCCGGTACACTACCGATGAGCCCGAAACTTTTCCGGCGACCAAAACGGGACTTCCTATATATGAATCTTTACCTCCGGACCATTCTGGAGCTCCTTGTGACATCCTGGATCTCATCCGGGACTCCGAACAAACTTCGGTCACCACCATACATAACTCTATACTACCGAAACGTCACCAAACCTTAAGTGTGCAGACCCTGCGGGTTCGAGAACTATGTAGACATGACCGAGACACCTCTATGGTCAATAACCAATGGAGGGACCTGGATGTCCACATTGGTTCCTACATATTCTACGAAGATCTTCATCGGTTGAACCTCTATGTCAAGGATTCAGTTAATCCCGTATGATGTTCCCTTTGTTCTTCGGTATGTTATTTGCCCGAGATTCGATCGTCGATATCTCCATACCTAGTTCAACCTCGTTACCGGCAAGTCTCTTTACTCGTTCCGTAATACAAGACCTCGTGAGTAACACTTAGCCACATCTCTTGCAAGGCTTGTTGTGATGTTGTATTACCGAGTGGGCCCTGAGATACCTCTCCATCACACGGAGCAACAAATCCCAGTCTCGATCCATGCCAACTCAACAGACACCATCGGAGATACCTGTAGAGCACCTTTATAGTCACCCAATTACGTTGTGACGTTTGATACACACAAGGCACTCCTCCGATGTCCGTGAGTTGCATGATCTCATGGTCATAGGAACATATACTTGACATGCAGAAAACAGTAGCAATAAACTGACACTATCATATGCTACGTTTGTAGTTTGGGTCTTGTCCATCACATCATTCTCCTAATGATGTGATCCCGTTATCAAATGACATCACATGTCAATTGCTAGGATACCTTGACCATCTTTGATTAACGATCTAGTTCACTAGAGGCACACTAGGGACATAGTGTTGTCTATTTATCCACACATGCAATGTGTTTCCAATCAATACAATTATAGCATGGACAATAAACGATTATCATGAACAAGGAAATATAATAATAAACACTTTATTTATTGCCTCTAGGGCATATTTCTAACAGTCTCCCACTTGCACTAGAGTCAATAATCTAGTTCACATCACTATGTGAGTTCCATGGTAATGAATCGAACACCCATGCAGTTTTGGTGTTGATCATGTTTAGCCCTTGGAAGAGGTTTAGTCATCGGGTCTGCAACATTCAGATCTGTGTGCACTTTGCAAATATTTATGTACTTCTCGTCGATGTAATACCGGATGGAGTTGAAGCGTCGCTTTATGTGTCTGGTCCTCTTGTGAAAGCTTGGTTCCTTGGCTAGAGCAATGGCACCAGTGTTGTGACAGAACAAGTTCATTGGATTCAGTGCACTAGGCACTACTCCAAGATCTGTCATGAACTGCTTCATCCAGACACCTTCCTTCGCCACCTCCGAGGCTGCGATGTACTCCGCTTCACACGTAGAATCAGCTACCACGCTTTGCTTGGAACTGCAACAGCTTACCGCTCCCCCGTTAAGAATAAATACGTATCCGGTTTGCGACTTAGAGTCGTCCGGATCAGTGCAAAGCTTGCATCGATGTAACCCTTTATGACGAGCTCTTCATCACCTCCATAAACGAGAAACATTTCCTTAGTCCTTTTCAGGTACTTAAGGATATTCTTGACCGCCGCCCAGTGCTCCATTCCAGGATCACTTTGAAATCTTCCGGCCATACTTATGGCAAGGCTGACATCGGGTCTTGTGCACAACATTGCATACATGATAGAGCCTATGGCTGAAGCATAGGGGATGACACTCATCTTCTCTCTATCTTTTGCACTCACTGGGCATTGAGTCTTACTCAACTTCACACCCTGTAACACACGCAAGAACCCCTTCTTGGACTAATCCATTTTGAACTTCTTCAAAACTTTATCAAGGTATGTGCTCTGTGTAAGTGCTATTAAGTGTTTCGATCTATCTCTATAGATCTTAATGCCTAATATGTAAGCAGCTTCTCCTAGGTCCTTCATTGAAAAACTCTTATTCAAATATTCCTTCACACTTTCTAGCATTTCTATATTGTTTCCAATCAGCAATATGTCATCCACATATAATATTAGAAACGCTATAGAGCTCCCACTCACTTTCTTGTAGATACAAGCTTCTCCATCAACTTGTATAAAACTAAACGCTTTGATCACCTCATCAAAGCGCTTATTCCAACTCCGAGATGCTTGCACCGGTCCATAAATGGATCGCTGGAGTTTGCAAACTTTGTCAGCATTCTCTGGATCGACAAAACCTTCGGGTTGCATCATATACAACTCTTCCTCAAGGAAACCGTTGAGGAACGCCGTTTTGACATCCATCTGCCAAATTTCATAGTCGAAATAAGCAACTATTGCCAACATGATTCTGACAGACTTAAGCATCGCTACGGGTGAGAAGGTCTCATCGTAGTCAACTCCTTGAACTTGTGAAAAACCCTTTGCCACAAGTCGAGCTTTATAGACGGTGACATTATCGTCCGCGTCTGTCTTCTTCTTAAAGATCCATTTGTTCTGAATGGCCTTTCGTCCTTCAGGTAATACTTCCAAAGTCCATACTTTGTTTACATACATGGATCCCATCTCGGATTTCATGGACTCTAACCATTTCTTGGAATCCGGGCCCATCATTGCTCCTCCATAGCTCATAGGTTCATTGTTGTCTAACAACATGACCTCCAAGACAGGGTTGTCGTACCACTCAGGAGTAGTACGCGCCCTTGTCGACCTACGAGGTTCAATAGTAGCTTGATCCGAAGCTTCATGATCATCATCATTAACTTCCTCTTCTACCATCGTAGGTTCCGCAGAAACAACTTTTTGCGCTACGCTACTTTCTGGTTGAAGTAAAGGTTCAATAACCTCATCAAGCTCTATCTTCCTCCCACTCAATTCTTTCGAGAGAAACTCTTTCTAAAGAAATGTTCCGTTCTTAGCGACAAACACTTTGCCTTCGGATCCGAGATAGAAGGTATACCCAACTGTCTCTTTCGGGTATCCTATGAAGACGCATTTCTCCGCTTTGGGTTCCAGCTTTTCAGGCTGAAGCTTTTTGACATAAGCATCACATCCCCAAACTTTAAGAAACAACAACTTTGGCCTCTTGCCAAACCATAGTTCATATGGCGTCGTCTCAATGGATTTCGATGGTGCCCTATTTAAAGTGAATGCAACTGTCTCTAATGCATAACCCCAAAATGATAGCGGCAAATCAGCAAGAGACATCATGGAACGCACCATATCTAATAAGGTTCGATTATGACATTCGGACACACCATTACGCCGTGGTGTTCCGGGCAGTGTCAACTGTGAAACAATTCCACATTGTCTTAAGTGACTGCCAAACTCATAACTCAGATATTCACCTCCTCGATCAGATCGCAGAAACTTAATCTTCTCGTTACAATGATTCTCAACTTCACTCTGAAATTGCTTGAACTTTTCAAACGTTTCAGACTTGTGCTTCATTAAGTAAATATACCCATATCTACTTAACTCATCAGTGAAGGTGAGAAAATAACGATATCCACCGGGCGCTGCAACATTCATTGGACCGCACACATTAGTATGTATGATTTCCAATAAGTCACTTGGCCGTTCCATTGTTCCAGAGAACAACATTTTAGTCATCTTGCCCATGAGGCATGGTTCACATGTGTCAGGTGATTCAAAATCAAGTGACTCCAAAAGTCCATCAGCATGGAGCTTCCTCATGCGTTTTACACCAATATGACCTAAACGGCAGTGCCACAAGAAAGTGGTACTATCATTATCAACTCTACATCTTTTGGCATCAATGTTATGAACATGTGTGTCATCACTATCAAGATTCAATATGAATAAACCCCTAACATTGGGTGCATGGCAATAAAAGATATTACTCATATAATTAGAACAACCTTTATTCTCTGATTTAAATGAGTAACCGTCTTGCAATAAACAAGCCAGATATAATGTTCATGCTTAACGCAGGCACTAAATAACAATTATTCAGGTTCATCACTAATCCCGATGGTAAGCGAAGAGAGAGCGTGCCGACGGAGATCACATCAACCTTGGAACCATTTCCCACGCGCATCGTCACTTCATCCTTCGCCACTGTTAGGGAACATTGCATGGGAAACAAAAAAAATTCCTACGCACATGAAGATCTATCCATGGTGATGAGCATCTACGAGAGGGAGAATGGATCTACGTACCCTTGTAGATCGCTAAGCGGGAAGCGTTATGTAACGCGGTTGGTGTAGTCGAACGTCTTCGCGACCCAAATCGCCGTGCATCCCGCGATCCAATCATGATCCGTCCTGCGATCTAATCACGATCCGTCCCGCGAACTTGATCACGATCCTTCCGATCTAGCGCCAAACGGACGGCACCTCCGCGTTCAGCACACGTACAACTTGATGACGATCTCTGCCTTCTTGATCCAGCAAGAGAGAGCGGAGAGGTAGAAGAGTTTGCTGGCAGCGTGACGGCGCTACAGCGATGGTGGTGGAGCAATTCCGACAGGGCTTCTCCTAAGCACTGCAGAAATCCAATCTAGAGGAGAAACTATGCACTGGAGGAACGGGTATCACGTGGCTGAAAAAACGAGTACAAAACCCTAGAAATCCACCAGTATATATAGGAGGGAGGGAGGAGGAGAGGCAGCCTTGGCCTCCAAGCCTAGGAGGCTTCGGCCGAAGTGGGAGGTGGAGGAGGACTCTCCTCCTCCAATCCTAGTAGGACTAGGATTCCTCCTTTTTGCCTTTTTTCCACCTTTTTCCTTTGGGTTTCTTTCTTCCAGCCACATGGGCCTATTTTGGTTGTTCCACCAGCCCACTAAGGGCTGGTTATTACTTTCCCATATCCCATGAAGCCTCTTGGGTCGAAATATCCCTCCCGGAGGTCTCCCGGTACACTACCGGCACTCCCGGTACACTACTGATAAGCCCAAAACTTTTCCGGCGACCAAAACGAGACTTCCTATATATGAATCTTTACCTCCGGACAATTCCGAAGCTCCTCGTGACGTCCTGGATCTCATCCGGGACTCCGAAAAAACTTCGGTCACCACCATACATAACTCTATACTAACGAAACGTCACCAAACCTTAAGTGTGCAGACCCTGCGGGTTTGAGAACTATGTAGATATGACCGAGACACCTCTACGGTCAATAACCAATGACGGGACCTGGATGTCCACATTGGTTCCTACATATTCTACGAAGATCTTTATCGGTTGAACCTGAAAGTGCGTTATATCGACTAGAGGGGGGGGTGAATAGGCGATTTTTATAAATTCATCACTTGAGGAATTTCAACTTTGAGGAATTCGAAATGTGATTAATAACTAACAGCGGAATAAGTACTCAGTGCATGGAATACATAGCGGTAGGATAGTCATCATGATGATATGAAACATGCACAAATTATGAGTAGCGTGATACATGATAAGTAGTGATGAACAAGGTAACTTGAAGAATTTGAGGTGAGGAAATTGTGTAAGTCTTCAGTCAAATTCTTCAAACAGTAAAGACCAATTTCATCAACATGTAAACAAGGAAAAAGGGGTTGAGGAAATAGAACCAGCTAGCCTGATGAAGACAACGATTTGATGACCCAGTTCCAACTGCTGTGACAGTCGTACGTCTGGTTTGGAGCGGCCTGGTATTTAAACCAGAGGACACACAGTCCCAGGACACACAGTCCTTACCGTATTCTCCTTGAGCTAAGGTCACACAGTCCTTGCCCAAAACTCGTGGTAAGTCTTCAGGGTAGACTTCCAAAACCCTCACAAACAGGTCACTCGGCGATCCACAATTTACTGCTGGATGCTCTAGACGAAGGTCACTTCGTGGTCCCCAATTGACTGCAAGACACACTAGACCATGACGCCTAACCGTCTGGAGGATGCACAGTCCTCAAAGGTAACACGCGTCGGTTCCACACAGGAATTTCTTCAGTGATGCTCAATCACTTTGGGTTGGTGGTTTGATTGTGGGTTTTTCCTCACTGATGACTTTCGGACAAAAGCCCTCGGAGGATGGGATGCTTTCAAATGACAAGTGTCAGTTCTCTCTCGGAGCAACCAACCAGCTAGTGGTTCTGGGGGGTGGCTATTTATAGCCGGGGGCGCATCCCGACATGATATGACATTAATGCCCCCGATGATATGACCGTTATGTGGATAGGAATGATTGGGGACAGCTGGCGCTAAGCACAACAACGGTCGGATTTTCGAACAATGAAAGTCCTCAGACATATCACGTTCTTCACTTGTAGGCAATTCGCACTAGCGAAATCCTAACTCCTCAGCCAGAACAGTTTCCTTAGAGAGCAGAAGAACTTCATCTCTGTCACTGAAGAACTTGACTGAGCCGTTAGAGATTTCCAAAAGCTTCACTCGAAGGAATGTGTAGGTTGAGGATTTTGGAGTTGAGCATCTGTTGGAAATTTTCCTTAGTATTACCTCGGCCCCCTTTAACAGTTCGGTGTTTCCTATGACTCAAATAAAGGAAATGAAATTACGAAAACAGAAGTCTTCATGCTTCATAGTCCTCATTCATATCTTCAAGGTCACACCGACTTTATCAGTTTCAAAGTCTTCACAAAGTCTTCAGCAAAGTCTTCACAAAGTCTTCAGCAAAGTCTTCAGTTGAAGACATACATTTTTAGGGGTCAATAATCTCCGGTTGTATCAAACTCCTCATCGACTTATAGAGCCTGTGTACACTCACGAACGCATTAGTCTCTTAACCTATAAGTCTTCAACACACCAAAATCACTAAGGGACACTAGATGCACTAACAATCTCCCCCTTTTTGGTGTTTGATGACAAATAGGTTAAGTTTTCAACGGGGATTAAAGATATGGAATGTAAGTGCAGAGTATGAGGAAGTTGATTGCAAGATATAGATGAGCTCCCCCCTGAAGATGTGCATATTTGAGGAATTTGCTTTGGACTACAAATGCACCTGGCAGGTTAAAACATGAAGAACTCCCCCTATATCTTGTAATCCATACACGCATTTGAATATATGATATGAAGAATTTAAAAATGCATGAAGAAGATGGGGTCTGACGAAATTCAGCATGCATGCATTAAGATACTTGAGGAATTAGACATGCGAGGAAATAGTTCAAAAGAGTCAGACCACCATTGGACTTAAGTTTACAACTCAATCAAAAGTATCAAAAGAACGAGAGTTGTAACTTAAACAAAAACAGCCCATTTATATAGACCCGCTTGAAGACTAACTCAAATTTTCTCCCCCTTTGTCATTGAAGACAAAAAGGGACAAAAACTGAGGACTAACGCCCTTGAAGAAATTCATCGTGTTGGCGAAGGAGCGTCAGCGTTGTCGGGGTTGTTCGTTGAAGCAGGGCCCGCAGCAGTATCTTCAGTGTCCTCAGCTTCATCCAACTCGTGCGATGAGGAATATGAGCTTGTGACCAACTAAGGAACTTGGACTTTCTTGAACTTCTTTGGAGGTTGACGAGCCCAGTCAAAGTTTTCTTGAAGATTTAGCTCATCAAGTTCATCAGGAGGCAAAACAGCAGACATAGTGGCCCAAGTGCGCTTGAAGATTTCATGAGCATAATAGTGATTCTTCTTCATAGAGTTTTGAGTTACTGTCATGTTGTGAAGAATAGCACCCAACTGTCGCTTGACCCACTTATGATTTCTGTCAACTTTATGATGAAGACTGAGGAGAAGTTCTCGATCAGTCATCACACGAGGATCAGTGGCACGAGGCTTTGTAGCTAAGGCTTTTGCCGTAGAGTCCTTTGTAGCAGAATCATCATTTGTTGAGTAGGATGCTGCTTGACGAAACTGTCCATCCATGGGACGAGTTCCTTCATCAATGATGTCCTTGCCTTTCCCTTCAGCTATGGTACTCTTGAGGACTTCGATCGGTGGAAGGAATGCAAAGTGATTCTGAAAGTCAGCTTTGTAGGGAATTGAAGACTTGGACCTTATGAAGTTGATGATCCATGGAGCGAAGATCTTCAACTCAAATGGAGCCATTGCAGATTCAGTGAGTGTTCTCATGAAGAAATCATGGAAGTTGATGGGAATCCCATGGATGATTTTGAACAGCACATTCTTCATGATTCCTTCAACTTCTTCTTCTTCAGAATTATGCCCTTTCTGAGGACACATAGTGTGGGTGAGGATTATGTATATAGTCCTTGGCACATAAAGTAAGTCCTTCACTAGAAAGGTTGTTCTTGGAGGTTGTCCAGGTGCCAATTTCTTCATTAGCATATTCATCAGTTGATTCGGCTATGGTGGATCATTAAACAGACAGCGAGATGCTTCTGATGGAATTGGAAGAGGAACTGTTTGAAGCAATTCAAAAGATGTTGCAGTAAAGTGCTTAGTTCCAGTCATCCAGTCTAGCACCCAAGAGTTGATGTCTGAGGAATTTCCACTGATGAACAGGGTTGCATAGGTCTGAAGAATTAGTTCCTTGTTCCAATCGCAGATATCAACACACAATGGAAGTAAGCCAACATAATACAGGACTTGAAGCACAGGTGTGTATGAGGGAATTGATTTCATGTCCACTTGAGTAATATGATGATGCTCAAATATCTTCTTCTTCTCATAGAGGACAGATGCATAGTAATTCATCTGGGAAGCAGTCCAGAACCGTGAGTGACCAACTCGAGCATTGTCATATGGGTTGGGACCTGAGAAGAACATATGCTCATTGAAGAAGTTGTATTTGATGAATGTGGGACGACCAGAGCCTTTGAATGGCATTCGCTGCACAGGTTGCAGATTTGGCATGGCACTTCCCTTGATTTCCTCAGGAATATGAGGAACAAGCTGGAGGGCTAGTTCCTCAGTTGCTGGAGGAGCTTCAGTTTCATCAACTATAGGAGCTGGAGCTTCATCAGTAATTTGAACATCCTCAGTTTCATCCTCTGCAGCAGCTGGAGCGTCATCGGTGATCTGGACATCAATATCTTCATCAGTTGGAATGTCTTTAGGGTCTGGAAGATACAGAGGTTCAGAGCCTGTTTGTACATCCTCAGCTTGCATAGACAACTGAGGAATAATGGATAACGAAGTTGTCATTGGAGACGTGGGATGAGCAGTTTCCTAGAATTCATCATGGATGACAGGTGTGGTGCTACCAACATCAATTTCTTCATCGATGTCTTCAGCTGGAGCATTTTCTTCATTGAACTGAAGCTGAAGTAATGGTTCTTTGGGAGGTGAAGCAATGACTTCAACCTCAATTTCTTCGTCTAACTGCTCTATGGAAGCAGCAGAATGGACATCATCATCATCCTTGGGCATAGTGTATTCTACACCAAACGGAACTATTTCCAGAGAAGGCGCTGAGGAAATAGGGATAGCATCAATCGGCATCGTTCAAGAACTTGTCAAAGTCTTCAATCTTTTCCCAGCAGGAGCTTCAGAGTCTGATGCCTTTCTTTTGAGATATGTTTCCTCAGCCGCATCATTTTCTTCAGGCGCAGCTAAATCTTCAACTGGCCTCTCACTTTCCTCAAGCATAACAGTGGCAGTTGTCCTGGCAGGTTCATCAGTGATCTGAGTTTCCTCAGCAGCACTGGTAGCAGCTTCTGGTGCAGAAGCAGTGTCATCAGCAGGTGGGGCTTTTTCTGGTGCAGATTCCTCAGCTGGTTGAGGAATTTCAGATGCAGATTCCTCAATTTGAGGAATTTCAGCAGACGAAGGCTGTGGAGTAGTAGTACGAGCAACAGTGGATATGTTGTAATCCTTCACTGCAGATTGAGCAACCTTGATGAATCTGTCTTTTGTGCCTTTCCATTATTCATCAAGTCTCTTCTGGTCTTGAGAGAGAGTCCGTATTTCAGATTGGACTGTGACCAACTGAGTTGGAGTCAGATTCATCACATTTTCGCGTAGGAACTTTTCTTTGCGAATAATTGATGCCTTGGCCCTTTTGGCTTGCTCCCTCTTCCACTTTTCTTCAGCAATAAAGTGTGTGAGGACATGGTCCACGTTGGGAGGCAATTTCAGTGCAGAGAGAGGTGTCTGTGGATCCTCAAGCTAGATGTCGATGAAGTCTAGGATCATTTTTGGATCCAACAGTAGAGGAATTGAGCTGTCCTTGGCAGTGGCAGCCTTCAGCTGACTCTGCCTGATGATTTCTTCAAGCTCTTCATCATCATCATCATCTTCATCATCATCCTCAAATTGAGGGAATTGTTACAATGGCCTTGCTGGAACTTGGTCGTTGACCTGTACCAGCAGCTTTCTTCAGCTTCAGTCCAGAGGGACTGGTTGAAGACTTTGTGATAGAAGGGCTTGCAGAGATCTTTGGCTTTCTTGAGAAACCCTCAGTCCTCTTGCATGTTGCCAAGTGTACTAGGGTTGAGGACTTTTTCGCGGCAACTGAAGACTGAGCAGCAACTGTTTCAGCAGTAGAGGCCTTAGACGATTGAGGCCTTTTGACTTGAGGAATTAGCTGTGAGGACTTTGAGGATGAAGAAATTTGTTTCACAGCTGACTTTTTCAGCATTGATTTCTTTGGACCACTTACGGATGCACCAGCAGTGGCAGCAGATGCAGAGTCCTCATTGAATTTCTTCATAGCATCTTTGGCTTTCTTTGCCAGCTTGGCTTGCTGCTTTTCCCACAAGTTAGGAAAGTCCTCACCAGTCTTGAGACTAGTTGGATCAGCTAACTGATTTGGAGCAAGGGGAGGCCTGCTGTAAGGAGGCTTCACAGCGAATTTCATCATGTACTTGGGAGTAACATAACGATATTCTTTCCACTCCTTAGCCCATCTCCATTCAATCTTCTGCAGACGGATTTTCCTCTGTTTCGTTGTCTCCTTGCCATGAGTTTCTTCATCTGGCGTGCAATAGTCATCATATATTTCATCAGGGATCTCGAAAGCAGTTTGCACATCCGGCTTCTTTCCTCCTTTCTGAGTTCTTTTGTCTGCCATTTTCTTCAAACGAGGATCTTGAACTCTTGATGATTTTGAGGAGGTACATAGCTTTTCTTCAAGTAGCGCTGCAAATGAGTTAACTTGATGAGAACCTAGTGATTCATCAGCAGACATATCTATACCTGTGAACAGAGTATAGGTGCGAGGAATTTGAAGTGGTCATATGCGTTCTCAGAAATTTGGAGAAAAATAGGTTTGAGGAATTTGACCATGGATGTCTTGAGGAGTTTCACTAAGTGTTCTTTGTCTTAGGTTCCAGAGTTGTGCAAATTTGGGAATTCACACAATTGAGGAATCTTAAAGAAAATCATTACTTAGAGAAAATCATCAAGTATGAGGAGATGTAAGGTGCTTGATAATTGAATCTATAACGGATAAACACCTTTTGAGGAATAGTAGAGTCAAATGAAGATCAAACCAAGGGAAGTAAAAATAATTTTAATTACCCTGGTGAAGAACACGACGAACACTGAGGTGGAATGGGGAGGTTCGTCCGTTCAGATCTCCCACACCCTAACTTGGCTGAGGGAGACATCTACAGTGGCGGCGGGATGAAGACTTTCGTAGCCGGTGTGAGTACGGCGACGACGAGGTTGAGGCAGCGAAGCTCTTCCTCACCGGCGACGATGATTTCAGCGGCGGCGCTGGGTAGGAGCTCGGGAGGAGGTTCGAGATGAGAGTAACCGAGCTCAGCTATAGTGAAGTGGGTATTTATAGAGAGAGTGAAAACGGACCCACCCGAGGATTTTGGACAGGTTTACCCCTGACTCTTGCTCTCCTTGCGATAGGTGTCACCCACGTTCTGAGCAGTGGAGATTTGGGGGGGGGGATCGTGGGTTATCCAGTCGCTGGAATAGGAACGGTTTGAGCGGGAACCGTCGAAAATTTTGGTAGAGAAGTTTTAAAGTTTCCGTTCGCAAATTCTTCAGCTGTCAAGGACACAGTGAAGACTTTGAACGAGTTTCAAAGTAGAACGCATATGATGAATTTGTGAACAGACTGGGTTGAGTTTAGCATAGATGAGGAATAGGGTCCGATCACATTCACTTAGATGAAAATCAAACTTGAAGAATTTAGCAATAAGTGAATGCTGTTAAGGACATTGAAAACTCATAGATATATATATATATATATATATATATATAGTCAATGAAAATAAGTCTCTCAAAGTTTTGAAGAATCTGAAAAGTTGAGGAATTTGAAAACTGAAGAATTTGCAGAAATGATGAAAAATTCAATTTTGAAGAATCTCAACTTTTGGTTGGTGGCTTTACCCACCGTATAAGAATGATGATTTCAGACACCACGTACAATTGTCGTAGGGTTCTGAGAATCAAATTCTTCATTAATTTCTTCACATTTAGAGAGCTTTTCTCCATAGATTTGAAGAAAACATTACTTCGTGTGTTGCACATCTAAGTCATTAGTTTTGCATAAGTGTTAGGATGTGTGTTCTTTTTCAAAGAACATTTGAAGATTCTAAGATATTTAGCTCACACCGCAACTTGCAAAATCTCTTTTCATCCAAGGGCTTTGTGAAGATATCAGCCAGTTGTTCTTCAGTGGGAATGTGGTTGATGGAGATGTCGCCCTTGAGTACATGATCTCGAAGAAAGTGATGACGAATCTGGATGTGCTTGGTCTTGGAGTGCTGAACTAGGTTGTATGCTATCTTGATGGCACTCTCGTTGTCACAGTAGAGAGGCACATTCTTCAATTTGATGCCGTAGTCATTGAGGCTTTGCTTCATCCATAGTAACTAAGCACAACACGAGCTAGCAGCAATGTACTCAGCTTCTGCAGTGGAGAGTGACACGCAGTTCGGCTTCTTCGAGGACCAACAGACTAATGATCGTCCAAGGAAATGACATGTGCCTGAGGTTGACTTGCGATCCACGCGATCTCCAGCATAGTAAGCATCAGAGTATCTGACGAGGTGAAGATTTGAGCCCTTGGGATACCACAATCCAAGCGTTGGTGTGTGAGCTAAGTATCGAAGAATATGTTTCACAGCCTTATGGTGTGATTCCTTCGGTGTTGCTTGGAATCGAGCACACATGCAGACACTTAGCATTATATCAGGCCTAGATGCACATAGATACAATAAAGAGCCAATCATGGAGCGGTATACCTTCTGATCGAAATCTTTACCATTTTCGTCAGTGCAGAGGTGTCCTTTTGAAGGCATTGGAGTTTTGACGCCTTTGCAGTCTTGCATGTCAAATTTCCTCAGAACATCTTTGAGGTATTTCTCTTGTGAGATGAAAATTCCATTGTCTTGCTGACGAATTTGGAGACCTAAGAAGAATTTCAATTCTCCCATCATAGACATTTGATATTCTTCACTCATCATATAGGCAAATTCATCACTGTAGCGTTTGTCAGTACATCCAAAGATAATATCATCAACATATATTTGGCATATGAACAGTTCATTGTCATAGGATTTTGTGAAAAGAGTTGGGTCGAGTAAACCGGGTTTGAAGCCTTTCTTCATGAGGAATTCCTTCAGAGTGTCATACACGCTCGTGGGGCCTGCTTGAGGCCATAGAGAGCTTTGTTGAGTTTGAAGACTTTGTTAGGATGCTTAGGATCTTCAAAACCTGGGGGTTGAGCAACATATACTTCTTCCTCAATCTTACCATTGAGGAATGCACTTTTCACATCCATTTGATATAAGATGATATTGTGATGATTAGCATAAGCAAATAGTATTCGAATAGCTTCAAGTCTAGCAACAGGTGCAAAAGTTTCATCAAAGTCAATTCCTTCAACCTATGTGTAGCCTTGAGCTACAAGTCAAGCCTTATTCCTCACCACGAGGCCGTTTTCATCTTGCTTGTTGCGGTAGATCCACTTTGTACCTATGATGTTATGTTTGCGAGGATCTGGCCGCTTGACAAGTTCCCACACGTTGTTGAGCTTGAATTGATGCAATTCCTCTTGCATAGCTTGAATCCACTCTGGCTCCTTGAATGCTTCGTCAACTTTCGTGGGCTCTATGATAGAGACAAAGGCAAAGTGCCCACAAAAGTTAGTTAAATGAGAGGCCCTAGAGCGTGTGAGAGGACCTGGTGCATTGATGTTGTCGATGATTTTGTCAATCTGAACTTCATTTGCCACTCTTGGATGTGCAGGTTGACTTGTCTGAGGACTTTCATCAGCACCATTTTCTTCAGGTATCTCTGCATGAGAGTGTTCACCAGCAGGGATGATTTCTTCAGTAGGAATAACATCTTCAGTTGCCTTCAGCTTGATGGATTCCTCGGGAGACTGTTCATCTATCACAGAAGGCAGGTGCTCTCTTTGCGAGCCATTAGTTTCATCGAACCGCACATCTATAGTTTCAACAACCTCATGGTGATAGGTGTTGAAGACTTTGTAGGTGTGCGAGTCCTTTCCATAACCAAGCATGAAACCTTCATGTGCTTTCGGTGCAAACTTAGAACTGTGGTGAGGATCTCTGATCCAACATTTTGCACCGAAGACTTTGCGATAACTTACATTGGGTTTATTGCCTGTCATGAGCTCGTATGAGGTTTTCTTGAAGAATTTGTGAAGATATACCCTGTTGATGATGTGGCATGCAGTGTCGATTGCTTCAGGCCAGAAGTGACGAGGAGTCTTGTATTCATCAAGCATGGTTCGGGCCATCTCGACGAGAGTCCTGTTCTTTCTTTCCATGACGCTATTCCGCTGAGGACTATAAGGGGCAGATAATTCATGAGTAATACCAAGTTCATCAAGATATTCATCAAGATTCGTGTTCTTGAACTCAGTCCCATTATCACTCCTGATATGCTTGATCTTGACGCCAAAGTTGGTGGAGGCTCTTGAAGCAAATCATCTGAAGACATCCTGTACTTCATTTTTGTACAGAATGATATGCACCCATGTGTAGCGAGAGTAATCATCTACAATGACGAATCCATACAAACTTGAAGCATTTGTTAGTACAGAATAGTGAGTGGGACCAAAGAGATCCATGTGAAGTAATTCAAAGGGACGAGTAGTGGTCATGATTGTTTTCGAGGGATGCTTGGATCTGGTCATCTTTCCAGATTCACAAGCCCCACAAAGGTGGTCCTTGAGGAATTTGACGCTTTCGATGCCAATGACATGCTTCTTCTTCACGAGCGTGTGCAAGTTCCTCATACCCGTATGACCAAGTCGTTGATGCCACAACCATCCTTCTGAGGACTTTGCAAGTAGGCATGTGGCAGGCTGAGGTCCTATAGAGAAATCAACAATATACAAGTCTCCTCTCCTAAAGCCTTCGAAGACTTTGGAATTGTCAGATTCCATGATGACAACACAACGATATTTTCCAAATACCACAACCATATCGAGATGACAAAGCATTGAGACAGACATGAGGTTGAACCCAAGGGATTCGACAAGCATCACCTTATCCATGGTTCGGTCCTTTGAGATAGCAACCTTACCAAGTCCCAATACCTTGCTTTTTCCTTTGTCAGCATAAGTGATATGCTTCAGATGAGATGGAGCAAGTGGCAAATTCATCAGAAGACTTTTTTCACCAGTCATGTGGTTTGTGCATCCACTATCGAGGACCCACTCTGTAGCTTTTGGAGTATCATCCTGCAGATGAATTAGTACAACTTACGAACTCATATGCTTCAGAGTGAAGAATATGACATCAATTTCATTAGATAGAATTTCATCACACAATATAGCAAGCAAGTAATGTGAGGACGTGAGAAATGAGGAATTCATTTCTACATGGTTAGCTTGCGTCCTTTCAAGCATTTCCTCAGGTCTCCAGCAAGTTCATCAGATGTTCAAATTCATCTGGAGACCTGACCCTGCAATAAACGATTAGTTTGATTTCTTCACCACCCACATCTCAAGGGGTGGCAAAGAGTTCATCATCCTGCGAGCACCATAAGAGAAGGGAGGCATTGAAGCAAGTGCGCTTCGTTTCACAGGTCGAGGGTTAGAGTATTCGTATGAATAAGCAGAGAAATTCTTCGAGGACTTATGAACATAATGGTTTGAAGAATGATGCATATATTCATAACTCTTAGGTTTTCCCTACGAAATAGAATCATTAGCATGAGAATGATGATTTTGACCATTTGAGGAATTTTTTCCACTTGAGGAATTTGATCTGGGGTTCCTTTCTTTCAATAGTGGTGTCGTGAGGACATTTACTTGAAGATTTTTTAGGTACCTCTTGGGAACCCAGATTTTCTTCAATGGAGAGCCATTCCTGCAGTTAGTTCCAACAAATCTAGCAAATACTTCACCTTTCTGATTTTTGAAGAATTTGAAGTTAGGGTCAAGTGACTCATCAGAGGAATATGGAGTTTCACATGTAAAGCCTGATAAAGTAGATGGATCTACAGGAGTGCCTTTTGCAGCAACCCATGAGGTTTTGGGATACTGCTCAGGTGTCCAGTATGAACCATCAGCGTTGAGTTTCCTCACAAAGGCAATACCCTCTTTCCTAGGGTTCCTGTTCAGAATCTGCTTTTTGAGGACATCGCAAAGGATTTTGAGCCCTTTGAGACTTTTGTATATGCCTGTCACATACAATTCCTTTAACCCTGCATTGTCATCAGTGATACTTGTGGTATCCTCGGATGAGGAATTTGAAACCACTGGAATAGTTGAATAATTTGCAGTAATAGAAGCATTTGAACATTCAGGTGAAGAATTAGTAGTTTCACGTTCGATGCATTTCAAACAAGATGGGACAAATTCTTCCTGAGCGGTACTGATCTGTTGAGCCAGTAAGGAATCGTTTTCCCTTTGGAGATCCTCATGTGACACCTTTAGTTTCTCAAGATCTTGCTTTCTCTGAAGAAATTCATAAGAAAACTTCTCATGATCGGCTAAGAGGTCATTATGATGACTCCGTAGGTTATCATACCTTGTCGGAAGACTTTTGAGATCGACAGACAATGTTTGAGTACGATCCACTTCACAGTTTAACAGATCATCGCTTTTGTCTAGCATTTTCTGAAGCTTTTCAAGTGCACTTTGTTGACTAGTGGCAAGCTTAACAAGTTTAGCATAGCTAGGTTTCACATATTCATCAGATTCACCTTCACTTGATTCACAAGAAGAATGATGTTTTTGTACCTTTGAACCTTTTGCCATGAAGCAATAGGTGGGAGTGTAGTTATCATTGCTGACGTCGGAGTCGTTGGTGCAGTTAGATTCATCAGCGTTGAAAATGGACTTGTTGACGAAGGCAGTAGCGAGAGCAAGGCTAGCAACACTAGATTCTGATTCTTCTTCATATTCTTCCTCTTCTTCATATTCTTCAGATTCTTCCTCAGAATCCATTTCTTTGCCGATGAATGCTCGAGCCTTTCTGGAACCATTCTTCTTGTGTCTTGAGGACTTTGAAGATGAGGATTTTGCAGATGAGGACTTTGAAGATTTCTTCTTTTTCTTCGAGTCATCAGAACTATCATCTTTGTATTTCTTCTTCTTCTTTGAGTCTTTTTCCCATAGAGGACAGTCAGAGATAAAGTGGCCTGGTTTCTTGCAACGATGACATGTTCTTTTCTTGTAATCTTCTGAGGAATCTGATTTCCTCAAGACACTTTTTTATGACTTTCCAAATCCGCCTCTCCTAGAGAACTTCTGGAATTTCCTCACAAGCATAGCTAGTTCCTGACTTAGTTCTTCAGGATCTCCAAGGCTGTTGTCAGAATTTTCTTCTTCAGATGAGGAAATTGCTTTTGCCTTCAGAGCACGAGATCTTCCATAGCTTGGTCCGTAGAGGTCTCTCTTCTCAGCTTGTTGGAACTCATGAGTATTGAGTCTTTCGAGAATATCAGCAGGATCAAGAGCTTTGTAATCTCCACGTTCTTGAATCATCAAAGCCAAAGTATCAAATGAGGAATCGAGTGATCTTAGCAGTTTCTTCACCACTTCATGGTCTGTGATGTCAGTGGCACCCAGTGCTTGAAGTTCATTGGAAATATCAGTGAGGCGATCAAACATTTGTTGGACATTTTCATTGTCAAGCCTCTTGAAGCGGTTGAAGAGATTGCGAAGAACATCCACACGAGAGTCATGTTGAGTGGAGACACCTTCATGCACCTTAGACAGCCTATCCCAAATAAGCTTCGCAATCTCCAGAGCACTCACTCTGCCATACTGACCTTTGCTCAGATGGACGCAGATGATATTCTTCGCTTGAGAGTCGAGTTGCTTGAATCTCTTCACATCAGTAGCTGTAAAAGTGGGAGTGACAGAGGGCACACCATTTTCCACAACGTACCAGAGATCGTTGTTAATAGCTTCAAGGTGCATATGCATCTTGTTCTTCCAGTAGGGGTAGTCCGTCCCATCGAAGGTAGGACAACCCGTAGAAACCTTGATCATACCTGCAATCGACATAACTAAAACTCCAGGTGGTTAAACCAAAATCACACAGAGACAGGGAGTACCTGCTCTGATGCCAATTGAAAGTGCGTTATATCAACTAGAGGGGGGGGGTGAATAGGCGATTTTTATAAATTCGTCACTTGAGGAATTTCAACTTTGAGGAATTTGAAATGTGATGAATAACTAACAGCGGAATAAGTACTCAGTGCATGGAATACATAGCGGCAGCATAGCCATCATGATGATATGAAACATGCACAAATTATGAGTAGCGTGATACAAGATAAGTAGTGATGAACAAGGTAACTTGAAGAATTTGAGGTGAGGAAATTGTGTAAGTCTTCAGTCAAATTCTTCAAACAGTAAAGACCAATTTCATCATGATGTAAACAAGGAATAAGGGGGTTGAGGAAATAGAACCAGGTAGCCTGATGAAGACAATGATTTGATGACCCAGATCCAACTGTTGTGACAGTCGTACATCTGGTTTGGAGTGGCCTGGTATTTAAACCAAAGGACACACAGTCCCAGGACACACAGTCCTTACCGTATTCTCCTTGAGCTAAGTTCACACAGTCCTCGCCCAACACTCGTGGTAAGTCTTCAGGGTAGACTTCCAAAACCCTCACAAACAGGTCACCCGACGATCCACAATTTACTGCTGGATGCTCTAGACCAAGGTCACTTCGTGGTCCCCAATTGACTGCAGGACACACTAGACTATGATGCCTAACCGTCTGGAGGATGCACAGTCCTCAAAGGTAACAAGCATCGGTTCCACACATAAATTTCTTCAGTGATGCTCAATCACTTTGGGTTGGTGGTT
Organism: Hordeum marinum; assembly: GCA_022496015.1. Taxonomy (NCBI): domain Eukaryota; kingdom Viridiplantae; phylum Streptophyta; class Magnoliopsida; order Poales; family Poaceae; genus Hordeum; species Hordeum marinum. Next base: position 375,323,375 of record CM039673.1, read on the forward strand.
TGATTGTGGGTTTTTCCTCACTGATGATTTTCGGACAAAAGCCCTTGGAGGATGGGATGCTCTCAAATGACAAATGTTGTGGGGGTGGCTATTTATAGCCGGGGCGCATCCCGACATGATATGACATTAATGCCCCCAATGATATGACCGTTATGTGGATAGGAATGATTGGGGACAGCTGGCGCTAAGCACAAAAACGGTCGGATTTTCGAACAATGAAAGTGCTCAGACATATCACGTTCCTCACTTGTAGGCAATTCGCACTGGAGAAATCCTAACTCCTCAGCCAGAGCAATTTCCTCAGAGACCAGAAGAACTTCGTCTGTGTCACTGAAGAACTTGACTGAGCCGTAAGAGATTTTCAAAAGCTTCACTCGAAGGAATGTGTAGGTTGAGGATTTTGGAGTTGAGCATCAATTGGAAATTTTCCTTAGTATTACCTCGGCCCCCTTTAATAGTTCGGTGTTTCCTATGACTCAAATAAAGGAAATGAAATTACGAAAACAGAAGTCTTCATGCTTCATAGTCGTTCATATCTTCAAGGTCACACGGACTTTATCAGTTTCAAAGTCTTCACAAAGTCTTCAGCAAAGTCTTCACAAAATATTCAACAAAGTCTTCAGTTGAAGACATACATTTTTAGGAGTCGGTAATCTCCGGTTGTATCAAACTCCTCATCGACTTATAGAGCCTGTGTACACTCACGAACGCATTAGTCTCTTAACCTATAAGTCTTCAACACACCAAAATCACTAAGGGGCACTAGATGCACTAACAGAACCTCTATGTCAAGGATTCAGTTAATCCCCTATGATGTTCCATTTGTTCTTCGGTATGTTACTTGCCCGAGATTCGATCGTCGGTATCTCCATACCTAGTTCAACCTCATTACCGGCAAGTCTCTTTACTCGTTCCGTAACACAAGACCCCGTGACTAACACTTAGCCACATTGCTTGCAAGGCTTGTTGTGATGTAGTATTACCGAGTGGGCCCTGAGATACCTCTCTGTCACACGGAGCAACAGATCCCAGTCTCGATCCATGCCAACTCAACAGACACCATCGGAGATACCTATAGAGCACCTTTATAGTCACCTAGTTACGTTGCGACGTTTGATACACACAAGGCACTCCTCCAATGTCCGTGAGTTGCATGATCTCATGGTCATAGGAACATATACTTGATATGCAGAAAACAGTAGCAATAAACTGACACGAGCATATGCTACGTTTGTAGTTTGGGTCTTGTCCATCACATCATTCTCCTAATGATGTGGTCCCGTTATCAAATGACATCACATGTCAATGGCTAGGAAACCTTGACCATCTTTGATTAACGAGCTAGTTCACTACAGGCATACTAGGGACATGGTGTTGTCTATTTACCCACACATGCAATGTGTTTCCAATCAATACAATTATAGCATGGATAATAAACAATTATCATGAACAAGGAAATATAATAATAAACACTTTATTTATTGCCTCTAGGGCATATTTCCAACAGTAAGGTGGCAGCCGTGGTGATAATCGTGCGTGAGACCGCAAAGTGATGTGATGTGTTACAGGCTGGATTCTTATGGCTTAGGATCGGGGTCCTGACAGCTTTGGTATCAAAGCTTGACTGCCTATAGGATTACCAAGCCAAACTGGTCGATGTTGGGTCTAGAACTGCTTTAGTTATGTAAGGGAATTGATTGTGGAAGGGAACGTAAGGCTCTTTTTACTCCTTTCATTATGTCATTCTAATTCTGAGTCACCCTCTTCTTTATTCTACGGGGTTTAAGAACTAGGCTCTCTTATCTATCTACCAAGATGACGAGTTCTATGCTGGAGACCTATAGGAAAGATGTTGTCTTTCTGGATCGATGTCTCCATATGAATTCATTGTCATGTTGTCAGTTTTCTTGTGCAGATTGCCTCAAATTTCATGCCCGTACAGCCGTTATGCTGTCCGAGTTATCCAAGGTTTCTAAATTATCTGATGCAATTGCAAAACTCTTCATCTTGAGTCAATGTATTTCAGGCCAGACAAAGCACACTAATTGTTGAGTTGGGGTACTCCATTACCTCAAGTGTTTGAAGAAGGTGTTTAGGAAACCATGTTGTTCAGTGAACCACCCAATAGTCTAGTTGTGTCTTTTGTTTCCAGTGTGATAATTCTGGCCATCATTATCAAAGGCATGTTGTGATTCTACTTAGTCAATAGGTATTCTGTATATGGGTCCTTGAACCCAAGAATCATTCCGCTCACTTCTGTTGATAGTATTGCTCGTTCCTTTAGGATGATTAGTAACCTTGTTATAGCCTTCAAGGTCCATGGTCATTCTTCCAATACCATGATCCGTTATGGCACAAGTTCTTTGTGATCTTAATATCACAACAAGAGTGCTCATGATGAGTCCTCCATTTCATAGTTGTGGCTCTGCCAATCCCTCATTTCTGCATGGATTATCTAGAAGAAAAATGTTGAACTCCGTTCGACATATTCAATCCATGTATCTACAACTCAGGAAAAATCAGGTGCTCTTGAGTTGCCCTTCTTCAATTGTATTCTGACCCTCAGCTATCACTAGATAGTCAAGGGTATGTCATGCATTGTCTTATCAATGTTGGCTATTCTTGCGGTCTGTCAAGCCATTCTATTTCAGAATGACTAGGAGAAGCAAACTCCCGTACCTCATCCATTTCTAGGATTGGGTCAAAGCAGTTGTATTTCGCAGATCAAAATGCTAATCCAGCTTTTGCTCTGTTCTACCTTGAGGTATTACCCTATTCATGTCAAGATTATCATGAGAAATGCATTCCCTCTTATGGAATCTTGATGTAGTAATACTTCTCGCCATCATCATTCATTCCCCGTTCTCTGTGTTGTTGAAACCAGAATACTGACAAGTGAATCATGATGTGTGAAATCGATACTCCTAGCAACTTTGGTGCTCGGTAGTTAATGGGCAATAATCTCACTCTTGGTGTGGTGGTCATTGAATTGTCATACTAAGATTGATCGTGCTACCTAATCCATTTTCCATGGTGCACTTTTCAATCAATGAGTTAGCATTGTGTCAATCATTCGCTCTGTTGATCGTATCATCTTGCCTTGAAAAGCAAGATTGTTCTCGAGCGTGATAACATGTCGGTGGATTGTGATTTTCCAAATATCTTCTCAGAAGTATTACCAAGGTGTTCCTTGACCGTTATGTTGAGTTCGTGATCAAGATGGTTTTTCTATAAACCATCCCTTCTCCAAGAATCTGTGTTGGATACCCCCGAACTAGTTGGTTAAGCTAAACAACAACTTGGAGAGTTGGAAGATAAAAGCTTTGCCTGACTTAGTTATTGCCAAGGGATATCTTGTGTGGGTGTCGAAGAAAGATGATATCTTCATCAAATAATCCTTGTGATCAATTGTTGCACCTCTTGTCTTGTTCAACCTTTGATTTGAGTATGGGCTATCGTCAAGTCAAAATCAGAACCAAAGATCTTCCTAATGTTGTTTTACTCGTGGATGTATCCTCGAGCATACACCGTTATATCTTTTGGTCTGACCAATGCTATCACCTTGTTCTCATAGTTGTGGAATTACATCCATTTGGACACCTTGATGAATTGTTGTTGAGCTCATCGACAACATTCTCGTCTATCCTATGACTCATGATGAACATGAAGCTAGTGTTGGAAACTTTGTAGGTAATATCTTCATGTCCTGTACATGAAGCATATGCATGGTGTAAGAAGTGACTTACTCTTGGTTCATGGGATTATGGTGCAAGTTGCCGCCATGAACTTGAGAAAGGTCGTTTTGTTTTCATTGGAATCATCCCAAGTCAGTCATGCACGTGCAAAGTATTCTATGGTTTGGTAGACTAATCATCTCCATTCCACATGCAATCCCTAGCACACCAAGCCCCTGATTGACTTGTTCAAGGAAAAGAAGTTAAGTGCTACTCCTGAAGGTACCAGACGGACTTGCACCCGACTTCGTTATCCGTAATGATGGTTCCTAACCTGAACTCGGTAGTGTTTTGTTGTAAGTCCATGTAGTCATGCTTGTCCTGGACAGTGTGATCACATGTGTCTTGCAATCCAACTCATATTTTGGAGCTGGCTTCTGGAGTTCATTTCCAGAGAATCTTGCAACATCATCTCTTCAATTTGTGTTGCAACCTTTCCACTCCGGACATGCTGAGTCTGGAATATCCTGGCACCAACCAGGTCTCAATCTCAGGTAGATATAATGGTTGGGACGTTTCCCCAAGAATTATAATATTGGTCTGTGTGTAACCCGGCAAAGGGATGTTGTGGCTAACATACCTATCCGAAAGGCCTACTATTATAATATTTTGTTTCAGCAACTTGGTCACCTTCCCATGAGGACCTTGTATGACTTGCTCTAGAAATTATTCCTCATGGACCCATTTGAGATCTCGAAGTCCGACCTTTACTTGATATTCTAGATAGCAAACCTGACCTACGATTGGGGTTACACTAGTACATCAAGGAGAACATTAGAAGCTGAGTGCTAAATGTCTCTTGGTCGATCATCTAGATTTCGTGTCCTTGGCCTAGCTAAGGTGAAATCTGAGAAAGTGTTGTCTTCCTTTGCATCTGCATCCTCCATCATTATTCATCATGGTAGTATGAGGTGTTGCGAGGATCCTTGGCACGGATGTTGGTAAAAATCCTGATGAATATGTAAATGCTCAAGTTCTTGAGAGCATGCTCAGACACTGGGTTATACTCTCGGTTTTAACTGGAAAGTGCCTTCCGTTGCCGAATTGTTTTATAACTCTAGTTTCCCTCCGATCTGAGTATGCCATTCTTTGAATTCCTTCCAACGATCGTTTGCGAATTGCCTTAGGCTGGTATGAACAGTTTCGATGATCTCCGTATCAAAAGTAATTCTTTTTGCCACTTAAGGGATAATCCTACGAGTCACCTTCCCTTAGGTGCCCGTTATGGTATTATGGCAATTAAATCCTCGCTACTTTCAAACCCCATCATGAAGGGGAACGTCGCATGGGAAACAAAAAATTTCCTACGCACACGCAGATCTGTCCATGGTGATGAGCATCTACGAGAGGGAGAGTGGATCTACATACCCTTGTAGATCGCTAAGAGGGAAGCGTTAAGAAACGCGGTTGGTGTAGTCGAACATCTTCCCGATCCAAATCAGCGAGCGTCCCGCGATCTCATCACGATCCGTCCCGCGATCCAATTACGATCCGTCCCGTGAACTCATCACGATCCGTCCCGCGATCTCATCATGATCCGTCTCACGATCTGTCTCGCGAACTCATCACGATCCGTTCCGCAATCTCATCACGAACCGTCTCACGATCTCGATCACGGTCCTTCCGATCTAGCGCCGAACGGACGACACCTCCGCGTTCAGCACACGTATAGCTTGATGACGATCTCCGCCTTCTCGATCCAGCAAGAGGGGCGGAGAGGTAGAAGAGTTCTCCGGCAGCGTGACGACGCTCCGGCGATGGTGGTGGAGTTATTCCGGCAGGGCTTCGCCTAAGCACCGCGGAAATAGTCTAGTCTAGAGGAACTTGATCTAGAAGTAGGGTTTACACGTGGCTGAAAATCCTTGTCCAAAAAACCCTAATTCCACTCATATATATAGGAGGAGGAGAGAGGAGGCTGCGCCCAAAAGGAGGGCTCTCCTTTTGGTTCGGCCGAACTGGTGGAGGGAGAGTCCTCCTCCACCTGAGAGTCCACCTCTCACACGAGAGGTGGAACTTGAGGAGGACTCCACCCCAATTCGGTTTGGGCCTCTCTTCCCTGCGCCTAGGCCACCTTGGACGACCCCACCAGCCCACTAGGGCTGCTGGGTCGCCACTTTGGCCCATGGGGTGGGTTGGCCCCACTGGTGGACCCCCGGGACCCATTCGCCACTCCCGGTACACTACCGAAAGTGCCTGAAATCTTTCCGGAGTCCAAACACCATCTTCCTATATATCAATCTTCGTTTTCGGACCATTTCGGAACTCCTCGTGACGTCCAGGATCACTCTTGTACCCCTTGATGGACTCATGGCAAGGTACACACAAGTGCGGTACACAGCATGGCATACTATATAGAGCCTATGGCTAAGGCATAGGGGACGACGTTCGTCCTTTCTCTTTCTTCTGCCGTTGTCAAGCTTTGAGTCTCACTCAACTTCACACCTTACAAATCAGACGAGAACTATTTCTCTGACTGATCCATTTTGAACTCTTTCAAAATCTGTCAAGGTATGTACTCATTGAAAGTCCCATCAAGCATCTTGATCTATCTCTATAGATGTTGACGCTCAACAATTAGGTAGCTTTATCCAGGTCTTCCTTTGAAAATCACTTTTCAAAAAAAACATTTATGCTTTCCAGAAATCCTACATTATTTCCGATCAATAATATGTCATCCACATATACTTATCAGAAATTCTATAGTGCTCCCACTCACTTTATTGTAAATACAAGTTTCTCGTAAACTTTGTATAAACTTCAAAACTTTGATCACCTCATCAAAGTGTATATTCCAACTCCGAGATGCTTGCTTCAGTTTATAGAAGGATCACTGAAGCTTGCACACCTTTTAGCATCCTTAGGATTGACAAAACCTCCTGGTTGTACCACATACAACCTTTCCTCAAGTAAACCGTTAAGGAAACGATGTTTTGACATCCATCTGTCAGATTTCATAAGTGAAAAATGCAGCAACTGCTAACATAATTCCAACAGACTTTAGCACCGCTACGAGTGAGAAAGTCTCATCGTAGTCAACTCCTTGAACTTGTCACAAACATCTTTGCAACAAGTCGAGCTTTACAAATGGTGACATTTACCATCATTTTCTGTGTTCATTTTAAATATCCATTTGTACTCAACGACCTGCCGTCCAACGAGCAAGTCTACCAAAGTCTATACTTGGTTTTCATACATGGATCCTATCTCGGATTTCATGGTCTCCAACCATTTGTCGGAATCCGGGCCCATCATCGCTTCTCCATAGCTCGTAGGTTCATCGTTGTCCAACAACATGACCTCCAAGACATGGTTCTCGTACCGTTTAGGAGCAGTACACATCCTATCGACCTATGAAGTTTGATAGTAACTTGATCCTGAAGCTTCGTGATCATCATCATTAACTTCTCCTCAACTAATGTAGGCTTCACAGAAACATCTTTCTGCGCTGCGCTACTCTCTGGTTGAACAAAGGTTTAACAACCTCATCAAGTTCTATCTTCCTCCCACTCAATTCTTTCGAGAGAAACTTTTCCTCGAGAAAGGATCCGTTTTAGCAACAAACACTTTGCACTTGGATCTGAGATAGAAGGTTCACCCAACTGATCTTAGGGTATTCTATGAAGATGCATTTCTTGTAGGAGATATGCCCTAGAGGCAGTAATAACGGTTATTTTGTATCTCCAAAGTTTGTAATGAATGTTTATGTTCCATGCTATAACTGCAATGATTCTCGAGTCTACAAATTAAACGAGGCTTGGAGGGAAACTCATGTGCACGTGTGGTATAATAAACGGTGAATTGTATTCCTAGTCTTGCCTCTAAGGCCGGCTCAAGTGTTGCATGATGGTCCTGTTTTCCTGATCATGGGCATGGCTATGCCGGAAATTTTGAGGATGCGATGTTGGTAGAACACTCGTGTTGAATCGATCCGAATTGATGTTATGCTATGAGATACATTTGTCACAAGTTAATGGTTAATAACACAGAGATGGTTAACGTTTGCACAATTCCTTAGACCATGAGAGTATCGCGTTTCTTCATGCTTCCTTCATGAACTTTGGGGTTTGTTAAACATCATTTGTAAATGGGTGGCTATTACAACGGCTTACGGGTTCATGGAAAAGTACGTCAAGTAACTTGATATCTCAATATTGGGATTTTCTCCTCCGACGATGGAGAGATATCTCTGGGCCCTCTCGGTGTTACGGTATCCATCATCGTTTGGCCAGGCACTTTGTGATTTGATCACGGGGATGCCGAAACACGGGAACGAGAAAAGAGAACAATACCGGCAACGAGGTAACTAGCATAGTGGAAAAGTTTTTGATCCACGAGGATGCCTACATGTCTCACCTCGGGTAATTGTAAACATATCGCGAAGCAACAGGAATAGCTCACGGTAACTAGAGGTTCACTCGAATATTCATTCGTGTGGGTATAGGGGTCAATATGGGTGTCCACGGCTCCGATGTTGATCATTGATCGGAAGGGGTTCCGGGTCATGTCTATGCTTCACCGAACCTATAGGGTCACACGCTTAAGGGTCATCTATCTGTTGAATACTAGACAGGGAGTCTGAGAGAAAATCACCGAAAAGTTTCGGACACCGGAAAAGTTCCGGACAGCGGAAAAGTTCCGTAGACAGGCCACCGGAACAGTTTCGGTGAAACTGAAAAGTTGTTTCAGGGGATACCAAAAAGTCAAATTGGTTTCGGCACATGCCTGATAATTCTTGAAGGGTGCCAGAATCGTTCTGGAAACTTTCTGGAATTTTCCGGGATGAAAACCGGAAATGTTCCGGAGCTGCCGGAACCACTTCAGATGCTTTTCACAGATGAAAATCACTATTCCGGATCGCATTGAAAATTATTTTAGTGGGGTACTAGAATTGTTCTAAGCCCACATAAATATTTTCAGTTCGAGCGGACGCTGAAAAATGTCGCCGTGAATAGTGAAAGTGCTTTTTGGACTAGTTTATGGAAAGCCACCTTTTGGGGCTTTGCTCCAAAAGATCTTGGGGATGACATGGATGGATTGGAGCCATTTTTGGGGCCCCACATGAGGGTGTGGCCGGCCACATGGTGGACTCCTTCATGGAGTCCCTTTTGTTCCTTGGTTTCACTTTTATGCCGTTGTGGAAGGACTTCATTCATGTGCATTTTGGGTTTTATTGTAAAACCACCCTACCCCTTAGTTTTCCTATAAATAGGAGGTGAGTGGGCTGCCATTTCTTCATCCTTGTGCTCTCATACACATGCTTTGCTTTGCAAGCTCTCTCTCTCCCTCCCACGAAAAGAGTCTTTCGTAGAGCCGAAAGGTTGTCTGGGTTCCGGCAGGAACTAGTTCTGGATGGCGAAGCCCTACCGGATAGATGACACCGTATGTGTGCAACCCTGTAGAGAGTTTGTAGTTTCGATCTTTTGCCCGAGGGGCTGTTTGTGTGTCCTCCCGTAGGGCTGTCCGAGTCTTCGTTCGAGTTTCGAGGGTCCTCCCGAAGGGCTGTACGCGACATCGTCCGGGGGACTGTCCGACCGCCTCCCAAAAGGCTGTCCGACGAGGGAGTACATCCTCGCGGTTGGGAGGTTGTAAAATCCTAGCTGCGGGGATCTGCACCAACGATCTCCACCGACTCTTCTTCCGCTGCGCTTTGAGTCGGTACGGATCAGATCAAACCTTGTATGCAGTCTCCATAGTGGTCCTGGGCGTGCTCGCTATACCGGAAATTTTTGTTTTCTGTCGTGTTCCCCAACAGTGGCATCAAGAGCCAGGCTATGAGTAGATGCATGTTATGATCTAGAATACATGAGATGTATGGGTATTGCATAGTATAATTTTGTAGTAGATGAGATCTATTGCTGAAAATTATTTGTGCGGGTAGCAGATGAAATCTGTTACCTGATGTTCCTGTTGCTTCCCATGAATTTGCGTAGTCCATATCTTGACGGAATGGTGGAATCTTACAAAGTTCTGACAATCCGCGATCCTTTCATGCTGCTCCCGAGTATGCTGATTGACAGATCAACGAAGTGCTAACAGTTCTTTGGGTTCCACCATAGTCAAAAGAAATATGGATGTTTCGCAGATGAAAGGGCAATGCAGATATTATCTGCACGGGGGTCACTCGTATGACGAAGTTTAGTATGGGGCTCGAGATTTTATCATCTCGTGTTTCATACACCCTGGAAAGTTAATCTAGCAACTTGAATTATCATACTTGATGATAAACGTTGGTAGCTGTGGTTTGAGTCAAAACCTTAGAAGCCACGTAAAATAAAATTTTGTATAAACCGATTAGAGGCATCTAACTTGCTTTTGCAGGATGTTTTGCATGTGATGTGGTATAGCAAAGCTCATATTCAATTTTGATTATGTATGAGATGGCTATATGATGTAATTAACATGACCTGCGTGTCATGATTTGGCATGATGGCTGGAGCCATATGATTGCACTTTAATGACCTGCGTGTCAACCTTATGTAATGCACTTATTTTATTACCTATAGAGATAGCAATATTATCTGGTGCATTGACAAGGTGGTGGCAATAATGCACTTATTTTATTAGCTATAGAGATAGCAATATTATCTGGTGCATCGACAAGGTGGTGGCAATCTTCGCAAAGGTGAACACCGACGCGAATGCCGAAGACGAAGAAATACTTGACTTCTCCGTCAGAAGGGGCTATACCATATCATGCTATTATGAATTGCCTGAGATGTTTATCCCTCTTGATGCACCCTTCTTAATTGCGCGGTAGTCGCTTTTTATTAGGGTGATCTCCCACTTAGAATATCAAGTAGTTAGTGTTCTCCCAAGTGTAGCACCGTCACGGCACCTATCTCTTCGGGGTATCACATGGTTACATGGGTATGAACGATTAGAGAAGTGTGAGGCGGGTGAGTTGAGACCTCGCAGCGAGATCACCTAGTTGTCTTGACGTTCAGGCATGAAAGTCATGAGCTCGGAACACATGCATCGAAAGATGAACAAGTCACATAGAGATGTGATTGGCAAGTTGGCCTACCAATTGAAATTCTCGTCACTTGAGATGGTTACATCCTTGACGCTGAATTGAAAGTTGGGTCTTGCATCACTCACAATCAATTATGAGAGATATTGATTTGAGTGGGAGTGCACCTTAGAATAAAAATTATTTATTCACTAGTGCCAAAAATCATTATGAACAAAGTCTAAATGAACTTGTGTTTTCCGTTGCAGATCAAATGGCTCGCAACACCGCGTTCAACTTAGGCCCTATGTTAGAGAAAGAGAAGTTAGCTGCGAATGGAAACAACTATGCGGACTGGGTCCGTACCCTGAGGATTGTCCTCCGGGGTGCTAAGAAAGTGTATGTGCTTGACGGACCTCTTCCTCCTAAACCGGCGGCAACAGCCGCGGCAGACATACAAAATGTCTGGGCCACTAAGGATGATGATTACAACTTAGTGCAGTTCCTCATGCTGTCTTGCATGAGTTCAGAGCTTCAAAAACGTTTTGAATTCCATAACTCCTTTGATATGATAAAGGATTTGGATGCTCTTTACAAGTTTAATGCATGGTCTGAACGTTGTGACATCATGAAAATGATGGCGGAGACCAAGATGGCTGAGGGCAGTTCAGTTGGCGAGCACGTAGTCAATATGATTGGCTATGCTGAAAGGCTTAAAATCCTAGAATTCCCACTTCCAGAAGAGCATGTTATGGACTTGTTGCTAGGTTCACTCCCCCCGTCTTATGGCGGTTTTATCATGAACTACAACATGAATGGGATGGACAAAACAGCAAATGAGGTGCTTGCCATGCTAAAAACTGCTGAAGGAGGACTGTAGAAAAATCGCAAGCAAGTGTTGCTTGTGAATAAAACTGCTAGTTTCAAAAAGAAAGGCAAGCCAAATAAGGGCAAGGGCACCGGTAAGACTGGCTTCCAACGCAAATCTAAGGGCGGAGCCAAGAATGAAACTGAGTGCTTCTATTGCAAGGGCACAGGACACTGGAAGAGAAACTGCAAGAAGTATCTGGAAGATAAGAAGTCCGGGAAAACCGGAAAAGGTATAATTGTTATACAAGTTAATGTCATTGCCGTTTTGCTTGCTAGCAAAAATTCTAAGTCTTGGGTATTTGATACCGGATCGGTTGCTCACATTTGCAACTCGATACAGGGGCTTCAGAAGGTGCGCAAGCTAGCAAAGAATGAAGTCGTGATGCGTGTCGAGAACGGCGCTGGGATCGCCGCTCAAGCCGTCGGCATTGTGCCTCTACGTCTCCCTTCAGGATTTATTTTGGAACTTGGTAACTGTTATTTTGTTCCGTTATTGTGTAGAAACATTATCTCTGGATCATGTTTAGTACACGATGGGTACTCCTACAAGTCTGAGAACAATGGTTGTTCACTTTATTGTAAGGATATGTTTTATGGATTTGCACCCATTGTTGGGGGCCTTTTCATACTGAATCTTGATTGTGGAAATGATGTCTTTAACGTGAATGCTAAACGCCATAAGAAGGCTGATACCACCACCACTTACTTGTGGCACTGTCGGCTTGGCCACATCGGAAAGAAACGCATGCAAAGACTCCATAAAGATGGAGTTTTACCGTCCCTTGATTTTGAATCATTTGACACATGTGAAGCTTGCTTGATGGGAAAAATGACCAAGACGCCGTTCACGGGTCATCCTGAACGGGCGGGTGAATTGTTGGAAATAATACATAGTGATGTATGTGGTCCAATGAACACGGCCGCACGGGGTGGGTATTTTTACTTCGTGACTTTTACTGATGATTTAAGTCGGTATGGCTATATCTACTTGATGAAGCATAAGTCGGAAACCTTTGAAAAGTTCAAAGATTTTCAGAATGAGGTAGAAAATCATCGTGACAAAAAGATTAAGTTTCTGCGGTCTGATCGCGGAGGCGAATATCTTAGTCATGAGTTTGGCCAACATCTGAGTGACCGTGGAATCGTTTCACAACTTATGCCTCCCGGAACTCCACAACGAAATGCAGTGTCGGAACGACGTAATCGAACCCTGTTAGACATGGTAAGGTCGATGATGTCTCTTATAGATCTACCGATATCTTTTTGGGGTCACGCACTACTCACTGCTGCTTATACATTAAACAGAGCGCCATCTAAGTCTGTTGAGACGACACCACATGAGATGTGGTGTGGGAAGATACCTAGTGTGTCGCATCTCAAGGTTTGGGGTTATGAGGCATACGTAAAACGTTTACAGCCAACCAAACTAGAACCTAGATCAGACAAATGTTACTTTGTAGGTTATCCAAATAACACCATTGGATATTCCTTCTACCACCAGTCCGAAGGCAAAATGTTTGTCGCAAAGGTTGCACACTTTCTCGAGAAAGAATTTCTCGCTAAAGAATTGAGTGGGAGGACAGTACAACTTAATGAGATTATTGAATCTTTGGCAACCGTTGATATGGTTACGGAACCAGAAGTAATTCCGCAAATTATCCCTACAACCGAGCCGGAAGTTGTCGCATGTGATGCGGAAACTTCAGACAATGTTGTTACTGAACCACGCAGATCAGGTAGGGCTATCCAGCCACCTAAGTGGTTTCATAACAAAATCTTCATTCTTGAAGACGATGAACCTGCGCACTACAAGGAAGCGATGGCGGGGCCTAGCTCAAGGGAATAGCACAACGCCATGAGATCCGAAATGGAATCCATGTACGAAAACCAAGTTTGGAACTTGGAAGAACTTCCAGATGGCGTAAAACCCATTGGTTGTAAATGGATTTTCAAAAGAAAGATGGACGCGGATGGTAACATTACTATCCACAAAGCTAGACTTGTCGCGAAAGGGTTCACGCAAGTTCCAAGAGTGGACTACGACGAGACTTTCTCGCCCGTAGCTATGCTTAGGTCTGTTCGGATATTACTAATAATTGCTGCTTATTTCGATTATGAAATATGGCAGATGGATGTCAAAACGGCTTTCCTAAATGGAAACCTTGAACAGGATGTATACATGATACAACCAGAAGGTTTTGTCGATCCTAAGAATGCTGGAAAGGTATGTAAGCTTTAGAAAGCCATTTATGGTCTGAAGCAAGCATCAAGGAGCTGGAACATTCGTTTTGATGAAGTGGTCAAAGAGTTTGGCTTCATCAGGAACGATGAAGAATCTTGTGTTTACAAGAAGTTTAGTGGGAGCGCAAAAGCATTTCTAATCTTGTATGTGGATGACATATTGTTGATTGGAAATGATGTGAATTTTCTTAGCGAAATAAAAGACTCATTGAAAAGGAGTTTTTCAATGAAAGACTTAGGTGAAGCGGCATATGTATTGGGCATCAGGATCTATAGAGATAGATCAAGACGCCTAATAGCGCTTAGCCAAAGCACGTACATTGATAAGGTGTTGAAAAGGTTCAACATGGAGAACTCCAAGAAAGGCCTACTCCCCATGTCACCTGGCACAGTGCTTTGCAAGAATCAGAGTCCTCGGACCCTCGATAAGCGAGTACAAATAAATGATATTCCATATGCTTCGGCAGTTGGTTCTATTATGTATGCCATGCTATGTACAAGACCGGATGTTTCCTATGCGCTAAGTGTTAGTAGCCGGTACCAAGGTGATCCAGGATTGGAACACTGGGCCACAGTCAAGGGTATTATTAAGTACCTCAGAAGGACCAGGGATTTACTCCTTGTGTACGGAGGTGATGAAGAGCTCATTGTAAGTTTTTACACTGATGCAGGCTTCATGACTGACCCAGATGACTTCAAATCTCAATCTGGCTATGTTTTCATATTGAACGACGGCGCAGTTGATTGGAAAAGTTCCAAACAAAAGACTGTGGCGGATTCTGCGACGGAGGCGGAATATGTTGCTGCTTCTGAAGCCTCCAAGCAAGCTGTCGGTATCAAGCAATTTCTTGAAGACCTTGGTGTGGTTCCAAGTGCTCTGGACCTGGTGGGGATCTATTGTGATAATAGTGGCGCCATGGCTCAGGCAAGGGAGCCATGTTCGCACCATAAGACAATGCATATTCAACGCAAATATAAACTCATTCGACATCATGTCGAAGAAGGTTTAGTGAAAGTACGCAAAGTTCACACTGATCTGAATGTGTCAGACCCGATGACAAAGCCTCTACCATGAGCAAAGCATGAGCAACATCGGATAGCCATTGGTGTTAGGGAAGCCATGTAACTAGATTATGACTCTAGTGCAAGTCGGAGTCTATAGGAGATATGCCCTAGAGGTAGTAATAACAGTTATTTTGTATCTCCAAAGTTTGTAATGAATGTTTATGTTCCATGCTATAACTGCAATGATTCTCGAGTCTACAAATTAAACGAGGCTTGGAGGGAAACTCATGTGCACGTGTCGTATAATAAACGATGAATTGTATTCCTAGTCTTGCCTCTAAGGCTGGCTCAAGTGTTGCATGATGGTCCTGTTTTCCTGATCATGGGCATGGCTATGCCGGCAATTTTGAGGATGCGATGTTGGTAGAACACTCGTGTTGAATTGATCCGAATTGATGTTATGCTATGAGATACATTTGTCACAAGTTAATGGTTAATAACATAGAGATGGTTAACGTTGGCACAATTCCTTAGACCATGAGAGTATCGAGTTTCTTCATGCTTGCTTCATGAACTTTGGGGTTTGTTAAACGTCATCCGTAAATGGGTGGCTATTACGGCGGCTTACGGGTTCATGGAAAAGTATGTCAAGTAACTTGATAGCTCAAGATTGGGATTTGCTCCTCCGACGATGGAGAGATATCTCTGGGCCCTCTCGGTGTTACGGTATCCATCATCGTCTGGCCAAACACTTTGTGATTTGATCACGGGGATGCCGAAACACGGGAACAAGAAAAGAGAACAATACCGACAATGAGGTAACTAGCATAGTGGACAAGTTGTTGATCCACGAGGATGCCTACATGTCTCACCTCGGGTAATTGTAAACATATCGCGAAGCAACAGGAATAGCTCACGGCAACTAGAGGTTCACTCGAATATTCATTCGTGTGGGTATAGGGGTCAATATGGGTGTCCACGGCTCCGATGTTGATCATTGATCGGAAGGGGTTCCAGGTCATGTCTATGCTTCACCGAACCTATAGGGTCACACGCTTAAGGGTCATCTATCTGTTGAATACGAGACAGGGAGTCTGAGAGAAAATCACCAAAAAGTTTCGGACGTCGGAAAAGTTTCGGACAGCGGAAAAGTTCCGCAGACAGGTCACCGGAACAGTTTCGGTGAAACTGAAAAGTTGTTTCAGGGGATACCAAAAAGTCAAATTGGTTTCGGCACATGCCTGATAATTTTTGAAGGGTGCCAGAATCGTTCTGGAAACTTTCTGGAATTTTCCGGGATGAAAACCGAAAATGTTCCGGAGCTGCCGGAACCACTTCAGATGCTTTTCACAGATGAAAATCACTATTCTGGAATTGTTCCGGATCGCATTGAAAATTATTTTAGTGGGGTACTAGAATTGTTCTAAGCCCACATAAATATTTTCAGTTCGAGCGGACGCTGAAAAATGTCGTCGTGAATAGTGAAAGTGCTTTTTGGACTACTTTATGGAAAGCCACCTTTTGGGGCTTTGCTCCAAAAGATCTTGGGGATGACATGGATGGATTGGAGCCATTTTTGGGGCCCCACATGAGGGTGTGGCCGGCCACATGGTGGACTCCTTCATGGAGTCCCTCTTGTTCCTTGGTTTCACTTTTATGCCCTTGTGGAAGGACTTCATTCATCTGCATTTTGGGTTTTATTGTAAAACCACACTACCCCTTAGTTTTCCTATAAATAGGAGGTGAGTGGGCTGCCATTTCTTCATCCTTGTGCTCTCATACACATGCTTTGCTTTGCAAGCTCTCTCTCTCCCTCCCACGAAAAGAGTCTTTCGTAGAGCCGGAAGGCTGTCTGGGTTCCGGCAGGAACTAGTTCTGGACGGCGAAGCCCTGCCGGATAGATGACACCGTATGTGTGTAACCCTGTAGAGAGTTCGTAGTTTCGATCTTTTGCCCGAGGGGCTGTTCGTGTGTCCTCCCGTAGGGCTGTCCGAGTCTTCGTTCGAGTTTCGAGGGTCCTCCTGAAGGGCTGTCCGCGACATCGTCCGGGGGACTGTCCGACCGCCTCCCGAAAGGCTGTCCGACGAGGGAGTACATCCTCGCGGTTGGGAGGTTGTAAAATCCTAGCTGCGGGGATCTGCACCAATGATCTCCACCGACACTTCTTCCGCTGCGCTTCGAGTCTGTACGGATCAGATCAAACCTTGTATGCAGTCTCCATAGTGGTCCTGGGCGTGCTCGCTATACCGGAAATTTTTGTTTTCTGTCGCATTCCCCAACATTTGTCCGCTTTGGTTTCGACCTCATCAGGTGAAAACATTTTCCACACAAGTGTCGCATCCCCAAACATTAAGAGATGACAGCTTAGGTTTCTATCAAACCATAATTCATACGGTGTCATCTCAACGGATTTAGATGGTGCCCTATGTAAAGTGAATGTAGTTGTCTCTAATGCATAACCCCAAAATTATAGTATTATAATGATAAGAGACATGATAGCATGCACCATATCCAATAGAGCATGACTATGATGTTCGGACACACCATCACACTATGGTGTTCCAGGTGGCGTTAGTTGTGAAACAACTTTCACATTGTCTTAAGTTGTATGCCAAACTCGTAACTCAGATATTCACCTCCACGATCACATCGTAGACATCTTTATCTTCTTGTCACGATGATCTTTAAACTTCGCTATGAATTTGCTTGAACCTTTCAAACGATTCAGACTTGTGTTTCATTAAGTAAATATCCACTATATCTACTGAAATCATCAGTGAAGGTAAGAAAACAATGATATCCACCGCACGCTATAAGACTCATCGGATTGCATACATCAACATGTATCATTTCCAATAAACCACTTGCCCGTTCCATCAATCCGGAAAATGTGGTCTTTAGTCATCTTGCCCAAGAGGTAAGGTTCGCATGTCTCAACCGATTCGTAATTGAATGAGTCTAAAGATCCATCTGCATGGAGTTTCTTCATGCGTTTTATACCAATGTGACATTTAGCAGCAGTGCCACAAGTATGTGGTACTATTATTATTAACTTTGTATCTATTGGCATCAATGTTATGAACATGTGTATTACCATGATCAAGATTTCAACAAACCATTCTCACCGGGTGCATGACCATTGAAGGTATTATTCATGTAAACAGAATAACCATTATTCTCTAACTTAAATGAATAACCGTATTGCAATAAACATGATCTAATCATGTTCATGCTCAACGCAAAACAGCAAATAACATTTATTTAGGTTCGTCACTAATCTTGAAGGTAGAGAGAGCGTGCGATGTTGATTACATCAACCTTGGAAACATTTCCAACACTCATCGTCACCTCACCCTTAGCTAGTTCTCCGTTTATTTCGTAGCTTTTATTTCGAGTTACTAACATTTAGCAACCGAACCGGTATCCAATACCCAGGTGCTACTAGGAGTACTATCAAGGCACACATCAGTAACACGTATACCAAATATACTTCTGTCGATGTTGCCAGCCTTCCTATCTACCAAGTATTTAGGGTTGTTCCGCTTCAGCGACCGCTCACCTCATAATAGAAGCACTTAGTCTCGGGTTTGAGTTCAACTTTAGGTTGCTTCACTAGGGCAGCAACTGACTTGCTATCCATGAAGTTTCCCTCCTTGCTCTTGCCCTTCTCGAAACTAGTGGTTTGATTAACCATTAACAGTTGACGCTCCTTCTTGATTTCTACCTTCGCGGTGTCAAACATCGCAAATAGCTCAGGAATCATTATTTCTATCCCTGGCATTTTATAGTTCATCACCAAGTTCTAGTAGCTTTAGTGAGAGTGACTTGGAGAACTGTATCAATCACTATCTTATCTGGAAGATCAACTCCCACTCGATTCAAGCGATTGTAGCATCCAGACAATCTGAGCAGTTGCTCAACTATTGAGCTATTCTCCTTCATCTTGCAGGCAAAGAATCTTGTTGGAGATCTCATATCTCGCAACACGGGCACGAGCCTGAGATCCTAATTTCAGCTCTTAGAAACATCTCATATGCTTCGCGACATTCAAAATGTTTTGGAGCCTCAATTCTAAGCCGTAATGCATGACGCACTAAACTATCAAGTAGTCATCAGAACCTGCCTGTCAGATGTTCACAACATCTACATACGACGCTAGAGGGGTTGGCGCACCGAGCAGTGCATTAAGGACATAAGCCTTCTGTGCAGAAATGAGGACAATCCTCAGATCACAGACCTAGTCCGCAATATTGCTACCATCAGCTTTCAACTCTATTTCTCTAGGAACATATAAAAATTAAGGGAGCTACAGTGCGAGCTGGTAATCTACAACATAATTTGCAAAGACACTATTGACTATGTTCATGATAATGAGTTCAATTAATCATATTACTTAAGAACTCCCACTCAAATTGACATCCCTCCGGCCATTCGAGTGATACATGATCCAAATTCACCAACTCAAGTCCGATCATCACGTGAGTTGAGGTGGCTGCAATGGTGAACATCATCATGTTGATCATATCAACTATATGACTCATGTTCGACCTTTCGGTCTCTTGTGTTCCGAGGCCATGTCTGTACATTCTAGGCTCGTCAAGTTTAACCCGAGTGTTCTGCATGTGCAGTACTGGCTTGCACCCGTTGTATGTGAACGTAGAGTCTATCACACCCGATCATCACGTGGTGTCTCAACACGACGAACTTTCACAACGATGCACACTCGGGGAGAACACAATTTATCTTGAAATTAAGTGAGGGATCACCTTATAATGCTATCGTCATTCTAAGCAAAACAAGGTGCATAAAAAGGATTAACATCACACGCAAATCATTAGTGACATGATATGGCCATGAACTTGTGCTTTTGATCTTCATCTAGAAAGCACCGGCATGATCTCCATCATCACCGACACGACACCATGATCTCCATCATATTGATCTCCATCAACGTGTCACCATCGGGGTTGACGTGCCCAACATGCTTCTACTACTATTGCTACCATAGCGATAAAGTAAAGCATTACATAGCGCTTAATGATTGACATGCAGGTCATACAATAATTAAAGACAACCCTATGGCTCCTGCCGGTTGCCGTACTCATCGACATGCAAGTCATGATAAGCTATACATCACATGATCATCTCATACATCACATATATCACATCATGTAATTGGCCATATCATATCACAACATACCCTGCAAAAACAAGTTAGACGTCCTCTAATTGTTGTTGCATGTTTTACGTGTATGCTATGGGTATCTAGCAAGAATGATTCTCATCTACAAAAAAACCACAACGGTGATACACTAGTTGCTTTTCAACCTTCTCAAGGACCGCCTTTGTCAAATCCGATCCAACTAAAGTGAGAGAAACTAGCACCCGCAAGCCATCTATGCAACAAGTTGCGGTTGAGGGAACAGGTCTCTCGTAAGCGTACGAGTAATGTTGGTCCGGGCCGCTTCATCTCACAATGCTGCTAAATCAAAATCCGACCAAGGGAGGAAGCAATCTAAGCATCAACACCCACAAACCTTTTGTGTTCTACTCGAGATCTCATCGACACATAGACCTAGCTCATGATGCCACTGAAGGGGAACGTCGCATGGGAAACAAAAAATTTCCTACGCACACGCGGATCTGTCCATGGTGATGAGCATCTACGAGAGGGAGAGTGGATCTACATACCCTTGTAGATCACGAAGCGGGAAGCGTTAAGAAACGTGGTTGGTGTAGTCGAACATCTTCGCAATCCAAATCGCCGAGCGTCCCGCGATCTCATCACGATCCGTCCCGCGATCCAATTACGATCCGTCCCGTGAACTCATCACGATCCTTCCCGCGATCTCATCACGATCCGTCTCACGATCTTGATCACGATCTGTCCCGCAAACTCATCACAATCCGTTCCGCAATCTCATCATGAACCGTCTCGCGATTCCGATCACGGTCCTTCCGATCTAGCACCGAACGGACGACACCTCCGCGTTCAGCACACGTACAACTTGATGACGATCTCCGCCTTCTCGATCCAGCAAGAGGGGCGGAGAGGTAGAAGAGTTCTCCGGCAGCGTGACGGTGCACTGGCGATGGTGGTGGAGTTATTCCGGCAGGGCTTCACCTAAGCACCGCAGAAATAGTCTAGTCTAGAGGAACTTGATCTAGAAGTAGGGTTTACACGTGGCTGAAAATCCTTGTCCAAAAAACCCTAATTCCACTCATATATATATAGGAGGAGGAGAGAGGAGGATGCACCCAAAAGGAGGGCTCTCCTTTTGGTTCGGCCGAACTGGTGGAGGGAGAGTCCTCCTCCACCTGAGAGTCCACTTCTCACACGAGAGGTGGAACTTGAGGAGGACTCCACTCCAATTCGGTTTGGGCCTCTCTTCCCTGCGCCTAGGTCACCTTGGCCGACCCCACCAGCCCACTAGTGGCTGGTGGGTCGCCACTTTGGCCCATGGGGTGGGTTGGCCCCACTGGTGGACCCTCGGGACCCATTCGCCACTCCCGGTACACTACCGAAAGTGCCCGAAATCTTTCCGGAGTCCAAACACCATATTCCTATATATCAATCTTCATTTCTGGACCATTCCGGAACTCCTCGTGATGTCCTGGATCTCATCCGGGACTCCGAACAAACTTCGGTCACCACCATACGTAACTCTATACTACCGAAACGTCACCAAACCTTAAGTGTGCAGACCCTGTTGGTTCGAGAACTATGTAGACATGACCGAGACACCTCTACGGTCAATAACCAATGGCGGGACCTGGATGTCCACATTGGTTCCTACATATTCTACGAAGATCTTTATCGGTCGAACCTCTGTGTCAAGGATTCAGTTAATCCCATATGATGTTCCCTTTGTTCTTCGGTATGTTACTTGCCCGAGATTCGATCGACGGTATCTCCATACCTAGTTCAATCTCGTTACCGGCAAGTCTCTTTACTCGTTCCGTAATACAAGATCCCACAACTAACAATTAGTCACATTTCTTGCAAGGCTCATTGTGATGTTGTATTACCTAGTGGGCCCTGAGATACCTCTCCGTCACACGGAGTAACAAATCCCAGTCTTGATCCATGCCAACTCAACAGACACCCTCAGAGATACCTGTAGAGCACCTTTATAGTCACCCAGTTACGTTGTGACGTTTGATACACACAAGGCACTCCTCCGGTGTTTGTGAGTTGCATGATCTCATGGTCATAGGAACATATACTTGACATGTAGAAAACAGTAGCAATAAACTGATACGATCATATGCTACGTTTGTAGTTTGGGTCTTGTCCATCACATCATTCTCCTAATGATGTGATCCCATTATCAAATGACATCTCATGTCCATGGCTAGGAAACCTTAACCATCTTTTGATCAACGAGCTAGTCTATCAGAGGCATACTAGGGACGTGGTTTTGTCTATGTATCCACACATGCATCTAAGTCTTCGATCAATACAATTATAGCATGGATAATAAACAATTATCATGAACAAGGAAATATGATAATAACTAATTTATTATTGCCTCTAGGGCATATTTCCAACACATCACCATCTGTTTTAGCATGGAATTATTGCCTACCAATTTAACCTCCGTCATATATCCAATTCCATCGTTCTCAATGTGTGTTTTGTGTCTCACCTCGAGAGATGTTATCACGTCTCATTCTACGAGTTGATCATGAGTTGCTCGATCTCCGAGAAGACCGAATCTTGTAGAGCTTTCTCATTCCTTTTTATCATCGTGTTGGATGAATATCTTGGAAGCAAAGACGCCAAAGTCAAGATGATGAAATGAAGCAAGATCTTTCAGAAGGGCAACTAGATCATGAAGATTGTGTTAGTTTTGTGTCCCCTTCTGTCCTCTTACCCTACGCCTGAATCTCGGGACGCGATTCTTGTTTAGTGGGGGTGAGTTGTCACAACCCTAGAATTTGCTTGAATTGTTTGCATCAACATCAGCATGTGTATCATGTTAAAATAAAATTAATTTGAAATGTGGGTGATCAAACCCTATCACAGATAAAATTCAAATAGGTTAAACTATTAAGATGTTTGAGTGAATCCAAAAAAATGCCCTTCAAAAATGTTCCCCCCCTTTGATAAATGTTGGCAACAACATATCAGGGGTGAATTATATTTTGACAATTATTTTGGTAAATTAAATAAAATAGGAAAGTTTCTGAAAATCATTAAAGAAGCATTTCAATTATTTTAGTCGTGCAAATTTTTTGAAACATTTTAGGAGGTTTGAAATATTCAAACTACACTCCAGAAAATGTGTTGGTATTTTTGAGGCCCAAACAAAAATAAACAAATGTCAGAAGAAAGAAAATAGAAAATAAATTTGAAAAGAGAGAGAGAGAGAGAGAGAGAGAGAGAGAGAGAGTTACCTGACTTACCTGGACCATTAGCCGGCCCAGCCCACTGGCCTGTGCCAGTCATCGTCTACCTCTGCCAGAAGGCAGAGGCAAGACGAAGCACGGCGCTGGGCGAGCCAGCTCCTGATTCGCGCTAGCGAGCGCTCCCACGTCCTTATCCCGCGCTGGAGAACATGTGGAGTCCCCTCGAGCCCTCCTCTCCCCCTCTCCTCTCTTCCCCCCTCGCTCTGTCTCACCCCCCTGTGATGGCCGCCACAGCCATGGCCAGACTGCCGCAAAACCCGCAGCCATCGTCGCTCGCGTGCCTTGCTGTCATGTATAGAGGCATCCGTCGGATGCGCCCTGTGTCCCCCCCCCCCGACGTGCCCAAGCCATGGAGGCCAGAGGACGAAGTCGCTGCCATCTTCTTCGTCTCCGGCCGCTGGATGCCGTCGCCGATTCGCCGTCGCATGAGCTTCCCCGACCCCGTAGCCGCCTCTGCCCGACCCCACGGTGAGCCACCGGCCGTTTCCCCCTCGCTCCTTGCTCTCCCGTGCCTTCTAGCCGCCGTCCTCGCTGACCCGAGCTCCGGCGGCCGCCCATGTCCTTGATGTCGTCTCTGCAGACCTCCCCGCACCCAGCCAGCGACACCACTAAACGCGGCTACGTTCCAGCTCCTCGCAGGGCGTCTCAGTCGTCGTTTTGGTCACCGGAGGGCCATTTCCGACGCCCTCCGCCGTCTCGGGCCTCCTCAGCGTTGAATTGCCGATGGGATTGACCCCCTCCTGGGCAGGTTTGACTCCCCGGAGTCAATGAAAGGTGGGCCCCGGCCCTGGTTAGTTTTTAGATTAGTCAGAAATTAGTGTTAATAATGTTGTAAACTAAATGTGTCACTGACAGTGGGCCCCAGGCCTGCTAATAGGTTTAGTTAGCATTAACCTAAAGCTAATTAACTCTGTTAAATAAATGTGTCACTGACCAGTGGGTCCCACAGGTCAGGTTTGACCTGGACCTGGCCCTGTTGACCCTGCTGACGTCATGATGACGTCATGATGATGCAGTAATTAATTTTTATAATAAAAATAAATCAAGAAATTTCAGAAAATGTTTAAAACTTCTATAAATCATAGAAAATAATGTGTAAGTCAGATGAAAATAATTTATATATGAAAAATGATCAGAAAAATCCAATGAATCTATTTATGCCATGATCATGCATATTTGAGCAAGTTAACATCACCAAGTAGGACATTTTATGATTAGGTCAATATATGAAATATCATTTGGAGTTAGAATTCAAACTTGTTTGAATTCCACTTCAACCAACTTGGCTAATTACTCCTCTAGATTAATTTAGTACCTTAACTTGTCATATCATGCATCATGATTATGCATTGCATAAGTTGAGTGGTGGTTCTTCTTGTTTGCCGGTGCTTGTTCCCTCTCGATAGACGATGGTTCCGACGATGTGAATGTTGACACTAATGAAGAGAAGTAATATCTTCAGGACTGTCAGGCAAGAAAACCCCTTGAGAATACTGATATGAACCCACTCTCTCGCTCCTGCTCTCTTTTACTGCATTAGGACAACAACGATTCAACTGTTACACGTCATCATTAGTTGAACCCACTCCTTTGCATGACCTGTTTTTGCCACAGTAAATAGTTGAAACCACTTAGCATGAGTAGCAACTGCTTGAGCCTTGTTGTGCTTACTCATCCATGCATGCTTACTTACTGTGCCTGCTATGCTTAGAGTCGTCTCGTGTCGGGTCTAATCCATCCGGGTGATGAATCAGAATGGATGTGTTCATGTCCTACTGTGTGAGAGCTAAGTGTGCGAACACGATTTGGTAAAGGTAACGATGAGAGGCCATGTAGGAGTACATGGAGGGTTGTCTCATTGGGACCGTCCTTAAGAACTGAGCTATGCGTATGTTATCCAAGACAAGATACTACCACACATTGGGCTCTGGTAACTCGACCCCTCTCGGCTTATTAATCGCCTAGACCCCTGTCCAGGAGTTGCAACTAGTTTCTGGTGTTTGTAGGAAAAGTGTTGGTGGCGGTGCATAGCGCTGCCCGACGGGGTGGATTGTGATGCAGTATAGACACAGTGGCACGGTGTACCAAGTGGCACCCAAACGGTGGGCTTGGGAACCCCGAGCACATCGTTTGAGGCCATAGCGGAAACTTCGGCCGGACTTCCGTTCGGGTTCAGTCTCAAATAGGTGATAAACATGGACTAGGGTCTTGTGTGGTTGACGGTCGTGGCCGATGCCCATGCCAGTGCTTCCGCTGGAAGGTTGCCGAGATGCATTACGTGCATATGGTGATAAGTGGCGAGAGCGTGTGTGAAGAAGTATACCCCTACAGGGTGAAATAATCTGTTCGAATAGCCGTGTCCTCGGATATGGACTACTTGGAAACCTTATGTGGTTCATAGACAACTTGAAGTGGATACTCTAAAATGCGCAAGATAAGCGTGAGTGCTATGGATTGCCTTCTCGTAGGGAGACGGAAGTGGATCCATAGTGGTGTATTGATTGGTGAATATGTGGACTCGTGTGCGCTATCCCACCTTAAAGAAAGCACTTGTAGTCGTAGTATAGGTTAGCCAAGAGTCAAAGCTAGCTTGCTGTAATAAACTCCACAATCCCCTTCATTGATACTGATGCATATGTAGATAGTTCTGATGTAAGTCTTGCTGAGTACCTTTGTACTCACGTTTGCTTAATTTATGTTTTGCACAGGAGACGTCAGTCTTATTAGTGATTGTTACAACATGAAGTTTGATGTTGATCGGATTAGCTTGGGAATCTGATATGTCTCCAATGTATCTACTTTTCCAAACTCTTTTGCCCTTGTTTTGGACTCTATTTTTCATGATTTGAATGAAACTAACCCAGACTGACGCTGTTTTCAGCAGAACTACCATGGTGTTGTTTTTGTGCAGAAATAAAAGTTATCGAAATGACCTGAAAACTTACGAGGAATTTTTATGGAATATATAAAAAATACCAGAAGAAGAATCAACCGGAGAGGAGCTGCTAGTGGGCCACGAGCCCAGGAGCCGCACCCCCGCTAGGTCACGCCTCGCAGGCTCGTGAGGCCCACGTGGCCCCTCCGACCTCATCTCCAGCTCCATATAATCTCTTTCGCCCAGGAAAAAATCATGGAGAAGAAATCATCGCGTTTTATGATACGGAGCCGCCGCCACCACCTGTTCTTCCTCGGGAGGGCAGATCTGGAATCCGTTTTGGGCTCCGGAGAGTGGAAATCGAAGCCATCGTCATCATCAACCATCCTTCATCGCCAATTTCATGATGCTCTCCATCGTTCGTGAGTAATCTCATCGTAGGCTTGCTGGACGGTGATGAGTTGGATGAGATCTATCATGTAATCGAGTTAGTTTTGATGGGGTTTGATCCCTAGTATCCACTATGTTCTAAGATTGATGTTGCTACTACTTTGCTATGCTTAACGCTTGTCACTAGGGCCCGAGTGCCATGATTTCAGATCTAAACCTATTATGTTTTCATCAATATATGAGTGTTCTTGATCCTATCTTGCAAGTTGTAGTCACCTACTATGTGTTATGACCCGGCAACCCCGGAGTGACAATAGCCGGAACCACTCCTGGAGATGACCATAGTATGAGGATTCCATGTATTCACCATGTGCTAATGCTTTGTTCCGGTTCTCTATTAAAAGGAGACCTTAATATCCCTTAGTTTCCATCAAGACCCCGCTGACACGGGAGGGATGAACGAAAGATGCCATGCAAGTTCTTTTACATAAGCACGTATGACTATATACTGAATACATGCCTACATTACATTGACGAACTGGAGCTAGTTACATATCACCCTATGTTATAACTGTTACATGATTAATGCCATCCGACATAATCATCCATCACCGATCCAATGCCTACAAGCTTTTCCTATACTGGTCCTTGCTTAGTTACTTTACCGCTATTGCTGTCCCACTTGCTACACAAATCACTACTGCTACTATTACCACTATTACTGTTACTACCATACTACTTTGCTACTAAAACTTTGCTGTAGATACTAAATCTTTCAGGTGTGGTTGAATTGACAACTCAACTGCTAATACTCGAGGATATTCTTTGGCTCCCCTTGTGTCGAATCAATAAATTTGGGTTGAATACTCTACCCTCGAAAACTGTTGTGATCCCCTATACTTGTGGGTTATTAGAATCCCAGATAGAGGTCTGGTTCCCTTGGTAGGGTCGTTGTAGTTTTTTAGGCTCCTCCAGCCACTTTTGTAGATGTCTGTACCAAGACATATTTAACTTGCGCTTGCTTGAATGAATGCTCTGAATGTTGGGTCTTGTGACCCCTGTTTGTAACATCTTATTGTATTGGCTCTTCTGAGCCTTCTAAGTAAATGTTGTAATGTTGTATGGTTATGTTGTGATGCCATAGTTGTATCTATGCATATCGGGCATGTCGTGCATACGTGTGACGTGCAATGGTATGTATGGGATCCTACACCTAGTTGTGTGCCTTTAATAGTACTCTTTACGGGGAACTGTCTCTTTGTGCTTCCACCGAGCCTTGGTAGCTTGCTACTGCTCCAGACACATTGATTGACCGGCATGTATCCTTCTTTGTTGCTGTGTCTGTCCCTTCGGGGAAATGTCTCGTAGTGTAATGGAGTCCCTGTAGCATGCTACGACTCGTCTACGTGGAGCGATGACATTTATGTCCACGGCGTAATGGAGTCCTTGTAGCTTGTTATGACTCGTCTACACACGCTATAGATCGACACCTGCATTGATGGGTTATGTATGCGTGTCCCTATGCGGATGTGCCACTTGGGTTCTACAACTAGTCATGTCGGCTCGGGTTCTTTGACATTTGAATGCTAGCGACACATTCACATACGTGAGTCAAAAGACGCAAACGGTCCCGGCCCAGGTAAGGTGGCAGCCGTGGTGATAACTGTGCTCGAGACCGCAAAGTGATGTGATGTGTTATAGGCTGGATTCTTATGGCTTAGGATCGGGGCCCCGATAGTGAGGCACACGACGGCCCCACCACACATCAGGGCACGCCTTGGGGGGGTTGATATGTGGTGGCCCCCTCGCATCTCCCGATGTCCCTCTCTGGCCTATAAATTCTCTAATATCCCAAAAACATTAAGGGAGCTCCCAAAACACTTTTTCCGCTGACGCAAGTCTCTGTTCAGACAGGAGCCCATCTAGAGCTCTGTTCCAGCACCCTGTCGGAGGGGGGATCGATCACGGAGGGCCTCTTCATCAACCTCGCTGCCCTCATGATGATGTGTGAGTAGTTCACCATAGACCTACGGGTCCATAGGTAGTACCTAGATGGCAATCTCTCTCTCTCTCTTGATCTTCAATAGAATGTTCATCGCATCTTTGCCTTGATCTATCCGATGTAATCCTGTTGTAGGCTGTGTTTGTTGGGATCCGATGAATTGTGAGTTTATGTTCAGATTATTGATGAAAAGTATTTGAGTCAAACCTTAATACTAAGATTCTTATTCGCATGATCATTATAGCTTCATAATGCTCTCCGGTCTATTGAGATATTGGCCAACTAGATTGATATAACATCGGTGGGAGTGGTGCGTTATGCTCGGTTCAACCTGACGAGTTTCTATATCCCAGTGACAAATGAGGGGACAAAATACAAATTTATGTTGCTTCTACTAAGGATAAAACAATGGGGTTTATTCATATTGATTGAGTTTACTTTGTCTACATCATGCAATCGTTCTCCAAGAATTACTCTGTTTTACTTAATAGTCTAGATGCATGTTGTATAGCGGTCGATGGGTGGTGTCGTGGGAACGAGCCTGACAGTAGAAGGTAGGGGTACGAAGGGAGAGGGCAAAGTCCTAGCTACGGCGAGGGGGTACACACGTATGTATGAGTTCAGGCCCCTCTCGTGGAGGTAACAAACCTACGTCTCAGTGCTCGGGAGCTTTATGTCGTGTGGAATAGAAAGATTACAATGGTTGCTAACCCTTGTGCAGGAGGGGAGGGGCGTCTTATATAGAGTTCACTGCCCCTCATAATTATCTCACATCAAAGGGTCTGGTCGTGGAGTTTAAAGTCTACCGTTACTGGTAACGTACATAATAAAGGATACTAATGACCATTGAACTAGCGTCTGCCCGTTGGGATCTTGATGATGGCTTCTGGTCTTCTCGCGTTGAGTGATGCAAGGTCCGTCGAGTGGCACGCGACTACTGAGTGAGAGGAGGATCTCCGAGTGTTTGACTGTTGAGTGGTCTTGGACTTCTCCAGGGATCCACTCGGAAGTTCATGCTTGATCTTCAAGTCCTCCCATGTAGTGTCTTTAGGTAGGGTACGTAGGCCTTGCCTAGGACCCTACCCTAGGTACATATCCTCGTCATTAGCCCCCGAATGGGTCGGGGTTTGAGTGGTGGAAGGAGGTATCAACGTCAACCTTGAGTTAATGTGTCAATTCGTCCGAATGATGTTTGGGGTTTCCATGAAATTTGCGTCGATTGAACTCTGAGTGACGGCGTCCATTCAGGATCAACATACAAAATCTTCCGAACGATATTCGGGACTTCGATGAAATTTATGTCGATTGAGTTCTGGGTGTCGGCGTCCATTCAGGATCGATACGCAGAATCTTCCGAACGATATTTGGGACTTTGATGAAACTTACGCCGATTGAGTTCTGGGTGTCGGCGTTCATTCAGGATCGATACGCAAAATCTTCTGAATGATATTCGGGACTTTGATGAAACTTATGCCGAATGAAATCTTCTCCGCTCATCCGGGACCATTCAACCTTTAAAGCGGCCAAGTGGGTGCTCAGGGTCTACTTTGCTCCGAGTGAGTTGAGAGTATCTTGGGAGGCGACGGGTCGGTCTGATAGGCCCGGATTCTCTGGGATACGAAAATTTGGGAAGCGCGCGCACGCGCGATGATGACGCCACGATCAGGGCAAGTGGGAGCATGACGCCTCGATTCTCATGCCGATCATCTCGCCATGTACCGGACGCCGTCAGCGGTTGGCGTGGACGTCTATCTCGTGGGGCCACCGATCTGTGAGACACTCGGCAGCGTATAAAGCGTCCGGAGCCGCGGTTTGCACAGTACCTTCCGCCAGATTCCCCTCTCTTCCTCCGCCTCCCCTGCTCCCACCGCCGCTCTCCATTCTCTTTCAACCAAAGCAGCAGCTCCGATGACGAAGAATGCGATGGATAACTTGGAGCGGGCAAAGAAGGGGACATCGTAGCTCAAGGGCAAGAAGCCCTCGACCGCCTAGTTCACTACGCCGACTGGGTGGATGCAGGGGGATTTTCTCCCCTCTGTTGTCACCCGCCCCGACCTCGAGGGCCTTGATACGTCTCCAACGTATCTATTATTTTTGATTGTTCCATGCTATTATATTATCAACTTTGGATGTTTTATATGCATGAATATGCTATTTTATATTATCTTTGGGACTAACGTATTGACCTAGAGTCCAGTGCCAGTTCCTGTTTTTTCCGTGTTTTTGACCTTTTTTAGATAGGAATATCAAACGGAGTCCAAATGGAATAAAACTTTCACTGTGATTTTTTTGGAAAATAACAAAAATACCTGAAGAAAAAGATACCGGAGAGGAGTCCCAAGGAAGCCACGAGCCTGGGAGGCGCGGCCACCCCCCTGGCCGCACCTGGGAGGCTCGTGACTCCCTCGTGGCCACTCCTGACTTGTTCTCGATGCCACACGGTCTTATAAATACACAAACCTCTAGAAATAAACCTAGATCGGGAGTTCCGCCGCTGCAAACCTCCAGAGCCACCAAAAACCAATCGGGAGCCCGTTCCGTCACCCTGTCGGAGGGGGAATTCATCTCTGGTGGCCATCTTCATCATCCCGGCGATCTCCATGACGAGGAGGGAGTAGTTCACCGTTGGGGCTGAGGGTATGTACCAGTAGCTATGTGTTTTATCTCTCTATCTCGTGTTCTTGAGATGTCTTGATCTCTATGTACCGCAGGCTTTTCTACTATAGTTGGATCTTATGATGTTCTTCCCCCTCTCCTTTCTTGTAATGAATTGAGTTTTCTCTTTGAAGTTATCTTATCGGATTGAGTCTTTAATAACACTTGATGTATGTCTTGCACGTGTCTATCTGTGGTGACAATGGGATATTCATGTGAGTACCTTATGTATGTTTTGGTGATCAACTTGCGGGTTTGTGACCTCGGGAACCTATGCATAGGGGTTGGCACAGGTTTTGACTCTCCGGTAAAAACTTTGGGACACTCTTTGAAGTTCTATGTGTTGGTTGAATAGATGATTTTGAGATTGTGTGATACATGTCGTATAATCATACCGATGGGTACTTGAGGTGACAATGGAGTATCTAGGTGACATTAGGGTTTTGGTTGATATGTGTCTTAAGGTGTTATTCTAGTACGAACTCTAGGATAGATTGAACGGAAAGAATAGCTTCGTGTTATTTTACTACGGACTCTTGAATAGATCGATCAGAAAGAATAACTTTGTGGAGGTTTCATACCCGACAATAATCTCTTCGTTTGTTTTCCGCTATTAGTGACTTTGGAGTGACTCTTTGTTGCACATTGAGGGCTAGTTATATGATCCAATTATGTTATCATTGTTGAGAGAACTTCACTAGTGAAAGTATGAACCCTAGGCCTTGCTTCCACGCATTGCAATACCATTTGTGCTCACTTTTACTATTGATTACCTTGCTGTTTTTATATTTTCATATTACAAAAACCTATATCTACCATCCATGTTGCACTTGTATCACCATCTCTTCGCCGAACTAGTGCACCTATATAACTTACCATTGTATTGGGTGTGTTGGGGACACAAGAGACTCTTTGTTATTTGGTTGCAGGGTTGCTTGAGAGAGACGATCTTCATCCTTCACCTCCCGCGGATTGATAAACCTCAGGTCACCCACTTGAGGGAAAATTGCTACTGTCCTACAAACCTTTGCACTTGGAGGCCCAACAACGTCTACAAGGAGAAGGTTGCGTAGTAGACATCAAGCTCTTTTCTGGCGCCGTTGCCGAGGAGGTGAGTGCTTGAAGGTATATCTTTAGATCTTGCAATAAAATCTTTTAGTTTCTTGTTATATCACTAGTTTAGTTTATTAAAAGAAAACAAAAAATGGAATTAAGGTTACCTCATATGCTTCATCTGTTTAATGTCTTTCGTGAAAATGATGGAAAAGAAAATTGTGCTCAAATGCTAGAGGAATAATTACATAGGATGCTTGGCATAAAATATGAGAATGATGAGCATGATTACAACATTTTTAGTATGAATACTTTGAATATCCATGATGCTAATTCTGATTGCACTATTCATGATGAGAATATTTCCTATAAGCATGTTGATTTCTGTGGAATACATAGAGTTTGCAAATATATACCAAAAAGGGAAGATAGATTTTGTAAGACACATAAGTATTTAGAAACTAAGTCTTTGCATGTGAGGCTAGATGATTGTGCTGAAATATTTAATATTTATAGCCATCCTTGTGAACTTTCCTATGAACATGGTCATTTAAATCTCCAATGCAAATTATTTAATGATCGAATCGTGTCCAAAAATTGTGATTACTTGATTTCCCTTGCGTATCATAATGAACTTAGTTTGCTTCTGAGATACAAAGAAATGAAACGTATAACTAAGAGCCTCCCAGATTGGGTTGTCATGAATATGCTTGATTATGATCTAGAAGAAATTTATTTATATTGTGCGGTAAATTGCATTGAGAATCCTTATATCGCCAATTACTTAAAGGCAAGAAAACAAATGGGAGGTAAAGATAATACTAACGAAGGGGAAGAGGTTGCCCAATACCCTCCTATTATTTCTTATGATGAATCAGGTAATGAGGAGGAGCTCTCTATTCAAACAACCTCTCCAAAAAGAAGCTTGGAAAAATTAAGTAAACCTTCACATGATGGGGTGAAGAAGATGAAAATAAGAAAAAGTAAAGGTAAAGAGGTATCTCTCCCAAATAATGTTGCTCCTATTATTGATATGCCTCATGAGAATGAATCAAAAATAAATGTGGAGGATGATAATGATTGCTATACTATTGGTGCTATTCATACTATTAATGATGAGAGTGATTATGTCTATGATATGCAAAACCACAATCTTGGGGATGCTATGTTAAATGAAGATGATCCTTTTAGTTCCCCCACTTTGAGTGATCAAATTTACTATGATTATTGCATACCTCCTTTCTATGATGATTATTGTGATGATACTTATGATATAAAGAAGAATGATGATAAAACTTGTCACAGTTATGAGTACCCTTTTGCTAAACATCACTCTTTTAATGTGGAAACAATTTGTAGTGCTCAAGTCTTTTACGACACTCCCACTATTAATCATGAGAATAAATTTGCTTAAGTGGGGAGAAGTAAAATTTCTATGCTTGTAGATCATGAAAAGAATGCTTTCGGTGCTGGTTATATTGTTGAATTCATTCATGATTCTACTGAAAATTATTATGAGAGAGGATCATATGCTTCTACATATTGCAATAATGTCAAGTTTCCTCTCTATGTGTTGAAATTCTTGAAGCTATGCTTGTTTTGCCTTCCTATGCTAGATGATTCTTGCTCCAATAAGTTGTTTGTTCAAAAAATCCCTATGCATAGGAAGTGGGTTAGACTTAAATGTGCTAGTCATATGCTTCATGATGCTTCCATTATGTTTCAATCATTATCTCTCGTGTGAGCATCATTGAAATCATCATGCCTAGCTTGAAAGGCATTAAAGAAAAGTGCTTGTTGGGAGACAACCCAATATGTATCCTACTATTTTTGTGTG
Source organism: Hordeum marinum (assembly GCA_022496015.1). Taxonomy (NCBI): domain Eukaryota; kingdom Viridiplantae; phylum Streptophyta; class Magnoliopsida; order Poales; family Poaceae; genus Hordeum; species Hordeum marinum. Next base: position 375,357,398 of record CM039673.1, read on the forward strand.
TTCATATGATTAGTATACTGTATTAATCATGTTTTATAGCTTTTATTTCAATAAAGTGCCAAGTAAAGCCTTTATGATTAGTTTGGGTGATAGTTGTTTGATCATGCTGAAAAAGACAGAAACTTTGTGTTCATGAAATTATTTTTCATTTTTATCCAGAGAGAGATTTTGAGTTTATTATTTTTTATTCTGATTTATATTGAAATTGACTTATTTTTCATAATTGTTTCAGAATTTTTGGAGGTGCAGAAGTATGCTTATCATTCAGATCATTACAGACTGTTCTGTTCTTGACAGATTCTGTTTTCAATGCATAGTTTGCTTGTTTTAGTGTTTCCATAGATTATGTTAAGTGATAAAAAATTTGGAAATGATAAGATACAGTAGGAATTGTGTGGGAACATTTGTGAATCTGTTCTTGACAGTACCAAAATGAATGATTTGTCTTTACTATACTAACCCATCTCACGAAGTTCCGTTAAGTTTTGTGTTGTGAAGTTTTCAAGTTTTGGGTAAAGTTCGGATGGACAACGGAACAAGGAGTGGAAAGAGCCTAAGCTTGGGTATGACCAAGGCATCCCAAGCCATATTCAAGGACACCAAAGAGCCTAAGATTGGGGATGCCCCGGGAAGGCATCCCCTCTTTCGTCTTCAATCCATCGGTAACTTTACTCGGGGCTATATTTTTATTCACCACATGATATGTGTTTTGCTTGGAGCGTCATTTTATTTTATTAGTAATTAATTGATGTTATTTATATTAATGTTAGTGTTTTTCTTCATTTATTTCAATAAAAATGTCAAGGATAGCCTTTACCATGCTTAATTTGCAAGTATAGGAGTTGTTGTTCCAAAACAGAAAGTTTGCTTGTAGTGCAAAAATTCCCTAGAATTTTCTGTATGTCAGAATAACTTTAAATTTGGACACAGTATGATCTTATAAATTTTTTGAGTTAATTAAGTATGTATCTTGCTGCATTCTTCACACACTGTTCTGTTTAGGCAGATTGCTGTTATGTTTGCATTGTTTGCATATGTTTGCATGTTTAGTGATTCCATTTGATGATGGGAGTTTTAAATATGCATAGGCATTTAGTATGCAATGTGAAATAATAATTTTAGTAATTTGCTACAGTAGAGGATGATAAAGTTTTGCATTGATTTATACTAATCTATCTCACGAGTTTTTGTTGAGTTTTCTGTGGATGAAGTTTTTAAGACTTTGGAAACCACCATATGAGAGGAATTAAGGAGACACAAAAGCTCAAGCTTGGGGATGCCCGAGGCACCCCAATCCATATTTCAAGAAGTCTCAAGCGTCTACGCTGGGGGATGCCCCGGTTGGCATCCCACCTTTCTTCTTCAACAATTATAGGTTAGTATCGGTTGAACCTAAGTTTTTGCTTCTTCACATGATTCGTGCTATCCTCGGAGTGTCATTTTATTTTGTTTGAATAAGGTACTTAGGATCTGAAATTCTTAGATGGGAGAGTCTTAACATAGCCAAATAATTATTCAACTACTCATTGATCTTCACTTATATCTTTTGGAGTAGTTTTTCTTTTGCTCTAGCGCTTCACTGATATCCTTATAGAGCATTGCAATGTTTATATTTTAGAGAAATTGATGAACTCTCATGCTTCACTTATATCATTTTGCGAGTCTTAAACAGCATGGTAATTTGCTTAGGTTATGAAACTAGTCCTAATATGATAGGCATCCAAAAGGGATATAATAAAAACTTTCAATTCAAGTGCATTGAGTAGTAAGAGAAGTTTGATTCCTTGCATCTAGTTTTGAGACATGGAGATGGTGATATTAGAGTCATGTTAGTAGAGTGTTGTGAATCTAGAAATACTTGTTTTGAAGTTTGTGATTCCCGTAGCATGCACGTATGGTGAACCGCTATGTTAGGAAGTCGGAGCATGATGTTTTTATTGATTGTCATCCTTTGTGTGGCGGTCGGGGTCGTCCGATGGTTAACTCCTACCAACCCTTCCCCTAGGAGTATGCGTTTAGCACTTTGTTTTGATAACTAATAAAACTTTTGCAATAAGTATGTGAGTTCTTTATGACTAATGTTGAGTCCATGGATTAGACGCACTCTCACCCTTCCACCATTGCTAGACTCTCTAGTACCGCGCAACTTTCGCCGGTGCACACACCCACCATATATCCTTCCTCAAAATAGCCACCATACCTACCCATCATGGCATTTCCATAGACATTCCGAGATATATTGCCATGCAACTTCCACCGTTCCGTTTATTATGACACGCACCATTATTGTCATATTGCTTTGCATGATCATGTAGTAGACATTATATTTATGGCAAAGCCACCGTTCATATCTTTCATACATGTCACTCATGAGTCATTGCACATGCCGAAGGCATTCATATAGAGTCATATATTTTGTTCTAAGTTTCGAGTTGTAAGTAAATAAAAGTGTGATGATCATCATTATTAGAGCATTGTCCCATGTGAGGAAATAAAAAAGGCCAAAGATGCCCACCAAAAAAAGAGAGGCCAAAGAGCCCAACCAAAAAAATGAGAGAAAAAGAGAGAAGGGACAATGCTACTATCTTTTTCCACACTTGTGCTTCAAAGTAGCACCATGGTCTTCATGATAGAGAGTCTCATATATTGTCACTTTCATATACTAGTGGGAATTTTCATTATAGAACTTGGCTTGTATATTCCAATGATGGACTTCCTCAAATTGCCCTAGGTCTTCAAAGTAGCAAGTTGGATGCACACCCACTTAGTTTCTTTTGAGCTTTCATACACTTATAGCTCTAGTGCATCCGTTGCATGGCAATCCCTACTCATTCACATTGATATCTATTAATGGGCATATCCATAACCCGTTGATACGCCGAGTCGATGTGACCATCTCCTCCTTTTTGCCTCACAACCTCCATCATATTCTATTCCACTTATAGTGCTATATCCATGGCTCGCGCTCATGTATTGCGTGAGAGTTGAAAAAGTTTGAAAAAGTAAAAGTGTGAAAACAATTGCTTGACCAATACCGGGGTTGTTCATGATTTAGATTCATTGTGTGATGAAGATGGAGCATAGACAAACTATATGATTTTGTAGGGATAACTTTATTTGGCCATGTTATTTCGAAAGTTCATGATTACTTTGTTAGTATGCTTGAAGTATTATTGTTTTCATGTCAATATTAAGCCTTTGTTTTGAATCTTATGGATCTGAACATTCATGCCACAATAAAGAAGATTATAAGAATAAATATGCTAGGTAGCATTCCACATAAAAAATTCTGTTTTTATCACTTCCCTACTCGTGGACGAGTAGGAGTTAAGCTTGGGGATGCTTGATACGTCTCCAACATATCTATTATTTTTGATTGTTCCATGCTATTATATTATAAACTTTGGATGTTTTATATGCATGAATATGCTATTTTATATTATTTTTGGGACTAACCTATTGACCTAGAGCCCAGTGCCAGTTCCTGTTTTTTCCGTGTTTTTGACCTTTTTCAGATGGGAATATCAACCGGAGTCCAAATGGAATAAAACTTTCGCTGTGTTTTTTTGGAAAATATCAAAAATACCTGAAGAAAAAGATACCAGAGAGGAGTCCCGGGGAAGCCACGAGCTTGGGAGGCGCGACCACCCCCCTGGCCACACCTGCGAGGCTTGTGACTCCCTCGTGGCCCCTCCTGACTTGTTCTCGATGCCACACGGTCTTATAAATACACAAACCTCCAAAAATAAACCTAGATCGGAATTTCCGTGTAACATCCCAAACTTTGGAATGTTATAATAAATATTAGAATGATTGTTTGTTTGGTTGAGTGATTGAAAGTGAGTGAAATTTGAAACTTTTTAAAACTTTTGAAAGTTTGATGAGAGGGAATGAAATGACTTTCTCTAAAACTTTCTCTGTGCATTTTGATCACCAGGAATTCAAATTCATTTCATCACAAAACCCCAGAGTGAAGATGACATGACTTCTTCCATTTAAAGAAATGAAAAGGGATTTGAAAATGGTTTGAATTCCCATTTGAAAATATTTCAAATTCAGAAACTTTATGCAACTCAATGATTTTCATGCGAGAGGATAATGTGACTTTTTCAATTTATATGAAATATGAGTTGGGAGTTTAAAAGAATTTGAAAGTGCCTCTGAATTATTTTGGAATCCATTTCATATTTGGTTCCTATTCAAGTTTTCAAAGTATTCAAACCCCTTGTCAAAAATTTGAGAGGAGTAAATATGACACTCCAACCCAGGAGTATTTGTGTGAAGTTTTTGAACCATAAGATCCAGGGTGTCATTTGAAAGATATTTGCAAAAGGATTAAAAACCAAATAGGCATTTTCTAAAAATGATATTTTTTTCAAATATTCAAATGACAAAATAAAAATGTCCATTAAATGGCATTTATTCTCCTGATAATTTTGGTACGAAACTTTTTATTTTTAGGAATGTAATTATCGTCATTAAATGGTTTTGATTTCACTAGTAAAATAAAAAAAGGAAATGTTTTAAAAGGCTTTAAAAGCCATCGGCCCACTTTCCTTCCTCTCCTCCCCGACTTTCCTTCCGAACGGCCATCGACGCCACACCTCTCTCCCTCTCTCTCTCTGACCACGGGCCCCACCCCCGACCGAAACTATCGCCGGTCACCCCTCTCCTCCATCCCCTCCCCGATGACCTCGCCGGAGCCGAGCCGAACCCGCCGTGATCTCCTCTCCCCTGCCTTTTCTCGAGCACCTGAGCCCGCCTATAAATAGCCACCGCTCCCCTCTTCTCATTCCCCCGCTTTGCCCTCTCTGCCGCGCCCTCTCTTCGCCGGAATCCGAAGCCGCCGCCGCGCCATTTCCATCTTGCTGCACCATTCGGCCCTCCCTGGAACCCCCCCCGAGCCCACCAACCTCTCTCTCTCACTCGCCCGCACCCCCCAGCCACCGGCCCGTGCTCCACCGCCCCTGGAACGCCCTAACCACCACCCTCGCTGGAGCTCCACCCTAGCCGAAACTCCAAGAGCTCGAGGAGCTCGCCTCTGGAGTCCCCTCTCCTCTCCGACACCACCAGAGTGCACCGAAGCCCCGCCGCCGTTGTTTGAAGACCTTGGACGCCTTCCCCGACCACCGGACACGCCTCTACGTCGTCCTCACCATCCCTGCCATCGACGTCGACCTCGCCGGCGACCACGGTGAGCCTCCACCCCTCTCCACCATCAGATCTGGATCAACGATCCAGATTAGAACTTATTAACCAGCGAAACGTTTTCTTTTACATTTCGGTCGACCGCCCGTAACACCCTGCACGCACACCCCTTAGGACCAATCAGGAAGTGCCACGTAGCCCCCTGGCTGATGGAATGTCAATTTTTCTTTTTCTGATTTGTTTAGAAAACAGAGTAATTCCAAATTTTGTTTTGTTTATATCTTTTAATCTGTTTAGTGTTTTGAATTGGTTCTTTTTGCATTAGCTCACATATTTCATGTAGTTTCACCCTGTAGTTTTAGATTTTAAATTTGAACTCTAAAATTTGAATTTAATCAAATTTGCTCAAATCACTCAAATCTGAATAACTAGAGTTTAAAAATAGATTTTGATATGAATCTTTTTGCTACTGCTTGGTATTAGTTAGGACAATCTTATTGATCAATTTGAGAATTATTTGGATAAATTTGATTAGTGTTCTTAATCAAAACAGAATCTGTTTTAGTTTCTTATTAGTTTAATTAGTTTGATTTCTTTTGGTTTAATTTAAAGTCTGATTTGATGTAACTTATGTCTTAGACTTCAATTAGTTCTATTGTTCTAAACTTTAGTAATTTACTTGATGTTAACAAAAGATAATTTGTTTAGTTTATGAATTTTTATTATAGGGACCTATACCTTTTTTTCAAATAGGTATAGATGGTTAAAAACAAATTAGTTAGTAATAACTCTCTTAACAAAAGTTTTAAGTAATTAGATTCTGTTTTCAAATAAAGTTTTAATAAATCTTTTCTGTGAAGAAATGTTTGGTTAATAAAAATAGTTTAGTTTTACTCTATTATTATAGGAAACTATATTCCTCATCATTAGGTAATGTTTGATAAAACAACTTAGTATTAGTAGAGATTATTTTCACAAAAGTTTTAGATGATTTAATTCTGTTTTAGAATAAATATTTTATTAATTCTTTTCTGTTAACTATTAGTTTGGTTACAAAAATATAGTTTTGTTTTAGTAATGGTTTAGCCACCTAAAAATTAGAGTCCATTGCTTTGCTTTGTTATGTTTTGATATGTTGCTCTAGTATTGCTAGTTGGAACACTTATGTTGCTTAGGAGGTTGTTTTCATAGTTTTACTTGTTCTTCAAAAGTAATTCTTTGGCTAAGTAAAATATTTACTAAAATACTTTGGTTGTACTTTACTATGTTATTGTTTCGTTACTATTGAAAATAGTTGTTTGTAGGGAGAAACTACCTTAGTTGTGTTTATGAAAACTTTGTTGACTTTAACTTTTGTATTAAGTATTTCCTAAATCACAACCCCAGTGGTGTTGATGTAGTCTTGTTACCTTGAGTTTTGTCTTAAGTATTTTCATCAACCTTGTTGCTTTTGTGTCTTGTGTTACCTTGTAATTGTTAGAATTGATTGCTAGTATGATTGCTTATGTGTATGCAATGTTTGTTATATAGATTTCATCGGAGAGTGACGTATAGTTCTATCAAGTTATTTCTGAGAGCGATCTTTATCTTCATCAACAGTACAGGCAAGTTCACTTTGACCATCTTTTCATGCCTATGTTTTTTTATTGCATGTAGTGACATCATTCAACAAATCCCTCCCGTAGTGTTATTGAAATTCTTGTAGTTGAGTAGAATGCATGAGGTAGGAACCCACCACTTGTTACTAAAGCCCCGGGAACGCTAGTTAGTGCAATGCTATGCTAAAGTAGATGGGGCCTGGTATGAGTGTTCGTGAGTGGTGTGAAGAAGGACTCCACGTCAAGACGACAACTTCATGAAGACATCTTCAAGTCCTGCATCTTCAAGACCTGAAGACTTCAAGACTCGAGAAAGCAAGTTTTCAATACACACTACTGGGTGAGGGATGGTTGGAACGGCACCCTGGAGAAACCAGTGGATTTGCCTAGGTGTTGCTGGAGAAGTGCCAGTATTCACGCGGAAAGCCTCACCCAGACTCAAAGAGAAGGATGAATACTTCATGCCCGGAAGCTTACCTGTGTAGCCACAAGTCATTGTGGGCTCTGGCTTGGTTGATCTTTGTTGTGACTCTGCTGGGCAGTGCTACGAGATGTAGTCGACGTTAGGATTGGATGGGCACTGCTGGACAGACAGGGAAGCACTCTGAAAGACCATGTTTCGTTCACCCTGTTCTCAAACACCAGGCAGTGCGAGGACTTACCAGGAGGGAATGAATCTTGTGGGTAAAGTACACAACACTCTGCAGAGTTAAACCTAATCGATTAGCCGTGTCCCCGGTTACGGACAATTTGACCTTCTAGACTTGGATCTATCTCTGAACTCTCAACACTGGATTGATAACTTAATTGTGGGCAACTTAAGATACTTGTGGGCATTGAGACATTGGTTGGCGGAACCATGTCATGATAGGTAACTCTTTAGTGAAATTCCTGATATTCCTTTTGTTGTAGGAAAATAAAATCAGCTTTTACGCAAAAACTCACACATAGAGCCACAAATGCCTTTGCATATAGAATAGTCTTTATTCTTCTGTTCTACTATGGTGACCTTGCCAGTACATTCAATGTACTGACCTATATGGCTGCAACGTATCATGTTGCAGATACTCTTCTACGACGGGAAAGAGTATGATTCAGGGTTACGGTCTGCACTCAACTTGCCATTGGTGTTATTGGGACTCCACTCCCGTTGACTGTATCCGCTGCTATTTTAAGGTATATATCAGTTTTACGCTTTTACATGTGATTGCACTTTGATATATACATTGATGTACTGTGTGTGCCAGCATACTGATCCAGGGATGGCACAGAACACACAGAGGCTTGACTCGTTTTGAGTCGGGTCGCTACAGAAATGGTATCAGAGCACATGTTGACTGTAGGACGTGACCCTAGAAACTGGAAATCCCTTAGGAAAAGATTTCTCTCCAACTTGTTTATAAAAAAATCTTTACTTCTCATCCTTTCTGAGTTTTATCAAATAGTTAGACAATACCCCTTCCCTTTTGACCACACGAAGGATCAACTGAAGCCACTCCAAGAAGGACAAGATATCAGACAACTGGTGACCAACTCCGACAAGGATGTATTCCATTATGGAAAGAGCTACAAAAAGGATTGAAGATTATATAGATATGAAGAAATTGAAGACCATGAAGAATTTCCAAGATGTTATGCCTTAGAAGACCAAACCCATGTTGTATACTTACGTTAGATACGATGATTTGTGAGCTGTCATTTGTGTGTAAGTTTTATTTTCGACAGCCACAACTAAAATCTTTTTTTTCAAAACCATTGTTTGTATTGTGTGTTTTCCCCTTCTTTTCTCTCTCTCTCTTGCATCTCATCCCAAAACCTTGAACCCAATAGATGATGTTTGAAGCTGGACTTGTGTATTTTGGATCGATGACTCGGTTGGAGACAGAAGAATGGATTCAGAACATGGAGGATCACCTAAGGAGTAACCTTGTTGCAAGGAACGAGATGGTCCAGTATGCTCTTCAATACTTTGGAGAAGGTCCTGCACATTGGTGGAAGATGCATGAAGATATCCATGATGGGCAGGAATCAATCACTTGGGAAGAATTCAAGATGACTTTGCAAGGATCCCATGTTGTTACCAACAACCAGAAGCCCCGTTGCAAGGAGGTGAAGAAGATTTGTGCCTGCAAGATATGTGGAGAGATAGGACACACCCAGGAAGAACACAAGGATGGATGCCCTCATTGTGAAGAGAAACACCCTGCCGAGGAATGCCCAACTGGGCAGATGACATGTTTCTTGTGTGAAGGAACCAATCACTACCCTACTCAATGCCAAGTGTACCCCAAGGTACAAGAAGTCATCAAACAGCAGAAGAAAGCCATGAAGGAAGCCTTCAGAGGAAAGTTAGGAGAACTTGTGATGAACGAAGATATTGAAGACCCTGATGGAGAAGGCCTAACCAGATTCTACTCCAATGCCTGCTATTCATGTGGAGAAGGACACTTCTCACAGGACTGTACGAAGGAAAGAAAAGAGTATCTGGGAAACTTCCCAGTAGAATAAGTGGAGTTTGATCCATGGGAAATTGAAGTGTTGATCAGAACAAAGAACCTCAGGAAGAGACAAGCCCCTGAACAGAAGGACCTGAGTCATATTCGATGTTTCAAGTGTAAGGATATGGGCCACTATGCCTATAAGTGCCCAAGAAAGGAACCAGAACTCCCAGGAGCAAAACAAAAACCAACATGAAGAAGCCCCGAGATATGTCAAAAATCATCTGTTTTCAATGCAATAAGACAGGACACTACTCCTATACCTGTCCAGAGAAGAATGGCTAAACATGAGTAGTCTGAGTTTTGGATTTTTTTTATGTAATAAATGTAATAGGTGGCACTCTTACCATTTTGAAGTCTTGTAATGGAAGTCTCAGAGTCTGTAAATAAATTCATGAATCAATGGAAATTTATGGTGTCATGATTTATCTTATGTTGTATTACATGAGTTGTTAATCTATGACCCAAGGTCTTTGACTATTTTTGAGGATATGAGAAAATATGGTCTCTGCAGACATGAGTGCATTTCATTTTAAGTGTGGTAGTAACCACAGGTACCTTTTCCGGATTAAGGAGTTTGGATAAGTGAATATAGGTGAAGAGAATGTGGAACCACCTCAAACTGTGTGGATGATAACCTTTGTGACAAAGTGCTTTCGAAGCTGGAACGTTGAGAAAAAGAATGATTGTGGTGAAACCATACCCAAAGTTAAACATACCAATGGAAAGGAAAATGGATTCCGCTGAGTGGAATCTAAACAAGAATAAGTCTGTGATTTGTTACCTCAAGGCATGATGTATTGAACTGAAGGAAATGCTGGTATATGGAACGATAGTATCCCCAAGAGTGAGTTAAAGCTATCCAAGTATTCAAGTGAACCCACAAGTCACTGACCTCGGGATTGATAAGGATCAAGCCCCACCTTCGTGAAGAAACTTGGAAGAACCTATGACTAATCAGCAAACGTTTTCCTTAGGAGTTTACGATAACCTGAGAGTGGTGAAGAAACGATAGATGTTTTTGCTTAGCTTGCAGAATCAATGGATTTATCCGAACCTTGTTCGTTGACAAGAGAAATTTCTGCAATGCTTGTGAGGAAGCCCAAGTGTTAGAATACGAGATTCGCTAAACCTTATACAAGGCAATGATTTCAGTGCAACATGGCTTGGCCACCATGACGACTTACTCTTATCATTTCTCTTGCTATTCGGATTGGTAAATTGAGTGACTTACCCATAGTAAGAGACGACGTTCTTTGAAGCTTTTGTTTAAGCCTTAGAATGGTATGATGAAGAACCCTTGTACATGACAGTTGCTGTCACATGTAGGAATTTTACGGTGAGGAATGAAGCCCCGACCCATTTCACTGCAGGGTAACCTCTAATGGTAGACCACCATGAGATCATCGATAAATTATTTAGAATGAACACGAGACCTGTCAGTTAAGAAGACCCGGTATCGGAGGAAATACATTTTGATGTGAGAACTCAAGACTTTGATATAACGGAAGAGCATCACCGAAGGAGCTATCGTGAAGAATGTGAAAAGACAGATGCACCCAGAGGAATGCCATGATTTTGAGGGACCAGTAACTCTCATTTTAAGTGTGGTAGACCCACACTTCCAGGTCAATGGAGTTTTGTTAGAAGACCCCCAAACCCTAACCTTTTCTTTCTAGCCATTCCGAATCTCGAGGACGAGATTCATTTTAAGTGTGGTAGGTTTGTAACATCCCAAACTTTGGAATGTTATAATAAATATTAGAATGATTGTTTGTTTGGTTGAGTGATTGAAAGTGAGTGAAATTTGAAACTTTTTGAAACTTTTGAAAGTTTGATGAGAGGGAATGAAATGACTTTCTCTAAAACTTTCTTTGTGCATTTTGATCACCAGGAATTCAAATTCATTTCATACAAAACCCCAGAGTGAAGATGACATGACTTCTTCCATTTAAAGAAATGAAAAGGGATTTGAAAATGGTTTGAATTCCCATTTGAAAATATTTCAAATTCAGAAACTTTATGCAACTCAATGATTTTCATGAGAGAGGATAATATGACTTCTTCAATTTATATGAAATATGAGTTGGGAGTTTAAAAGAATTTGAAAGTGCCTCTGAATTATTTTGGAATCCATTTCATATTTGGTTCCTATTCAAGTTTTCAAAGTATTCAAACCCCTTGTCAAAAATTTGAGAGGAGTAAATATGACACTAAAAACCAGGGGTATTTGTGTGAAGTTTTTGAACCATAAGATCCAGGGTGTCATCTGAAAAATATTTGCAAAAGGTTTAAAAACCAAATAGGCATTTTTTGAAAATAATATTTTTTCAAAATATTCAAACGACAGAATAAAAATGTCCATTAAATGGCATTTATACTCCTGATAATTTTGGTATGACAATTTTTATTTTTAGGAATGTAATTATTGTCATTAAATGGTTTTGATTTCGCTGGTAAAATAAAAAAAGGAAATGTTTTAAAAGCCACCGGCCCACTTTCCTTCCTCTCCTCCCCGACTTTCCTTCCGAACGGACATTGACGCCACACCTCCCTCCCTCTCTCTCTCTCTCTGACCACAGGCCCCACCCCCGACCGAAACTATCGCCGGTCACCCCTCTCCTCCATCCCCTCCCCGATGACCTCGCCGGAGCCGAGCCGAACCCGCCGTGATCTCCTCTCCCCTGCCTTTTCTCGAGCACCTGAGCCCGCCTATAAATAGCTGCCGCTCCCCTCTTCTCATTCCCCCGCTTTGCCCTCTCTGCCGCGCCCTCTCTTCACCGGAGTCCGAAGCCGCCGCCGCGCCATTTCCATCTTGCTGCACCACTCTGCCCTCCCCGAAACCCCCCGAGCCCACCAACCTCTCTCTCTCTCACTCGCCCGCACCCCCCAGCCACCGGCCCGTGCTCCACCGCCCCTGGAACGCCCTAACCACCACCCTCACCGGAGCTCCACCCCAGCCGAAACTCCAAGAGCTCGAGGAGCTCGCCTCTGGAGTCCCCTCTCCTCTCCGACACCACCAGAGTGCACCGGAGCCCCGCCGCCGTTGTTTGAAGACCTTGGACGCCTTCCCCGACCACCGGACACGCCTCTACGTCGTCCACGCCATCCCTGTCGTCGACGTCGACCTCGCCGGCGACCACGGTGAGCCTCCACCCCTCTCCACCGTCAGATCTGGATCAACAATCCAGATTAGAACTTATTAACCAGCGAAATGTTTTATTTTACATTTCGGTCGACCTCCCGTAACACCCCGCATGCACACCCCTTAGGACCAATCAGGAAGTGCCACGTAGCCCCCTGGCCGATGGAATGTCAGTTTTTCTTTTTCTGATTTGTTTAGAAAACAGAGTAATTCCAAATTTTGTTTTGTTTATATCTTTTAATCTATTTAGTGTTTTGAATTGATTCTTTTTGCATTAGCTCACATATTTCATATAGTTTCACCCTGTTGTTTTAGATTTTAAATTTGAACTCTAAAATTTGAATTTAATCAAATTTTCTCAAATCACTCAAATCTGAATAACTAGAGTTTAAAAATAGATTTTGATATGAATCTTTTTGCTACTGCTTGGTATTACTTAGGACTATCTTATTTCTTAATTTGAGAATTATTTGGATAAATTTGATTAGTGTTATTAATCAAAATATAATCTGTTTTAGTTTCTTATTAGTTTGATTTCTTTTGGTTTAATTTAAAATCTGATTTGATGTAACTTATGTCTTAGACTTCAATTAGTTCTGTTGTTCTAAACTTTAGTAATTTACTTGTTGTTAACAAAAGATAATTTGTTTAGTTTATGAATTTTTATTATAGGGACCTATACCTTTTTTTCAAATAGGTATAGTTGGTTAAAAACAAATTAGTTAGTAATAATTCTTTTAACAAAAGTTTTAAGTAATTAGATTCTGTTTTCAAATAAAGTTTTAATAAATCTTTTCTGTTAAGAAATGTTTGGTTAATAAAAATAGTTTAGTTTTACTCTATTATTATAGGAAACTATATTCCTCATCATTAGGTAATGTTTGATAAAACAACTTAGTATTAGTAGAGATTATTTTCACAAAAGTTTTAGATGATTTAATTCTGTTTTAGAATAAATATTTTATTAATTATTTTCTGTTAACTATTAGTTTGGTTACAAAAATATAGTTTTGTTTTAGTAATGGTTTAGCCACCTAAAACTTAGAGTCCATTGCTTTGCTTTGTTATGTTTTGATATGTTGCTCTAGTATTGCTAGTTGGAACACTTATGTTGCTTAGGAGGTTGTTTTCATAGTTTTACTTGTTCTTCAAAAGTAATTCTTTGGCTAAGTAAAATATTTACTAAAATACTTTGGTTGTACTTTACTATGTTATTGTTTCGTTACTATTGAAAATAGTTGTTTGTAGGGAAAAACTACCTTAGTTGTGTTTATGAAAACTTTGTTGACTTTAACTTTTGTCTTAAGTATTTCCTTCATCACAACCCCAGTGGTGTTGATGTAGTCTTGTTACCTTGAGTTTTGTATTAAGTATTTTCATCAACCTTGTTGCTTTTGTGTCTTGTGTTACCTTGTGATTGTTAGAATTGATTGCTAGTATGATTGCTTATATGTATGCAATGTTTGTTATATAGATTTCATCGGAGAGTGACATATAGTTCTATCAATTTATTTCTGAGAGCAATCTTTATCTTCATCAACAGTACAGGCAAGTTCACTTTGACCATCTTTTCATGCCTATGTTTTTTTATTGCATGTAGTGACATCATTCAACAAATCCCTCCCGTAGTGTTATTGAAATTCTTGTAGTTGAGTAGAATGCATGAGGTAGGAACCCACCACTTGTTACTAAAGCCCCGGGAACGCTAGTTAGTGCAATGCTATGCTAAAGTAGATGGGGCCTGGTATGAGTGTTCGTGAGTGGTGTGAAGAAGGACTCCACGTCAAGACGACAACTTCATGAAGACATCTTCAAGTCATGCATCTTCAAGACCTGAAGACTTCAAGACTCGAGAAAGCAAGTTTTCAATACACACTACTGGGTGAGGGATGGTTGGAACGGCACCCTGGAGAAACCAGTGGATTTGCCTAGGTGTTGCTGGAGAAGTGCCAGTATTCACGCGGAAAGCCTCACCCAGACTCAAAGAGAAGGATGAATACTTCATGCCCGGAAGCTTACCTGTGTAGCCACAAGCCATTGTGGGCTCTGGCTTGGTTGATCTTTGTTGTGACTCTGCTGGGCAGTGCTACGAGATGTAGTCGACGTTAGGATTGGATGGGCACTGCTGGACAGACAGGGAAGCACTCTGAAAGACCATGTTTCGTTCACCCTGTTCTCAAACACCAGGCAGTGCGAGGACTTACCAGGAGGGAATGAATCTTGTGGGTAAAGTACACAACACTCTGCAGAGTTAAACCTAATCGATTAGCCATGTCCCCGGTTACGGACAATTTGACCTTCTAGACTTGGATCTATCTCTGAACTCTCAACACTGGATTGATAACTTAATTGTGGGCAACTTAAGATACTTGTGGGCATTGAGACATTGGTTGGCGGAACCATGTCATGATAGGTAACTCTTTAGTGAAATTCCTGATATTCCTTTTGTTGTAGGAAAATAAAATCAGCTTTTACGCAAAAACTCACACACAGAGCCACAAATGCCTTTGCATATAGAATAGTCTTTATTCTTCTGTTCTACTATGGTGATCTTGCCAGTACATTCAATGTACTGACCTATATGGCTGCAACGTATCATGTTGCAGATACTCTTCTACGACGGGAAAGAGTATGATTCAGGGTTACGGTCTGCACTCAACTTGCCATTGGTGTTATTGGGACTCCACTCCCGTTGACTGTATCCGCTGCTATTTTAAGGTATATATCAGTTTTACGCTTTTACATGTGATTGCACTTTGATATATACATTGATGTACTGTGTGTGCCAGCATACTGATCCAGGGATGGCACAGAACACACAGAGGCTTGACTCGTTTTGAGTCGGGTCGCTACATTCCGCCGCCGCAAACCTCTAGAGCCACTAAAAACCAACCGGGAGCCCGTTCCGGCACCCTGCCGGAGGGGGAATTCATCTCCGGTGGCCGTCTTCATCATCTCCGGTGGCCGTCTTCATCATCCCGTCGATCTCCATGACGAGGAGGGAGTAGTTCACCCTCGGGGCTGAGGGTATGTACCAGTAGCTATGTGTTTGATCTCTCTCTCTCTCGTGTTCTTGAGATGTCTTGATCTCTATGTACCGCGGGCTTTGCTACTATAGTTGGATCTTATGATGTTCTTCCCCCTCTCCCTTCTTGTAATGAATTGAGTTTTCCCTTTGAAGTTATCTTATCGGATTGAGTCTTTAATGACACTTGATGTATGTCTTGCACGTGTCTATCTGTGGTGACAATGGGATATTCATGTGAGTACTTGATGTATGTTTTGGTGATCAACTTGCGAGTTTGTGACCTCGGGAACCTATGAATAGGGGTTGGCACACGTTTTGACTCTTCGGTAGAAACTTTGGGACACTCTTTGAAGTTCTATGTGTTGGTTGAATAGATGATTTTGAGATTGTGTGATACATGTCGTATAATCATACCCATGGATACTTGAGGTGACAATGGAGTATCTAGGTGACATTAGGGTTTTGGTTGATATGTGTCTTAAGGTGTTATTCTAGTACGAACTCTAGGATAGATTGAACGGGAAGAATAGATTCGTGTTATTTTACTACGGACTCTTGAATAGATCGATCAGAAAGAATAACTTTGTGGAGGTTTTGTACCCGACAATAATCTCTTCGTTTGTTTTCTGCTATTAGTGACTTTGGAGTGACTCTTTGTTGCACATTGAGGGCTAGTTATATGATCTAATTATGTTATTATTGTTGAGAGAACTTCACTAGTGAAAGTATAAACCCTAGGCCTTGCTTCCACGCTTTGCAATACCATTCGTGCTCACTTTTACTATTAATTACCTTGCTGTTTTTATATTTTCAGATTACAAAAACCTATATCTACCATCCATATTGCACTTGTATCACCATCTCTTCGCCGAACTAGTGCACCTATACAACTTACCATTGTATTGGGTGTGTTGGGGACACAAGAGACTCTTTGTTATTTGGTTGTAGGGTTTCTTGAGAGAGACCATCTTCATCCTTCGCCTCCCGCGGATTGATAAACCTTAGGTCACCCACTTGAGGGAAAATTGCCACTGTCCTACAAACCTCTGCACTTGGAGGCCCAACAACGTCTACAAGGAGAAGGTTGCGTAGTAGACATCAGGCCTCGTCTCCGACGGGCTTGTGGCGGATGGCGCCTGGAGGCTACCGGGGGAGGAGCGCGAGCCGGACCCGCGCGACGGGGGGAGGGTCCTTCTGCTCTCTCATGTGGAAAGAGGTTTCTCCATGCCTCCCCATCCAATCTTCAGGGGTCTTCTGAATTTCTTTGGTGCACAGTTGCACCACTTTCCTCCAAACACCATCGCGTACTTGTCAGCATTCGTCACTCTGTGCGAATGCTTCCTGGGGTGCACTCCCCATTGGGGGGTTGTTTAAGCATCTCTTCACAGTCCGATCCCAGACTATGAAGAAAGCCCTCCCCATCGACGGGAAGACGCACGTGCTCCAGGTGTGCGGGGGGTTAGGGGTCCAGAAGAGGCAGCATAGTTACTTTCCTGCCATCACTTTACCTAAGTCCGTCAGAGGCTGGCAATCGACCTGGTTCTACTACAAGGACGTAGTGCCACCCAACATGCCGACTTGTCTTCCCCCCTTTACACCTAACCACCCAGCCGCCCCAAAGTCCGTGAAGGTGACCGACGAGGAGCATGTCCAGGTGGGCATCTTAGTTGAGGCGATGGTGCAGTTGATCTGGGGCGGTGTGATGGGCATGGATCTGCTTGAAACGTTCCTCGATCGACGCATTCAGCGCTTCAGGCCAGGGACCACACCATGTGGCATTATGCCGGCCCGGGGGACTTAACCAGGACGCATCCAGAGGAGGTCACACAGGAGACTATCGAGCAATGGCTCCGGAGTATCACTGGGGCCTGCGATAATCCCGCAGGGGCCAAGAGGATCCGGCCTTACTCCGCCAAGAACCCCCCCCCCCCCCGAAGAACTTGGTGAGTTACGTAGTGTCGACTGATATATTTATATTGTCGAGTGATGCATTGATTTGTGGACTGACTTTCTCGTTGGAATCACGCAGGAGTGGACAAACATGCACTCGCCCGTTCCCAATGGGAACCATGTGGAGGAGGGTGTGGCGAACGAGGGCGGCAGCATGGACGGCGATGGTCCCTCCGACACCGAGGACAACTACGACGACTCCGGTCACGAAGAAGAAGTCGAGTCACCTCTCTGTCGTGAGAGCGGCACCAAAGCCCGCCATGACCCGACAGCTGCCAAGGACAAGGCCCGGGCCCAAGCGAGAAGAACCCAAAAAGGAGCCGCCCCTCAACCGTCGAGTCAAGTGAAAGACTATCCAAACAACCCAAGCCCGCCATCTCCAAGCCTCGCAAAGCCCTGCCTCGCATGAGGGTGGCCATACCGGTCATCTCCACGTAAGTGTTTACTCCTGAATATTCCTGTCGACTGAAGTCTTCGAGTTATATCTGAGTGAAAGCTGGTCAATCTTTTAGAGATGCTACATCTGCAACCTCGCCTCCTCGAGGTGGGGGAGATGCGATGGATGTTGACACTGCTGACGCCGCCACTTCTCATAGAGGTGAGGAAGTTGTTGGTTTGTCTGAATGGGGCTCGGCACATGCAGATGCTGATGTTGTCGATTGTTGTTGTAGAAGTTATTCAAGTGGAGGACGATGAGGAGCCATTGCGCACCCGGAGGGCGTCGGCGTCGCAAGAACCTCAGCGCCCAGCCGCAGAGTCTTCTTGGGGGGAGGTGGCTCGGCGCAACCTAGGGTTGAGCCTGCCACGCCTCCGTCGCACGCTCCTCCGGCCATCTCGACTGTCGTGACGTCGACTCCGACTGGGCCCCCTCTGGCCGCCTCGGCTGCTCCAGCGACCATGCCAACCCCACCAGTGATGGCCTTCCGAGTGTTCCGCACTCCGGAGGATCAGACCGGAGCTGCGAAAGAAGCCATGATCCAGGCGGAGCAGCTCATGCTGAGGTCCAAGGAGGCGTTCGAGGCCAGCAAACTGGCTTATGGCGTCAGCTCAGCCCTCCGCACCAACGTCCGAGTAAGTTCTATTGTAAGTCCATTGTCGATTGAATTCTTGTCTTCTCTTGGCTGCTGTACACCCACTGGGTGGTTGCCGTAGAATACTCGGATTTTGTCCATGAAAATAGGTCGGATCATAGTCGAATGGAATTGGAGTAGGTAGTACGCGTGGCACTAGGTCGCTCGACATGTCGAGTGTGAATTTTTTTTGACGGTTACTCGACGGATTGAGAGTTAACCGTCCCAGTGGGGGCGCTTTTAGCGCACCCACTGGGTGTAGTCCACGAGACCACTGTCGAGTGCTTGTATCGGCAGGGGTCTTAGAGTTTGTCGTATCCACCACTCCGCAGTTACCTTGCAGGTTTCATGGATATTATTGAGAACCCATGATATGACGCTGCATAAGGATCGATTGAACTTCACGGAGAAGGTAGGCACGTCACTCGATGGGTCGAGTGCACGGACAGGGCTGACCTTGTCGAATGTTTTAATAGCCAGTGGGGGCACTCTGAGTGCACCCACTGGGTGTAGTCCCCAAGACCACTGTCAGGTGCTTGCACTGGCAGGGGTCGTCTATAGAGACTGTTCATCGCAGGCGATAAACAGTAGGTTTGAAAACTTGTCGTACACGTGGTACTAAAGTTGCTCGACATGTCAAGTGAATTTTTTCTGACGATTACTCGACGGATGGAGAGTTAGCCGTCTTAGTGGGGGCGCTCTTAGCGCACCCACTACATGTAGTCCTCGAGACCACTGTCGAGTGCTTGCATCGGCAGGGGTCTTTAACAGAGATGGTTCCGGATTTATTTATGACGTGCGGAGCGCCAGTGCCACTCGACATGTCGGGTGGACTTTTTGCTTGTGTGCTTCTATCATACTCAGTCGACCGCCTCAAGCGTCACTTTCCAATTGAATTTTTATCTTCTGTTGATTCCAGAGGGCTTGCGAACTTGGGGCGGAGTATAAGGATATGGAGGCCGAAAGGAACCGGCTACAGGTGGATCTGGCGGCATCCAACAATGCCTTGGAGCGAGCGCGTGCTGAGGTGAAGGCTTTGGGAGGTAATTGTTGTTGACTTTCCACATTCTCCTCTTCACTCGTCATGTTGTGAACCGAGTGCTCTTGCTCGAACAGACGTACGCGCTGAAAACTGTCGACTCCAAGCGCGACTCAACAGTGTTGTTTCTTTAGATTCCATGAAGAGAGCGTTAGAGGAGAAAGACAAGGGCTCGCTGACTCTCAACAGGTGGCCAAGGACAAAAGTGAAGCTACAGACCAGAAGTTGGTGGCCGCCAAGAAGTTGGAGGACGAGAACGCCAAGTTGAAGCAGGAGCGCGCGGGTCTTGTCAAGAAGGCTGAGGAGAAAACCAAGAGGGGAAATGGCTTGGAGAGGCATCTGGGTGAATTCTCAAGAAAGATGTATCTTCTTCTCGACGGTGAATGTATCTTGTCGACTACACTTTGTAAAATATTTAAAGGTCATAGTTCGCCAATTCTCATCTTATTCCTCCTTTCTTCTTCAGACTTCTGCCAGGATTTTGAGAAGGAAACAGAGGAGATTGAACCCATGCTTGACCCTACCAAATCGCCAGTTGCTGACGCAGTGGCGATGAACATGCTGCGGCTCAACTTCCGGCTCCAGGGTGTCCAGGCCTACATCGTCCGACTGAAAGCCGCCATGGGAAGAATTGACAAGGAGCTATGGCCCGAGGACACTCTTCAACTGGACCTCAACTCCATAATGGCTCGTGTGAACAAGCTTCCCAGTCGAGTGCAAGCTTGGAAGAAGTCTGCTGCTTGTTGCGGGGCTGACATGGCATTGTCACTCGTCTGGGTCCATTGTAGGGATGTGAGGGAGGAAAAGCTAAAGGAACTCCAGGTGGTGAACACGAAGAAACTCCAGTTCGAGGACTTTATGGAAACCTTCATCGAGGCCGCTACCAGAATCGCTGACGGCATCGATCTGGACACCTTCGTCGAGCAAGCCAGCCCATCTCCCATTTGAAAATTTTGGTCTCTGACAAACAGTTAAATTTGCCTCAGTATGCCGAGTGGATTTGTATCCTTCAAAATTGTATTCAAGCCTTGGGTCTGAGCACATTTGCTTTCCTTCGAAACGTTTATCCATAGTTTATCTTTGGATTTTGCTCGTATTTCACCGTGTCTGTTTTTGAACTTAGGCGGAACATGTTCCGTGGCTAAGTCCCCGTGTGTGAGGATTTCTCACCACTCGGAGTATTTTTCGATCTTAGGCGAACGTCGATTAGCAGCTAATTTGTCAAATGAATGGATTACTATCCACTCGACGGCGTTTTTTAACTTACGCAAAATGTGTTTTGCAGCTAAGTTGTCGAATGAATATATTACTATCCACTCGACGGGTTTTTTATCTTAGGCGAAACATGTTCACAGCTAAGCCCCTGAGTGTGAGGATTGCTCATCACTCGGAGTATTTTTCGATCTTAGGCGAATGTCGATTCGCAGCTAAGTTGTCGAGTGAATGGATTACTATCCACTCGACGGTGTTTTTTAACTTAGGCGAAATGTGTTTCGCAGCTAATTTTTCGAATGAATAGATTACTATCCACTCGATAGGTTTTTTAACTTAGGCGAAACATATTCGTAGCTAAGCCCCCGAGTGTAAGGATTGCTCATCACTCGGAGTATTTTTGAACCTAAGTGAAGACGGATTCACGAATAGGCCGTCGAGTGAATGGACTGCTATCCACCCGACAGGGTTTTTAACTTAGGCAAAAAATGTTCGAAGCTAAGCCCCCGAGTGTGAGGATTGCTCATCACTCGGAGTATTTTTGAACCTAAGCGAAGACGGATTCGCGAATAGGCCGTCGAGTGAATGGACTGCTATCCACCCGATAGAGTTTTTAACTTAGGCGAACCATGTTCGCAGCTAAGCCCCCGAGTGTGAGGATTGCTCATCACTCGGAGTATTTTTGAACCTAAGCGAAGACGGATTCGCGAATAGGCCGTCGAGTGAATGGAATGTTATCCACCCGACAGGGTTTTTAACTTAGGAGAAACATGTTCGCAGCTAAGCCCCCGAGTGTGAGGATTGCTCGTCACTCGGATTATTCCCGAGAATGTAACTGTATGATCGGAGTCGACAAGGTAAATTGCAGAAACGCAGATGACATTGATGAAGAATTCTTATTACATCAGAAAGCTCTTGTCTCAAGTATAAAAATGCCGGAGCAAATCTGCATTCCAGGCTCGTGGCTCATCTATCTGCTTCATGAGATTGTATAGGTGATATGCTCCATTGTTTAGCACCTTGGTGACGACAAAAGGACCTTCCTATGCGGGAGCGAGCTTGTGAGGTCATTGTTGGTTCACTCAAAGCACCAAGTCTCCTTCATGGAAAGCTCGGCTCCTCACATTCCTTGCATGGAAGCGTCGCAGGTCTTGCTGGTAAGCAGTAGTACGGATCAGAGCCATCTCCGTTCTTCCTCCAGAAGATCTACCCCATCCTGTCTGGCTTGTTCAGCTTCAGCTTCAGAGTATAGATCCACTCGAGGAGAATTGTGAGCTAAGTCACTCGGCAACATGGCTTCAGCACCATAAACAAGGAAGAAAGGAGTTCGTCCAGCGGATCGATTAGGTGTTGTCCTCAATCCCCACAGAATAGACGGCACCTCCGTTACCCAGGCACCAGCGGCATGATCCAAATCGCGCATGAGACGAGGCTTTAGACCTTGCAAAATAAGACCATTAGCGCGCTCTACTTGCCCATTGGTTTGCGGATGTGCAACAGAAGCATAATCCACTCGGGTGCCTTGGGAGTTACAGAATCTTCTGAATTCTTCCGAGTCGAAATTAGTGTCTTTGTCCGTGATGATGCTGTGTGGAATGCCATACCGAATAATGATTTCCCTCATGATTGTGATCGTCGTACAAGCATTCAGCTTCTTGATCGGCTTGGCTTCAATCCACTTGGTGAATTTGTCGACTGCTACCAGCAAGTGAGTGAACCCTCCTTTTTCGGGTCGAAAGGGACCAACCATGTCGAGTCCCCAAACTGCAAATGGCCAGGAGAGAGGAATGGTCTTCAGGGCGGACGCTGGCTTGTGTGAGAGGTTTGCATAAAACTGGCAACCCTCGCAATGATCAACGATATCTTTGGCCATCTCATTAGCCCTTGGCCAGTAAAAACCAGCTCTGTTCGCCTTAGCGACAATCGCCATTGAGGACGCATGGTGACCACAAGTTCCCGAGTGAATCTCGTCCAGGATCATTTGACCTTCTTCAGGAGAAATGTAGCGCTGAGTGACGCCGGTCATGCTCTCTCTAAATAGTTGATCTCCTATCATAGTGAAAGCCTTGGACCTGCACACAATTTGTCACGCCTCTGCTTCATCTTCAGGGAGCTCCTCTCTGAGGATATAGGCAATGTATGGCACAGTCTAGTCGGGAATGATAACCAGAATCTCCATGACCAGGTCAATCACAGCGGGAACATCAACTTCAGTCGAGTCTGTGTAACTCAAAGCTTGTGGGGGCTCTTCGGTGAAGGGATCTTCTTGAACCGAAGGGGTGTGCAAATGCTCCAGGAACACCCCACTAGGGATAGGCCGTCGACTGGAACTAATCTTGGATAACTCATTGGCCGCTTAATTTTTCAATCAGGGAACGTGATGAAGTTCCAGGCCTTCAAACTTCTTTTCCATCTTACGGACTGCATTGCAGTATCCAGTCATTGAGGGGTTTCTGACATCCCACTCTTTCATCACTTGATTCACCACCAAATCTGAGTCGCCATAAACCATCAGGCGTTTAACGCCGAGTGAGATAGCCATGCGTAACCCATATAAAAGTGCTTCATATTCTGCCCCGTTATTGGAGGAATCAAAGTGAATCTACAGGACGTAGCTGAGCTTGTCGCCTCTGGGAGATATCAAGACCATGCCAGCACCGGATCCATTCAACATCTTGGAGCCATCAAAGAACATTGTCCAATGCGCCGAGTGAACCTGGGTAGGCTGTTGCTGCTCAATCCACTCGGCCATGAAATCTGCCAATGCTTGGGACTTGATTGCTTTCTTGGCCTCAAATCTGATGTCAAAATGACCCAGCTCAATTGCCCATTTAGCCACTCGACCTGATGTGTTGCGATTATTGAAAATCTCAAACAAAGGGGCATCACTGACGACTGAAATCGAGTGGTCCTGGAAATAATGTGCCACCTTCTTCGCTGATAGGTAAATACCGTACACCAGCTTTTGATAGTGTGGATATCTTTTCTTTGAGGGGGACAATACTTCTGAGACATAATAGACTGGCCGCTGGACTTTATAGGCCTTATCCTCCTCTTCTTCTTGACAGTCAGTACCGTACTGACGACCTGATTTGTGGCCGCGATGTACAGGAACAAGGGCTCTTTGCTGGCAGGAGCAGCAAGCACCGGTTGGGTGGAGAGCAGGGCTTTGAGCTCATCAAACGCTGCTTCAGCTTCAGGACTCCATATGAACATGTCGGACTTCTTCATCAACTGATATAAGGGCAGAGGCTTCTCACCAAGACGAGAAATGAATCGACTCAACGCTGCCAAGCAACCTGTGAGCTTCTAGACATCGTGCACTCGCACGGGGGTCTTCATACGGGTTATGGCGCTGATCTTCTCGGGATTGACATCAATTCCTCGCTCGGAAACGAGAAAACCAAGCAACTTGCCGCCAGGGACACCAAAGGTACATTTGGCCGGATTCAATTTTATGTCGAATCGCCTCAGATTGGCGAACGTCTCGACAGAGTCAGCCAGCAGGTCAAAACCTTTGCGGGACTTGACCACTATGTTGTCCATGTACGCCTCGACATTCCGAGGGATCTGGTCGAGTAAACACTTCTGAATCATGCGCATAAAAGCCGCGTCGGCATTCTTCAGACCAAAAGGCATGGTGATGTAGCAAAAGCACCCGAATGGGGTGATGAAGGCTGTCTTTAATTCGTCTGGGCCATACAGATGGATCTGATGGTACCCAGAATAAGCATCCAAAAACAATAAATGCTCGCACCCCGTTGTCGATTCAACAATTTGATCTATGCGGGGGAGTGGAAAATGGTCTTTTGGACTAACCTTATTGAGATGTTTGAAGTCAATGCACATGTGCAACGACTTATCTTTCTTTGGCACCATTACAACATTCGAGAGCCACTCGGAGTGGTAAATCTCCCGAATGAACTTGGCTTGCAATAGACGGGGCACTTCTTCTCCGATTGCCTTGCGCTTCTCCGCCGCGGATCGACGCAAATGCTCCCTGACGGGCTTGGCTTTCGGATCCACTCGCAGACGGTGCTCAGCCAGCTCCCTCGAAATCCCTGGCATGTCAGCAGGCTTCCATGCAAAGATATCCCAGTTCTCACGATGGAATTGGATGAGCTCGGCTTCCTATTTACTGTTGAGTGTTGTTGAGATATTTGTCGGGGCAGCATCTGGATCTGTCAGGTGGACCTGCACCTTCTTGACTTCTCCTGCCGATTGAAACGCCGACTCAGAAGCCGGCTTCTTTGCACGGAGCAAATCAACAGGTTCTGCGGTTTTCTTGTACTCCTCCAGCTCGACCATGGCCATCTGCTGATCGGCGATCTTGGAACCTTGCTGGAGGCATTCTTCGGCCCACTTTCGATTGCCAGTGACCGTGATCACACCCTTAGGGCCTGGCATTTTCAACTTAAGATAAACGTAACATGGTCAGGCCATTAAACGTGCATAAGCGGGTCGACCCAAGATGGCGTGGTAGGCACTCTTGAAATCCACGTCTTCAAACGTCAACTTTTCTTTTCGGAAATCTTTGTCATCTCCGAACGTCACATCCATGGCTATCTGGCCGAGTTACTTGGCCTTCTTCCCCGGTATGACCCCATGGAACTGCATGCTGCTCTCACTTAGACGGGACATCGGAATGCCCATCCCTTTTAGAGTATCTGCTTACAGAATGTTCAAGCCACTGCCGCCGTCCATGAGGACCTTTCTGAGTCGAGTCCCCTGCACCACCGGGTCTACCACCAGAGCCTGTCGATCGGGAGTGGCCACACGAGCAGGATGGTCTGTCTGGTCGAATGTAATAGCATATTGGGACCATTTGAGGTAGGTAGGGGTGTGTGGTACAGCCATGTTGATCTCTCTGTTAATGACTTTCAGACGACTCTTGCTCTCAACATCAGCAAAGATCACCAGCATTGAAGTGACATCCGGAAATGTTTCTTTTTCCTCATCTTCATCCCCCTTCTCAGGAGATTTCTCACTCGACTGGTCTCCCTTGAATTGTTGGATAAGGGTCCGACACTGTCGAGTGGTGTGCTTGGGCAAGATCAGGTTGCCTTCAGCATCTTTCCTCGTGTGAATTACACACGGTTGATCCATGATGTCAGTTCCTGACTGACCCTTCCCTTTCTTGGGGACATACTAAGCCTTGGCTTTGCCCTTGTTCTTCGGCTGAGTCACCAGTGCTGCAACTTCTGCCGGAGTTGGGTCTTTAGCCTTCGGCTTCTGCTTCCGATTGTTGTCGCCGCTGCCGTTGCCTTCATTGGCGACTGGTTTTCCTTTGCCGCTACGGAGGCGGTATTCTTCTTCGCCATTGGTGTACCGAGTGGCGATTTCCATCATTTTGCCAAGTGATATATTACCCGTCCTTCCAAACTTTAGGTACAGTTCCCTATATCTCACATCGGCCTTGAAAGCGCAAACGGCCTGGTGTTCTGACACATTCTCCATAGTGTGATGCAGAGTGGGCCATCGCTGAATATAATCCCTCAGGGTTTTTTTCGGCTTCTGGACGCAGTGCTGCAAGTCGACCAGACCCGCCGGGCGCTTGCAAGTGCCTTCAAAGGTCCGGACAAACACTCGGGCCAGATCTTTCCAACAATGTATGCTGGAGGGAGCCAAACGGTTCAACCAAGCTCGAGCTGAACCATCCAACATGAGGGGCAGGTGTTTCATTGCGACATTGTCATTTCCGCCGCCAATCTGCACAGCCACACGGTAGGCATCTAACCAAGTCTCTGGTTTTGTCTCACCAGAAAACTTTCCGATTCCCGCCGCCATTCTGAAATTGGGAGGGATCTCTGCACAACGTATAGCTCTTCTGAAACACTCAAGACCTCACACCACAGTTGAGCTTCCACTCGGAACATCTCTGTCATGTCCTTCTCTGTAAGCTCTGCTCTTGTCGATCCGCTTCTGAACAAGGTAGGCGCGGGCGTCAAAGTCCGCATCCGGCTCATCACCTAAGGAGAGCCTATCGTCCTGGCGCCGGGGCGCGTACGGACCACTCCGCGGAGGAGTGGGCACTTGACGGTGGTCATCACGGTGAAACTGATCTCTGTATTGCCCTTCACGGAAGCCGGCCCCTCGACGATGCAGGGGCGATCCAGGGCTGTGTGCCGACTGAACGGTCTCTGCCCTTGGCAAATTGTTGTGAATCTTGTGGCGAGACTGGGAAACTGTTGAGTTCTGATGCTGCGCCGCATCCAACAACACTCTGATCTGCAATAATCCTCTTCCGACCTCTGACCAGGACGGCTGAATGGAGTCCGCTATCCTAGCGGCTGCAGCAATGTTTAGCACAGGAGTTCGGTATACCTCAACGTCGTCGTGATTTCCAATCAGAAACTTTCGCTGGTGTCGATTGGGATGTGGCGGGCGCTGGTGGGCGCGCTCGTCGATCTCTGTCCAGAGCTCTTCCAGACGAATGCGTGCGGCCTCCAAAGCTTGGGCCTCGGCGGTCGCGCCGACGATGGGGGTGTGAAGAACGTCCTCATCGCGACGCGGCTGCCCATTCGACAGACCACCAGCCTCGCGCTTGCCACGGCCGAAACCAGGCGATGAACTCTGATGAGAACCCGCCATCAAAACGTCCGCTGCGGGATCACAGCTTTCGCACTTGGAGGGCACATTGGATGGATCGGAATCCGACTCGAACACACCGTGAAGGGACTCGGTGGGCTCGAGCACTGCAATCTGCGGAGAAGCTTGACGCGCCGCCGCGTGTTCAACCCAACGCTGAAGTCGTGAGCGCTCGGACCACTTGCGACTGCGAACAGCGAGAGGAGCCGACGCGTAAGGGGTCGACGGCTGATGCAGCAACACACCGCAAGAACTCACACGGAAGTGTGCGGCCCCGCGGACCGGGAGCGCCTCGGCATTGAGAGGTGCCTCCTGGAGCCATGCCGAATCGTTAGCGATGAAAGTGAGCGCTCCGAAACGGATCTCGTGGCCCAGAGCAAAAACACCGCCGGAAGACATGTCGAAGAATGAGAATCGCAACCTCGCCGGAAGTCGCTTAAACGCCTGCCCCATGGTGGGCGCCAATTATCGTGGGAACGAGCCTGACAGTAGAAGGTAGGGGTATGAAGGGAGAGGGCGGAGTCCTAGCTACGGCGAGGGTGTACGCACGTATGTATGAGTTCAGACCCCTCTCATGGAGGTAACAACCCTACGTCTCAGTGCTCGAGAGCTTTATGTCATGTGGAATAGAGAGATTACAATGGTTGCTAACCCTTGTGCAGGAGGGGAGGGGCGGCTTATATAGAGTTCACTGCCCCTCATAATTATCCCGCGTCAAAGGGTCTGGTCATGGAGTTTAAAGTCTACCGTTACTGGTAACGTACATAATAAAGGATACTAATGACCATTGAACCAGCGTCTGCCCGTTGGGCTCTTGATGATGACTTCTGGTCTTCTGGCGTCGAGTGATGCAAGGTCCGTCGAGTGGCACCCGACTACCGAGTGAGAGGAGGAGCTCCGAGTGGTTTACTGTCGAGTGGTCTTGGACATCTCCAGGGATCCACTCGGAAGTTCATGCTTGATCTTCAAGTCCTCACATGTAGTGTCTTTAGGTAGGGTACGTAGGCCTTGCCTAGGACCCTACCCTAGGTACATATCCTCGTCAGGTGGAGTAATAGTGATAGGTGCATGAAGGAGTCGACCTATTTTCTTATGTACGTGATGCCTATATACAAATGATCATTGTCATGAAAATTTCATAACTATTCTCTTTTATATCAATTGACCAACAATAATTTGTTTACTCACTTTATGATATTTCTATGAGAGATGCCACTAGAGAACACTATGACCCTTGGGTCTATTCACTTATTCATTTACAAATGATACTACTACCTTGCTGTTATTTATTTTATTTTATTTTATTTTGCAAATTACAATTCTCTAAAATTATCTACACAACTCACTTGCTTGCAAATAACAAGATCAAGGGGATTGACAACCCTCTTGTCGGCGTTGGGTGCAAGTTGTTTGTTCTTTTGTGTGCAGCCACTGAAGACGGTTGAGGATTGGTATTCCTATTGGTTCAATAATCCCTGGTTTCATAACTGAGGGAAATACTTACCCACATTGTGCTGCGATAAACCGTTCCTCTTCATGGAAAACCCAACGCAGATCACAAGTATCAGATAGTAATTAAGAAACAGACTTATTGGTTCTATTTTGTCAGCATCAGCACCACATTCAACAAGTCTGCATAGGTTCATCATGTGTGCACAAACATAGTATCCACATAGGTTGGTCCCCTTGTTGTTGCTGAGGACACTGTAATTTTTTGTACAATCTTAGTCATGTATTTGCCCTGTTAGGAACAACCTAACCGGTGTAAGTTGTTTCTTTTTTTTCTTTGGAGAGAAATAGAAAGAGGTTTACTTAGAAACTTGAACACTGGCTAGCATTTTCTGAAATAATGGATTTCGTTGTCTCACCGGAGAAATGATCATGTGCTGCAAATTTAGTTGGGGGTCAAACTGTCCCTCCTAAATTTGTACCTTGACAATACACTGCGAATGAAGAACAATTTTCGTATACTCAATTCTTCAACCAGATATGAACACAACATATTAACATCAAAGAATTCAACACCTATCCGTGAAATCCTGAAGATGACTCAGATCCTGAGGCGCATTTGACTCTTTGAGAGAATCCAGGTAGTAAACTATGTTGCGTTTTGGAACAATGACCACCAAGATCCAGTGATCTCTACAGTTTAAGAAAACCTTGAACTTATGAACTATGTCAAAAACTGAAAGACGATCAATGCATGCGTGGTTGTATATTTAACTTACCCTTCATGATACAGCCACTTGAAGAATTCTCCTATCTATAAGTCCCACAAGATCGTGGCGACATGCGAGATGGAAGCCTCGTGTGTGTCATTTCTACTTAACAAAATGTCGTTTGCTAAATCAGGATCTATGAAATGCCAATGCACCCTTATTGATCTATGCGCCATCAATCCCCTGAGAGGTATACAATACAGTTAGCTTTTTTTCATTTACAACCTTGTATGGAGAAGTTGATCAAAGTTTGTGAAGTACTTACAACATCAAGCATTTGACAAGAGTGGCAGCAAGCTTATCGAAAGAGATGAAAGTCCTTGGATTCCACACTGATGGTACCTGCATCGTGAAAGAAACGCCTACGGTCGTAGTGCAATTCCACAATGTTATGATCTTCTCCTTTTGACATTATGTCCATGCAATATTTATGGAACTTGCGACAATTGGAACTGCTCTCCTCAAAGTATTCGCCAACAAGAAATGACTGGCCATGCTTGTACTTGTGTGCTTCTAATGGGTCTACTTTCTGACTAGAAAGTAGGCCTTCAACTTCCGCTTCAGACATTTCGTCAGAACCAAGATTACATGGGTCTTCATCGGTCATGCCATGGTTCTGCTCGAAGAGTCTTTGTAGTAGGATACTATGGTAAACACCCCTCCTCTGTTTCAGTCATATGTAATAACAAATTGCCAATTTTACCAGGAAGCTAATTATAAATGTAACAGTCTTTGTATTACAGGATGCACATCTAGAGTGTTTGAATGGTATCAAATTAATAGTGACAGGTCTATAAATTTTGCTGTCAAACATTCCAATATGTTAAAAACTAGTGTCTTGCACCCTGTTTTGTTCACTAAGTCTGAAAATCTGTTTATTTTAGATTGCCATGTTGTGTTGATGCTAGACATGTTTCTGTGCATAATTAGACATTGCTCGCGCTGAATGAAATGAAGTGCATCATGTCTACTACCTTGCCATAAATTTTCATGCAATGATAACTCATGTAGCATATAGTTTTCTTGCTATCAATATGGCTTCAGGTTAAAACTATGACAATGTCTTAATCACATCTAGAATCAAATAGCACACAGAAAGTGTCTGAATCACACCTAATATATCAAGTGATTTCTAACAACGAGAGTCAGGCTTACCTTCTTTGCACGTCCCAAAAACTTCCTCCCACTGTACCCAGATTCAAAAGATCGTAACTTCACGGATGGAAATTGATATTGACAATGAACAAGCAGGTCTTCAGTTACCCATCTCCGTTACTTGGAAGTGATTGTCCTAGGGAGCTACAAGAGAAAGAAATGGCACAAATGGGTCTGCCGCTTTAAAATCCCCAATTCCAAAACAAAACCATAAGCCTAGTTGAGCCAGAGAGAAGAGAGACAAATAGTTGGCTAGTGAGAGATTCATCATCGTCGGAGATACCCTTGAGGGTTCATTCGAGGAGACCATGGCGTGTCTGTGGTGGTCAGATGCTATAGGGAGAGATGTGGGCGGTTGCGCGCGGGTGGTGGGTGTTGTAGGGGAAATGTGGCCCTTGGGGGGAGAGGTAGATATTTCGGCGGTCGGCGAAATTTTTCGCTCTTTCTAGGGTAACTTGGCGCTAGTCCTGACCATAAAAAACCCATCCCGATTGGCCCGGTCCGACCCAACCCAAAAAAGCCCGACCCAACCTTGTCCACGGGCTGGGCTCGGGCCTAGATTTTCAGCCCGATGACCAGGTCGGGCCGGGCCAGGGACCATTGTTTTTCTGTTTTAATGAAGAGGCCCAGCTCGAGGCCCGAGGCCCGTCAGGCTTTTACACTTTCGGGTCGGGCTTGGGCCTGTTTTTAGGCCCGACGCACGGGCCTGAGTTTTCCGCTTCGAGCTTGGTCCGGCCCGACCCGAAGCCCGGCCCGGCCCGGCCCATGGCCAGGTATACTTGGCACAAAAAGATTCATCAGACAAGGTGTTTCTGCTTTTATTGTGTGTGATGATATAGAACATACAAAATTTCGCCCCTCCCTACGCATTCCCTGGTTATAGTGCACATCCACGTCATTGCATAATTTAACATCAACTGCTAACTTGGGTATACAAATTAGCAAATACACATAGCTCACAGTTACTAAAATGAGCAAGGTCACTAAATAATCAAGCTGCTTGAACTAGACATAGCTCTTACAAAAGACCTGCTTTCTAAACAAAGGCTATTAGTAATACGCATAATTTTAATGAAGACACCAATGAGTTGTCGCTCTATGCCTCGCCATTGTTCGATGAGATGTCGATGACTTGTCCGCGTCCCCGAGGTTGACTTCGACCGCGGCGACATGCTCATTCTCGGCGTTTCCCACGTCATTGGCGTCACCCTCATCTTTGTAGTACTTGTAGTAACTGTGCCACCATAGCTCACGTTGGTACTCCACAACAGGTTCCTCGATGGGCAAGCCCTTCTCGACCTCTTCCTGAGCCACGTGAAATTCCTCCCAACACTCGGTGCTCTTGGATGGCTCCCGCATCTCCAACTCTCACCCGGAGATCTCGTGTGGAAGGGTCTCCATGGCCTCCGGCGTCGCATCGTCGGCATGCATCTCGGCATACAAAGTAGCCGCCTCTTCGGACATGTGGTGCATGCTTGATTCTGAGGAAGCTTTAAGTATCTTGGCATGGCATTCTTGATATTGGCCCGGATGGCCTCGACCCAGTCCAGGGCGACCTCCGCATCACGGTACGCTGCTCATGAGCTCTTGGCGTTTGCAGCTGTTGTCCTAGCTACTGTAGTTGTCGTCTCCACGGCTATAGAGGCCCCGTCGACCGCCGTAGAGGCCCTTTCGGCATATGCGGCTACGCTGTCGGCCGAGGCGGACGCGTTGTTAGAAGAGGAGGGAGCTCTCGGGGCCGAGGGGGCGGTCGTACGCACCCTTACGAAGTGTTCCCACGGTGTCATTCTTTGCAGAAAGGGTTTGTTGGGGAATGGGGATCGAGGGTGAATAGAATATGAGCTAGACAAAGCCGATGAAGCTTCCCTCGTAAGACATAAATAGATCCATGAATTTTCATCACAAACAATTCCTATTTTGAACCATGTATGCAGTTCACTTTTTGTATTCAATTGTAAAACTATTTTGGGGTACAGCGGTAATAGATATTGTTTTAATTGTAAGAAAAAGATCCCTACCGTGAAAATCTACTAACGACATCATAAAATTAGGAAATATTTGGGGTTCAATTAGCATTTTTATACATGAAGTTAGTTTCTAGAAACTTTACTGCCATAATTCAAAACTTAAACACACGAACATGCAAGATGAAGCAAAAATAGTTGGAAAAATCATATTTATGTACAACTTGCTTCCCTATATACGCCACATGCAATAAATTTTAAGGAGTTCCAAACATCTTGGGTAACGGTTTGTACACACGTGCATGCATTGCGGCATTGGGAATCTAGGTTTTAAAATTCAAAAATGAAAAAATGCTTTGAATTACATGAAAATATTCAGCATGATTTCTCGATATGGGGCCAAGATGTCATGGTCAAAGTAACGGCTTTTCGAGATAAGCTTTGACACATGCCTCTCACAAAAACGAGCATCACATGAAGGGTTGTGGTTCCGAGAGGGAACGTGGGGCGTTGTTTGATGACGAACCGCCAATCGCTACCTCATTCGGCCTATTATTTGTTTCATCGTTACAATGTATGAATATGATTGTCATCCTAAAATTTGATTCTTTTGGCATTCAATTGGTAATTTTATACATTAAGTTAGTTTCTAGAAATTTAATGGCCATAGTTGAAAACTGAAACACATGAAAAAGCAAGATTAAGCAAAAAAACGTTGGAAAATCATATTTATGTACTACTTGCTTCTGTACATATGCCACGTGCAATAAATTTGAAGGAGTTCCAAACAGCTTGACTGACAGTTTGGACACAGAAGCATCGGGAATCTAGGTTTTTAAATAAAAAATAAAAAAATATGCGCCGAAGTATATGAAAATATGCATAATTTCCCAACATGGGCTCAGATGTCATGATCAAAGTAACGGCTTGTTCGAGATAAGCTATGACACATGTCAAGCTGGCAATGGCTAACTCTTACCTGCATCCCCATGGGTAATTACTCTATTAGGGTACAGATGCTAGCTTGAATGCCCATCGGGAAGTTGGTGGGTCAAATACCTTACCGAGCATGCAGGACGGGGATGTGGATGGGATAGTGTAAGAGCATAATTTTCCCTAAGTAGTTTTGGTGGCTGATGACAGTGTGTTTGTGGACTAATCGTGTGCATTATGATTTTAGAGATTATCAGGTCGCACGAGATGGCTATATTCCCCTCAAGTAGTAAATCAGAAGCCGGAGTCTTTTCCTTTCGAGGTTAGGTTGGTGGACCTGAGTCATAGGAAAATCCGTACTATTAAGAGGGGATCCACATTCGGAAAGGTTGGGAGCAATCAACACGTACACTTAGCACCCCCGTCCTTTTCTCGACACGATGGAGCATTCTCTGACCCCCAAGGCCCCACAGTGTCACTTAAGCGGACCGCTCTTCAGAGCGGTAGTACCGCTCCAGCGGTACTACTGCCCTGAAGGTTCTCTCGAACGACTGCTAACTTTTTTAAGCGGAAGTTCTGGGCGATACTACTTCCTAGAACTACCACTTAACTTTTTTAAGCAAAAGCTCCGAGCGGTACTACCACCCTGAACTACAACTTAACTTTTTAAGCGGAAGTTCCTAGCGGTACTGTAACACCCCAAAAATCGGGTTATCGATTTTTGTGTTGTTATTCCTTCCTAGCTTTTCCCTCCCGAATTTTTCCTATGGAATTTGGCAAGTGACCAGGTGAATCCATTCAATCCCCAACTTCTTAGTGCCTTGCCCATGTTCTTGTGCCAGCCAATCCTCCGTCAGTAAACCCAGAACCTCCTTCAAACCCTTGTTCCAAAATATTGGAACTGGAAATCCTGCCTTTGTGTTCACAAAGGAGCTATCATTTCCAGAGATCCTTCTTCCCTCATAAACCCTAGATGTGCAAAAATATTGCCAAGTCATATGCAATATTTCTCATCTAGAATTAATTCCTCTTTCTGCCTGTCTAAGGAATTATATCCAGGAAAATATCTATCCCTCTCCACAGGTCATGAAAACTTGTGGTGATATTCCTTTTGATCATATTGATCTCTCATAAAAATATTGGCCATAATTAAATAGGGGAAATTGCATTTTCTTATTTAAATCCAATATTTTAATTTGGGCCTTTCCAAAGGAACTACCATTTTGGTAGCTAGGAAAAATCCCAAATAATTTTTGGAGCTTCTTATATCCATATCTTATCCATTTCCATCAAAATAACAAGTTCCTCACTTCAGATTTTGAGCACCACTTCCATTTGCAAATTTTGTCCAGATCCCCATTTGCAAAGGAAGTGTTTGATTCCTTGACCTCCTTGGGCTGAAATTCTGCAGGGTGATTTATGATGATAAATTACCCTTGTCCACCAAAAATTAGCCCATTCCATCTAGCCAATCTTCCATAGTAATTTTCTCAAGTTCTTGTTCAGATTGCATCTTTGTGAAGGAAGTACCATCATAGATGATCAATTTGATCTGAAACTTGTTCAGATATCTCTCATAATCAAATCATCTCTCTACCCCAAAAATCATCCAAGTCCATGGAGCCATTTGACAACAGCTCTCTCATTTCCAATTCTGGTCAAACTGCCAAGTTGCAAAGGAAGTATCCTATAGATTTACTCACTGGAGCTGAAACTTTGCCAAGACGACAACCTTAGTAGATGATTGACCCATGACTGATATCATGCCAAGAGGAGCACTGTGTTGGCCACTGCACAACACAAACACATGGCTTCCATCTGGTGTTTGACCTTGGTGTAGTCACACCAGAGCTGAACTTTCTTACTTGAGGGGTCAAGTCACCTCAGTGAAGCATGGCGAAGACCCTATACATCTTTTGGCATCGAGCTCAGCGTGGGATCACCGTGGCCACGCGGTGACCATGGGCAGAGCATGCCAAAACCGCGCCCTGTGCATTGGAGTTGACGGGAGCGCGCTTCCAGCGAGCTCCAGCCTGTCCTCGAGTGTCGTAGAGCTCCCCATTGCGTGCGCGCACCGTCTAGAGCCGTCTCCCCTCGTCCCGTAGCTTCTAGCCGCCTCTACCATCATTCCGAAGCTCCGGCCGCCGTCCATCTCCTTCCCGAGCCTTCCCCCGCGACTATTTAAGCGTGCCCGAGCCCCTCTCCTAGCCAGCAAGCCCATCCCCCTCCCTCTAGAGCCTCAGAACTCTACCTTCCCCGCAACCGCAGCAATGACCGCCGCCGATCCCCTTCGATCCACCCCGCTCCCTGGCCCACCCCTCTTCGTTCCCTCTGCGCCCAAGACCTCCTCTATGGCCTTCTGAGCCGTTGGCGCTCTAATTTTAGCCGGGTAGGTGCTGCCAGAGTGGCCTCGCTGCCAGCCAATGGCCACCGTACCTTTGTCAGTGGCGACGGCGCTGCGGGCCGCGTGCGGCAATCCCGCGACCATCCCCGGGCGCGGTGAGGAGCGGCGGTGCCCCTACGCTCGCCGGCCGACCTTGGGGAGTAGCTAGGAGATGGCTACGCCGGTGACCGAACACCCCTGCACTCGCCTCTGTCTCCGTTCGCGAGGAAGAAGACAGCCCAGGGAGGAGGAGAGAGAAAGTCAACCCTGGGCCCACTTGTAAGTGAGTAGCGGCCGGGTCCCGCCGGTTAAGTGGAGGCGTGTTTACGAAAATACACTTTCGCTTGCCGAAGCGTATTCCTGCAAATGCGCTTTCGCTTTCCAGCCGCCGGCCGAACCCGCTAAACAATGAACGTTCACCCGTTAGGGACTGTGGTGGACATTGTTTCCCCATTTTATAGTCTAACGAGTGAACGGGCATATCTCCGCAACCGTAGCCCCGATTGAGGTAAAACCAACGCCGACATCTTTGTCTCGGCGAGCCCGTTCTGATGACATTATTTTTATAGTGTGTTCACATTGTGAAAATAACCATTTTACACTTTTCCTATATTGGTCCCCGCTATGAGAGATCCCTTTCCGGCGAATCCTTTCGCGAGGTGATCGCACTTCTTCCCAGTGTATTCATCGACCCCCAGGGAGGCCAACCTCTTACCATGAGCTCCGGACTTGCATGATGACTTTGCTTGCACTCTATGTGTTATTACATTACATCCGTACCACCTGTTAGTCTACATTTGCATACATCGGTTGTGCCACCCGTATTAGATGTTAGCACTACTTTTCATCTAATGTTATGACTTGTTCTCATGTCATATTTCGCCATGCTAGTAATAATATTGCTAATGACGTAGTCATGTTAGTACTGTGGTTGATCTCATGCCATGACTACCAGTACTATGATTTTGCTATGCTAGCGCTTTTAATTGTCAGTGAAGTGGTACGTTGAGGGATATGTGGAGTTGGATTAAGAGATTATTGTCTATGATTACATTGGGATTTCATTCGGCAGTTTGTGGATATGAGAAGTTAAATTAATGCAACCTAGTTGGTTGATCTTGAGTCACCTGTCCGGGCTTATCCGTGCAACCACATTTGCCGGTATGGGACGGCCTTGACTTGGCCTGATTGCATGATCTTACACCAGTACCACCAAAGCGGGAAGGTTATGCGCGCGTGCTGCCCTGGCCCGGTAGGCGGCGATAATCTTGTGAGCCCAGTTGTTGTTGAGTTTTGTGTGCAGTCTCCGTTTGGGATAGTAGCCCTCGTTTGGGTCTACATAGTTTGGCCACGACGGTGGCAGGTGTCATGAGGACACAGGGGCCACCCAAGGCTGACCTCTGTGGGAGGAAGAGTGCCGGTGGTACGATGAAAGAGTCACGGGTCAGGCAGGTTTTGTTGAAGCAACACTGGTCCACCCGAGTGGGATGACGAGGCCAGGTGCTTCATGGTGTGGGCAAAGTGCGCAACCTCTGCAGAGTGTAAAATCTATTCAAATAGTTGTGTCCAAGGTATTGGATAACCCATCCAGACCTCAGTAGATGATCAACCATAGCAGTGACAGTAATGATGGAAGAACTCATCTTGGGTAGACATCAGATGATGTCGGTATATGATATGTTTGCCAACGAATGGCTATATGATGAGTGGTCGGATGACCACATGAATCGGATTGGATTTGAGCTAGTTAGGTTGGATCATGAGTATTTCAAGGGTTGTAGGACAACCCATAAGAGAGTAAGTCGGTATTCGGTACAGTAAGTAGTCTAAGCATTTAGTGTGATATTTCCATAGATTATATGCCTGATCCATGTTATGCCATGCTTGATCCATGTTGTCCTTGTTAGAATTCGTGCCATAGGAATAATTCATGCATAGCATAGGGCTTGCTTTATCACCTGTTTGTTTGGATGCTATGTATTTGGTTGTCTTGCGAGTACATTCAAAGTACTCACCTGGCCTTGCATGTGGCCATGTTGCAAGAGAAGATCCGTCGTGCTAGAGCGTAACCAAGCCAGTCCCATGCGTTATGGAGCCCAGGCAGAGACGTCGTTGCCAAGACCTTCGCTGCAATTTAGTTAGCCTTGGAGTTATGTAATATTTTTGTAAGCAACAATATTGTAATACTCCATTATATAATAAAGCCATTTTTGTGCTTGGAATTGCTATATCATTTCTTTGGCGTGCGCCAGGTCTTATCCTGGGGCTGGTGTGTGTCGGCCCTCTATCGGGGTGCCACAAGACTTGGTATCAGAGCTAGGTTGGTTGTAGGTTACCCTAGCCCCAAACCACCCCTAGCTTCAACCGGTAGTGAGCCCAATAGATTTGACCCGTCTCTGGAAACCGACATGGCTACTGTGGATCAACAGTCGGCGCAGT
Organism: Hordeum marinum; assembly: GCA_022496015.1. NCBI lineage: Eukaryota > Viridiplantae > Streptophyta > Magnoliopsida > Poales > Poaceae > Hordeum > Hordeum marinum. The sequence goes on from CM039673.1 coordinate 375,395,767, forward strand.
CAGAATGGACGTGACCCTACCCAGTTGTCCGCCCACCCAGCCACCCCGGATTAGACCGTGACCCCACTTAGCGGTCGGGTGTACCGGCGTATCTTCTACCCGGCAATAGAAGGATCCACGCCATGCTGGTGTGTTCCAGCCGACTGCCTATTTAAGCTCCTCACAGCTGCGAGTTGTAGCCCTCTCCATTCTGTAAGCCAGATCCCTGCAAGAGAACCCAGACTAGTATCCTCAACCCAGCAGCCATGGCCAGTTCTTCCAAACTAGCCCTATCCAATAATGCCTCGATCCCAAATTATTTGCCTAGAACCCATTGCAATCTCGGAGAAATTCTAACAATTTTTTTGCAACGTAGACGGTACAACCCTTCTAGTCAAAGACCTAAACCCGGGTTATACCGCAGCACCCACCCATTGTGGATGTCGTCCAACAAAGGGGACCAACAGTGTGGCCTCCACACTCGTAGAGCTCCGCTGACCGCAATGCACTAACCCCAGACCCAGCGGCGCCTCTATCACCGTCTTGTATGATGTTGATAGGCCGCCCCTCGCTGCCGCAGCCCACGCTTATTCCGCCGGCCTAAGACGACATAGTTGACCTCCAGCCACCCCTCGGGTAGCAGCATCCCCTTTGGAAGTGGCATCACGGCGATCATTGAGGATCATCACGCACAGTAGCAGCGAGCCGCCAACCAATGCCCCCAGCATGCCAACAAAGAGGATCGTGGTCAGCTCCGAGCCCACGCCCGCCATTAATTCCTAGCCTCGTGCTCCTGCAACCAGAAGGAAGAGAAGACAAAGAAGAAACAAGGTAGGAGGCGAGATGGTAGGAAGAGAGAAGGAACCATGGTCGATTATATAGCCCCAGTCCGGTGTACGGTGAGCGAGATCCAGGAGACCGCGCGTCGCTCGATCACCGGCGTCCAGGAGGCGATTCCGCGAGCAGTGCCGACCGGTGCTGGCCCGAGATGGGAGTGCACTCTACGTCGATCCCATGCATGCCGCGCACTATTGTCGTAGGGTACTTCGTGCCCTAGGAGCAAGGCGTGCGTAGTGCCTAGCCGCACTCGAGACATCGCGAGAGAGAGCCGTTGGCCGAAGATAGAAGAAGAAGAGGCTGCCAGTGGGCCTTGGTCCCACCTGTCAACAAGAGAGGCCACTGTTCATTGTGGTACCCCGAGCATTTTTGGAAAAGGGAAAATTTGCTTTTTCCAAAAATGCCAGGGTTACCCAGCGGCCCCTACCTGTGGAGTAGATCCCGCAATATCTGTATCTCGATATGGGTGTACCAGTTTTCGGTACTCTTAAATCGGTTGTTTTCAACCACAGGGTTAAGACCAAGCCCAGAGGTTTTTCTAGGAGGCGTAGTATTTTTGTCCTAAGCCGACCCTAGGAATCTCAAGGACGAGATTCTTTTAAGGGGGAAGGTTTGTAACACCCAAAAAATCGGGTTATCGATTTTTGTGTTGTTATTCCTTCCTAGCTTTTCCCTCCCGAATTTTTCCTCTGGAATTTGGCAAGTGACCAGGTGAATTCATTCAATCCCCAACTTCTCAATGCCTTGCCCATGTTCTTGTGCCAGCCAATCCTCCGTCAGTAAACCCCGAACCTCCTCCAAACCCTAGTTCCAAAATATTGGAACTGGAAATCCTGCCTTTGTGTTCACAAAGGAGCTATCATTTCCAGAGATCCTTCTCCTCATAAACCCTAGATGTGCAAAAATATTGCCAAGTCATATGCAATATTTCTCATCTAGATTTAATTCCTCTTTCTTGTTGGGAGACGTAGTAGTAAATCAAAATTTTCCTACGTTCACCAAGATCTATCTATGGAGAAACCAGCAACGAGAGGGGAGAGATTGCATCTTCATACCTTTGAAGATCGCTAAGCGGAAGCGTTACAAGAACGCGGTTGATGGAGTCGTACTCGCAGCGATTCAGATCGCGGTAGATCCGATCAAGTGCCGAACGGACGGCACCTCTGCGTTCAACACACGTGCAGCCCGGTGACGTCTCCAACACCTTGATCCAGCAAGGAGGAAGGAGAGGTTGGGGAAGGGCTCCAACAGCAGCACGACGGCGTGGTGGTGGTGGAGTAGCAAGGTATTCCGACAGGGCTTCGCCTAAGCGCTGCGGAGGAGGAAGAAGAGAGGTAGGGCTTCGCCGTGAGAGAGAGAGATCAAATCCTATCTCAAAACATCCAAAACCTCAAGTATATATAGGAGGAGGGACGTGGAGGGCTGGCTTGGCCTCTACTCCAAAGAGGAGATGGCCGGCTGAATTAAAGGGAGAGTCCACCTCCCACAAGGGAGGTGGATCTCCTCCTTTTAAATCCTTTTTGCCTTATCTCCTTATCTCCAGCCGCATGGGCCTTTAGCAAAAGTCTTGCCCAGCCCAATAAGGGCTGGCACACTTTATCTAACAGCCCATGTGGTCCTTTGGTCGTCACACCCCTCCCGGGGGTCCTCCGGCACCCTCCCGGCACTCCCGGTACACTACCGATGAGCCCGAAAACTTTTCGGTGACCAAAACTGGACTTCCTATATATCAATCTTTACCTCCGGACCATTCCGGAGCTCCTTGTGACGTCCGGGATCTCATCCGGGACTCCGAACAACCTTCGGTAATCACGTATACCTTTTCCCTATAACCCTAGCGTCATCGAACCTTAAGTGTGTAGACCCTACGGGTTCGGGAGACACGTAGACATGACCGAGACACCTCTCCGGCCAATAACCAACAGCGGGATCTGGATACCCATGTTGGCTCCCACGTACTCCACGATGATCTCATCGGATGAACCACGATGTCAGGGATTCAATCAATCCCGTATACAATTCCCTTTGTCTATCGGTATGGTACTTGCCCGAGATTCGATCGTCGGTATCGCCATACCTTGTTCAATCTCGTTACCGGCAAGTCTCTTTACTCGTTCCGTAACACATCATCCCGTGGCTAACTCCTTAGTCACATTGAGCTCATTATGATGATGTCTTACCGAGTGGGCCCAGAGATACCTCTCCGTCACACGGAGTGACAAATCCCAGTCTTGATTCGTGTCAACCCAACAGACACTTTCGGAGATACCCGTAGCGTACCTTTATAGCCACCCAGTTACGTTGTGACGTTTGGCACACCCAAAGCATTCCTACGGTATCCGGGAGTTACACAATCTCATGGTCTAAGGAAATGATACTTGACATTGAAAAGCTTTAGCAAACGAACTACACGATCTTGTGCTATGCTTAGGATTGGGTCTTGTCCATCACATCATTCTCCTAATGATGTGATCCCGTTATCAACGACATCCAATGTCCATGGTCATGAAACCGTGACCATCTATTGATCAACGAGCTAGCCAACTAGAGGCTCACTAGGGACATGTGATGGTCTATGTATTCACACATGTATTACGGTTTCTGGTTAACACAATTGTAGCATGAATAATAGACAATTATCATGAACTAGGAAATACAATAATAACCATTTTATTATTGCCTCTAGGGCATATTTCCAACAGTCTCCCACTTGCACTAGAGTCAATAATCTAGTTACATTGTGATGAATCGAACACCCATAGCGTTCTGGTGTTGATCATGTTTTGCTCGTGAGAGAGGTTTAGTCAACGGATCTGCGACATTCAGATCCGTATGCACTTTACAAATATCTATGTCTCCCTCCTGAATGTAATCACGGATGGAGTTGAAGCGGCGCTTGATGTGTCTTGTCTTCTTGTGAAACCTGGGCTCCTTCGCAAGGGCAATAGCTCCAGTGTTGTCACAGAGTAGAGTCATCGGGCCCGACGCATTTGGAATCACTCCTAGGTCGGTGATGAACTCCTTCATCCAGACTCCCTCCTTTGCTGCTTCCGAAGCAGCTATGTACTCCGCTTCACATGTAGATGCCGCCATGACGCTTTGCTTGCTGCTACTCCAGCTGACTGCCCCTCCATTCAAAATATACACGTATCCGGTTTGCGACTTAGAGTCGTCCGGATCTGTGTCGAAGCTAGCGTCGACGTAACCCTTTACGACGAGCTCTTCGGCACCTCCATATATGAGAAACATGTCCTTTGTCCTTTTCAGGTACTTCAGGATATTCTTGACCGCTGTCCAGTGTTCCGCTCCGGGATCACTTTGGTACCTCCCTACCAAACTTATGGCAAGGTTCACATCAGGTCTGGTACACAGCATGGCATACATGATAGAGCCTATGGCTGAAGCATAGGGGATGACACTCATCTCTTCTCTATCCTTTGCCGTGGTCGGGCATTGAGTCGTACTCAATCTCACACCTTGCAACACAGGCAAGAACCCCTTCTTGGACTGATGCATATTGAACTTCTTCAATATCTTTTCAAGGTATGTGCTTTGTGAAAGACCAATGAGGCGTTTCGATCTATCTCTATAGATCTTAATACCTAATATGTAAGCAGCTTCTCCAAGGTCCTTCATTGAAAAACACTTATTCAAGTAGGCCTTGATACTTTCCAAGAGTTCTATATTATTTCCCATTATCAGCATGTCATCAACATACAATATAAGAAATGCTATAGAGCTCCCACTCACTTTCTTGTAAATACAAGGTTCTCCATAAACCTGTACAAACCCAAACGCTTTAATCACCTCATTAAAGCGAATGTTCCAACTCCGAGATGCTTGCACCAGCCCATAGATGGAGCGATGGAGCTTGCATACCTTGTTAGCATCTTTAGGATCGACAAAACCTTCCGGCTGCATCATATACAGTTCTTCCTTGAGGAAGCCATTAAGGAATGCCGTTTTGACGTCCATTTGCCAGATCTCATAATCATAAAATGCGGCAACTGCTAACATGATTCGGACTGACTTTAGCATCGCTACGGGTGAGAAAGTCTCATCGTAGTCAACTCCTTGAACTTGTCGATAACCCTTAGCGACAAGCCGAGCTTTATAGGCGGTGACATTACCGTCCGCGTCAGTCTTCTTCTTAAAGATCCATTTGTTTTCAATGGCTCGCTTATCATTAGGCAAGTCCACCAAAGTCCATACTTTGTTCTCATACATGGATCCTATCTCGGATTTCATGGCCTCAAGCCATTTGTTGGAATCCGGGCCCGTCATCGCTTCTTCATAGTTCGAAGGTTCACCGTTGTCCAACAACATGATCTCTAGGACAGGATTGCCGTACCACTCTGGTGCGGAACGTGTCCTGGTGGACCTTCGAATAGCAACTTGATCTGAAGTTTCATGATCATCATCATTAACTTCCTCTCTAGCCGGTGTAGGCTCCACAGAAACAACTTCCTGTGCTGCGCTACTCTCCGGTTCGAGTGGAGGTACAATTTCCTCATCAAGTTCTATTTTCCTCCCACTTACTTCTTTCGAGAGAAACTCTTTCTCGAGAAAGGATCCATTCTTGGCAACAAAGACTTTGCCTTCGGATCGTAGGTAGAAGGTATACCCAATAGTCTCCTTGGGATATCCTATGAAGACGCACTTTTCCGCTTTGGGTTCGAGCTTCTCAGGTTGAAGTTTCTTCACATAAGCATCGCATCCCCAAACTTTTAGAAACGACAGCTTAGGTTTCTTTCCAAACCACAATTCATACGGTGTCGTCTCAACGGATTTAGACGGTGCCCTATTTAAAGTGAATGCGGCAGTCTCTAATGCATATCCCCAAAATGATAGCGGTAAGTCGGTAAGAGACATCATAGATCGCACCATATCCAATAGAGTGCGATTACGACGTTCAGACACACCATTTCGCTGGGGTGTGCCGGGCGGCGTGAGTTGTGAAACAATTCCACATTTCCTAAGGTGCGTGCCAAACTCGTGACTTAAATATTCTCCGCCACGATCAGATCGTAGGCATTTTATTTTCCTGTCACGTTGATTCTCGACCTCACTCTGAAATTCCTTGAACCTTTCAAAAGTTTCAGACTTGTGTTTCATTAAGTATACATAACCATATCTACTCAAGTCATCAGTGAGGGTGAGAACATAACGGTAGCCACCGCGAGCCTCGACGCTCATTGGACCGCATACATCGGTATGTATTATTTCCAACAAGTCAGTTGCTCGCTCCATTGTTCCGGAGAACGGAGTCTTGGTCATCTTGCCCATGAGGCATGGTTCGCATGTGTCAAATGATTCGAAATCAAGTGACTCCAAAATTCCATCAGCATGGAGCTTCTTCATGCGTTTGACACCAATATGGCCAAGACGGCAGTGCCACATGTAAGTGGGACTATCGTTATCAACTTTACACTTTTTGGTACTCACACTATGGACATGTGTAACATCACGTTCGAGATTCATCAAAAATAAACCATTGACCAGCGGGGCATGAGCATAAAACATTTCTCTCATATAAATAGAACAACCATTATTCTCGGATTTAAATGAGTAGCCATCTCGCATCAAGCGAGATCCAGATACAATGTTCATGCTCAAAGCTGGTACTAAATAACAATTATTAAGGTTTAAAACTAATCCCGAAGGTAGATGTAGAGGTAACGTGCCGACGGCGATCACATCGACCTTGGAACCATTCCCGACACGCATCGTCACCTCATCCTTGGCCAGCCTCCGCTTATTCCGCAGCTCCTGCTTGGAGTTACAAATGTGAGCAACTGCACCGGTATCAAATACCCAGGAGCTACTACGAGCGCTGGTCAAGTACACATCAATAACAAGTATATCACATATACCTTTAATGTTGCCGTCCTTCTTATCCGCTAAATACTTGGGGCAGTTCCGCTTCCAGTGACCGGTAAACTTGCAATAAAACCACTCAGTCTCAGGCTTGGGTCCATTTTTCTTCTTCTTCCCGGCAACTTGCTTACCGGGCGCGGCAACAGCTTTGCCGTCCTTCTTGAAGTTCTTCTTACCCTTGCCTTTCTTGAAACTAGTGGTCTTATTCACCATCAACACTTGATGCTCCTTTTTGATCTCGACCTCCGCTGATTTCAGCATCGAGTACAACTCAGGAATGGACTTCTCCATACCTTGCATGTTGTAGTTCATCACAAAGCTCTTGAAGCTAGGTGGAAGCGACTGGAGGATTCTGTCAATGACCGAGTCATCCGGGATATTAACCCCCAGCTGAGTCAAGCGGCTGTGTAGCCCAGACATCTTGAGGATGTGCTCACTGACAGAACTATGCTCCTCCATCTTACAGCTGAAGAACTTTTCGGAGACATCATATCTCTCGACCCGGGCATGAGCTTGAAAAACCAGTTTCAGCTCCTGGAACATCTCATATGCTCCGTGTTGCTCAAAACGCTTTTGGAGCCCCGGTTCTAGACTGTAAAGCATGCCGCATTGAACAAGGGAGTAATCATCGCAGCGTGATTGCCAAGTGTTCATAACATCTTGTTCCGCTGGGAGAACGGGTGCGTCACCTAGCGGTGCATCTAGGACATACAATCTCTTGGAAGCTATGAGGATGATCCTCAAGCTACGGACCCAGTCCGCATAGTTGCTTCCATCATCTTTCAGCTTGGTTTTCTCTAGGAACGCGTTGAAATTGAGGGTGACATTCGCGTTGGCCATTGGATCTACATCATAGATTGTAAAGACAATTTTAGACTAAGTTCATGATAATTAAGTTCACTTAATCAAATTAATGAACTCCCACTTAGACAGACATCTCTCTAGTCTTCCAAGTGATACATGATCCATGTCAACTAGCCCGTGTCCGATCATCACGTGAGACGGACTAGTCATCCATGGTGAACATCTTCATGTTGATCGTATCTTCTATACGACTCATGTTCGACCTTTCGGTCTTCCGTGTTCCGAGGCCATGTCTGTACATGCTAGGCTCGTCAAGTCAACCTAAGTGTTTCGCGTGTGTAAATCTGGCTTACACCCGTTGTATGCGAACGTTAGAACCTATCACACCCGATCATCACGTGGTGCTTCGGAACAACGATCCTTAGCAACGGTGCACAGTTAGGGTGAACACTTCTCTTGAAATTTTATTGAGAGATCATCTTATTTACTACCGTCGTTCTAAGAAAATAAGATGTAAACATGATAAACATCACATGCAATCAATATAGTGACATGATATGGCCAATATCATTTTGCTCCTATGATCTCCATCTTCGGGGCACCATGATCATCACTGTCACCGGCACGACACCATGATCTCCATCATCATGATCTCCATCATTGTGTCTTCATGAAGTTGTCTCGCCAACTATTACTTCTACTACTATGGCTAACGCTTAGCAATAAAGTAAAGTAATTACATGGCGTTTATGATTGACACGCAGGTCATACAATAAATAAGACAACTCCTATGGCTCCTGCCGGTTGTCATAATCATCGACATGCAAGTCATGAATCCTATTACAAGAACATGATCAATTCATACATCACAATGCATCACATCACATCCTTTGGCCATATCACATCACAAGGCACATGCTGCAAAAACAAGTTAGACGTCCTCTAATTTGTAGTTGCAAGTTTTTACGTGGCTGCTATAGGTTACTAGCAAGAACGTTTCTTACCTACGTCAACACCACAACGTGATTTGCCAATTGCTATTTACCCTTCATAAGGACCCTTTTCATCGAATCCGATCCGACTAAGGTAGGAGAGACAGACACCCGCTAGCCACCTTATGCATCTAGTGCATGTCAGGCGGTGGAACCGGTCTCACGTAAGCGTACGTGTAAAGTTGGTCCGGGCCGCTTCATCCCACAATACCGCCGAATCAAGATAAGACTAGTAGCGGCAAGCAAATTAACAAACTCGACGCCCACAACTGCTTTGTGTTCTACTCGTGCATAGATTCTACGCATAGACCTAGCTCATGATGCCACTGTTGGGAGACGTAGTAGTAAATCAAAATTTTCCTACGTTCACCAAGATCTATCTATGGAGAAACCAGCAACGAGAGGGGAGAGATTGCATCTTCATACCTTTGAAGATCGCTAAGCGGAAGCGTTACAAGAACGCGGTTGATGGAGTCGTACTCGCAGCGATTCAGATCGCGGTAGATCCGATCAAGTGCCGAACGGACGGCACCTCCGCGTTCAACACACGTGCAGCCCGGTGACGTCTCCAACACCTTGATCCAGCAAGGAGGAAGGAGAGGTTGGGGAAGGGCTCCAACAGCAGCACGACGGCGTGGTGGTGGTGGAGTAGCAAGGTATTCCGACAGGGCTTCGCCTAAGCGCTGCGGAGGAGGAAGAAGAGAGGTAGGGCTTCGCCGTGAGAGAGAGAGATCAAATCCTATCTCAAAACATCCAAAACCTCAAGTATATATAGGAGGAGGGACGTGGAGGGCTGGCTTGGCCTCTACTCCAAAGAGGAGATGGCCGGCTGAATTAAAGGGAGAGTCCACCTCCCACAAGGGAGGTGGATCTCCTCCTTTTAAATCCTTTTTGCCTTATCTCCTTATCTCCAGCCGCATGGGCCTTTAGCAAAAGTCTTGCCCAGCCCAATAAGGGCTGGCACACTTTATCTAACAGCCCATGTGGTCCTTTGGTCGTCACACCCCTCCCGGGGGTCCTCCGGCACCCTCCCGGCACTCCCGGTACACTACCGATGAGCCCGAAAACTTTCCGGTGACCAAAACTGGACTTCCTATATATCAATCTTTACCTCCGGACCATTCCGGAGCTCCTCGTGACGTCCGGGATCTCATCCGGGACTCCGAACAACCTTCGGTAATCACGTATACCTTTTCCCTATAACCCTAGCGTCATCGAACCTTAAGTGTGTAGACCCTACGGGTTCGGGAGACACGTAGACATGACCGAGACACCTCTCCGGCCAATAACCAACAGCGGGATCTGGATACCCATGTTGGCTCCCACGTACTCCACGATGATCTCATCGGATGAACCACGATGTCAGGGATTCAATCAATCCCGTATACAATTCCCTTTGTCTATCGGTATGGTACTTGCCCGAGATTCGATCGTCGGTATCGCCATACCTTGTTCAATCTCGTTACCGGCAAGTCTCTTTACTCGTTCCGTAACACATCATCCCGTGGCTAACTCCTTAGTCACATTGAGCTCATTATGATGATGTCTTACCGAGTGGGCCCAGAGATACCTCTCCGTCACACGGAGTGACAAATCCCAGTCTTGATTCGTGTCAACCCAACAGACACTTTCGGAGATACCCGTAGCGTACCTTTATAGCCACCCAGTTACGTTGTGACGTTTGGCACACCCAAAGCATTCCTACGGTATCCGGGAGTTACACAATCTCATGGTCTAAGGAAATGATACTTGACATTGAAAAGCTTTAGCAAACGAACTACACGATCTTGTGCTATGCTTAGGATTGGGTCTTGTCCATCACATCATTCTCCTAATGATGTGATCCCGTTATCAACGACATCCAATGTCCATGGTCATGAAACCGTGACCATCTATTGATCAACGAGCTAGCCAACTAGAGGCTCACTAGGGACATGTGATGGTCTATGTATTCACACATGTATTACGGTTTCTGGTTAACACAATTGTAGCATGAATAATAGACAATTATCATGAACTAGGAAATACAATAATAACCATTTTATTATTGCCTCTAGGGCATATTTCCAACATTTCTGCCTTTCCGAGGAATTAGATCCAGGAAAATATTTATCCCTCTCCAGAGGTCATGAAAACTTGTGAGATATTCCTTGTGATCATATTGATCCCTCATAAAACTATTGGCCATAATTAAATAGGGGAAATTGCATTTTCCTAATTAAAGCCAATATTTTAATTTGGGGCCTTTCCAAAGGAACTACCATTTTGGTAGCTAGGAAAAATCCCAAATAATTTGTGGAGCTTCTTATATCCATATATTATCCATTTCCATCAAAATATCAAGTTCCTCAATTCAGATTTTGAGCACCACTTCCATTTGCAAATTCTTTCCAGATTCCCCATTTGCAAAGGAAATGTTTGATTCCTTGATCTCCTTGGGCTGAAATTTTGCAGGGTGATTTATGATGATAAATTACCCTTTTCCAGAAAAAACTCGCCCATTCCATCAAGCCAATCTTCCTCAGTAATTTTCTCAAGTTTATGTTCAGATTGCATCTCTGTGAAGGAAGTACCATCATAGATGATCAATTTGATCCGAAACTTGTTCGGCTATCTCTCATGATAAAATCATCTCTCTACCCCAAAAATTATCCAAGTCCATGTAGCCATTTGACAACAGCTCTCTCATTTCCAATTCTGGTCAAACTGCCAAGTTGCAAAGGAAGTATCCTATAGATTTACTCAGTGGATCTGACACTTTGCCAAGACGACAACCTTAGTAGATGATTGACCCATGACAGATATCATGCCAAGAGGAGCACTGTGTTGGTCACTGCACAGCACAAACACAAGGCTGCCAGCTGGTTTTTGACCTTGGTGTAGTCACACCAGAGCTGACCTTTCTTGCTTGAGGGGTCAAGTAACCTCAGTGAAGCGTGATGAAGACCCTAGACATCTTTTGGTATGGAGCTCAGCGTGGCATCGCCGTGGGCACGCGGTGACCACGGGCAGAGCGTGCCAAAACCGCGCCTTGTGCATTGGAGTTGACGGGAGCGCGCCTCCAGCGAGCTCCAGCCTGTCCTCGAGTGTCGTAGAGCTTCCCATTGCGTGAGCGCACCGTATAGAGCCCTCTCTCCCTCGTCCTGTAGCTTCTAGCCGCCTCTGCCGTCGTTCTGAAGTTCCGGCCAGTGTCCCGAAGCTCCGGCCACCGTCCATCCCCTTCCCGAGCCTTCCCCCGCGGTTATTTAAGCGTGCCCGAGCCCCTCTCCTAGACAGAAAGCCCAAACCCCTCCCTCTAGAGCCTCGGAGCTCTTCCTTCCCCGCAACCACGGCAATGACCGCCGCTGATCCCCCTCGATCCACCCCGCGCCCTGGCCCTCCCCTCTCCCTTCCCTCTGCGCCAGAGACCTCCTCTATGGCCTTATGAGCCTCCGACGCTCTCATTTTAGCCGGGGAGGTGCTGCCAGAGTGGCCTCGCTGCCGGCCAATGGCCGCCGTACATTGGTCAGTGGCGACGGCGCTGCGGGCCGCCTCCGGCGATCCCGCGACCATCCCAGGGCACGGTGAGGTGCGGAGGTGCCCCTGCGCTCGCAGGTCGGCCTTAGGGAGCAGCAAGGCGACGGCTACGCCGGCGACCGAGCACCCCTGCGCTCGCCTCTGTCTCCGTTCGCGAGGAAGAAGATAGCCCAGGGAGGAGGAGAGAGAAAGTCAACCCGGGGCCCACGTGTAAGTGAGTAGCGGCCGGGTCCCGCTGGTTAATTGGAGGTGTATTTACGAAAATACACTTTCGCATGCCGAAGCGTATTTCTGCAAATGCGCTGTCGCTTTCCATCCGCCGGCCGAACCCGCTAAATAACGCTCCCCCGTTAGGACTGTGGTGGACACTGTTTTGCCCATTTTATAATCTAACGAGTGAACGGGCGTATCTCCGCAACCGTAGCCCCGATTGAGGTAAAACCAACGTCACATCTTCGTCTCGTCGAGCCCGTTCCGATGACATTATTTTCATAGTGTGTTCACATTGTGAAAATAACCATTTTGCCCTTGCCCTATATCGGTCCTCTTTGTGAGAGATCCCTTTCCGATGAATCCTTCCGCGAGGTGATCGCAATTGTTCCCGGCGTATTCATCGACCCCCAGGCAAGCCAACCTCTTACCATGAGCTCCGGACTTGCGTGATGACTTTGCTTGCACTCTATGTGTTATTACATTACATTCGTACCACCTGTTAGTCTACATTTGCATACATCGGTTGTGCCACCCGTATTAGATGTTAGCACTACTTTTTATCTTATGTTATGAATTATTCTCATGTCATATTTCGCCATGCTAGTAATAATATTGCTAATGACGTAGTCATGTTAGTATTGTGGTTGATCTCATGCCATGACTACCAGTACTATGATTTTGTTATGCTAGCGCTTTTAATTGTCACTGAAGTGGTACGTTGAGGGATATGTGGAGTTGGATTAAGAGATTAGTGTCTATGATTATATTGAGGTTTTATCCGGCAGTTTGTGGATATGAGAAGTTAAATTAATGCAATTTAGTTGGTTGATCTTGAGTCACCTGTCCGGGCTTATCCGTGCAACCACATTTGCCGGTATGGGACGGCCTTGACTTGGCCTGATTGCGTGATCTTTCACCGGTACCACCAAAGAGGGAAGGTTATGCGCGCATGCTACCCTGGCCCGGTAGGCGGCGATAACCTTGTGAGCCCAGTTGTTGTTGAGTTTTGCGCTTGTCCCCGTTTGGGTCTACATAGTTTGGCCACGACGGTGCCACGTGTCATGAGGACACAGGGGCCACCCAAGGTTGACCTCCGGGGGAGGAAGAGTGCTGGTGGTATGATGAAAGAGTCACGAGTTAGGAAGGTTTTGTTGAAGCAACCTTGGTCCACCCGAGTGGGATCACGAGGCTAGGTGTTTCATGGTGTCGGTAAAATGCGCAACCTCTGCAGAGTGTAAAATCTATTCGAATAGCCATGTCCATGGTATTGCATAGGTCGTCTAGACCTCAGTAGATGTTCAACAATAGAAGTGACAGTAATGATGGAAGAACTCATCTTGGGTAGAGATTAGATGATGTCGGGTATATGATATGTTAGCCAAGGAATGGCTACATGATGAGTGGTCGGATAACCACATGAATCAGATTGGATTTGAGCCAGTTCAGGTTGGATCATGAGTATTTCGAGGGTTGTGGGACAACCCAGAAGAGAGTAAGTCGGTATTCGGTACAATAAGTATTCTAAGCATTTAGTGTGATCTTGCCATAGATTATATGCTTGATCCATGTTATGCCATGCTTGATCCATGCTGTCCTTGTTAGAATTCATGCCATAGGAATAATTCATGCATAGCATAGGGCTTGCTTTGTCATCTGTTTGTTTGGATGCTATGTATTTGGTTGTCTTGCAAGTACATTCAAAGTACTCACCTAGCCTTCCACGTGGCCAGTTGCAGGAGAAGATCCGTCGTGCTAGAGCGTAACCAAGCCAGTCCTGTGCGTTATGGAGCCCAGCCAGAGACGTCGTTGCCAAGACCTTTGCTGCAATTTAGTTAGCCTTGGAGTTATGTAATATTGCTGTAAGCAACAATATTGTAATACTCCATTATATAATAAAGCCATTTTTGTGCCTGGAATTGCTGTATCATGTCTTTGGCGTGCGCCGTGGCTTATCCTGGGGCTGGCGTGCGTTGGCTCTCTATCAGGGTGCCACAGGTACTACCGCCCCGAGGAAGTTTGGAGCCTCTTTCGCATCCTTTTTCCTGTGGACTTCTGGGATCTCTGAGCAGAAGTACTGCTCCCTCCAGAGCGGTACTACCACCCAAAGCGGAAGTACCTCTCCCTCGTGAGCGGTACTACTGCTCAGTTGTTCCAGCACGCGTATAAGCGGAAGTACCGCCCCCTATGATGGTATTACCGCTTATTCTCGTGTTTTGGTAGAAAAACAAACACTTTCCCCCACCTATATAAGTAAGTCTTCTTCCTCATTCAGACTCACCTCTTCCCACAAAAAGCTCCATTGTTGCTCCTAAGCTTATTCTTTCTCCTTCTCCCTCCCCTAGCCATCAAATCTTGTTGATGCTCTAGGGTTTGGAGGAGACAAACTTGATCTACACTTTCACTGAGAGATATTTGATTCCCCCCATCAATACCTTGTGGATCTTGTTACTCTTGGGTGTTGAGCACCCTAGACGGAAGAGGTCACTTCGAAGCCATAGTCCATTCTGGTGAAGCTTCATGGTGTCGTTGGGAGCCTCCAATTAAGTTGAGGAGATTGCCCCAACCTTGTTTGTAAAGGTCCGGTTGGCGCCTTCAAGGGCACCACTAGTGGGATCGCGGCACCTCACATTGTGTGAGGGTGTGACGAGAATACGGTGGCCCTAGTGGCTTCTTGGGGAGCATTGTGCCTCCACACCGCTCCAACGGAGACGTACTTTCCTTTACCGAGAAGGAACTTTGGTAACACATCCTCGTCTCCATCGGTTCCACTTGTGGTTACTTCTTACCTTTACTTTGTGCATGCTACTCGTATTGTTTACCTTGCTTGCTTATCTTGTTCTTGTGTTTAACATCATATAGGTTGCTCACCTAGTTGCATATTTTGCCAACCTATTTGTTGCTAAGCCTAAATTGTTAAAGAAAAGTTAAAAATTTGGTAGTTGCCTATTCACCCCCCTCTAGTCAACCATATTGATCCTTTCAATTGGTATCAGAGCCTCGTCTCTTTATTAAGGGTTTTACCGCCCAAAGAGTATGGCTGGCGAAGAGGAGCGGTTGAGAGAACTTCCCGAGGCCGTCGAAGTGAACATGGTCTCTCGCAAGGATTTGAATGAGGCCATATCCTCTCTCAAATATTCCATGACGACCGAGGTCAAATCCATGTTCAAAATATTCCTTGATAATCTTAAACTTTCCACCGATGCGGTGCAAGTGGTTAATCCCACTTACTCGACATCAGATGTCAACTTCGGTAAGGAGGGGGCTAGTGCTGATAAGGATAATCATTCTCAAGGAATGCCTCGGTTCCCCCTCCCTTGGTCTATGGAGGACCAGTGCACCCACTTCATATAGTTAATCTCGGTACTCCTCCTAAACTTGTTAAGAATGATTTTGCTAATTGGATTTTTCGTATCAAGCCTCATTTGGATCACAGCTCAATTCAACTCATGCGAGTCATTGAAGAAGAATACTACCCTCATGATCCACGCAACCTCACTCCAAGAGAAGAAGCGGATAAACAGCTAAATTCCTCTGCATTGTTCATTCTCCAAGTTGTTGTTCCTGTTGAAGACCCACCTCACCTGCTTCCCTTCACTGTTGCTAAAGAGTGTTTGGAACACATTGTCTCCATGTACAAGGGCAACTCGAGCATTCAATGGTCAAACTATGAAGTTGTCCTTGAACAGTCAGATGAGTTTGTAATGCTAGAAGATGAGGAACCGTGTGAGCTCTATAGGAGGATGAATGCTCTTGCCGTTGCCCTCAAAGATCATGGCATCAAGGATGTGGATGACACATGGGTCAAGCGTAAGTTCCCGAAGGCCATCATGCCCTACGACAAGGCCATGTCCGTAGTCATCCGTCAAAGACCGGACTTTCACACCTTGTCCTCTAGGGATGTGTTGGATGAATTTATTGCAATGAACATCTTGAACATGACCGCAGACAATTCCCTTGCTCGCGTGCAATGGTCAAAGAAATCAACTCCCAACCTTGCTTTGAAGGCCAAGGTCAGTAAAGAGGAAGAAGAAGAAGAGGAGGGTTGCCCCGAGGACACCAAATATGCTTACCATGAGCACATGGCTCTTGCGACCAGGCAATTTTTGGGCAACAAGAGAAACACAAGGCCCAACTTCTCCATGAACAACTCAAACGGGTTGAAGGGAAAGCAACGCGTGAGGACCTGCTACAACTTTGGCAATGTGAGTCACTTTGTGGTGGATTGTCCATATGAGAAGAGGTAAGACAATGGTGGCAAGCTCACCCACAAAGATAAGGCCAAGTCCTTCCCCAAAAATACCAACTTCATCAAGAGGGCTCCTCACAAAGTGTTGGTGGATCAAGAAGAGTATGCCACGGATGATGATGTTGATGACGAAGGCACAAGTGGTGAAGGAATGGCAATGGCATCTGTGGCAATTGTATCCTCTATCCCAACAAAGGTGTCACTCTTTGATGCTCCCAATGAGAACAACATCGCTAGGTTCCTAATGGCAAAAGGTATCACCAAGGTAACCTCCAACGCCAAACATTAAGACTTCTATTTCTTCCACTCCGTCTTTGTTAGATTGTGTGCATGAACATGAGGAGGCGAAAGAGAGTAAAAATGAGTTTGACAAGTTCTTGTGTAAACTCAAGGGAGAATCCAAGAAGCACTTCGTTGCTCCCTTGGAACAACTTGGTGAGGCCAATGACACTATTGAGTCTCAAGAAGAATATCTTGAGGAGTTGAGAGGCCATATTCATGATTATGCCGACGAGACAGCTAATCTTTCTATTGCTCTTGAGGAAGAGCAAGGTCTTCGTATGACTCTTGAGGAGTCACAAAATGATGACATTGCTAAATTACATAAAGATTATGATCATGCTATCGTTCTTAACTGTGTGCTCAAGTATGAAAAGGTTGCACTTGGGGTTGGCCATGACCGACTCAAGGATGAGCTTGACACACTTGACAATGCTCACATGGTATTGAAGAGTGCTCATGCTTCTCTTAAGGAGTTGCATGATAAATTCCAAGTAAAACTCACTAATGAAATAGCCATGTGTCCTCCTTATGTTCTAATTGATAATGCATCTGCTACTAACCCGTGTTGTGAGCATGCACATCTTGTGGAGGAAAATGCTAAGCTGAAAGAGCAGCTTGAAAAAGGTCAGGTGACGTGTATCCAAGGCAAGAAGACTCTAAATGACCTTTTGAGTAATCAAAGGAAGTTGTTGCAAAAGAAGGGGTTGGGTTTGCACCCAAAAACAACAACAAGAAGAAGGTGAAAACCAAGGAAGTTCCACCGCTCAAGGAAACTTTTGTAAGAGAAGGAGATGGTCCTCATGAGAAGAAGAAAGACAAGGTTGTGGTTGGTAATGCTAAGAAGGGTAAGACCACCCATCCCAACAAGACCGGCGACTTTAACCCCTCTTATGTTTTATGCCGTACTAGTGATGGGCATGTTTATGCCAAATATGTTGGTTCTTCTTATGAGTACATTGAATGGTGTATTTGGGTTCCTAAGACCCGTGTTGCTAACATGAAAGGACCCACTAAAGAATGGGTACCTAAAACCAAACATTGATCTCTTTTAGGGGTTTGATTCCGGAGGAGTGCCATGGTTGCTTGATAGTAGAGCGACAAATCATATGACCGGAAGCAAGGACTTGGTGGTGGATGTTCATCCTGACCCATCCGTGGCCACTCAAGTCTCATTGGGTGATGATGCAATTTCAAAGGTATTGGGTCTTGGCAAGGTGATAATCTCGTCGGAACTCTCCATAGAGAATGTTATGCTTGTTGAGACCCTTGCATACAATTTACTTTCTGTTCATCAACTCGCACTCATGGGTTTTTGTACCTTATTTGGTGTTGACTCCGTGGCCCTTTTGTGGAGCAAGACTCTTAAAGTAGCTTTTGCTAGGCATGTCGAGAATAGTCTCTGTTGGGGATATAACCCTGTGGCGAGACCCGGACAGGAGGGGCCGGGTTACGCTTGGCGACTCATAGTCAAGACCTTTAAGGTGGTCCTGAGGATTGAAGGCAAGGCCACATGGCGGCTTACCAGATGGGCCGCGATGAAGGCCCATAGACAGAAGATGACGCGAGAAAAGGGCGTGTAAGCCGCCCGGAGACGACTTGCTCAAGAAGGCAAGGCAGCTTAGAAACAGGGTCAATACCGTGTATGAGTCGGTTTGGACTCTTGTAACCCCGGGGCCTCGACCTCCTATATAAAGGCGAGTCTCTAGGACGATTGACTACAGAAAACCAATTTATCCATATCTAGGTCAAGCGAATCCGCTCCCTTGAAATCAATACTCCATCAATACAACACAAAGAAAGACGTAGGCTTTTACCTCTTTTAGAGGGGCCAAACCTGGGTAAACTCGTGTCTCTCTCCCCGATCAACCCCTTTGAGTCCACCGCCTTAGCGATGGCCTCGAACCTAAGTCTTCGGACATCTGCTATGACAAAACCACGGCAGTTGGCGCCCACCGTGGGACCAGCGCGCGGTAGTGTCAAGTTCTCAAAGGGCTCTCTCCCAGGGATGAAGGGATACACCATCGGCATGATGACCAAGAGTCATTGTGGCAAGCTCTACATCGACGATACTGGATGGGGTCCGGAAGCCGACTCAATCAAGTACGGGCATCGAATTTCCTTCAGCAAGATTCACATATTCATCAATAAGATCGGTGGATTTATGTTTTGGCCGGACATCAGCACCGACCTCATCGAGCCGGCCCGGCGTGCGCAACACGCCCGTGTCCAACCCGAGCGGAGGAGCGTCTTTGTCGGCTTCACGCAAGGCAAGGAAGACTCTGTGTCAGGGGAAAACTTTTGTCCTCTCAGACGAAGGATCCTCCAATGGAGATGCGGAGTCAAACTACCAGCTTCACGATGGCGGGCTTGGGGGCTATGCTGATGGTAACAATATTTCGGAGCCCTATGAACCACCGAGCCGAGCCACCGTCTTCATGGCAGGCTCGACGCCGGCTTTCAACAGCACGACATCCAGAGTAGCGGCAGGAGCCGCCATGCCAGATGCCGGGCCTCCTAAGCTGCCAACTCAGGTCTTGCTGGAACTAATGAAGGAGTTAATGACCGTGATGGCCACTGAAGTAACAGCCGGAAATCAGGCAGAGCACAATGCAGAGATCACCAGGATCAATGGACTGATGACTTAGGCCCAAGAGGATATCAACGCATTGCAAATTCAGATGAATGCTGTTTCGGAACGTCTGAGGATGGAGGCTCCCCGTTTTACCTTAGACCAACATGCTTCGAAGGTGATTCTTCGGAGGAGGACCCAAATCAACCTCACTATGCAGCTTCAGCCCCGAAACCTATTTAACCCTCCTGGAGCAGGGCCAAGCATGACGCGAGGTGTAACCTGAGTTGCTGAGGTGCCACGACAGCCAGACCCGCCCCAAAAGGATCGGAGCCTGCCGCGGCACCTTGTGACCTAGCCTGGCCATTATTCTAACCCAGTGGAGAACATGATAGCGGTGTCTGCAAGGCTCAATGCAGTCCCCTTCACCAAAGGGATGCCGTTTGATGAGGAGGCGCGAAATGCCATTGAATTGCTACAGAAGGCGGTGGCTCAGCAGGAAAAGTACACATACAGCCAAAGTCGTGTACACTCCACGCCCATCCCAAGCCGTAGCTACAGCCGACGCATAGAGTCACCGGTGGTTTCCAGCAGCGAGCGAAGACGCAACCCTCCCAATGACAGCTCGCCTCGGGTTAATTCTCAGGAGATCGTGGATAGGGGCCGAGTTCATCGGGGATCAACTCCAGTGACAAATTACCCGGTAATTCCTGAGCCGGCTCCAATAACCCCTTCCACCTCAGTGGGGGCTGGTGTCTCATCTAGGGGGGTTGGTGTGCCTTTCCTGACGGCGGCTCTCTGGAATGAGCACTTGCCCAAGGATTTTAAGGGGCCATGTAAGGTGCCTAACTATACGACTGATTTACCCCCCGAGGCTTGGATCGAGAGTTACGAGCTCGCCATGGAGATGTTGGACGTCACTGAGGCGGTTTGTGCAAAGTACTTCATCATGATGTTCAGAAGGGCTGGCTCACACGCGGTTAAATGGTTTGCCTCCTAATACCATCGCATCTTGGGCCGAGTTGAAGGCCCGTTTTATCAAGAACTTCCAAGGAACATGCAAGCAGCCTATGACAATTGTAGATCTTGACCATTGTGTACAACATGAGGATGAGTCGGCCCATCATTGGGTCCGGCGGGTTTCTATGGTTATCCACTCGTCCGAGAACATCTCGGCGTCTCAGGCGGTCCTGATTTTAGAGAAAAACTGTCACTTCTTACCCCTTAAGCAAAAGCTCGGGCGGCTGAATCGTTCTTGTCAGGACATGGGTGACCTCACAACGGCTCTCACAAAGTATGCAGATTCGGATACTACTAAGGATCCGGGCTCCGATGATGAGAGATCACCTAAGGGTAAGAAGAATGGCAATGGCAAGAGTCAGCAGCAGAACAGGGCCGGAAATAACAACCCAGGCAAGAGAAAGAACCAAGATGGTGGGTTAGAACTGGTGGCAAACGCCAACGCCGGGAACAATTATGCCAAGGGTAATGGTAAGCCACCCTTTAACAAAGGTAAAGCTCCGTTTAACTTGGAGGAAATGCTCAATAAGCCTTGCCCAGAGCATAGCCAACCCGGTAAGCCGACAGGCCATGCATGGAGGGATTGCATTATCATGCGGTAGTTCCGAGACTACAACCTTAACCAACATTGCAATAACGGTAATGGGCCATTAGGCGGCTCAGGTCCAGGCGGCTCAGGGACAAGTTTAGGTGGAGGCGGCTCAGGGTCAGGTTATCAGGGTCGAGGCAATCAAGGTGGTCACCATCAACAGTCTGGCAATGGCGGTTAGCAGCAAAACAACCAGTCAGGGTATGAGAGTAACCCAAAGCAGCTCAGTGGAGGCCAGTATCATGTTTTCAGCACGAGCCTGGACAAACGGGATCAAAAGCTACACAAGAGGGCAGTCAACACAGCAACGCCGGCTCTCCCACAATATTTGAAGTGGTCTGACTATCCTGTCTCATGGAGTAGGGAAGATCGCCTGCCACGGATCGATAACCCGGGGCACTTGGCACCTGTGGTAGCACCTCAGGTTGGAGGTTATAAGTTTACAAAGGTATTGATGGATGGTGGCAGCAGCATCAACATCTTTTACCATGACACTTTTCGTCGGATGGAGTTAACTAATAAGGCTCTTAAGCCGTCATCAACAATTTTTCATGGTGTTGTGCCTGGCAAGTCGGCTTATCCAGTGGGCAATATTGCCCTCGAAGTAGTGTTTGGAGATGACTACAACTACAAGGTGAAGACCTTGTGGTTTTAGTTGGTGAAAATTAAGAGCCCATATCACGCCTTGTTTGGCCGGCCGGCTTTCGCAAAGTTTATGGCCAGGCCCTGTTATCTTTACTTGCTTCTCAAGATGCCGGCTCTCAAAGGATGATTACAGTGCATAGTGATCGAAAGGTGCCCCTTGAGTGCAAGGAGGGCGACGCTGCTTATGCAGAATCAAGTTGTGCTGAGGCGGACTCAAGTTTTACAAAGATAATGTTGACCCAACGGATATGACTCCATTGAAGAAGCCCAACATAGAGTCTGAGCCGCCCTTGAAGTTTGCGACAGGTGATACCAAGGTGGTGGATTTCGCTCCGGGCAACTCATCAAAGCAGTTCACTTTTGGGGCTAACATGGACCCCGCATAGGAAAGCACACTCATCGAATTCATCCGTGAGAGTTGGGACATCTTCGCATGGAAGCCGTCTGACATGCCAGGTGTATCGAGAGAGTTCGCTGAGCACCACCTTAATGTGGATCCCAAGTTTTAGCTGATTAAACAGTTCCTCCGTCGATTCAATGAAGAGCAGCGTAAAGCAATTGGAGAAGAGGTGGCGCGGCTCTTGGCAGCAGTGTTCATCGTGGAGTTTTTTCACCCAAAGTGGTTAGCAAACCCCGTGCTTGTGCTGAAAAAGAACGGCACGTGGCGTATTTGTGTGGACTACATGGATCTTAATAAGTCCTATCTAGTTGACCCGTTGAAAGCACAACATGCTCCCTTGGTGGTTTTGCTAATTCATGACAACATACATTATCTCTTGGACTGATATTTTTACCTAGTGTATTTCAGATACAGTCTATAGAGAAGGATTGGCAAAAGGAGATTGTGGAGAAACCCCAAGATGCAAGGAAATAGGTTGGCCAAGCTTCAAGCAAGAGGACTCTACATTTTATATTTGTGAGATATCACTTTGAGTCCATAGGAAATCCAATACTATTAAAAGGGGGTAAGGTTTTGTTGGTGAAGAATATGCTCAAATGTGCACAAGTGATAGTCGCCAAAAACATCCACAAACTCTCTCACCAAATTCTATTCTATACCTAACACTCAAAATCGGCGCAACCAACTTTCCCATACCGGTGCCACTAATTCCAGAACCTAGACAGACTCTGCCAAACCCTAGCCACTTCGGTGCAACCGATTCTATACCGGTGCCACTGAGTTTAGGTTGCCAACGTTCTGTTACGCAAATTCACATTTTCGATCCCACCGAGAATGTTGGATCGACGTCACCGAGATTGGAAATTTGACCGTTGGTCACCTTATCGGTGCAACCGAGTTTCCTATATCGGTCTCACCGAGATTCAAAAGTTGCCACCTTTTGGTCACTTCGGTACCACCGAGTTTAACACATCGGTGTCACCGAGTTGGTCATTTTGTGTGTACCGGTTAGATTTTTGGGGATCCCTATATATACCCCTTCACCACCACCTACTCAAGAGAGAAGCACTCAGAACTATTCCATACGTATCCTATCAGATTTTCTGAGAGAGAACCACCTGCCCTTGTGTTGAGATCAAGATCTTCCACTCCAATCATATGGATCTTGATTTCTAGCCTCCCCAAGTAGCTTTCCACCAATCCCATCTCTTCCACCATGCCAAATCTGTGAGAGAGTGATTGGGTGCTGAGGAGTCTATCATCTTGAAGCACAAGAGCAAGGAGTTCATCGTCATTACCGAGCCTATTACCTTTTGGAGGGTGGTGCCTCCTAGATTGGTTAGGTGTCGCTTGGGAACCTCCTACTTCGTGTTGTGGAGTGAACCAAGAAGTTTTTAAGGGCAAGGAGATCGCCTACTTCATGAAGATCTACCCATAGTGAGGCTATTCCTTCGTAGACGGAAGCCGTTATGGAATAGTCAAGGTTGCTACTTCGTGGACCCTTTTGGGTGGAGCCCTCCGTGGACTCTCGCGACCGTTACCCTCCGTGGGTTGAAGACTCCATAAACATGGATGTATGATAGCGCCACCTATCGGAACCACGGGAAAAAATCCATGCATCTCCAACTGCGTTTGATCTACCTATCTCAACACTTTACTTCATATGCAATGTCTTTACTTTCTGCTGCCATATTTGTTGACATGCATGCGTAGGGCTATTAGACTTTCTAGCTTTGCTAAAACTGTTAAAATGTGCCAACCAATTAACTTGGGAAAGGTTTAGTTTTTAAATTACTGCTAGTAGTCTATTCACCCCCTCTAGACACTCTTCTAGTGATCCCGCAATTGGTATCAGAGCATTGGTCTCCATTACTTTGGCTTAGTCACTGAGGAGGAAGATGGATGTGTCTAGTATAAGGAGTTTGAGTTGTAGAGTGCCCATTCTTGATGGAGAGTACTATAGTCAATGGAAATCTTTGATGCTTGAGCTGTTTAATGAATTTCAATTGAGAAAATATGTTATGTGCCTCTATGAGCCTCCTATTGATCCTTTGCATCCCACACGCGAAGAAGAAATTGATATGCTATGCAATCTTAGAACTGTTAATCTCATTGTTAAAGCATTGCCTAGAAATATGCTTAACCAAATGAAGAATTTTGCATGTGCTTACACTTTGTGGAATGATTTGGAGAAACGTTATCCAAGTTACTCATTAAGTAATCTTGATGAAATTCTTCATAAAACCATTGCTTTTCACAAAATGTCGCCTAGTGATCCTAAATTTGATGCTTGTATATTTGAGATTAGAGACCTCATGCATGCTAAAGGAGATGTCACAACCATAAACAATATCATTATAGAAGCCCTTCCCATTCATAAACTTGAAAATTGTCATGATGACCATCGTAACGAATCTCTTATTCTTTATGACGAGGATTTTCCACTTGATGATGACAATGTGGAACATGGATACTATGATGAAGATGAGCTGTTCGACATAGAGTATGAGAAGATTATGAAGAATCTAAGTCTCATGGCAAACTTCAAGGATTACATGTCCGGAGGAAAAGAGTGGATTCTCGATAGCGGATGTACCGACCATATGACCGGAGAGAGAGAAATGTTTGAAGAGATTACACCAAACCATGGACCGCGAAGGTATGTAAAGTTTGGAGACAACTCCAAGGGTAAGGTATTTGGTCTTGGTAAGGTGTCCATATCCCATGATAGTTCTATTCAAAATGTTATGCTTGTTGAATCTCTTGGCTATAAGCTTCTTTCCATATCTAGACTTGCCGACTTCGGTCTCAGTGTGTTATTCACGAAAATAGATTGCCAAGTGTTTCATCAAGATAATCATAAAATGCTATTTACCGGTATCCATAGAGGTGATCTATACATTGTCGATTTCACTAAGAGATCCAAACCTCGCACTTGTTTAATTGCTAAATCTTTTAAAGGTTGGCTTTGGCATAGAAGATTAGGACATGTTAGCATGCGTAATTTAGACAAACTTATCAAAGGAGATCATATAATTGGTGTTAAAGATGTTATCTTTGACAAAGATAGACTTTGTAGTGTTTGTCAAGCTAGAAAGCAAGTAGGTGGAAGTCATCCTGTTAAGAATATCATGACTACTAGGAGACCACTCGAGCTACTTCACATGGATCTTTTCAGTCTCAATGCTTACAAGAGTTTCGATGGAAATTCCTGTGGTCTAGTTATAGTTGATGATTTTTCTAGATTTACGTGGGTATTCTTTCTTGATGATAAGTCGCAGGTTCAAAAGATCTTCAAGAACTTCGCTCACAAAGTGCAAAATTAGTTTGAAGTGAAGATGAAGAAGGTTCAGAGCGATAACGGATCGGTGTTCAAGAACACCCATGTGGATACCTTTCTTGACGAAGAAGGTGTCTCAAATGAGTTCTCGTCTACGTACACGCCTCAACAAAATGGAGTTGTTGAGAGGAAGAACCGGACACTCATTGAGATGGCAAGAACGATGCTTGATGAATACAAGACGCCAAAACACTTTTGGGCAGAAGCCGTGGAAACATCATGTCATGCCACAAACCAACTTTACATCACAAGCTTCTCGGTAAAACGGCATACGAGCTACTCACCTGTAACAAACCCTAAGTTGGATACTTTCGAGTATTCGGCTCCAAGTGCTACATTCTTGATAAGCATCGTCATGCCAAATTTGCTCCTAAATCTCATGAAGGATTCCTACTTGGTTATGGATATAACTCTCACACTTACCTTGTATACAACAACTTCACTCAAAAAGTTGAAGAGACGGTAGATGTGAAGTTTGATGAATCTAATGGTTCGCAAGTCGAAGAATTGCCAAATGATGAAGGTGATAAGAACCCTTCGGAAGCTATCCTAGATTTACCCATCGGCAAGATTCGTCCCATAGAGGTGAAGGAAAGTACTTCATCAACTCAAGTGGAAGCCCCAACCTCACAACAAGGTGAACCACAACATGACATGGAGGCATCCACAAGCGGTACACGACAAGATGATGAAGAGGAGACCTACACCCCCGCCGCTAGACTTGAAGCTATTAACATTCTTCTTGCTTATGCCAATCACCTTGATATCATACTTTATCAAATGGATATTAAAAGTGCATTTTTAAATGGTGAGATTGAAGAAGAGGTTTATGTTAAGCAACCACCCGGCTTTGTGAATCCTAAGAAACCTATGTTATAAATAAGCCCTAGAGGCAATAATAAATTGGTTATTATCATATTTCCTTGTTCATGATAATCGTTTATTATCCATGCTATAATTTTATTGATCGGAAACTCAGATACATGTGTGGATACATAGATAACACCATGTCCCTAGTATGCCTCTAATAGACTAGCTTGTTGATCAAAGATGGCTATGGTTTCCTAGTCATGGACATGAGATGTCATTTGGTAACGCGATCACATCATTATGAGAATGATGTGATGGACAAGACCCAAACTACAAACGTAGCATATGATCGTGTCAGTTTATTGCTACTGTTTTCTGCATGTCAAGTATATGCTCCTATGACCATGAGATCATGCAACTCACTGACACCGGAGGAGTGCCTTGTGTGTATCAAATGTCGCGACGTAACTGGGTGACTATAAAGGTGCTCTACAGGTAGCTCCGAGGGTGTATGTTGGGTTGGCATGGATCAAGACTGGGATTTGTTACTCCATGTGACGGAGAGGTATCTCAGGGCCCACTCGGTAATACAACATCACAATAAGCCTTGCAAGCAATGTGACTAAGTGTTAGTCATGGGATATTGTATTACGGAACGAGTAAAGAGACTTTACGGTAATGAGGTTGAACTAGGTTGGGAGATACCGACGATCGAATCTCGGGCAAGTTACATACCGAAGAACAAAGGGAACATCATACGAGATTAACTGAATCCTTGACATAGAGGTTCGACCGATAAATATCTTCATAGAATATGTAGGAACCAATATGGGCATCTAGGTCCCGCTATTGGTTATTGACCGTAGAGGTGTCTCGGTCATGTCTACATAGTTCTCGAACCCGTAGGGTCTGCACACTTAAGGTTTGGTGACGTTTCGGTAATATAGAGTTATGTATGGTGGTTACCAAAGGTTGTTAGAAGTCCCAGATGAGATCTCAGACGTCACGAGGAGCTCCGGAATGGTCCGTAGGTAAATATTGATATATAGGAAGTCCTGTTTTGGTCGCCGGAAAAGTTTCGGGCTCATCGGTAGTGTACCGGGAGTGCCGGTAGTGTACCGGGGGACCATCGAAAGAGATATTTCGACCCAAGAGGCTACATGGGCTGTGGGAGGAGGTAAACCAGCCCCTGGTGGGCTGGTGGGTGGGCTGGAGTGATTTGAGAAGGAAAAAATCCAAAGGTGGAGAGGTGGAAAGAGTTTCCAAGTGGAAAGGAGGAATCCTACTCCTAATAGGATTGGAGTAGGACTCCTACACCTCCAATTTCGACCAAACCTTGAGGGTTTTAGGCTGCCTCCTCCCATCCCTCCCTCCTATATATACTAGAGGATTTATAGGAAAAAGCTAACCCTAATAGCCACGTGCTACCTCTCCTCTAGATCGCAATTTCTCCTCTAGATCGGTTTTCTGCAGTGCTTAGGCGAAGCCCTGACGGAATTGCTCCACCACCATCACTGCGGCGCCATCACACTGCCTGAGAAATCGTCTACCTCTCCGCTCCCTCTTGCTGGATCAAGAAGGCGGAGATCGTCATCGAGCTGTACATGTGCTGAACGCGGAGGTGCCATCCGTTCGACGCTAGATCGGAAGGATCGTGATGAAGATTGCGAGACGGATCATGATGAGATCGCAGGACGGATCGTGATGAGTTTGTGGGACGGATCGTGATTGGATCATGGGACGGATCGTGATGAGACCGTGGGATGCTCGGCAATTTGGATTGCGGAGACGTTCGACTACACCAACTGCGTTTCTTAACGCTTCCCGCTTAGCGATCTACAAGGGTACGTAGATCCACTCTCCCTCTCATAGATGCTCATCACCATGGATAGATCTTGTGTGTGCGTAGGAAATTTTTTGTTTCCCATGCAACGTTCCACAACAGTGGTATCAGAGCTAGGTCTATGTGTAGATGAGATCTGGAGTAGAACACAAAGAGTTTCTGGGCGTTGATGCTTAGATTGCTTCCTCCCTTGGTCGTGTTTTGGTTCAGCAGTATTGTGGGATGAAGCAGCCCGAACCAACCTTACTCGTATGCTTACGAGAGACCGGTTCCATCGACTGACGTGTAACTTCATTGCACAAAGATGGCTAGCGGGTGTCTGTTTCTCCTACTTTAGTTGGATCGGATTCGACAAAGGCGGTCCTTGAGAAGGTTGAAAAGCAACTAATGTATCACCATTGTGTTTTATGCGTAGGTGAGAATTGTTCTTGCTAGATACCCGTAGCAGCCACGTAAAACATGCAACAACAGTTAGAGGACGTCTAACTTGTTTTTGCAGGGTATGTTGTGATGTGAACTGGCCAATTACATGATGTGACATATGTGATGTATGAGATGATCATGTGATGTATAGTATATCACGACTTGCATGTCGATGAGTACGACAACTGACAGGAGCCATAGGGTTGTCTTTAATTATTGTATGACCTGTGTGTCAATCATTAAGCGCTATGTAATGCTTTACTTTATCGCTAAACGGTAGCAATAGTAGTAGAAGCATGGTGGGCGCGACAACCCCGATGGCAACACGTTGATGGAGATCAAGATGATGGAGATCATGGTGATGATAGAGATTATGCCGCTGCTTTCAAGATGGAGATCAAAAGCACACGTTCATGTCCATATCATGTCACTTATGATTTGCATGTGATGTTAATCCTTTTATGCACCTTGTTTTGCTTAGGACGACGGTAGCATTATAAGGTGATCCCTCACTTAATTTCAAGATAAATTGTGTTCTCCCCGAGTGTGCATCATTGCGAAAGTTTGTCGTGTTGAGACACCACATGATGATCGGGTGTGATAGACTCTACGTTCACATACAATGGGTGCAAGCCAGTGCTGCACATGCAGAACACTCGGGGTTAAACTTGACGAGCCTAGCATGTATAGACATGGCCTCGGAACACAAGAGACCGAAAAGTCTAACATGAGTCATATAGTAGATATGATAAACATGATGATGTTCACCATTGAAACCACCTCAACTCACGTGATGATCGGACTTGAGTTGGTGAATTTGGATAATGTATCACTCGAATGACCGGAGGGAAGTCAATTTGAGTGGGAGATCTTCAGTAATATGATTAATTGAACTCATTATCATGAACATAGTCAGTAGTGCCTTTGCAAATTATGTTGTAGATTACTAGCTCGTGCTGTAGCTCTCTTGTATTTTTATATGTTCCTATAGAAATAGAGTTGAAAGATGATGGTAGCAATATTGCGGACTGGGTCCATGATCTGAGGATTGTCATCATTGCTGCACAGAAGGCTTATGTCCTTAATGCACCGCTCGGTGCGCCAACCCCTCTAGCGTCATGTGTAGATGTTGTGAACATCTGACAGGCACGTTCTGATGACTACTTGATAGTTTAGTGCGTCATGCATTACGGCTTAGAGTTGAGGCTCCGAAACATTTTGAACGTCATGGAACATATGAGACGTTTCTAAGAGCTGAAATTAGGATCTCAGGCTCGTGCCCGTTTTGTGAGATATGAGATCTCCAACAAGATTCTTTGCCTGCAAGATGAAAGAGAATAGCTCAATCGTTGAGCATGTGCTCAGATTGTCTGGGTGCTACAATCGCTTGAATCGAGTGGGAGTTGATCTTCCAGATAAGATAGTGATTGATATAGTTCTCCAAGTCACTGTCACTAAGCTACTAGAACTTGGTGATGAACTATAAAATGCCAGGGATAGAATTAATGATCCCTGAGCTGTTCGCGATGTTTGACACCGCGAAGGTAGAAATCAAGAAGGAGCGTCAAGTGTTGATGTTTAGTAAAACCACTAGTTCCGAGAAGGGCAAGGGCAAGGAGGAAAACTTCATGGATGGCAAGTCAGTTGCTGCTCTAGTGAAGCAACCCAAAGTTGAACCCAAACCCGAGACTAAGTGCTTCGATTATGAGGAGAGCAGTCGCTGAAGCGGATCAAACCTAGATACTTGGTAGATAAGAAGGCTGGCAACGTCGACAGAAGTATATTTGACATACGTGTTATTGATGTGTACCTTGCTAATACTCCTAGTAGCACCTTGGTATTGGGTACCGGTTCGGTTGCTAAATGTTAGTAACTCGAAATAAAAGCTACAGAATAAACGGAGAACTAGCTAAGGGTGAGGTGATGATGTCTGTTGGAAATGTTTCCAAGGTTGATGTGATCAACATCGCACACTCTCTCTACCTTCGGGATTAGTGACGAACCTAAATAAATGTTATTTGGTGTTTTGCGTTGAGCATGAACATGATTAGATCGTGTTTATTGCAACACGATTATTCATTTAAGTTAGAGAATAATGGTTATTCTGTTTACATGAATAATACCTTCAATGGTCATGCACCCAGTGAGAATGGTTTGTTGAAATCTTGATCATAGTAATACACATGTTCATAACATTGATGCCAAAAGATACAAAGTTAATAATGATAGTACCACATACTTGTGGCACTGCCGCTAAATGTCATATCAGTATAAAGCGCATGAAGAAACTCCATGTCGATGGATCTTTGGACTCATTCGATTTCGAATCGGTTGGGACATGCGAACCATGCCTCTTGGGCAAGATGACTAAGGACCCCATTTTTGGATTGATGGAGCGGGCAAGTGATTTATTGGAAATAATACATGTTGATGTATGCAATTCAATGAGTCTTGTAGCGTGCGGTGGATATCGTTATTTTCTTACCTTCACTGATGATTTGAGTAGATATAGTGTATATTTACTTAATGAAACACAAGTCTGAATCGTTTGAAAGGTTCAAAGCAAATTCAGAGTGAAGTTTAAGATCATCGTGGCAACAAGAAAAGTCTGCGATATGATCGTGGAGGTGAATATCTGACTTACGAGTTTGGCATACAATTTAGACAATGTGAAAGTTGTTTCACAACACACCCCACCTGGAACACCATAGCGTGATGGTGTGTTCGAACGTCATAGTCGTGCTCTATTGGACATGGTGCATGCTATGATGTCTCTTATCGTTTTGCTACCATAATTTTGGGGTTATGCATTAGAGACAACTGCATTCACTTTAAATAGGGCACCATCTAAATCCGTTGAGATGACATCGTGTGAATTATGGATTGATAGAAACCTACGCTATCATTTCTTGATGTTTGGGGCTGCGACGCTTGTGTGGAAAATGTTTTCACCTAATGATCTCGAACCCAAAACGGACAAATGCATCTTCATAGAATACCCTAAGAATAGTTGGGTGAACCTTCTATCTCAGATCCAAGCATAAAGTGTTTGTTGCTAAAACGGGTCCTTTCCCGAGAAAAAGTTTCTCTCGAAAGAATTGAGTGGGAGGAAGATAGAACTTGATGAGGTTGTTCAACCTTTGTTTCAACCAGAGAGTAGCGCAGCGCAGAAAGATGTTTCTGTGGAACCTACATCAGTTGAAGAGGAAGTAAATGATGATGATCATGAAGCTTTGGATCAAGTTACTATTGAACCTCGTAGGTCAACAAGGATGTGTACTGCTCCTGAGCTGTATGACAACCCTGTCTTGGAGGTCATGTTGTTGGACAACGATGAACCTACGAGCTGTGGAGAAGCGATGATGGGCCCGGATTCCGACAAATGGTTAGAGGCCATCAAATCCGAGAAAGGATCCATGTATGAAAACCAAGTATAGACTTTGGTAGACTTGCTCGTTGGACGACAGGTCGTTGAGTACAAATGGATCTTTAAAATGAAGACAGACGTTGATGGTAAATGTCACCATTTATAAAGCTCGACTTGTCGCAAAGAAGTTTTTGGCAACTTCAAGCAGTTAACTACGATGAGACTTTCTCACTCGTAGCGATGCTAAAGTCTGTTTGAATTATGTTAGCAGTTGCTGCATTTTTCAATTATGAAATCTGGCAGATGGATGTCAAAACATCGTTTCCTTAACGGTTTACTTGAGGAAAGGTTGTATGTGATACAACCAGAAGGTTTTGTCAGTCCTAAGGATGCTAAAAGGTGAGCAAGCTTCAGTGATCCTTCTATGGACTGGAGCAAGCATCTCGGAGTTGGAATATACACTTTGATGAGGTGATCAAAGTTTTATTTTATACAAAGTTTATGAGAAACTTGTATTTACAATAAAGTGAGTGGGAGCACTATAGAATTTCTGATAAGTATATGTGGATGGCATATTGTTGATCGGAAATAATGTAGAATTTATGGAAAGCATAAACGGTTGTTTGAAATGTGATTTTCAAAGGAAGACCTATATAAAAGTTACCTAATTGTCGAGCATCAAGATCTATAGAGATAGATCAAGATGGTTGATAAGACTTTCAATGAGTACACACATTGACAAGATTTTCAAAGAGTTCAAAATGGATCAGTCACAAAAAGAGTTCTTGCCTGATTTGTAAGGTGTGAAGTTGAGTGAGACTCAAAGCTCGACCACGGCATAAGAAAGAGAAAGGACGAACGTAGTCCCATATGCCTTAGCCATAGGCTCTGTACAGTATGCCATGCTGTGTACCGCACCTGTGTGTGCCTTGCCATTAGTCCGTCTAGGGGTAAAAGAGTGACCCAGGAGTGGATCACTGGACAGCGGTCAAGATTTTCCTTAGTAACTAAAAGACTAAGGAGATGTTTCTCGATTATGGAGGTGATAAAGGGTTCGTCATAAAGAGTTACGTTGATGCAAGCTTTAACACCAATCCGGATGACTCGTAGTAGCAATCTGGATACGTATAGTGGAGCAACCATTTGGAATAGTACCAAGTGGAGTGTGGTAGCAGTATTTACGGTTTGACATAGAGATTTGCAAAGTATACATGGATCTGAATGTCGCAGACCCGTTGACTATAAGACCTCTCTCACATGCAAAGCATGATCGAGCCCCATAACTCATTGGGTGTTAGATTCATAACAATGCAAATCACATGGTGATGTGAACTAGATTATTGACTCTAGTGCAAGTGGGAGACTGTTGGAAATATGCACTAGAGGAAATAATAAAATGGTTATTATCATATTTCCTTGTTCATGATAATCGTTTATTATCCATGCTATAATTTATTGATCGGAAACTCAGATACATGTGTGGATACATAGATAACACCATGTCCCTAGTATGCCTCTAATAGACTAGCTTGTTGATCAAAGATGGCTATGGTTTCCTAGTCATGGACATGAGATGTCATTTGGTAACGGGATCACATCATTAGGAGAATGATGTGATGGACAAGACCCAAACTACAAACGTAGCATATGATCGTTCAGTTTATTGCTACTGTTTTCTGCATGTCAAGTATATGTTCCTATGACCATGAGATCATGCAACTCACTAACACCGGAGGAGTGCCTTGTGTGTATAAAACGTCGCAACATAACTAGGTGACTATAAAGGTGCTCTACAGGTATCTCCGAGGGTGTCTGTTGGGTTGGCATGGATCAAGACTGGGATTTGTTACTCCGTGTGATGGAGAGATATCTCAGGGCCCACTGCGTAATACAACATCACAATAAGCCTTGCAAGCAATGTGACTAAGTGTTAGTCACGAGATCTTGTATTACGGAATGAGTAAAGAGACTTTCCGGTAATGATATTGAACTAGGTATGGAGATACCGACGATCGAATCTCGGGCAAGTAACATACCGAAGAACAAAGGGAACATCATACGGGATTAATTGAATCCTTGACATAGAGGTTCGACCGATAAAGATCTTCGTAGAATATGTAGGAACTAATATGGGCATCCAGGTCCCGCTATTGGTTATTGACTGTAGAGGTGTCTCGGTCATGTCTACATAGTTCTCAAACCCGCAGGGTTTGCACACTTAAGGTTCGGTGACGTTTCGGTAGTATAGAGTTATGTATGGTGGTGACCGAAGGTTTTTTGTAGTCCTGGATGAGATCCCGAACATCATGAGGAGCTCCGGAATGGTCCGCAGGGAAAGATTGATATATAGGAAGTCCTGTTTTGGTCGTCGGAAAAGTTTCGGGCCCATCGGTAGTGTACCGGGAGTGCCGGTAGTGTACCGGGGGACCATCGGGAGAGGTATTTTGACCCAAGAGGCTACATGGGCTGTGGGAGGAGGTAAACCAGCACCTGGTGGGCTGGCCTAAGCCTCCTCTAAGGGCCCATGTGGCTAGAGTGGTTTGAGAAGGAAAAAAATCCAAAGGTGGAGAGGTGGAAAGAGTTTCCAAGTGGAAAGGAGGAATCCTACTCCTAATTGGATTGGAATAGGACTCGTCCACCTCCAATTTTGACCAAACCTTGAGGGTTTGAGGCTGCCTCCTCCCCACCCTCCCTCCTATATATACTAGAGGATTTAGAGGAAAAATCTAACCCTAATAGCCACGTGTTAGCTCTCCTCTAGATCGCAGTTTCTCCTCTAGATCAGTTTTCTGCAGTGCTTAGGCGAAGCCCTGCCGGAATTGCTCCACCACCATCGCCGCGGCGCCGTCACGCTGCCGGAGAAATCGTCTACCTCTCCGCTCCCTCTTGCTGGATCAAGAAGGCGGAGATCATCATCGAGTTGTACGTGTGCTCAACGCGGAGGTGCCGTCCGTTCGGCGCTAGATCGGAAGGACCGTGATGAAGATTGCGAGACGGATCGCGATGAGATCGCGAGACAGATTGTGCTGTGTTCGCGGGACGGATCGTGATTGGATCACGGGATGGATCGTGATGAGATCGTGGGATGCTCGGCGATTTGGATCGCGAAGACGTACGACTACACCAACCGCGTTTCTTAACACTTCCTGCTTAGCAAGCTACAAGTGTACGTAGATCCACTCTCCCTCTCGTAGATGCTCATCACCATGGAAAGATCTTGTGTGTGCGTAGGAATTTTTTTGTTTCCCATGCAACGTTCCCCAACAACCTAATCATGTTTACAAGCTTCGTAAAGTTCTTTATGGTCTTAAGCAAGCCCCTCGTGCTTGGTACAAATGTTTAACGAAGTTTCTTATCGAAAAAGATTTTGAAATTGGTAAAATTGACGCAACCTTATTCACTAAGAGAGTTAATGGTGAATTATTTGTGTGCCATATGTGGATGATATTATCTTTGGTTCCACTAACCCTCAATTTAGTGAAAGATTTGGAAGGTTGATGTCCGAGAAGTATGAGATGTCTATGATGTGTGAGCTGAAATTCTTTCTTGGCTTGCAAATCAAGCAATCAAAAGAAGGAACTTTCATCTCTCAAACTAAGTATACCATGGACTTGATCAAAAAGTTCAACATGCAAGAATGCAAAGGTATGAAAACTCCTATGCCTACTAGCAGACATATTGATCTTACCAGAGAGGATGAGCCGGTTGATCAGAAAGTTTATCGATCTATGATTGGTTCATTGTTATATGTATGTGCATCTCATCCCGATATTATGCTTAGTGTTTGCATGTGTGATAGATATCAAGCTGCACCGAAAGAATGTCATCTTTTGGCTGTAAAACGCATTGTAAGATACTTGATACAAACGTCAAATTTTGGCATTTGGTATCCCAAGGGATCTTCTTTTGACCTTGTTAGCTATTCTGATTTGGACTATACCGGTGAAAAGGTTGATAGAAAATCCACCTTGGGTACTTGTCAATATTTGGGCAGATCTCTTGTATCTTGGTCCTCTAAGAAACGAAACTCGGTATCTCTATCGACTGCCAAAGCTGAATATATTGCTGCTGGATCTTGTTGTGCACAATTACTATGGATGACACAAACACTTAAGGATTATGGAATTCATGTTAAAAATGTTCCATTACTTTGTGACAATGAAAGTGCTATTAAAATTGGTCATAATCCTGTGCAACATTCTCGAACTAAGCATATACAAGTTCGACATCATTTCATTCGTGATCATGTTGCCAAAGGAGATATTAATCTTAAGCATGTTCGCACTAACAAGCAATTGGCCTATATCTTTACTAATCCACTTGATGAGAAGACATTTTGTCACTTGAGAAGTGAGTTGAACATCATCAATGCTTCAAACTTGAGCTAGACTCACTCTGTTGCATGCAAGGGCATGCGTTTTCTCGATATTTCCATGTATCGTAACATTTCATCTTATGCCATGGAATTCTATGCTCCCTTGTATTGCATCTAATCTCTTGCAGGTACTTGGAGAAACTTCATTCCACAAGATTGCCATCAATTCCAATCATAAGCAATATTTTCATTACCAAGTATCCACAACCCCTCTTGATGATGGAAGGAAGAAGGCCACTCAACCATATCCTTGACATATACTTGATCAAAATTGCAGACTCTCAATTGGTATCATGTCAATTGGATATTCTTCCTTGCATGGCTAATCTTTGTAGGTAACCAGTGTACTAGAACAAGAAGGATTGATCAAAACTCAAGATGATCTTCGTCAACCTCGAGCATCCTCAACAAGTTCATCTACAAGCTACGTCATCAACATCACTCAAAGGTATGTACTCATGTCCTTGAAAAGGCTTTACTCCAAGAAATGAGCTAAAGCAACTCAAGCGATATGAAGACTTTAAAATGCTTAATCGAAAAATGGTAACCCCATTTTGAGCTTAACGTAGAGTGTGACCTATGATCAAGTATTCTTGCTTGGCTCCTAAGTTGATATACTCTAATATAGGTGACCTAGTCACCGCCCATCATCTAGTTAAGAATCTGGTGTGTTTTGCTCTATATTGCATGATTTCTCATAACTACTCCAATCTTCTCTAGTTGATGTCCCTTGTAAAAACTTCATATTTCATTGAAAATCTTTCTCTTCACTCTGTGAAAACAGAAACTTGGTTTCTCTTTCGGAGCCGCCGACTCAGATATCTCGGCTCTACCAAAATTGCAGACAGGCTGCACTACAAAATCTCGGTACCACCGATCTATCTATCTCGGAGTCACCGATTTTCATTCTGTTTCATTTGAATTCATTTTTTTGCAATTCTATGTTTTCTTAGTGTTCTTTCTTGTAATACTTCTGTTACTTCAATGATCCCTTAAATTAAAAAAAACTTTGAATTACTTAGGGGGAGATGAACTAAAGTTAATCTTGAGGAGACAATTTCTTTATTCAAGGATTCCTATCTTCAATGAAGAAAGGAGGAGAAGAACCAAGTCAAATCATTTTCCATGACTCTCTACATTTTCATTTCTATGAATCCTACATTTTGATGACCCTTGTTCTCAAGGATCCCTTCTCAGTTAATGATCCCTGTATCTATCCCTGTTTTTGACCTTTTTGGACATTAATGCCAAAGGGGGAGAAGACCAAAGCTTCATGCTAAAGGGGAGATACATGCTTATGCAAAGGGGGAGATATGGTCAAGGGGGAGAGACAATATCAATACTCATACCTTTATAAACAGGGGGAGAATATCAAAGTAGGGGGAGAATAATTTTTTTGACCTTTCTCACCTTATCCAATCCTAATATCTACATGCTAAGATTCAGGGGGAGAGGATAAACTATTTTCATATCTACGGTGAGAAAATTCTAAATGATCTTGGATACATATCAATTCTAAGGAATACTATATTCTATATGTCCTCCATATCTTGGCAATTTTGAGTTCTATTGCTTTGCTGTTTGGTAGAATACTCTTGTGTTTCCTAACATTGTTTTCTCAAGTGTGTTTCTATTACCGGGATGCTCAAGAACTCAAGGTAAGTATATGCATCATATCCTTGGTCAAGATGATCTCTTGCTTCTTGCACATATTATTTGCAAGAGTGATGTCTTGAACAAAGATACATCTCATTCATATATATTTGATGCATATAGCCAAGATACACATGACCTGTGATATCCCTTCTACCTTATGTGTGTTCATGCATTCAAAATCAACTATCCTTTAAAGGACTGCACACATTTAGCGGGAGCAAGTCTAAGTCATGTGTCTCTCAAAGTCTATAGTATAACCATGCATATCTTTATTTGAAGCTTTGATTGTATGTTGTCATCAATTACCAAAAAGGGGGAGATTGAAAGCACAACATGCTCCCTTGGTGGTTTTGATAATTCATGACAACATACATTATCTCTTGGACTGATATTTTTACCTACTGTATTTCAGATACAATCTATAGAGAAGGATTAGCAAAAGGAGATTGTGGAGAAACCCCATGATGCAAGGAAATAGGTTGGCCAAGCTTCAAGCAAGAGGACTCTACATTTTATATTTGTGAGAAATCACTTTGAGTCCATAGGAAAGCCAATACTATTAAAAGGGGTAAGGTTTTGTTGGTGAACAATATGCTCAAATGTGCACAAGTGATAGTCGCCAAAAACATCCACAAACTCTCTCACCAAAGTCTGTTCTATACCTAAAACTCAAAATCGGTGCAACCAACTTTCCCATACTGGTGCCACCGATTCTAGAACCTAGACAGACTCTGCCAAACCCTAGCCACTTCGGTGGAACCGATTCATTACCGGTGCGACCGATTTTAGGTTGCCAACTTTCTGTTACGCAAATTCACATTTTCGGTCCCACCGAGAATGTTGGATCAGCGTCACCAAGATTGGAAATCTGACCGTTGGTCACCTTATGGGTGCAACCGAATTTCCTATATCGGTGTCACCGAGATTCAAAAGTTGCCACCTTTTGGTCACTTTGGTACCACCAAGTTTAACACATCGGTGTCATCGAGTTGGTCATTTTGTGTCTAACGGTTGGATTTTTGGGGATGCCTATATATACCCCTTCACCACCACCTACTCGAGAGAGAAGCACCCAGGACTATTCCATACGTAACCTATCAGATTTTCCGAGAGAGAACCACCTACCCTTGTGTTGAGCTCAAGATCTTCCACTCCAATCATATGGATCTTGATTTCTAGCCTCCCCAAGTAGCTTTCCACCAATCCCATCTCTTACACCATGCCAAATATGTGAGAGAGTGATTGGGTGCTAAGGAGTCTATCATCTTGAAGCACAAGAGAAAGGAGTTCATCGTCATTACCGAGCCTATTACCTTTTGGAGGGTGGTGCCTCCTAGATTGGTTAGGTGTCTCTTGGGAGCCTCCTACTTTGTGTTGTGGAGTGAACCAAGAAGTTTGTAAGGGCATGGAGTTCGCCTACTTTGGGAAGATCTACCCATAGTGAGGCTAGTCCTTCGTGGATGGAAGCCGTTATGGAATAGACAAGGTTGCTACTTCGTGGACCCTTTTGGGTGAGCCCTCCGTGGACTCTCGCGACCGTTACCCTCCGTGGGTTGAAGACTCCATAAACGTGGATGGCGCCACCTATCAGAACCACGGGAAAAATCCATGCGTCTCCAACTGCGTTTGATCTACCTATCTCAACACTTTACTTCATATGCAATGTCTTTACTTTCCGTGCCATATTTGTTGACATGCATGTGTAGGGCTGTTAGACTTGCTAGCTTTGCTAAAACTGTTAAAATCTTCCAACCAATTAACTTGGGAAAGGTTTTGTAGCGACCCGACTCAAAACAAGTCAAGCCTGTGTGTGTTCTGTGCCATCCCTGGATTAGTATGCTGGCACACACTGTACATCAATGTATATATCAAAGCGCAATCACATGTAATTAACGTAACACTGATATATACCTTAAACTAGCAGGGGAAACAGTCAACGGGAGTGGAGTCCCAATAACACCAACGGCAGGTTGAGTGCGGACCATAACCCTGAATCGTACTCTTACTCGTCGTGGAAGAGTATCTGCAACATAAGACGTTGCACCATGTAGGTCAGTACATTGAATGTATTGGAAAGATCACCATAGTAGGATCAGAAGAATAAAGACTATTCTATATGCAAAGGCTTTGTGGATATGTGGCTAAGTTTTTGCAGAAAAGCTGGTTTTATTTTCCTACAACAAAGGAATATCAGGAATTTCACTACAGAGTTACCTATCATGACATGGTTCCACCAACCAATGTCTAAAATACCCACAATTATCACAAGTTGCCCACAATTAGTTCTCAGTCTAGTGTTGAGAGTTCAGAGATAGATCCAAGTCTAGAAGCTCAAATTGTCCGTAACCGGGGACACGGCTAAACGATTAGGTTTAACTCTGCAGAGTGTTGTGTACTTTACCCACAAGATTCGTTCCCTCCTGGTAAGTCCTCGCACTGCATGGTGTTTGAGAACAGGATGAATGAAACATGGTCTTTCAGAGTGTTTCCCTGACTACCGACAGTGCCCATCCAATCCTAACATCGACTACATCTCATAGCACTGCCTAGCCAGAGTCACAACAAAGATCAACCAAGCCATAGCCCATAATGACTTGTGGCTACATAGGTAAGCTTCCGGGCATGAAGTATTCATCCGTCTCTTTTACTCTGGGTGAGGCTTTCCGCGTGAATACTGACACTTCCACAACAACACCTAGGCTAACGACTGGCTTCCCCAGGGCGCCGTTCCAACCATCC
Source organism: Hordeum marinum (assembly GCA_022496015.1). Classification (NCBI taxonomy): domain Eukaryota; kingdom Viridiplantae; phylum Streptophyta; class Magnoliopsida; order Poales; family Poaceae; genus Hordeum; species Hordeum marinum. The sequence goes on from CM039673.1 coordinate 375,436,289, forward strand.
TTCACCCAGTAATGTGTATTGAAAACTTGTTTCTCGAATCTCGAAGTCTTGAGGTCTTGAAGATCCATGACCTGAAGATGCCTTCCTGAAGTTGTCGTCTTGATGTAGAGTCCTCCTTCTCACACCACTCACGATCACTCATACCAAACCCCGTCTACTTTAGCATAGCATTGGAATAACTAACGTTCCCGGGGCTTTAGTAACAAGTGGTGGGTTCCTACCTCATGCATTCTATTCAACTACAAGAATTTCAATAACACTACTGGAGGGATTTGTTGAATGATGTCACTACATGCAATAAAACATAGGTATGAAATGTATGGTCAAACTGAACTTGCCTGTACTATTGATGAAGAATAATATCGCTCTCAGAAGTAACTTGATAGACTATTCATCACTCTCCGATAAAAATCTAAAATCAAACATTGCATTCTTATAAGCAATCATACTAGCAGTCAATACTAACAATCAAAAAGGCAACACAAAACCAAAAGCAACATGGTGTTGATGAAGGAAATACTTCAGACAAAACTCAAATAACAAAACTACATCAACACAACTAAGGTGGTGATGAAGGAAATACTTAAGACAAAAGTCAAAATCACAAAACTACATCAACACAACTAAGGTTGGTTTTCTCTACAAAGGATCCTATTTTCAGAAGTAACTAAACAAAAACAAAGTAAAATATAACCATTGTATTTTGGTAAATATTTTACTAGCAAAAAGAATTACTTTTGAAGAACAACTAATAATTTAGAAAACAATACTCTAGCAACATAAGTTTTAGTCTAATAAACTTAACAACAAGAAAACAAATAAAACAATTAAAATATTAAAATAACAGAAAACAAAATATTTTCAAATAAGAAATCAACTAGCAATACTAGAGCAATAAAACAAGGAAAAACCAAAACAAAGTAATGGGTTCTAAATTTTGGTGGCTAAACTACTACTAATATAAAACAAGACAAAACTATTTTTAGTAACAAAACAATACTTAACAAAAAAGAATATTAAAATTTTTATTAGAAAAAACAGAATGAAATCCTCTAAAACATTTGTGAAAAGAATTACTACTAAAACTAAATTGTTTTACAAAACATTTCCTAATGAAGAAGAATATAGTTTCCTATATCATTAGGATATAAAACAAAGCAAAACTATTTTTATTAATAGAAAATAGGTCACCTAATATTGGACAACAGAACTAAAGAAAACTAAAACAAAAGTTAAACCAATTCAGATTTCAAAATAAACTAAAGAAAAAATTAAACTAACTAAATCCTATTAGGTACTAAACAGATTTTGTTTTAGTTGAAAATACTACTTTAAACTATTCTAAAAATTTCCAAACTCTACCAACTGATAACTAGGGTCACTAGTGACAAGTAGCAAAAAGAATCAACTAAAAATATATTTTTAAACTCAAGATATTCAGAAAACAAGATTTGAATCAAATCCATTTGAATCCAATTTTAAATAATTCAAATATGGTCAATCTTGATATCAACAGAAACTAGAACAACTTTGTGACACAATGCAGAAAGAATCAATCAAAAACTCTAAATATACTAAAAGATATAACAAAAAGAAAATTAGAACCTATTCTGTTTTCTAAAACAAAACATAAAAAGAAAAATTCAACTAACGGACAGGGTGCTACGTGGCAGTTTGTGGTTGGCCAAGGCCGTGTGCGTGTGGGGCTTTGCGAGCGGGTGACCAAAGCCTAGCGCGTACCGGTTCGCTTTATAACACTTCTAATCTGATGCGTTGACTACAGATCCGACGGCTACGGGAGGGGATGGGGCTTACAAAGGAGGGGGGTCGGGGTCTCCGGCGAGGTCGACGACGGCCGGAAGTTGGAGACGCTCGGAGACGGCGCTTCGGTGGACGGGGGCAGCATCCAAGGGCTTTAAATGGCAGCGGTGAGTCTCCGGCGTTCATAGGTGGCGTCGGAGGGGAGTGGAGGTGAGGGAGGCGTCGGCCACGAGCTCGGGTGGCTTCGGTTGAGAACCGAACTCCGGCGAGGTCGTGCGGGGTGGTTCTGGCGAGGGGAGAGGGGGTTTTCGGGGTGGAATGGAGTGCGGAGGGAGGCCGGGGCTTTATAGGCCAGGTGCGGGGTCGGGAGAGGGAGAGAGGGGCGAGATCAGCGGAGGAGAGATCTTCGACGAGGTCAGGGGCACGGTGGAGGGGACGACCACGGGGATGGCTCAGTCGGTCGGGGTCCCACGCGTCAGAGAGAGAGGGGGCGGTGTTAGTGGCGTCGGTGACCGATGCGGAGGAATTTTGGGAGAGAGATTAGAGGCCGGTGGGCCGGTGGGCTTTAATACGCGTTAACTATTTCCTATTTCTATTTTTCTAGAGGATTTAAAACTCTTCAATGCATTCAAATCATTTCCAAAAATAGGGAATATATATATATCAAAATGATCAGGGGAATAAATTTAATGAACATTTTTTCTCTATCAAAAAGAATACTTTTAAAAAAACTTATTTTCAGAAAATCCCTAAATGGCTTTATTTATTTTTGCAAATATTTTTCAAATAACCCCTTGGGTTTTATGATTCAAAAACTTCACAAAAATACCCCTGGTTTGAAGTGTCATATTACTCCTCTCAAAAACTTTGTCAAGGGGTTTGAATGCTTACAAATTCAAATAGGGAATTCAAATATGGAAGTGAAACTCCATTTGAGAATTTCTCAAATAGTTTTCATATCCTTCTTTTAAACATCCAACTCATATTTCATATAATTTGAAGAAGTCCTTTTATCCTCTCTCATGAAAATCATTGAGTTGCATAAAGTTTCTGAATTTGAAATATTTTCAAATGAATTTCAAACCATTTTCAAATCCCTTTTTGTTTCTTTATATGGAAGAAGTCATATCGTCTTCACTCTGGGATTTTGTGATGAAATGAATTTGAATTCATGCAGAGTGAAAGTTTTGGGAAAGTCATTTTATTCCCTCTCATTCAAAAGTTTTCAAAAGTTTCAAATTTCACTCAATTTCAATCACTCAAGGAAACAAGCATTCATTCTAATATTTATTATAACATTCCAAAGTTTGGGATGTTACAAACTACCACACTTAAAATGAATCTCGTCCTCGAGATTCGAAAGGGCTCGAAAGGAAAGGTTAGGGTTTGGGGTCTTCTAGCAATTCCATTGACCAAGAAGGTGTGGGGTCTACCACACTTAAAATGAGAGCTACTGGTTACTCAAAATCATGGAAGTCCTCTAGGTGCATCTGTATGTTCACATTCTTCACGATAGCTCCTTCGTTGAGGCTCTTCCATTAAATCAAAATCTTGTGTCCTTCCAGCAAAATGCACTTTCCTCCGATACTGGGTCTTATTAGCTGACAAGTCTCGCGTTCATTCTAAATAACCTATCGATGATCTCATGGGGGTCTACCATTAGTGGTTATCCTGCAGTGAAATGGGTCTTGGCTTCATTCCTCTCTATAAAATTCCTACGTGTGGCAGCAACTCCCATGTACAAGGGGTTTTCTTCATACCATTCTAAGGCTTAAGCAAAAGCTTCAAGGAACGTCGTCTCTTTACTATGGGTAAGTCGCTCAGATTTACCATTCCGAATAGCAAGAGAATGATAAGAGTAAGTCGTCATGGTGGCCAAACCATGTCGCACTGAAATCATTACCTTGTATAAGGTTTAGTGAATCTCGTATTCTAACACTTGGGATTCCTCACAAGCATTGCAGAAATTTCTCTTGTCAATGAATGAGGTTCGGATAAATCCATTGATTCTGCAAGCTAAGCAAAAACATCTATCGTTTCTTCCAACTCTCAGGTTTTCGTATACTCCTAAGAAAAACGTTTGCTGATCAGTCGTAGCTTCTACCAAGTTTCTTCCTTCACATTCCTGAGGTCAGTGAGTTGTGGGTTCACTTGAATACACTTTAACTCACTCTTGGAGTTATTGTCGTTCCATATTCCCGCATTACCTTCAGTTCACTATCTCATACCCTTGAGGTAACAAATCACAGACTTATTCTTGTCTAGATTCCACTCCGCGGAATTCATTTTCCTTTCCATTGGTCTGTTTAACCTTGGGTATGGTTTCATCAGAATCATTCCTTTTCCCAATATTCCAACTTCAAAATCACTTTGTCACAAAGGTTATGATACACTTAGTTTGATATGGTTCCACATCCTCTTCACCTGTATTCACTTATCCAAACTCCTTAACCGGAAAGGTACCTGTGGTTACTACCACACTTAAAATGTAATGCACTCATGTCTGCACAGACCATATTTTCTCATATCCTTGAAATTTGGTCAGAGATTTTTGTTCTTAGAGTGGCAACTCATATAATTCAACACAGGAGAATCATGACATCTTAAATTCCATTGATCTCATGACTTTTATTACAGACACTGAGACTTTCATTACATAACTTCAATCACTTCTTAAAACTCCAAAAATACTTTATTACAAGTGCTGCCATCCACATAGTTTGGTCTGGTTCAGCATCACTCCCAACTTTATTACTTTATCCCCCCTTGGAGATATTTTAGTACCACTGGAACTTTGCGATGTGCTCCTTTAAATGATCCATCTTTTCTTTGTTCAGGGTGGACATGAGCTTCATCTCCATCATCTCCGTATGCACCTCGTGCAGGTATTCCTGAGTATGATGGAGTCTTGCTTCAAGTATTTCTCCAATCTGACATATGGCTTCCATGGCAGCTTCACGAACGACGTCAAGAAAGTTGCTCGTGGTACACGAGATATGAAAAGGTATTGTCCCATAGTCTTTGGGCAAACTCCTTTCACACGGTGGAGATGTACCTCCACATACCAGAATTCCATTCCAGTTTCCATAAATGGGTAGCCTTTGTAGACTGCATCTCCTTCAAGATTGATGTGCTTCATCATACCTTTTAGGATCCTTGGGTAATCATGGTCACTAGATAGGGTCATGATCGTCTCCGGGCCCTTGAGAAAAGACTCATTAAGGGTGGTCATTTGTGGGTATCAGAAAAAGATACTCAAAATTAACATGTGTTTCTTCTTGGGTAAGCATCCTTATCATCCAAACCAAGCTTATAACTCAGTTCCCACATGTTGTAGAGTACTGTCATCCTTAAAAATAGTCGGAGATCTTTGTTCATGGGGTATCAACTCATGACACAACAAATTTCATTTTTTTACGAATTTATTACAATCTCAGAGACTTCCGTTTCAAAATAATGTCATGAAAACAAGAGTGCTTCACGATACACTTATTTCCATCTTCAAAAATTTACTACTCCATTCTGGCTTTCTTCTCCTTTGGACATTTACTAGCATAATGTCCTGTTTCCTTGCAACGAAAACAGATGATTTCTGACAAGTCTCGAGGTTTCTTGATGTTGGTGTTTGCTCCTTGGAGTTCTGGTTCCTTTCTTGGACACTTATTGGCATAGTGGCCCATATCCTTACACTTGAAACATCTGATATGACTCAGGTCCTTCTGTTCAGGGGTTGTCTCTTCTTGAGATTCTTTGTTCTGATCAAACCTTCAATTTCCTGTGGATCAAACTCCATTTATTCTGTCGAGAAATGTCCTTCTTATCCACATGAATAGCAGGCATTGGAGTAAAATCTGGTTAGGCCTTCTCCATTAGGGTCTTCAACATCTTCCTTTATCATAGGTTCTCCTAAATTTTCTCTGAAGGCTTCCTTCATGGTTTCCTTCCACTGCTCGATGACTTCTTGTACCTTGGGGTACACTTGGCATTGAGCCGGGTAATGAGTAGTTCATTCACACAAGAAACATGTCACCTGCCCAGTTGGGCATTCCTCAGCTCGGTGATTTTCTTCACAATGAGGGCATCCATCCTTGTGTTCTTCCTGGGTGTGTCCTATCTCTCCACATATCTTGCATGCACAAATTTTCTTCACATATTTGAGACGGGGATTCTGGGTGTTGGTAACAACATGAGACTTTTGCAAGGTCCTCTTGAATTCTTCCCAAGAGATAGATGCTTGCCTATCATGGATATCTTCATGCATCTTCCACCAATGTGCAGCACCTTCTGCAAAGTACCGAAGAGCATACTAGACCACCTTGTTCCTTGCAACCTGGTTACTCCTTAGATGATCCTCCATGTTCTGAATCCATTCTTCTTTCTCTAACTGAGTCATTGATCCAGAATACACATGTCCAGCTTCATTCGACATCTATTGGGTTCAGGGTTTTGGGGATGAGATGGGTAGGGGAGGGAAACGAGGGGTACACACAATACAAACAATGGTTTTGAAAATGGATTTTTATTTTGTGGCTGTCAAAAAAAATTACACACAAATGACAGCTCACATATCATCGTATCTAACGTAAGTATACAACAGGGGTTTGGTCTTCTAGGGGCATATTATCTTTGAAACTCTTCATGGTCTTCAATTGCTTCAGGTCTGTATAGTCTTCAATCTTTTGTAGCTCTTTCCATAGTGGTCAAAGGGATAAGGGTATTATCTAACTACTCGAGGTAAGAGAGATCATTTGATAAAGCTCAAATAAGATGAGAAGTAAAAGGTCTTTTGAAAACAAAGTTTTTTGAGAAATTGATTCCTAAGGGCTTTCCAGTTTCTAGGGTCATGTCCTACAGTCAACATGTGCTCTGATACCATTTCTGTAGCGACTCGACTCAAAACAAGTCAAGCCTCTATGTGTTCTGTGCCATCCCTGGATCGGTATGCTGACACACACAGTACATCAGTGTATATATCAAAGTGCAATCACATGTAATTAACGTAACACTAATATATACCTTAAACTAGCAGCGGAAACAGTCAACGGGAGTGGATTCCCAATAACACCAACGGCAGGATGAGTGCGGACCGTAACCCAGAATCGTACTCTTACTCGTCGTGGAAGAGTATCTGCAACATAAGACGTTGCAGCCATGTAGGTCAGTACATTGAATGTACTGGCAAGATCACCATAGTAGGATCAGAAGAATAAAGACTATTCTATATGCAAAGGCTTTGTGGCTATATGGCTAAGTTTTTGCAGAAAAGCTGGTTTTATTTTCCTACAACAAAGGAATATCAGGAATTTCACTACAGAGTTACCTATCATGACATGGTTCCGCCAACCAATGTCGAAAATACCCACAAGTATCATAAGTTGCCCACAATTAGTTCTCAGTCCAGTGTTGAGAGTTCAGAGATAGATCCAAGTCTAGAAGTTCGAATTGTCCGTAACCGGGGACACGGCTAATCGATTAGGTTTGACTCTACAGAGTGTTGTGTACTTTACCCACAAGATTCGTTCCCTCCTGGTAATTCCTCGCACTACATGGTGTTTGAGAACAGGATGAACGAAACATGGTCTTTTAGAGTGTTTCCCTGACTACCGACAGTGCCCATCCAATCCTAACGTCGACTACATCTCGTAGCACTGCCTAGCCAGAGTCACAACAAAGATCAACCAAGCCAGAGCCCATAATGACTTGTGGCTACACAGGTAAGCTTCCGGGCATGAAGTATTCATCCGTCTCTTTGAGTCTGGGTGAGGCTTTCCACGTGAATACTAGCACTTCCGCAGCAACACCTAGGCTAACCACTGGCTTCCCCAGGGCGCCGTTCCAACCATCCTTCACCCAGTAATGTGTACTGAAAACTTGTTTCTCGAGTCTCGAAGTCTTGAGGTCTTGAAGATGCAGGACTTGAAGATGCCTTCCTGAAGTTGTCATCTTGACGTAGAGAACTCCTTCTCACACCACTCACGATCACTCATACCAAACCCCGTCTACTTTAGCATAGCATTGGAATAACTAACGTTCCCGGGGCTTTAGTAACTAGTGGTGGTTTCCTACCTCATGCATTCTACTCACCTACAAGAATTTCAATAACACTACTGGAGGGATTTGTTGAATGATGTCACTACATGCAATAAAACATAGGTATGAAATGTATGGTCAAAGTGAACTTGCGTGTACTGTTGATGAAGAATAATATCGCTCTCAGAAGTAACTTGATAGACTATTCGTCACTCTCTGATAAAAATCTAAAATCAAACATTGCATTCTTATAAGCAATCATACAAGCAGTCAATACTAACAATCAAAAAGGAAACACAAAACCAAAAGCAACATGGTGTTGATGAAGGAAATACTTAAGACAAAACTCAAATAACAAAACTACATCAACACAACTAAGGTGGTGATGAAGGAAATACTTAAGACAAAAGTCAAAATCACAAAACTATATCAACACAACTAAGGTTGGTTTTCTCTACAAATGATCCTATTTTCAGAAGTAACTAAACAAAAACAAAGTAAAATATAACCATTGTATTTTGGTAAATATTTTACTAGCAAAAAGAATTACTTTTGAAGAACAACTAATAATTTAGAAAACAATACTCTAGCAACATAAGTTTTAGTCTAATAAACTTAACAACAAGAAAACAAATAAAACAATTAAAATAATAAAATAACAGAAAACAAAATATTTTCAAATAAGAAATCAACTAGCAATACTAGAGCAATAAAACAAAGAAAAACCAAAACAAAGTAATAGGCTCTAAATTTTGGTGGCCAAACTACTACAAATATAAAACAAGACAAAACTATTTTTAGTAACAAAACAATCCTTAACAGAAAAGAATACTAATTTTTTTATTAGAAAAACAGAATTAAATCCTCTAAAACATTTGTGAAAAGAATTACTACTAAAACTAAATTGTTTTATAAAACATTTCCTAATGAAGAAGAATATAGTTTCCTATATCATTAGGATATAAAACAAAGCAAAACTGTTTTTATTAATAGAAAATAAGTCACCTAATATTTGACAACAGAACTAAAGAAAACTAAAACAAAAGTTAAACTAATTCAGATTTCAAAATAAACTAAAGAAAAACTTAAACTAACTAAATCCTATTAGGTACTAAACAGATTCTGTTTTAGTTGACAATACTACTTTAAAATATTCTAAAAATTTCCAAACTCTGCCTACTGATAACAAAGGTCACTAGTGACAAGTAGCAAAAATAATCAACTAAAAATATATTTTTAAACTCAAGATATTCAGAAAACAAGATTTGAGTCAAATCTGTTTGAATCCGATTTTAAGTATTTCAAATATGGTCAAACTTGATGTCAACAGAAACTACAACAAATTTGTGACACAATGCAAAAAGAATCAATCAAAAACTCTAAATATACTAAAAGTTATAACAAAAATAAAATCAGAACCTATTCTGTTTTGTAAAACAAAACATAAAAAGAAAAATTCAACTAACGGATAGGGTGCTACGTGGCAGTTTGTGGTTGGCCGAGCCCGTGTGCGTGTGGGGGTTTGCGAGCGGGTGACCAAAGCCTAGCGCGTACAGGTTCGCTTTATAACACTTCTAATCTGATGCGTTGACTACAGATCCGACGACTACGAGAGGGGATGGGGCTTACAGAGGAGGGGGGTCGGGGTCTTCGGCGAGGTCGACGGCGGCGGAAGTCAGAGACGCTCGGAGATGGTGCTACGGTGGTCAGGGGCGGCGTCCGAGGGCTTCAAACGGCAGCGGTGAGTCTCCGACGTTCGTAGGTGGCGTCGGAGGGGAGTGGAGGTGAGGGAGGCGTCGACCACGAGCTCTAGTGGCTTTGGTTGAGAACCGAACTCCAGCGAGGTTGTGCGGGGTGGTTCTGGTGAGGGGAGAGGGGGTTTTCGGGGTGGAATGGAGTGTGGAGGGAGGCCGGGGCTTTATAGGCCAGGTGCAAGGTCGGGAGAGGGAGAGAGGGGCGAGATCAGCGGAGGAGAGATCTCCGGCGAGGTCAGGGGCGCGGTGAAGGGGACGACCACGGGGATGGCTCGGTCGGTCGGGGTCCCACGTGTCAGAGAGAGAGGGGGCGGTGTTAGTGGCGTCGGTGACCGATGCGGAGGAATTTCAGGAGAGAGATTAGAGGCCGGTGGGCCGGTGGGCTTTAATACGCGTTAACTACTTCCTATTTCTTTTTTCCAGAGCATTTAAAACTCTTCAATGCATTCAAATCATTTCCAAAAATAGGGAATATATATATCAAAATGATCAGGGGAATAAATTCTATTTAATGAACATTTTTCCTCTATAAAAAAGAATACTTTAAAGAAATTATTTCCAGAAAATGCCTAAATGGCTTTATTTATTTTTGCAAATATTTTTCAAATAACCCCTTGGGTTTTATGATTCAAAAACTTCACAAAAATACCCCTGGTTGGAGTGTCATATTACTCCTCTCAAAAACTTTGTCAAGAGGTTTGAATGCTTACAAATTCAAATAGGGAATTCAAATATGGAAGTGAAACTCCATTTGAGAATTTCTCAAATAGTTTTCATATCCTTCTTTTAAACTTCCAACTCATATTTCATATAATTTGAAGAAGTCCTTTTATCCACTCTCATGAAAATCATTGAGTTGCATAAAGTTTCTGAATTTGAAATATTTTCAAATGAAATTCAAACCATTTTCAAATCCCTTTTTGTTTCTTTATATGGAAGAAGTCATATCGTCTTCACTCTGGGATTTTGTGATGAAATGAATTTGAATTCATGCAGAGTGAAAGTTTTGGGAAAGTCATTTTATTCCCTCTCATTCAAAAGTTTTCAAAAGTTTCAAATTTCACTCAATTTCAATCACTCAAGCAAACAAGCATTCATTCTAATATTTATTATAACATTCCAAAGTTTGGGATGTTATAGGTTTGTTTTTTAATTACTGCTAGTAGTCTATTCCCCCACCTCTAGACACTCTTCTAGTGACCCCTCACCCATTTTCTCTCCCCCATATCGACCAAATTATTGATGCAACGACGGGTTGTGAGAGTTTATGCTTCTTGGACACTTATTTGGGTTATCATCAGATCAAGATGGCAGTTAAGGACCAAGAGAAGACATCTTTTATAACACCTTTTGGGGCTTTCTGCTATGTGTATATGCCTTTTGGGCTTAAGAGCGCGGAGGTGACTTATCATCGCCGTGTGGAAAATTGCCTTCACAGTCAGATTGGGCGCAATGTTCACGCTTATGTGGATCATATTGTGGTTAAGTCAAGGAAGAAGGAGACTCTGCTTGATGACCTGAAGGAAACGTTTGACAACTTAGGGGTCAACAAAATGATGCGTAACCCGGCCAAGTGTGTCTTTGGGGTTCCTGCAGGCAAGCTCTTGGGCTTCTTAATGTTAGAGCAAGGCATTGAGGCTAACCCGGATAAGGTAAAGGCCATCACGTCATTGTCTAAGCCCACGAGCATTAATGATGTGCAGTGCTTGGCAGGTCATATTACCGCTTTAAGCCGCTTCATTAGCCGCCTGGGCAAGAAAGCTATTCCTCTGTATCAGATGATGAAAAATATGGATGACTTTGTTTGGAGACGGGCTGCGGATGAGGCGCTTGAGGCGCTCAAGAAATAGTTGGTTGAGCCGCCGATCTTGGCTACTCCGGCTGAGAAAGAACCTTTGCTCTTATACGTGGCGGCTAATAATAGGGCAATCAACACCGTGATTGTTGTGGAGCGTAAGGAGGTAGTGAAAGAGTATCCAGTCCAGAGGCCGGTTTACTATGTCAGTGAGGTCTTGATAGAATCCAATCAAAGATACCCACATTGTTAGAAATTGATTTATGGGGTGTTCATGGCAAACCGCAAGTTGAAGCACTATTTCCTTGGACACCAGATCACAGTGGTTAGCTCGGCCCCGTTGGGAGATATAATCCAAAATAGAGAAGCTACTGGCAGGATTGCTAAGTGGGCATTGGAGCTTGGGCCCCTTAATTTGAAGTATGTGCCTCACACGACTGTAAAATCTCAGGCTTTGGTGAATTTCATAAAAGATTGGACAGAGTGTCAATCGCCCGAGGAGAAGCTGGGCAACACATATTGGACAATTAAGTTCGACGGATCCAGGCCATTGGGAGGATCGGGGGCTGGAGTTGTCTTGACTTCCCCTAGAGGTGACAAGTTTTGCTATGTGTTAAGGTTAATGTTTCCTTGTACTAACAATGCAACTGAGTATGAAGCTGTGCTTCATGGGCTCCGGGTGGCTAATGAGATGAATCTGAGCTGGGTTAGATGCCTGGGTGACTCATACTTCGTGGCTCACCAAGTCTCATGCACGTGGGATTCCAAAAACCCACGGATGGCGGCTTACCGTCGCAGTGTATATCATTGCTGGCCACTTCAAAGGTTATCATGTGGATCATATTGACCATCGCAAGAATGAGGCGGCTGATGCATTATCAAGGCTGGGCTCTCAGCGCAAGCCGGTGCTACCTAACGCTATTTTGGATGTGTTGCATCAACCCTATGTTAAATTGCCCTTAGAGGAGGATCTCGCTATACCTCACCCGGAGGGATAGCTAGTGGGGGCTCTACATGCTATTCCTGACTGGATGTTGCCTTATCTGGCGTATTTAACTCGCGACGAGTTGCCTGAGGATGAGACCTCGCGAGACAGATCGTGAGGCGGCCTAAATCTATGACTATCATCAATAGCGAGTTACATAAGTGGAGCGTAATCTGTGTCTTTCAACATTGTGATTCCCCCGAAGAGGGTAAAGAGATTCTAAATGAAATACATGCCGGTGACTGCGGTCATCATGCCGGCTCAAAGTCTTTGGTGGCAAAAGCTTTCCGACATGGTTTCTTCTGGTTGACGGCTCACAAGGATGCAGAGGACTTGGTCACCAAGTGTGATGGATTTCAGAAATTTGGACGACGTGCTCACACAATGGCTCAAGAGTTGGGGATGATTCCAATAACCTGGCCATTTGCGGTTTGGGGGCTTGATATGGTTGGACCTTGCAAGAGATCTATAGATAAGAAGACCCACCTTTTGGTGGCGGTTGATAAGTTTACCAAGTGGGTCGAGGCAGAGCCGGTTAGCAAGTGTGATGCGGCCACGACGGTTCAATTTGTCAAGAAGTTGATCTATCGTTTTGGTTACCCTAATAGTATCATCATGGACAACGAAACAAATCTATCCAAGGGGGCTATGAAAGCATTTTGTGAAAGTGAGCACATCCGGCTTGATGTTGCCGCTGTTGCTTATCCGTAGTCCAATGGTCAGGCAGAACGTGACAATCATGATATCTTGAGAGGAATAAAACCCCGACTTATGGTTCCTTTGCAGAGAATGCCGGGTTGTTGGGTGGAGGTGTTACCATCATTTCTTTGGAGTATCAGAACCACCCCAACAGGTCAACATGATATACCCCTTTCTTCATGGTTTATGGCGCATAAGCCGTTTTACCAAGTGATATTCGTCATGACTCGCCTAGGGTGGCGGCTTACGTTGAAACTAACAATGAGACGGTGCGTCAGAACACGTTAGATGCTTTGGATGACGAGAGGGATCTTGCAGCATCACGATTGGCGATTTATCAGCAAGACCTGCATCACTATCATAGCCGCAGAGTCAAGACCTAGAAGTTTCAAGAAGGCGACTTGGTGTTACGTTTGATTCAAGATCAGAAAAATATGCATAAGTTATATCCCCCTTCGGAAGGACCTTTCATGGTCAACAGAAATCTAAATAATGGTTCATACTACCTCATTGATGTGTGGGAAGGCGACAAGTCACGTACCTCTGAGCAGGAGACCAACATGCCGTGGAATATTGCTCACCTCCGGCCTTACTAAACTTGAGTCATCGACTCTCATCAATGTACATACATCCATCATTGTATATACCTTTTCAATATAATAATGTTGGCATCCCTACAAGACGGGGCTTCTTCCATTTCTTCATACAAGATTGTGTAAGTGTTGATACGTCAACAAGGTCATTTGGGGGCTTCCAACCCATCGGGTTTAGCTTTCACACTATCTTGACTGGCTCTTCAGCCACCGCAAGACTGGGTTAAACCTGCCTGTATGCTGATGCTACTCCGCTAGGTGACCCGCCGAACTCTTACCAGTTAATCTCGACTAAAGACCCTGAACTGATCAAAGTACTTGGCAGTCACTCTTCACATGAGACCCTGTACTGTTAAGGTTAAAACAACGGATTATGTCACGTGAGGGCCGGCTTATGGAAAGCGAGGATAAATTCACCCATCTGCCGTGCCTCTCCTCCTTGTGGCCCATTTATACTCTTATTCAATCAATATTTTTAAAGATCCTGAGCTGTTTAAGGTTCAAACAACGGATTTATGTCACGTGAGAGCCGGCTTATGGGTCTGGGGGTACTCATGCCCTGCCGCGCCTCTCCATTATATGGCCCATTGTACTCTTAACGGTTACTCTTTTTAAAGACCCTGCACTGTTAAGGTTCAAACAATGAATCTGTGCCATGGGAGAGCCGACATATGAGGTTTGGGCAAACATGCCTAAGTTTTTGAAAAAATAAAAGCAAGGTCATAAAGAGATTTAACATCTTTGGGTTGTGCTTCTAAAGCCACCTTAGAAACGATACATAATATACTCTGTCTTGTTTGTTTTTTGCAGGTCTTGTATTCTATGATAAGCCGCCATTAAGTGTGAAAAAAGATGATTGTAGCCAGAAAGAAAGACAGATAAACACATAAAGCTATTCAAATTCCAAACGTGCACGATGGCACGACAAAAGCAATCAAGTTTTTGCTATGGCTATTACAAAGCTCTTCAAGAGCCAAAAAATCTGTGAACTTAAAGTTTATTGGAATCACATATAACCCGACGGATCAACCAAGCCGGGTTACCTCTAGCCAGGGGCAACTTTCTTAACTCGCCGCTGGGTCATCCTGCGTCGGGTCTTCGATCTCTTTGATCTGAAGGTTGTCCACATCCCAGTTGCAGTTTATTAAAGCTTCAAACTGAGCTTCATCATCAAAGATGGGAGATGGGTCAATGTCAGGAGCAAAGAGTTCCTTACGGCATGCAGGAATCAAGTCTTTGGCTTCAAAAGTCGGCCCGCGCACTCATTTACTATCCTCGCCATAATCTGTTGTAACAGCCCGGGACCGACGCTCCAGAAGATTCCCCTTTTATTTCCATTCTCGTCTGTGCTTCGTTTGGGTGTTGCATTCATTGTTGCATCATTTGTATCATCTGCATAGCATCGTCACTCATTTTTCAAAACTTGCATCCGTTCGTAGTTGCCGGTTCTCTCCGTTCTTGTTGTTGCCTGTTTCGAGACCAACCACACACACATGAGCCCGCGACATCGTTTAAAAAACACCGTTTTTAAAGCGCGCGAAAAATATTCTTGGATTGGGTCAAAACTTGGCGTGCAGTCTTATTATATTGTAGGTAGGCCACCAGCCAAATTTCGTCACGTTCCGAGTTTGTTTGATACCCGACAGTCATCCGTAGCAGTGCGGTCATCGGTTTATTATCGGACGTTTTCGGTGTCCTAAAACTTCGTGTCACGGGCCGCAAACCTCCCTCTCATCTCCTCCTAGCCCACTCCACACACACCCCACCACCCTTGCCCCAATCCGGCCGTCCGATTGCGATCGCACGGCCGAAATCGGCTCCGAAAACAATCAACCCTAGCCATAATTAGTATAAATAGACCCTCCACCTTCCTAATATGGATTCTCCTCTCTCCTCCTCGAAATCCGTGCCGCCAGCCTCCCTCCTCAGCCACCGCGGCCCGCCCAAGCCCATCCGGGGCCCGTCCCGGGCCCGATCTAAGCCGCCGCCGTTCTCCGCTCCCGCAGCTCCTCCCGAGCTCCCCCGCGCCAGTCCAGCCACCTCGGCCTCCCTTCGTCGTCGGCCATCGGAGGGCCTCGTCGCCGCCCCTCACCGGACCTGGCTGCCCCTCCTCGCCCCTATATCTTACCTCTCCTTTTCCTCCTCCCCCCTGCCTAACTCCCTGCCAGCCTCTCCTCTTCGCAGGAACCGCCATGGAGCTTGAAGGCCTCCGCCGCCATCCCTTTGCTCGCGCCGGCCACCTCCGTCGCCGGATCCGGAGGCCTCGGCCCAAATCCGCCCGTCCCCGCTCATACCCGCCTCCGGCCTCGCCCCGCTATGTTACCGCCTCCATGACCGCCGGCGTCCTGGTCGGGCTCGAGCGGACAAGGGGAGCTGACACCCCTCTGATCTGCTGTGCTCGTGTGGGCCGCCGTCCGCGGCCCAACAGCCTCCCGCGTCCCAGCGCCCCATCCGGCCCACGGGCCATAGGTGAGAAGCCCCGTCTATCCTTCGCCTAGGGCGATGCTTAGTTATCTTGCGCCCACCAGATTAGGCCCGTAGTGTTTTTTTCCCTGCATGCGAATTTGCCAATTATCCATAGAAAACAGAATTGCACAAAAACCCTTGTAGTTCATGCATCTAATAACTTTTCACCCGTGCATCACATGTGAAAACTTTTTACATGAAACTTGACTAGAATTTCATGTAGATTCATAATTTCAAACTTTCACACATGTTAAAAATACTTAAACTTTCTGTTTGCATTGATTTGTGTGAATGACATGCTAAAATGATTTATCTCATAACTACTAAACTCTAGCTCCGATAAAAATGTTCCACATATGTAAGTTGACTGGAAAAATGTGTAGTATCTCATGATGACATTTATTTTGCATTTTAACAAATCTAAAATATGGTTAGGACAGATCTGGACCAAATTCTTATTATGCTTATGGGGATGTTTCGGGAATGTTATATATTGCTTCCGGCCTCATTTAAAATGCCTAGATGTTGTAGTTGGTAGTGCTTGACCTCTTGCCATGTTTAACAACATTTAATGTTGATGAGTACCTAAACGAGAGTGAACTAAATATTCAACATGGGGTTTCGTCAATATGCAACTCGTTGCATATTGAACTTCACTTAACGTGTAGTAGTTGTTTGATGTGAATTGTCATGCCTTGCATAATTAAACCGGACATGCATCATATTGGTTTGCGCATCATGTCATGCATATGTTGTGGTGTTATGTTTTGTTGATTGTTGTTTCCAGATTGCTTCTTCTCGATAGAGTTCCGAAAGCGTTCGGAGTGTGAGGATTTGTTCGACTACGTTGGCTCGTCTTCTTCATGGACTCATTCTTTTTCTGAGCGGGATCACAGGCAGGATGACACATTTCCCTGGATACCATTACTATAATTGCCATCCTAGATGTCTTGTTTTCTATTGCTATGTCATGCTACCTACCACTTGTTTGTCAAGCCTCCCAACATTGCCATGAAAAGCCTCTAACCCTCCGACTTCCCAGCAAACCGTTGTTTGGCTATGTTACCGCTTGCTCAGCCCTTCTTATAGCGTTTCTAGCTGCAGGTGCAATTGCTTCCATGTGACTACATGGACATTCTTTTGTTATCACAATATAATTGCTATTTATTTTAATGCACATATACACTTGGTAAAGGGTGGAAGGCTTGGCCTTTTGCTCGGTGTTTTGTTCCGCTCTTGCCGCCCTAGTTACTTGTGAACCGGTGTTATGTTCCATAACTAAGCGCTCCTAACATGCTCGGGGTTGTTATGGGGACCCCCTTGATTTTCGTGTTAGGAAAAAACTTGTCTGGATAGGACCAACATTGGTACTACATTTGCTTAACAACAAACTAAAATTTGCATAGGGCATGATCACCCTGTGGATTAATCATCACACCAGGCCAGTGCTCCTCATGAGTGTTGGTCCAACCCAGAGCAGCTTATTAATGCTACCCGGGGCAACTCGGTGTTTGGCGTGGTAACCATCGCTCATCCGTTTGTGCCCTGAGAACGAGATACGCGACTCCTATTAGGATTTTCGGCACGTCGGGTAGCCTTGCTGGATTTGTTTAACCTTTCTTGAACGTCTTGCGTGAGGAACTCTGATCTTGTTCAGGCTATCTCGAGGTGTCGGAATTCCTTTGGAATTGCCTAGGATGATAAACAGATCCGTGGTCGAGGTTATTCCCGCGGCGTGTGGTTAATTTATGATGGATGAGTTGGAGCACCCCTGCAGGGTTAAATCTTTCGGAAAGCCGTGCCCGCGGTTATGTGGCAAACTTGGATACTTTGTTTAACACCCGGTCATAGAGAACCTAAAGTAAACTCTAATAAAATACACCAACTGTGTGCGTAACCGTGACTATCTCTTTTGCGAGTCCTTATCCGGGAGAGAACACGATGGGGTTATGTTTGACGTAAGTAGGTGTTTAGGATCAATTAGTGATCATTACTAGTTCACGTCCGTAATGCGTAGACCACCATACTTTACTTTCTGTAATCGTAAGTTAGCCACTCAATAAATGCTTAGTCGCTTGCTGCAGCCTCACCACTTAACCATACCTCACCTATTAAGCTTTAATAGTCTTGATACCCTTGGAATGAGATTGCTGAGTCCCTGTGGCTCACAAATTACTACAACAACAGTAGCAGGTTCAGGTAATGTGATGATTTGAAGTGAGCGTGATGCTTGATTTGATTTGGAGTTATTCTTCTTCTTCTTCTTCATTGATCTTGGATGGGTTCCACGCGGCAGCCTGGGATAGCATGGATGGATGCCATTTTGTCGTTTGTTTTCGTCCATAGTCAGACCTTGCTCTTCTATATGATGTTTGATTATGTTGTTGTATTAATGTGAACTTGTTGTAGCTTGTGGCCAGTGTAAGCCAATTCCATATACTCATCTCTTCTGTACATGTACTTGTAATGATATCCATTCTTGCAACACGACGATATTCCCTTCTAACCTTGTCGAGGCCCTCGTGCCAAAATAAGGATATGATCGCATCTTGGGCGTGACAAGTTGGTATCAGAGCCAGTACCGACCTAGGAGCCCCCTTGATTGAGCGAACTTGGTACGGGGTACCACCATGGTTTGTATCGTTGTGCTTTCGAGGATCTGAGTTAGATGGACTTGCGAAAGCCTCTGGTTATGTGTTGAAGGATGGATACAGTTGGGGTGTAGGTTTTCTAGTTGTGTGAGATATTTCCTCCTTATATCCCCCACACCGGATTGCATAACCAGAAAGTTTTCAGAAGTTCTTAGGTGGGAACTCAAGTAGGTACCTAGGATTATCTTTCCAACAAGTGCATAGTGGGTACGTATTTGTTCTGGCTTGTTTCGTCAGCCTCATCCTTTGTTTTGTTTTGTATGTGGTAATTCGAGTTGCTTCGATGTCAAGTGGTGATTTCATATCTTTCCCAAGTGTCCTCATATTTATGTGGGATTGGTAATTCTTTTGCTCAATCAAGTTATCATATCAATTATTTTCCTACCGGTGTGCTTCTCTTCAAGATAATTCTATCATTGTCAATATTGCAAGATCAATTCTCATTTTGTTCCGGAGTTGTCTCATCTGTTCCAAGTTCTCTTTGTTTTTCCCACCCTCCGCCCTTTCTCTTTAGTGATTAAATTCCTATCCAAATGCCTTTATTTTCATCGATGCTTCCGCTATCTTTTCTTTTGTTATGCTCCGGTGATTCTTGTGGAGATTCTCAGGAGTTTCAATTTCAAGATCTATCCTCATATTCCCTGTTCTTGTTGTTATTCTTCTCCGGTGAATTCTTTTCAAGCCTCTCTTGGTTTGATATCTCTCTATTCTATCCGCAGTGCTGAAGATATCTCAGAAGACTTTCATTTCCATTCATATCCTCTTAAATTATTTTTAGGTTTTCACCTCATCAAGTTCGTAACTTGTACCGATGCAATCTCTTTTTTAAGCAATTATCTCAACGATGATCTCTTTTGAGTGGGCCCATAACCCACAGTTTTTTCCCAGGATCCTACCTGACTCTTCTAATCTTTCCGGAGATGTCCTCAAGTTCTTCCCAATATGATGTAAAAATGATTCTGATCAGTCATATTCCTCTTCCAAGATCGCTTCGAATCATTTTCATTATTGGCTCAACCTTTTCTTTATTCATTGCTCCAGAGTATCTCAGTTATTCATGGTGTTGTTTTTCTTCATTATTCTCATTATTGAAGACCAAAGGAGAGTTCTTGCAATCTTAGTCCATTCTCCTGAAGATTTTTCATCTCATCTTGATGCTTTCCTCTTAAATTATTTCCATTCATGAGAAATTTCTCCCATATCTATCTGGTGCATTCAAAGTTGTTTTCATTTCTCGATCCTCCCGAAGGCCATCATTTTAGAAGATTCCTCGTTCTCAGCTTTCAACTTTCGTTCTCAAATTCTTCTCAATTGTTGTTCCTCCGTTCGTATCTGAATTATTCCGATACCTTTTTCAGTTTCTATTAGACAAATCTTGATCTCTTCATTCTCATGTGTCCTCTTTAGTTTCTAATTCTTTCCGGTGCTTCGTTCAAGTTTTCTATTAGGTGGATCATGCTGTCTTCATTCTCATGTTATATCTTTCATTTGGATTATCCTCTTTTGTTTCTAATTGTTACCGGTGTTCTCGTTCAAGACCTCTTACAGTTCGTGCTCTATCTATCTTTCCTATCTTTTCAAAAGGATAAGTGGTATGCCAAATCCATTGTTTGTCATCAATTTAACTTGATGAAGGATAGGCATATCATAATTCTTATTCTTTTTTCATCCAAGTGATTTCAATCCTTCTTCCAGAGTTGTTCATGATATCAAATTCCTTATCCAAGTGGTCACCTTTCTTTTCCGGAGTTCCTAGTTTTTCTCAAGTATCTTGTCCCGAAGCATCATCTTAATCATTGGAAGGCCTCAATCTTGTTCTTTTTGCATCCTTCAATTCTTTCTATATTCCTTTCATTTCAGAGTTCTTCCGAAGGTTCTTCATGGTGGTTCATCAAGATTTCTTTCATTCTAAAGTGTTCAAGATTCTTGTTGGAGGTGCTCAAGTGTTCTTTATCTTGTATTTCTAAGTTCAATTCCTTCTCCATTTTATTTTGAGATGGTGTTATTAAATTCTTGATTATGAGGAGTCTCGAAGGAAATTGTCAAGAATAAATATAAGTAAACCCATCTTGTTTTCTCGGAGTTATCTTGGGTTGGATTTCACCTAAAGCATTTTATAAGGATTGTTGCTATCATGGTGTCATAAATGATTCAAGTTTTCTCCTCCTCTTCTTGGTGAAAGAAGCTTTGCATATCTTGTTGCTCTCAATCACTCAATTGTTTCTGTTGTGGTAGGTTGTCACCTCATAATTTTGAGATGTTTTCCACAAGTCCACAACAAGCTTGTTCTTTTCGTTGTTGATTCTCCATCAACTCCATTCAACCATGATTTTCAAATTCATTGGTGGCAGAAGTTTTCATTTTCTTCTCAGTTCTCTTCTCTTCAAAGATATAGTTTCTATTCTTTTCTTCCGGAAACATTTTCAAGTTGCTTTGTTTCTACCATCATCTTGAGTAAATCAATATCATGTTATTTCTTTGATTATTCATTTCACTAGATTGCTGTGAAATATTTTCATGATGCTTCTGTCTTATGAAGTTTTGATTCTAATCCAACCAAAGTTTGGTGTATTGCTACTTCTCCACAACGTCACCAAAAGTTGGCTAGTTGATGGCAGAATTCTTGTCTTGCGTTGGTTATTTCCCTTAAAGAGGAAAGGGTGATGCAGCAAGGTAGCGGTAAGTATTTCCCTCAGTTTGAGAACCAAGGTATCAATCCAGTAGGAGTAACAAGATGAGGCAACAAGGAACCTGCACAAACACCAACAAACTTGCACCCAACGCGATAAAGAGGTTGTCAATCTCTTCACGATTGTTTGCAACATGAGATCTGATAGTAATAGTAGATGAATATAAATTAGTAAGTAAAATTGCAGCAAGGTATTTTTAATGTTTTTGGGTTTTAGATCTGAATATAAAATATGTAAAATAGACCCCGGGGCCATAGTGTTCACTAGAGGCTTCTCTCATGATAGCAAGTGTTATGGTGGGTGAACAAATTACTGTTGAGCAATTGATATAATAGCGCAAAATCATGACAATATCTAAGGCAATGATCATTCATATAGGCATCATGTCTGAGACAAGTAGACCGATACTGTCTACATCTACTACTATTACTCCACACATCGACCGCTATCCAGCATGCATCTAGTGTGTTAAGTTCATGATATACGGAGTAACGCTTTAAGCAAGATGACATGATGTAGAGGGATAGATTCATGAAATATGATATAAACCCCATCTTTTTACCCTTGATGGCAACAACACGATGCGTGCCTCGCTACCCCTTCTGTCACTAGGTGAGGACACCACACGGTATGAACCCAAAACCAAGCACTTCTCCTATTGCAAGAACTATAGATCAAGTTGGCCAAACGAAACCCCTAACTCGAAGAGAATTACAAGGATATGAAATCATGCATATAAGAATTCAGAATTGACTCAAATAATATTCATAGATAATCTGATCATAAATCCACAATTCATCGGATCTCAACAAACACATCGCACAAGAAGATTACATCGGATAGATCACCATGAAGATCATGGTGAACTTTGTATTGAAGATCAAAGAGAGAGAAGAAGCCATATAGCTACTAGCAATGGACCCGTAGGTCTGAGGTGAACTACTCACGCATCATCTAAGAGGCAATGGTGTTCATGAAGATGGCCACCGGCGATGATTTCCCCTCCGGCAGGATGCCGAAACGGTCTCCCGATTGGTTTTTGGTGGCTCTGGTGGTCTACGGCGGAACTTGCGATCTAGGTTTATTTTCGAGGCTTTCCGTATTTATAAGGCTGTCTGGAGTCAGGAACAAGTAAACAGGTGGCACAAGGAGGTCACGAGACCCCTAGCCGCGACCAGGGGGGCCCGTGCCTCCCAGGCTCGTGACTCCCTCGGGCCACCTCTCCGGTATTTTTTTCTTCAGGTATTTTTCATATTTTCCATAAAAAATCACGGCGAAAGTTTTATTCCATTTGGACTCCGTTTGATATTCCTATCTGAAAAAGGTCAAAAACACGAAAAAAACAGGAACTGGCACTAGGCACTGGATTAATAAGATAGTCCCAAAAATCATCTAAAACAACATATTCATGCATAGAAAACAACCAAAGTTGATAATATAATAGCATGGAAGGATCAAAAAATATAGATATGTTGGAGACGTATCATGTATGGTGTGGACTCAACAAAACAGAAAGTAAAAAAGAAAAAATAAGTCTATTCATTGGGTTGCCTCCCAACAAGCGCTATCGTTTAACGCCCCTAGCTAGGCATAACGATTTCAATGGTGCTCACAATAAGAGTAGTAATTGAGATATGCAAAAGAGTATCATGAATAGCATGAAAAACACATTTAAGTCTAACCCACTTCCTATGCATAGGGATTTTGTGAGCAAACAATTTATGGGAACTATAATCACTTAGCATAGGAAGGCAAAATAAGCATAACTTCAAAACTTTGAACACATAGAGAGGAAACTTGATATTATTGCAATTCCTACAAGCATATGTTCCTCCCTTGTAATAATTTTCAGTAGAATCATGAAGGAATCTAACAATATAACTATCACATAAAGGATTCTTTTCATGATCAATTATAGCATACGTGTCATCACCAAAACATGGGGAACAAAAAATATCATCTTCATC
The DNA here is from genome assembly GCA_022496015.1 of Hordeum marinum. Lineage (NCBI taxonomy): Eukaryota > Viridiplantae > Streptophyta > Magnoliopsida > Poales > Poaceae > Hordeum > Hordeum marinum. The sequence goes on from CM039673.1 coordinate 375,459,680, forward strand.
AAGCATAGCATCCCCAAGCTTGTGGTTTTGCATATCATTTGCATCATGGATATTCAGAGAATACATACTAACAACATGGCAATCATGCCTTTCATTGAAGGAACTATCATAAATCTCCTTATAAATTTCTTCTGTCAATACTTCATCAAAAATTCCAGACTCATGATTTCAAACAAAACTTCATAGAGATAATCAAGTGCACTCAACTCACTAGCAATTGGTTCATCATAATTTGGTGTTTTGAAAAGATTATCAAGTGGATGAGGATCCATATGAATAGAGTTTTAGCAAGCGAAGATGCAAGCAAATAGAAGGCACATGGCAACACAAGCAAACATAGCAACGAAAGGGCGAACTGAGGAAAGGCGAATAAAAAGGCAAATCTTTTGTAAATTTTGTTTTAGAAGTGGCGGAGAGGAAAATGAGAGGCAAATGGAAAATAATTTAAATGCAAGAGATGAGTTTGTGGTAGGTACTTGGTAGATATGCTTCACTTGAATACTCCCCGGCAACGGCGCCAGAAATTCTTCCTGCTACTTCTTGAGCTTGCGTTGGTTTTTCCCTTGAAGAGGAAAGGGTGATGCAGCAAAGTAGAGATAAGTATTTCCCTCGGTTTGAGAACCAAGGTATCAATCCACTAGGAGTATCAAGACGAGGCACCAAGGCACCTGCACAAAAACAAAAAAACTTGCACCCAACGCGATAAAGGGGTTGTCAATCCCTTTACGATTACTTGCAAGGTGAGATCTGATAGTGATAATAGGTAGATGTAAATAAATAAATAAAAGTGCATCAAGTTATTATTGGTATTTTTGTATTTAGATCTGAATATATAATGTGGAAAATAGACCCGGGGGCCATAGTGTTCACAAGAGGCTTCTCTCATGATAGCAAGTATTACGGTGGGTGAACAAATTACTGTCGAGCAATTGATAGAATCGCACAAAGTCATGACGATATCTAAGGCAATGATCATACATATAGGCATCACGTCCGAGACAAGTAGACCGATACTTTCTGCATCTACTACTATTACTCTACACATCGACCGCTATCCAGCATGCATCTAGTGTATTGAGTTCATAACAAACAGAGTAACGCTTTAAGCAAGATGACATGATGTAGAAGGATAAACTCATGCAATATGATATACACCCTATATTTTTACCCTGGATGTCAACAACACGATGCGTGCCTCGCTACCCCTTCTGTCACTAGGTGAGGACATCTCATGGTATGAACCCAAAACCAAACACTTCTCCCATTGCAAGAATTATAGATCAAGTTGGCCAAACAAAACCCATAACTCGAAGAGACTTACAAGGATATGAAATCATGCATATAAGAAATCAAAGGAGACTGAAATAATATTCATAGATAATCTGATCATAAATCCACAATACATCGGATCTCGACAAACACACCGCAACAGAAAGTTACATCGAATAGATCTCCATGAAGATCATGGAGAACTTTGTATTGAAGATCAAAGAGAGAGAAGAAGCCATCTAGCTGCTAGCTATGGACCCGAAGGTCTATCGTGAACTACTCACGCATCATCGAAGAGGCAATGGTGTTGACGAAGATGTCCATCGAAGATGGATTCCCCTCCGGCAGGATGCCGGAACGGTCTCCCAATTGGTTTTTGGTGGCTACGGAGGCTTGCAGGGGCGGAATTTTCGATCTAGGTTTAGTTCTGGAGGTATCCGTATTTATAAGACGAGATGGCGTCGAGAACAAGTCAGGAGGACCCACGAGGGAGTCACGAGCCCCCTAGGCGCGCCTAGGGGGGAGGCCGCACCTCCCAGGCTTGTGGCTTCCTCGGGACTCCTCTCCGGTATCTTTTTCTTCTGGTATTTTTGATATTTTCCATAAAAAATCACGGCAAAAGTTTTATTCCATTTGGACTCCGTTTGATATTCCTATATGAAAAAGGTCAAAAACACGAAAAAAACAGGAACTGGCACTGGGCACTGAGTTAATAAGTTAGTCCCAAAAATGATATAAAATAGCATATTCATGCATATAAAACATCCCAAGTTGATAATATAATAGCATGGAACAATCAAAAATTATAGATATGTTGGAGACTTATCAAGCATCCCCAAGCTTAACTCCTGCTCATCCTCGAGTAGGGAAGTGATAAAGACCGAATTTTTGATGTGGAAAGCTAACTAACATATTTGTTCTATGTAACTTCTTTATTGTGGCATGAATGTTCAGATCCATAAGATTCGAAACAATAGTTTAATATTGACATGAAAACAATAATACTTCAAGCATACTAGAAAAGTAATCATGAACTTTTGAAATAACAAGGCCAAAGAAAGTTATCCCTACAAAATCATATAGTCTGGCTATGCTCCATCATCCCCACACAATGAATTTAAATCATGCACAACCCCGATATTGCCCAAGTAATTGTTTTCGCACTCTTACTTTCTCAAACCTTTTCAACTCTCACGCAATACTTGAGCGTGAGCCATGGATATAGCACTATAGGTGGAATAGAGTGTGGTGGAGGTTGTGAGGCAACAAGGAGGAGATGGTCACATCAATTCGGCGTATCAATGGGCTATGGAGATGCCCATCAATAGATATAAATGTGAATGAGTAGGGATTGCCATGTAACGGATGCACTAGAGCTATAAGTGTATGAAAGCTCAAAAATATAAACTAGTGGGTGTGCACCCAACTTGCTTGCTCACGAAGACCTGGGGCAATTTGAGGAAGCCCATCATTGGAATATACAAGCCAAGTTATATAATGAAAATTCCCACTAGCATATGAAATTGACAAAACAAGAGACTCTCTATCATGAAGAACATGGTGCTATTTTGAAGCACAAGTGTGGAAAAAGATAGTAGCATTATCCCTTCTCTCTTTTTCTCTCATCATTTTTTTGTTTGGGCTCTTTGGCCTCTTTTTTTTCTTTTTTTTGTTTGGGCTCTTTGGGCTCTTTTTCTATTTTATTTCCTCACATGGGACAATGCTCTAATAATGATGATCATCACACTTTTATTTACTTACAACTCCATAATTAGAACAATAATAACTCTATATGAATTAAAGTGATGGCACATGTCATGAGATGGAATGGTGGAAGTTGCATGGAAATATATGTTGGAATGGCTATGGAAATGCCGTAATAGGTAGATATGGTGGCTGTTTTGAGGAAGGTATATGGTGGGTTTGTGCACCGGCGAAAGTTGTGCGGCACTAGAGAAGCTAGCATTGGTGAAAGGTGAAAGTGCATCTATACCATGGACTCACATTAGTCATGAAGAACTCATATACTTATTGCAAAATTTTTATTAGTAATCGAAACAAAGTGTTAAATGCATACTCCTAGGGGAAGGGTTGGTAGGAGTTAACGATCGCGCGATCCTGACGGCCACACAAAGGATGACAATCAATAAATCAATTATGCTCCGACTTCCTAACATAGCGGTTCACCATACGTGCATGCTACGGGAATCACTAACCTCAACACAAGTATTTCTAGATTCACAACATCCTACTATCATAACTCTAATATTATCACCACCATATCTCAAAACTAATCATGAGGAATCAAACTTCTCTTACTAATAAATGCACTTGAATATGAAAGTTTTTATTATATCCTCTTTGGATGCCTATCATATTTAGGACTAATTTCATAGCACACGCCAATTACCAAGTTACTTAGGGAGAGCATTCTCAAAATGATATAAGTGAAGATCGAGAGTTTTTATTTCTACAAAATATGACACCGCCGTGCTCTACAAAGATTTAAGTGAAGCACTAGAGAAAAATTAATTAGCTCAAAAGATATAAGTGAAGCACATGTGAGAAAAATTACCAAGCTCAAAAGATATAAGTGAAGCACATGGGAGCAAAATTACCAAGCTCAAAAGATATAAGTGAATTACATGTGAGCTAAATTGCCTAACTCAAAAGATATAAGTGAAGCTCATTGAGTATTCTAACAAATTCATGATGAATGCATGTCCCTCTCAAAAGGTGTGCAACAAGGATGATTGTGATAAACCAAAAATCAAGACTCCTATAATACGTGACACTCCAAGCAAAACACATATCATGTGGTAAATAAAAAAATAGCTCCAAGTAACGTTACCGATGGATTTAAGACGAAAGAGGGGATGCCTTCCCGGGGCATCCCCAAGCTTAGTATTTTTGGTGTCCTTGAATTTTTCTTGGTATGCCTTGGTCATCCCCAAGCATAGGCTCTTGCCACTCTTTATTCCATTGTCCATAAGAACATCACCCAAAACATGAAAACTTCACAACACAAAACTTAAACAGAAACTCGTGATAGCATTAGCATAAGAAAACAAACCACCAACTTTTTAGGTACTGTAGTAAACTTAATTTCCATTTAAATTAATTTTATATTACTATATTATCACTTTTCCATGGCTCGTACCCCCCTATACTAACCATAGTTTCATCAAAATAAGCAATCAACACAACAAAAACAGAATCTGTCAAAAACAGAACAGTCTGTAGCAATCTGTATATTTCGTACACCTCTGCTAACCCAAAAATTCTGAAACAATTATGAAAATTAGGGAAATTTGCATATCAATCAGAAAAAAAAAGAATCAACGCAAAATATATTTCTGGATAGGAATGAAAAATAATTTCACGAGCACAAAGTTTCTGTCTTTTTCCTACGTGATTAAACAACTATCACCAAAACTAATCATAAAGGTTCTACTTGGCACAAACACTAATTAAAATATAAAAAAACACAATAATAACAGAATCATGATGGTGTTCACTCAAAAAAACATAAGGTAAAAATAAAAAATAAATCTATTCATTGGGTTGCCTCCCAACTAGCGCTATCGTTTAACGCCCCTAGCTAGGCATAACGATTTCAATGATGCTCACAATAAGAGTAGTAATTGAGATATGCAAAAGAGAATCATGAATAGCATGAAAAACACATTTATGTCCAACCCACTTCCTATGCATAGGGTTTTTGTGAGCAAACAATTTATGGGAACTAGAATCACTTAGCATAGGAAGGCAAAATAAGCATAACTTCAAAACTTTGAACACATAGAGAGGAAACTTGATATTATTGCAATTCCTACAAGCATATGTTCCTCCCTCATAATAATTTTCAGTATAATCATGAAGTAATCTCACAATATAACTATCACATAAAGGATTCTTTTCATGATCAATTATAGCATACTTGTCATCACCAAAACTTGGGGAACAAAAAATATCATCTTCATCAAGCATAGCATCCCCAAGCTCGTGGTTTTGAATATCATTAGCATCATGGATATTCACAGAATACATACTAACAACATGGCAATCATGCTTTTCATTGAAGGAACTATCATTAATCTCCTTATAAATTTCTTCTATCAATACTTCATCAAAAATTCCAGATTCATGATTTTCAAACAAAACTTCATAGAGATAATCAAGCGCACTCAACTCACTAGCAATTGGTTCATCATAATTTGGTATTTTGAAAAGACTAGCAAGTGGATGAGGATCCATATCAATAGATTTTTAGCAAGCGAAGATGCAAGCAAATAGAAGGCACATGGCTCTCATCATCCCAACAAGTTTTGACTCCATGTTGCGGCTCGCGGAGAGGTAGTTCAGATAACCAACATGCAATTCGTCTGCAGTCAGCTTCTCCAAGCCGGGGAATGCAAAATCAATCTTCTCCCTTTCTAGTGAGGGCTCCTCATCCTTGCTAATATGTTTCGCTAACACATGAGGAGCAGGAGAATTGTAGCCCATCCCAGTGATAATAACTTCTTCTGGAGGATCCGTATCCTCGGTGGCTGGTGAAGGGCTGGGAGGCTTAGGATCAGTCTTTGGAGGGTCTTCAGGAGCGACCATGTCAAGATCATCCGGTTTAGAGGATTGAGGAGCATATTCAGGAGCACCTTTTTCAGCCTCAGAGGACTCAACATGGGCTGCAGGAGAGTCCGGCTTGGGATTCTTTGGCTCTTGAGCAATAGGAGTAATAGTTGACCCTCTCACCTTCCTTCGTTTGGCTTGAGCCCTAGGAGCAAAAATATAATTATATAAATAGAAGTAAGGGCAAGAGTATTAACATATGCTGCATTGTATAAAGGTACATACTCTGGGTTGATTTTAAGAGGAGGTAGCTAGGAGGCGGTTGAGTCGCCAGAAGAAGGGAGCATTTCCTAAAAGGTTGAGATGGTAAGAACAAAGTAAGTTAAAATACACAAACAATATTAAGGCAATGGAGTCAGTCGAAGGAATACCTCAGTGCAACGTTTCCGAGGAGCTGAAGAGTTTGGCAAGCTGGCCAAAAGATCTTCAAAGCCGGTGCTCCGGGTTTGACACCTAGTGTCATCTTGCTATTTCCTCAAAAGAAAGTCAGGGTCCATGTGAGCTAAAGGGCGTGAATGTTTTATCTTATGAACTGCCCGCCATATTATCATTACTAGGAAAGGTTCTGAGTCAGAGGAGACGGCAATTACCTATGGTGCATCGACATGGCTTGTCTCTGCTTCTTCCTATGAACAATCATTGTGAATGAGTTGCATAAAGAGATGGCCAAGAGAGTCAAGTTCTACCTCCGAGTCTTCAAGATCGAGCAACTCCTGGGCAGAGGTTTTCTTCTTGCGACCGCGGGTCTTACCCGCCATAGTATTCTTCTTCGAGGGGGAAATATATCTATTTTATCAGAAATTAGAGTCGGCCTGTACATAAGCCGTCGGAAGGTCAAAAGGAGTAATGAAGAAGGTTAACACGAGACAAGTAATTTTCTGGAAAGGATTCTTACATCTGGAGCCGGGTTCTTAACGCAAAAAGGATTCAACCCAATCTTATTGCAAGCATCTTGGGGTTCGCCTAGAAGTGACTTGATGATCAAATTGAGATCCTATTCACACTTGAGTTTATCTCGCTGGCTCAGCGGCAAGATCCTCCAGGTGACCCAGCAATGGGTTATATCAACACCAGCCAAGTTGTTAGCCATTAAGGCCCTGATTTCTGTGAAGGCCGAAGCATACTTTACTCGCTCTGCGGCGGACATCCGATCTGGAAGCTCGGTGGAGGTGGAAAGCCGGGTAGGACGGTAACCCGGAAGCGGATTCTCTCCTTCTGGAGAAATGTCCTTGTAGTAGAACCAAGTTTTGTTCCAATCCTTGGGGTGACTCAGCAAGGTGGCCGTTGGAAAAATCATATCTCTCCGCCTCTGGATAGAAACGGCTCCAAGTTCCAAACTCGGCCCAGTCGCCACTTCAGTTTGGAGGTTGATGTAAAAAAAGTCATTAAAGAGGTTAACAGATGGCTCTTCTTGCAGATATGCCTCACACAAGACTTGGAATAGGCACATGTTGGTGAAAGAATTGTGGTCTATATCTTGTGGATGGAGTTTTAAAAAGTGAAGGACATCCCAGAAAAACTTTGACCCGGGTGGGCTAAAACCTCAGAGGAGGTGATCAACAAATATGACCACTTCCCCTTCATGAGGGATATGTCTGATCTATGGCCCTGGAACCCGCCAGTGAATGACGTTCTGAGCCGGTAGGACACCCATCTCCATGAGGTCATGGAGAAACGACTTGGTAACTCCGAAACCAACCCAATCACAAGATGCTGGGGCTTTCGACATGATGGCAGGTTAGGATTTGTCAAGGGTAATAAATATGGCAGGTTAAGAAACCTTGTAATGGAACAACTACAGCTATCAGTAATGATATTTTGGCAGGTCAAAATTATTGCAAGAGCCGGTAGTATAATGGCGGGTTAACATGCAACAGCTAGTGGATATTCTACTAAGTGTGCACAACCAGATTTCCCCAAGTACAATGACCGCTACAAGATCCGCGAACAAAGAAAGAAGAAAATACCATGAACAAAAAAGGGCAGTGGAAGTACAGACCATTCATGCATAAAATCTGTCCAAAAAGGGATCTACGTTGAGTATCTCAGACCTATTAAATGGAGCCTTGCATAAATGGACTAGAGTCTACGGTGTTCTTGTTCTCAAACCTATGGTGTTCTTATTCTCAAATCTATGGGGGGGGGGTCTGGCGAGCGGCGGAGGAATCGGAAAAGCTTCGGTGGAGTAATGCATCTTCATGAAAGAGAATAGGAAGAACCTGAAGGGATCCTGTGAAGTGGCGGGACGTCGGCGAGCTCTGGTCCGATCAGGGTGATGCAACGGCCAATGTTGGTGCAGATGAGAAACGTGCGGCAACGGCGGTGGAGCTTCAAGTGCGAGGGCGCTGGAGGAAGAAGAAGAAGAGATATGGTGGCGGCGGAGAGGAGAAAAGAAATGAGACCCCTCACTTGCCTATTTATGGGATGGGACAACAATAGTCCACATGAGAATCGAGTAGGCGCAATGATTATTGACCAAAGGAGACGCCTCAATTTTCAGGCCGACCATTTAATGAGACTACCCATTGCAACATCACATAATCGTTTTGACGTGTCCAAAACGACGTCATCCATGGAGGGTTATGAAAGTTTCTCTCAGGTAACAAAGACGTGAGGCTCGCCGCCAAATGAGTTTGAAGATTGACATGAACAAATTCAAATCAACCTGGGGCCTAATGTTGGGGATATAGTCCCGTGGCGAGACCCGCCCAGGAGGGGCCAGGTTATGCTTGGAGGCTCATAGTCAAGACCTTTAAGGTGGGCCTAAGGATTGAAGGCAAGGCCACGTGGCGGCTTACCAGATAGGCTATGATACGTCTCCAACGTATCTATAATTTTTGATTGTTCCATGCTATTATATTATCTATTTTCGACATTTTATATGCATTAATATGCTATTTTATATTATTTTTGGGACTAACCTATTAATCTAGAGCCTAGTGCCAGTTTCTGTTTTTCCTTGTTTTTGAGTATTGCAGATAAGGAATATTAAACGGACTCCAAATGGAATAAAATCTTCGGAATAATTTTTCTTGGACCAGAAGCAACCCAAAAGACTTGGAGATGAAGTTAGGAGAGTAGTCGTCTGGCCACAAGCCACAGGGGTGCGCCCTAGGTGGGGGGACGTCCCCTGGCTTGTGGGCCCACGGCATCTCCCCCAACCCTATTTCTTGGCCTACAAATTCAAAAATATTCCCTGTATACCAGAGAGAGCCATGAAAACACTTTTCCGCTGCCAGGAGCCTCGGTTCCCGTGAGATCCAATCTTGGAGCCTTTTACGGTAATCTGTTGGAGGGGGATTTCGATGACGGAGGGCATCTACATGAACTCCATTGCCCCTGTGATGATGCGTGATTAGTTGACCATAGACCTTCGGGTCCATAGCTAGTAGCTAGATGGCTTCTTCTCTCTCTTTTCTCTTCAATACCATGTTCTTCATGATCTTCATGGTGATCCATCCGACGTAATACTCTTTTGCGGTGTGTTTGTCGAGATTCGATGAATTGTGAGTTTATGTTCAGATTATCTATGAATATTATTTGAGTCTTTTCTAAATTCTTATATGCATGATTTCATATCTTTACAAGTCTCTTCGAGTTATTGGTTTGGTTTGGCCAACTAGATTGGTAATTCTTGCAATAGGAGAAGTGCTTAGTGTTGGGTTCAATCTTGCGGTGTCCTCACCCAGGGACAAAGTAGGGGTAGCGAGGCACGTATTGTATTGTTGCCATCGAGGATAAAAAAGAGATGGGGTTTTCATCACATTGCTTGAGTTTATCCCTCTACATCATGTCATCATACCTAATGCGTTACTCTATTCTTCATGAACTTAATACTCTAGATGCATGCATGAGTCGGTCGATGTGTGGAGTAATAGTAGTAGATGCAGAATCGTTTCTGTCTACTTGACACGGACATGATGCCTATATGCATAATCATTGCCTTGGATATCTGCATAATTATTCGCTTTTCTATCAATTGCTCGACAGTAATTTGTTCACCCACCGTAATACTTGCCATCATGAGAGAAGCCTCAAGTGAAACCTATGGCCCCCGGGTCTATTTTCCATCTTATACTTTAAGATCTAATACCAAAAATACCTTGATGCATTATTTTTACCTTTTGTTTTACTTTCTGTTCAAGCAATCTATTCTATCTATCTCTATCAGATCTCATCCTTGCAAGTAACTGTGAAGGGATTGACAAACCCTTTATAGCATTGGGTGCAAGTGTTTGATTCTTTGTGTAGGTACATCTATTGGGGACTTGCTTGTATCTCCTACTGGATTGATACCTTGGTTTTCAACAACCGAGGGAAAAACTTATCTACTTTGCTGCATCACCCGTTCCTCTTCACAAAAACCAAATCATGCTCGAGAAGTAGCAAGAAGGATTTCTGGCGCCTTTGCTGGGAAGATACATAGCAAGTCAGGATAAGAACTCTCCCATCTACTTGCCAATTTCTGGCACCATTGCTGGGGAGATCTACATCAAGACTACCGAGTACCCATCACAAACTCATCTCTTGCATTTACTTTATTTGCCATTCGCCTCTCATTTTCCTCTCCCCCACTTCTAAAACGATTTTCCAAAAATATTTGCCTTTTGTTTCGCCCTTTTCCCTTCGTCTTTTTGTTTGCTTTTTGTTTGCTTGTGTGTTAGATCTCTCAAACTCATGGCTAGCCTTACTACTATCTCTATTACTCCCGAGAATGAAGTTCTTAATTTGAAGCAAAGGGAGGGAGAAAACATAAAGGATGCTTGGTATAGAATTTGCAATGCTCAAAATAGATCTACTCGTAAGCAATCTACTATTGTTCTCCTTCGCAACTTTTATGTGGGTGTTTCTCCTTGGAATAGATATGTTTTGGATACCATTACGGGAGGGAATTTCTTGGGAAGCCATACCTTTGATTTTTTAATGCTATGATAAAATTGGTAGGTTCACCCCCTCTCATGGTTAATGAAACAATATTAACTTATGCACATGTTATGCGAAGGCTAGATATGATTGAAAATAAAGTTGCTACTATAGAGCTCATTGAAAACTTGGATAAAAAGATCCATAATCATATAACTCAATATGGATCTAAGGTAGGAGTTACTCTAAAAAACCTAAGGTTAAAGCAATCCATAGTTAATGAAGAATTGGACCAAGATTCCTCTAGAAAAGCAAAGCTAGAGGACATTATTACCAACTTGGGTTCTGCTTTTGCCGCTGTTGAAACCACTCCAAAATTTCCTATTTCTAAGGCAGATAAGTTTATTTATGTTCCCAAGAATAAGGATGAATCCTAGAGTAAAGGGGATGAAGATCTTAAGGTGATAAGTGTTCACCCTAACTTTATAAATATTGTTCGGGAACCAATTGCTACAAGAGAATTTCTTGAATTTTTTCCTAGGATTATGATTATTGATAAAATCAAGGAACCTCCTAGGGTTTACAAGCGTGCAATTGAGGAATTGCGTACCAAAGATGCCAATACCTAGATCTATTGCGTTTTGCCTAGCTAGGGGCGTTAAACAATAGCGCTTGTTTGGGAGGCAACCCAATTCTACTTTTGATTTCTGTTTTTGTTTCTTTTTTGGTGTGTTTTGCACATTATTACTTATGTAATAATTGTGTTTTCTTGTTTAAATTGGTGTTTGAGCCAAGTAAGACCTTTGGGACGGTCTACGGTGTTTGCAATTTGATTTTGCTGAAAAACAGAAACTTTTGCGCTCAGTCCAGAATTTTTATTAATTCACTGGAACGTTATTTTGATATGAAAGTTTTCCACAAGATTTATCTACAAATTCCCCTAGTTTTCCTAAAATTTTCATAATTTTTAGAGTTACCTAAGTATTCGAAGTCTACAGATTGCTACAGACTGTTCTGTTTTTGGCAGATTCTGTTTTCTTTGTGTTGTTTGCTTATTTTGATGTATCTATGGGTTGTATCGGGGGGTATGAACCATGGAGAAGTTCGAATACAGTAGTTATTACACAAATATAAATAAATAATGAGTTCACAACAGTACCTAAAGTGGTGATTTATTTTTATTATACTAACGGATCTCATGAGTTTTCCTTTGAGTTTGGTGTTGTGAAGTTTTCAAGTTTTGGGTGAAGATTTGATGGACTATGGAATAAGGAGTGCCAAGAGCCTAATATTGGGGATTACCAAGGCACCCCAAGCCATATTAAAGGATACCAAAAAACCTAAGCTTTGGGATGCCCCGGAAGGCATCCCCTCTTTCGTCTTCAATCCATCGGTAAATTTACTTGAGGTTATATTTTTATTCACTACATGATATGTGTTTTGCTTGGAGCGTCTTGTATGATATGAGTCTTTGGTTTTTAGTTTGCCACAATCATCCTTTATGCACACATATTTTGAGAGATACACACTGAATCATTAATTTATTAGAATACTCTATGTGCTTCACTTCTATCTTTCGAGCTAGGCAATGTTGCTCTAGTGCTTCACTTATATCTTTTTAGAGCATGGTGGTGTTATATTTTATAGAAATTATTGAATTCTCATACTTCACTTCTATTATTTTGATAGTTTCTTAAAACAACATGGTAATTTGTTTAGGTTATGAATTTAGTCCTAATATAATGGGCATCCAAGAGGGATATAATAAAATCTTTCATATTAAGTGCATTGAGTACTATGAGAAGTTTGATTCCTTGCGTATAGTTTTGAGATAACAGAGATGGTAATATGAGAGTCATGCTAGTGGGTAGTTGTGAATTGGAAGAGATACTTGTGTTAAAGTGTGTGATTCCCGTAGCATGCACGTATGGTGGACCGTTATGTAACAAAGTCGAAGCATGATTTGTTTAATGATTGTCAACCTTTGTGTGAGGGTCTGGAGCGCGCGATGGTTAACTCCTACCAACCTCTCCCCTAGGAGCATGCGTCTAATGATTTGTTTGATAACTAATAGACTTTTCCAATAAGTATGTGTGTTCTTTATGACTAATGTTGAGTACATGGATTATACGCACTCTCAACCTTCCACCTTTGCTAGCCTCTCTAGTACCGCGGAACTTTTGTCGGTACATCAGAACCTCCTTCCTCAAAACAGCCACCATATACTTTCCTCAAAACAGCCACCATATCTACCTATTATGGCATTTCCATAGCCATTCCGAGATATATTGACATGCAACTTCCACCATTCAGTTTTTCATGACATGCACCATCACTTCATCTTGCATATAGAGTCATATTTTGTATTAGGTATCGAGTTGTAAGTAAATAAAAGTGTGATGATTTTCATTAATATATCATTGTCCCATGTGATAAAAGGATGATGGAAGCCATGACTCACCTCACAAGTTGGGATGAGTATCCGGACTTTACAAAAAATAAAAGAGGCCAGCGAAACCCAAATAAAAAAAAGAGGCCAAAGATGCCCACCAAAATAAAAAAATGAGAGAAAGAGAGAAGGGAAAATTGCTACTATATTTTTCCACACTTGTGCTTCAATGTAGAACCATGATCATCATGATAGAGCGTCTCCTATTTTTCACTTTCATATAACTAGTGGATACTCATCTTGCACGACCACTTAGTTTTATTTTTGAGCTTTCATACACTTATAGATCTAAGTGCATTTGTTGCATGGAAATCCCTACTCACTCACATTGATATCTATCGACGAGCATCTCCATAGCCCGTTGATACGCCTAGTTGATGTGAGACTATCTTCTCCCTTTTTCCTTGCACCTCCTCCATATTCTATTCCACCTATAGTGATATATCCATGGCTTACGCTCATGTATTGCGTGAGAGTTGAAAAGGTTTGAGAACACCAAAAGTGTGAAACAATTGCTTAACTTGTTCATCGGGGTTGTGCATGATTTAGATACTTTGTGTGGGGAAGATGGAGCATAGCCATACCATATGATTTTGTAGGGATAACTTTCTAAGGCCATGCTATTTCGAAAGGACACGATTGCCTTGTTGGTGTTCTCGAAGTATTACTGTTTTTATGTCAATATTAGACTACTATTTTGAATCTTACGGATATGAATATTCATGCCAAAATAAAGAATATTACATGGATAAATATGTTAGGTAGCATTCCACATCAAAAATTCTGTTTTTATCATTTACCTACTCGAGGATGAGCAAGAATTGAGCTTGGGGATGCTTGATACGTCTCCAACGTATCTATAATTTTTGATTGTTCCATGCTATTATATTCTCTGTTTTGGATGTTTTATATGCATTATTATGCTATTTTGTATTATTTTTGGGACTAACCTATTAATCTATAGCCTAGCCAGTTTCTGTTTTTTCCTTGTTTTTGAGTATTGCAGATAAGGAATATTAAAACGGACTCCAAACGGAAGAAAATCTTCGGAATAATTTTTCTTGGATCAGAAGCAACCCAGAAGACTTGGAGATGAAGTCAGGAGAGTAGGCATGTGGCCACAAGCCACATGGGCGCGCCCTAGGGGGCGCCCTTGGCAAGGAGATCACCTACTTCGTGAAGATCTATCTCGAGTTAGGCTAGTCCTCCATGTACGTAGGCCATTATGTTATAGTCAAGGTTGCTTCTTCGTTGAACCCTCCGTGGGTAGAGCCCTCCGTGGACTCTCGTGACCGTTACCCTCCGTTGGTTGAAGACTCCATAAACGTGTATGTACGATAGTGCCACCTATCGGAACCATGGGAAAAATCTTGTGTCCCTCATGCGTTTGATCTCTCTATATCTACTCCTTAATTTCATGTGCAATGTCTCTAATTTCCTCCGCTATACTTGATGACTTGCATGTGTAGGGTGTTCTAGATTTGCTATGTATGCTAAAAACTGCCAACACTTGATTTATGCTTGAGCTAGATTTAAATTCCTGCAAATAGTCTATTCTCGCCCTCTAGATATACACTTCTAGTGATCCCGCAATTGGTATCAGAGCATTGGTCTCCATTTCTTCGGTTTCAACACCGTGGAGGAAGATGGATGTGTCTAGTGTGGAGAGTTTGTATTGTAGAGTGCCCATTCTTGATGAAGAGTACTATAGTCGATGGAAGAATGTCTGATTGATCTATTTGATAAATTCCATTTGACAAAGTATATTGAAAATCCTTATGTGCTCCCCATTGATGAATTGCATCCCACACACGAAGAGGAAATTAACATGCTTGGTAACCTAAGAACTGTCAATCTTATTGTTAGAGGTTTACCAAGATTCGTGCTTTCTCAATTGAAGAACTTTGCATGTGCTTATACTTTGTGGACTGATTTGGAGAAACAATATCCAAATGTTTCATTAGGAAATCTTGATGAAATTCTTCATAAAACTATTGCTTTTAACTAAATGAAGCCTAGTGATCCAAACTTTGATAAATGCCTATTTGAGCTTCGTGACCGTATGCATGCTAAAGGAGATGTCACAACTATCATCAGCATTATTATTAAAGCCATTCACATTCATAAACTTGAACATTGTCATGGTTATGATTCAAATGAGTCTCTTGGTTTCTATGACGAGGAGGTTCCACCAAATGGCGACAATGAAGAACATGGCTACTATGATGAAGATGAGTTGTTCGACATCGAGCATGAAAAGATCATGAAGAATCTAAGTCTAATGGAAAACTTCAAGGATTACATGTCCGGCGTGTAGGACCGAAAGTATGTCTAGAGGGGGTGGTGATTAGACTACTTGACCAAATAAAAGTTTTGCCTTTTCCCAAATTTTAGTGTTTGCAGTTTTAGCATTCATGGCAAGTCAATTTCACCCTACACATGCAAGTCTAAGAGTATAGCAGCGGAATATAACAACAAGCATGGGTAAAAGGGATAGTGTAGGAAGATCAAACGCAATTGTAGACATAATGATTTTTCCCGTGGTTCCGATAGGTGGCGCTATCGTACATCCATGTTTATGGAGTCTTAACCCGACGAAGGGTAACGGTTGCAAGAGTCCACGGAGGGCTCCACTGATAACCCACAAGTATAGGGGATCGCAACAGTTTTCGAGGGTAGAGTATTCAACCCAAATTTATTGATTCAAGACAAGGGGAGCCTGTCACAACCCTAGCAAGTGTCCTAGGTTAGCATTGTGTTTGCATCATCATTCATCATCATTGCATTAACTTGAAATGGGGAGAAAGAAAAGAAACCCCAAGCACTTAATGAAATAAAGAAATTCAAGTTTAGTGAAATTTCAACAAATCCAAAATGCCCATAAAAAATGTTCCCTATGTCTGATAAATTTAGACAAAGTTATATTTGGGGTCATTTATAATACTTGAACATCAAAAACAATTTAAAGATAATGATAAAGCCTCTGAAATTGATAAATAAAACATTATCATTACTACTGTTTTCAAATTAACCTGAAACTTTTTATACAAGTTTGAAATATTCAAACTTGAATATACAAAAGTTTTGGAATATTTTGAAAAGTTATTTGGACCTGCAACAAAAATAAACAAAGGTCAGGAAATAGGAAAAACAGAAAGAAAAGAAAAGAAAGAAAGACTTACCTGCTGGCCCAGCACTGTAGCAGGCCCGGCCCAGGACGAAGCGTTGCCAATCATCGTCCTCCTCGCGCCAGAAGGACGTGTGTGCATGGTCGCTGCGCGCGGGCACACGCCCGGCCACCTCCTGCTTGCCGCCGAGCTGGTGGACGCGTGGGAGGCCCCTGGAGACCCCTTTGGATCGAGCCGCCGCTCTCTATCTCGCCTTGCTCTCTCCATTCCTCGCTCTCTCTCTCGTTTCCCCCCCCCTGCCGAGAGTGTCGCCATCGCCGCCAGTAGCTCCAGCCGTCGCCTAGCCCCCCTGACCCAGCCAGCAGCTCCGCCATGAGCCCCTGAAGCCCCTCGACGGAGGAATCGAGTCGGGAGCCCTCTGCTTTGCCGTCATCGCCAAATCCCCTCCGCCGGTCGCCGTGGGACGTCGCCGTCGTTTGGTGCCGTCTGGTCGTCCCCGAGCCCGCTGAACAGCTCCTCGGAGTCCCTGTGAGCTCCTCCCCCTTCTCCTCGCGTTCCCCCTCTTTTTCTCGTGCCCTAGGACGCAAGATCGCCAAACCTGAGTCCACCCCGCCGCTCACCATGTCGCCATCGAGCGAGCAGACGCTCTAGCTCGTCCCTGTGAGCGTCTCCATGCTCGTGCTGCTCCCAGGAGTCGCACATGCCCATCAGCCGGTCCATTCTGTGCCCCGTAGTGTAGTTGCCGTCTTTGCCGAACTCTGGCCGCTGCCACGAGCTCATTTCCGGCGAGCTCCGGTGACCCTGCAGCCTCCTGTGGCCCCCCGTTGGATGCGGACAAGCGAGGGCTACGCCCCGGTGCCCTTAGCTCCCTAACCCGATGCCTCCAGCACGTCTCCGGCGAGCTCCCGCCGTTCGGATGGTCGCCGGTGACGCCGTCCGGTGACGATGACATGGCATCGTCATTAGCAACTAATTACCTACTAACTAACCCCCTTAGGTCACTGATAGTGGGCCCTACTATATTAATTAGTCAGGATAATTAATTAAAACAAAACTGTTTAGTAATGAGTCAATGACAGACGGGCCCCACCGGTCAGATTTGACCTGGAGCGGGTCTGTTGACCAGCTGACGTCAGGATGACGTCAGCCCGATGTCATAATTCCATTTTCCTATTTAAAAATAATTCCAGAAATGTTTAAAACTTTGAAAAATCATATAAATTAATCTGTAAGTCAGATGAAAATAATTTATATATGAAATTTATCAGAAAAATCGAATAAATCCAATGGTGCTATTCTCATGCATGTTAGAGCAACCTAAATAGGTGAACATGGACATTTGTCAATAGGTTAATATATGGAATTTGAAAGGAGAACAACTTTGAACCTATGTTCAAATCTGCTTTAAATTGACATGATCACTAGTTACATTAGCTCACCCATGCATATTACTATGCCATGATCATGCATCATATTGTTGCATTTACTTGTATTGAATGCTCTTATCTGCGTTGCGGTAGGCCCTAATCCGGAAGATACCACCCCGTATCCCGACGAAGGAGAGAACTCCTCCGCAACTCAGCAAGGCAAGCAACCCCACTGATCATTCCGACAACATCCCACTCTCTCGCTCCTGCTCTTGTTTATTGCATTAGGACAAATGATCACATGTCAGTCATACACGATAGATGATCCTATTCTTATGCATGACCTGATCTTGTCACAGTAAATAGCTAAACCTTGCAACCTAGCATACCTGGTAGATGCTTGTGCCATGATGTGCTTAGCTTACTTTGCCTGCTATGCTTGCTATGCTTAGAGTTGTGTCAGGTCTGTTTCATCTGGGTGATGAACCGGAGTGAAACAGTGTTATCCGATGTGATGAGCTCATAATGAATACGATCTGGTAAAGGTAGCGATGAGAGGCTATGTAGGAGTACATAGTGGGTTGTCTCATTGGGACCGTTCTTAGGAACTGGGTTCCGTGTTTGTGATCCAAGACTAGTTACTACCACATGCTGGGCCCTTAAATATGACCCCGCTCGACTTATCAGTTGCTTAGTCCTTGGTCCAGGTATTGCAAGTAGTTCCTGGTGTTTATAGCATGCTGGAGGCCGTGCATAGCACTGACCCTTGGGGTGGGTTACGACGCGGTAGGCAGTGGCACGGTGTACCAAGGGTCACCCGAATGGTGGGCTTGGGAACCCTGCGCACATCGTTTGGGACCGTAGCGGAAACTTCGGCCGAACTTCCGTGCGGGTTCAGTCTCAAATAGGCGATAGCCTGGACTAGAGGTCTTATGTGATTAACGGTCGTGGCCGACTCCCTCGCTGGGCATCCGCTTGAAGGTTGCCGAGGTGCATGGTTTTATGGCACACAGCGATAAGTGGCAAGAGCGTGTGTGAAGAAGTACACCCCTGCAGGGTATGAAACTATTCGAATAGCCGTGTCCTCGGATATGGACTACTTGGAGAACTTATGTTGTTCATAGATAATCAAATGGATACTTCTAAAAATATCAAGTCAAGTGTGAGTACCGTGGATGGCACTCTTCCGGAAGGGGAAGGTAAATCCATGGTGGTGTATTGTGATGGAGATAGTGGACTCGTGTGCGACAACTAAAATTGTAACAAAGAGTTTAAAACTGAGTAGTGTAGGTTAGCCATGAGTCAAAGCTGGCATTTCTGCATGAACTCCACCACCCCCTTTGTTGATACATGAGCATAAATAGACTAGGTCTGTTTTAAAGACTTGCTGAGTACGATTGTACTCATCCTTACTTAATTAATGTTCCAGAAGAGAACCAGGACCCATCAGGTGGGTTCTATCTAGACGTTGACGATGCCGAATAGTTGGTGTCCCAGCTACGATCTTGCTCGTGTGGTGGGCTGTAGATAGTCAGGCCGTGTGCCTCTTTTCTATTTCGCCGTCTGTACTCAGACAGCTTAAGTTTACGCTGGCTTGTATGAACTTGTTTGTATGACTTGAGTGTCGGGTCATGTGACCCCTATCTGTAAGAACATATTATGCAAGGCTCGTCTGAGCCTCTTAAATAAAAGTCATGTTGTTGTATAGTTATGTTGTGATGCCATGGTTGTATCTATGCATATCGGGCATGTCGTGTGTACGTGTGACGTGCAACAGTATGTATGGGATCCGACACCTAGTCGTGTGCCTTTAGTAGTACTCTTTACGGGAAACTGCCTCTTTGTGCTTCCATCGAGCCATGGTAGTTTGCTACTGCTGCGGACACATTGATTGACCGGCATGTATCCTTCTTTGCTGCTGTGTCTGTCCCTTCGGGGAAATGTCTCGCAGTGTAATGGAGTCCCTGTAGCCTGCTACGACTCGTCTACGTGCAGTGATGACATTCGTGCCTCGTGGCATAATGGAGTCCTTGTAGCTTGCTATGACTCGTCTACACACGCTTGAGGCCGACACCTGCTTTGCTGGGTTACGTATGCCTGTTTCCGTACGGATGTGCCACGTGGGTTCTATGACTAGTTATGTCGGCCCGGGTTCTTTGTTGTGTGATTGCCAGCGACATGTTCACATACGTGAGCCAAAAGACGCAAACGGTCCCAGCCAAGGTAAGGCTGCAGTCGTGGAGTTACCGTGCGTGAGGCCGCAAAGTGATGTGACTTGTTACAGTATGGAATCATATGACTTAGGATCGGGGTCCCGACAATGTTGGTATCAAAGCCTAACTGACTGTAGGACTACCAAGCCAAACCGGTCGAAGTTGAGTCTAGAAACACTATAGATAGGTAGGGGAATTGATTGTGGAAGGGAACTTAAGGCTCTTTTTACTCCTCTTCCCAAGTTATTCTATGCTGGGTCATTCTCATCTCTTCTACGGGGATAGGAACTAGGATTCTCATCTATTGCTTAGGATGACGAGTTACTAGCCATGGACCAATAGCTATGTTGTTTGCAAGTGAGTGTAGTTATTCAAGTATTGTTGGTGTGACAAACAGATGGAGAAGAGATTTGAGTCTAGATAGTCGAGTGGTTATGCCTTTCCAATATTTTTCAATTGTCTCAAAAATTTTCTTGAGAAATTACAACCGTTATGATGTCCAATTTCTGCTAGGATCTCTAATGTCTTTGCATCTTTCTCTGTTTCAGATGCCCTCTCGTCCTTTCCGTCAGGTGGTCCGTCTGACCAGGTGCATCGATGTGCCGGGTCACAAGGCCATGTTGGTTAGAGTTATGATGGAGGATGGATACCGCTGGTACCCAGAGTACACAGTGGAGGAGCAGTATCGAGATTTCAACCAGAGTCAGTATTTGTGTATCGTTAGGATATATCCTTCATATCCTGGAGCTGCAGGGCTGCTTCACTGGACTCATGGATTGGGAGTTTCCATAGATATGGTAGTTCAGGAAGCCGCCTACACCATGGTAACTATTATGAGGTTTCACCATGGTCTGCTACAGAACACGGAGTTCTGCTATGTTCCTGCTTCCATGGGAGGAGAGGATGGATATCTTAGTGCAGCCTACTTTGATCATTCTCATTAGGACCCTAGGCTGCAGGTGACCGCTCAGATGTTGGAGAATAGGGATCGTGATGCATGCGCCCTTCGCATGGAGCTCTATGCTACCCGTGCACGTCTTTGGACAGCCTTGACGCAGTTGGCACCTGTCATGCAGACAGGCTATGGAGATTTGGAGATGCTGACCCCATCGCGGACTCATTTGCCAGCACACATAGACTGGCCTGATGTTGGAGGCATCACCCCTCTTCGAGGACCGTTGTTGCCGCCGACAAGGGGACCAAGGCCACACCCATGTCCTTATGGTTTCTAGGGATCCCAGGCTAGAGTGTTTCTAGATCCTCACGTTCAGCTCCCAGGTCACGGGGGTAACCTGTACGAGGCATTCTACGGTGATGTTTGAGTGTGTGGATGTTAGTCCTAGTATGGTAGTAGTCGTATCGCCACAGTCCTGTGTGTCTTGTGGGATATGACTAAGGTCGAGAGTTGAGTTCCAGAGGTGTAGATAGATAATGTATAGGAAGCTTGTAATGCCTCCGATGAGTTGTGTCATCTTTCCGTAGTTATTTTCAGATTTGGCTTGTACTGAACTAAGTCATGGTGTGTATGAAACCTAATGTTCATATGGTAGTTGCTTTACCATGTTGATTGGTGTTTATCCTACATGCCATGTTGACTAGTACATTCCTTAATCCATGTCTTAGAGTTGATGTTCTCTATGTCTAAGCTGTGGATTGTTTTTCCCCGGGATGGTGGCAACTAGGAACAACCCCGTGCCTGCTCCTGAGCAGGGCGAGAGTAGCCAGCCAAGGCAAGAGGAGCTGCGACATGCACCATCCCTGTCGGAGGTGATGTTAGAGGCTGAAAGGAATAAGAGGAAGACCAATAGGCTGTTGGAAAGAATTGAGCAAAACACAGCTCATGCTCCCTGCAATGATCACCACGATGGAGTATCACTTGGTGACTTTATGAAGCTGTGCCCGCCCAAGTACCATCATTCAATCGACCCCCTCGATGCAGATGATTGGCTGACTAGTATGTCACGCAAGATCCGAGCTGCAAATGTTTCAAATGCCAACAAGGTGACCTTTGCGACATACTTTTTGGAGGGACCTGCCAACCTGTGGTGGGAAAGCTATGAGGCTATGCGTCCCCAGGGACCTGTACCAACCTGGGCAGAGTTCAGCGCCGCATTCCGTATCCAACACATCCCGGAAGGGCTGATGGATCACAAAAGAGAGGAATTCTGTGCCTTCACCCAGGGCAGATTGTCAGTGGATGCATACAGTCGCGAGTTTGGTAATCTTGCTCGCTATGCTCCGGAAGAAGTCTCAACTGATGCTAAGAAGCAGGCTAGGTTCCGCAAGGGACTTAATGCTGAGCTTCGCCGATATCTTGGCTTGCACGAGTGCACCACCTTCTAGGCTCTCGTTAATAAGGCCATCAATGTTGAGTCCGGACAAACTGACTATGAGGCTACGAGGAAGCATAACCGTGACTTCAACCCTGCATCGGGTTTAGGCCCTAACAAACGCCGAGTGTGGGTGCCCAATGAAGCTTTGTCGCCAAGATACACCGCGAGGCCATCCTTCCAGGCACCTTGTCCAGTTCAGTTCAACCCTCCACCCAGACCATTTGGAGGACCACCTACAAATGTTGCACCTCGTGCCATAGTGATATGCTACAAATGTGGAGAACCGGGACACTATTCTCGTGAGTGTCCCCAGAACAATGCTAAGCCCGCTGGACGTGGAAAACTAGGAAAAGCTTTCTATGTGAAGCCAGGTCCTGCCCGTGGGCGAGTGAATTATGTGTCTGCTGAAGAAGCCCTTGAAGATCCTGATGTTATTCTAGGTACGCTTCTTGTTAATAGCCATCCAACATCTGTTCTATTTGATACTGGGGCATCTCATTCATTCATCTCAGAAAGTTATGCACAGTTGCATAACATGTCCTTCTGTGACATGCCTACTCCTTTAGTAGTTCAGACTCCTGGCTCAAAATGGCAAACTTCCAGAGTGAGCCATCACAATGAAATTCTGGTGGATAGACTAGTATTCCTAGCATCTTTGATAGCTCTCAAGTCTCCGGACATCAATATCATTCTAGGTATGGATTGGATGAAAGCCCACTATGCCAAGATTGATACTCATTCTAGGAATGTTTGACTTACACATTCATCGGGTGAGATAGTTAATGTCTCTACTCGAACAACCAAGCGCCAACTCTATTCCCTTAATGCTAGCCCTCTTCCAGAGTTAGAAGATATTCCGATAGTCCGTGATTTTCCGGATGTCTTTCCAAAAGAACTGCCAGGTATTCCACCTGTCAGAGATGTTGAGTTTGTGATGAACTTATTCCAGGGACAGTCCCAATAGCCAGAAGACCCTATAAGATGGCACCTTTAGAACTAGCCGAGCTAAAAACCCAACTCGATGAATCTTTGAAGAAAGGTTTCATTCGTCCTAGCTCTTCTCCTTGGGCTTGCCCCGTCCTCTTCGTTAAGAAGAAGGATGGATCGGATCGGATGGTTGTGGATTATCGACCAGTGAATTTGGTCACTATCAAGAACAAGTATCCGCTCCCCAGGATCAACGATTTGTATGATCAACTCGCTGGATCCTCTGTCTTTTCCAAAATGGATTTGAGGTTGGGATACCATCAAATCAGAATTAGAAACGGGGACATTCCAAAAACAGCTTTTGTCACTTGTTATGGCCAATACGAGTACACCGTCATGTCCTTCGGTTTAACCAATGCCGCAGCCACCTTCTCTCGTTTGATGAATTCGATCTTCATGGAGTATTTGGATAAATTCGTCGAGCTTTACCTCGACGACATACTCATCTACTCGAAGAACGAACAAGAAGATGCTGAGCATCTAAGGCTGGTATTGATGAAACTTCGAGAGCATCGCTTATATGCCAAATTCTCCAAGTGTGAATTCTGGTTGCCGGAAGTGACCTATCTGGGCCACGTGATCTCTAGCAAAGGAAATGCTATCAATCCCGAGAGAGTTCAGGCCGTCCTTGATTGGACTCAACCTGAATTGGTTAAGCAAGTTTCGAGTTTCCTTGGCTTAGCGAGCTATTGTCGCTGCTTTGTTGAGAACTTCTCCAAGGTTGCGAAACCTCTGACTGAACTCCTCAAGAAAGATAAAAAGTTCGAGTGGACCCCACCATGCGAGCATAGTTTTCAGGAGTTGAAAAAACGACTGACCTCTGCTCCCGTTCTGGTGCCACCAGATTTTTCTAAGGACTTTATTATCTACTGCGACGCCTCGCGACAAGGATTAGGTTGCATTCTCATGCAAGATCGTCATGTGATTGCATACTCATCTCGATAGTTGCGTCCACATGAGGATAATTATCCAACACATGATCTTGAGCTTGCAGCTGTAGTCCATGCACTAAAAACATGGCGACATTACCTTCTGGGTAATCGTTGCGAGATATACACTGATCACCAAAGTCTGAAATATATTTACACCTAGCCGGATTTGAATCTCAGGCAAAGACGGTGGGTAGAGTTGATTACAGATTATGACTTAGGGATAACTTACACCCCGAGGAAAGCCAATGTCATGGCTGATGCACTAAGTCGTAAGTCTTATTGTAACAATCTGATGTTACAACAAGGTCAACCGCTTCTCTATGAGGAATTCCAGAAGTTAAACCTTCACATTGTTCCTCAAGGATTCCTATCCAACCTGGTGGTGAAATCTACTCTTAAGGATCAAATCATAGCTGGCCAAAGGCGTGATAAGGGAATTTCCCAGATCAAAGAGAACCTCGTTAGTGGTCTCGCTAAGGAATTCTCTATAGATGATCAAGGTGTAGTGCTCTTCCAGGGCCGTTTAGTGGTTCCTAAGAGCCAACATCTCAGGCAGCTGAGTCTTAAGGAGGCTCATGATTCTCCTCTCACAATTCATCCGGGTAGTACCAAAATGTATCAGGACCTACGCCAGAGGTTCTGGTGGACTAGGATGAAGAGAGAAATTGCTCAGTATGTTGCTAACTGCGATGTTTGTCGTCGTGTGAAAGTAGAACATCAAAGGCCTGCTGGCACCCTTCAACCTTTAGCTATTCCTGAGTGGAAATGGGATAAGGTCGGTATGGATTTCATCACCGGTTTTCCCAGGACCAAGAGAGGGAACAATGCTATATTTGTAGTCATTGATTGCCTCTCCAAATTGGCTCATTTTCTTCCTGTTCGTGAAAGCATTGCTGCTAGTCAGCTAGCGGAGTTATATGTTTCTCGAATAGTTTCTCTTCATGGTGTTCCTTTGGAGATTAACTCAGACCGCGGAAGTATCTTTACTTCTAGATTTTGGGAAAGTTTTCAAACCTCTATGGGGACTCATCTATCCTTTAGCATTGCTTTCCACCCTCAATCAAGTGGTGAAGTTGAGCGAGTCAATCAAATTCTCGAAGACATGCTCCAAGCTTGTGTTATATCTTTCGGTATGAATTGGGAGAACTGCCTTCCATTTGCTAAATTTGCATATAACAACAGTTATCAATCAAGCTTGGGCAAGGCCCCTTTTGAAATTCTCTATGGACAAAAATTTCGAACACCTCTTAACTGGTCAGAACCGGAGAGAGGCAACTCTTTGGTCCGGACATGATCCAGGATGCAGAGGAGCAAGTTCGCGTTATTCGTGAAAAGTTGAAAACAGCCCAATCCCGTGAAAAGAGTCAATATGACCGTCATCATAGGTCTGTGACCTATGAAGTTGATGAGAAGGCTTACCTTCGGGTTACACCTCTGAAGGGTACCCATCGATTCGGTATCAAAGGCAAGTTGGCTCCTTGTTACATTGGACCCTTTCACATTCTTTCTAAACAAGGAGACGTTGCCTACCAATTGGAACTTCCACCGCATCTTTCCAAGGTTCATGATGTATTCCACGTCTCACAACTCAGGCGTTGCTTTTTGGACCCTGTCCGAGAAGTGGACCACGAAGCGCTTGATCTCCAAGATAAGCTTACATATCGGGAATACCCTGTTCGTATTCTTAACCAAGCTGATCGTACCACTCGGCATCGGAACATCAAGTTTCTTAAGGTTCAGTGGTCACATCATTCTGAAAAGGAGGCGACATGGGAAAGAGAAGATCGTCTTCGACTAGAGTACCCCGCGCTCTTCCCGACGACTTCAAAATCTCGGGACGAGATTCTTTTGAGTGGGGGTGAGTTGTCACAACCCTAGAAAGTGTCCTAGGTTAGCATTGTGTTTGCATCATCATTCATCATCATTGCATTAACTTGAAATGGGGAGAAAGAAAAGAAACCCCAAGCACTTAATGAAATAAAGAAATTCAAGTTTAGTGAAATTTCAACAAATCTAAAATGCCCATCAAAAATGTTCCCTATATCTGATAAATTTGGACAAAGTTATATTTGGGGTCATTTATAATACGTGAACATCGGAAACAATTTAAAGATAATGATAAAGCCTCTGAAATTGATAAATAAAACATTATCATTACTACTGTTTTCAAATTAACCTGAAACTTTTTATACAAGTTTGAAATATTCAAACTTGAATATACAAAAGTTTTGGAATATTTTGAAAAGTTATTTGGACCTGCAACAAAAATAAACAAAGGTCAGGAAATAGGAAAAACAGAAAGAAAAGAAAAGAAAGAAAGACTTACCTGCTGGCCCAGCACTGTAGCAGGCCCGGCCCAGGATGAAGCGTTGCTAGTCGTCGTCCTCCTCGCGCCAGAAGGACACGCGCGCGTGGTCGCCGCGCGTGGGCACGCGCCCGGCAACCTCCTGCTTGCCGCCGAGCCGGTCGACGCGTGGGAGGCCCCTGGAGACCCCTTTGGATCAAGCCGCCGCTCTCTCTCTCTCGCCTTGCTCTCTCCATTCCTCGCTCTCTCTCTCGTTCCCCCCCTGCCGAGAGCGTCGCCATCGCTGCCAGTAGCTCCAGCCGTCGCCTAGCCCCCTTGACCTAGCCAGCAGCTCCGCCATGAGCCCCTGAAGCCCCTCGACGGAGGAATCGAGTCGGGAGACCTCTGCTTCGCCGTCATCGCCGAATCCCCTCCGCCGGTCGCCGTGGGTCCTCGCCGTTGTTGGTTGCCGTCCGGTCGCCCCCGAGCCCACTGACTAGCTCCTCGGAGTCCCTGTGAGCTCCTCCCCCTTCTCCTCGCGTTCCCCCTCTCTTTGTCGTGCCCTAGGACGCAAGATCACCGGACCCGAGTCCACCCCGCCACCGGCCATGTCGCCATCGAGCGAGCAGACGCTCTAGCTCGCGCCTGTGAGCGTCTCCGTGCTTGTGCTGCTCCCAGGAGTCGCACACGCCCATCAGCCGGTCCATTCTGTGCCCCGTAGTGTAGTTGCCGTCGTTGCCGAACTCCGGCCGCCGCCACGAGCTCGTTTCCGGCGAGCTCCGATGACCCCGCAGCCTCCTGTGCCCCCCCATTGGATGCGGACAAGCGAGGGCTATGCCCCGGTGCCCTTAGCTCGCTAACCCGACGCCTCCAGCACGTCTCTAGCGAGCTCCCACCGTTCGGATGGTCGCCGGCGACGCCGTCCGGTGACGATGACGTGGAATCGTCATTGTAACATCCCAAAATTCCATTTTGGAATGTTATGATTATAGCTATGCATCTAGCAGCATCATTGCTTGATTTTATGTGTTAGTTGAAATGTCTCTTCTGAATTCCAGAAAGTGCTTTCTACTTTTCACTAAGTTGCTTTCACCTATTTGAAATTTTGGTTAAAAGTTCAAATAAGAGAGGAGGAACATGACACTCCACACCAGGGACTAATTGGTGGTTTATTTGAACAAAAATAACCAGGGGGTTATTTTGAAAATATTTGCAAAAAGGGTTTAAAAACAATTAGGCAATTTCTGAAAAAATTATTTTTTCAGAGTGTTCAAATGACAGAATAGAAATGTTCATTAAATAGCATTTATTATTCTGTTAATTTTGATATATAATACCCCTATATTTAGAGACGATTTGAATGCTTTAAAAGCTTTTGAATGTCTCTGGAATATTATTAAAAAGAAACGGTAACCGTTTTCGGTATTAAACGGGCCGGCCCACCGGCTTTAAAAGCCGAGACCGTTACCGGTCGGCCGACCGAGCGCATTCACTTCCCTCTCTCTCACTGCAACCGGACCCCACCCGACCGACCGTTGCCCCGAAACGGTCATCTTCCCCGCACCCGCGAGCGCCGGACCCGACTCGCCGGCCGTTTCTCCCCTCACCGGATCTCTCTCCCCTCTTAACTCCCCGCACTCCCAACGCCCCTATATAAACCGGACACTCCCCGCATCCATTTCCCCCCCGAGCCCCCTTTCTCTCTCGCCGAGACGCTGTCAATTGCTCGCCGGAGTAGCGCCACCACCGGACCTCCCGTCGAGCGTAGCCACCGACTCCGTCCACCGTTCGCCCCACCGTTGCCACAAATCGACTCCGGAGAACCGTCGCCGGCGCCCGGACCACTTCCCCGTCTTCCCCGACCATCGGAACGCCTCGCCATCCTCGCCGCCTTCGGATCACCGGAGAAACCCCGACGCCGGCAACCTCTCCCCCGTAAGCTCCCTCGACCATCGGATCCCGAATCAACGATCGTGATTAGATCGGATTTATTCCGAACCGTTTTCTTCTTCCGATCGGTCGCCCGCCCGTAATCCTCGAGCGCACATCCCCCTTAGCCAATCGGACAGTGCCACGTAGCCCCCTGACCGTCGCAAATTATTTTCCTTTTTCAGTTTTTGTTTTAATTAACAGAATGTTTTAAAAATTGTTTTGCTTATATCTTTTAATATATTTAGTGTTTTGAGTTGATTCTTTTTGCAATAGCTCACATTATTCATGTATTTTCACCCTGTACTTTTAAACTTCAAATTTGAACTATAAAATTTGAATTGAATCAAATTTGCTTAAAATCTTCAAATCTGAATAACTAGAGTTTGAAAATAGATTTTGATATGAATCTTTTTGCTACTGTTTGGTATTAGTTAGGACTACCTTCATGCTTAGTTTGAAGATATTTAGGATATATTTGATTAATTTTTTAACCAAAAACAGAATCTGCCTAGTATTACAATATAGTTTTATATACTTAATTTTAATTAGTTTGATTTAGAATTTGGTTTTATTTGTTTATTAGGTTCTGTTAGTAAACATTTAGTGTTTTCACTCACTGTTAATAAAAATATAAATTTGCTTAGTTTAATTTTATTTAACCTAGGAATCACAACTTACTTTCAAATAGGTTTATTTTGATTAAAACAACTAACTAGTAATAGTTTTGTTTTCAAACAAAGTTTTGTATATTTTAATTCTGTTTTCTAAGACAGATTTAATTGTAAATTATTTCCTGTTAAGAACATGTTTTAAAAATAAATAATAAGTTTAGTTTTTCATTCTTTTGTTAATATAACTATAGTTGATTCATATAGTGTTTATCACAAACTTGTATAAACTTTATTAAACTTTTCCCAACAAACTTAAATTGATTATATTCTGTTTATTAATAAAATATTCTATTGTTTCCTTGCTGACAACAATTGTTTTGTTATTACAAATGGTTTCATTATGTCAGTAGTGTTTTCATTCCTCACCTTTTGAAAACAAAACTTTGTGTGTTTTCTTACTTGAGATTTGTGCATTGTTTTGTCCTGATTGTTTACTAGTTCTTGGTTGATGTTTGTGAGTTACAATTTTCTGTTGTATGCTTATTGAGTGCTTGTTTGCTTCGTTAGATTATCCGGAGTGCGAAGCTTGTTACTTAGAGTCACTCACGTACGAAGATCATCAATCAGGCAAGTCACCTTGATCATACTTTTACCCATGTTTTATATGCATTAGTTCTACCATCTCCCCAATTGCATGCAAGATAGGTTAGTTGGAAACTTGGTTACATTGTAGTAGTATCATGTGATAGGTACCCCTCTCAACCCTCTTTGACAATTTTGGCCCCGGGAAACGTTGTTTTTACTTTTGCTATGCTATTAGTAGACGGGGTTGGTTGTGTGATTCATGGGAGTTGAGAGAGTTAATAATTTCAAGACCTACATAATGAACAAGATTCAAGACTCCGAGTTTTCAACATACCTCTAGGTGGATGATGGTTGAACGGCGCCCTGGAGAAACCAGTGGTTAGCCTAGGTGATGCTGGAGATGGCCAGTATTCACGCGGAAAGGTCCACCCAGGCACAAAGAGATGGATGGGTACTTCAAAACCCAAGGCTTACCTGCACAGCCACAAGTCATTATGGGCTCTGGCTTGGTTGGATATCGTGGTGACCCTGGACAGGCGGTGCTACGAGAGGTAGAAGAACGGTAGGAAAGGATGGGCACCGACAGAGTCGCAGGGAAACCCTTTGGAAGACCATGTTTTGGTCATCCGTTTCTCAAACACCCTGAAGTGCGAGAAATCAAACGGAGGCGACCAAATCTTGTGGGGAACGTGTGCAAAACTCTGCAGAGTATTCCAAACCTAATCGATTAGCCGTGTCCACGGTCATGGACGACTTGAGCCAAAGGAATTGAAACTTCCAAAACTCTCAACCCAATTAATATGATGATGTGGGTATTAACAATTTTGGGTATGAGAATTGGTTGGTGGAACCATCTCATTAATCAACCAACTTAGTAATATTTTGCTTAGCCCCTCTCTTGATGTAGGAAAAACTTGGCTTTACACAAAAACTTACACCACCACCTGCCATATAAGCATATAGACTAGCTGATTATTTTCACCCCTCTCTTGTGACTTAGCCGGCATATTCCATATGCTGACCTACACGGCTGCAACATATCATGTTGCAGAGTATTTTTCCGACCAGGAGTGAGGACGCGTTCTATGCTCAGTGAGATGCCCTTGGAGTCGGATGGACTCATCTACCGTCGACGCTTCCGCAAGATTTAGATATTCTCATGAGTTGGCCAAAACTTTATTGTAATCTTTATTGTAATAAAGGACTCGATATGAGATTTCGACTAATATAATGTTGTGTGATTTCCCTTTGATATATACATTGATGTACCGTGTGTGTACCAGCATGATCTTGGGATGGTACGGAAACACCGGAGACTTGGCCTTTCTGGTCGGGTCGCTACGGAAATGGTATCAGAGCCAGGTTGACCGTAGGACGTAACCTCTAGGATTGGAAAGCCTTAGGATTGTTTCTCTTTGTCTTTAAATATCTTATACTCTCATCTATTCATTTCTGACTCCTCTCCGATTATTTCAAAATTTATAGATGGCCACCTTCATCCCAGTGTTGATCACGGAGTTTTGCCAGCCTGACGCAACGATGCCCTTTGGTAAGGAGCTGATGAGGATCGTCAAGGACGTAAGGATTGCTTTGTCGAGCATCACCGGGACTCCTATCATGTCATTTCCCCAAGATGGACGCTACAGGATCGAGGTGCATATCCCAGGGAAGACTTTTGGGAATCGGAAGGAACCCATAGATCTCAAGTTCGTGGCACCCAGTTGGATACTTGGAAGAGACATGGCCATTCATCGTGCCCTTGGACGTATTCAGGAGGAATACAGAGGTGGAACCATTTCACCAGGACTCAGCGTGGTTTGTTGCAGAGATGCCAATGGAAACATCATAACTCCTCCCACTGTAGACACCACTATTTCCTATATCCAGACCTTGGAGACTCACATCAGGACTCTGGAGCTTCGAGTTCATGCTGATACAAAGACAATCAAGAATCTGATGAACCGTGAGCTGGACCTTGAAGCTGATCTGCGAGAGGCCAACTATGAACACGAGCATGAAGTGAAGGACTTCCTAGAGAGGATTGATGAGCAGAATGCACGCATCGCAACTCTGGAGGAGCAGCTAGACATGGGAGAAAACCTTCATCCCGAAGGAGACATGGCACCCTTCATCGGCGACGATGAAGACTATGAGGAAAGCACCACCGGAGGACCTACGACTATACACTTTTGAGGAGAACCTTAGTTATGCCCTCCAATGTATCTTTTATTTTAGTCGTTAAAGCGTAGGTCGATGCTTAGTTGTTTGAGGTTTGTATTCCCAATGTTTGATGTTGATTGAATAAATGAATGAGTGTTTGGTGTGATATGTTTGTTGCATTGCATATGGGTAGTGAATTTCTTCTAGACCCTTGTTCTATTCTAATTCTCATCCCTCTGAAAACAGCAAGATGCCTCCACGATGTGAGACCGACTTCACTTTCCCGCCGGAACTCACTCAACTCCTTCAGCAACAGAATGCACTGATGCAGTTATTGATTCAGAATCAGACCAACAACCAGAACAACAACAACCACCATCCACCCCAGACTGACAATCTCACCCGTTTCCTGAGGTTGAACCCTCCAACTTTCTCCAGCAGCACTGAGCCCATTGTGGCAGATGATTGGCTCCGCAAGATGGAGAGAGAGCTCATCACCGCTGGATGCACTGACACTGAGAAAGTGCGATTTGCCGCACATCAACTGGAAGGACCAGCAGCATCATGGTGGGAGAACTACACCACCACTTATCCTATTGCACATGTGACTTGGGAGTAGTTCAAGCTTGCTTTCCGCACCGCTCATGTTTCAGCTGGAGCCATGAGTCTGAAGAAGCGCGAGTTTCGCAACTTGCGCCAGGGTAATCGCTCTGTGGCCCAATATGTGGAAGAGTTCAACATGTTGGCCCGTTATGCCCCAGGAGATGTGGCCTATGATGCGGCCAAGCAAGAAAAGTTTCTGGAAGGACTCAACGACGAGTTGAGCATATAGCTGGTAGTGGCTACTTTCAACAACTACCAAGAGCTGGTGGACAAGGCCCTTATTCTGGAGGGTAAACAACAGCAGATTGAGAACCGCAAGCGGAAGTACACTCAGGGGAAGTTCAGCTCTGGAGCTCATCAAGAGCTTCGCTACTCCCCGTACTCCGGGAATACCGGATCAGGAAACAGTAAGTTTGGAAAACAGACTCATGCTGTGCACAACCATGGAGGCCACCATCATGGAGGAAATGGGAACAACCGTCCCAACCATGGTAACTTCAAGAGTGACAATGGGAATGGGAACAACAACCAACACCGTCAAGTTCCTACTCAGAAGGATCTAAGTCACATCACCTGTTTCAAGTGCCAGAAGACAGGGCACTATGTTACTGAGTGTCCCCAGAGCAAGCAAGGCAATGGAAACGGCAACAACAATGGCAACTCCGCAGCCAAGAAGCCAAACCCTTTTCCTCGTGCCCAGGTGAACCACCTCGACGTGGAAGAAGTCTATGATCAACCCGAGACTGTGGTTGGTAAGTTTTTATTGCATTCACGTCCTGTTACAGTACTTTTTGATTCCGGTGCAACTCATTCATTCATATCAAGGGTAGTTGTGGATAAGTATGGTTTGCCCACCAAAACCCTTAGCCAGCCTATTCAGGTTAGTTCCCCAGGAGGTATGATGATGGCAGGGATAGGATGCCATGCTTTGAAACTCAATATAGGAAATCATGTTTTTCCCACCGACCTCATCGTCTTAGAGTCACAAGGATTGGATGTAATCCTAGGCATGGATTGGATGACCAAGTATGAAGGAAATCTTGATTGCCCTAGCAAGTCTGTTTCACTCACCACCCCGGAGAACAAGAGGATTAAGTATGTATCCCGACGCACACATATGAGTGCTAGGTTAAATGCCCTCACAAGAGTTGTTCAGGAGGAAGTACCTGTGGTAAAAGATTATCTGGATGTATTTCCGGAAGAATTACCAGGAATGCCACCAGATAGGGAAATTGAGTTCCTAATAGAGTTACTACCAGGAACAGCCCCAATTTCCAAGAGACCCTATCGGATGCCCGTAAATGATCTGTTGGAAATCAAGAAGCAAATCAACGAGTTATTGGACAAGGGGTATATTCGCCCAAGTTCTTCACCTTGGGGAGCCCCAGTACTTCTGGTGGAGAAGAAGGATAAATCTTTGAGAATGGTTGTTGACTATCGTGCCTTGAACGAGGTGACTATCAAGAACAAGTATCCCCTACCGATGATTAATGATTTATTTGATCAGCTCGTAGGAGCCAAAGTATTCTCCAAGATCGATCTTCGATCAGGGTATCACCAGTTGAAAATTCGTGAACAGGACATACCCAAAACAACTTTCACCACGAGGTATGGCTTGTATGAGTATACGGTCATGTCTTTTGGATTGACTAATGCTCCTGCCTACTTCATGAATTTGATGAACAAAGTATTCATGGAATACCTAGACAAGTTTGTTGTGGTGTTCATCGATGACATTCTGATATTCTCCAAGAACGAGGAAGAGCATAAGGAACATTTGCGTTTAGTTCTGGAGAAGCTAAGAGAGCATCAGTTATATGCCAAGTTCAGCAAATGTGAATTTTGGCTGACGGAAGTCGGATTCCTTGGACATGTTATTTCCGGAGATGGAATAGCAGTGGACCCTGCTAAGGTTGAAGCCGTCACCGAGTGGAAGTCCCCTGCCTCAGTTAGGGAGATCCGCAGTTTCCTCGGACTTGCAGGATATTACCGGAGATTCATTGAGAATTTCTCAAAGATTGCCAAGCCCATGACAGAGTTGTTGAAAAAAGAATCCAAGTATGTTTGGACTGTGGAATGTGAAGCCAGTTTCCAGGAGTTAAAGGAACGTTTGGTCACAGCCCCAGTATTGATCTTGCCCGATATTCGGAAGGATTTCCAAGTTTACTGTGATGCCTCACGTCAAGGACTTGGAGGAGTGCTTATGCAGGATGGAAAAGTTGTAGCCTATGCATCCAGACAACTACGACCTCATGAGTTGAATTATGCCACGCATGATTTGGAACTAGCAGCCGTAGTGCACGTACTCAAGACTTGGAGACATTTCCTTATCGGATATAGTTGTGATGTTTACACCGACCATAAGAGCCTGAAGTATATCTTCACGCAGAAAGAGTTGAACCTCAGACAAAAACGATGGTTAGAGTTAATCAAGGACTATGACATGAGATTACACTACCATCCAGGTAAGGCTAATGTTGTAGCCGATGCCTTGAGTCGTAAAATTTATGTGAACACACTCACAGCTGGAGGATTACCTCAAGAGTTAGTCGATGATCTCAGTAAGCTCAAGCTAGAGATAGTTCCAAGAGGATATGTTGGTACACTGGAAATTCAGTCCACCTTGACCGAAAGAATTTGAGAATCCCAGAAATCGGACAAGGAGATAGCTGAGATTAAACAGAGAATGGAAGATGGTAAAGCTAAAGGTTTTCGTGAGGATGAACACGGAACTTTGTGGTTTGAGAACCGAATCTATGTGCCCAATGAACCAGAGCTCAGGAAGTTGATACTTCAGGAAGCCCACGATTCACCTTACTCAATACACCCAGGCAATACCAAGATGTATCTGGATTTAAAGGAAAGTTATTGGTGGACAGGTATGAAGAAAGATATTGCGGAACATGTTGCAATATGTGATGTTTGTCAGAGAGTAAAGGCAGAACATCAGAAACCAGCAGGGTTACTCCAACCTTTGCAGATACCCGAGTGGAAATGGGAAAAGCTTGGTATGGATTTCATCACAGGATTGCCCAGGACCCGTTCAGGTTATGATTCCATCTGGGTAGTGGTTGATCGCTTGACCAAGGTGGCTCACTTCATCCCGGTAAAGACCACCTATACCAGTGCTAAGCTAGCCAAGATATATATGACTAGGATCGTATGTCTGCATGGAGTTCCAAGGAGTATCGTGTCAGATAGAGGAACACAATTTACTTCAAAGTTTTGGCATCAGTTACATGAAACTTTGGGTACAAGGCTAGAGTTCAGTACAGCCTTTCATCCGTAGACAGATGGACAGATTGAGAGAGTCAATCAGATTTTGGAGGACATGTTGAGAGCTTGTGCACTAGACTATGGTTCTAGTTGGGACGATAACTTGCCTTACGCAGAATTCTCATACAACAACAGTTATCAGACCAGTCTAAAGATGGCCCCTTTCAAAGCTTTATACGGAAGGAGGTGCAGAACACCACTGACATGGGATGGTGTTGGAGACCGAAAACTTTTTGGTCCCGACCTTATCCGAGATTCTGAAGAGAAAGTCAGGTTGATTCGTGACAGACTCAAGATAGCTCAATCTCGACAGAAGAGTTATGCTAACAACAAACGTAAAGAAGTGACATATGAAGTGGGAGACCGAGCATATCTTCGTGTATCCCCGCTTCGAGGAATCAAGAGATTTGGTGTTAAAGGAAAATTAGCACCCAGATTCATAGGCCCCTACAAAATTCTTGAACGTAGAGGCGAAGTTGCATACAAACTGGAATTGCCGGAAGGATTATCCGAAGTTCATGATGTGTTCCATGTTTCCCAGCTGAAGAAATGTCATGCTGAGATGGCTGACATCCCTTTGCGAGACACCGTGCCCCTAGAGGCCATACAGCTTGAAAGTGATCTGACTTACGAGGAGAAGCCTGTCAAGATCCTCGAGACATCCAACCGAGTTACCCGCAGCAAGATTATCAAGTTTTGTAAAGTTTTGTGGAGTCACCATACCGAGGAAGAAGCCACCTGGGAACGCGAAGAAGATCTTCGTAGAGACCATCCGCACCTATTTTCTAGCCAACCCGAATCTCGAGGGCGAGATTCATCTTAAGGTGGGTAGGTTTGTAACATCCGAAAATTCCATTTTGGAATGTTATGATTATAGCTATGCATCTAGCAGCATCATTGCTTGATTTTATGTGTTAGTTGAAATGTCTCTTCTGAATTCCAGAAAGTCCTTTCTACTTTTCACTAAGTTGCTTTCACCTATTTGAAATTTTGGTTAAAAGTTCAAATAAGAGAGGAGGAACATGACACTCCACACCAGGGACTAATTGGTGGTTTATTTGAACAAAAATAACCAGGGGGTTATTTTGAAAATATTTGCAAAAAGGGTTTAAAACCAATTAGGCAATTTCTGAAAAAATTATTTTTTCAAAGTGTTCAAATGACAGAATAGAAATGTTCATTAAATAGCATTTATTATTCTGTTAATTTTGATATATAATACCCCTATATTTAGAGACGATTTGAATGCTTTAAAAGCTTTTGAATGTCTCTGGAATATTATTAAAAAGAAACGGTAACCGTTTTCGGTATTAAACGGGCCGGCCCACCGGCTTT
Source organism: Hordeum marinum (assembly GCA_022496015.1). NCBI lineage: Eukaryota > Viridiplantae > Streptophyta > Magnoliopsida > Poales > Poaceae > Hordeum > Hordeum marinum. Next base: position 375,496,636 of record CM039673.1, read on the forward strand.
AAAAGCTGAGACCGTTACCGGTCGGCCGACCGAGCGCATTCACTTCCCTCTCTCTCACTGCAACCGGACCCCACCCGACCAACCGTTGCCCCGAAATGGTCATCTTCCCCGCACCCGCGAGCGCCGGACCCGACTCGCCGGCCGTTTCTCCCCTCACCCGATCTCTCTCCCCTCTTAACTCCCCGCACTCCCAACGCCCCTATCTAAACCGGACACTCCCCGCATCCATTTCCCCCTCGAGCCCCCTTTCTCTCTCGCCGAGACGCTGTCAATTGCTCGCCGGAGTAGCGCCACCACCGGACCTCCCGTCGAGCGTAGCCACCGACTCCGTCCACCGTTCGCCCCACCGTTGCCACCAATCGACTCCGGAGAACCGTCGCCGTCGCCCGGACCACTTCCCCGTCTTCCCCGACCACCGGAACGCCTCGCTGTCGTCCTCGCCGCCTTCGGATCACCGGAGAAACCCCGACGCCGGCAACCTCTCCCCCGTAAGCTCCCTCGACCATCGGATCCTGAATCAACGACCGTGATTAGATCGGATTTATTCCGAACCGTTTTCTTCTTCCGATCGGTCGCCCGCCCGTAATCCTCGAGCGCACACCCCCTTAGCCAATCGGACAGCGCCGCGTAGCCCCCTGGCCGTCGCAAATTATTTTCCTTTTTCAGTTTTTGTTTTAATTAACAGAATGTTTTAAAAATTGTTTTGCTTATATCTTTTAATCTATTTAGTGTTTTGAGTTGATTCTTTTTGCAATAGCTCACATTATTCATGTAGTTTCACCCTGTACTTTTAAATTTCAAATTTGAACTATAAATTTTGAATTGAATCAAATTTGCTTAAAATCTTCAAATCTGAATAACTAGAGTTTGAAAATAGATTTTGATATGAATCTTTTTGCTACTGTTTGGTATTAGTTAGGAATACCTTCATGCTTAGTTTGAAGATATTTAGGATATATTTGATTAATGTTTTAACCAAAAACAGAATCTGCCTAGTATTACAATATAGTTTTATATACTTAATTTTAATTAGTTTGATTTAGAATTTGGTTTTATTTGTTTATTAGGTTCTGTTAGTAAACATTTAGTGTTTTCACTCACTGTTAATAAAAATATAAATTTGCTTAGTTTAATTTTATTTAACCTAGGAATCACAACTTATTTTCAAATAGGTTTATTTTGATTAAAACAACTAACTAGTAATAGTTTTGTTTTCAAACAAAGTTTTGTATATTTTAATTCTGTTTTCTAAGACAGATTTAATTGTAAATTATTTCCTGTTAAGAACATGTTTTACAAATAAATAATAAGTTTAGTTTTTCATTCTTTTGTTAATATAACTATAGTTGATTCATATAGTGTTTATCACAAAATTGTATAAACTTTATTAAACTTTTCCCAACAAACTTAAATTGATTATATTCTGTTTATTAATAAAATATTCTATTGTTTCCTTGCTGACAACAATTGTTTTGTTATTACAAATGGTTTCATTATGTCAGTAGTGTTTTCATTCCTCACCTTTTGAAAACAAAACTTTGTGTGTTTTCTTACTTGAGATTTGTGCATTGTTTTGTCCTGATTGTTTACTAGTTCTTGGTTGATGTTTGTGAGTTACAATTTTCTGTTGTATGCTTATTGAGTGCTTGTTTGCTTCGTTAGATTATCCGGAGTGCGAAGCTTGTTACTTAGAGTCACTCACGTACGAAGATCATCAATCAGGCAAGTCACCTTGATCATACTTTTACCCATGTTTTATATGCATTAGTTCTACCATCTCCCCAGTTGCATGCAAGATAGGTTAGTTGGAAACTTGGTTACATTGTAGTAGTATCATGTGATAGGTACCCCTCTCAACCCTCTTTGACAATTTTGGCCCCGGGAAACGTTGTTTTTACTTTTGCTATGCTATTAGTAGACGGGGTTGGTTGTGTGATTCATGGGAGTTGAGAGAGTTAATAATTTCAAGACCTACATAATGAACAAGATTCAAGACTCCGAGTTTTCAACATACCTCTGGGTGGATGATGGTTGAACGGCGCCCTGGAGAAACCAGTGGTTAGCCTAGGTGATGCTGGAGATGGCCAGTATTCACGCGGAAAGGTCCACCCAGGCACAAAGAGATGGATGGGTACTTCAAAACCCAAGGCTTACCTGCACAGCCACAAGTCATTATGGGCTCTGGCTTGGTTGGATATCGTGGTGACCCTGGACAGGCGGTGCTACGAGAGGTAGAAGAACGGTAGGAAAGGATGGGCACCGACAGAGTCGCAGGGAAACCCTTTGGAAGACCATGTTTTGGTCATCCGTTTCTCAAACACCCTGAAGTGCGAGAAATCAAACGGAGGCGACCAAATCTTGTGGGGAACGTGTGCAAAACTCTGCAGAGTATTCCAAACCTAATCGATTAGCCGTGTCCACGGTCATGGACGACTTGAGCCAAAGGAATTGAAACTTCCGGAACTCTCAACACAATTAATATGATGATGTGGGTATTAACAATTTTGGGTATGAGAATTGGTTGGTGGAACCATCTCATTAATCAACCAACTTAGTAATATTTTGCTTAGCCCCTCTCTTGATGTAGGAAAAACTTGGCTTTACGCAAAAACTTACACCACCACCTGCCATATAAGCATATAGACTAGCTGATTATTTTCACCCCTCTCTTGTGACTTAGCCGGCATATTCCATATGATGACCTACACGGCTGCAACATATCATGTTGCAGAGTATTTTTCCGACCAGGAGTGAGGACGCGTTCTATGCTCAGTGAGATGCCCTTGGAGTCGGATGGACTCATCTACCGTCGACGCTTCCGCAAGATTTAGATATTCTCATGAGTTGGCCTTTGGCCACTTTATTGTAATCTTTATTGTAATAAAGGACTCGATATGAGATTTCGACTAATATAATGTTGTGTGATTTCCCTTTGATATATACATTGATGTACCGTGTGTGTACCAGCATGATCTTGGGATGGTACGGAAACACCGGAGACTTGGCCTTTCAGGTCGGGTCGCTACAGTCATTAGCAACTAATTAGCCACTAACTAACCCCCTTACGTCACTGACAGTGGGCCCTACTAGATTAATTAGTCATGATAATTAATTAAAACAAAACCGTTTAGTAATGAGTCAATGACAGACGGGCCCCACCGGTCAGATTTGACCTGGAGCGGGTCTGTTGACCAGCTGACGTCAGGAATGTTTAATAATAATTCGAGAAATGTTTAGAACTTTGAAAAATCATATAAATTAATTTGTATGTCAGATGAAAATAATTTATATATGAAAATTTATCAGAAAAATCGAATGAATCCAATGGTGCTATTCTCATGCATGTTAGAGCAACCTAAATAGGTGAACATGGACATTTGTCAATAGGTTAATATATGGAATTTGAATGGAGAACAACTTTGAACCTATATTCAAATCTGTTTTAAATTGACATGATCACTAGTTACATTAGCTCACCCATGCATATTACTATGCCATGATCATGCATCATATTGTTGCATTTACTTGTATTGAATGCTCTTATCTGCGTTGCGGTAGGCCCTAATCCGGAAGATACCACCCCGTATCGCGACGAAGGAGAGAACTCCTCCGCAACTCAGCAAGGCAAGCAACCCCATTGATCATTCCGACAACATCCCACTCTCTCGCTCCTGCTCTTGTTTATTGCATTAGGACAAATGATCACATGTCAGTCATACACGATAGATGATCCTATTCTTATGCATGACCTGATCTTGTCACAGTAAATAGCTAAACCTTGCAACCTAGCATACCTGGTAGATGCTTGTGCCATGATGTGCTTAGCTTACTTTGCCTGCTATGCTTGCTATGCTTAGAGTTGTGTCAGGTCTGTTTCATCTGGGTGATGAACCGGAGTGAAACAGTGTTATCCGATGTGATGAGCTCATAATGAATACGATCTGGTAAAGGTAGCGATGAGAGGCTATGTAGGAGTACATAGTGGGTTGTCTCATTGGGACCGTTCTTAGGAACTGGGTTCCGTGTTTGTGATCCAAGACTAGTGACTACCACATGTTGGGCCCGGAAATATGACCCCGCTTGACTTATCAGTCTCTTAGTCCTTGGTCCAGGTATTGCAAGTAGTTCCTGGTGTTTATAGCATGCTGGAGGCCGTGCGTAGCGCTGACCCTCGGGGTGGGTTACGACGCGGTAGGCAGTGGCACGGTGTACCAAGGGTCACCCGAATGGTGGGCTTGGGAACCCTGCGCACATCGTTTGGGACCGTAGAGGAAACTTCAGCCGGACTTCCGTGCGGGTTCAGTCTCAAATAGGCGATAGCCTGGACTAGAGGTCTTATGTGATTGACGGTCGTGGCCGACTCCCTCACTGGTCATCCGCTTGAAGGTTGCCGAGGTGCATGGTTTTATGGCACACATCGATAAGTGGCGAGAGCGTGTGTGAAGAAGTACACCCCTGCAGGGTATGAAACTATTCGAATAGCCGCGTCCTCCGATATGGACTACTTGGAGAACTTATGCTGTTCATAGATAATCAAAGGGATACTTCTAAAAATATCAAGACAAGTGTGAGTACCATGGATGGCACTCTTCCAGAAGGGGAAGGTGAATCCATGGTGGTGTATTGTGATGGAGATAGTTGACTCATGTGCGACAACTAAAATTGTAACAAAGAGTTTAAAACTGAGTAGTGTAGGTTAGCCATGAGTCAAAGCTGGCATTTCTGCATGAACTCCACCACCCCCTTTGTTGATACATGAGCATAAATAGACTAGGTCTGTTTTAAAGACTTGCTGAGTACGATTGTACTCATCCTTGCTTAATTAATGTTGCAGAAGAGAACTAGGACCCATCAGGTGGGTTCTATATAGACGTTGACGATGCCGAATAGCTGGTGTCCCAGCTACGATCTTGCCCGTGTGGTGTGCTGTAGATAGTCAGGCCGTGTGCCTCTTTTCTATTTCGCCGTCTGTACTCAGACAGCTTAAGTTTACGCTGGCTTGTATGAACTTGTTTGTATGACTTGAGTGTCGGGTCATGTGACCCCTATCTATAAGAACATATTATGCAAGGCTCGTCTGAGCCTCTTAAATAAAAGTCATGTTGTTGTATGGTTATGTTGTGATGCCATGGTTGTATCTATGCATATCGGGCATGTCGTGCATACGTGTGACATGCAACAGTATGTATGGGATCCGACACCTAGTCGTGTGCCTTTAGTAGTACTCTTTACGGGAAACTGCCTCTTTGTGCTTCCACCGAGCCATGGTAGTTTGCTACTGCTGCGGACACATTGATTGACCGACATGTATCCTTCTTTGCTGCTGTGTCTGTCCCTTCGGGGAAATGTCTCGCAGTGTAATGGAGTCCCTGTAGCCTGCTACGACTCGTCTACGTGCAGTGATGACATTCGTGCCTCGCGGCATAATGGAGTCCTTGTAGCTTGCTATGACTCGTCTACACACGCTTGAGGCCGACACCTGCTTTGCTGGGTTACGTATGCCTGTTTCCGTACGGATGTGCCACTTGGGTTCTATGACTAGTTATGTCGTCCCGGGTTCCTTGTTGTGTGATTGCCAGCGACATGTTCACATACATGAGCCAAAATACGCAAACGGTCCTGGCCAAGGTAAGGCTGCAGCCGTGGAGTTACCGTGCGTGAGGCCGCAAAGTGATGTGACTTGTTACAATATGGAATCATATGACTTAGGATCGGGGTCCCGACAGAGCCAAAGAATATCCTCGAGTATTAGCAGTTGCTCAGTTGTCAATTGAACCACGCCTGAAAGATTTAGTATCTTCAGCAAAGTCTTAGTAGCAAAGTAATATGATAGTAACAGTAATAGGGGTAACAGTAGCAGTAGTGATTTGTGTAGCAAGTGTGACAACAATAGCAGTAATAGTAGTAGTAGTGATTTCAATGTAATGTAGGCATGTATTCCGTATATAGTCATACGTGCTTATGGAAAAGAACTTGCATGACATCTTTTGTCCATCCGTCCCGTGGCAGCGGGGTCCTATTGGAAACTAAGAGATACTAAGGTCTCCTTTTAATAGAGAACCGGAACAAAGCATTAACACATGGTGAATACATGGAATCCTCATACTATGGTCATCTCCAGGAGTGGTTTCGGCTATTGTCACTCCCGGGTTGTCGAGTCATAACACATAGTAGGTGACTACAACTTGCAAGATAGGATCAAGAACATACATATATTGATGAAAACATAATAGGTTCAGATTTGAAATCATGGCACTCGGGCCCTAGTGACAAGCATTAAGCATGGCAAAGTAGTAGCAACATCAATCTTAGAACATAGTGGATACTAGGGATCAAACCCCATCAAAACTAACTCGATTACATGATAGATCTCATCCAACCCATCACCGTCTAGCAAGCATACGATGAGATTACTCACGAACAATGAAGAGCATCATGAAATTGGCGATGGATGATGGTTGTTGATGACGATGGCTTCGATTTCCACTCTCCGGAGCGTAGAACGGACTCCAGATCTGCCCTCCGGAGGAAGAACAGGTGGTGGCGGCGGCTCCGTATCGTAAAACGCGATGATTTCTTCTCCTTGATTTTTTCCTGGGCGGAAGAGATTATATGGAGCTAGAGATGAGGTCGGAGGAGCCACGTGGGCCCCACGAGCCTGCCAGGCACGGCCTAGGGGCGGGGGGCCACGCCTCCTGGGCTCGTGGCCCACTGGCAGCTCCTCCTCGGTTGATTCTTTCTCCGGTATTTTTTATATATTCCATAAAAAATCCTCATAAGTTTCCAGGTCATTTCGAGAACTTTTATTTCTGCACAAAAACAACACCATGGTAGTTCTGCTAAAAACAGCGTCAGTCCGGGTTAGTTTCATTCAAATCATGCAAATTAGAGTCCAAAACAAGGGCAAAAGAGTTTGGAAAAGTAGATACGTTGGAGACGTATCAACTCCCCCAATCTTAAAGCCTTTCTTGTCCTCAAGCAATTCAGTTGATAAACTGAAAGAGACAGAAGAAAAACTTTTACAAACTCTATTTGATCTTGTTGGCGTAATTATGTCTAACTCATATTCAGATTTTTAGCAAGATCATAAACTAACCACATAAGCAATGACATTCAGGTCTCATGGTGTACTCATATCAATGGCATAATTAACTAGTGAGTAATAATAATAAGTTTCAAACGTCAACACTTCAATCAAAATAATCATGATAGAATATTAATATATGGTATCTCGCTAGCCCTTTCTGAGACCGCAAAACATAAATGCAGAGCACCTTCAAAGACCAAGGGCCGACTAGAAATTGTAATTCATGGCAAAGAAGATCCAGTCATAGTCATACTCAATATCAATTAATAGCAAAGCATACAAATGATGGAGGTGCTCTCTAGCTGATGCTTTTAATAAGAAGAGGATGACTCAACAAAAACGTAAATAGATAGGCCCTTCACAGAGGGAAGCATTGACTCGCAGAGGTGCCAGAGCTCAAGCTTTTTAAAACAGAGATAAATAATTTTTGGGGTGGCATGCTTTCATTTGTCAACGCGATGACCAAGAGTTTTCACCACCTTCCATGCTACACATATTATAGGCGGTTCCCAAACAGAATAGTAAGTTTTGACTCCCCCACCACCGATCAATCACACTCCATGACTAGCCGAATCCTTGGGTGCCATCCATACCAACAACAATCCAGGGGGAGTTTTGTTTGCAATTTTTTTATTTGATTTGATCATGGAACTGGGCATTCTGATTACCGGCCCTTTCTCGTGAGTGACAGTGAATAAACACATATCGAGGATAACACGCCTAGCATGGAAGATACTGACCGCCCCTTGTCACAACATGAGAGGTTATGGCATACAAAAACATATTAGTATTTTAAGGTTTAGAGAATGGCACATGCAAACTTACTTGGAACGGCAGGTAAATACCGCATATAGGTAGGTATGGTGGACTCATATGGAACAACTTTGGGTTTAGGAAGTGGATGCACAAGCAGTATTCCTGCTTAGTACAAGTGAAGGCTAGCAAAAGACTGGGAAGCGACCAACTACAGAGCGACAACAGTCATTAACATGCATTGAGATTAACCAACATTGAGTGCAAGCATGAGTAGGATATAAATCACCATGAACATGAATATCATGGAGGCTATGTTGATTTTGTTTCAACTACATGCGTGAACATGTGCCAAGTCAAGCCACTTGAATCATTCAAAGGAGGATACCATCCTATCATACTATATCACAATCATTTCAAAGTTCATGTTGGCATCCAAGACAAACCATTATAAGCTCCTAGCTAATTAAGCATGGCATAAGAAACTATGATCTCTAAGTTGTAATTGTAAACATGTTTCTCTCATAACAATGCTGAATTAGGAACGATGAGCTAGTCATATTTACAAAAACAAAATAGGTCGAGTTCATACCAGCTTTTCCAGGCTCAGTCACTTCATCATATATCGTCATTATTGCCTTTCACTTGCACGACCGAATGATATGAATAATAATAAGAGTGTTCGTGAATTGGACTAAGCTGGAATCTGCAAGCAAACTCAGAGGAGATGACAAGGTAATATGGCTCTTTGACAGATAAACAATAACACACATGAGAGCCACTAATCATTTTAATCATGGTCTTCTACCTCGACCCAAATAAAAAGAAAACTATTTACACGGGAAAGCTCCCAACAAGCAAAAGAAGAACGGGAAATCCTTTTTGGTTTTATTTTTAGTTACTACTAAGCATGCAAGAATATAAAGTTACAACTAATTTTTTTGTTTTTCTCAATTTTTTTTCAAGTTAACCAAACACACAAGAAGAATGCAATAAAAGAAAATAAGCTAGCATGGATGATATAATGAAAAAGTGTGAACAACGACTACCAAAGTGAATGTGTGAACATGAATATAAAGTCAGTGAGAAACACGTACTCCCCCAAGCTTAGGATTTTGGCCTAAGTTGGTCTACTCCCAAGGAGGAAAGTAACCAGCTCCTGGGTACTCCGGAGTGTACTGAGGGTGCCACTGCTAGGTGAGCTCCTCCAGCTCCCACTGATAAACTGGCGTCTAGTACTCGACTGGTGGCTCGGGCACGGGCGCTTGAGGTGGCGCCATGCCCCAATGTGCGTAGATGTCCGAGGGCATAATAATGTACCTGCCTAGATGAAGGTTGAACAAAGAAGGAGCAGGCAGGGTAATGACCTCACGAGTACCCTGGCTAAATACCAAGTTATAAATTATCCTCCCATAATCATTTTTATCAAGAAAGTCATGGGGAACCATGCTATCATAATCTAAATATCTCTCTGGAAGAAGCATCTCTCCCTCCTCATGCAGCCTAGCAAGTATCCCAAAATGATTAGCTAGACGAGTAGCATAGATACCTCCATACACCGTGCCCTTGGAACGGTTTGTGTTCAACCATTGGGCAACAATAGCGCCCAAACTATAAGTTCTATCATTATGTAAAGATGAGCGTAGGACTGTGAGATCTGGGGAACTAAGACCCCCGGCCTTTCCACGGCCAATCAAACATTTCCTACAAATAAAGAGAAATAACGAAGCACAGGAAAATGCACGCTGGCAATTCTGGCACCAGACTCCCCTCTTTCCTCTCCTTCGGCAATAGTATCAATGAAAGCCTCCAAGTCCCGTGGGCGAGGTTCATGAATATCCCCATCATAAGGTAACTTGCAAACATCGCAAAAATCCTGGAGTGACATGCGCTGGGGGATATCATATAACTTGAACTCAACCATAGGAGGACTCTTCCTCGGATAGAAATTAAAGCTTTGCATGAAAGTATTAGTGAGGAGAAGGTATTGTGGACACTTATCTTCGACAAATGCAGTAAGGCCTGCATTCTCCACCAACTAATAAAAATCCTTATGAAGACTGGCAGCGTGCAAGAACATATTGCTTGGCCACTCGCATGCTCGAACTTCTGCAACTCGGGGGACCGGATACTTGGGTTTCTTCTTCTCATTTTCATCTTCCTTGGGGTTATGTCTCGAAGAACCCCTTAGAAACCTCCTCATAATCCCCTTTCTTCCTCTGAAAAATTCTGAAATTTTTAGTGACTCAAAATAAAAGTGAACAAAATTTAACAAAACCCATAGCAACTACTCCTACAAGTGCCTAGAGGCCATATCTTGCATCAAAACTACTTGGGACCAAATAAAATTCACATGCAAAGCTCAAGAACAGGGTCACCAAGGCAGCAATAATATGCAATGAATAAAGCACTAGAATAAAAACTAATTGGACCAATGGAGGAGTCACATACCAAGGAACAATTCCCCAAAACAGTTTGGTGAATGGGGCTTTGCACAAGGAGATCGAAAAATGCAGCAAAATGAGCAAGAACACGGGTTTAAGCTGTGGGATGAAATATTTTGGAGGTAGAAGAAGGAGATGGGTGCTGGAATAAGTGGAGGGGGGTCACGTGGGACCCACGAGCCTGCCAGGCGTGACCAGGGGGGTGGCCACGCCTCCTGGGCTCGTGGCCCACTGGTGCATCCCCCTGACTAGTTATCTATCTCATAAATTCTTAAATATTCCAGAAAAAATCATACTTGAATTCCAGGGTATTTGAAGAACTTTTATTTCCAGGTCATTTTTTATTGGACGGATAATGCAGAAAATAGGAAAATAATGCTATTTTTATTATTTTTCTACTAAGTAACTGAAAGTAAAAGTTGGGAACAGAAGATTGTGACTTCTAGATTCATCCATCTCATGGTCATCAAAAGAAATCCATCAATGAGGTTGATCAAGTCTTCTTGACAAACTTTTTTCGAATCACATGAAACCGGAGAATTTTCGAAAAATCACCAGGGTACCTCAATGGGGATATGCATATCCCTAGTAATAAGTATATCATATCTCATCTTGATAGTAGGTACAGGAAATTCAAAGCTTCCAATAATAATGGATGAATATTTTTCAATAGAATTTATGCAATGAACCCGATATTGTTTCTTTGGAAAGTGCACCGTGTGCTCATTACCATTGACATGGAAAGTGACATTGCCTTTGTTGCAATCAATAACAGCCCCTGCAGTGTTTAGAAAGGGTCTTTCGAGGATGACTGCCATGGCATCATCCTTGGGAATATCAAGGATAACAAAGTCCGTTAAGATAGTAACGTTCGCAACCACAATAGGCACATCCTCGCAAATGCCTATAGGTAAAGTAGTTGATTTATCGGCCATTTGCAAAGAAATTTCAGTAGGTGTCAACTTATCCAATTCAAGTCTACGATATAAAGAAAGAGGCATAACACTAACACCGGCTCCAAGATCACATAAAGCAGTTCTAACATAATTTTCTTTAATGGAGCAAGGTATAGTGGGTACTCCAGTATCACCTAGTTTCTTAGGAGTCCCACCCTTAAAAGTGTAATTAGCAAGCATGGTGGAAATCTCAACATCAGGTATTTTCCTTTTATTAGTCACAATATCTTTCATGTATTTAGCATAAGGAGACATTTTAAGCATATCAGTCAAACGCATTTGCAAAAAGATACGTCTAATCATTTCAACAAAGCGCTCAAAATCCTCCTCATCCTTTTTCTTGGATGGCTTAGGAGGAAAGGGCATGGGTTTCTGAACCCAAGGTTCTCTTTCTTTACTGTGCTTCCTAGCAATAAAATCACTCTTATCATAACTTTTGTTCCTAGGTTGTGGGTTATCAGGTTCAATAGCAGGTTCAATCTCCACATCATTATCATTACTAGGTTGAGCATCAATATGAACATCATTATCAACATTATCACTAGGCTCATGTTCATCACAAGATTGTGTCTCATCATTAGAAATAGATATATCATTTGTATTCTCAGGTGTAACAGCAAGAGGTTTACTATCATGCAAGTTCCTATCATCTTTCTTTTCTTGCTATTACCAGGATGACTAGGTGCATCAGTATTAATTCCTTGAGTATCTTGCTCAATTCTCTTAGGATGGCCCTCATGATACAAAGGTTCCTGAGTCATTCTACCACCTCTAGTAACAACTTTAACAGAATTATCATTTATTTATTAAGCAAGTCATTTTGAGCCTTAAGTACTTGCTCTACTTGAGTAGTGACCATAGAAGCATGTTTACCAATAAGCTTAAGATCATTAACATTTCTATCCACACAAGCACTTATATGATTAATCATACGAGCATTTTGTTCCAGTTGTCTGCTAACATAATCATTAAAACTTTGTTGTTTGGCAACAAAGTTATCAAATTCATCTAAGCATAAGCTAGCAGGTTTATCATAAGGGATATCACTCTCATTGAATCTACGAAGAGAATTTACCTCTACTACATGTGTCGGGTTATCAAGACCATGTATCTCTTCAATAGGTGGTAGATTCTTAACATCTTCAGATTTAATACCTTTCTCTAGCATAGATTTCTTTGCTTCTTGCATATCTTCAGGACTGAGGAATAGAATTCCTCTTTTCTTCGGAGTTGGCTTCGGAGGTGGTTTGGGAATAGTCCAAGCATTATCATTGCTCAAGATATTATTCAATAGAATTTCAGCTTGTTCCACAGTTCGTTCCCTGAAAATACAGCCAGCACAACTATCTAGGTGGTCCCTAGAAGCATTGGTTAGTCCATTATAAAAGGTATCAAGTATTTCATTTTTCTTAAGAGGGTGATCAGCCAAAGCATTTAGTAACTGGACAAGCCTCCCCCAAGCTCGTGGGAGACTCTTTTCTTCAATTTGCATAAAGTTATATATATCCTGCAATGCAGCTTGTTTCTTACGGGCAGGAAAATATTTCTCAGAGAAGTAGTATATCATATCCTGGGGACTATGCACACAACCAGGAGCAAAAGAAGTAAACCAAGTTTTATCATCACCCTTTAGTGAGAAAGGAAACAACTTAAGGGTATAGTAATAGCGAATTTTTTCCTCATTAGTGAATAGGGTGGCAATATCATTCAGTTTAGTAAGATGTTCTACAATAGTTTCAGATTCATTACCATGAAAAGGATCAGATTCAACCAAAGTGATTAACTCAGGATCGACAGAGAACTCATAATCCTTATCAGTAACAAAGATAGGTGAAGTAGCAAACTTAGGACCATATTTCATTCTAGAATTTCGAGATTTTTCTTTCCACTTGCATAATAAATTCTCAAGATCATAGCTATCCTTACAAGAAAGAAAGTCTTCAGCTACCTCTCCTTCAATAAGATAACCCTTAGGTATATTAGGAAATTCATATCTAGGAGGGCTAGGTCTAACAGGTGTAACAACAGGTTCCATTTCAGTAATTTCATCAGTTTCAGAAGTATCATTTGATTCAGTAGTAACTCTAGCAATTTGTGCATCAAAAAATTCACCAAGTGGCATATCATTACCAAGAAAAGCATCATCATAATTATCATGTATAGCAGAAGTAGCATCATGAAGCACATGCGACATATTAGAATTAATAGCAGGTGGCGGTGTCGCAAATTTACTCATACCAGAAGGTGAATCAAGTGCAGAGATAGATGGCAGTTCCTTACCTGTACTCGTAGTTGAGGGCAGAAATTTAGTTTTTGGATCTCGCAAATACTTCATAGTGATCAACAGATGTAAATCCCAAGTGACTCAGAGAATAGAGCTATGTTCCCCGGCAACGGTGCCAGAAAAAGGTCTTGATAACCCACAAGTATAGGGGATCGCAACAGTTTTCGAGGGTAGAGTATTCAACCCAAATTTATTGATTTGACACAAGGGGAGCCAAAGAATATCCTCGAGTATTAGCAGTTGAGTTGTCAATTCAACCACACCTGAAAGATTTAGTATCTGCAGCAAAGTTTTAATAGCAAAGTAGTGTGATAGTAACAGTAATAGGGGTAACAATAGCAGTAGTGATTTGTGTAGCAAGTGTGACAGCAATAGCGATAAAGTAACTAAACAAGGACCACTATAGGAAAAGCTCGTAGGCATTGGATCGGTGATGGATGATTATGTCAGATGGCATTCATCATGTAACAGTTATAACATAGGGTGATATGTAACTAGCTCAAGTTCGTCAATGTAATGTAGGCATGTATTCCGTATATAGTCATACATGCTTATGAAAAAACTTGCATGACATCTTTTGTCCATCCCTCCCGTGGCAGCGGGGTCCTATTGGAAACTAAGAGATATTAAGGTCTCCTTTTAATAGAGAACCGGAACAAAGCATTAACACATGGTGAATACATGGAATCCTCATACTATGGTCATCTCCGGGAGTGGTACCGGCTATTGTCACTCTGGGGTTGTCGGGTCATAACACCTAGTAGGTGACTACAACTTGCAAGATAGGATCAAGAACACACATATATTGATGAAAACATAATAGGTTCAGATCTGAAATCATGGCACTCGGGCCCTAGTGACAAGCATTAAGCATGGCAAAGTAGTAGCAACATCAATCTTAGAACATAGTGGATACTTGGGATCAAACCCCATCGAAACTAACTCGATTACATGATAGATCTCATCCAACCCATCACCGTCCAGCAAGCCTACGATGAGATTACTCACGAACGATGGAGAGCATCATGAAATTGGCGATGGAGGATGGTTGATGATTACGATGGCTTCGATTTCCACTCTCCGGAGACCAGAACGGACCCTAGATCTGCCCTCCGGAGGAAGAACAGGTGGTGGCAGCGGCTCCATATCATAAAACACGATGCTTTCTTCTCCTTGATTTTTTCCTGGGTGAAAGAGATTATATGGAGCTGGAGATGAGTCGGAGGAGCCACGTGGGCCCCACAAGCCTGCAAGGCATGGCCTAGGGGCAGGGGCCGCGCCTCCTGGGCTCGTGGCCCACTGGCAACTCCTCCTCGGTTGATTCTTTCTCTGGTATTTTTTATATATTCCATAAAAAATCCTCGTAAGTTTCCAGGTCATTCTGAGAACTTTTATTTCTGCGCAAAAACAACACCATGGTAGTTCTGCTGAAAACAACGTCAGTCCGGGTTAGTTTCATTCAAATCATGCAAATTAGAGTCCAAAACAAGGGCAAAAGAATTTGGAAAAGTACATACGTTGGAGACGTATCATCCACCCACAAGGGTCCATGAAGTAGCAACCTTGACTATTCCATATGGCTTCCGTCCACGAAGGACTAGCCTCACTATGGGTAGATCTTCACGAAGTAGGCGATCTCCTTTCCCTTACAAACTTCTTGGTTCGCTCCACAACACGAAGTAGGAGGCTCCCAAGTGACACCTAACCAATCTAGGAGGCACCACCCTCCGAAAGGTAATAGGCTCGGTAATGACGATGAACTCCTTGCTCTTGTGCTTCAAGATGATAGACTCCTCAACACACAATCACTCTCTCACAGATTTGGCTTGATGGAAGAGATGCGATTGATGGAAAGCAACATGGGGAGGCTAGAAATCAATATCCATATGGTTGGAGTGGAAGATCTTGATCTCAACACAAGGGTACGTGGTTCTCTCTCAGAAAATCTGATAGGATAGGTATGGAATAGTTCTGAGTGCTTCTCTTTCGAGTAGGTGGTGGTCGAGGGGTATATATAGGCATCCCCAAAAATCCAACCGTTAAACACAAAATGACTAACTCGGTGACACCAATGTGTTAATCTCGATGGTACCGAAGTGATCAAAAGGTGGCAACTTTTGAATCTCGGTGAGACCGATATAAGAAACTCGGTTGCATCGATAAGGTGACCAGCAGTCAGATTTACAATCTCGGTGATGCCGACCCAACAATCTCGGTGGTACCGAAAATGTGAATTTGCGTAACAGAAAGTTGGCAACCTAAACTCGATGGCACCAGTATGGAATCGGTTGCACCAAAGTGGCTAGGGTTTGGCTGAGTCTGTCTAGGTTCTAGAATCGGTGGCACCGGGATAGGATTGTTGGTTGCACCGACTTTGAATGATTGGCTATAGAGAAACTTTGGTGGGAGAGCTTGTGGATCTTTTTGGTGACCATCACTTGTGCACGTATGAGCATTTTGTTCACCAACAAAACCTTACCCCCTTTTAATAGTATTGTATTTCCTATGGACTCAAAGTGATTTTTCACAAATGTAAAATGTTGAGTCCTCTTGCTTGAAGTCTGGCCAACCTATTTCCTTGCATCTTGGGGTAATTCCACAATATCCACAATCCCTTTGGCATCCCTATCATTGAACTTTTCCTGAAATATACTTGGTGGAAGCATTAGTTCAATGACTTATATGTTGTTATTAATTACCAAAAACCACCAAGGGAGCAAATGTGCTTTCAATCTCCCCCTTTTTGGTAATTGATGACAACATATAGATCAAAGCTTTGACAAAGATATAATCAATGAATATAATCGTCGCTTTGAGAAGTATGTGGTAAGCAAGAGCTCCCCCTAAATTTGTGCATTATTTTAAATTTGCGTTTCAATGCAAATGCACAATCGATTAGGTACATGGGTCACTTCTTACATGTCACATACAACTTGGTGGTGTGCGAGAATAATTAGAATGAACATCATAGCACAACACAGTCTAGCAAAGATGAATGATCATCACATAAGCATTAAGATGATAGGAAATAGTAGCATCACACATTGAAGCGTGTGATCAAACATCATCAAATGTGTATCACAAGCAACCAAAATAGTTGTCAAAGCAAAATACTTGTATTTTTAAAAAGCAATAAACACAAAAACGCTATCTCACTCGAATCCTAAAGATCTATATACACTTCTCCCCCTTTGGCAACAAGTTACCAAAAAGTTCAAAGGCATATATCTAAGCGTTCTTGGGCTGATCTCCTCTGGTTGTTGATGAAGGAGTCGAGAGAACATCGTCGGTGAAGATCTCTGTAGATATCGTGGATTGAATTGGAGTGGCAACTAGAGGAACTGGAGCTGATGGAGCAGGAGATGAGGTGACAACAGCATGAGGTGATGAAGAGGGCCTCAAGTCTGGATCAGGCACTGTGGCTGATCTAGCCTGAGCAGTGAACTGTGTGCTTGGCCTGAGGGGTGATCCATCCTCCTCCTCCTCCTCCTCATCATCATCATCAGAAGAAACCCGAGGGATGTGCACTGAGTCAACTTCCTTCTGAAGCTCTATGACTATCTTAGTCAGCCTGTCCACCTTATCATTAAGGGTCTTGATCCAAGTTTCAAAGATCCTCACAAGACCATTCTTGTTGTCCAGAATCCCCTTAATGTCCTTTTGCATGCCCTGAACTGATGATATCAACAGATCCATTTGCTCATTTTTGGATCTAGGGACTTGAGGACTAGTGGCTCGAGCTGCCTCTGCCTCTGCCTGAGCTATAGACGAAGTGGGATGATCTGGGTTCATCACCACAATGTTATCCTCAAGCTCTGGCTGTAGGGTCAAATGTGGACGATCTAGAGCAAATATGTGCTTCTCAATATGAGAGTTGATAAGCATCTATATATAGGGTGCATAGCAGCAAGAGCGCTTCTGATCAGCAGCAACCCTCTTGACTGTCTCAACAATCAAGTCCATGACTCTGATCCTGGTGTGACTGTCAAGGTGGATCAACATGTTGATGGAGTAGCCTCGGATCATCGTGTCATCTATTGATTTGGGCATCAAAGTATGTCTCAGAATGTTGTTCATGGTATGGAGACCAGCTTGAAGATAGTAGATGGATCCTAGCTTGTGAGATTGCAATTTATCTGCAGGGATAGGAGTATACATATCCTTGATGGTATTCTGGCTCCCTTGGATTCCATGTAGACATCCAAATCACCATCATGTGCCTGTGGGACTCCTGGAATAGCATCCCATTCATCAACTGTGGATTCATATATGGATCCTTCTGCCATCCATTTCCTAAGGGCTTTCCAGTTTCTAGGGCCACGTCCTACAGTCAACATGTGCTCTGATACCATTTCTGTAGCGACCTGACTCAAAACAAGTCAAGCCTCTGTGTGTTCAGTGCCATCCCTGGATCAGTATGCTGGCACACACAATACATCCATGTATATATCAAAGTGCAATCACATGTAAAACGTAAAACTGATATATACCTTTAAAATAGCAACGGATACAGTCAACGGGAGTGGAGTCCCAATAACACCAGCGGCAGGTTGAGTGCAGACCGTAACCCTGAATCGTACTCTTACCCGTCGTAGAAGAGTATCTGCAACATGATACGTTGTAGCCATGTAGGTCAGTACATTGAATGTACTGGCAAGATCACCATAGTAAAACAGAAGAATAAAGACTATTCTATATGCAAAGGCTTTGTGGCTTTGTGTCTAAGTTTTTGCGTAAAAGCTGATTTTATTTTTCCTACAACAAAAGGAATATCAGGAATTTCACTATGGAATTACCTATCATGACTTGGTTCCGCCAACCAATGTCTCAATGCCCACAAGTATCTTAAGTTGCCCACAATTAAGTTATCAGTACAGTGTTGAGAGTTCAGAGATAGATCCAAGTCCAGAGGCTCAAATTGTCCGTAACCGGGGACACGGCTAATCGATTAGGTTTAGCTCTGCAGAGTGTTGTGTACTTTACCCACAAGATTCGTTCCCTCCTGGTAAGTTCTCGCACTGCATGGTGTTTGAGAACAGGATGAACGAAACATGGTCTTACCGAGTGCTTCCCTGACTATCCGACAGTGCCCATCCAATCCTAACGTCGACTACATCTCGTAGCACTGCCTAGACAGAGTCACAACAAGGGTCAACCAAGCCAGAGCCCATAATGACTTGTGGCTACACAGGTAAGCTTCCGGGCATGAAGTATTCATCCTTCTCTTTGAGTCTGGGTGAAGCTTTCCGCAAGATGTCATGGCACTTCCCCATGCATCCCGGCCACTCACTGGTTTATCCAGGGTGCCCATCAATTCCATCCTTCACCCAGTAGTGTGTATTGAAAACTTGTTTTCTCGAGTCTCGAAGTCTTGAGGTCTTGAAGATGCAGGACTTGAAGATGCCTTCATGAAGTTGTCGTCTTATCGTGGAGTCCTTCTTCACACCACTCACGAACACTCATACCAAACCCCGTCTACTTTAGCATAGCATAAAAGTAACTAACGTTCCCGGGGCTTTAGTAACAAGTGGTGGGTTCCTACCTCATGCATTCTACTCAACTACAAGAATTTCAATAACACTATGGGAGGGATTTGTTGATTGATGTCACTACATGCAATAAAAACATGGGTATGAAATAGATGGTCAAAGTGAACTTGCCTGTACTGTTGATGAAGATAAAGATTGCTCTCAGAAATAACTTGATAGACTAATCGTCACTCTCCGATGAAAATCTATATAATCAAACATTGCATACATATAAGCAATCATACTAGCAATCAATTCTAACAATCACAAGGTAACACAAGACACAAAAGCAACAAGGTTGATGGAGGAAATACTTAAGACAAAACTCAAAGTCAAGAAAGTTTTCATAAAAGCCAACTAAGGTAGTTTTCCCCTACAAACAACTATTTTCAATAGTACCAAAACATTAACAAGGTAAAATATAGCAAAAGGATTTTAGTAAATATTTTACTAGCAAAAAGGAATTACTTTTGAAGAACAAGTAAAACTATGAAAACAACATCCTAAACAACATGAGTGTTTGCCTAATGAACTTAACTACAAGCACAACCATAAACTAAGAGAAAACAAATTATGAAACAACTAAGTTAACAGAAAGTAATTAATAAAAATCTTTATTACAAAACATAATTAGATCATCTAAAACTTTTGGGCAAGGAGTTTCTATTAAAACTAAATTTTTTTATAACACATTACCTAATGAAAAATAATATAGTTTTCCTATCATAATAGAGCAAAACTAAATTATTTTTATTAACGAAACATTTCTTAACAAAAAGGAATTACTACAAATTTTATTTGAAAACAGAATCTAATTAGTTAAAACTTTTGTTAAAATAATAATTATTAAATAATTTGTTTTTAGTAAAGTATACCTAATTGAAAAAGGGTGTAGGTTCCTACATTAATAATCTAATAAACTAATCAAAGTATTTTTTTTGTTAACGGCAAGTATAAATCCTAAATTTAGAACAACAGAACTAAATGAAATCTAAAACATAATATAAATCATATTCAGATTTTCAAAATAAAACAAAGTAAATCAATCTAAATAAACTAATAGGAAACTAAACAGATTCTATTTTTAGTTAAAACCCTAATCAATTTTATTCTAAAAATTCTCAAACTTTACCTAATGATAACTAAGATCACTAGTGACAAGTAGCAAAAATAATCAATCAAAAATATATTTTAAACTCAAGTTATTCAGAAAACAAAATTTAAACCAAATCTGTTTAAATTCAAATTTAAATATTCAAATATAGCCAAACTTGGCATCTACAGAAACTAGATGAAATTTAAGTCCTAATGCAAAAAGAATCAAGTTAAAATGCTTAAAAACATAAAATATATACTAAAAACAAAATCAGAACTATTTCTGTTTTTGAAATTAAAACAGAAAAAGAGAAAACGTTTCTAACGGACAGGGGGGACTACGTGGCTATTTATGATTGGCTGGAGGGTGCGTGTGATCTAATGTTTCGAGCGGACGGCCGCAACTTAAAGAAAATGTTTCAGCTAAATTTAAACTGAGAAAAACCAGCCGGTTCACTTAACTAAAACCGAAGGGGTACGGGCCATTGTAATCTGCGTCGTTGATTAAAATCGGACGGTGGGTGAGAGAAAGGGGGCTCACCGCGGCGGGATGAAATCCGGCGAGGTCGTCATCGACGGCAGGGATGGCGAGGTCGTCGGGGATATGGCTTCCGGGGGTCTCCGGCGATGGCTCCGGCACTGGTCGACGTAGGGGAGCTCGGAGATGACGATGGTGGCGTCGGAGGGGCCTCGGGACGACGGAGTCGACAACGGCAAGCTTCGTGGCGGCAGTGGCACTCGGATGTTGACGGGAAGAGTGCTCACGTGGGTGTGGAGCACGGGTGAGTGGCGGCGAAGGTGCGAGCGAGCAAGGGGAATTTGATGGCGTGCTCGGGAGGGGTTGGGGTGGTCGGAGGGGAGCGGCAGGAGAGGAGGGGCGCGGCGGCAACCGAAAGCTCCGACGAGCGATTCCGGCGAGGGGAGGTCGTGGGGGTTGAGGGAAAATGGGGGAATGAGAAGAGGGGAGCGGCGGCTATTTACAGGGGCCATCGGGGTCGACAGGGAAGGAAAGGAGAGGAAGGTCCGGTGATGGCTCCGGCGAGGTCATCGAGTGCGGGGAAGGAGGAAGGAGACGACCAGTGCGAGGATTGCGGCGGTCGGGTGGGGCCCGCTGGTCAGAGAGAGAGAGAAATCCGGACGCGTCGGTGGCCGGCAATTAGGGGATTCGGCTTTAAATGAGGTGGGCCGGCCCGATACGTTATAAATACTTTCCTATTTTTACTAAACAGAGTAATAAAAACCTTTTTAAGGCATTTATTTAATTCCAAGTACAGGGGTATTATATATCAAAATTAACATAATAAAATATGTCATTTAATGAACATTTTTATTCTGTTATTAGAATACTTTGAAGAAATATTATTTTTAGAATTGGCCTATTTGGTTTTAAATCCTATTTGCAAATATTTTTCAAATGACACCCTGGATCTTATGGTTCAAAAACTTCACACAAATACCCCTGGTTTGGAGTGTCATATTTACTCCTCTCAAATTTTTGACAAGGGGTTTGAATACTTTGAAAACTTGAATAGGAACCAAATATGAAATGGATTCCAAATAATTCAGGGGCACTTTCAATTTCTTTTAAACTCCCAACTCATATTTCATATAATTTGAAGAAGTCATATTATCCTCTCTCATGAAAATCATTGAGTTGCTTAAAGTTTCTGAATTTGAAATATTTTCAAATGGGAATTCAAACCATTTTCAAATCCCTTTTCATTTCTTTAAATGGAAGAAGTCATGTCATCTTCACTCTGGGGTTTTGTGCTGAAATGAATTTGAATTCCTGGTGATCAAAATGCAGAGTGAAAGTTTTGGGAAAGTCATTTCATTCCCTCTCATCAAATTTTCAAAAGTTTCAAAAAGTTTCAAATTTCACTCACTTTCAATCACTCCAACAAACAAACAATCATTCTAATAGTTATTATAACATTCCAAAGTTTGGGATGTTACAAGGTGTGGTCTGAGTTTCATCAAGGTTGTCAAGTCATCATCATGCTCATCTCTCGAAGTAGTTCCCTTGTTCTTTTCAGAAGCTGGAATTTTCCTGGATGTCCTCTTAAGTTTTTCAGCAGAAGCCTTCTTGGATTTTGTGCTTTTGGATGTACCATACTTGGGCATAGCATTAGCTAGAAGTTCTTGGGCTTCTTCTTGGGAGGAGCCTTTGAAGATGGCTCAATCTCCTGTTCAGCAACAGCTGCCTCCTCTGGATCTTCATACATAGATGTAGGCCTGTCAGTCACATGGATTATCCTCTTTTGGCTCTCTTGTCCCCTACCTTCTTACGCATAGACTTCCTTGGGGGATCAATGGTCACTGTAGCCCTAGCACTCTCAGGTGCTCTCATAGCTTCAGAGCTAGCATAGACTTTGCTAACAACTCTTTTGGAAGAAGTGGCTCCAGTAGCAGACTTCTTAGCAGCCTTCTCTTGCTTCTTGGCAAGAATCTCCTCAAGGACAAAGTCTGAATCCTGGCCCTAGTAGCAGCCTTGGGAAACCTATGGGAGCTGGGGGTGTCTGGATCTGAAGATGTACTAGGCTTAGGGCTAGTGCCTGAACTCATTTGAATTCAACTTCTTCCTGGCCCTAGTAGCAGCCTTGGGAAACCTATGGGAGCTGGGGGTGTCTGGATCTGAAGATGTACTAGGCTTAGGGCTAGTGCCTGAACTCATGTCAACACCCTGCTCTGGCAAATTCTGACTGTCCTCAACATCTGACATACTGACCCTGTGAATAGAGTATAGAAGAGCACAAGAATATGAGTCATCACAAAATGAGGCTGGTTTTTGAAAGATTGAACAAAAGATTTCCAAGGTTCTGCATTCTATCACATGAAAATCTGTACAACCAAAGCAAAATTTTCGATGCTACCGAGACTGACTATCCCATTAATAGAAACTTGGCACTCTTTTCGGTGATACAAAAAAGAAGTACTCGGTTTCACTGAGACAGTTCTCAGCAACACAAAAAGACAAATCCGTGACACTAATTTGTTTGCTTTGGTTCCACCGAATTCCATCGGGAGGAAGGCAAACCCTTGTAAATCGATCATTTGCTAGACTATAGGAATTTCTTGTGGATAGGAAGACGTGCAATATGTGGATCATAGAGAAAAACAAATATAGTGTGCAAGAATCTGATGGGGAGCACAAAGGAGTTCGAATACGTACCCTAACTTGGCAACGGATCTTCTATGGCATCGACGATGGAGAAGATTTCGTCAACAACGTCGATTCCCAGTGGTGGAGGAGCGCAGGGGGACAAGGGTGATAACCAGGGGTCTCCAGAATGACAGCTTAGGGTTCTGAGGCACGATGGTTTGAGGAAGAATTTCAACGCATCGGGGTCCACAGTATATAAACCCACCACTGTTGGTGATGTCGATTGTATATTGTCGGTGTCGCCGAGTTCCTCAACTGTCAGTTGACAGGGAAACTCGGTGTAACCGAGAATATGGAATCGATAGTACCAAGATAGAAAACCAGATCAACCTTGGGCATTCGATGAGACCGAAATTTTGGGGTTGGTTCAACCGAGATGCACTTGGGAGGTTTTAATGGTCAGTCCTTGTCGATACGGAACTCCGAGTGCTCCACACATAGAGGGATCGAAAAGCACTTGTTCAAATTTTGTGATGCATCATGAATAGAGTATGAGGTGAGAAAGCATAGATAGCTAAAGAGTGGTCCTAGGCATTCTTGTCCATCCAATTGGCAAAAGATAAATCAAAGATCAAATAGCAACAATTGGATGTCCTCGAATGAGAGAATAAATGCAGACCAACATGCTCATACAATAAGATGTCAAATGAAATCATGACAAACATGCACAAACACTCTAGCATCTAAAAAGCACTTGGGCGATGACGAAGTCATCTATATATGAATATTTGACTTAGGAGCCAAGTAAGAATACTTGATCATAGGTCATACTCATCGTTTAAGCACTAGTGGGGTTACCACTTTTACATAAAACATTTAATGTTGTCACATACTAAGAGATGCTTTGACTCAAGTCTTAGAGCAAAGCTCCCCCTTGATGTGACATCCCCCCATAAGAGGGATAAACTAACCTTGGGTTTTGTAGATCAAGACTTCATGTTGGTGAGGTAGTGGTGGATGCTCAAGGTTGACGAAGATCACCAAGAGTTGGGAGAATCCTTGTTGTTTCCTTACTCCTCTCACCTACATGGGTTAGTCCCAATACACAAGAGCCAAATACAAGGATATCTATGGACATGGAGTCCAAAGCATGTGTGGTGATGTCCATTGATTTGTTGATTACCTTGTCCCTTGCTTACCTTTGAGGGAATGTGTGACTCCTTGAACTATTGCATGGGGTTGATATTGATTGCAAATAGATCTTTCCAATAATGAATGTGAGTGAAATTTCATTGGCGGAGTCACCCCTCAATAACTTTCTAGTTCTTCTTCTTGGGGACCCACATCAAGTTGATGGGGATCCTTGGTATTGTAGTAGCCTTTGTAGACGTTGAGCTTGAAGTAGCCTTGGGAACCCACTCCACCATAGCTAAGGATTCATCTTCATATGAGTCAATGTCCTCTTGAAGCTTGTTCTTGCCCTTGAGCTTGTGGTCTTGTGGTGGAAGGTCATCTTGAGTGTTTGTCCCCTTGGGAAGAGTATTTTCATACTTCTCCTTTTGAGGAACAAACTTGGGCTGGGGATATTGACCTTCTTCCCATTCAACTCCATTAGCGTTGAAGTAGCCAACACCACGATTCTTCCGGTATCCTCCATGCTTGCATACAATTTCCTCAAATTGCTTACACCTGGCAAGACTCTTGTAGATACGTTTATCTATAATTCCTTTAAATAAAGCATTTTATTGCTCAAGTGTAACTTGGCTAAGAGAATCATAATTAGTGGAATATATAGAAATACTAGAAGAAACATCATTGGGTTTAGCATTTTTATTGTTGCTACTAGATGAAGAACCTTTCTTGCCTTTGTTACTAGTTTGCTTAGATTTAACTTGTGGCTTGAATGTAGACAAGAGTAGTCGTTTGGCAAGATAAGATGAAGTCTTCTTTCGGAAATCATCATTGGTAGCTTTAAGAAATTCATGTTCTTGCTCCAAATTGAGCTTCTCGAAGCGTAGCTTCTCATGAGTTCTTACAAAATCTCTATGATCTTCGAGAGTAGATTCATGGGCTAACTTAAGAGTGTTAAGTTCTTTAGTTAGTTCTTCTATTTTCATCTTATCATCGTTAATCGACCTATCTTGACTAGTATGAGAATTATGAAGTTCATTTTGATCAACATCACTAGTTTTATCACATAGGAAGTCATCATCACAGATCAAATCATCTTCATCACTATTGAAATCAAGATATTCTGGGTGTGATACCTTGGGGACTTTAGCCATGAAGAAACTTCCACTCCCTTTGTTTGGTGAATCAAATAGATCAAAGGAGTTTGTAGTCACTAGAGCAATTCCGACAACACCATCATCTTGACTATAGTCGGAGTCAGAGTTGTAGCTTCTCTTGGAGTTGTTGTCGGAGTTGGAGCCGGAAACCCATTCACCAACATGAGCTTGATGTTTTCTTCTTGTGTAGCTCTTGCTGTACTTGCCCTTCTTCTACGAATCTCTACTTCTCCTTTAGGGTCTTCGTTCATAAAGATCATCTCTAATCCTTATCTCTCTTTGAGGTGATTCATTCCTTGAGCTTCGTCTTCTAGGTGACTCTTCTCTTCATTTGTATGGAGCCGTGCACTCATTGGAGTAGCGTTCGAGCTTCCCACAATTTTAGCAATTGCGGTCATGACTTGACGAATGCTTCTCATCATATCTTGAGTTGGAGTTTCTTTCTTTGCCTCTATTCTTGTAGAGCTTGTTGAATTTCTTGACCATGAGGCTTATTTGTTCATTGGTGACAAGGTTGTTGCTTGAAGTTGCGGGAGCATCACTTGTGGCCTTGTAAGCACCGCTAGACTTTTTGCGGAGCTCTTCTTTGTCTTTGAGTGTCATCTCAAGAGCAACAATCCTTCCTATGAGTTTCGTAGGCTTGAGATCTTTATAGTTGGGCATCATTTGGATTAATGTGCACACACTGTCATATCTCTCATCCAGAGCTCTAAGTATCTTCTTGATGATGAATTTGTCGGTCATTTCATCGCTTCCTAAGATGGTAATCTCATTGGTGATGAGAGATAGCCTAGAGTACACCTCTATGACTCCTTCACCATCCTTCATCTTGAACTTGTCAAGCTGACTTTGAAGAACATCTAACTTGGATTCTCTCACGGACTTGGTTCCTTCGTGCATATCAACCAAAGTTTCCCAAATATCTTTTGCATTCTCAAGACGGCTTATTTTGTTGAACTCTTTGGGGGCATAGACAATTGAAGAGAATGTCGCATGCTTGAGCATTGAGTTGCAAAATCTTCAATTCATCTGCAATTGGTTCACGAACCGGTTCTCTTCCATCACCAAAGAATTCACCTTGCAAGCCAACACAAACAACAGCCCAAATGGCTAGGTTATGACCAAGAATACGCATTTTCATTTTGTGCTTCCAAATAGCAAAATTAGTACCATCAAGTGCGAACCTCTACCGTGATAATTACCCTCACTAGATGCCATACTCTCCTAGGTTGTGAGACCAATGCAATGGAGACCAAAGCTCTGACACCACTTGTAGGACCGAAAGTATGCCTAGAGGGGGGGTGATTAGACTACGTGACCAAATAAAAGTTTGGCCTTTTCCCAAATTTTAGTGTTTGTAGTTTTAGCATTCATGGCAAGTCAATTTCACCCTACACATGCAAGTTTAAGAGTATAGCAGCGGAAAATAGCAACAAGCATGAGTAAAAAGGATAGGATAGGAAGATCAAACGCAATTGTAGACACGGTGATTTTTCCCGTGGTTACGATAGGTGGCGCTATCGTACATCCACGTTTATGGAGTTTTCAACCCACGGAGGGTAACGGTCGTGAGAGTCCATGGAGGGCTCCACCCATGAGGGTCCACGAACTAGCAACCTTGACTATTCCATATGGCTTCCGTCCATGAAGGACTAGCCTCACTATGGGTAGATCTTCATGAAGTAGGCGATCTCCTTGCCCTTACAAACTTCTTGGTTCACTCCACAACATGAAGTAGGAGGCTCCCAAGCAACACCTAACCAATCTAGAAGGCACCACCCTCCAAAAGGTAATAGGCTCAGTAATGACGATGAACTCCTTGCTCTTGTGCTTCAAGATGGTAGACTCCTCAACACACAATCACTCTCTCACAGATTTGTCTTGGTGGAAGAGATGGGATTGGTGGAAAGCAACTTGGGGAGGCTAGAAATCCAGATCCATATGGTTGGAGTGGAAGTTCTTGATCTCAACACAAGGGTAGGTGTTTCTCTCTCAGAAAATCTGATAGGATAGGTATGGATTAGTTCTGAGTGCTTATCTTTCGAGTAGGTGGTGGTGGAGGGGTATATATAGGCATCCGCAAAAATCCAACCGTTACACAAAAAATGACTAACTCGGTGACACCGATGTGTTAATCTCAGTGGTACCGAAGTGATCAAAAGGTGGCAACTTTTGAATCTCGGTGAGACCGATATATGAAACTCTATTGCACCGATAAGGTGACCAACAATCAGATTTACAATCTCGATGATGCCGACCCAACAATCTCGATGGTACCAAAAATGTGAATTTGCGTAACAGAAAGTTGGCAACCTAAACTCGGTGGCACCGATATGGAATTGGTTGCACCGAAATGGCTAGGGTTTGGCTGAGTCTATCTAGGTTCTGGAATCGTTGGAACCGGGATAGGAATGTTGGTTGAACAGATTTTTAATGTTTGGCTATAGACAGACTTTGGTGGGAAAGCTTGTGGATGTTTTGGTGACCATCACTTGTGCACGTATGAGCATTTTGTTCACCAACAAAACCTTACCCCCTTTTAATAGTATTGGATTTCCTATGGACTCCAAGTTATTTCTCACAAATGTAAAATGTTGAGTCCTCTTGCTTGAAGCTTGGCCAACCTATTTCCTTGCATCTTGGGGTAATTCCACAATCTCCACAATCCTTTTGCCATCCCTATCATTGAACTTTTCCTGAAATATACTTGGTGGAAGCATTAGTTCAATGACTTATATGTTGTTATTAATTACCAAAACCACCAAGGGAGCAAATGTGCTTTCACGGAGGAAAAGAGTGGATTCTCGACAGTGGATGCATGGATCACATGACTGGTGATAAAGACATGTTCCAAGAGATCACGCCTAATTAAGGTCCTCGGAGGTACGTGACCTTTGAAGAAAACTCTAAGGGTAAGGTACTTGGCCTTGGTAAAGTGGCCATATCTCATGATAGCTCAATTCAAAATGTGCTGCTTGTTGATTCCCTTGGCTACAATCTTCTTTCTGTATGTAGATTAGCAGACTTCGGTTTCAATGCGCTATTTACTAAAGTAGATTTCCAAGTGTTTCGATTTGATAATCATAAAATTGTCTTTACCGGCATTCGTAGAGGTGATCTATACATTGTTGATTTCACTAAAAAGGCCCAACCTCGTACTTGTCTCATTGCAAAATCATCTAAAGGTTGGCTTTGGCATAGAAGGCTTGGACATGTAAGCATGCGCAATGTAGATAAGCTTATCAAGGGTTATCACATTCTAGGTGTTGAGTATGTTATCTTTCACAAAGATAGACTTTGTAGCGCTTGTCAAGCAGGAAAGCAACTAGGTGGAAGTCATCTGGGTAAGAATATCATGACCACTAGGAGACCACTCGAGTTACTTCATATGGATCTCTTTGGTCCCAATGCTTACAAGAGTCTCGGTGGAAACTCTTATGGTCTAGTTATAATTGATGATTTTTCTATATTTACCTGGTTATTATTTCTTGATGATAAGTCGCAGGTACAAAATATCTTCAAGAACTTCGCTCGCAAAGTGCAAAATCAGTTTGAAGTGAAGATCAAGAAGGTTCGAAGCGATAACAGATCGGAGTTCAAGAACACCCATGTGGATACCTTTCTTGACGAAGAGGGTATCTCACATGAGTTCTCGGCTACGTACATGCCTCAACAAAATGGAGTTGTTCAGAGAAAGAACCAAACCCCCATTGAGATGGTAAGAATGATGCTTGACGAATACAAGACACGAAGACACTTTTGGGCAGAACCCATGGAAACAACATGTCATGCCACAAACCGACTCTACTTGCACAAGCTTCTCGGTAAAATAACATATGAGCTTCTCACCGGTAACAAACCCCAAGTTGGATACTTTCGGGTATTCGGCTCCAAGTGTTACATTCTTGATAAGCATCACTGTGATAAATTTGCTCCTAAATCTCATGAAGGTTTCCTACTTGGTTATGAATCGAACTCTCACACTTACCGTGTCTACAACAACTTCACTAGAAAAGTCGAAGAGATGGTAGATGTGAAGTTTGATGAGTCTAATGGTTCGCAAGTCAAACCATTGCCAAATGATGTAGGTGATAAAGATCCTACGGAAGGTCTTGCCTATTGGCAAAATTCGTCCCATGGAGGTGAAGTAAAGTACTTCATCAACCCAAGTGGAAGCTCCTACATCGGATCAAGGCTACCGACAACACCACATGGAAGCATCCACAAGTAGTACACGACAAGATGAAGAGGAGGAGGAAGTACGTCATGAAGATCCACCACAACCTCCTTCACCACCACCTCAAGGAGATGACCACGTTGACACCAACGAAGATGAAGGATATGATGAAGAAGAAGCTCCACCAACCAACAATCAAAAGCTGAACCGAGTTCGAGATCAAGTGATGAAGAACCATCCCCTAAACCAAATCTTTGGTGATATACAAATAGAGAGGATCACTCGCTCTAAAAATCGCTTTGCTAACTTTTGTGAGCATTATTCTTTCATCTCTAGCATTGAACCTTTGAAGGTAGAACAAGCTCTTGAAGATGCGGATTGGGTGAACGCTATGCATGAAGAGCTTCAAAACTTCTAGAGGAATGAAGTGTGGACACTCGTGGAGAAGCCCAAGAATGAGCAAAACATCATTGGCACGAAATGGGTATTTCGGAACAAGCAAGATGAAGACGGTCAAGTTGTTCGCAACAAGTCTCGCCTCGTAGCCCAAGGATATACACAAGTCGAAGGTAGGACTATGGTGAGACCTACGCCCCCGTTGCTAGATTAGAAGCTATTCTAATTCTTCTTGATTATGATAATCACCATGATATCACGCTTTACCAAATGGACACTAAAAGTGCTTTCTTAAATGGTGAGATTTAAGAAGAGGTATATGTTAAGCAACCACCTGGTTTTGTAAATCCTAAGAAACTTGACGACGTTTACAAACTTTGGAAAGCTTTATATGGTCTTAAGAAAGCTCCTCGTGCTTGGTATAAATGCCTAACAAAATTTCTTATTGAAAAAGGGTTTGAAATTGGTAACATGGACACAACCTTATTCACAAAGAGAGTTAATGGTGAATTATTGTGTGACAAATTTATGTGGGTGATATTATCTTTGGATCTACTAACCCACATTTTAGTGAGAAGTTTGGAAGGTTGATGTCAAAGAAGTATGAGATGTCTATGATGTGTGAGCTGAAATTATTTCTTGGTCAAGAAATTAAGCAAATGAAACAAGGTACATTCATCTCTCAAACAAATTACACCAAGGACTTGATCAAAAAGTTCAACATGCAGGAGTGCAAAGGTATGAAAACTCCCATGCCCACTAGCAAACATGATGATCTCTCTAAGGTGGGTGAACCAGTTGATCAAAAGGTTTATCGATCAATGATTGGTTCATTGCTCTATCTATGTGCCTCACATCC
This sequence comes from Hordeum marinum, assembly GCA_022496015.1. Lineage (NCBI taxonomy): Eukaryota > Viridiplantae > Streptophyta > Magnoliopsida > Poales > Poaceae > Hordeum > Hordeum marinum. The sequence goes on from CM039673.1 coordinate 375,527,606, forward strand.
CGATATTATGCTTAGTGTTTGCATGTGTGCTAGATATCAAGCTACTCCTAAAAATGTCATCTTAAGGCTGTGAAACATATTGTGAGATACTTGATTAATACACCAAACTTTGGCATTTGGTATCCCAAGGGATCTTCCTTTAATCTTGTTGGCTACTCCGACTCGGACTATGCCAGTGAAAAGGTTGATAGAAAATCCACCTCGGGTACGTGTCAATTTCTTGGTAGATCTCTTGTGTTTTAGTCCTCCAAGAAACAAAACTCGGTATCTCTATCTACCGCCAAAGCTGAATATATTGCTGCTGGATCCTGTTGTGCGAAATTATTATGGATGACACAAACGCTTAAAGATTATGGAATCTATGTTAAAAATGTTCCATTATTGTGTGACAAGGAAAGTGCTATTAAGATTGGTCATAATCCTATGCAACATTCTCGAAGCAAGCATATTCAAGTTCGATATCATTTCATTCGTGATCATGTTGCCAAAGGAGATATTAATCTTAAGCATGTCCGTACTAACAAGCAATTGGCCGATATCTTTACTAAGCCACTTAATGAAAAAGTGTTTTGTCATTTGAGGAGTGAGTTGAACATCATTGATTCTTCAAACTTGAGCTAAGCTCACTCGGATGCATCCAAGGGGATGAGTTTCTATGTCCATTCCATTATATTACCTTGAATATCATATATCTTGGAATTTTATGCTCCCTTGGCTTGCATCTAACCCTTTTGTAGGTACTTGGAAGAACAACACTCCACAAGATTGCCATCAACTCGTATCTTATGCAATCTTGTCATGACCAAGTATCCACAACCGCGCTTTGATGGGGAGAGGAAGAAGACACCAAAACATATCCTTGACATATATCTCTCAAATTTCTAAATCTCAATTAGTATCATGTCATTTGGATATATCATGTTTTTTCATGCGTGACTAGCCTATGTAGGTGAAAAGTGAATGACAACAACAAGGATTGCTCCCAAATCAAGATGATCTTCATCAACTTCAAGCATCCTCATCAAGTTCACCTACAAGCTATGTCAACAACATCACTCAACGGTATGTACTCATATCCTTGATATAGCTTTACTCCATGTCATGAGATAAAGCAACTCAAGAGATATGAAGACATTAAAATACTTAATCAGAAAATGGTGACCCCATTTTATGCTTAATGATGAGTATGACCTATGATCAAGTATTCTTTCTTGGCTCCTAAGTCAATATACTCTAATATAGGTGACCTTGTTGCCGCCCATCGTCTAGTTAAGTTTTTGGTTGGTTCATTCTCTAATTCGTAAAATTTCTTGGAACCATTCAAATCTTTCCTATTTGATACCTATCTATAAATATTCACAATTGGTACAAATCATTTGATTTTCTTTCCTAGTTCGTTTACATTTACAACTTTGTCTTTTGATTGCCTAGTTTCTGCCTTAGGTCTCGGAGCCTCCGATACAAAGGACACGGTTCTACCGACTCAGCAGATGAGCTGCATTACATCATATCGGCACCACCGGAAAATTTGTCTTGGAGCCACCGACTATCTATCTTATTTTAGTCTGTGCTTGATGTTGGGTTCTACCGTAGGTGCATCGCATGCAAATTTAAATTTTCCTACGCGCAGAACATCGAAGAACATGCTACAGATATGGATCATAGTTTGTTACCACTAGACGCGTAGTGCTGTCCAGCAGAAGTAGAGTTGGGGCAGCGCGTTTGTGTGGTCCGTCTCCTCCTCATCCGATCTCCCTCGAAAAACCAGTCGTCGGATCCCACGTACAGGTTCGCCGGAGCGGCGCAAGTGCACCGCCTCTAATGGTATCCGCGCGTGCAGGAGGAACACCCGGGCGGCAGACTGCAACTCATGCAAAGCCCTAATGACAGCACTGAAGCGATCAACTGGATGGGTGTGCCGCACCTCCACTATATATATGCATCCGGCACGGGCTCAACTCTTGGGCCTCTCATGGATTCTAAAGCCCACTTGTTCCATCCCTTAAGCACATGACCCTTTAGGTTCTTGTCCACTTGGTCGCGAGTCAGACGAGACTCGACCGGTCAGTAGCGGCCTCTAGCAAGACGTGTCGACTCCAAGTGTCCGATGAAGCTGGTTAGGCGAACCTGTACTTCATACTTCTGTTCCCGTTGCCACACGATATATGTTGTCATGCACAAGGCGATATGGTCATCCTTGTTGCAGCACGACCTCTTTCTCGTTCCGGTGAATCCAACCAACACTTCAGATTATCTGATAATCCTCATCGCATGGCCATGCTTATCCAGGTCGGATCACCCGAGGGGGCCCAGAGTATATCTCTCCTGGTAGGAGGGGCAAATCCCATCTTGCTCGACCATGTCTCACAGCATGGGTCTGGAAAAGCCCGAAACTTACCTTTGTAACTACCCAGTCACGGAGTAGTGTTTGGTCGACCCAAAGCAAGTCTGTCACCATCCCGTGTACATGCGCCAGCTCAAGTCTTAGGACATAGAACGTATGTTGTACTAGAGACTCACAGATGACCTATCACTACGTCTCATAGTTGGGTCTATCCAACTCAGACCTTATCTCGACTCGGATCTGACTACGTCGAATCCGACCAGACCTTTCTCATTCCATATTATCCGGCTAGCATCCAATGCTACATGGTCAGTGAGACCGGACCATCCAGCGTGCCATATGCTAGTCTAAATGGCTGTGCGTCCACACAGCCCTTTCGACTAGGGACCATTTAGGACACTCATCATACAATGCATAGTCTCACAAAGAAAGTCACATACTTGTTAATACACATCAATGATAATGTCGAAGGACTATCTTTATTCATAAACATATAGGAAATATCATCATACATGATTGCCTCTAGGGCATATCTCCAACAGTCTCCCACTTGCACTAGAGTCAATCAAATAGACATTGAATGCCCAAAGCTCTAACGTGCCCCTCATGCTAGGGTCATGGAAGCGGCTTAGTCAATGGATCTGTAACATTTGCATCCGTATGAATCTTGCACAAATTGGTATCACCTTTCTGTACGAGCTTTCGTATCAAGTAATATTTTCGGTCTATGTGCCTGGTCTTGTGGTGTTGTCTCGGCTCCTTGTCGTGTGCGATGTCACCTGAATTATCGACATAAAGGTCCAATGGTTTTGACCAGCCCGGGAACACACCAACATCTTCCAGGAACTTCCGAATCCAAACACCTTCCTTTACGGCTTCACAAACTGCAATGTATCCGGCCTCTATTGTGGAGTCGGCCACCGTATCTTGCTTGGAACTCGTCCAGCTCACTGCTCCTCCATTCATGACATACATGAGTCTAGTTTGTGATCGGCAATCATCCCTGTCGGTTTGGAAACTAGCATCAGCGTAACCCTTTACGCAGAGCTCCTCCTCACCTCCATAAACTAGGAACATCTGTTTAGTCCTTTTCAGGTACTTCAAGATTGTTTTCACCGCTGCCCAGTGACTCTCACCTGGGTCGGCCTGGTATCTGTTTGTTAATCTTATTCCGTAAGCAACATCAGGCCGTGTACATAGCATGGCATACATGATGGATCCAATTTCCTAGGCATATGGAATCCTACTCATTTGGTTTCGCTCATCAGAAGTCGTAGGACTCTGAGTCTTGCTTAGCCTTACACCATGTGTGACAGGCAAGAACCCTTTCTTGGCCTCACTCATGTTAAACCTCTTCAATACTTTGTCTATGTACGTGCTCTGGCTTAAGTCGAGCAGCCTTCTCAATCTATCTCTATAGATCTTGATGTCTAAAACGTACACGGCCTCTCCAAGGTCTTTCATCAAAAACTTGCCATTCAATGATTCCTTGACTGAGTTCAGCATCGTAACAACATTTCCGATCAGCAGTATGTCATCCACATACAAGATCAAAAATACTACCGAGCCCCCACTAGACTTCTTGTATAAACAATAGTCCTCTTCATTCTTGATGAAACCAAGGTCAACGATGACTACATCAAAACGAATGTTCCAACTCCGAGCTGCTTTCCTCAATCCATAAATGGATCTCTTGAGCTTGCATATTTTACTAGCATTAGTTCGATCGACAAAATCTTTGGGCTGTATCGTGTATACATCCTATTTTAAATTTCCATGAAGGAAAGCCGTTTTGACATCCATCTGCCATATCTCATAATCGAAATATGCAGCTATAGCTAGTATGATCCTCACCGACTTTAGCATCGCTAACGGCGAGTAGGCCTCGTCATAGTCAATACCTTGAACTTGTCCATAACCTTTAGCGACAAGCCGAGCTTTGTGGATCTGAACATTTCCATCCACATCGGTTTTCTTCTTAAAGACCCATTTGCAACCAATGGCAACTACGCCGGGTGGCGGATCAACCAAGTCCCAGATTTGATTCTCATCCATGGAATTTAACTCAGATCTCATGGCCTCTAGCCATGCCTCGGAATCTGGGCTCACCATCAGTTCCACATACGTGGCTGGCTCGTCGCTTTCTAGCAACAAAACGTCACGCACTCTACGCAATCTTTCTGACCTCCGTGGCTCCGGTGCCGACTCCACTACGGGTTCATTCACCGACTCTGGTGTGATCTCATCACCAACCAAGTTGTCCTCGAGTGGCTCTCAAATTTCTTCGAGTCACACCGTTCGCCCACTGGCCTCCCGACTGAGAAACTCTTTCTCTAGGAAACCCCTTTCCGAGCAACAAACACTTTGTTCTCTTCTTGGTTGTAGAAGTTATATCCCAAGGTTTCCCTCGGATATCCCTTGAATATGCATTTATCCGACTTGGGTGTAAGCTCGTCCGACATGAGTCGCTTGACAAATGCTTCACAACCCCAAATCTTTAGAAAAGACAAACTAGGACTCTTCCTAGTCCACATCTCATGTGGTGTCTTGTCTACGGATTTTGATGGTACCCTATTAAGTGTGAAAGCTGCAGTTTCTAGAGCGTATCCCCAGAATGACAAGGGTAAATCCGATTTGCTCATCATCGACCGGACCATGTCCAACAAGGTTCGATTTCTCCGTTCTGACACACCATTTCTCTGCGGCGTACCTCGAGGTGTGAGCTGAGGTACTATTCCTCAGCTTTTCAGATGATTATCAAACTCCTCGCTCATGTACTCACCTCCACGATCTGATCGTAGAAGTTTTATCGTCTTGCCGAGCTGATTTTCAACCTCATTCTAAAACTCTTTGAACTTTTGAAAAGTTTCCGACTTGTGCCTCATCAAATAGATATATCCATATCTACTCAAGTCGTCGGTAAAAGTCACAAAGTACTGATAGCCACCTCTGGCCATTGTGCTCATTGGACCACACACATCACTGTGTATAAGCTCCAACAGCTCGAACGCCCTCTCGCAACTCTTTGCAAAAGGAGACTTAGTCATCTTGCCTAGCAAGCATGATTCGCATGTCTCGAACGACCCGAAGTCGGACAAGGTTAGGAGTCCATCATCATGGAGCTTCTTCATGTGTTTCAGACTAATGTGTCCAAGCCGGCAATGCCAGAAGTATGTTGGATTTATCTCATTAGGCTTATGCCTCTTGACATTCACGTTATAGACTGGTTCCTTTTCTAGATTTAAAATAAATAACCCATCTACTATGGGTGCATAGCCATGGAACATTCCATTCAAATAAAATGAACAACCATTGTCCTTTATATTGAATTCATAACCTTGACTCATCAAACATGGGGCAGAAATAATGTTCCGACTAAGTGCGGTTATGTAATAACAATTATTCAATTCCAAAATAAATCCAGAAGGAAGCTTGAGCTGCATCATGCCGACCTCCAACGCAACAACTCTTGCTTTGTTGTCGACCCTGATGTCAATCTCCCCTTGTGCCACACGCCTAATTCTTACCATCCCCTACATCGAGTGGCAAATATCAACACCCGATCTGGTATCAAATACCCAAGAGCTACTAGGTATGTCAGCAAGGTAAATGTCTATAACATATGTAACAAGTGTAACTTTCCCAGAAGAAGCATCTCCGGCCTTCTTGCCGTGCTCAGCAAGCCATTTTCTACATTTCCTCTTCAAGTGACCAGCTTCCTTGCAGTGAAATCAAATGGTCTTTGAGTTCGGCCGAACTTTGGCTCAGCGGCGGACACAACCTTCTCTGTGCCCTTTGCCTTACCCTTTTTCTTGGACCAACTCTTCTTAAAATTAGCCGAGTTCTACACCATCAACACTTGATGTGTGCCTTTCTTAATACCTTGCTCTGCCACCTTGAGCATCCCATGCAATTCAGTGAGCTTCTTATTCATACCGTGCATATGTCCCAAAGCTAGGTGGAAGTGAACCCAAAATTGCATCCGTGGACAGCTCGTCCCCAAGTGGGAAGCCTAACCGATCCAAAGCTTGCACGTACCCGATCATCTTGGTCACATGCGGGCTCAGTGGATCACCCTCCTTCAGCTTACAATCCGTCAAGGACTGCCAGACATTGAACCTTTCGGTCCTAGCCTGCACCAGAACTTCAAACTCTCGATCATATCGAAAGCCTGAATGTTTTTGAAATGTTGTTGCAAATCGGGCTCCATACAAGCCAGCATGAGGCAGCTGATCTCGTTTTATTCATCAACGAGTTTCTCGTGGTCATTCTTGGTTGTGGCGTTAACATTCTCGGAAGGTTCCTCTGGAAGTGGATCTTCTAGAACATGTTCCTTTTTATCGTGCTTGAGAACGATTCTCATAATTATATACCGGGTGGTAAAGTTTGTTCCGTTCAGTTTATCGTTTTCCAGAATTGATTTCAATGCAAAGTTGGGTTGAGCAGGTGGTGACATTGAACTACAACAGAAAATATGCAATAACTAAGCAATGTGTTTATGTAGAGTAACTCAAGCCTTAAACATAACTACTCCCACTGAAGTTGGCATCCCTCCGCAAACTCTCAGTGATTCAGGACCCGTCTAGCGCGAGCAACTAGTGAGCTTTAGCATCACTGCTAGCCAACTTGCCTATTCGGTAAGCAACTCCTTGCTAATTGTATCTCTATACGACTCCTGTCGGTTCGGTAGGTATCTCATACCCCAGCTCCCAACCTTCTCTACCACAAGGCCCAAAACCGTTTTGATAGCCTTGTCAAGTTAACCCGATGCAGTGCATTTCCATGTCCGACACGAACCCTCCAGTTCAAGGACACCTAGTAGCACCACAATTTATGAGCCCACCACTAGACGTACTTGACGTACGAAGGTGGAACATCCGGAATGACAATATACTTGATATTAATGAGGGATATTTCTACAATTATAACATTCATAGAAACAAGAAGCAATATTAATCACATATAAGCTTAAATATGTGAAATAGTATGGCTCCTTCATGGGCGTCCTTCCATGGCCGACTCCTACTCCGATGACCAAGGCGGAACTCCATCTTGTCCATCACGCCAGGACACCAGAACCTCGAACTTGATCTCTGTCCTCCAACTACTACAACTAGTAATGAATTTATAGAGAATCACAAGTCGACAAGCAGGTCATTATACAATATAATGACAACACTTTGGCTCCTAACGGCTGACAATCATGACACGCGGGTCATGTTAAATTACACACATGCAACACATACATATGAGCCATAGTATTCACATCAAACCTGCAAAACAAACTTATGCATAGAATCGCATTCTACAGTTTTGTGTGATTGTGTATGAAATACAAGGTGGTACGCACACGGCGGTCCTAGATCGCATCTGCACTCCCATCATGCCGAATTTTCTGATCTGACCAATCTCATCGATCATCGAGAACCCGATTTGGATTTACGTTTCAGGGTTAACCCTGATGGCGGATAGCGACCGGTAGGGGTAGGTTGTGTCACGACCTCATCGGTTCCGATTGACAGAAAACATAGCCTAAATCTATCCTGGTGTGTAGTTGATCTCATCAACCGTGCACATAGCCGATGTCATCAATGACGATGGATCTCATCCTCTACCTCCGCATATCAAATATGCATTCAAGCTGAATCCAAATCCTATAATAGAGGCTCTGATACAACTGTTGGGTTCTACCATAGGTGCATCGCATGCAAATTAAAAATTTCCTACGTGCAGAACATCCAAGAACATGCTATGGAGATGGATCATAATTTGTTACCACTAGTCGCGTAGTGCCGTGCAGCGGAAGTAGAGTTGGTGCAACGCGTTCGTGTGGTCTGTCTCCTCCTTGTTCGATCTCCCTCGAACAGCTAGCCCGATCTCCCTCGAACAACTGGTCGCCGGATCCCACGTATAGGTTCGCTCGAGCGGCACAAGTGCACCGCCTCTAATAGTATCCACGCATGCAGGAGGAACACTCGTGCGGCAGACTGCTAGGTCCAATCACACGGTCAGCGGTGGCGAGTGGAGGTGGCTAGCTGCAACTCATGCAAAGCCCTAATGATGGCGATGAAGAGATCAACCGTATGGCTATGCTGCACCTCCACTATATATAGGCATACGGCGCGGGCTCAACTCTTGGGCCTCGCACGGATCTTAAGGCCTACGTGTTCCTTCCCTTAAGCGCACGACCCTTTAGGTTCTCGTCCACTTGGTCACGAGTCATATGACATCCGACTCGACCGGTCGGTAGCGGCCTCTAGAAAGACATGTCGACTCCAACTATCCGATGAAGCTGGTTAGGAAAACCTGTACTTCACACTTCTGTTCCCTTTGCCACACGATATATGTTGTCGTGCACAAGGCGATATGGTCATCCTTGTTGCAGCACAACCTCTTTCTTGTTCCAGTGAATCCAACCAACACTTTGGATTATCTCATAATCCTCATCGCATGGTCATGCTTATCCAGGTCGGATCACCCGAGGGGGCCCAGAGTATATCTCTCCTGGTAAGGGGCAAATTCCATCCTGCTCGACCATGTCTCGCAGCATGGGTCTGGACAAGCCCACAACCTACCTTTGTAACTACCCAGTCACGGAGTAGCATTTGGTCGGTCCAAAGCAAGTCTGTCACCATCCCAAGTACATGCGCCAGCTTAGGTCTTAAGACATAGAACGTATGTTGTACTATGTAACATCCCAAAATTCCATGTTGGAATGTTATGAAATATAGCTATGTAGCCATCTACATCATTGCTTGAATGTATGGAATTGTTGAAATGCTTCTTCTGACTTTTTGAAAGCCCCTTTCTATTTCCCCTATGTTGCTTTCAACTATTTGAAAACCTTGGTAAAATGTTCAAAATAAGAGGGAGGAACATGACACTCCACACCAGGAACTTCTTGGTGAATTATTTGAACAATAAAAACCAGGGGTCTTTTGAAAAATATTTACAAAAGGATTTAAAAAACAAATAGGCCATTTCTAAAAATAATATTTTTTCAAAGTATTCAAATGACAGAATAAAAATGTCCAATAAATGGCATTAATTCTCCTGATCATTATGATATATAATTTGCCTATATTTGGGATTAAATAAAATGCCTTAAAAAAGTTTTTATTGCTTTGGTTATTAAAAAAAGGAAAGACTTTAAACGGATCGGGCCGGCCCACAACATTTACACCCCCGACCTTCCTTGTTATCGGCCACCGACGCGCCCGCTACATCCTCGCTCTCGCTGACAGGGGACCCCACCCCGACCGACCGCTGATTCCGCGCGGTCACCGCCTACCTCGCGCCCGAGCCCTCGCCGGAGATCACGCACCTCGCCAAATCTCCTCCTCCTTCCTTCCCCAACCCCACCCGCGGCCCTATATAAGAGCGGCCAGTCCGTCGCCTCCATCCCCCTCCGAACCCCTCTCTCCCTGCGCCAGAACGCCCACGCCCCCTCGCCGGATTTCTGTCGACGGCCGAAGCTCCCCACCGCACCTGCCGTCGACTCCGTCATCCCCTCGTCCCTCCGACGCCACGAGAGCACTCCGGATGTCAGCCGCCATCGCCTGGGCCCCTTCGACGCCTCCCTCGACCACCGGAGTGCCGCCCCGATGACCTCACCGCTTCGGACTCACCGGAGAACCCCTTCGCCGGCGACCGCTTTCACTGTGAGCCCCTCCCCCGCTCTCTCCCGTTCGATCTTGGATTAACGATCCAGATTAGATCGTTTCATAGCACGAACCATTTTCCCTTAGTGTTCGGCCACCACTCGCTAGTCTCCCGCGCTCACGCCAGCTCAGCCAATAGGGAGTTGCCACGTAGCCTCGACCGTCCGTTAGCTTATTTTCTATTTTCTGTTTTGTTTTAGTTAACAGAAACTGTTCTGATTTTGTTTTAGCTATATCTTTTAAACCATTTAATGTTTTTAGTTAATTATTTTTGCATTAGCTCACATATTTCATGTAGTTTCACCCTGTATTTCGCATTAGCTCACATTTTTGAATTTAAACAAATTTGCTCAAACTACTCAAATGTGAATAACTAGAGTTTAAAAATAGATTTTTGCATGAATCTTTTTGCTACTGCTTGGCATTAGTTAGGACTATCAGCTTGTTTAGTTTGAGGATTTTTAGGATAATTTTTATTAGTGTTTTAACCCTAAACAGAATCTTCCTAGTGTTTTAGTATAGGTTTATTTAATTAGTTTTAGTTAGTTCAAATTAGATTTAGTTTTAATTTGTTTTAGTAGGTTCCGTTTCTTGAACATTAGGTGTTTTACTTACTGTTAATAAAATATATAATTGCTTAGTTTATTTCTTTATTGTTATAGAAATCTCAACTCCTTTTCAACTAGGTATAATTTGATTAAAACAAACTAGTTTAGTAGTAGTTAGTTTAACCAAGTTTTAGATAATTAAATTCTGTTTTCTAAGAAAGTTTTTAATAAATTCTTTTCTGTTAAGATAATGTTTTATTAATAAATAATAAGTTTAGTTTTACTCTTTTGTTAGTAAAACTATAGTTACCTCATATGGTAGTGTTTATCAAAACTTTTAAAACCATACTAAGATTTTTCTTAACAAAACTTTAAATGGGTTTTATTCTGTTTATTAAAAAAATATTTTATTGTTTCCTTGCTGTCAACTATTGTTTTGTTAATACAAATAGTTTTATTTTGTTAATAGTGGTTTACCCACCAACTTTTAGAAAACAAAACTAAGTGTTGTTTTTTCTTTTCTTGTGATTATTCCTTGTCTTGTCTTGAGTGATTCTAGTTCATTCCTGATTTTGTGAGTTACATTATTTTTGTTGTATGCTTATTGAGTGCTCTTGTTTGATTCGTTAGATCATCCGGAGTGTGAGGCTTGTTACTTAGAGTCCCTCGAGTACGAAGATCGTCAATCAGGCAAGTCACTTTGACCATGTATACCTATGTTTTATTGCATTAGTTCTTCCATTTCCCCAATTGCATGCAAAGTAGGTTAGTTGGAAATTTGGTTACTTGATGTATTATCATGTGGTAGGTACCCCAACCCTTTGACACTTTGGCCCCGGGAAACGTTCAATTAGTTTTGCTATGCTATTATTAGACGGGGTTGGATGTGTGATTCATGAGAGTGTGAGATAATAATTTCAAGACATACTATGATCAAGACTTCAAGGTTTCCAAGTTTTCAACATACCTCTCGGTGGATGATGGTTGAACGGCGCCCTGGAGAAACCAGTGGTTAGCCTAGGTGATGCTGGAGATGTGCCAGCATTTACGTGGAAAGGTCCACCCAGGCACAAAGGGATGGAAGGATGCTTCAAGACCCAAGGCTTACCTGCACAGCCACAAGACATTATGGGCTCTGGCTTGGTTGGATATTGTGGCGACACTGGACAGGCGGTGCTACGAGATGTAGAAGAACGGTAGGAAAGGATGGGCACCGACAGAGTCTCAATGGGACCCCTTAGAAGACCATGTTTTGGTCATCCGTTCCTCAAACACCCTGAAGTGCGAGGAATCCAATGGAGGCGATCAAATATTGTGGGGAATGTGTGCAAAACTCTGCAGAGTACTCAAACCTAATCGATTAGCCGTGTCCACGGTCATGGACGACTTGAGCCAAAGGAACTTAAACTTCCGGAACTCTCAACACAATTAATATGATGATGTGGGTATTAATAACTTGGGTATGAGAATTGGTTGGTGGAACCATCTCATTAATCAACCAACTTAGTAATAATTTTTGCTTAGCCCCTCTCTTGATGTAGGAAAAATTGGCTTTACGCAAAAACTTACTACCCCACCTGCCATATATGCATGTAGATTAGATGATTATCTTTTCACCCCTGTCTTGTGACTTTGCCGGCATATTCCATATGTTGACCTACATGGCTGCAACGTATCATGTTGCAGAGTACTTTTCCAACCAGGAGTGAGGACACGCTCTACACTCGGTGAGATGCCTTTGGAGTCAGATGGACTCATCTACCTTGAAGCTTCCACAAGATTTAGTTATTCTCATGAGTTGGCTTTCAGCCACTTTATTGTAATGATTATTGTAATAAAGGACTCGATATGAGATTTCGATTAATATAATGTTGTGTTATTTCCCTTTGATATATACATTGATGTACCGTGTGTGTACCAGCATGATCTTGGGATGGTACGGAAACACCGGAGATTCGACCTTTCAGGTCGGGTCGCTACATACTAGAGACTCACAGATGACCTATTGCTGCATCTCATAGTTGGGTCTGTCCAACTCATACCTTATCTTGAATCGGATCCGACTACGTCAAATCCGACCAGACCTTTATGAGTCCATATTATCCGGCTAGCATCCAATGCTACATGGTCAGTGAGACCGGACCATCGACCGTGTCATATGCTAGTCTAAATAACTGCGCGTCCACACAACCCTTTCGACTAGGGACCATTTAGGACAGTCATCAAACAATGCATAGTCTCACAAACAAGTCACATACTTGTTAATACACATCAATGATAATGTCCAAGGACTATTTTTATTCATAAACACATAGGAAATATCACCATACATGATTGCCTCTAGGGCATATCTCGAACACTTGAATCTGTGAATATCCGTGTTTCTTTAGAAGTTTTTCAATTGTTATCTTTCTAGTGATGTTCTTGTTAATTCTATGATCCCTTATTAAAAAAACTTAGGTGGAGAAACTTCATTCAAGGATCCCTAGCTAAAAGGAGGAGAAGTTCTGCAAGTTCTCAGATTATTCAAAGGAGAGAAATTATTTTTCAATGATTCCTTCATCTTATCATGATTTTTATTCTCTATGAATCCTACATTCAATGATCGTCTCAGGGATCCCTTCATAATCAATGATCCCTGTATCCGACCCTCATCTGACCTTTTTGGAAATTTATGCCAAAGGGGGAGAGATATACAAAGCTTCAAAGCTAAAGAGGGAGATACATGTTTATGCAAAGGGGGAGATATGATTTAGGGGGTGAGAAAAATATCAAAGTTTACTTACAAAAAAAGGGGAGTATACCAAAGTAGGGAGAAAGAAAATATGTTTTGGAAAAGACCTATTTATTGCATTTGGTTTGTCATGTTAGAATTTTCTCACCCTATCCAATCCCAATATCTACATGCTAAGATTCTGGGGGAGTGGATGATCCACTATTTCTATTTCTAGGGGACAAATTTCTAAATGATCTTGGAGACATATCAATCTCAAAGAATACTATATTCTATATGTTCTCCATATCTTGGTACTTTTGAGTTCTTTTGCTTTTGATTGGTAGAATACTATTGTGTTTCCTAACATTGTTTTCTCAAGTGTATCTCTACTACTAGAATGCTCAAGAACTCAAGGTAAGTATATGCATTATATATTTGATCAAGATGATCTCTTGCTTCTTGCACATATTGTTTGCAAGAGTGAAGTCTTGAACAAAGATACACCTCATTCATATACATTTGATGCATATAACCAAGATATACATGACTTATCATATCCCTTCTACTATATGTGTGTCCATGCATTCCAAAGCAACTATCCTTTAAATGGACCGCACGCATTTAGGGGGAGCAAGTCTAAGTCATGTGTCTATCAAAGTCTTCATTAAACTCATGCATATATTTATTTGAAGCTTTGATTGTATGTTGTCATCAATTACCAAAAATGGGGAGATTGAAAGCACAATGTGCTCCCTTTGTGGTTTTGATAATTCATGACAACATACATTGTCTCTTGGACTAATACTTTTATCTAGTGTATTTCAGATAAAGTCCATAGAGAGAGTTGGGTTGGAAAAAGGAGTGTGGAGAGTATCCCCATGAAGAAGAAGGAGAAGGAATAGCATTGGACAAGCTTCAAGGAAGAGGACTCTACATTTTACATTTGTGAGAAATCACTTTGAGTCCATAGGAAAGCCAATACTATTCAAAGGGGGGGTAAGGTTTTATTGGTGAACAAAATGATCATACGTGTACGAGTGATGGTCACCACATACACCCATAAGCTCCGCCACAAATGTCTGTACAAAGCCAAATACTCAAAATCGGAGCAAGCAACACTTTCCACTCGGTGCCACCGATTCCAGAACCTAGACAGACTCCGCCAAACCCTAGCCACTTCAGTGCAACCGATTCTGCTTCGGTGCCTCCGAGATTGGGTTGCCATGATTCAGAAGTGTTTACTCGACCAGATCCCTTGGAATGTCGAGGCATACATCGATGATATAGTGGTCAAGTCCCGCAAAGGTTTTGACCTGCTGGCTGACTTGGGCGAGACATTCGCCAATCTGAGGTGAATCGACATAAAGCTGAATCTGGCCAAATGTACCTTCGGTGTCCCTGGCGGCAAGTTGCTCGGTTTTCTCGTTTCCGAGCGAGGAATTGATGTCAATCCCGAGAAGATCAGCGCCATTACCCGTATGAAGACTCCCGTGCGAGTGCACGACGTTCAGAAGCTCACAGGTTGCTTGCCAGCATTGAGTCGATTCATTTCTTGTCTTGGTGAGAAGACTCTGCCCTTATATCAGTTGATGAAGAAGTCCGACACGTTCGACTGGACTCCCGAAGCCGAAGAAGCATTTGTTGAGCTCAAAGCCCTTCTCTCCACCTAGCCGGTGCTTGCTGCTCCTGCCAGCAAAGAGCCCTTGCTCTTGTACATCGCGACCACAAATGAGGTCGTTAGTACAATGCTGACTATCGAGCGAGAAGAGGAGGGTAAAGTCTATAAAGTCCAGCAGCCAGTTTATTATGTCTCAGAAGTATTGTCCCCCTCAAAGCAAAGATATCCACACTATTAGAAGCTGGTGTATGGTATTCACCTATCAGCGAAGAAGGTGGCACATTATTTCCAAGACCACTCGATTTCAGTCGTCAGTGATGGTCCTTTGTCTGAGATTTTAATAACCGCGACGCATCAAGTCGAGTGGCTAAATGGGCAATTGGGCTTGGTCATTTCAACATCAGATTTTAGGCCAAGAAAGCAATCAAGTCCCAAGCATTGGCAGATTTCATGGCCGAGTGGATTGAGCAGCAACAGCCTATCCAAGTTCACTCGGTGCATTGGACAATGTTCTTTGATGGCTCCAAGATGTTGAATGGATCCGGTGCTGGTGTAGTCTTGATATCTCCCAGGGGCGACAAGGTCAGCTACGTCCTGCAGATTCACTTCGATTCCTCCAATAATGAGGCAGAGTATGAAGCACTTTTATATGGGTTGCGCATGGCTATCTCACTCGATGTCAAGCGCCTGATGGTTTATGGCGACTCAGATTTGCTGGTGAATCAAGTGATGAAAGTGTCAGATGTCAGAAATCCCTCTATGATTGGATACTGCAATACAATCCGGAAGCTGGAGAAGAAATTTGAAGGCCTGGAACTTCATCATGTTCCCCGATTGAAAAATCAAGCGGCCGATGAGCTGTCCAAGATTGGTTCCACTCAACGGCCTGTCCCGAGTGGTGCGGTCTTGGAGCATTTGCACACTCCTTCGATTCAAGAAGATCCTTTCACCGAAGAGCCACCACAAGCTTTGAGTTCCACTGACTCGACTGAAGTCGACATTCCTTCTATGATTGACCTGGTCATGGAGATTCTAGTTATCATTCCCGACTGGACTGTGCCATACATTGCCTATATCCTCACACAAGAGCTCCCTGAAGATGAAGCAGAGGCTCGACAGATTGTGCGCAGGTCCAAGGCTTTCACTGTGATGGGAGATCAGCTGTTCAGAGAGAGCATGGCTGGTGTCACTCAGCGCTGCATTTCCCCCGAGGAAGGTCGAATGATCCTGGACGAGATTCACTCAGGAACTTGTGGTCACCATGCGTCCTCAAGAGTGATTGTCGCTAAGGCGTACCAAGCTGGTTTTTACTGGCCACGAGCTAATGAGATGGCTAAAGACATCGTTGATCATTGTGAGGGTTGCCAGTTCTATGCGAACCTCCCACACAAGCCGGCGTCTGCCCTGAAGACCATTCCTCTTGCCTGGCCATTTGCGCTTTGGGGACTCGACATGGTTGGTCACTTTCGACCTAGAAAAGGGGGATTCTCTCACTTGTTGGTAGCAGTCGACAAATTCACCAAGTGGATTGAAGCCAAGCCCATCAAGAAGCTGAATGCCCGTACGACGGTCACATGCATGAGGGAGATCATTATTCGATACGGCATTCCACACAGCATCATCACAGACAACGACACTAATTTTGACTCGGAAGAATTCAGAAGATTCTGTAACTCCCAAGTCACCCGAGTGGATTATGCTTCTGTTGCACATCCTCAAACCAATGGGCAAGTCGAGCATGCTAATGGTCTCATTCTGCAAGGTCTGAAGCCTCGTCTCATGCACGATTTGGATCATGCCGCCAGTGCCTGGGTAACTGAGCTGCCGTCTATTTTGTGGGGATTGAGGACAACACCTAACCGGTCGACTAGAAGAACTCCTTTCTTCCTTGTCTATGGTACCAAAGCCATATTGCCGAGTCACTTGGCCCACAATTCTCCTCGAGTGGAGCTATACTCTGAAGCTGAAGCTGAATAGGCCAGACAGGATGGGGTAGATCTTCTGGAGGAAGAACGAGAGATGGCTCTGATCCAGACTACTGCCTACAAGCAAGACCTGCGACGCTTCCATGCGAGGAATGTGAACAGTCGAGCTTTCCATGAAGGAGACTTGGTGGTCCGAGTGAACCAACAACAACCTCACAAGCTTGCTCCTGCATGGGAAGGTCCTTTTGTCATCACCAAGGTGCTAAACAATGGAGCCTATCACCTAACAATCTTATGAAGCGGATAGATGAGCCACGAGCCTGGAATGCAGATTTTCTCTGGGGGTTTTATACTTGAGACAAGAGTTTTCTGATGTAATAAGAATACTTCATCAATGCCATCCATGTTTCTGCAATTTACGTTGTCGTCTCCGATCGTACAGTTATGTTCTTGGGAATACTCCGAGTGATGAGCGATCCTCACATTCGGGGGCTTAGTCGCGAACAAGCTTCTCCTAAGTTAAAAACCCTGTCGGGTGGATAGCAGTCTATTCACTCGACGACTTAGCTATGAATCGACATTCGCCTAAGTTCAAAAATACTCCAAGTGATGAGCAATCCTCACATTCGTAGGCTTAGCTGCGAACCCGCTTCGCCTCAGTTAAAAAATTCCGTCGGGTGGATAGTAATCCATTCACTCGACAACTTAGCTGCGAATCAACATTCGCCTAAGTTCCAAAATACTCCGAGTGATGAGAAATCCTCACACTCGGGGGCTTAGCTGTGAAACATGTTTCACCTAAGTTCAAAAACACTCCAAGTGATGAGCAATCCTCACACTCGGGGGCTTAGCTGCGAACGCGCTTCGCCTAAGTTATAAAACTCCACCAGGTGGATAGTAATCCATTCACTCGACAACTTAGCTGTGAATCGACATTCGCCTAAGTTCAAAAATACTCCGAGTGATGAGCAATCCTCACACTCGGGGGCTTAGCTGCGAAACACATTTCGCCTAGGTTCAAAAATACTCCAAGTGATGAGCAATCCTCACACTTGGGGGCTTAGGTGCGAACCCGCTTTGCCTAAGTTAAAAAAATCCGCCGGGTGGATAGTAATCCATTCACTCGACAACTTAGATGCGAATCGACATTCGCCTAAGTTCAAAATTCTCCGAGTGTCGAGAAATCCTCCCACTCGGGGGCTTAGCTACGAACACGCTTCGCCTAAGTTAAAACCAAACTCAGTCAACTAGATGATTGAAAACCAAATACGAGAAAAATCCAAAGGAGAAACCATGGATAAACATTTCGTACGAAAGCAAATGTGCTCAGACCTAAGGCCTGAATGAAGTTTTAAAGGATACAAATCCACTTGGCATACCGAGGCAAATTTAACCGTTTCTTCCAAAGACCAAGTTTTTCAAACGGGACATGGGCTGGCCGGCTCGATTGTTCAATTCCCTTTCAGTGAAAATATACTTCAAACTCTTGTGGTCTATGAATATCTCACATTGCTTCCCCAGAAGGTAATATCGCCATGTCTTCAAGGCGTGAACCACGGCTGCCAACTCAAGATCATGAGTTGCATAGTTCTCTTCATGCAGTCATAGCTGTCTGGATAGATATGCTACAACACCGCCTTCTTGCATCAGAACACCTCCAAGCTCTGCTCTTGACGAATCACAATAAATCACAAACTCCTTGTGGATATCGGGGGTGGCCAAAACTGGGGTTGTGGTCAACCTCTTCTTGAGCTCCTGGAAGCTTTCCTCGCAATTATCTGTCCATTCAAACTTCTTGTCCTTCTTCAAAAGCTGGGTCATGGGTCGGGCAATGCTTGAGAACCCTTCCACGAACTTGCAGTAATATCCCACGAGTCCGAGGAAGCTCCTAACTTCCTTCACGATGGTTGGGGTTTGCCATTCTGTCAAGGCTTCAATCTTGGCAGGATCTAGTGATAATCCTTCTACAGTCAACACATGACCCAAGAATCCAACTTCATGCAGCCAGAATTCACACTTGCTAAACTTGGCATAAAGCTGGTGCTCTCGAAGCTTCTCTAGGACCAATCTCAAGTGTTCCTCATGTTCTTCTTCAGACTTGGAGAAGACATGTCATCAATGAAGACGACAACGAACTTGTCCAAGTACTCCATGAAGACCCCATTCATGAGGTACATGAAGTAGGCAGGGGCATTAGTTAACCCGAATGACATGACCGTGTATTCATACATGCCATACCGGGTTACAAACACCGTCTTTGGAATGTCTTGGGGTCTGATCTTCATCAGATAGTACCCAGACGTGAGGTCGTTCTTGGACAACACCTTGGCTCCGTTTAACTGATCAAACAGGTCTTCAATCTTGGGGAGTGGGTACTTGTTCTTTATTGTGACTTCATTGAGAGAACGATAATCGACACAGAGTCTGATAGTTCCGTCCCTTTTTGACATAAAAGAACAGGCGATCCCCAAGGAGAGGCACTAGGGAGAATAAATCCTTTTCTGAGCTGATCTGCCAGTTGCTTCTTCAATTCAGCCAACTCTTCGGATCCCATCCTGTAGGCCTTCTTATATATGGGCCGTGATCCGGGCTTAAGCTCAATGATGAACTCAATGTCGCGGTCAGGAGGCATTCCGGGCAGCTCATCAGGAAACACATCCGAGTACTCACATACTACTGGCACTTGATCCAACTCAACTCCTGATAGGCAGTTAGCCTGAGGGGCTTGAGTGGAGGTAGGGTTCGGAACATACTTGACTTCCACTCCTTGGCTATTGGTCATGGTGACAATACTTTTGGCACAGTCTAGCATGCCTTGGTGCTTGGTCAACCAATTCATGCCAAGGATGACATCCAAGCCTGGTGAATCCAGAACTATAAGGTCTGCTAGGAAGTCTACCCCGTTGATGTCAATCTTCACTCCCTGACACCCTATCCCAGACTTCATAACTGAACCCGGGGTTTGTATAAACATACGACTACCCAGGGGTATAGGTTTCAGGCCACTCTCTAATGCAAACTTTTGGGTGACAAAAGAATGCGAAGCTCCACGATCAAACTATTGATGGGGTTGAGTTGACGAGGAACGTACCTAGTATGATGTCCGGGTCTTCCTGGGCTTCCTCCATGGTGACGTGATTCACACGGCCCTTGCCATTGTTGGGCTGGTTGCGGGGAGCTGGGTTCCTTGGTCGTGCTCCACGAGCTTGACCTTGGTTTGGCGCATTGGGGCGTGGTGCAGCTGGCTTCCTGTAGGGGCAAAGCTTAGAGATGTGTCCGGACTGACCACACCCAAAGCAAGTGACTTGGCCAGGGTTGTTGTTCAAGTTTCTACCGCCGTTGTTGTTATTGGGGTTGTTGTTGTAAGCTGGCATGGGATTGGCATATTGCTGAGGCTGGTAGCTCGGACGAGGTGCAAGAGGTCTAGCCTGTTGTGGCTGATAGGTCAGCTTGGCCGGGGCTGGCTGCTAGGGGCGAGGCTTCTAGTTGCTTGAGATACCCTTGCTGATCATCTTGCGCTTGCGAATGTCGTCTATGGCACGACGCTTCTCTTCCAGCATGAGGGCCTTGTTCACCAGGTCAAAGAAGGTACGATAGTTGTAGACGATGACCTGATACTGCAAGGTCTGTTGAAATCCTTCCATGAAGCGCTCCTTCTTGGCAGCCTTCGTGCTGACATCTTCAGGTGCATACCTTGACAGCAGGTTGAACTTCTGCATGTACTCCTTGACAAAGCCACTTCCTTGCTTCAGTGCTCGGAATTCTCTCTTCTTGATAGCCATGATCCCAGAAGGAATGTGGGTGGTGCGGAATCCTTCCTTGAAGTCATTCCACGTGATCACATGTTCTCCTTGCATGACCTTGAATCCATCCCACCAAGCTCAGGTGATACCTCCGAGGCAGTGAGAGGCATACGACACCTTCTCACGGTCCTCATTGCAATTGACCAATGCAAGGAGGTCCTCGATGGTGCGGATCCATTCATCAGCATCCAACGGTTCAACAGTCTCGGTGAACGTTGGGGGCGAATTCCTCATGAACTCAGACAGGGTGGAGCGGCCATTTCCGTTCCTGCCTTGCTACTGGTTGTTCACAAGGGCCTGAGCCATCTGCTGGATAGCAGCATGTTGGGAGACGTAGTAGTAAATCAAAAAATTTCCTACGATCACCAAGATCCATCTATGGAGAAACCAGCAACGAGTAAGGGGAGAGTGCATCTTCATACCTTTGAAGATTGCAAAGCGGAAGCATTACTAGAACGCGGTTGGTGGAGTCATATTCACAGCGATTCAGATCGCGGTGGAATCCGATCTAAGCGCCGAACAACGGTGCCTCCTCATTCAACACACGTGCAACCCAGTGATGTCTCCTACGCCTTGATCCAGCAAGAAGGAAGGAGAGATTGAGGGAGAGCTCCGGCAGCACGATAGCATGGTGACGGTGGAGCTACGTGGACTCTGGTAGGGCTTCGCCAAGCGCTATGGAGAACAAGGAAGAGGAAGGGAAGGGCTGCGCCGAGAGAGAGAGAACTCATGTCTCAAATCAGCCCCAATACCTCAGGTATATATAGGAGGAGGGAGAGGGAGGTCCACCTTGGCCCCTCCTCCAAGGAGGAGAGGTTCGACCAAGATAAGAGAAGAGTCCACCTCCCACAAGGGAGGTGGATCTCTTCCTTTTGAATCTCCTTTTGCCTTATCTCTTTATCCCTAGCCTCATGGGCCTTTAGGGAAGGACTTGTCCAGCCCAATAAGGGCTGCTACACCTCCTCTAACAGCCCATGAAGTCCTTTGGTCGTCACACCCCTCCCGGGGGTCCTCCAGCACCCTCTCAGCACTCCCGGTACACTACCGATGAGCCCAAAAACTTTCCGGTGGCCAAAACTGCACTTCCTATATATCAATGTTTACCTCCGGACCATTCCAGAACTCCTCATGACGTCCGGGATCTCATCCGGGACTCCGAACAACCTTCAGTAACCACGTACAACATTTCCATATAACCCTAGCGCCATCGAACCTTAAGTGTGTAGAGCCTACGGGTTTGGGAGACACGTAGACATGACCGAGACACCTCTCTGGTCAATAACCAACAGTGGGATCTGCATACCCATGTTGGCTCCCACATGCTCCACGATGATCTCATTGGATGAACCACAATGTCGGGGATTCAATCAATCCCGTATACAATTCCCTTTGTCTACCGGTATGACACTTGCCCGAGATTCCATCATCGGTATCCCTATACCTTGTTCAATCTCGTTACCGGCAAGTCTCTTTACTCGTTCCGTAACACATCATCCCATGGCTAACTCCTTAGTCATATTGAGCTCATTATGATGATTTCTTATTGAGTGGGCCCAGAGATACCTCTCCGTCATACAGAGTAACAAATCCTAGTCTCGATTCGTGCCAACCCAGCAGACACTTTCGAAGATACCCGTAGTGTACCTTTATAGCCACCCAGTTACATTGTGACGTTTGGCATACCCAAAGTATTCCTACGGTATCCGGGAGTTGCATAATCTCATGGTCTAAGGAAACGATACTTGACATTAGAAAAGCTTTAGCAGATGAACTACACGATCTTT
The DNA here is from genome assembly GCA_022496015.1 of Hordeum marinum. NCBI lineage: Eukaryota > Viridiplantae > Streptophyta > Magnoliopsida > Poales > Poaceae > Hordeum > Hordeum marinum. The sequence continues at coordinate 375,550,005 of CM039673.1, forward strand.
GTGCTATGCTTAGGATTGGGTCTTGTCCATCACATCATTCTCCTAATGATGTGATCCCGTTATCAACGACATCCAATGTCCATGGCCATGAAACCGTGACCATCTATTGATCAACGAGCTAGCCAACTAGAGGCTCACTAGGGACATGTTGTGGTCTATGTGTTCACACATGTATTACGGTTTTCGATTAACACAATTATAGCATGAACAATAGACAATTATCATGAACAAGGAAATACAATAATAACCATTTTATTATTGCCTCTAGGGCATATTCCCAACACAGCATTGTTGGCTTGGCGCTCCTCCCGAAGAACTTGAAGAAACTGAGCGATGGTCATGTTCTCCGGTGGAGGTGGTGGCGGGGGATCGGGGGAATGTCACCTTGTGGCTGCTCTTGGTGTCCCCAGCATGAGCAGCCCCACCAGCTCCCTGTTGTTGGCTTGAGTTGTCGACTTCAAGGTTGGTGAAGGATCTGTTGCGGGTAGCAGTCACCATCCTGTTTGGAGCAGCCAAGTCAAAATAACTGGGATAGACGAGAGGAAAAGCAATAATGGAAAAACGCACCTAAGGGGGTTGGTCGATTGCAAGTGTGTCAAAACAAAGGTTGAAGGACCAACATATATTAAGATAGACGATGGAGTCGCTTACATGTTGCCTAAGGCAAAAGCATGACTTGCATCGGAACACAAACAACAAAACAAACAACAAGCACACATGGTTTCATATGAACCATTACACGGAATCAACTTCGCATGAGGGGTACATGACTGATCCTACCCTATGGGTTCTTGGGCTTAGGTGGTGGAGTGCTCAATCTCATAGTCATACTCCTCTGGGTCTTCCTACTGTTCATCATCTGATAGGGAATCATTCCCGGTCGCAGGGGTCGGGGAATGAGGAGGTCCATCTCGACGATGCTTTGCAGGAGGGTCGGTGAAGAGCTCTCGGTACTCCTTCACACTCATGCGATGACAACGTGTGGGTGCATCACTAGCTGGGGGTACTCCTCCTCGATAAGCGACAGCTAGTCGTCCTTCGGGGACTCCATCCTTCTTGATCTTGTCTGGCTTCGTCTTGGCTTGCCGAAGTAGCTCCTGGGTGTGGTGAAGTTCCTCGCGAGGCATGATCATTGGGCAAGAGGGTTGGGTCAAGGAAGATGAATATGAAGTGGAATAGAATCTAGGAGTGCCACAACCACAATCACCAAGCAAGCAAACATCATAGCAGACAAGCACAAGCACTTGAAAAAGTTTTAGTTGGCTCCAAATTTTATAAACCCAAACATATCAAGGTGATATAAACACAGGGTGACATCAAACGTCTACATGGTCCAATCACAATCCGTCCCGCGATCTCATCACAAACCGTCCCGCGATCCCATCGTGGTCCTTCTAAACTAGTGCCGAACGGACGACACCTGCGCGTTGAGCACACGTACAGGTTGATGACAATCTCCACCTCCTTGATAAAACAAGCGAGGTGGAGAGGTATATGAGTTCTCCGGCAGCGCGACGACGTGGTGGCGATGGTGGTGGAACTATTCCGAAAGGGCTTCGCCTAAGCACTGCCGAAATTAGCCTAGAGGAGAAAAAGATCTAGAGGAAGTAGAGGTAGCACGTGGCAATTAGGGTTAGCTTTCCCCTCTAAATACCCTAGTATATATAGGAGGGAGGGAGGGGAGGAGGCAGCTCAAACCTTCAAGAGTTAGCCGACATTGGAGGTGGAGGGGTCCTACTCCAATCCTATTAGGAGTAGGATTCCTCCTTTCCACTTGGAAACTCTTTCCACCTCTCCACCTTTGGGTTTTTCCCACCCTAGCCACATGGGCCTTAGTAGGGGCTTGGAAAGCCCACTAAGGGTGGTCTTGACTCCTCCCACAGCCCATGAGGCCCTTTGGGTCAAGACACCCCTCCCGATGGTCCCCGGTACCGCTCCCGACACTCCCGGTACACTACCAATGAGACCGAAACATTCCCCATGACCAAAACAAGATTTCCTATATATCAATCTTTACCGCCGAACCATTTAGTAGCTCCTCGTGACGTACAGGATCTCATTCGGGACTCTGAACAACCTTCGTTCACCACCATACATAACTCTATACTACTAAAACGTCACCAAACCTTAAGTGTCCAGACCCTGCAGGTTCGAGAACTATGTAGACATGACCAAGACACCTCTACGGTCAATAACAAATAGCGGGACCTGGATTCCCATATTGGTTCCTACATATTCTACGAAGATCTTTATCGGTTGAACCTCTATGTCAAGGATTCAGTTAATCCTGTATGCAGTTCCCTTTGTTCTTCGGTATGTTACTTGCCCGAGATTCGATTGTCGGTATCTCTATACCTAGTTAAATCTCATTACCGGAAATTATCTTTACTCGTTCTGTAATACAAGATCCCATGACTAACACGTAGTTACATTGCTTGTAAGACTTGTTGTCATGTTGTATTACCGAGTGGGCCCTGAGATACCTCTCCGTCACACGGAGTAACAAATCCCAGTCTTGATCCATGCCAACTCAATAGTCACCCTCGGAGATACTTGTAGAGCACCTTTATAGTCACCCAATTACGTTGCAACGTTTGATACACACAAGGTAGTCCTCCGGTGTCAGTGAGTTGCATGATCTCATGGTCATAGGAACAAATACTTGACACACAGAAAACTATAGCAATAAACTGACACCATCATATGCTATGTTTATAGTTTGGGTCTTGTCCATGACATAATTCTTCTAATGATGTGATCCCGTTATCAAATGACATCTCATGTCCATGGCTAGGACACCTTAACCATCTTTGATCAATGAGCTAGTCTATTAGAGGCATACTAGGGACATGGTGTTGTCTATGTATCCACACATGTATCTGAGTTTCCGATCAATACAATTATAGCATGGATAAAAAACGATTATCATGAACAAGGAAATATGATAATAACTAATTTATTATTGCCTCTAGGGAATATTTACAACAGTCTCCCACTTGCACTAGAGTCAATAATCTAGCTCACATCGCTATGTGATTTGTTATCAATCTCACACCAAATGAGTTCTGGGGTTCAATCATGTTTTGCATGTTTTAGTCAACGGGTCTGTGACATTCAGATCCGTCTGTACTTTTCAAATCTCTATGTCAAACTGTAGACACTGCTACTACACTCCACTTGGACCTATTCCAAATGGCTACTCCACTAACGTATCGGGATTACTACTAAGAGTCATCCGGATTGGTGTTAAAGCTTGCATCGATTTAACCCTTTACAATGAACTCTTTATCACCTCCATAATCGAGAAATATTTCCTTAGTCCTCTAGTTACTAAGGATAATCTTGACTGTTGTCTAGTGATCCACTCCTGGATCACTCTTATACCCCTTGACAGACTCATGGCAAGGCACACACAGTGCAGTACACATCATGGCATACTATATAGAGCCTATGGTAAAGCATAGGGGACGAACTTCATCTTTTCTCTTTCTTCTACCGTGGTCGAGCTTTGAGTCTCACTCAACTCCACACCTTACAAACCAGACAGGAACTCCTTCTTCGACTGATCTATTTTGAACTCTTTCAAAATCTTGTCTAAGTATGTACTCATTGAAAGTCTCATCAAGCATCTTGATCTATCTATACAGATCTTGATGCCCAATAATTAGGTAGCTTTATCCAGGTCTTCCGTTGAAAAACTCCTTTCGAACAACCGTTTTTGCTTTCCAAAAATTCTACATCATTTCCGATCAATAATATGTCAACCTCATATACTTATTACAATTCTATAGTGCTCCCACTCACTTTCTTGTAAATACAAGTTTCTTGTAAACTTTGTATAAACCCAAAAACTTTGATCACATCATCAAAGCGTGTATTCCAACTTCGAGATGCTTCCTCCAACCCATAGAAGGATTGTTGGAGCTTGCACACGCTTTAGCATCCTTAGGACTGACAAAACCTTCTGGTTGCATCACATACAACCTTTCCTCAAGTAAACCATTAAGGAAACAATGTTTTGACATCCATCTGCCAGATTTCATAATTAAAAATGTAGCAACTGCTAACATAATTCAAACAGACTTTACCATAGCTAATGGTGAGAAATTCTCATCATGGTAAATTCCTTGAAATTGGCAAAAACTTCTTTGCGACAAGTCAAGCTTTATAAATGGTGACATTCACCATTAGCGTATGTTTTCATCTTAAAGGTCCTTTTGTACTTAACGACCAATCTTTCCACGGGCAAGTCTACCAAAGTCCATACTTGGTTTTCATACTTGGATCCTTTCTCGAATTTCATGGCCTCACACCATTTGTTGGAATCTGGGCCCATCATCGCTTCTCCGTAGTTCATAGGTTCATCGTTGTCCAACAACATGACCTCTGAGACAGGGTTGCTGTAGCACTCAGGAGCAGTACATGTCCTTGTCGACCTACGAGGTTTGATAGTAACTTGATCTGAAGCTTCAGGATCATCATCATTAAATTCCTCTTCAACTAACGTATGCTCCACATAAACATCTTTCTGCGCTGCGCTACTCTCTGGTTGAAACAAAGGTTCGACAACCTCATCAAGTTCTATCTTCCTCCCACTCAATTCTTTCGAGAGAAACTCTTTCTCAAGAAAGGATCCGTTTTAGAAACAATACTTTGTGCTTGGATCTAAGATAGAAGGTTTACCCGACTATACGTTAGGGTATTCTATGAAGATGCATTTGTCCGCTTTGGGTTCGAGCTCATTAGGTGAAACCCCCTTTTTCACATAAGCGTCTGAGGGGACCTCAGCTCATAAGTGGTGATCACCGAATGCACGTGTACGGTGATCCCAGAGATATGAACACACAGAAGCTGAATAACAAGAGTCTTACATCCACATTTAGCGTCTTACACAAACAAAGACCACGAAGGTCTAGTCTTACATAGATACGGCCACAAGGGCCAACCACTTAAATAGGAGAAGCAGCGAAAATATTGATCGAAAGCATGAACCCATGCCATCTGCCTTAACCTACAGGCATTTTGACTGGGAAGTGTCCTAGTTCGCATGTTCGTCACCAATGAACTCTTCAACATACTCATGTTCTTCCATGCCTGGCCAATTAAATAACCAGTGGCAAGCCAATGATTGCTTTGAATGTACTCGCAAGCAACCCAAGTTGTGGAAAAAGGTAATAATGATGCATGATATAGCACTAAGTAGGTAACTTGCGGAAATCTAATTTTGAATGCAATGACATGGTCAAGTAACTAGTGAGCATGTGTGAACAATAGGCAGTTATCGATATGAACAAGATACTGATATCATCATAAGTAGGAGTTGAACACCTCATGTTCATTCCTCATGCTAAGTCATCGAACTTAGTTAAATTCCTGTGCTAAGTCATCGGACTTAGCTCATGTGACCTCTCTGTCACTATCACATCCATACTCACACCAAGTTTCATTAAAACATTCGTACATAGTTTAAGAAGGACCTCCAACTGTCCATGACCGTGGACACGGCTATTCGAATATTTTTACACTCTGCAGAGGTTGCACACTTTGCCCACAAGACTCGGGGAACTTCTGTGTCATCCACGACTCACGGTATATAACATACCCGAGGTAAACACCCTAACAAGCCTTTTCGATGGTGATACTAAAAAAAGAGTCCACTCGTTTGTGCCATCCCTCATGATATACATCACTCGTATCATCCATGAGGGCACACAATGGTGTGCCCGGTGCCTGTAAAGACAGCACATGACCTTCCACTTCTGGGACGACCCCGTCTCAAGAGTGACCACATCACTCTTGCTACTAGTAATGCAGGCTCCTCGCTAGTACCAACCATAGTAATCGACAAAGCCCCGTCCCATAAGGGGTATCATGGTTGCGCATGAAAGGTTAGGACAGTCACCAAACCTTAAATCTAATCCGTTTTCGGAAACACACACACCCACTTGCTCTGATACACCACTTCTTTCTCAATTCATCATCATCTCCCTCGGGCATTAGTGGCACCCAACAGGGTTTTCGAAAAAGTCTTTGAAATCATTTGTGTTCCCACCATGCATAAACCCGAACCATTTGCGTAGAATCTATTAGCATCCTATCTACACCCACCTGCATAACCCTCATAAGGTGGTAGGGTCATGCTTGATGCAAGCGTCAATGGTAAAAGTATCGCAGGCAACCCACCGAAGGGGGTGCTCCACATCATGATCGATCATAGAAACAACAAGTGCTATATGACATGCATGAAAAAGTTTCTTAACATGGTCAAAGGGCTACTTGCCTGGCTGAACAATTTCTCCGGGGTCTTCGAAGTCTTCGGGTCCAAATTCCTCGTTAACCGTGCAATCTATTGTCGTGAATAAATAGCGATAAAATAAGCATCACACCAAGAACAGAGCACACAAACTACTATAAAAAATGCTACCCCACTCTGATAAATACCACAAGCTATACTAAAAATATTTGTCTAGGTTTTTGAGATCAAAAGATTTTTAAAACGATTAAGAACAGGTGCTTATATTGCTAATAGGGGTTTTAAATTAAAACAATATATGAAATGTATTCAAACATTTTTACAAATGGCACTAATAAATTCTAGGGAATATTTCAAGATTTAAGGTGGAAGAATATTTGGATTTAGATGAATATAAAAATTTGTGGGATATTTGGAAGTTTAAATAGAAAATGAAAAAAGAAAAAGGGTTATGTGCCCACACGGGCCAGAAACCCCCAGCAGAGCCGACCCAAGGAGGGAATCGGCCTAGAGCGAGGCTCCGCGCGCGGCAGGTTTGTTTTCAAACCTGCCCGCGGGCCCTGCTTGCCAGCGAGAGAGGAGGGAGGTGAGGGGATGACAGGTGGGCCCCACCTGTCATTCCTCTCCTCGCGACAGGGACGGGAGGGATCCCACTCAATTCTTTCAAGAGAAACTCTTTCTCGAGAAACGACATGTTTTTATCAACAAACACTTTGCACTTGGATCTGAGATAGAAGGTATACCCAACTGTTCTTAGGGTATTCTATGAAGATGCATTTCTCCGCTTTGGGTTCGAGCTTATTAGGCGAAAACATTTTCCACACAAGCGTCGCAGCCCCAAACATTAAGAAATGATAGCTTAGGTTTCTATCAAACCATAATTCACATGGTGTCATCTCAACGGATTTAGATGGTGCCCTATGTAAAGTGAATGTAGTTGTCTCTAATGCATAACCCCAAAATTATAGTAGTAAAATGATAAGAGACATCATAGCACACACCATATCCAATAGAGCACGACTATGACGTTCGGACACACCATTACACTATGGTGTTCCAGGTGGCGCGAGATGTGAAACAACTTTCACATCATCTAAAGTTGTATGCCAAACTCGTAACTCAGATATTCACCTCCACGATCACATCGCAAAAATTTTATCTTCTTGTCACGATGATCTTAAACTTCACTCTGAATTTGCTTGAACCTTTCAACGATTCCGACTTGTGTTTCATTAAGTAAATATCCACTATATCTACTCAAATCATCAGTGAAGGTAAGAAAATAATGATATCCACCGCACGCTACAAGACTCATTGGATTCCATACATCAACATGTATCATTTCCAATAAACCACTTCCCCTCTCCATCAATCCGGAAAACGTGGCCCTTCGTCATCTTGCCCAAGAGACATGGTTCGCATGTCTCAACCGATTCGAAATCGAATGAGTCCAAAGAACCATTTGCATGGAGTTTCTTCATGCGCTTTATACTAATATGACATTTAGCGGCAGTGCCACAAGTATGTGGTAATATCATTATTAACTTTGTATCTTTTGGCATCAATGTTATGAACATGTGCATTACTACGATCAAGATTCAATAAACCATTCTCACTGGGTGCATGACCAATGCAAGTATTATTCATGTAAACAGAATAATCATTATTATCTAACTTAAATGAATAACCGTGTTGCAATAAACACGATCTAATCACGTTCATGCTCAACTCAAAACACCAAATAACATTTATTTAGGTTCGTCACTAATCCCGAAGGTAGAGAGAGTGTGTGATGTTGATCACATCAACCTTGGAAACATTTCCAACACACATCGTCACCTCACACCTAGCTAGTCTCTATTTATTCCGTAGCTTTTACTTCGAGTTACTAAAATTTAGTAACTGAACTGGTATCCAATACCTAGGTGCTACTAGGAGTACTAGCAAGGTACACCTCAATAACACGTATATCAACTATACTTCTGTCGACGTTGCCAGCCTTCTTATCTACCAAGTATCTAGGGTTGTTCCTCTTCAGCGACCGCTCTCCTCATAATCGAAGCACTTAGTCTCGGATTTGGGTTCAACTTTGGGTTGCTTCACTGGATCAGCAACTGGCTTGCCATCCATGAAGTTTCCCTCCTTGCCCTTGCCCTTCTCGAAACCAGTGGTTTTACTAACCATCAACACTTAATGCTCCTTCTTGAATTCTACCTTTGCGGTGTCAAACATCGCAAACAGCTCAGGGATCATTAATTCTATCCCTGGCATTTTATAGTTCATCACCAAGTTCTAGTAGCTTAGTGATAGTGACTTGGAGAACTATATCAATCACTATCTTATCTGGAATATCAACTCCCACTTGATTCAAGCGATTGTAGCACCCAGACAATCTGAGCACATGCTCAACGATTGAGCTATTCTCTTTCATATTGCAGGCAAAGAATCTTGTTGGAGATCTCATATCTCGCAACACGGGCACGAGCTTGAGATCCTAATTTCATCTCTTAGAAACATCTCATATGTTTCGTGACGTTCAAGACGTTTTGGAGCCTCAATTCTAATCCGTAATGCATGACGCACTAAACTATCAAGTAGTCATCAGAACGTGCCTGTCAGATGTTCACAACATCTATAGACAATGCTAGAGGGGTTGGCGCACCGAGAGGTGCATTATGGACATAAGCCTTCTGTGCATTAATGAGGACAATCCTCAGATCACGGACCCAGTCTGCCATATTGCTACCATCATCTTTCAACTCTATTTCTCTAGGAACATATAAAAAATTCAAGGGAGCTACAACGTGAGCTAGTAATCTACAACATAATTTGGAAAGACACTACTGACTAAGTTCATGATAATGAGTTCTGTCAATCATATTACTTAAGAACTCCCACTCAAATTGACATCCCTCCGGTTATTCGAGTGATACATGATACAAATTCACCAACTCAAGTCCGATCATCACGTGAGTTGAGGTGGCTTCAATGGTGAACATCATCATGTTGATCATATCTGCTATATGACTCATGTTCGACCTTTGATATCTTGTGTTCCGAGGCCATGTCTGTACATGCTAGGCTCGTCAAGTTTAATCCGAGTGTTCTGCATGTGCAACACTAGCTTGCACCCATTGCATGTGAACGTAGAGTCTATCACACCCGATCATCACATGGTGTCTCGACACGACGAACTTTCACAACGGTGCACACTCGGGGAGAACACAATTTATCTTGAAATTAAGTGAGTGATCACCTTATAATGCTACCATCTTCCTAAGAAAAACAAGGTGCATAAAAGGATTAACATCACGTGCAAATCATAAGTGACATGATATGGCCATGAACTGTTGCTTTTGATCTCCATCTATAAAGCACCGGCATGATCTCCATTGTCACCGGCAAGACACCATGATCTCCATCATGTTTATCTCCATCAACGTGTCGCCATAGGGGTTGTCGCGCCCAACATGCTTCTACTACTATTGCTATTGTAACGATAAAGTAAAGCATTACATAGCGCTTAATGATTGACACACAGGTCATACAATAATTAAAGACAACCCTATGGCTCCTGCCGGTTGCCGTACTCATTGACATGCAAGTCATGATAATCTATACATCACATGATCATCTCATACATCACATATATCACATAACGTAATTGGCCATATCATATCACAACATACCCTGCAAAAACAAGTTAGACGTCCTCTAATTGTTGTTGCATATTTTGCGTGGCTGCTATGGGTATCTAGCAAGAACAATTCTCACCTACGCAAAAACCACAACGGTGATACACTAGTTGCTTATCAACCTTCTCAAGGACCGCCTTTGTCGAATCCGATCCAACTAAAGTGAGAGAAACTGGCACCAGCAAGCCATCTATGCAACAAGTTGCAGCTGAGGGAACCGGTCTCTCGTAAGCGTACGAGTAATGTTGGTCCGGGCCGCTTCATCTCACAATACCGCTGAACCAATACACGACCAAGGGAGGAAGCAATCTAAGTATCAACACGCACAAACTCTTTGTGTTCTACTCGAGATCTCATCTACACATAGACCTAGCTCATGATGCTACTGTTGCGGAACGTTGCATGGGAAACAAAAAATTTCCTACGCACACGCAGATCTATCCATGGTGATGAGCATCGACGGGAGGGAGAGTGGATCTACATACCCTTGTAGATCGCTGAGCGGGAAGCGTTAAGAAACGCGGTTGGTGTAGTCGAACGTCTTCACGATCCAAATCGCCGAGCGTCCCGCGATCTCATCACGATCCGTCCCGCGATCCAATCATGATCCGTCCCGCGAACTCGTCACGATCCGTCCCGCAATCTCATCACAATCCGTCTCAGGATCTTGACCACGATTCATCCCACAAACTCATCACGATCCGTCCCGCGATCTCATCACGATGCGTCTCGCGATCTTGATCATGGTCCTTTCGATCTAGCGCTGAACGGACGGCACCTCCGCGTTCAGCACACGTACAGCTTGATGGCGATCTCCACCTTCTTGATCCAGCAAGAAGGAGCGAAGAGGTAGAAGAGTTCTCCGGCAGCGTGACGGCACTCTGGCAATTTTTGGTGGAGCTATTCCGGCAGGGCTTCGCCTAAGCAGTGCAGAAATGCGATCTAGAGGAGAAACTATGCATTAGAGGAACGGGTAGCACGTGGCTGAAAATCAGGTGCAAAAAACCCTAAAACCCTGTAGTATATATAAGAGGAAGAGAGGAGGAGGCTTGGCTCTTAAAGAGCCAGCCTTTGGGTCGGCCGAACCAACTACGAGAGGAGGAATCCACCTCCAATCCTAGTAGGATAGGATTCATCCTATTTTTTGCCTTATTCCACCTTTTTCTCTTTGGGCTTTTCTTCCCAGCCTCATGGGCCTTGTGTGGGACTTCCACCAGCCCATAAAGGGCTGGTATTCACTCTCCCACAGCCCATGTAGCCTCTTGGGTCGAAATACCCCTCCCGATGGTCTCCCGATACACTACTTACACTCACAGTACACTACCGATGAGCCCGAAACTTTTCCGGTGACCAAAATAGGACTTCCTATATATCAATCTTTACCTCCGGACCATTCCAGAGCTCCTTGTGACATCCATGATCTCATCTGGGACTCCGAACAACCTTCCGTCACCACCATACATAACTCTATACTACCAAAACGTCAGCAAACCTTAAGTGTGTACACCCTGCGGGTTCGAGAACTATGTAGACATGACCGAGACACCTCTATGGTCAATAACCAATAGCAGGACCTAGATGCCCATATTGGTTCCTACATATTCGACGAAGATCTTTATCGGTCGAACCTCTATGTCAAGGATTTAGTTAATCCCGTATGATGTGCCCTTCGTTCTTCGGTATGTTACTTGCCCGAGATTCGATCACCGGTATCTCCATACCTAGTTCAACCTCGTTACCAGCAAGTCTATTTACTCGTTCCATAATACAAGATCCCGTGACTAACACTTAGTCACATTGCTTGCAAGGCTTATTGTGATGTTGTATTACCGAGTGGGCCCTGAGGTACCTCTCCGTCACACGGAGTAACAAATCTCAGTCTTGATCCATGCCAACCCAGCAGACACCCTCGGAGATACCTGTAGAGCACCTTTATAGTCACCCAGTTACGTTGCGACGTTTGATACACACAAGGCACTCCTCCGGTGTGCGTGAGTTGCATGATCTCACGGTCATAGGAACATATACTTGACATGCATAAAACAGTAGCAATAAACTGACACGATCATATGCTACGTTTGTAGTTTGGGTCCTATGCATCACATCATTCTTCTAATGATGTGATCCCGTTATCAAATGACATCTTATGTCCATGGCTAGGAAACCTTAACCATGTTTTGATCAACGAGCTAGTCCATTAGAGGCATACTAGCGACATGGTTTTGTCTATGTATCCACACATGCATTTAAGTCTCCGATCAATACAATTATAGCATGGATAATAAACGATTATCATGAACAAGGAAATATGATAATAAGTAATTTATTATTGCCTCTAGGGCATATTTCCAACAGTATGATGGCTGGGTCTTCCTGCGCTTCCTCTGCGGTGACGTGATTCATACGACCCGTGGCATTGTTGGGCTGGTTGCGGGGTGCGGGGTTCCTTGGTGGTGCTCCACGGGCTTGACCTTGGTTTGGTGCATTGGGGCATGATGCATCTGGCTTCCTATTGGGGCAAAGCTTAGAGATGTGTCCGGGCTGACTACATACAAAGCAAGTGACTTGCCCAGGGTTGTTGTTGAAGTTTCTACCACCGTTGTTGTTATTGGGGTTGTTTTTGTAAGCTGGCCGGGGATTGGCATACTACTGAGGCTGGTAGCTCGGACGAGGTGCAAGAGGTTTGGCCTACTGTGGCTGATAGGTTGGCTTGGCTGGGGCTGGCTGCCAGGGGCAAGGCTTCTGGTTGCTTGAGCTACCCTTGCTGATCATCTTGCGCTTGCAAGTATCGTCTATAGCATGATGCTTGTCTTCCAGCATGAGGGCCTTGTTCACCAAGTCAAAGAAGGTATGACAAGCGTAGACAATGAGATGATACTACAGGGTCTGTTGAAGTCCTTCCATGAAACGTTTCTTCTTGGCAGCCTCTGTGCTGACATCTTCAGGTGCATACCTTGACAGCAGGTTGAACTTCTGTAGGTACTCCTTGATAGAGCCACTTCCTTGCTTCAGCGCTCGGAATGATCTCTTCTTGATAGCCATGATCCCAGAGGGAATGTGGGCGGTGCGGAATCCTTCCTTGAAGTCATTCCAGGTGATCACACGCTCACCATGCATGACCTTGAATCCATCCCACCAAGCTCGGGCGATACCTCCGAGGCAGTGAGAGGCATAAAGCACCTTCTCATGATCCTCATGCAATTGACCGATGAAAGGAGGTCCTCGATGGTGCGGATCCAGTCATCAGCATCCAATGGTTTAGCAGTCTCGGTGAAGGTTGGGGGCAAATTCGTCATGAACTCAGACAGAGTGGAGCGGCCATTGTCGTTCCTGCCTTGCTGCTGGTTGTTCACAAGGGCCTAAGCCATCTACTGGATAGCAGCATTGTTGGCTTGGCGCTCCTCCCAGAGAACTTGGAGAAACTGAGCTATGGTCATGTTCTTCGGTGGAGGTGGTGGTGGGGGAATGTCGCCTTGTGGCTGCTCCTGGTGTCCTCCAACGTGAGCAGCCCCACCGGCTCCCTGTTGCTGGCTTGAGTTGCCGGCTTCAGGGTTGGCAAAAGATCTATTGCGAGTAGCAGTCACCATCCTATTTGGAGCAGCCAAGTCAAACAACTGGGATAGACGAGAGGAAAAGCAACAACGGAAAAGCGCGCCTAAGGGGGTTGGTCGGGTGCAAGTGTGTTAAAACAAAGGTTGAAGGACCAACATATATTAAGATAGACAATGGAGTCGCTTACATGTTGCCTAAGGCAAAAGCACGACTTGCATCGGAACACAAATAACAAAACAAACAACAATCACACATGGTTTCATATGAACCATTACATGGGCTCGACTTCACATGAGGGGTACATGACTGATCCTACCCTAGGGGTTCTCGGACTCAGGTGGTGGAGTGCTCGGTCTCGTAGTCACGCTCCTTTGGGTCTTCCTCCTGTTCACCATCTGAATGGGCATCATTCCCGGTCAAAGGGATCGGGGAACGAGGAGGTCCATCCTGATGATGCTTTGGAGACGGGTCGGTGAAGAGCTCACGGTACTCCTTCGCACTCACGCGATGACGACGTGTGGGTGCATCACGAGCTGGGGGTACTCCTTCTCGATAAGCGACAGATGGTCGTCCCTTGGGGGATCCATCCTTCTTGATCTTGTCTGGCTTCGTCTTGGCTTGCCGAAGTAGCTCTCGGGTGTGGTGAAGTTCCTCGCGGAGCTTCATGGACTCCTTCATCAGGTTATAGACCAGACTATCGGCAGAGAGGCTGAAGTAGGTCTGGAACCTAAGTGGTGTTCCATCCTCCTTGGTTCGAACCAGCGTCCAACTCTCTCCAAGGTCATCCTTCCTGAAGGGAAGGTAGCGAGTAGCCGACTCGTCAGCCATTTGTGGAGTGATGTCTCAAAGGTGAAGAAGTGCCTTGCGTGCAGCTGTCTCAATTGCAAGTATCATGGTCTCCATCCGTGGTCCTTCAAAGAACCAACTAGTTGGGGAGTCGTTTGCCTTCACGACCACATTCACGTGGTACTCCTTCGTGACGGCATCGACCCAGTGCTCATGGTAGAGGAAAATGGGTGGTTGGTGAAACTGGCACTTCTCCAGGCTATCCCCAAGGAGTAAGGGATAGCCGGATGTCAAGAAGGCTTCGGGTACGATGGCCATGTACAAAGGTTTGAAAGAAGGAGAGTCAGCAAAGTTTTGTGTGAAGAAGACAAGAGGTAAATAGAGCATAATTCCCTAAGTATAGGTTCTAGGTGTAGTTTGAAAGCGGTTTACATCCTAACGAACGTCCGTGCTAACTAAGGTCTTCCTACAGTCAGCCTGGCTCTGATACCAGCTCTATGGGGACCTCGACTCATAAGTTGTGATCAACGAATGCAAGTGTATAGTGATCCCAGAGATCAATTCTCACTAAACACACAGAAGCTAAATAACAAGAGTCTTACATCCACATTTAGCATCTTACACAAATAAAGACCATGAAGGTCTAGTCTTACATAGATAGGGCCACAAGGGCCAAACACTTAAATAGATCAAGCAGTGGAAATCTCAGCCGAAAGCGTGAACCCATGCCTTCTGCCTTAACCTACACGCATTGTGACTGGGAAGCATCCTAGTTCGCATGTTCGTCACGAACGAACTCTTCAACATACTCCTGTTCTTCCATGCCTGGCCAATTAAATAACTAGTGGCAAGCCAATGAGTACTTCGAATGTACTCGCAAGCAACCCAAGTTGTGGAACAAGGTAATAATGATGCATGATATAGCACTAAGTAGGTAATTTTTGGAAAGCTAATTTTGAATGCAATGACATGGTCGAGTAAATATTGAGCATGCATCAACAAGAGGCACTTATCCATATGAACAAGATACAAATATCAGCATAAGTAGGAGTTGAACACCTCATGTTCATTCCTCATGCTAAGTCATCAGACTTAGTTAAATTCCCATGCTAAGTCATCGGACTTAGCTCATGTGACCTCTCTGTCTCTAGCACATCCATACTCACACCAAATTTCATTAAAACATACGCACATAGTTTAAGAAGGATCTCCAACTGTCCATGACCGCGGACACGACTATTCAAATAGTTTTACACTCTGTAGAGGTTGCACACTTTACCCACAAGACTCGGGGAACTTCCGTGTCATCCACGACTCGCGGTATATAACATACCCGAGGTAAGCACCCGAACAAGCCTTTTCCATGGTGATACTAAACAAAGAGTCCACTCGTTGGTGCCATCCCTCATGATATACATCACTCATATCATCCATGAGGGGGCACGCAACAGTGTGCCCGATGCCTGTAAAGACAGCACATGACCTTCCACTTCTAGGACGACCCCATCTCAAGAGTGACCACTTCACTCTTGCCACTAGTAATGTGGGCTCCTTGCTAGTACCAACCATAGTAATCGACAAAGCCCCGTCCCATAAGGGGTATCGTCGTTGCACATGAAAGGTTGGGACGGTCAGCATACCTTAAATCTAATCCGTTTTCAAAAACACACACACCCACTTGCTCTGGCACACCACTTCTTTCTCAAGTGGTCACCCAACTTATCATCATCTCCCTCGGGCATTAGTGGCACCCAACGGGGTTTTCGAAAAAGTCTTTGAAATCATTTGTGTTCCCATCACCATGCATAAACCCGAACCATTTGCGTAGCATCTATTAGCATCCTATCTACACCCACCTGCATAACCCTCATAAGGTGGTAGGGTCATGCTTTATGCAAGTACCAATGGTAAAAGTATCGCAGACAACCCATCGAAGGGGGTGCTCCACATCATGATCGATCATCGAAACAACAAGTTCTATATGACATGCATGAAAATTTTTCTTAACATGGTCAAAGGGCTGCTTGCCTGGCTCAACAAAGTCTCCGGGGTCTTCGAAGTCTTCGGGTCCAACTTCCTCGTCAACCACGCAATCTATCGTTGTGAATAAATAGCGATAAAATAAGCATCACACCAAAAACAGAGCACACAAACTACTATCAAAAATGCTACGCTACTCTGATAAATACCACAAGCTATACTAAAAATATTTGTCTAGGTTTTTGAGCTCAAAATATTTTCAAAACCATTTAAAACAGGAGCTTATATTACTAAATAGGGGTTTTAAATTAAAACAATATATAAAATGTTTTCAAACAAGTTTACAAATGGCACTAATAAATTCTAGGGAATATTTCAAGATTTAAGGTGGAAGAATATTTGGATTTAGAAGAATATAGAAATTTGTGGAATTTTTGGAAGTTTAAACAGAAAAGGAAAATAAAAAGGGTTTTGTGCCCTCACGGGCCCCAGCCGAGCCGGACCAAGGAGGGAACCGGCCCAGAGCGAGGCGCCGCGCGCGGAAATTTGGTTTTCAAACCTGTCTGTGGGCCTTGCTTGCGAGCAAGAGAGGAGGGACATGAGGGGATGATAGGTGGGCCCCACCTGTCATCCCTCCCGTCACGACAGGGATGGGAGGGAGCTCACCGACGGAGTATTCGGCCACGACGGAGGGCACTGACGCACTCAGGGGGCTCCCATGCGTTGGTGGTTGGCCGAGGGGGTCGCCGGGGTGAAGAGAATCGCCGAAGAGGGGAGGTGCCCAACGGTGGCGAGGGTTTGGTTCAGGAGAGAGCTCATGACCACGGGGGTGAGCGGTCTGAGCATGGGGAGGAAGCCGAGGGAAGGAGGGAGCAAGGAGAGAGGAGCAAGAGGAGCGAGGGGCCTTTTTATAGGCGGGCTTCAATCCACCGCGGCGTGGTGCGCCGACGAGGACGTGGCCGTCTCCACAGGCCTCGAGGGAGGGGATGGGTGTGTCTAGGGTGCTCGTGGGGGTGGGCTAGGCCAGGGGAAGAGAAGAGAGAGACAGGGGCGCTCGCGCGTGCGAGCCCTCTAGTTGGCCGAGCCGCGCGGCACCGGGCACGCGCACGGGAGTCGTCGGAGAGAGAGGGAGGAGGGGACCGACCTCCTAGAGGGTTGTGGACGTCGAGGGGGACAAGGTGGGGCGGCCAGAGGCTGTCGGGAACACGCCCGTTGGCCAACGACTACAGTGCGGGTGCGCACTGTAGCGCGCTCCAGAGCGCGAACCTTGCATGCCAAGGCATGCCCTTGGCATTTTCTGCATGGCCACCTGTGCCCAGAGGATCCAGGGGAGGTAAACAAAGCCTAGGGGACTAGGGAGGCATCTGGGGGTGCCTTAGGATAGAAGAAATGGGGAGAGAGAGGAAATGGTGCTGTCCAGGGGGTAAATGGGGGGTTTTACCCCACCTACCAGTGGCTTGGTGACTTTGGATTCTTACTGAGGGTGCTTGGGCATTGCTAGGAGGTGTGGTAAAAATTTGGGGGCAAGGGTAAAAGAGAAAGGGGTGGAACCAAATATTTTACCAATTCACGAGAAGGTGTTTGGTAGTTATTTGGGCAAGATAAGTTCACCAACTTACTGAGATATTTACCAGGGTCAAATGCTAGGCAAAAATGAGATGATCCACGAAGTTTGAGCCCAAGGGGAAAATTTGACAATGGAAACTTGGTAAACCCTATAAACTATAGAATCAGGTTTCTGTAGATCTAGTGATGCTAGGCTTTTACCCTTGATGCACCACTTAGTGTGGCATCACTATTTGGTCATTATAGCATGCCCACAAAGTTTGGTGCCAAGGGGATAAACTTCACAATGTAAAGTTTCTCAAGTTTGAATCTGGACAGATAGGGTTTTGGGATGGTTTGATGAACCAAATCAACTTGGATTGAGATGAAACATTGCAAGATCATCACCTATGATGATAGTGTTGTCTTGCTAGAATTTTCCTGGAATTTTTTGAGAATATTACTTATAGGGATATTCCAAAAGTTTGATTTGAGCAGAAAGGGTTTTGAAGGGTTTTGCCCATGATTTGAACATGCCCTTGTGTTGAAACCCATATATATGTAAAATATATGTCCAGTGAGTTTCCTTGAATTTTCTCAAATATTTTCAAATCATTTAAATATTTTTTCCCAAGGAAAAACCATTTATGGCCTTAAGAAAAAGCCTTTAAATAAAATATGAAAATAATCTTTAAAAATAATTTTTTGTGGTTTTGGGAAGTCTTATATATAGTAGGTTTTAAATAAATCCATTGGGGAAGAAGGATCCACCTAATTTGAGGACTTGCAGTGAAATCCTCACTTCAAGGGGTTTTGAAAACCTAATTGGGATAAATCCCATTTGGTCAAAAAAATTGATAGAAATGGTTTTGGGCACTATTCTCATGGCATGATCTTTGGGCAAGAGGTTTTGGTCAAGGAAGATGAATATGAAGTGGAATAGAATCTAGGAGTGCCACAACCACAATCATCAAGCAAGCAAACATCATTTCAAACAAGCATAAACACTTGAAAAAGTTTTAGTTGACTCCAAATTTTATAAATCCAAACATATCAAGGTGATACAAACACAGGGTGTGACAGCATCGCAGCCCCAAACATTAAGAAATGAGCGCTTAGGTTTCCTCCAAACCAAAATTCACATGGTGTAATCTCAACGGACTTAGATGGTACCCATTTTAAAGTGAATGTAGTTGTCTCTAATGCATAACCCAAAACAATAGTGGCAAATCGATAAGAGACATCATAGTATGCACCATATCCAATAGAGCACGACTATGATGTTCAGACAAACCATCACACTATGGTGTTCCACGTGGCATGAGTTGTGAAACAACTTTCACATTGTCTAAAGTTGTATGCCAAACTCGTATCTCAGATATTCACCTCCACGATCATATCGTAGACATTTTTATCTTCTTTTCACAATGATCTTAAACTTCACTCTGAATTTGTTTGAACTTTTCAAACGTTTCAGACTTGTGTTTCATTAAGTAAATATACTCATATATACTCAAATCATTTGTGAAGGTAAGAATAAGTTACTCGCCCACTCGATCATACCGAAAACGGGGTCTTTAGTCATTTTGCCCATGAGGCATGGTCCGCATGTCTCAACCGATTCAAAATTGAATGAGTCCAAAGATCCATCAGCATGGAGTTTCTTCATGCGATTTATACAAATATGACATTTAGCGGCAGTGCCACAAGTATGTGGTACTATCATTATTAACTTTGTATCTTTTGGCATCAATGTTATGAACATGTGTATTACTACGATCAAGATTCAACAAACCATTCTCATTGGGTGCGTGACTATTGAAGGTATTATTCATGTAAACAGAATAACCATTATTCTCTAACTTAAATGAATAACCGTGTTGCAATAAACACGATCTAATCATGTTCATGCTTAACGCAAACACCAAATGACATTTATTTAGGTTTGTCACTAGTCCCGAAGGTAGAGAGAGTGTGCGATGTTGATCACATCAACCTTGGAGACATTTCCAACACACATCAACACCTCACCCTTAGCTAGTCTCCATTTAATTTTGTAGCTTCTATTTCCAGTTACTAACATTTAGCAATCGAACCGGTATCCAATACCCAGGTGCTACTAGGAGTACTAGCAGCGTACACATCAATAACACATATATCAAATATACTTTTGTCGACATTGCCAGCCTTCTTATCTACCAAGTATCTAGGGTTGTTCCGTTTTAGCAACCATTCTCCTCATAATAGAAGCACTTAGTCTCGGGATTGAGTTCAACCTTGCGTTGCTTCACTGGAGCAGCAACTGACTTGCCATCCATGAATTTTCCCTCCTAGCCCTTGCCCTTCTCGAAACTAGTGGTTTCACTAACCATCAACACTTGATGCTCCTTCTTGATTTCTACTTTAGCGATGTCAAAAATCACGAATAGCTCAGGGATCATTATTTCCATCCGTGGCATTTTATAGTTCATCACGAACCTCTAGTTGCTTAGTGACAGTGACTTGGAGAACTGTATCAATCACTATCTTATCTAGAAGATCAACTCCCACTCGATTCAAACGATTGTAGCCCCCAGACAATCTGAGCACATGCTCAATGATTGAGCTATTCACCTTCATCTTGTAGGCAAAGAATCTTCTTGGAGGTCTCATACCTCAAAACATGAGCACGTGCCTGAGATCCTAATTTCAGCTCTTAGAACATCTCATATGTTCCGTGACGTTGAAAACGTTTTGGAGCCTCGATTATAAGCAGTAATGCATGACGCACTGAACTATCAAGTACTCATCGGAACGTGCATGTCAGATGTTCACAACGTCTACAGACGACGCTAGAGGGGGTGGCACACCGAGCGGTGCATTAAGAACACAAGCCTTCTATGCAGCAACGAGGACAATCCTCAGATGACGGACCCAGTGCGCATTATTGCTACCACCATCTTTCAACTCTATTTTTCTCTAGGAACGTATCAATAAAACAGGGGAGCTACAGCGCGAGCTATCTACAAGATAATTTGCAAAGACACGTTGACTATGTTCAAGATAATGAGTTTAATTAATCATATTACCTAAGAACCCCCACTCAAATTGACATCCCTCTGGTCATTCGAGTGATACATGATCCAAATTCACCAACTCAAGTCCGATCATCACGTGAGTTGAGGTGGTTTCAATGGTGAACATCATCACATTGATCATATCTACTATATGAATCATGTTCGACCTTTCGGTCTCTTGTGTTTCGAGGCGATGTATATACATGCTAGGCTCGTCAAGTTTAACCCGAGTGTTCCGCATGTGCAACACTGGCTTGCACCCGTTGTATGTGAATGTACAGTCTATCACACTCGATCATGACATGGTGTCTCGGCACGACGAACTTTCGCAACGGTGCACACTCGGGGAGAACACAATTTATATTGAAATTTTAGTGAGGGATCACCTTATAATGCTACCATCGTCCTAAGCAAAACAAGGTGCATAAAAGGATTAACATCACGTGCAAATCGTAAGTGACATGATATGGCGATGAACTTGTGCTTTTGATCTCAATCTATAAAGCACCGACATGATCACGGTCGTCACCGGCATGACACCATGATCTCCATCATCTTGATCTCCATCAATGTGTCGCCCTCGGGGTTGTTGCCCCGACCATGCTTCTACTATTATTGCTACTGCTTCGCGATAAAGTAAACCATTACATAGCGCTTAATGATTGACACGCAGGTCATACAATAATTAAAGACAACACTATGGCTCCTGTCGGTTGACGTACTCATCGACATGCAACTCGTGATATTCTATACAATAGATGATCATCCCATACATCACATATATCTCATCATGTAATTGGCCATATCACATCACAACATACCTTTCAAAAACAAGTTAAACGTCCTCTAATTGTTGTTGTAAGTTTTACCTGGCTGCTATGGATATCTAGCAAGAACAATTCTTACCTATGCAAAAAACCACAATGGTGATACATAAGTTGCTTTTCAACCTTCTCAAGAACCGCCTTTGTCGAATCTGATCCAACTAAAGTAGGAGAAAGAGACACCTGCCAGTCATGTTTATGCAACAAAGTTACACGTCAGTCGATGGAACAGGTCTCTCGTAAGTGTACGAGTAAGGTTCGTCCGGGCCGCTTCATCCCACAATACCGCTGAACCAAAACACAACCAAGGGAGGAAGCAATCTAAGCATCAATGCCCACAAACTCCTTTGTGATCTACTCGAGATCTCATCTACACATAGACCTAGCTCTGATACCACTATTGGGAACGTTGCATGGGAAACAAAAAATTTCCTACGCACACGCAAGATCTATCCATGGTGATGAGCATGTACGAGAGGAAGAGTGAATCTACATACCCTTATAGATCGCTAAGCGGAAGCATTAAGAAACACGGTTGATGTAGTCGAACGTCTTCATGATCCAATCACGATCCGTCCCGCGATATCATCACGAGCCGTCACGCGATCCCATCGTGGTCCGTCCAATCTAGTGCCGAACGGATGGCACCTCCGCGTTCAACACATGTACAGCTCGATGATGATGTCCACCTCCTTAATCCAGCAAGCGAGTGTGGAGAGGTAGATGAGTTCTCTAGTAGCACGATGGCATGGTGGCGATGGTGGTGCAACTATTCCGACAGGGCTTCGCCTAAGCACCGCCAAAATTAGACTAGAGGAGAAAACGATCTACAGGGAGTAGAGGGAGCACGTGGCAATTAGGGTTATCTTTCCCCTCTAAATCCTCTAGTATATATAGGAGGGAGGTAAGGGAGGAGGCATCCTCAAACCCTCAAGATTTGGCCGAAATTGGAGGTGGAGGAGTCCTACTCCAATCCTATTAGGAGTAAGATTCCTCCTTTCCACTTGGAAACTCTTTCCACCTCTCAACCTTTGGGTTTTTCCCACCCCTAGCCGCATGGGACTTAGTGGGGGCTCATCCGACCCACTAAGGGATGGCTTGACTCCTCCCATAGCCCATGAGCCCCTTTGGATCGAGACACCCCTCCTGATGGTCCCCGGTACCCCTCCCGACACACCCGGTACACTACCGATGAGCCCAAAACTTTTCCGGTGACCAAAACAGGACATCATATATATCAATCTTTACCACCGGACCATTCCGGAGCTCCTTGTGATGTAGAAGATCTCATCCAAGACTCTGAACAACCTTCGTTCACCACCATACATAACTCTATACTACTGAAACGTCACCGAACCTTAAGTGTGCAGACCCTGCGGGTTCGAGAACTATGTAGACATGACGGAGACACCTCTACGGTCAATAACCAATAGTGGAACCTGCATTCCCATATTGGTTCCTACATATTCTACAAAGATCTTTATCGGTTGAACCTCTATGTCAAGGATTCAGTTAATCCCATATGCAGTTCCCTTTGTTCTTCGGTATGTTACTTGCCCGAGTTTCGATCATCGGTATCTCTATACCTAGTTCAATCTTGTTACCGACAAGTATCTTTCCTCGTTCAGTAATACAAGATCCCGTGACTAACACTTATTCACATTGCTTGCAAGGCTTTTTGTGATGTTGTATTACCGAGTGGCCCTAAGATACCTCTCCGTCACACGGAGTAACAAATCCCAGTCTTGATCCATGCCAACTCAATAGACACCCTCGGAGATACCTATAGAGCACCTTTATAGTCACCCAGTTACGTTGCGATGTTTGATACACACAAGGTACTCCTCCGGTGTCAATGAGTTGCATGATCTCATGGTCATAGGAACAAATACATGACATGTAGAAAACTATAGCAATAAACTGACACGATCATATG
The DNA here is from genome assembly GCA_022496015.1 of Hordeum marinum. Lineage (NCBI taxonomy): Eukaryota > Viridiplantae > Streptophyta > Magnoliopsida > Poales > Poaceae > Hordeum > Hordeum marinum. The sequence goes on from CM039673.1 coordinate 375,573,632, forward strand.
CTATGTTTATCGTTTGGGTCTTGTCCATCACATCATTCTCCTAATGATGTGATACTGTTATCAAATGACATCTCATGTCCATGGCTAGGAAACCATAACCATTTTTGATCAATGAGTTAGTCTATCAGAGGCATACTAGGGACATGGTGTTGTCTATGTACCGCACATTTATCTATGTTTCCGACCAATACAATTCTAGCATAGATAATAAACGATTATCATGAACAAGGAAATACGATAATAACTAATATATTATTGCCTCTAGGGCATATTTCCAACAATAATGTTTGATTCTTTGCCCGTTAACCACCTTAGGATTTGTGCCTTCGGCGTTGTATCTCTTTATGGCACCGGAACAATATACTTCCTCGACAATGTAGGGCCCTTCCCATTTAGAGAGAAGTTTTCCTGCAAAAAACCATAAATGAGAATTGTATAGCAAGACATGGTCACCTAGATTGAATTCATGCTTTTGTATCCTTTTATCATGCCATCTCTTTACTTTTTCTTTAAACAACTTGGCATTCTCACAGGCCCGAGTTCTCCATTCATCAAGTGAGCTAATGACAAATAACCTTGTCTCACCAGCAAGTTTGAAATCATAATTGAAATCTTTGATTTCCAATAAGCTTTCTGCTCTAGCCCTAGAGGTAAGTGACATGCTTTACCATAAACCATTTTATAAGGAGACATGCCCATAGGGTTTTTGTAAGCAGTTCTATAAGCCCATGCTGCATCGTCCAGTTTCTTAGACCAATTCTTTCTAGATCTATTAACAGTCTTTTGCAAGAACAATTTAATTTCGCTACTGCTTAATTATACTTGACCACTAGACTGAGGGTGATAAGGAGATGCAATTCTTTGATTAACATCAAACAAGGCAAGCAATTTATGGAAAGCACCATGAATAAAGTGTGAACCACCATTAGTCATTAAATATCTAGGGACTCCAAATCTAGGGAAAATAAATTCTTTCAGCATTTTAATAGAGGTGTTATGATCAGCACTACTAGTTGGAATAGCTTCTACCCACTTAGTAACATAATGAACAACAACTAGGATATGAGTATACCCGTTGGACGTTGGAAAAGGTCCCATATAATCAAAACACCAAACATCAAATGGTTCAATAATAAGACATTAATTCATAGGCATTTCCTGGCGTCTACTAATATTGCCAATTCTTTGACATTCATCACAAGACAAGACAAACTTACGACCATCCTTGAAGAGAGTAGGCCAATAAAAACCAGATTGTAATACCTTGTGTGTAGTTCTATCTCCAGCATGGTGTCCTCCGTAGGCCTCAGAATGACACTTGTATAGGATATGTTCCTGCTCATGCTTAGGTATACAAGGTCTAATAACACCACCTACTCCTTCTTTATAAAGGTGTGGACACTACTGGAATCCGGTAATTTGCTATTAGCCAGTCCTTTGTCGTCTGTTGGTAGATGGCAAAGATGCTCTTTGCTGTCAGCTGCCGGAAAGGAGACGTCAAAGGACTGGCTGATGGCATGTGAAACTCACAGAGGAACTTTTTCTTTTGTTGGTATGTGAAACTAGGAGGTATAAATTTAGCAACAATGTAATTAGCATAATCAGCATACCATGGAGCATTACATGAAGCATTTATTATAGCTAATTGTTCACCCGGAAAGCTATCATCAATAGGTAGTGGGTCATCAAGAACATTTTCTAACCTAGACAACTTATCCCTACAGGGTTATCAGCACCCTTTCTATCAACAATATGCAAATCAAATTCTTGTAGCAAAAGAACCCATCTGATAAGTCTAGGTTTATCATCTTTTTTCCATAAGATATTTAATAAGAGCATGATCAGTGTGAACATTTAATTTGGAATCAAGAATATAAGGTCTGAACTTATCATATGCCAACACAACTGCTAAAAATTCCTTTTCAGTGGTAGCATAGTTCTTTGAGCATTGTCTAGAGTTTTACTAGTATAATGGATAAGATTTAATTTCTAATCAAATCTTTGTCCTAGAACAGTGAAACGTCTCCATCGTATCTATAATTTTTGATTGTTTCATGCCAATATTCTACAACTGTCATATACTTTTGGCAACTTTTTATACTATTTTTGGGACAAACATATTGATCCAGTGCCTAGTGCTTGTTCCTATCTATTGCATGTTTTTTGTTTTGGAAAAAATCCATATCACACGAAGTCCAAACATGATAAAAATTACAGAGATTTTTTGGAATATATGTGATTTTTGGGAAAAATAATCAACACGAGACGATGCCCGAGGAGGTCACAAGCCTGTCAGGCGCAACCTACCCCCCTGACCTTGCCATGGGCCATTGTGACCAGCCACTAGGTCGGTTGGAGCTGTCCTTTCGCCGCAAGAAATCTAATTTTTGAATAAAGATCCCCTCAATATTTCATCCTGGTCGGAGTTACGGATCTCCCGATATTTAAGAAACGGTGAAAGGCCAAAATCTGGAGCGCAGAAACAGAAGGAAATAGAGAGAGAGAGAGAGATCTTTCTTGGAGGGGATCTCGCCACTCTGCCTCCGTGGAGGCCATGGACCAGTGGGGAAACCCTTATCCAATCAAGTGGGAGGTCAAGGAATAATAAGAATGAGGGGGGCTCTCTCTCCCCTCTCTCCCGGTGGCGCCGGAACGCTGCCAGGGCCATCATCATGAAAGAGATCTACTCCAACAACTCCATCATCTTCACCAACACCTCCACCACCTTCCCCCATCTATCTGCAGCGGTCCAGTCTCCCGCAACCTGCTGACCCTCTACTTGAACATGGTGCTTTATGCTTCATATTATTATCCAATGATGTGTTGCCATCTTATGATATCTGAGTAGATTTTTGTTGTCGTATGAGTTGATTAATGATCATGATTGGTTTCAGTTGCATGTTTTATTATTGGTGCTGTCCTATGGTGCTCTCCGTGTTTCGCAAGCGTGAGGGATCCTCGCTGTAGGCTGTTGCAATGTGTTCATGATTCGCCTATGGTGGGTTTCTTGAGTGACAAAAGCATAAACCCGAGTAGGTGGGTTGTTGCATATGGGAGTAAAGAGGACTTGATATATACCTTATAATTCTATGGTTGGGTTTTACCTTAATGATCTTTAGTAGTTGAGGATGCTTGCTAGACTTCCAATCATAAGTGCATATGATCCAAGTAGAGAAAGTATGTTAGCTTATGCCTCTCCCTCATATAAAATTGCAATAATGATGACCAGTCTAGTTATCTATTGCCTAGGGACAATTCCGCAACTCCTACCACCACTTTTCCACACTCGTTAAACTAAATTTTTTGCTTATTTATCTTAGTAGCCCCTAGTTTTTATTTACGTGTTCTTTATTATCTTGCAAATCTATCCTATCTTACCTACATAGTACTTCTAGTTTCATACTTGTTCTAGGTAAAGCGAATGTTAAGCGTGTGTAGAGTTGTATCAGTGGTCGATAGAATTTGAGGGAATAGTTTTTCTACCTTTAGATCCTTGTTGGGTTAGACACTCTTACTTATCAAGAAAGGCTACAATTGATCCCCTATACTTGTGAGTTATCAAGACCTTTTTCTAGTATCGTTGTCGGGGAGCAATAGCGTGGGGTGAATATTCTCGTGTGTGCTTGTTTGCTTTATCACTAAGTAATTTTTATTTTTCTGTTATTAAATTGTTTTCTATCTTTAGATATGGGTAGGAAACGGAAAATACAAAAACAATTAGATGTAGTTGCCGCTCCAAAAGTTGAGGAACCACTAGTGTTCTTTACCACCGAAGAATATTACTTGGGTCATCTTCGATCCACTTGTGCTCATGCTGAAAACCTTACTAGTTAGTTGAGGGAAAATCATTAAATGAGCATAGTCATTATGTGCGACACCGCATATCTCAAAAAGGGAAACTCTTGTGGCATCAAATTAATACTTTGTGTTACTATGCTTGGAATCTATCTGAAGTTTATGATTTTACTTGTTGTTCTAAAGAAGCTAAAAAACACCTTCCCTACCAATGTGTGTTTAATGATAATGAAATATTATCCTCTTATCCCAAGAAGGCCTATTGCTATAATGATGTTGAACAAATTGAAGAATTTATTGCTTTTAAGGGTGCCTATGAAATTGCTTCTTTCATTGAAAACTATGATCCTACTCTCTACAAATCTGAAAAATTTGTCATACTTAAATATTTCTATGAATATTATGCTTATAATGCTTATGTTAAAGAGTTAATTGAAAGAATGACCGCTGCCTTGGAAGAGACAAATATCTTGCGGGAATCCTTGGAAGAAGAAATACCTGACATTGTGAGCTCATTAGATGAAAAATACGACGAGGAGAGCGAAGAACAAAAGGAGGAGGAGCGGATTAGCTACCCATGCCCACCTTCTAATAAGAGTAACTCTTCAACTCATACATTGTTTAATTTCCTTTTATGCTTACCGAAGGATGAATGCTATGATGATTGCTATGATCCCTTGGATTCGTTTGAAATATCCCTTTTTGATGAACTTGATGCTTGATATGCTTGTGGCCATGATGCCAATATGAATGATGCTTATGGAGTTTAACTTGTTATAGTTCCTTATGTTAAACATGCAATTTTTGCTATTTCACCCACACATGGTAGTCCTATTATCTTTTTGAATTCTCCCAACTACACTATATCGGAGAAGTTTGCAGTTATTAAGGATTATATAGATGGATGTCCTTCTACTTTTGCACATGATAATTTTGATAAATATAATATGCATGTGCTTGCTGCTCCTACTTGAAATTTATGAGATTGGAACTACATCTCCGCCTCTCTATGTTTCCAATATGATAAAATTGCAAGAAACTGTTTATAATATGCATTGGCCTTTACTTTGTGTGGATGAATTGTTCTTTTATGACATGCTGATGCATAGGAAGAGAGTTATACTTTGTTGTTGCATGATATATGTTAGTTTGTGATCAATACTAAATTACAAATCATTGTTAATTAAAATTGGCTTTGATATACCTTGGGATCTGGGTGGATCCATTACTTGAGCACTATATGCCTAGCTTAAATGGCTTTAAAGGAGCGCTGCCAGGGAGACAACCCAGAAGTTTTAGAGAGTCATTTTATTATGTTGTGTGCTTTTATATAGTTTAAAAATAAAAAATAAAGTGGGGAACTTAAAAAAATTTCAAAACGAAAGGTGAAAGTGAGAAAGACGAGCAACGTTGAAGTGGGGGCTAGCCTTGAACTTTGTTCATGCCCATGGAATCTTTGTGAATTTTGATTACAAAAAAATTTCAATAAAAGTAATTATCCCCTTGTACAAATCCATTGTACTACAAAAATAATGTGCGAAGAATTAACTTTAGGATGTTTAAATTTCTTGTTTGATATGTGCTGTGTAAAAACAGAAACTTTTGCTACAATGTTTGAATTTCTATATTTTACTGGCGCATCAAAAAATTCTGAAATTTTTACACAATACTGTGATATAAATTATTGACCACTTAATAATTTTTAAGAATTTTTAGAGTTACAGAAGTATGGTGAATGTTTAGATTACTACACACTGCCATGTTTTTGACAAATTCTGTTTTTGATGCATTGCTTTGCTCATTTTGATGAAACTATTGATTGTATCGGTGGTATAAGCCATAGAAAAGTTGTATTACAGTAGCTACAATGAAAAAAATAATATTAATTGGTTGGAAAATTTACTTAAAGTGGTGATTTGTTTTATTATACTAACGTATCTCACGAGGGTTTTGTTAAGTTTTGTGTGATTGAAGTTTTCAAGCTTTTGATGAGATCACGATGGATGAATGAAAAAGGAGTGGAAAGAGACTAAGCTTGGGGATGCCCGAGGCACCCATGGTAGTATTCAGGGACTCCCAAGGAACTAAGCTTGGGGATGCCTCGGAAGGCACCCCCTTCTTCTAACAACCATCGGTAATTTTACTTGGAGCTATATTTTTATTCGTCACATGATTTGCATACATCTTGGAGCGTCGTGTGCTTTTTGTTTTTATTTTAATAATTCACGATGCTGGTATGATAAAGTCCTTGGTTGATTTATACAAGGCTCTTTTCACCTCACTTATATCTTTTGAGTATGGCTTTATAGAATGCTTCATGTGCTTCGCTTATATCATTTGAAGTCTGGATTGCCTGTTTCTCTACACATAGAAAACCGCCATTTGTAGAATGCTCTTTTGCTTCACTTATATTTGTTAGAGAGTGGGCATATCTTTTATAGAAAGAATTTAACTCTCATGCTTCACTTGTATCTATGTAGAGAGTTAACATGAGTTGGTCATTCACATGGTTACTCATAAAATCCTACATAAAACTTGTAGATCACTGAATATGATGTGTTTGATTCCTTGCAATAGTTTTCCGATATAAATATGGTGATATTAGAGTCATGCTAGTGAGTAATTCTAGATTGGTAGAAATACTTATGTAAAGGTTTGTGATTCCTGTAGCATGCACGTATGGTGAACCGTTACGTAAGGAAGTCGGAGCATGATTTGTTTATTGATTGTCAACCTCTATGTGAGGGTCGGGAGCGTGCGATGGTTAACTCCTACCAACCTCTCCCCTAGGAGCATGCGTCTTATACTTTGCTTCGATGACTGATAGACATTTGTAATAAGTATGTGAGTTCTTTATGATGAATGTGAGTCAGTGGATTACACGCACTCTCACCCTTCCACCTTTGCTAGCCTTTCTAGTACCGCGCAACTTTCGCCGGTGCATTAAACCCAACATATATCCTCCCTCAAAATAGCCACCATACCTACCTATTATAGCATTTCCATATCCATTTATAGATATATTACCATGCAACTTCCACCATTTTGTTTGACACGCACCATCATTTTCATATTGCTTTGCATGATTGTAAGATAGCTAGCATGATGTTTTCATGGCTTGTCCATTTTTTGATGTCATTTTCTATGTTAGATCATTGCATATCCCGGTACATGGCCGGAGGCATTCATATAGAGCCATATTTTGTTATAGATATCGAGTTGTCTTGAGTTGTAAGTAAATAAAAGTGTGATGACCATCATTATTAGAGCATTGTCCCATGTGCGGAAAGGATGATGGAAGCTATGATTCCCTCACAAGTTGCGATGAGACTCCAGACTTTATGAAAAATAGAAGAGGCCAGCGAAGCCCAAAAAAAAGAGGTCTTAGATGCCCACCAAAAATAAAAAATAAAAAAAAGACAGAAAAGAGAGAAGGGACAGCGCTACTATCCTTTTTCCACACTTGTGATTCAATGTAGCACTGAGATCTTCATGATATAGAGTCTCCTATTTTGTCACTTCCATATACTAGTTGGATTTTTTCATTATATAACTTGGCTTGTATATTCCAATGATGGGCTTCCTGAAATTACCCTAGGTCTTCATGAGCAAGCAAGTTGGATGCACACCCACTTAGTTTCTTTTTGAGCTTTCATACACTTATAGATCTAGTGCATCTGTTGCATGGCAATCCCTACTCACTCACATTAATATCTATTAATGGGCATCTCCATAACCTGTTGATACACCTAGTTGATGTGAGACTATGTTCTACTTTTTCTTCACAACCACCACCATATTCTATTCCACCTATAGTGCTATATCCATGGCTCACGCTCATGTATTGCGTTAGAATTGAAAAAGTTTGAGAACATAAAAGGTGTGAAACAATTGCTTGACTCGTCATCGGAATTGTGCCTGATATAAATACTTTGTGTGGCGAAGATGGAGCATAGCCAGACTATATGATATTGTAGGGATAAATTTCTTTTGCCATTATATTTTGAATAGATACAATCGCTTTATTAGTATGCTTGAAGTATTATTGTCTTAATGTCAAATGATAGACTATTGCTTTGAATCACTCTTGTCTTAATATTCATTCCATGATTAGATTATATGAACAAGATTATGCTAGGTAGCATTTCACATCAAAAAAAATATTTTTTTATCATTTACATGCTCGAGGACGAGCAGGAATTAAGCTTGGAGGCTGATACGTCTCCGTCGCATCTATAATTTTTGATTGTTTCATGCCAATATTCTACAACTTTCATATACTTTTGGCAACTTTTTATACTATTTTTAGGACTAACATATTGATGTAGTGCCCAGTGCGAGTTCCTTTTTGTTGCTTGTTTTTTATGTCATAGAAAATCCATATCAAACAAAGTCCAAACGCGATAAAAAACTTTTGGCAATTTTTTTTGGAATACATGTAATTTTTGGGAAAAATAATCAACGTGAGGCAATGCCGGAGGAGGTGAGGCCACACCCTGGGCCCTTGTGACCAGCCCTTAGGTCGGTTGGAGTGGTCCTTTGTCCCCTAGAAAGCTAATTTTTGGATAAAGATCCCCTCAAAATTTCAGCCCGATCGGAGTTACGGATATTTAAGAAACGGTGAAAGGCCAGAATCTTGAGCGTAGAAACAAAAGGAAACAGAGAGAGAGAGATCCAATCTTGGAGGGGCTCTCGCCCCTCCGCCGCCATGGAGGCCATGGACGAGAGGGGAAATCCTTCTCCCATCTAGGGGGGGGGTCAAGGAAGAAGAAGGAGGAGGGGTCTCTCTCCCCTCTCTCCTAATGGCGCTAGAACACCGTCGAGGCCATCATCGTGACGGCGATCTACTGCAATAACTATGTCATCTTCACAAACACCTCCATCACCTTCCCCCATCTATCTACATTGGTCCACTCTCCCGCAACCCATTGTACCCTCTACTTGAACATGGTGCTTTATGATTCATATTATTATCCAATGATGTGTGAGTAGATTTTTGTTGTCCTACGGGTTGATTGAGGATCATGATTGGTTTCAGTTGCATGTTTTATTATTGGTGTTATCCTATGGTGCTCTCCGTGTCGCACAAGCATGAGGGATCCTCGCTGTAGGTTGTTGCAATGTGTCCATGATTCGCCTATGATGGGTTGCTTGAGTGACAGAAGCATAGACCCAAGTAGGTGGGTTGTTGCATATGGTAGTAAAGAGGACTTGATAACTTACAATTCTATGGTTGGATTTTACCTTAATGATCTTTAGTAGTTGAGGATTCTTGCTAGAGTTCCAATCATAAGTGCATATGATCCAAGTAGAGAAAGTATGTTAGCTTATGCCTCTCCCTCATATAAAATTGCAATAATGATGACCGGTCTAGTTATCGATTGCATAGGGACAATTCCGCAACTCCTACCACCATTTTGCCTCACTCGTTAAACTAACGTAATTGTTTGTTTATCTTAGAATCCCCTACTTTTTATTTACGTGTTCTTTATTATCTTGCAAACCTATCTTATCTTACCTACATAGTACTTCTAGTTTCATACTTGTTCTAGGTAAAGCGAACGTTAAGCGTGCGTAGAGTTGTATCGGTGGTCGATGGAACTTGAGGGAATATTTGTTATACCTTTAGCTCCTCGTTGGGTTCAACACTCTTACTTATCAAGAAAGGCTACAATTGATCCCCTATACTTGTGGGTTATCAAACAGCACCGACGGCATAATCACTAGCATCACACATAATTCCTAAGGTTAGGTTCCAATTAGGTGGTTGAACAATAGGTGCAGAAATCAAGGCATTCTTAAGAATTTCAAATGCTTCTACACAATCATCATAAAAAACGAAAGGAACATATTATTCCAAAAGATTAGTGATTGTTGGAAATATGCCCTAGAGTCAATAATAAATTAGTTATTATCATATTTCCTTGTTCATGATAATTGTTTATTATCCATGCTATAGTTGTATTGATCGGAGACTTAGATGCATGTGTGGATACATAGACAAAACCATGTCCCTAGTATGCCTCTAATAGACTAGCTCGTTGATCGAAAGATGGTTAAGGTTTCCTGGACATGGACATGAGATGTCGTTTGCTAACGGGATCACATCATTAGGAGAATGATGTGATGGACAAGACCCAAACTACAAACGTAGCATATGATCGTGTCAGTTTATTGCTACTGTTTTTTCTGCATGTCAAGTATATGTTCCTATGACCATGAGATCATGCAACTCATAGACACCGGAGGAGTGCCTTGTGTGTATCAAACGTCGCAACGCAACTGGGTGACTATAAAGGTGCTCTACAGGTATCTTAGAGGGTGTCTGTTGGGTTGGCATGGATCAAGACTGGGATTTATTACTCCTTATGACGGAGAGGTATCTCAGGGCCCACTCGGTAATGCAACATCACAATGAGCCTTGCAAGCAATGTGACTAAGTGTTAGTCACGGGATCTTGTATTACGGAACGAGTAAAGAGACTTGCCGGTAACGAGGTTGAACTAGGTATGGAGATACCGACGATCGAATCTCGGGCAAGTAACATACCGAAGAACAAAGGGAACATCATACATGATTAACTGAATCCTTGACATAGAGGTTCGACCAATAAAGATCTTCGTAGAATATGTAGGAACCAATATGGGCATCCATGTCCCACTATTGGTAATTGACCATAGAGGTGTCTCGGTCATGTCTACATAGTTCTCGAACCCGCATGGTCTGCACACTTAAGGTTTGGTGACGTTTCGGTAGTATAGAGTTATGCATGATGGTGAACGAAGGTTGTTCAGAGTCCGGGATGAGATCCTGGATGTCACGAGGAGCTCCGGAATGGTCCGGAGGTAAAGATTGATATATCGGAAGTCCTGTTTTGGTTGCCGGAAAATTTTCGGGCTCATCGGTAGTGTATCGGGAGACTATAGGGAGGGGTATTTAGACCCAAGAAGCTACATGGGCTGTGGGAGAGTGAATACCAGCCCTTAGTGGGCTGGTGGAAGTCTCACACAAGGCCCATGAGGCTGGGAAGAAAAGCCTAAAGAGAAAAAGGTGGAAAAAGGCAAAATTAGGGTGAATCCTATGTTGGAAATATGCCCTAGAGGCAATAATAAATTAGTTATTATCATATTTCCTTGTTCATGATAATCGTTTATTATCCATGCTATAATTGTATTGATCGGAGACTTACATGCATGTGTGGATACATAGACAAAACCATGTCCCTAGTATGCCTCTAATGGACTAGCTCGTTGATCAAAGGACGGTTAAGGTTTCCTAGCCATGGACATGAGATGTCATTTGATAACGGGATCACATCATTAGGATAATGATGTGATGGATAAGACCCAAACTACAAACATAGCATATGATCGTGTCAGTTTATTGCTACTGTTTTCTGCATGTCAAGTATATGTTCCTATGACCATGAGATCATGCAACTCACGGATATCGGAGGAGTGCCTTGTGTGTATCAAACGTCGCAACGTAACTGGGTGACTATAAAGGTGCTCTACAGGTATCTGCGATGGTGTTTGTTGAGTTGGCATGGATCGAGACTGGGATTTGTTACTCCGTGTAACGGAGAGGTATCTCGGGGCCCACTCGGTAGTGCAACATCACAATAAGCCTTGCAAGCAATGTGACTCATTGTTAGTTGCGCGATCTTGTCTTACGGAACGAGTAAAGAGACTTGCCAGTAACGAGGTTGAACTAGGTATGGAGATACCGACGATCGAATCTCGGGCAAGTAACATACCGAAGAACAAAGGGAACGTTATACGGGATTAACTGAATCCTTGAGATAGAGGTTCGACCGATAAAGATCTTCGTAGAATATGTAGGAACCAATGTGGACGTCCAGGTCCTGCCGTTGGTTATTGACCGTAGAGGTGTCTCGGTCATGTCTACATAGTTCTCGAACCCGCAGGGTCTGCACACTTAAGGTTCGGTGACGTTTCGGTAGTGTAGAGTTATGTATGGTGGTGACCGAAGGATGTTCGGAGTCCCGGATGAGATCCCGGACGTCACGAGGAGCTCCGGAATGGTCCGGAGGTAAAGATTCATATATAGGATGTCCCAATTTGGTCGCCGGAAAAGTTTCGGGCTCATCGGTAGTGTACCGGGAGTATCGGTAGTGTACCGGAAGTGCCGATAGTGTACCGGGAGACCTCCGGGAGGGGTACTTCGACCCCAAGAGGTCCATGGGCTGTGGGAGAATATTAACCAGCCCTTAGTGGGCTGGGAAAACAGCCACAAAGGCCCATGGCGCAGGAGAGAAAGTCCTAAAGCAAAAGGTGGAAAATCAGCCAATAGGAGGCAATCCTACTCCAACTAGGATTGGAGGTGAAGTAGGATTGCTTCCCACCTCCTATTTCGGCCGACCCAAAGGCCTTGGCTGCCTCTCCTCTCCTCTCCTCCTATATATACTAGTGGATTGGGTGGTTTTTGGACAGAATTTCCGGCCACGTGCTACCCGTTTCACCGGTGCATAGTTTCTCCTCTAGATCGGTTTTCCGCAGCACTTAGGCGAAGCCCTGCCGGAATCACTCCACCACCATCACCGGAGCGCCATCACGCTGCCGGTGAACTCTCTCTCCTCTCCACCTCCTCTTGCTGGATCAAGAAGGTGGATATCATCATCAAGCTGCACGTGTGCTGAACGCGGAGGTGCCGTCCGTTTGGCGCTAGATCGGAAGGACCGTGATCGAGATCGCGAGACGGTTCGTGATGAGATCGCGGAACGGATCGTGATGAGTTCGCGGGACAGATCGTGATCAAGATCTTGAGACAGATCATGATGAGATCGCGGGACGGATCATGATGAGTTCACGGGACGGATCGTGATTGGATCGCGGGAGGGATCGTGATGAGATCGCGGGACGCTCGGCGATTTGGATCGCGAAGATGTTCGACTACACCAACCGCGTTTCTTAACGCTTCCCGCTTAGCGATCTACAAGGGTACGTAGATCCACTCTCCCTCTCGTAGATGCTCATCACCATGGATAGGTTTGCGTGTGCGTAGGAAAATTTTTGTTTCCCATGCGACGTTCCCCAACAGTGGCATCATGAGCTAGGTTGATGGTTCGATGAGATCTCGAGTAGAACACAAAAGGTTTGTGGGCGTTGATGCTTAGATTGCTTCCTCCCTTGGTCATATTTTGGTTCAGCGGGATTGTGAGATGAAGCGGCCCGGACCAACATTACTCGTACGCTTACGAGAGACCAGTCCCCTCGACGCAACTTGTTGCCTAGATGGCTTACGGGTGACAGTTTCTCTCACTTTAGTTGGATCGGATTCGACAAAGGCGGTCCTTGAGAAGGTTGAAAAGCAATCTATGTATCACCGTTGTGGTTCATGCGTAGGTGAGAATCGTTCTTGCTAGATACCCGTAGCAGCCACGTAAAACATGCAACAACAATTAGAGGACGTCTAACTTGTTTTTGCAGGGTATGTTGTGATGTGATATGGCCAATTACAGGATGAGATATATGTGATGTATGAGATGATCATGTGATGTATAGAATTTCACGACTTGCATGTCGTTGAATACGGCAACCGGCAGGAGCCATAGGGTTGTCTTTAATAATTGTATGACCTGCGTGTCAATCATTAAGCGCTATGTAATGCTTTACTTTATCGCTATGGTAGCAATAGTAGTAGAAGCATGTAGGGCGTGACAACCCCGATGGCGACACGTTGATGGAGATCAAGATGATGGAGATCATGGTGTCGTGCCGGTGACGATGGAGATCATGTCGGTGCTTTCTAGATGGAGATCAAAAGCACAAGTTCATGGCCATATCAAGTCACTTATGATTTGCATGTGATGTTAATCCTTTTTATGCACCTTGTTTTGCTTAGGACGGCGGTAGCATTATAAGGTGATCCCTCACTTGATTTCAACATAAATTGTGTTCTCCCCGAGTGTGCACCGTTGTGAAAGTTCGTCGTGTTGAGACACCACGTGATGATCGGGTGTGAGAGACTCTACGTTCACATACAATGGGTGCAAGCCAATGTTGCACATGCAGAACACTCGGGTTAAACTTGACGAGCCTAGCATGTACAGACATGGCCTCGGAACACAAGAGACCGAAAGGTCGAACATGAGTCATATAGTAGATATGATCAACATGATGATGTTCACCATTGCAGCCACCTCAACTCACATGATGATCGGACTTGAGTTGGTGAATTTGGATCATGTATCACTCGAATGATCGGAGGGATGTCAATTTGAGTGGGAGTTCTTAAGTAATATGATTAATTGAACTCATTATCATGAACATAGTCAAAGTGTCTTTGCAAATTATGTTGTAGATTACTAGCTCGCGTTGTGACTCCCTTGTATTTTTATATGTTCCTAGAGAAATAGAATTGAAAGATGTTGGTAGCAAAATTGCGGACTGGGTCCGTGATCTGAGGATTGTCCTCATTGCTGCACAGAAGGCTTATGTCCTTAATGCACCGCTCGGTGCGCCACCCCATCTAGCGTCGACTATAGATGTTGTGAACATCTGACAGGCACGTTTCGATGACTACTTGATAGTTTAGTGCGTCATGCATTACGGCTTAGAATTGAGGCTCCAAAACGTTTTGAACGTCACGGAACATATCAGATGTTCTAAGAGCTGAGATTGTGATCTCAGGCTCGTGCCCGAGTTGCGAGATATAAGATCTCCCACGAGATTCTTTGCCTGCAAGATAAAAGAGAATAGCTCAATCGTTGAGCATGTGCTCAGACTGTCTGGTACTACAATCGCTTGAATCGAGTGGGAGTTGATCTTCCAGATAAGATAGTGATTGATGTAGTTCTCCAAGTCACTGTCACTGAGCTACTAGAACTTGGTGATGAACTATAAAATGCCAGGGAAAGAGATGTTGATCCCTGAGCTGTTCGCGATGTTTGACACCGCGAAGGTAGAAATCAAGAAGGAGCGTCAAGTGTTGATGGTTAATCAAACCACTAGTTTCGAGAAGGGCAAGAGCAAGGAGGGAAACTTCATGGATAGCAAGTCAGTTGCTGCTCCAGTGAAGCAACCCAAAGTTGAACTCAAACCTGAGACTAAGTGCTTCTGTTATGAGGTGAGCGATCGCTGAAGCGGAACAACCCTAGATACTTGGTAGATAAGAAGGCTGGCAACATTGATAGAAGTATATTTGATATACGAGTTATTAATGTGTACCTTGCTAGTACTCTTAGTAGCACCTGGGTACTGGATACCGGTTCGGTTGCTAAATGTTAGTAACTCGAAATAAAAGCTACGGAATAAACAGAGAACTAGCTAAGGGTGAGGTGACCATATGTGTTGGAAATGTTTCCAAGGTTGATATGATCAACATCGCACGCTCTCTCTACCTTCAGGATTAGTGACGAACCTAAATGTTATTTGGTGTTTTGCGTTGAGCTTGAACATGATTAGATCATGTTTATTGCAATACGGTTATTCATTTAAGTTAGAGAATATTGGTTATTCTGTTTACATGAATAATACCTTCAATGGTCATGCACCCAGTGAGAATGGTTCGTTGAAATCTTGATCGTAGTGGTACACATGTTCATAACATTGATGTCAAAAGATACAAAGTTAAGAATGATAGTACCACATACTTGTGGCACTGCCGCTAAATGTCATATTGGTATAAAGCGCATGTAGAAACTCCATGATGATGGATATTTGGACTCATCCGATTTCGAATCGGTTGAGACATGCGAACCATGCCTCTTGGGCAAGATGACTAAAAGACCCCGTTGGATGGAGCGGGCAAGTGATTCATTGGAAACGATACATATTGATGTATGCAATCTAGTGAGTCTTGTAGCGTGAAGTGGATATCGTTATTTTCTTACCTTCACTGATGATTTGAGTAGATATAGTGTATATTTACTTAATGAAACACAAGTCTGAATCGTTTGAAAGGTTCAAGCAAATTCAGAGTGAAGTTTAAGATCATCGTGACAAGAAGATAAAAATGACTGCGATATGATCGTGGAGGTGAATATCTGAGTTACGAGTTTGGCATACAACTTAAGACAATGTGAAATTTGTTTCACAACTAACGCTACCTGGAACACCATGGTGTGATGGTGTGTCCGAACATCATAGTCATGCTCTATTGATATAGTGCATACTGTGATGTCTCTTATCGTTTTACTACTATAATTTTTGGGGTTATGCATTAGAGACAACTACATTCACTTTAAATAGGGCATCATATAAATCCGTTGAGATGACACCATGTGAATTATGGTTTGATAGAAACCTAAGCTGTCATTTCTTAATATTTGGGGTTGTGACACTTGTGTGGAAGATGTTTTCACCTAATGAGGTCGAACCCAAGGCGGACAAATGCATCTTCATAGAATACCCTAAGATCAGTTGGGTGAACCTTCAATCTTAGATCCTAGTGCAAAGTGTTTGTTGTTTAAACGGATCCTTTCTCGAGGAAATGTTTCTCACGAAAGAATTGAGTGGGAGGAAGATAGAACTTGATGAGGTTGTTAAACCTTTGTTCAACCAGAGAGTAGCGCAGCGCAGAAAGATGTTTCTGTGAAGCCTACGTTAGTTGAAGAGTAAGTTAATGATGATGATCATGAAGCTTCAGGATCAAGTTACTATCGAACTTCGTGGGTCAACAAGGATGTGTACTGCTCCTAAGTGGTACGACAACTCTGTCT
The DNA here is from genome assembly GCA_022496015.1 of Hordeum marinum. Taxonomy (NCBI): domain Eukaryota; kingdom Viridiplantae; phylum Streptophyta; class Magnoliopsida; order Poales; family Poaceae; genus Hordeum; species Hordeum marinum. Next base: position 375,590,109 of record CM039673.1, read on the forward strand.
TGGAGATCATGTTGGTGGACAACGATGAACCTACGAGCTATGGAGAAGCGATGATGGGCCCGGATTCCGACGAATGGTTAGAGGCCATGAAATCCGAGATAGGATCCATGTATGAAAACCAAGTATAGACTTTGGTAGACTTGCTCGTTAGACGGCAGGTCGTTGACTACAAATGGACCTTTAGAATGAAGACAGACACTGATGGTGAATATCACCATTTGTAAAGCTCGACTTGTTGCAAAGTTGTTTGTGACAAGTTCAAGGAGTTGACTGCGATGAGGCTTTCTCACTCGTAGCGATGCTAAAAGTCTGTTGGAATTATGTTAGCAGTTGCTGCATTTTCAATTATGAAATCTGGCAGATGGATGTCAAAACATCGTTTCCTTAATGGTTTACTTAAGGAAAGGTTGTATGTGATACAACCAGAAGGTTTTGTCAGTCCTAAGGATGCTAAAAGATGAGCAAGCTTCAGTGATCCTTCTATGGACTGAAGCAAGCATCTCGGAGTTGGAATATACACTTTGATGAGGTGATCAAAGTTTCTGTAGTTTATACAAAGTTTACGAGAAACTTGTATTTGCAATAAAGTGAGTGGGAGCACTATAGAGTTTCTGATAAGTATATGTGGTTGACATATTGTTGATCAGAAATAATGTAGAATTTCTGGAAGGCATAAAAGGTTGTTTGAAAAGTGTTTTTCAAAGGAAGACCTGGATAAAGCTACCTAATTGTTGAGCATCAAAATCTATAGAGATAGATCAAGATGCTTGATGAGACTTTCAATAAGTGCATACCTTGACAAGATTTTGAAAGAGTTCAAAATGGATCAGCCAGAGAAATAGTTCTCGTCTGATTTGTAAGGTGTGAAATTGAGTGAGACTCAAAGATCGACAACGGCAGAAGAAAGAGAAAGGGCGAATGTCGTCCCCTATGCCTTAGCCATAGGCTCTATATTATGCCATGCTGTGTACCGCACCTATGTGTGCCTTGCCATGAGTCTGTCAAGGGGTACAAGAGTGGTCCAGGAGTGGATCACTGGACAGCGGTCGGAATTATCCTTAGTAACCAGAGGACTAAGGAAATGTTTCTTGATTATGGAGGTGATAAAGAGTTCGTCGTAAAGAGTTACGCCGATGCAAGCTTTAACACCTATCCGGATGACTAGTAGTAGCAATCTGGATACGTATAGTGGAGCAGCCATTTGGAAATAGTACCAAGTGGAGTGTGGTAGCAGTGTTTACGGTTTTACATAGAGATTTGCAAAGTACACACGGATCTGAATATCGCAGACCCGTTGACTATAAGACCTCTCTCACATGCAAAGCATGATCGAGCCCCAGAACTCATTGGGTGTTAGATTCATAACAATGCGAATCACATGGTGATGTGAACTAGATTATTGACTCTAGTGCAAGTGGGAGACTGTTGGAAATATGCCCTAGAGGCAATAATAAATTAGTTATTATCATATTTCCTTGTTCATGATAATCGTTTATTATCCATGCTATAATTGTATTGATCGGAGACTTAAATGCATGTGTGGATACATAGACAAAACCATGTCCCTAGTATGCCTCTAATGGACTAGCTCGTTGATCAAAGGATGGTTAAGGTTTCCTAGCCATGGACATGAGATGTCATTTGATAACGGGATCACATCATTAGGAGAATGATGTGATGGATAAGACCCAAACTACAAACATAGCATATGATCGTGTCAGTTTATTGCTACTGTTTTCTGCATGTCAAGTATATGTTCCTATGACCATGAGATCATGCAACTCACGGATATCGGAGGAGTGCCTTGTGTGTATCAAACGTCGCAACGTAACTGGGTGACTATAAAGGTGCTCTACAGGTATCTGCGATGGTGTTTGTTGAGTTGGCATGGATCGAGACTGGGATTTGTTACTCCGTGTAACGGAGAGGTATCTCGGGGCCCACTCGGTAGTGCAACATCACAATAAGCCTTGCAAGCAATGTGACTAATTGTTAGTTGCGGGATCTTGTATTACGGAACGAGTAAAGAGACTTGCCAGTAACGAGGTTGAACTAGGTATGGAGATACCGACGATCGAATCTCGGTCAAGTAACATACCGAAGAAGAAAGGGAACGTTATACGGGATTAACTGAATCCTTGACACAGAGGTTCGACCGATAAAGATCTTCGTAGAATATGTAGGAACCAATGTGGTCGTCCAGGTCCCGCCATTGGTTATTGACCGTAGAGGTGTCTCGGTCATGTCTACATAGTTCTCGAACCCGCAGGGTCTGCACACTTAATGTTCGGTGACGTTTCGGTAGTGTAGAGTTATGTATGGTGGTGACCGAAGGATGTTCGGAGTCCCGGATGATATCCCGGACGTCACGAGGAGCTCCAGAATGGTCCGGAGGTAAAGATTCATATATAGGATGTCCCAGTTTGGTCGCCGGAAAAGTTTCGGGCTCATCGGTAGTGTACCGGGAGTATCGGTAGTGTACCGGGAGTGCCGGTAGTGTACCGGGAGACCTCCGGGAGGGGTACTTCGACCCCAATAGGTCCATGGGCTGTGGGAGAATATTAACCAGCCCTTAGTGGGCTGGGAAAACAGACACAAAGGCCCATGGCGCAGGAGAGAAAGTCCTAAAGCAAAAAGTGGAAAATCAGCCAATAGGAGGCAATCCTACTCCAACTAGGATTGGAGGTGAAGTAGGATTGCTTCCCACCTCCTATTTCGCCCGACCCAAAGGCCTTGGCTGCCTCTCCTCTCCTCTCCTCCTATATATACTAGTGGATTGGGTGGTTTTTGGACAGAATTTCCGGCCACGTGCTACCCGTTTCACCAGTGCATAGTTTCTCCTCTAGATCGGTTTTCCGCAGCACTTAGGCGAAGCCCTGCTGGAATCACTCCACCACCATCACCGGAGCACCGTCACGCTGCCGGTGAACTCTCTCTCCTCTCCACCTCCTCTTGCTGGATCAAGAAGGTGGAGATCATCATCAAGCTGCACGTGTGCTGAACGCGGAGGTGTCGTCCGTTCGGCGCTAGATCGGAAGGACCGTGATCGAGATCGCGAGACGGTTCGTGATGAGATCGCGGAATGGATCGTGATGAGTTTGCGGGACAGATCGTGATCAAGATCGTGAGACGGATCATGATGAGATCGCGGGACGGATCATGATGAGTTCACGGGACGGATCGTGATTGGATCGCGGGACGGATCATGATGAGATCGCGCGACGCTCGGCGATTTGGATCGCGAAGATGTTCGACTACACCAACCGCGTTTCTTAACGCTTCCCGCTTAGCGATCTACAAGGGTACGTAGATCCACTCTCCCTCTCATAGATGCTCATCACCATGGATAGGTTTGCGTGTGCGTAGGAAATTTTTTGTTTCCCATGCGACGTTCCCCAACATCCTAGTCCTACTAGGATTGGAGGTGGAGTCCACCACCTCCACTTGGTTCGGCTGACCCAAGGAGGCTTGGCCCTTGCGCCAAGGCCTCTCCTCCTATCCTCCTATATATACTAGAGGGTTTTAGGGTTTTTGCACTAGATTTATAGCTATGTGCTGCCCGTTCCTCTAGTGCATAGTTTCTCTTGTAGATCGGTTTTCTGCAGTGCTTAGGCAAAGCCCTGCCGGAATAGCTCTGCCACCATCGCCGGAGCGTTGTCATGCTGCCGGAGAACTCTTCTACCTCTCCGCTCCCTCTTGCTGGATCAAGAAGGCGGAGATCGTCATCAAGCTGCACGTGTGCTAAACGCGGAGGTGTCGTCCGTTTGGCGCTAGATCGGAAGGACCGTGATCAAGATTGCGAGACGGATTGTGATGAGGTCGCAGGACATATCGTGATTGGATCGCGGGACATATCGTGATGATAGCGGGATGGATCGTGATGATATCGCGGGATGCTCGGCGATTTGGATCGCGAAGATGTTCGACTACACCAACCGCGTTTCTTAACGTTTCCCGCTTAGCGATCTACAAGGGTATGTAGATCCACTCTCCCTCTCGTAGATGCTCATCACCATGGATAGATCTTGTGTGTGCGTAGGAAATTTTTTGTTTCCCATGCAACGTTCCCCAAGAGTGGCATCATGAGCTAGGTCTATGTGTAGATGAGATATCGAGGAGAACACAAAGAGTTTGTGGGCGTTGATGCTTAGATTGCTTCCTCCCGTGGTCGTGTTTTGGTTCAGCGGTATTGTGAGATGAAGTGGCCCGGACCAACATTACTCGTACGCTTATGAGAGACCGGTTCTCTGAACCACAACTTGTTGCATAGATGGCTTGCGGGTGTCAGTTTCTCTCACTTTAGTTGGATCGGATTCAACAAAGGCGGTCCTTGAGAAGTTTGAAAACCAACTTGTGTATCACCATTGTGGTTATTGCGTAGATGAGAATTGTTCTTGCTAGATACCCATAGCAGCCACGTAAAACATGCAACAACAATTAGAGGACGTCCAACTTGTTTTTGCAGGGTATGTTGTGATGTGATATGGCCAATTACATGATGTGATATATGTGATGTATGAGATGATCATGTGATGTATAGATTATCACGACTTGCATGTCGATGAGTACGGCAACCGGCAGGAGCGATAGGGTTGTCTTTAATTATTCTATGACCTGCGTGTCAAGCATTAAGCGCTATGTAACGTTTTACTTTATCGCTACGGTAGCAATAGTAGTAGAAGCATGTTGGGCGCGACAACCTCGATGGTGACATGTTGATGGAGATCAAGATGATGGAGATCATGGTGTCGTGTCGGTGACGATGGAGATCATGCCGGTGCTTTCTAGATGGAGATCAAAAGCACAAGTTCATGGCCATATCATGTCAATTATGATTTGCATGTTGTTGGGGATATAACCCCGCAATATGACCCGCCCTTAAGGCTCCGGGTCATATTGATGGCTTGTGAGTCGGCCCAAGGGTGAGCCGTAAAACCTACGACCTAGGAAGATAGGCGGCTCATGGTGTGGGCCGCAAGGTAGCCCGGACGGAGAAGACCCGGGTGTGTAAGCCACTTGGGGACAGCTTGGACAAGAAGATAGAGGAAGACTCGGATAGACAATGAGACTCGGTTAAAAAATTGTAAAGACCCGTGGTCCTGACCTCCTATATAAGCGCAGACCCGGGGCGACTTAAAGGCAGGTTATCAAGAACTAGGTCAAGCTTTAGCTCCCTTGTAATCGATACAACAAGCAATACAAGAACAAGCAGGACGTAGGCTATTACCTCGGCTTGAGGAGCCGAACCTGGGTAAACTCGTGTCCTTCATCCCAATCAACCCCTTTGAGTCCATCACGTTCGCAATGGCCTCGAATCCAAGTCCGTTCATCTGGACATCTGCCGTGATAAATCCACGATAGTTGGCGCCCACCGTGGGGCCTACGCTTGCTGGTGTTGAGTTCTGAAAGGGCTCTCTCCCAGGGCTCGAGGGATACGTGGTCGGAAGGATGAGCAAGAGTCGCCGCGGCCGGTTCTACATTAACGATGCTGGTTGTGGGCTTGACGCAAAGTCCGTGGAATATGGATTCTGGGTTCTGTTCGGCGGGATCCATGTTTTCATCGGAAAGGCTGATGGATCTACACCCGGGACGGACGTCTTCACCGACATCATCGAGCCGGCTCAACGTCTCCAACCTGCAAGCAACGCGGCCTGCCCACGCCGATCCGGGTCAAAGACATGTCTTCGTAAGTTTCACTCAAGGTACGGATCTAGAAGCCTCCGGGCCACAGGAAACCCTTGTCTATTCAGAAGATGAATCTTCAAGTGGAGAAACAGAATCAGTATACCAGCTCTGCAATGGTGTCCTCGGGGGCTACGACGATGTCTACCCTGAGTCGGATAGCTTTGAGCCGGATGCTCTAAGGCCCCCGGTTCTGTAGCGACCCGACCTGAAAGGTCGAATCTCCGGTGTTTCCGTACCATCCCAAGATCATGCTGGTACACACACGGTACATCAATGTATATATCAAAGGGAAATCACACAACATTATATTAATCGAAAATCTCATATAGAGTCCTTTATTACAATAAAAATTACAATAAAGTGGCTAAAGGCCAACTCATGAGAATATCTAAATCTTGCGGAAGCGTCGAAGGTAGATGAGTCCATCTGACTCCAAGGGCATCTCACTGAGCATAAAACGTGTCCTCACTCCTGGTCGGAAAAGTAATCTGCAACATGATACGTTGCAGCCGTGTAGGTCAGCATATGGAATATGCCGGCAAAGTCACAAGAGAGGGGTGAAAAGATAATCATCTAATCTACATGCTTACATGGCAGGTGAGGTGGTAAGTTTTTGCGTAAAGCCAAAATTTTTTTCCTACATCAAGAGAGGGCTAAGAAAAAATATTACTAAGTTGGTTGATTAATGAGATGGTTCCACCAACCAATTCTCATACCCAAATTGTTAATACCCACATCATCATATTAATTGTGTTGAGAATTCCGAATGTTTCAGTTCCTTTGGCTCAAGTCGTCCATGACCGTGGACACGGCTAATCGATTAGGTTTGAGTACTCTGCAGAGTTTTGCACACGTTCCCCACAAGATTTGGTCGCCTCCGTTTAATTTCTCGCACTTCAGGGTGTTTGAGAAACGGATGACCAAAACATGGTCTTCCAAAGGGTTTCCCTGCGACTCTGACGGTGCCCATCCTTTCCTACCGTTCTTCTACATCTCGTAGCACCGCCTGTCCAGGGTCACCACGATATCCAACCAAGCCAGAGCCCATAATGACTTGTGGCTGTGCAGGTAAGCCTTGGGTCTTGAAGCACCCATCCATCTCTTTGTGCCTGGGTGGATCTTTCCGTGTGAATACTGGCCATCTCCAGCATCACCTAGGCAATTCCACTGGTTTCTCCAGGGTGCCGTTCAACCATCATCCACCCAGAGGTATGTTGAAAACTCGGAGTCTTGAAATCTTGATCATTATGTAGGTCTTGAAATTATTAACTCTCTCAACTCTCATGAATCACACAACCAACCCCGTCTACTAATAGCATAGCAAAAAGTAAAACAACGTTTCCCGGGGCCAATGTGTCAAAGAGTTTGAGGGGGTACCTACCACATGATACTACTACAATGTAACCAAGTTTCCAACTAACCTAACTTGCATGCAATTGGGGAAAATGGTAGAACTAATGCATATAAAACATGGGTAATCATGATCAAAGTGACTTGCCTAATTGATGATCTTCGTACTCGTGGGACTCTAAGTAACAAGCTTCGCACTCCGCATAATCTAACGAAGCAAACAAGCACTCAATAAGCATACAACAGAATATTGTAACCCACAAACATCAATCAAGAACTAGTAAACAGTCAAGACAAAACAATGCACAAATCACAAGTAAGGAAAACACACAAAGTTTTGGTTACTAGGAGGTGATAGATAAAACACTACTAACATAATAAAACTATTTTGAAATAACCAAAACAATTGTTGACAGCAAGGAAACAATAAAATATTTTTATTAATAAACAGAAGAAAATCAATTTAAGTTTGTTGAGAAAACTTCTGTAAAGTTCGTAAAAGTTTTGATAAACACTATATGAATCAACTATAGTTTTACTATCAAAAGAGCAAAACAAAACTTATTATTTATTAACAAAACATGTTCTTAACAGAAAAGAATTTTACAAATAAACTTGTCTTAGAAAACAGAATTAAATTATATAAAACTTTGTTGAAAGAAAACTATTACTAACTAGTTGTTTTAGTCAAAATAAACCTATTTGAAAAGAAGTTGTGATTCCTATATTAACAAAGAAATAACTAAACAATTTTATATTTTTTTATTAACAACAAGTAAAACACTAAATGTTTAAATCAACAGAACCTACTCAACAAATTAAAACTAAATCTAAGTTAAACTAACTAAAAATAAGTAAATAAAACTATACTATAATACTAGGCAGATTCTGGTTTTAGTTAAAACACTAATCAAATATATCCTAAAAATCCTCAAACTAAGCATGACGGCAGTCCTAACTAATACCAAACAGTAGCAAAAAGATTCATATAAAAATCTATTTTCAAACTCTAGTTATTCAGATTTGAAGATTTTGAGCAAATTTGATTAAATTCAAATTTATAGTTCAAATTTGAAATTTAAAAGTACAGTGTGCAACTACATGAAAAATGTGAGCTATTACAAAAAGAATCAACTCAATACATTTAATATATTAAGAGTTATAAGCAAAACAAAATTTGGATTCACTCTGTTAACTAAAACAAAACAGAAAAGGGAAAAATCTACCGGACGGCCAGGGGACTACGTGGCGCTATCCTATTGGCTAAGGGGGGTGTGCGAGCGGTGCTTTGGGCGGTCAACCGAACCTAAACAGAAAACGGTTCGGGAATAACCCGATCTAATCGAGGCTGTTGAGTAAGGATCCGAGGGTTGGGAGGGCTCACAGTGTTAAGAAGTCGCCGGCGAGGGATCTCCGGCGAGTTCAAAACGGCAAAGATGACGGCGAGGAGCTCCGGTGGTCGAGGGAGGTAGTGGAGGGGTTCAGACGACGGCGGGCGAGGTCCGGTGTCGAACGGAGGGGTCGGAGAAAGGCGAGGGTGACCGAGGCGATGGCTACGGGCGATGAGAGCTCCGGTGGTGGAGGTAACTCTGGCTAGGAATCTGGCAGCGCCTCGGCGAGGGAGAGAGGGGGCTCGGGGGGGAAATAGATGCGGGGAGCGGCCGGTACTTATAGGGGGTGCGGGGGAGTGCGGGGAAGGAGAGAGGAGAGAGATCCGGGAGGGGTAACTGCCGGCGACGAGGTCGTGGAAGGGAGGAGAGTGATGACCGAGCGAGGCTAACGGTCGGTCGGGGTGGGGTCCAGTGTCAGCGAGAGGGGAGCGAGGTTTCCGCGTCGGTCGGCCGGTCGGTATTAACTTCGCGAGTAACTGCCGTGGGCCGGCCCGTTTAATACTAAAACCGTTACCGTTTTCTTTTAATGATTTTCCAGCGATATTCAAAAGCTTTTAAAACATTCAAACCATTTATAAATATAGGGGTATTATATATCAAATTTAACAGAATAATAAATTCTATTTAATGAACATTTTTATTCTGTCATTTGAACACTTTGAAAAAAATAATATTTTCAGAAATTGCCTAGTTGTTTTTAAAACCTTTTTGCAACTATTTTCAAAACAACTCCTGGTTACTTTTGTTCAAATAGATCACCAAAATGACCCTGGTGTGGAGTGTCATGTTACTCCCCTCTTATTTTGAACATTTTACCAAGATTTCAAATAGGTGAAAGCAACTTAGGGAAAGTAGAAAAGGCTTTCAGAATTTTAGAAAGAACATTTCAACAATACATGTATTCAAGCAATGATGATGATAGATGCATAGCTGTAAATCATAACATTCCAAAATGGAATTTTGGGATGTTACAAACCTACCCACCTTAAGATGAATCTCGCCCTCGAGATTCGGGTTGGCTAGAAAATAGGTGCGGGTGGTCTCTACGAAGATCTTCTTCGCGTTCCCAGGTGGCTTCTTCCTCAGTGTGGTGACTCCACAAATCCTTACAGAACTTTATGATCCTGCTGCGGGTAACTCTGTTGGCAGTCTCGAGGATTCTGACAGGCTTCTCCTCATAGGTCAGATCATTGTCAAGTTGTATGGCCTCTAGGGGCACGGTGTCTCGCAAAGGGATATCAGCCATCTCAGCATGACATTTCTTCAGCTGGGACACATGGAAAACATCATGAACTCCGGGTAATCCTTCCGGCAATTCCAACTGGTATGCAACTTCGCCTCTACGTTCAAGAATTTTGTAGGGGCCTATGAATCTGGGTGCTAATTTTCCTTTAACACCAAACCTCTTGATTCCTCGAAGCGGGGACACACGAAGATATGCTCGGTCTCCCACTTCATACGTCACTTCTTTACGTTTGCTGTCAGCATAACTCTTCTGTCGAGATTGAGCTATTTTGAGTCTGTCACGAATCAACTTGACTTTCTCTTCCGAATCTCGGATAAGATCGGGACCAAAAAGTTGTCGGTCTCCAACACCATCCCACGTCAGTGGCGTTCTGCACCTCCTTCCATATAAAGCTTCGAAAGGGGCCATCTTCAGACTGGTCTGATAACTATTATTGTACGAGAATTCTGCGTAAGGTAAGTTTTCATCCCAACTAGATCCATAATCTAGCGCACAAGCTCTCAACATGTCTTCCAGAATCTGGTTGACTCTCTCAGTCAGTCCATCTGTCTGCGGATGGAAAGCTGTACTGAACTCTAGCCTTGTACCCAAAGTTTCATGTAACTGATGCCAGAACTTTGAGGTAAATTGTGTTCCTCTATCTGACACGATACTCCTCGGAACTCCATGCAGACATACGATCCTGGTCATATATATCTTGGCTAGCTTAGCACTGGAATAGGTGGTTTTCACTGGAATGAAATGAGCTACCTTGGTCAAGCGATCAACCACTACCCAGATGGAATCATAACCTGAACGGGTCCTGGGTAGTCCTGTGATGAAGTCCATACCAAGCTTTTCCCATTTCCACTCGGGTATCGGCAGAGGTTGGAGTAACCCTGCTGGTTTCTGATGTTCCGACTTTACTCGCTGACAAACATCACATATTGCAACGTGTTCCGCAATATCCTTCTTCATACCTGTCCACCAATAACTTTCCTTTAAATCCAGATACATCTTGGTATTACCTGGGTGTATCGAGTAAGGGGAATCGTGGGCTTCCTGAAGTATCAACTTCCTGAGCTCTGGGTCATTGGGCACATAGATTCGGTTCTCAAACCACAAAGTTTCGTGTTCATCCTCACGAAAACCTTTAGCTTTACCATCTTCCATTCTCTGCTTTATCTCAGCTATCTCCTTGTCCGATTTCTGGGCTTCACGAATTCTTTCGGTCAAGGTGGACTGAATTTCCAGTGTAGCAACATATCCTCTTGGAACTATCTCTAGCTTGAGCTCTCTGAGATCATCGGCTAACTCTTGGGGTAATCCTCCCGCTGTGAGTGTGTTTACATAAGTTTTCCGACTCAAGGCATCGGCTACAACATTGGCCTTACCTGGATGGTAATGTAATTTCATGTCATAGTCCTTGATTAACAATAACCATCTCCTATGTCTGAGGTTCAACTCCTTCTGAGTGAAAATATATTCCAGGCTCTTATGGTCGGTGTAAACATCACAACTATTTCCGATAAGAAAATGTCTCCAGGTCTTGAGTGTGTGCACTACGGCTGCTAGTTCCAAATCATGGGTGGCATAATTCAACTCATGAGGTCGTAGTTGTCTAGATGCATAAGCTACAACCTTTCCATCTTGCATGAGTACTCCTCCAAGTCCTTGACGTGAAGCATCACAATAAACCTGGAAGTCCCTCCGAATATTGGGAAAAATCAACACTGGGGCTGTGACCAAACGTTTCTTCAACTCCTGGAAACTGGCTTCACATTCCTCAGTCCAAACATACTTGGATTCTTCCTTCAACAACTCTGTCATGGGCTTGGCTATTTTTGAGAAATTCTCAATGAATCTCCGGTAATATCCGGCAAGTCCGAGGAAACTATGGATCTCCTTAACTGAGGTGGGTGACTTCCACTCGGTGACGGCTTCAACCTTAGTAGGGTCTACGGCTATTCCTTCTCCGGAAATAACATGTCCAAGGAATCCGACTTCCGTCAGCCAAAATTCACATTTGCTGAACTTGGCATATAACTGATGCTCTCTTAGCTTTTCCAGAACTAAACGCAGATGTTCCTTGTGTTCTTCCTCGTTCTTGGAGAATATCAAAATGTCATCCATGAACACCACGACAAACTTGTCCAAATATTCCATAAACACTTTGTTCATCAAATTCATGAAGTAGGCAGGAGCATTAGTCAAACCAAAGGACATGACAGTATACTCATACAAGCCATACCTTGTGGTGAAAGCTGTTTTGGGTATATCCTGTTCACGAATCTTTAGTTGGTGATACCCTGATCGAAGATCGATCTTAGAGAATACTTTGGCGCCTACTAGCTGATCAAACAAGTCATTAATCATCGGCAGAGGGTACTTGTTCTTGATAGTCACCTCGTTCAAGGCACGATAATCGACTACCATTCTCAAGGTTTTATCCTTCTTCTCCACCAAAAGAACTGGGGCTCCCCAAGGTGAAGAACTTGGGCGTATATAACCTTTGTCCAATAACTCCTTAATTTGCTTCTTGATTTCCAACAGATCATTTGCGGGCATCCGATAGGGTCTCTTGGAAATTGGGGTTGTCCCTGGTTGTAGCTCTATTAGGAACTCAATCTCCCTATCTGGTGGCATGCCTGGTAATTCTACCGGAAATACATCCAGAAAGTCTTTTACCACAGGTACTTCCTCCTGAACAACTCCTGTGAGGGAATTTAACCGTGCACTCATCTGGGTGCGTCGGGATACATACTTAATCCTCTTGTTCTCCGGGGTGGTGAGTGAAACAGACTTGTTGGGACAATCAATATTTCCTTCATACTTGGTCATCCAATCCATGCCTAGGATTACATCCAATCCCTGGGATTCTAAGACGATGAGGTCAGTGGGAAAAACATGGTTTCCTATGTGAAGTTTAAGGGCATGGCATCCTATTCCTGCCATCATCATACCTCCTGGGGAATTGACCTTAATGGGCTGACTAAGGGTTTTGGTGGGCAAACCATACTTATCCACAACTACCCTTGATATGAATGAATGAGTTGCACCGGAATTAAAAAGTACTGTAACTGGACGTGAATGCAATAAAAACTTACCAACCACAGTCTCGGGTTGATCATAGACTTCTTCCACGTCGAGGTGGTTCACCTGGGCACGAGGAAAAAGGGTTTGGCTTCTTGGCTGCGGAGTTGCCGTTTCCATTTCCTTGCTTGCTCTGGGGACACTCAGTAGCATAGTGCCCTGTCTTCTGGCACTTGAAACAGGTGATGTGGCTCAGATCCTTCTGAGTAGGGACGTGACGGTGCTGGTTGTTGTTCCCATTCCCATTGTCAGTCTTGAAATTGCCATGGTTGGAACGGGCATTCCCATTTCGTCCATGGTTGTGGCCTCCATGGTTGTGCACGGCATGAGTGTGCCTTCCAAACTTACCGGTACCTGATCCGGTATTTACTCAGTACGGGGAGTAGCGGGGCTTCTGATGAGCTCCAGAATTAAACTTCCCCTGGGTGTACTTCCTCTTGCGATTCTCAATTTGCTGCTGTTTTCCCTCCAAGATGATTGCCTTATCCACCAGCTCTTGGTAGTTGTTGAAAGTAGCCACTACCAGCTGCATGCTCAACTCATCGTTGAGTCCTTCCAGAAACTTCTCTCGCTTGGACGCATCATCGGCCACGTCTCCTGGTGCATAACGTGCCAATGTGCTGAAATCATCCACGTACTGGGCCACAGAGCGATTTCCCTGGCGCAAGTTGCGAAACTCGCGCTTCTTCAGACTCATGGTTCCAGCTGAAACATGTGCGGTGCGGAAAGCAAGCTGGAACTGCTCCCAAGATATATCAGCAATAGGATATGTGGTGGTGTAGTTCTCCCACCATGAAGTTGCTGGTCCTTCAAGTTGATGTGCGGCAAAACGCACCTTCTCAGCGTCAGTACATCCAACGGTGACGAGTTCTCTCTCCATCTTACGGAGCCATTCATCTGCCACAATGGGCTCAGTGCTGCTGGAGAAAGTTGGAGGATTCAACCTCAGAAAACGGGTGAGATTGTCAGTCTGGGGTGGATGTTGGTGGTTGTTGTTGTTCTGGTTGTTGGTCTGATTCTGGATCAATAGTTGCATCAGTGCATTCTGCTGCTGAAGGAGTTGAGTGAGTTCCGACGGGAAGGTGAAGTCGGACTCACGTCGTGGAGGCATCTTGCTGTTTTCAGAGGGGTGAGAATTAGAATAGAACAAGGGCCTAAAAGGAGAAATTCACTACCCATATGCAATGCAACAAACATATCACACCAAACACTCATTCATTTATTCAATCAATATCAAACATCGGGAATACAAGTCTCAAGGAAACTAAGCATCGACCTACGCTCTTAACGTTGAAAAATAAAAGATACATGGAGGGCATAACTAAAGTTTTCCTCAGAAGTACATGGTGACTGAGTCTCCTCCAATGGTGCTCTCCTCATAGTCATCATCGTCGCTGATGAAAGGAGCCAAGTCTCCCTCAGGATGAAGATTTTCTCCCATGTCCATCTGTTCCTCCAGAGTGGCGATGCGAGTGTTCAGCTTGTCGATCCTCTCTAAGAAATCATTTACCTCATATTCATGCTCGTAGTTGGCTTCCCGTAAGTCAGCTTCAAGGTCAATCTCACGGTTCATCAAATTCTTGATTGTCTTCGTATCAGTACGAACTCGAAGCTCCAGAGTCCTGATGTGCGTCTCCAGGGCCTGGATATATGACATGGTGGAGTCTCCAGTGGGGTTGGTGATGATGTTGCCATGGGCATCTCTACGGCAAACCATGCTGAGTCCTGGTGAAATGGTTCCACCTCTGTATTCCTCCTGAATACGTCCAAGAGCACGATGAATGGCCATGTCTCTTCCAAGTATCCAGCTGGGTGCCACGAACTTGAGGTCAATGGGTTCCTTACGATTCCCAAAGGTCTTCCCTGGGATATGCACCTCGATCCTGTAGTGTCCATCTTGTGAAAATGACATGATAGGAGTCCCGGTGATGCTCGGCAAAGCAATCCTTACATCCTTGACGATCCTCATCAGCTCCTTACCAAAAGGCATCGTTGCGTCAGGCTGGCAAAACTCCGTGATCAACACTGGGATGAAGGTGGCCATCTATAAATTTTGAAATAATCGGAGAGGAGTCAGAAACGAATACATGAGAGTATAAGAATTTTAAAGACAAAGAGAAACAATCCTAAGGCTTTCCAATCCTAGAGGTTACGTCCTACGGTCAGCGTGTGCTCTGATACCATTTTTGTAGCGACCCGACCTGAAAGGTCGAATCTCCGGTGTTTCCGTACCATCCCAAGATCATGCTGGTACACACACGGTACATCAATGTATATATCAAAGGGAAATCACACAGCATTATATTAATCGAAAATCTCATATCGAGTCCTTTATTACAATAAAAATTACAATAAAGTGGCTGAAGGCCAACTCATGAGAATTTCTAAATCTTGCGGAAGCGTCGAAGGTAGATGAGTCCATCTGACTCCAAGGGCATCTCACTGAGCATAGAACGTGTCCTCACTCCTGGTCGGAAAAGTAATCTGCAACATGATACGTTGCAGCCGTGTAGGTCAGCATATGGAATATGCCGGCAAAGTCACAAGAGAGGGGTGAAAAGATAATCATCTAATCTACATGCTTATATGGCAGGTGAGGTGTTAAGTTTTTGCGTAAAGCCAATTTTTTTCCTACATCAAGAGAGGGCTAAGCAAAAATATTACTAAGTTGGTTGATTAATGAGATGGTTCCACCAACCAATTCTCATACCCAAATTGTTAATACCCACATCATCATATTAATTGTGTTGAGAATTCCGAATGTTTCAGTTCCTTTGGCTCAAGTCGTCCATGACCGTGGACACGGCTAATCGATTAGGTTTGAGTACTCTGCAGAGTTTTGCACACGTTCCCCACAAGATTTGTTCGCCTCTGTTTAATTTCTCACACTTCAGGGTGTTTGAGAAATGGATGACCAAAACATGGTCTTCCAAAGGGTTTCCCTGCGACTCTAACGGTGCCCATCCTTTCCTACCGTTCTTCTACATCTCGTAGCACCGCCTGTCCAGGGTCACCACGATATCCAACCAAGCCAGAGCCCATAATGACTTGTGGCTGTGCAGGTAAGCCTTGGGTCTTGAAGCACCCATCCATCTCTTTGTGCCTGGGTGGATCTTTCCGCGTGAATACTGCCATCTCCAGCATCACCTAGGCAATTCCACTGGTTTCTCCAGGGTGTCGTTCAACCATCATCCACCCAGAGGTATGTTGAAAACTCGGAGTCTTGAAATCTTGATCATTATGTAGGTCTTGAAATTATTAACTCTCTCAACTCTCATGAATCACACAACCAACCCCGTCTACTAATAGCATAGCAAAAAGTAAAACAACGTTTCCCGGGGCCAATGTGTCAAAGAGTTTGAGGGGGTACCTACCACATGATACTACTACAATGTAACCAAGTTTCCAACTAACCTAACTTGCATGCAATTGGGGAAAATGGTAGAACTAATGCATATAAAACATGGGTAATCATGATCAAAGTGACTTGCCTAATTGATGATCTTCGTACTCGTGGGACTCTAAGTAACAAGCTTCGCACTCCGCATAATCTAACGAAGCAAACAAGCACTCAATAAGCATACAACAGAATATTGTAACCCACAAACATCAATCAAGAACTAGTAAACAGTCAAGACAAAACAATGCACAAATCACAAGTAAGGAAAACACACAAAGTTTTGTTTACTAGGAGGTGATTGATAAAACACTACTAACATAATAAAACTATTTTGAAATAACCAAAACAATTGTTGACAGCAAGGAAACAATAAAATATTTTTATTAATAAACAGAAGAAAATCAATTTAAGTTTGTTGAGAAAACTTTTGTAAAGTTTGTAAAAGTTTTGATAAACACTATATGAATCAACTATAGTTTTACTATCAAAAGAGCAAAACAAAACTTATTATTTATTAAAAAAACATTTTCTTAACAGAAAAGAATTTTACAAATAAACTTGTCTTAGAAAACAGAATTAAATTATATAAAACTTTGTTGAAAGAAAACTATTACTAACTAGTTGTTTTAGTCAAAATAAACCTATTTGAAAAGAAGTTGTGATTCCTATATTAACAAAGAAATAACTAAACAATTTTATATTTTTTTATTAACAACAAGTAAAACACTAAATGTTTAAATCAACAGAACCTACTAAACGAATTAAAACTAAATCTAAGTTAAACTAACTAAAAATAAGTAAATAAAACTATACTATAATACTAGGCAGATTCTGGTTTAGTTAAAACACTAATCAAATATATCCTAAAAATCCTCAAACTAAGCATGAAGGTAGTCCTAACTAATACCAAACATTAGCAAAAAGATTCATATAAAAATCTATTTTCAAACTCTAGTTATTCAGATTTGAAGATTTTGAGAAAATTTGATTAAATTCAAATTTTATAGTTCAAATTTGAAATTTAAAAGTAAAGTGTGAAACTACATGAAAAATGTGAGCTACTACAAAAAGAATCAACTCAATACATTTAATATATTAAGATTTATAAGCAAAACAAAATTTGGATTCACTCTGTTAACTAAAACAAAACAGAAAAGGGAAAAATCTACCGGACGGCCAGGGGACTACGTGGCGCTATCCTATTGGCTAAGGGGGGTGTGCGAGCGGTGCTTCGGGAGGTCAACCGAACCTAAACAGAAAACGGTTCGGGAATAACCCGATCTAATCGAGGCCGTTGAGTAAGGATCCGAGGGTTGGGAGGGCTCACAGTGTTAAGAAGTCGTCGGCGAGGGATCTCCGGCGAGTTCGAAACAGCAAAGACGACGGCGAGGAGCTCCGGTGGTCGAGGGAGGTAGTGGAGGGGTTCAGACGACGGCGGGCGAGGTCCGGTGTCGAACGGAGGGGTCGGAGAAAGGCGAGGGTGACCGAGGCGATGGCTACGGGCGATGAGAGCTCCGGTGGTGGAGGTAAATCCGGCGAGGAATCTGGCAGTGCCTCGGCGAGGGAGAGAGGGGGCTCGGGGGGAAATGGATTCGGGGAGCAGCCGGTACTTATAGGGGGTGCGGGGGAGTGCGGGGAAGGAGAGAGGAGAGAGATCCGGGAGGGGTAACCGCCGGCGACGAGGTCGTGGAAGGGAGGAGAGTGATGACCGAGCGAGGCTAACGGTCGGTCGGGGTGGGGTCCAGTGTCAGCGAGAGGGGAGCGAGGTTTCCGCATCGGTCGGCCGGTCGGTATTAACTTCACGAGTAACTGCCGTGGGCCGGCCCGTTTAATACTAAAACCGTTACCGTTTTCTTTTAATGATTTTCCAGCGATATTCAAAAGCTTTAAAACATTCAAACCATTTATAAATATAGGGGTATTATATATCAAATTTAACAGAATAATAAATGCTATTTAATGAAAAAATTTATTCTGTCATTTGAACACTTTGAAAAAAATAATATTTTCAGAAATTGCCTAGTTGTTTTTAAAACCTTTTTGCAAATATTTTCAAAACAACTCCTGGTTACTTTTGTTCAAATAGATCACCAAAATGACCCTGGTGTGGAGTGTCATGTTACTCCCCTCTTATTTTGAACATTTTACCAAGATTTCAAATAGGTGAAAGCAACTTAGGGAAAGTAGAAAAGGCTTTCAGAATTTTAGAAAGAACATTTCAACAATACATGTATTCAAGCAATGATGATGATAGATGCATAGCTATAAATCATAACATTCCAAAATGGAATTTTGGGATGTTACAGGTTCATGCGGCTGTGTTCATGGCAGGATCAGCTCCAGCCACAAGCAATGCAGCCGCTGGAGCTGCCACTTCGGGTGATAACCCGCCGTCGTCGGCTCAAGTTCTTGTGGAGCTGATGGATGAACTCGCGGCTCTCATGGCCGCTGAAGTCACAGCAGATAATCAAGCAGCTCGGAATCTAGAGATTGCAAGGATCAAGGGCCAGATGGCAGAGGAACTACAAAGGATGGTAGAGCTGAAGGTCCAGATGGAAGAAGAGGCAGAACGTATCAAGACAGATGCTTTCTGTCAAGGGCTGGAGCAAATGTCAGCAGCGTCGGTACACTAGAGGAGGCATCAGTCCTGTCAACCAGAGCATTATGAAGCGAGGAACCTCTTCAATACCCCTGGCGCTGGGCGAGCCGCGGGCATGCCCGAGAGCCGCCCAACGGAACGACGGGCGACTCATCCGGCCCAACGTAACCAAGCTTCACCTGGGGGCTTTCCAACACCGACGGGTCATTATTCTAACCCTGTCGAGAATATGGTGGCAGCAGCCACCCGGCTCAAGACGATTCCTATCCCGGATGAAGCACCCTTTGCGGAGGATGTGCGGAACACCATCGGGTACTTGTAGATGGCCATGGCCCAGCAGGAGAGATACGCTCATAGCCGGAGCCGCGTCCACTCAACCCCTCTCCCTAGCCATAGCTTTAGCCGGCGCTACGAGTCACGAGCAGGTTCCAGCAGCAACCATCACAGAGATATTCCAACGGGTCACCGCCCGGGGAGAGATACACAGGCATGTGTAAACCACGCGGGAAGCCCGCAAGAGGCGCCGGCTAGGCCGGCTTACCAAGAGCCCGGGTCCTCTATTTCAGTAGGGGCAGGAGTAACCCCCAGGACAGTAGGTCTGCCATGTCTATCGCCGGCTCTTCGGAGTGAGCGATTGCCGAAAGACTTCAAAGGTCCCCGCAAAGTCCCAAATTACACGCTGATTTACCCCTAGAGGCTTGGGTGGAAAGCTATGAACTAGCCATGGAGATGTTGGATGTTAGTGAGGCGTTTTGTGCTAATTATTTCGTCATGATGCTTGAAGACCTGACTCGTACATGGCTAAAGGGGTTACCACCTAATACCATCAATTCTTGGGCGGAGCTCAGGGCTCGATTCATTAAAAAAATTCAAGGGACGTGCAAGCAGCCTATGACCATTGTGGATTGATGACCCACAAGTATAGGGGATCTATCGTAGTCCTTTCGATAAGTAAGAGTGTCGAACCCAACGAGGAGCAGAAGGAAATGACAAGCGGTTTTCAGTAAGGTATTCTCTGCAAGCACTGAAATAGTCCATAACAGATAGTTGTATGATAAGATAATTTGTAATGGGTAGAAAGTAACAATAGTAACAAAGGTGCAACAATATGGCCCAATCCCTTTCGTAGCAAGGGACAAGCCTGAACGAACTCTTATATAAAGTAAAGTGCTCCCGAGGACACATGGGAATTACTGTCAAGCTAGTTTTCATCATGTAACTATGATTCGCGTTCGCTACTTTGATAGTTTGATATGTGGGTGGACCGGCGCTTGGGTGTGCCCTTAGTTGGACAAACATCCCACTTATGATTAACCCCTCTCGCAAGCATCTGCAACTACGAAATAAGAATTAAGACAAAGTCTAACCATAGGTTTAAACTAGTGGATCCAAATCATCCCCTTACGACGCAACGCATAAACTAGGGTTTAAGCTTCTGTCACTCAAGCAACCCATCATCTACTTATTACATCCCAATGCCTTCCTTTAGGCCCAAATAATGGTGAAGTGTCATGTAGTCGACGTTCACATAACACCACTAGAGGAGAGACAACATACAACACATCAAAATATCAAACAAATACCAAATTCACATGACTATTATTAGCAAGACTTATCCCATGTCCTCAGGAACAAAAGTAACTACTCACAAAGCATGGTTATGTTCATGATCAGAGAGGTATTGAATATCATTAAGGATCTGAACATATTATCTTCCACCAAATAAACCAACTAGCATCAACTACGATAAGCAATTAACACTACTAGCAACCTTACAAGTACCATTCGGAGTTGCGAGACGGAGATTGAGTACAAGAGATGAACTAGGGTTTGGAGATGAGATGGTGCTGGTGAAGATGTGGATGGAGATGAGTCCCCTCCGATGAGAGGAGTGTTGGTGATGACGATGGCGACAATTTCCCTCTCCGGGAGAGAAGTTTCCCCGACAGAACAGCCCTGCTGGAGCTCTAGATTGGTTCTGCTCAAGTTCCGCCTCGTGGCGGTGGCGTCTCCTCCCTAAAACCTCTGTTCTGATTTTTTTGTCTCAGACGAAACCCTCCATATAGGAGAAGCTTGGGGCCAGAGGGGCATCAGGGGGCCCAGGAGCCCCCCAGGCGCGGCCAAGGGGTGGCCCGTGCCTGGCAGGCTCGTGACCTCCTGGTGGCCCCTCTCCGGTATATTTCTGGACCAGTATTTTTTATATATTCCAAAACAATTCCTCGTTGATTTTTACGGCTTTTGGATTTGTGCAGAATAGCCATATCAAACTTGCTCCTTTTCCAGCCCAGAATTCCAGCTGCCAGCATTCTCCCTCTTTGTGTAAACCTTGTAAAATAAGAGAGAAAAGGCATGAGTATTGCACCATAATGTGTTATAACAACTCATGATGCGATAAATATCAATATAAAAGCATGATGCAAAATGGACGTATCAACTCCCCCAAGCTTAGACCTCGCTTCTCCTCAAGCGGAAATCGAGATCGATAAATATGTCCACATGTTTAGAGACAGAGGTGTCGATAAAATAAAATATGGACATGTAGGCATCATGATCATATTTAGAACAACAATATTGTCATATAATCCCTCATGCTAAAGTGACAATTCATTCACAATGTAAAGCATGTATCAAGAACCTTATTGACAGTAAACAACCAATAGTCTTTAGTCATTGAAGCAATTGCAATTTATCATATCATAGGTAAGAGTCAAATAAGAGCTTGTAAAGAAAATCCACATACTCAATCATCTTTTAGTCTTCTACAATTTCTAAAACTCACGCAGTACTCACGAGATCAAAGTTTCAGTTGGACGCAGAGAAAGATAGGGGCTTAAAGTTTCGCCTCCCAACTCTTTACCTCAAGGGTAATGTCAACAATAATAATTCATGATTACTTACTTCCAAATTGATATATGAATATAGATCTTTCCCTAGCACATGACGCTTGCCAAGATGATGGCAAAATAAGGAATTGGTGAAGATCAGCATGACTCTTTTAAAGATAAAAAGTAAAGGTACAAGATAGGCCCTTCGCAGAGGGAAGCAGAGGTTGTCATGCGCTTTTAAGGTTTGGATGTGTGATCTCTTAATGTGAAGGAACATCACTTTATATTGCCTCCTGTGATAAAGAACTTTATTATGTAGTCTTTCGCTTTTATGTCTTCCTCATCACAGGTTCATATAAAGCTTATTTTCCACACACTAATAGATCATATGTATTTAGGGGGCAATTTTTTATGGATTGCACCTTTGTTACTATTGTTACTTGCTACCCGTTACAAATTATCTTATCGTACAACTATCTCTTACCGACTATTTCAGTGCTTGCAGAGAATACCTTACTGAAAACCGCTTATCATTTCCTTCTACTCCTCGTTGGGTTCGACACTCTTACTTATCAAAAGGACTACGATAGATCCCCTATACTTGTGGGTCATCAAGACTCTTTTCTGGCGTCGTTGCCGGGGAGTGAAGCGCCTTTGGTAAGTGGAATTTGGTAAGGAAACATTTATATCATGTGCTGAAATTTATTGTCACTTGTCACTATGGAAACTAATCCTTTGAAGAGCTTGTTCGGGGTATCTTCACCCCGACTGGAAACACAAAGAGTTGCTACACAACCTACTGCACCTACTGAAAATATTTATTATGAGATTCCTTCGGGTATGCTAGAGAAACTGTTGGCTAATCCTTTTATAGGAGATGGAACATCACATCCCGACTTGCATCTAATATATGTAGATGAAGTTTGTGGTTTGTTTAAGCTTGCAGGTTTTCCCGAGGATGAGGTCAAGAATAAGGTCTTTCCCTTATCTTTGAGGGATAAAGCATTGACATGGTATAGGCTATGTGATGATACTGGATCATGGAACTACAAACGATTGAAATTGGAATTTCATCAAAAGTTTTATCCTATGCATTTGGTACATCGTGATCGGAATTATCTCTATAATTTTTGGCCTCGTGATAGAGAAAGTATCGCTCAAGATATGGGGGGGCTTAAGTTAATGTTATATTCATGCCCCAACCATGAGCTTCCCAGAGAGATTATTATTATGAACTTTTATGCTCGACTTTCTCAGGACAATCGCACCATGCTCGACACTTCTTGTACCAGTTCTTTCATGAAGAGAGATATTGACTTCAGATGGGATTTATTGGAAAGAATTAAACGAAATTCTGAAGATTGGGAGTTTGATGAAGGTAATGAGTTAGGTATGAATCTTAAGTTTGATTGTGTTAAATCTTTCGTAGAAACAAATACCTTTCGTGATTTTAGCGCTAAACATGGACTTGACTCTGAGATAGTAGCTTCTTTATGCGAATCATTTGCTACTCATGTTAATATCCCTAAGGAGAAGTGGTTTAAATATCATCCTCCTATAGAAGTTAATGTGGCTAAACCTGTTCCAGTTGAAGAGAAAGTAATTTCTTATAATGATTCTATTGTAACTACTGCTTACATTGAGAAACCACCTTTCCCTGTTAGGATAAAGGATCATGCTAAAGCTTCAACTGTGATACGTAAGGGTTACATTAGAACACCTACACCCCCTGAGCAAATTATAGTTGAACCTAGTATTGCCATTATTAAAGATCTCTTGACCGACAATGTTGAAGGACTTGTTATCCAATTCTGTGAAGCTTCTGCTAGAATAGCTAAACCTCATATTAGTGATAAGCATAAACCTGTGGTTGGCATGCCTGTTGTTTCTGTTAAGATAGGAGATCATTGTTATCATGGTTTATGTGACATGGGTGCTAGTGTTAGTGCAATACCTCAATCTTTATATAATGAAATTAAAAATGAGATTGCACCTGTCGAGATGGAATTTATTGATGTTACCATTAAATTTGCTAATAGAGATGCTATCGGCCATGTGGGAATTGTTAGAGATGTTGAAGTCTTGTGTGGTAAAAGTAAGTATCCTACTGATTTTCTTGTTCTTTCTACCACACAAGATAGCTTTTGTCCCATCATATTTGGTAGACCTTTTCTTAATACTGTTAATACCCAAATTAATTGTGAGAAACAAAATGTTACTATTGGCTTTGAAGGAGTGTCGCATGAATTTAATTTTTCTATGTTTAGTAGACAACCTCACGAAAAAGAATTGTCTAGTAAGGATGATATTATTGCTCTTACTTCTATTGTTGTGCCTCCTCCTGATCCTTTAGAACAATACTTGCTTGAACATGAAAATGTTATGCATATGGATGAGAGGAATGAGATAGATAGAGTTATCTTTGAACAAAGTCCTATCTTTAAGAATAATTTGCCTATTGAATTACTTGGAGATCCACCTCCACCAAAGGGTGATCCTGTGTTTGAACTTAAACAATTACCTGATACTCTTAAGTATGCTTATCTTGATGAAAAAAAGATATATCCTGTTATTAGTGCTAACCTTTCAGAGCATGAAGAAAAGAAATTATTGAAAACTCTAAGGAAGCACCGTGCTGCTATTGGATATACTCTTGATGATCTTAAAGGCATCAGTCCCACTCTATGCCAGCATAAAATTAAAACTGATCATGATTCCAAACAGTTGCCAGCCCTCAACGAAGACTGAATCCTAAGATGAAAGAGATGGTAAGAAAAGAAATACTAAAGCTTCTGGAAGCAGGTATTATTTACTCCGTGGCTTATAGTGATTGGGTAAGTCCGGTGCATTGTGTCCCTGAGAAGGGAGGTATTACCGTTGTTCCTAATGATAAAGATGAATTGATCCCACAAAGAATTGTTATTGGCTATAGGATGGTAATTGATTTTAGGAAATTAAATAAAGCTACTAAGAAATATCATTACCCTCTACCTTTCATTGATCAAATGCTAGAAATATTGTCTAAACATACACACTTTTGCTTTCTAGATGGTTATTCTGGTTTCTCCCAAATACCTGTTTCACAATCTGATCAGGAGAAAACCATTTTCACTTGCCCTTTCGGTACCTTTGCTTATAGATGCATGCCTTTTGGTTTATGTAATGCACCTGCTACCTTTCAAAGATGTATGATGGCTATATTCTCTGATTTTTGTGAAAAGATTGTTGAGGTTTTCATGGATGATTTCTCCGTTTACGAATCTTCTTTTGATGATTGCTTGAGCAACCTTGATCGAGTTTTCTAGAGATGTGAAGATACTAACCTTGTCTTGAATTGGGAGAAGTGCCACTTTATGGTTAATGAAGGCATTGTCTTGGGACATAAAATTTCTGAAAGAGGTATTGAAGTTGATAAGGCTAAAGTTGATGCCATTGAGAAAATGTCATGCCCTACGAATGTTAAAGGTATAAGAAGTTTACTTGGTCATGCTGGTTTCTATAGAAGGTTCATTAAAGACTTCTCTAAGATTTCTAGGCCTCTCAATAATCTCTTGCAAAAATATATTCCATTTATTTTTGATGATGATTGTGAAGAAGCATTTGAAATACTCAAGAAGGCCTTGATAACTGCACCTATTGTTCAACCACCTGATTGGAACCTACCTTTTAAAATTATGTGTGATGCTAGTGATTATGCTGTTGGTGCTGTTCTAGGACAAAGAGTTGATAAGAAATTAAATGTTATTCATTATGCTAGTAAAACTCTAGACAGTGCCCAAAGAAATTATGCTACTACTGAAAAAGAATTTTTAGCAGTTGTGTTTGCATGTGATAAGTTTAGACCTTATATTGTTCATTCTAAAGTTACTATTCACACTAATCATACTGCTATTAAATATCTCACAGAAAAGAATCTTGATGACCCACAAGTATAGGGGATCTATCGTAGTCCTTTCGAAAAGTAAAAGTGTAGAACCCAACGAGGATCAGAAGGAAATGATAAGCGGTTTTCAGTAAGGTATTCTCTGCAAGCATTGAAATAGTCGGTAACAGAGTTGTATGATAAGATAATTTGTAACGGGTAGCAAGTAACAATAGTAACAAAGGTGCAGCAATATGGCCCAATCCCTTTTGTAGCAAGGGACAAGCCTGAACGAACTCTAATATAAAGTAAAGTGCTCCCAAGGACACATGGGAATTACTGTCAAGCTAGTTTTCATCATGTTTCTATGATTTGCGTTCGCTACTTTGATAGTTTGATATGTGGGTGGACCGGTGCTTCGGTTCTGCCCTTACTTGGACAAACATCCCACTTATGATTAACCCCTCTCACAAGCTTACACAACTACGAAAGAAGAATTAAGACAAAGTCTAACCATAGCTTTAAATTAGTGGATCCAAATCAGCCCCTTACGACGCAACGCATAAACTAGGGTTTAAGTTTCTGTCACTCTAGCAACCCATCATCTACTTATTACATCCCAATGCCTTCCTCTAGGCCCAAATAATGGTGAAGTGTCATGTAGTCGACATTCACATAACACCACTAGAGGAGAGACAACATACAACACATCAAAATATCGAACGAATACCAAATTCACATGACTATTATTAGCAAGACTTATCCCATGTCCTCAAGAAGAAAAGTAACTACTCACAAAGCATGGTTATGTTCATGATCAGAGAGGTATTGAATGTCAAGGATATGAACATATTATCTTCCACCAAATAAACCAACTAGCATCAACTACGATAAGCAATTAACACTACTACCAACCTTACAAGTACCAATCAGAGTTGCGAGACGGAGATTAAATTCAAGAGATGAACTAGGGTTTGGAGATGAGATGGTGCTGGTGAAGATGTTGATGGAGATGAGTCCCCTCCGATGAGAGGATAGTTGGTGATGATGATGGCGACGATTTCCCTCTCCGGGAGAGAAGTTTCCCCGGCAGAACAGCCCTGTCGGAGGTCTAAATTGGTTTTGCTCAAGTTCCGCCTCGTGGCGGCGGCGTATCCTCCCGAAACCTCTGTTCTGATTCTTTCTCGAACAAAACCCTCCATATAGGAGAAGATGGGGGCCAGAGAGGCATCAGGGGGCCCACAAGCCCCCCAGGCGCGGCTAGGGGGTGGCCCACGCCTGGCAAGCTCGTGACCTCCGGGTGGCCCCTCTCCGGTATATTTCTGGCCCAGTATTTTTTATATATTCCAAAACAATTCCTCATTAATTTTTACGGTTTTTGGAGTTGTGCAGAATAGCCATCTCAAACTTGCTCCTTTTCCAGCCTAGAATTCCAGCTGCCGACATTCTCCCTCTTTGTGTGATCTTGTAAAATAAGAGAGAAAAGGCATGATTATTGCACCATAACATGTTATAACAACTCATGATGCGATAAATTTCAATATAAAAGCATGATGCAAAATGGACATATCATGGATGTTGATCACTGTGTCCAACAAGAGAGCGAGTCGGCTCATCATTGGGTACGGCTGGTCTCGACAATTATTCGTTCATCAGAGCAGATCACGGCGGCTCAAGCGGTGTTGATCTTGTAGAAGAACTGTCAATTTATTCCTCTGAAGCAGAAACTTGGCCGGCTCAAATGTACGTGTCAGGACATGGGAGAGCTCATGATGGCTCTCACGAAGTACGCCGACTCAGACAGCACGAAGGATCCGGGTTCTAATGAGGAAAAGGCTGGTCAAGGCAAGAAAGGCAACTAGGGCAAGGATGCAGTAAACAATGGTAACCAGAGCAAATGTAAGAATCTGGAGGCTGGGTCAGAGCTGGTGGCTAACCCAAATGCCCAGCGGAATCACCCCAAGGGCAACAGGAGGTTCGGACCGCCCTCGGGCAGGGATAACTTTCCTCGAACATGGAAGATTTGCTCAAGCGACCTTGTCCGAATCACAGTTTGCCTGATAAGCCGGCAAATCATACATGGGAGAGTTGTTCTTTTATGCAGAAGTACAGGCGATACGTCACACAACCTAACAGTCGCGACGGCGGCTCGCCAGGCGGCTCAGGACATGGCGGGCTAGGAGCCAGGTTTGGCTCTGGCGGGTCAGGATCCGGTCATCCAGGCTAGCATAATCAAGGGGGACAGCAGCCGCATCCTGATACTAATAGTCAACAACAGCAGCAGCAGCAGTGTCATCAGTCTGGTTTTTAGGGTAATCCAAAGCAGCTCAGCTCCGGGCAGTACCACATCTTCACGACTAGTCTCAATAGACGGGACCAGAAGCTGCGAAAACAGGCAGTCAATGCGGTTACGCCGGCTCTTTCGCAGTATCTGGAGTGGTCTGAATATGATATAACATGGAGTCGGGAGGATCACCTGCCACATGTTGATGACCCGGGGCGGCTGGCTTTGGTTGTGGCCCCCCAAGTGGGTGGATATATGTTGAACAAGGTGCTCATGGACGGCGGCAGTAGTATAAACATCCTTTATTATGACACCTTCATCCACTGTCTTTCATGGTGTGGTGCCGGGTAAGTCGGCGCATCCGGTGGGCAGGATTTCTTTGGAAGTGGCTTTTGGCGATGAATACAACTACAGAGTGGAGTCCTTATGGTTTGAGGTGGTTAAAATCAAGAGCCCTTATCATGCCTTGTTTGGACGGACGACTTATGCCAAGTTCACGGCCCGACCCTGCTATGTTTACTTGAAGCTCAAGATGCCCGGGTTAAAAGCCATTACCATTCATGGTTACCGAAATACGGCTATTGAGTGTGAGGAAGGAGATGCTGCTTATGGAGAGTCCAGTTGCGCTCAGGAGGAGCTTAAGTTCTATAAGGAGAATGTTGATCCGAAGGATATGACCCCCCTGAAGAAGCCAACTACGGAGGTCGAGCCGCCCCTCAAATTTTCAGCAGATGATACCAAGGCAGTAGATTTCAATCCGGGCGACTCATCTAAGCAGTTCATCATTGGATCTCACATGGATCCCAAATAGGAAAGCGCGCTCATCGAATTCATCCGTGAGAATCGGGACATCTTTGCATGGAAGCCTTCTGACATGCCGGGTGTATCGAGAGAATTTGCTGAGCACAACCTTAATGTGGATCCAAAATTAAACCAATCAAACAGTTTCTACGGCGGTTCAATGAGGAGAGACGCAAGGCTATTGGGGAGGAAGTTGCCCGACTCTTGGCTGCAGGTTTTATTGTTGAAGTCTTTTACCCGGAATGGTTGGCTAATGATGTCTACTACGCAACCTTCTCCTTGTAGACGTTGTTGGGCCTCCAAGTGCAGAGGTTTGTAGGACAGTAGCAATTTTCCCTCAAGTGGGTGACCTAAGGTTTATCAATCCGCAAGAGGCGTAGGATGAAGATGGTCTCTCTCAAGCAATCCTGCAAATAAATAACAAAGATTCTCTTGTGTCCCCAACACACCCAATACAATGGTAAGTTGTATAGGTGCACTAGTTCGGCGAAGAGATGGTGATACAAGTGCAATATGGATGGTAGATATAGGTTTTTGTAATCTGCAAATATAAAAACAGCAAGGTAATTAATAGTAAAAGTGAGCACGAACGGTATTGCAATGCGTGGAAACAAGGCCTAGGGTTCATACTTTCACTAGTGGAAGTTCTCTAAATAATGATAACATAATTGGATCATATAACTATCCCTGAATGTGCAACAAAGAGTCACTCCAAAGTAACTAATAGCGGAGAACAAACAAAGAGATTATTGTCAGGTACGAAACCATCACAAAGTTATTCTTTCTGATCGATCTATTCAAGCGTCCGTAGTAAAATAACACGAAGCTATTCTTTCTGTTCAATCTATCCTAGAGTTCGTACTAGAATAACACCTTAAGACACATATCAACCAAGACCCTAATATCACCTAGATACTCCATTGTCACCTCAAGTATCCGTGGGCATGATTATACGATATGCATCACACAATCTCAGAATCATCTATTCAACCAACACATAGAACTTCAAAGAGTGTCCCAAAGTTTCTACCGGAGAGTCAAAACGTGTGCCAACCCCTATGCATAGGTTCCCGAGGTCACGAAACCCACAAGTTGATCACCAAAACATACATCAAGTACTCACATGAATATCCTATTGTCACCATAGATAGACACATGCAAGACATACATCAAGTGTTCTTAAAGACTCAATCCGATAAGATAACTTCAAAGGGAAAACTCAATTCATTACAAGAAGGGAGAGGGGGAAGAACATCATAAGATCCAACTATAGTAGCAAAGCCCGCGGTACATAGAGATCAAGACATCTCAAGAACACAAGAGAGAGAGAGATCAAACACATAGCTACTGGTACATACCCTCGGCTCCGAGGGTGAACTACTCCCTCCTTGTCATGGAGATCGCCGGGATGATGAAGATGGCCACCGGAGACGGATTCCCCCTCCGGCAGGGTGCCGGAACGGGCTCCCAATTGGTTTTTGGTGGCTACAGAGGCTTTTGGCGGCGGAACTCCCGATCTAGGTTTAGTTCTGCGGGTTTCAGTATTTATAAGACCGTATAGCGTCGAGAACAAGTCGAGAGGGGACACGAGGAGGTCACGAGCCTCCCAGGCTCGTGGCTTCCCCGGGACTCCACTCCGGTATCTTTTTCTTCTGGTATTTTTGATATTTCCCATAAAAATCACAACGAAACTTTTATTCCATTTGGACTCCGTTTGATATTCCTATCTGAAAAAGGTCAAAAACACGGAAAAAACAGAAACTGGCACTAGGCACTGAGTTAATAAGTTAGTCCCAAAAATAATATAAAATAGCATATTCATGCATATAAAACATCCAAAGTTGATAATATAATAGCATGGAACAATCAAAAAATTATAGATACGTTGGAGACGTATCAGCTAACCCGGTGCTGGTTCTAAAAAAGACCTTAACAAGGCTGATGTGCGTGGACTACACGGACCTTAACAAGGCTTGCCCGGCTGATCCTTTTGCCCTACCTCGTATTGATCAGATCATTGATGCTACAGCGGGATGTGAAATTTTATGCTTCCTGGATGCTTAGTTAGGTTATCATCAGATCAAGATGGCAGTGAAAGACCAGGAGAAGACGGTGTTCATTACACCCTTTGGGGCATTCTGCTATGTCTCTATGTCTTTCAGGCTCAAGAGTGCCCAGGCGACTTATCAACGATGCATATAGAACTGCCTTCACAGTTAGATTGGCCATAATGTTCATGCTTATGTAGATGACATCATGGTCAAATCCAGAAAGAAGGAGACTCTTTTGGAGGATTTAAAGGAAACCTTTGACAACCTCCGGGTCTACAAGATGATGCTTAACCCGACCAAGTGTGTCTTTGGTGTTCCAGCGGGGAAGCTTTTGAGTTTCTTGGTCTCTAAGCGTGGCATCGAGGCTAACCCGGATAAAATCAAGGCTATTACTTCACTAGGAGAGCCGGCTTGCATTAATGATGTTCAACGCTTGGCAGGGCGGATTGCGGCGTTGAGCCGGTTCATAAGTCGTCTTGGGGAGAAGGCTATTCCTCTATATCAGATGATGAAAAAGACAGACAAGTTTGTCTGGAGCAAAGCGGCGGGTGAAGCACTTGAGGCGCTTAAGAAACAGCTCACTGAGCCACCAGTGTTAGCCGCTCCAGCTGAGAAAGAACCGTTGCTCCTTTATGTGGCGGCTAACAATCAGGCAGCCAGCGTTGCAATCGTGGTCGAGCGCAAGGAGGCTAGGAAGGAGTATCCTATGCAAAGGCTGGTTTATTATATCAATGAGGTCCTGACAGAGTCTAAACAAAGGTATCCGCATTGGCAGAAGTTGGTATACGGGGTCTTTATAGCCAACCGCAAGTTAAAGCACTACTTCCTAGGACACCAAATAACCGTGGTCAGTTCTGCTCCGTTGGGGGACATTATCCAGAACAAAGAAGCCACAGGGAGGATTGCTAAGTGGGCATTAGAGCTGGGACCTCTTAATTTAAAGTATGTTCCTCGCACGGTGATGAAATCCCAAGCTTTGGTGGATTTCATAAATGATTGGACAGAGTGTTAGGCTCCCGAAGAAAAGCCGAATAACACATACTGGACTATACACTTCGATGGATCCAAGAAGTTAGAAGGGTCCGGAGCGGGGGTTGTCCTGACATCCCCCAAGGGTGACAAGTTTTGTTATGTGCTCCGGCTGATGTTCCCCTGCACTAACAACGTGGCTGAGTACGAGGCTTTGCTTCATGGTCTTAGATTAGCCAAGGAGATGAATTTGAGCCAGGTCAGGTGTTTGGGCAACTCAGATCTAGTGGCCCAGCAAGTTTCTGGTACTTTGGACTCCAAAGACCCGTGGATGGCGGCTTATAGATAGACGGTTGATATTACTGCAGGTCACTTCAAAGGGTATCAGGTAGATCACATTGATCGTCGCAAAAACGAGGCGGCTGATGCTTTATCACGGCTAGGTTCCCAACGTAAGCCGGTGCCGCCTAATGTCTTTCTGGACGTCTTACACCATCCAATTGTCAAGATACCTTCAGAGGAAGATTTGGTTGTTCCTAACCCGGAGGCAGAGTTGGTGGCGGCTCTACATGTTATCCCAGATTGGACTATAACTTCTTTGGCCTATTTAACCCGGGGCGAGTTACCTGAAGATGAAGACCTGGCCAGAAAGATCACCCGCCACTCTAAGTCCATGACGATAGTTAATGGTGAGTTGCATAAATGCAGCGTAACAGGGGTTTCTCAACGTTGTGTTTCACCATAGGAGGGCCGGCAGATCTTGAATGAAATCCATGCTGGTGATTGTGGACACCACACCGGCTCGAAATCTTTGGTGGCCAAGGCTTTCCGGCACGGGTTCTTCTGGTTGATGGCTCACAAAGATGCAGAGGATTTAGTCCGTAAGTGCGACGACTGTCAGAAATTTGGCCGGCATGCTCATGTTCCGGCTCAAGAACTGAGGATGATACCAATCACTTGGCCGTTTGCGGTCTGGGGGCTGGACATGGTAGGACCCTTCAAGAGATCCAAGGACAAGAAAACACACCTCCTGGTGGCGGTTGACAAATTTACCAAGTGGGTAGAGGAAGAGCCGGTCAGCAAATGTGATGCGGCTATAGCGGTTCTATTTATTAAGAAGCTGATCTACCGTTTTGGTTACCCACATAGCATCATTACTGATAATGGTACAAATCTATCGAAGGGGCTATGAAGAAATTCTGTGACGAAGAGCATATCTGGCTTGATATTTCAGCCGTGGCACATCCACAGTCCAATGGTCAGGCGGGGCGTGCCAATCAGGAAATTCTAAGAGGGATTAAACCACGGCTTATGGTTCCTTTGCAGCGAACGCCCGGGTGTTGGGTCGAAGAATTACCCTCCGTCTTATGGAGCATCAGAACCACCCCCAACAGGTCCACGGCTTTCACGCCCTTTATGGTGTACGGCACCGAGGCCGTCTTACCCAGTGACATCCAGAACGACTCGCCAAGGGTGGCTGCTTACGTTGAGACGGACAACAAGACGGCGCGCCAAGATGCATTGGATGCTTTGGAAGAGGCATGAGAATTAGCAGCGGCCCGATCGACAATTTATCAACAAGACCTGCGCCGCTATCACAGCTGCAGGGTCAAGACCCGGACATTCCAGGACGGCGACTTGGTGCTCCGGCTGATTCAAGACCAGAAAAATATGCATAAACTGTCACCTCCATGGAAGGACTCTTTGTGGTTAGCAAAAATCTCAACAATGGGTCATATTACCTCATAGATATCCGAGAAGACTCAGATACGGCGGGTCAGGAGACCCGTCGGCCATGGAACATTGCGCATCTCCGGCCTTATTTCACCTAAGGGTGTAGAGACCCACCATTGTACACTATCATTGTACATATCACATTTATATAAATAAACAGAGAAGCCTAT
Organism: Hordeum marinum; assembly: GCA_022496015.1. Taxonomy (NCBI): domain Eukaryota; kingdom Viridiplantae; phylum Streptophyta; class Magnoliopsida; order Poales; family Poaceae; genus Hordeum; species Hordeum marinum. The sequence continues at coordinate 375,623,548 of CM039673.1, forward strand.
GTTGTTTCACATATCCTCGTATGAGAGAAGATTAAATAAAATTCCGGTTGATGCATCAACTGAGGTTGGCAAACGGCAGTAGATGCCTATTAGCCAGGCATTATGCCACAAAATCCGACTCAAGAAAATGAGTCGTGGCGAGGGTGGCTTCCTACCTTTAGCCGGTACAGCTTCTAACGCCTATCCGCCGGCGCTTTGCGTCGTATTGCTGAACTGTGGTAGACACCTATTAAGCCGGCATTTTGCCACAAAAAACCGACTAAGGTAAATTAGTCATGGCGAGGGCGGCTTCTTTCCTTCGGGTACAGCTTCTAACGCCTATCCGCCGACGGGTCACGCCGTATTCCTGAGGGGGGCTTCTTGCCGACGGTTATCACTTCTAACACCCTATCAGCCGGCTTTATGCCATCTCCGGCTAACCAGTTTAGCCGCGGTTATGAGAGGTTTTTTACCGACGGGTAGCTAACATCTCATGACCCGAGAACGGCGGCTTCTTACCTCCGGGTACAGCTTCTAATGCCTATTAACCGTCCTAAGTCCATGTAAAAACAGCTAAGGTAAATTAGCTGCGGTGAACGGTGGCTTCTTACCTTTGGGTATAGCTTCTAACGCCTATTAGCTATTCTTATAAAATCCGGCTAAGGAAAAATTAGCCGCGGTGAGGGCGGCATCTTACCTTTGGGTATAGCTTCTAACGCTTATCCGCCAGCGTTTACGCCATATTATTACCTCCGGGTGTATCTTCTAAATGCCTTATCGGTCAGGCTTTACGCCATTTCCGGCTGACCAGATTAGCCGTAATTACCAAAAAGGGAGTCACCACCTCTGGGTGTAGTTTACCTAATCTTGGCTACAGGTATCTTCTATGATGACAAGGCAAGTCTAAATGATTCAAAGCATACAAAGACAAATGGCAGCCAAAAGCCGGGTCATCTTATAAATGTTGGGGAACGTCGCATGGGAAACAAAAAATTTCCTTAGCACACGCATACCTATCCATGGTGATGAGCATCTATGACAGGGAGAGTGGATCTATGTACCCCTGTAGATCGCTAAGCGGGAAGCGTTAAGAAACGCAGTTGGTGTAGTCGAACTTCTTCGCGATCCAAATCGCCGAGCGTCCCACGATCTAATCACGAACCGTCCCGCGAACCAATCACGAACCGTCTCGCGATCTCGTCATGATCCGTCCCGCAATCCAATCACGAACGTCCCGTGGCCTTGATCACGATCTGTCCCGCAAACTCATCACGATCCGCTCTGCGATCACATCACGAACCATCTCGCAATCTCAATCACGGTCTTTCCGATCTAGCGCCGAACGGACGGCACCTCCGCGTTCAGCACACGTGTAGCTTGATGAAGATCTCTGCCGTCCTGATCCAGCAAGAGGAGGCAGATAGGAGGAAGAGTTCACCGGCAGCGTGACGGTGCTCCGGTGATGGTGGTGGAGTGATTCCGGCAGGGCTTCGCCTAAGCACTGCGGAAAACCGATCTAGAGGAGCACCGGTGGAACGGGTACCATGTGGCCGTAAAATCTGTCCAAAAACCCTGTATTCCACCAGTATATATAGGAGGAGAGGAGAGGCTGCCTTGGCGCAGGTCCAAGGCCCTCCTTGAGTAGGCCGATCCAAGGAGGAGGAGTCCTACTCCTCCTCCACTCCTAGTAGGAGTAGGACTCTCTTTTTTGCCTTTTTCCACTCATTTCCTTTGGGATTTTTCTTCCTGGCACCATGGGCCTTTTGTGTCTGTTCCACCAGCCCACAAGGGCTGGTTATTATTCTCCCACATCCCATGGACCCTCTAGGGTCGAAATACCCCTCCCGGAGGTCTCCCGGTACACTACCGGCACTCCCGGTACACTACCGATGAGCCCGAAACATTTCCGGTGACCAAACTGGGACTTCCTATATATGAATCTCTACCTCTGGACCATTCCGGAGCTCCTCGTGACGTCCGGCATCACATCCGGGACTCTGAACAAACTTCGGTCACCACCATACATAACTCTACACTACCGAAACGTCACCGAACCTTAAGTGTGCAGACCCTGCGGGTTCGAGAACTATGTAGACATGACCGAGATACCTCTACGGTCAATAACCAATTGTGGGACCTAGATGTCCACATTGGTTCCTACATATTCTACGAAGATCTTTATCGGTCGAACCTCTATGTCAAGGATTCAGATAATTCCGTATGATGTTCCCTTTGTTCTTCGGTATGTTACTTGCCCGAGATTCGATCATCGGTATCCCCATACCTAGTTCAACCTCGTTACCGTCAAGTCTCTTTACTCGTTCCGTAATACAAGATCCCACAACTAACACTTAGTCACATTGCTTGCAAGGTTCGTTGTGATGTTGTATTACCGAGTGGGCCCTGAGATACCTCTCCGTCACACGGAGTAACAAATTCCAGTCTTGATCCATGCCAACTCAACAGACACCTTCGGAGATACTTGTAGAGCACCTTTATAGTCACCCAGTTACGTTGCGATGTTTGATACACACAAGGCACTCCTCCGATGTCCATGAGTTGCATGATCTCATGGTCATAGGAACACATACTTGACATGCAGAAAACAGTAGCAATAAACTGACATGATCATATGCTACGTTTGTAGTTTGGGTCTTGTCCATCACATCATTCTCCTAATGATGTGATCCCGTTATCAAGTGACATCTCATGTCCATGGCTAGGAAAAACCTTAACCATCAATTGATCAACGAGCTAGTCTATTAGAGGCATACTAGGGACATGGTTTTGTCTATGTATCCACACATGCATCTAAGTCTCCGATCAACACAATTATAGCATGGATAATAAACGATTATCATGAACAAGGAAATATGATAATAACTAATTTATTATTGCCTCTAGGGCATATTTCCAACAGTCTCCCACTTGCACTAGAGTCAATAATCTAGTTCACATCACCATGTGATTCGCATTGTTATGAATCTAACACCCAATAAGTTCTGGGGCTCGATCATGCTTTGTATGTTATAGAGGTCTTATTGTCAACGGGTCTGCGATATTCAGATTCGTGTGTACTTTGCAAATCTCTATGTGAAACCGTAAACACTGCTACCACACTCCACTTGGTAGTATTTCCAAATGGCTGCCCCACTATATGTATCCAGATTGCTACTACTAGTCATCTGGATTGGTGCTAAAGCTTGCATCGACGTAACTCTTTACGACGAACTCTTTATCACCTCCATAATCGAGAAACATCTCCTTAGTATTCGAGTTACTAAGGATAATCTTGACCGTTGAGCAGTGATCCACTCCTGGGTCACTCTTGTACCCCTTGACGGACTCATGGCAAGGCACACACAGGTGTGGTACACAACATGGCATACTATACAGAGCCTATGGCCAGGCATAGGGGACGACGTTCGTCCTTTCTCTTTCTTCTGCCATTGTTGAGCTTTGAGTCTCACTCAACTTCACACCTTACAAATCAGGCGAGAACTCTTTGTCTGACTGATCCATTTTGAACTCTTTCAAAATCTTGTCAAGGTATGTACTCATTGAAAGTCTCATCAAGCATCTTGATTTATCTCTATAGATCTTGATGCTCAACAATTAGGTAGCTTTATCCAGGTCTTCCTTTGAAAAACATTTTTCCAAACAACCATTTATGCTTTCCAGAAATTCTACATTATTTCTGATCAACAATATGTCATCCACATATACTTATCAGAAATTCTATAGTGCTCCCACTCACTTTATTGTAAATACAAGTTTCTCGTAAACCTTGTATAGGCTCAAAAACTTTGATCACCTCATCAAAGTATATATTCCAACTCCGAGATGCTCGCTTCAGTCCATAGAAAGATCACTGAAGCTTGCTCACCTTTTAGCATCCTTAGGACTGACAAAACTTTCTGGTTGTATCACATACAACCTTTCCTCAATTAAACCGTTAAGGAAACGATGTTTTGACATCCAGCTGCCAGATTTCATAATTGAAAAATGCAGCAACTGCTAACATAATTCCAACAGACTTTAGCATCGCTACGAGTGAGAAAGTCTCATCGTAGTCAACTCCTTGAACTTGTCATAAACTTCTTTGCAACAAGTGGAGCTTTATAAATGGTGACATTTACCATCAGCGTCTGTCTTCATTTTAAAGATCCGTTCTTACTCGACGACCTGTCGTCCAATGAGCAAGTCTACCACAGTCTATACTTGGTTTTTCATACATGGATCCTTTCTTAGATTTCATGGTCTCCAACCATTTGTCGGAATCCGAGCCCATCATCGCTTCTCCATAGCTCGTAGGTTCATCGTTGTCCAACAACATGACCTCCGAGACAGGGTTGTCGTACTGCTTAGGAGCAGTACACATCCTTGTCGACCTACGAAGGATGATAGTAACTTGATCCTGAAGCTTCATGATCATCATCATTAACTTCCTCTTCAACTAACGTAGGCTTCATAGAAACATCTCTCTGCGCTGCGCTACTCTCTAGTTGAACAAAGGTTTAACAACCTCATCAAGTTCTATCTTCCTCCCACTCAATTATTTCAAGAGGAACTTTTCCTTGAGAAAGGATCCGTTTTAGCAACAAACACTTTGCACTTGGATCTGAGATAGAAGGTTCACCCAACTATTCTTAGGGTATTCTACGAAGATGCATTTGTCCGCTTTGGGTTCGACCTCATTAGGTGAAAACATTTTTCCACACAAGCATCGCAGCCCAAAACATTAAGAAATGACAGCTTAGGTTTCTATCAAACCATAATTCGCACGGTGTCATCTCAACGGATTTAGATGGTGCCCTATTTAAAGTGAATGTAGTTGTCTCTAATGCATAACCGCAAAATTATAGTAGTAAAACGATAAGAGACATCATAGCACGCACCATATCCAATAGAGCATGACTATGATGTTCGGACACACCATCACACTATGGTGTTCCAGGTGGCGTTAGTTGTGAAACAAATTTCACATTGTCTTAAGTTGTATGCCAAACTCGTAACTCAGATATTCACCTCCACGATCATATCACAGTCATTTTTACCTTCTTGTCACGATGATCTTAAACTTCACTCTGAATTTGCTTGAACCTTTCAAACGATTCAGACTTGTGTTTCATTAAGTAAATATACACTATATCTACTCAAATCATCAGTGAAGGTAAGAAAATAACGATATCCACTACATGCTACAAGACTCACTGGATTGCATACGTCTACATGTATCATTTCCAATGAATCACTTGCCCGCTCCATCCAATGGGGTCCTTTAGTCATCTTGCCCAAGAGGCATGGTTCGCATGTCTCAACCGATTCAAAATCGAATGAGTTCAAAGATCCATCAGCATGGAGTTTCTTCACGCGCTTTATACCAATATGACATTTTGCAGCAGTGTCACAAGTATGTGGTACTATCATTATTAACTTTGTATCTTTTTGACATCAATGTTATGAACATATGTATTACTACGATCAAGATTTCAACAAACCATTCTCGCTGGGTGCATGTCCATTGAAGGTATCATTCATGTAAACAGAATAACAATTATTCTCTAACTTAAATGAATAACCGTATTGCAATAAACATGATCTAATCATGTTCATGCTCAACACAAAACACCAAATAACATTTATTTAGGTTCGTCACTAATCCTGAAGGTAGAGAGAGCATGCGATGTTGATCACATCAACTTTGGAAACATTTCCAACACATATCGTCACCTCATCCTCAGCTAGTTCTCTGTTTATTCCGTAGCTTTTATTTCGAGTTACTAACATTTAGCAACCGAACTGGTATCCAATACCCAGGTGCTACTAGGAGTACTAGCAAGGTACACATCAATAACTCGTATATCAAATATACTTCTGTCGATGTTGCCAGCCTTCTTATCTACCAAGTATCTAGGGTTGTTCCGCTTCAGCGACCGCTCACCTCATAACAGAAGCACTTAGTATCGGGTTTGAGTTTAAACTTTAGGTTGCTTCACTGGAGCAGCAACTGACTTGCTATCCATGAAGTTTCCCTCCTTGCTCTTGCCCTTCTCGAAACTAGTGGTTTGATTAACCATCAACACTTGACGCTCCTTCTTGATTTCTACCTTCGCAGTGTCAAAACATCGCGAACAGCTCAGGAATCATTATTTCTATCCCTCGCGTTTTATAGTTCATCACCAAGTTTTAGGAGCTTTAGTGATAGTGACTTGGAGAACTGTATTAATCACTATCTTATCTGGAAGATCAACTCCCACTCGATTCAAGCGATTGTAGCACCCAGACAATCTGAGCACATGCTCAACTATTGAGCTATTCTCCATCATCTTGCAAGCAAAGAATCTTGTTGGAGATCTCATATCTCGCAACACGGGCACGAGCCTGAGATCCAATTTCAGCTCTTAGAAACATCTCATATGTTTCGTGATGTTCAAAACGTTTTGGAGCCTCAATTCTAAGCCGTAATGCATGACGCACTAAACTATCAAGCAGTCATCAGAACGTGCCTGTCAGATGTTCACAACATCTACAGACGACGCTAGAGGGGTTGGCGCACCGAGCGGTGCATAAAGGACATAAGCCTTATGTGCAGCAATGAGGACAATCCTCAGATCACGGACCCAGTCCGCAATATTGCTACCATCATCTTTCAACTCTATTTCTCTAGGAACATATATAAAAATTAAGGGAGCTACAGCGCGAGCTAGTAATCTACAACATAATTTGCAAAGACACTATTGACTATGTTCATGTTAATGAGTTCAATTAATCATATTACTTAAGAACTCCCACTCAAATTGACATCCCTCCGGTCATTCGAGTGATACATGATCCAAATTCACCAACTCAAGTACGATCATCACGTGAGTTGAGGTGGCTGCAATGGTGAACATCATCATGTTGATCATATCTACTATATGACTCATGCTCGACCTTTCGGTCTCTTGTGTTCCGAGGCCATGTTTGTACATGCTAGGCTCGTCAAGTTTAACCCGAGTGTTCTGCATGTGCAAATCTGGCTTGCACCCGTTGTATGTGAACGTAGAGTCTATCACACCCGATCATCACGTGGTGTCTCCACACGACGAACTTTCGCAACGGTGCACACTCGGGGAGAACACAATTTATCTTGAAATTTAAGTGAGGGATCACCTTATAATGCTACCGTTGTCCTAAGCAAAACAAGGTGCATAAAAAGTATTAACATCACATGCAAATCATAAGTGACATGATATGGCCATGAACTTGTGCTTTTGATCTCCATCTAGAAAGCACCGGCATAATCTCCATCGTCACCGGCATGACACCATGATCTCCATCATCTTGATCTCCATCAACGTGTCGCCATCGGGGTTGTCACGCCCTGCATGCTTATACTACTATTGCTACCGTTTAGAGATAAAGTAAAGAATTACATAGCGCTTAATGATTGACACGCAGGTCATACAATAATTAAAGACAACCCTATGGCTCCTGCCGGTTGTCGTACTCATCGACATGCAAGTCATGATAATCTATGCATCACATGATCATCTCATACATCACATATATCACATCATGTAATTGGCCATATCATATCACAACATACCCTGCAAAAACAAGTTAGACGTCCTCTAATTGTTGTTGCATGTTTTACGTGGCTGCTACGGGTATCTAGCAAGAACATTTCTCACCTACGCAAAAACCACACTGGTGATACACTAGTTTGCTTTTCAACCTTCTCAAGGACCGCCTTTGTCGAATCCGATCCAACTAAAGTGAAAGAAACTTTCACCCGCAAGCCATCTATGCAACAAGTTGCGGTTGAGGGAACCGGTCTCTCGTAAGCGTACGAGTAACGTTGGTCCGGGCCGCTTCATCTCACAATACCGCTAAATCAAAATCCGACCAAGGAAGGAAGCAATCTAAGCATCAATGCCCATAAACCTTTTGTGTTCTACTCGAGATCTCATCGAACCATCAACCTAGCTCATGATGCCACTGTTGGGGAACGTCGCATGGGGAACACATTTTTTCCTACGCACACGCAAACCTATCCATGGTGATGAGCATCTACGAGAGAGAGAGTGGATCTACGTACCCTTGTAGATCGCTAAGCGGGAAGCGTTAAGAAACACAGTTGGTGTAGTCAAACTTCTTCGCGATCCAAATCGCCGAGCGTCCCGCGATCTAATCACAAACCGTCCCGCGAACCAATCACGAACCGTCCCGCGATCTCGTCATGATCCGTCCCGCGATCCGATCACGAACGTCCCATGGCCTTGATCACGATCTGTCCCGCGAACTCATCATGATCCGCTCCGCGATCACATCACGAATCGTCTCGTGATCTCGATCACGGTCCTTCCGATCTAGCGCCGAACGGACGGCACCTCCGCGTTCAGCACACGTGCAGCTTGATGATGATGTCCGCCGTCTTGATCCAGCAAGAGGAGGCGGAGAGGAGGAAGAGTTCACCGGCAGCATGACGGCGCTCCGGTGATGGTGGTGGAGTTATTCCGGCAGGGCTTTGCCTAAGCACTGCGGAAAACCAATCTAGAGGAGCACCGGTGGAACGGGTAGCACGTGCCGTAAAATCTGTCCAAAAACCCTCTATTCCACCAGTATATATAGGAGGAGAGGAGAGGATGCCTTGGCGCAGGTCCAAGGCCCTCCTTGAGTCGGCCGAGCCAAGCAGGAGGAGTCCTACTCCTCCTCCACTCCTAGTAGGAGTAGGACTCTCTCTTTTTTGCCTTTTTCCACTCTTTTCCTTTGGGCTTTTTCTTCCTGGTGCCATGGGACTTTTGTGGCTGTTCCACCAGCCCACTAAGGGCTGGTTATTATTCTCCCACAGACCATGGACCCTCTAAGGTCGAAATACCCCTCCCGGAGGTCTCCCGGTACACTACCGGCACTCCCGGTACACTACCGGCACTCCCGGTACACTACCGATGAGCCCGAAACTTTTCCGGCGACCAAATTGGGACTTCCTATATATGAATCTTTACCTCCGGACCATTCCGGAGCTCCTCGTGACGTCTGGGATCTCATACGGGACTCTGAACAAACTTCAGTCACCATCATACATAACTCTACACTACTGAAACGTCACCGAACCTAAAGTGTGCAGACCCTGCGGGTTCGAGAACTATGTAGACATGACCGAGATACCTCTACGGTCAATAACCAATGGTGGGACCTGGATGTCCACATTGGTTCCTACATATTCTATGAAGATCTTTATCGGTCGAACCTCTATGTCAAGGATTCACGTATGATGTTCCCTTTGTTCTTCGGTATGTTACTTGCCTGAGATTCGATCGTCAATATCCCCATACCTAGTTCAACCTCGTTACCGGCAAGTCTCTTTACTCGTTCTGTAATACAAGATCCCGCAACTAACACTTAGTCACATTGCTTGCAAGGCTCGTTGTGATGTTGTATTACTGAGTGGGCCCTGAGACACCTCTCCGTCACACGGAGTAACAAATCCCAGTCTAGATACATGCCAACTCAACAGACACCTTCGAAGATACCTGTAGAGCACCTTTATAGTCACCCAGTTATGTTGCGACATTTGATACACACAAGGCACTCCTCCGATGTCCGTGAGTTGCATGATCTCATGGTCATAGGAACACATACTTGACATGTAGAGAACAGTAGCAATAAACTGACACGATCATATGCTACGTTTGTAGTTTGGGTCTTGTCCATCACATCATTCTCCTAATGATGTGATCCCGTTATCAAGTGACATCTCATGTCCATGGCTAGGAAACCTTAACCATCAATTGATTAATGAGCTAGTCTATTAGAGGCATACTAGGGACATGGTTTTGTCTATGTATCCACACATGCATCTAAGTCTCCGATCAACACAATTATAGCATGGATAATAAACGATCATCATGAACAAGGAAATATGATAATAACTAATTTATTATTGCCTCTAGGGCATATTTCTAACAATAAAGACATCATGACACAAGGTTCAGGAGAAGCAAAATGAACATCTAGCTATTACACTCCCAGAGGAGATCAAAATTTCAGACAAGTTTTTCATCCGTCACACGGCGGGTTAAGCTGATACAAGTTCTTAAGCAGAAACTAATTAGCTGCCCGGTCATCCTGTGTCGTCTCTTCTGTGGCCCTGATTTGGAGGTTGTCCAAATCCCAATTGCAGTTCATTAGAGCCGCAAAAGAGCCTTCAAAATAAGCTGACGGGTCAAGATCTGGAGCAAAGAAGTCCTTACTCCGCGCAGGCGTCAAGTCTTTGCACTCGTACAAAGGACCGCGGACTCTCTTCTGCTCCGGGTCATAGGCCGCTGGATAAGTCGACAGATCAACCTCCTCAGCCAAAACAGAGGCTAACACCCGGGACTCCTTCATGCACCGGATGTAGTCAGCGTCAGTAAACTCCGAGACGTCATCTTTTCTTGAAGGGAAGCCCTCCATCATCTCGGCGGCTGTTAGACCCGGAGCAAAGGCCAAAGCCCGGCTGATGCCCGTAATGGCCCCTTGGTGGGCGGCTGACTTCTTGAGCTCGGCGATCTGCTTCGGCATAGTAGAGAAGAGCTCTAAGACACCCTTGAGAGTTGCCGGAATTTTATCCTTATATTGCACGGCCTTGATAGTGCAGATTGCACTGCAGTACAACTGCTCAGTTAAAGTATAGATGGCCTTCAACGGCAACATGCTATCAGAAGCCAATTGCCGGCTCCTAGGACCTATATAAACCGGACAATTCAGATGAGTCACCAGTCTAAGTAAAGATGTAGCCATTTGAAACACAAAAATGTCAGAAACTTACCAAAGATGGCGGCTGACATCTTGCTTATGTGGCGCTTCAAGCCTTGGAGTTCATCTGCCACAGCTATCAGCCGCTGGTCGGTGTCATCTGCCCGTTGGGTCAAAGCAGTCTTCTCATATTCAGCTGACTCTTTAAGAGCAGCAAAATCGGCCTTGATTGTGGCCAACTCCTCAGAGAGAAGCCGACACTTTTCATCGGCGACACTGCGGGCCACTTGTTGAGCCGCCAGGTTGGTCTTCAGGTCCATCAACTACGACCCGGCTTCGCTTAAAGCTTCTTGTGACATATCAAAATGCAGAATAAGTCGCCAGAATGAAAATCATATCAAATGATGAAGGTTAAAGACGAAATTATGCAAGTCTCAAGCAGATTGCAAGCAATATGTTTGACACTTGGGGGCTAATGTATATTTCATCTTCAAGAATACAACACAGTTCCGGCTCATCTTCATCAAAGTTAATCCGGAACTTGGGGGGCTACAATATGGCTCTTTAAATTAGTTGTAATGAAAGTTCCGACTCAACGTTATCATGTTTGAGTCGGCCCTCGGGGGCTACAAGTGGCTCTTCAGACTATCTACATTAAAGCTCTGACTCAACTTCAACACGGTTTGAGTTGGCCCTTGGGGGCTACAATTGGCTATTCACGCTATCTAAAGTGAAGTTCCAACTCAACTCTAACAAATTGAGCCAGCCCTTGGGGACAATGGGTTTGGATTTTCTACAGAGGATCAGGAAAGACCCGGTTCAACTCTTAACTAGGTTGAACCGGCCCTTGGGGCTAAGTAAGGTTATAGCAAGAAGAGTAGTACCTCGTATTTGTCTTCATCAAGTTTACCAGCCGAAGCTCCAGATCCTGGCAGGTGGAAAGCCGGTTCGTATAGCCGGCGTGAAGTTCTTCGTCTGTCATCTTCTCAAAAGAATAGTCAAAGTCCAGCTTCTTGGAGGCCTCGGCCGACTCCTTGTGCCTAGTCAGCACGTGAGCCGGGGGAGACTGAAGAACAGAACCAGCGATCACGACGTCCGGAGTTGCAGCAGTCTTGGCAGGACTGGGTGGTTTCGAAGGACCCCTTGGAGGGCTCTCCAAGGTGATGTCTTCAGCAGCCAGCTCAGTAGATGCGATTGGCGGATCTACATCCGGTTGTATCCCCTCCGGTTGTTCATGCTCCAGCTCTTGAGCAGCAGGGCCGGGAGAGGGCTTGTTGGTCTTCCGACGCTTGGCTTGAGCACTGCAAGATAGAAGGATCAGAATCCAAAAGATACTACTACCATACAAAGAACCAGATGTTATAGTAGAAAAACACTTACAGCGGGTTGATCTTGGGAGGCGGCAGAGCGGTTGTCGAAGAGTCACCGGAAGAGGGTGACTTTTGAGATGAAATTCAAGAAAGATGAGACAGCACCAAGGTTATAAAGGGAAATGAATCAAACAGGAACACATACCACTGCGGGGCGTTTCTTCGGAGCTAGCGAGTTCGGCAAGCCGGACATAAGCTCAGTGGAGCCGACGCTCCGGGTCTAGCGGCGTTCAGCCTGTTGTTGCTTTTTCAAAAGAAAGTCAGGAGCCAGATAAGCGAGAGGATGAGAAAGAGGAACTTTTTTGGTAACCCGCCGTGGCTTTCGGGGGACAAAATACTCTGAGTCGGAAGAAACATAGTTTACCTCAGGGGCATTGGCGCGGCTGGTCTCCACATCATCCTGTGAGTAAAACAAGCATTGGTAAAACAAGAAGGCAAAAATATCAAGCAACTAAAATTTTACCTTTGAGCCGGATGACTGTGGTGAGTTGAACCATTCCTCTCGCGGGGCGTCTTTCTTTCACTTCTTGGTTGGGGCCTTTTTCTTGAGCTTCTTCGGAGGAGGGACGTACTCCTTCTTCCAGAAATCAGAGTCGGACTGTGAAAATAACCCGGAGAAGAGTAATAGATCAGCAAGGTACAAACAAAGTCCAAGAGACGGATAGGAAGAAATTAACTTACATCTAGAGCCGGATTGGTGATGTTTAAAGGTGCCAGGACAATGGCGCTACATGAACCAGAGGCTTCATGGACAAGGCTCCGGATGACAGTGGTGATGTCATCTTCTGTCAGAGTTGATTGTCTGAAGCATAAGGAGCTGTCATACTTGACTTCATATTCACACATAAGCCGGCTTCTATGGATTAAGGGCATGATCTGCCAAGAAATCCAGCAGCGGATCAAATCCAATCTGGTTAAGCCATTGGCCATGAGTGCCTTGATCTTGGCATGAGCCGGCTCATACCTGGCACGCTCCGAAGCTGAGAGCCGATCGGGAAGTTCTGAATCTGTCCTGAGCCGGGAGGGATGATAACCCGGTAATGGGCGCTCATACTCAGGAGAGGTGTCCTTGCAGTAGAACCAAGTCTTGTTCCAATCCTTTGGATGGCTCGGCATCTGAGTAGCCGGAAAGATGATGTCCCTGCGTCGTTGAATGGAAATACAGCCAAGCTCCAGACTCGGACCGCCTTTCATTTTGGTTTGGCGGTTGGCGTAGAAGAACTCTCGAAACAAACCCACAAACGGCTTGACTTGCAAGTAGACTTCGCAGAGCACTTGGCAATTGCATATGTTTGAAACGGAGTTGGGGGCCAAGTCTTGAGGGTGAATCTTGTATAGGTGAAGAACATCACGGAAGAATTTCGATCCGGGTGGCACGAATCCTCGCTCGATATGATTAGAGAAAACTACTACCTCTCCTTTTGGGGGAGAGGGCCGTGTTTCGTCACCTAGAACCCGCCAATGAGGACCTCCTTGGAAGGAAGAGTACCCGCGCCAACGAAATCCGTTAAGTACTCCTTCGTGATGCAAGACCCAACCCAGTTGCATGAGTTGGAGGCGCGAGACATACTGGCGGCTTAAAGACTGTGCAAAATTAAATACGGGGCGAGTTAAGAGCAAGCAGATATCTGTGACGGCTTATAAATTTAAGGGCTCTACAAATACTATGCCATGGTTCGGATGATGAGAGCTGGAGAGGCCTGGCGGATCAACAAGGAAAGGAGGAGCGAAAATCGGCTAAGTCCTGAAAACAGGTTTCGCAAACTACTGCTACAATTATGGATCTACAAAAACAGGAAAAATGACTTTTATTTCTAGACCTAGCGAAGAACAGGCGAAGCAGAGAAAATTAAACAGAGCCACGATGGATCCGTGCATTGCGCACGGCCGCCCTGTACGTGGCGGCGCGGCAAGGACGCGCGTTAAACACATAGACGGCGTCGGGAATACACTGACGATGGTGATGGAGGAGCCCGAGGAGCGGCGGCGGAGCTTTCCGCAAACCCTAATACGGCAGTAATGGATCTAAGGAGGAGATGGGCTTACCGGTGGTGGGCCAGTGGACGCGGAAGAAGCTCTGGAACGACACAGGTTGATGCAGCGGCCTAGTTGATGACGATGCGAAGACGGTGCCGGAGCAGGGTTCACTGGAGCAGAGATGACGAAAGGAAGAAGATGAAGAGTGAGCGGGAGAAGGAAAGTTTCCACCCGCAACAGGCCTTATTTAAAGGGAAAATGAGACATACGCGAAAATCTAGGCGACGGAAACCGTTTGACCAAGGCGGACGCCTCGATTCTCGAGCTGACCATTTAATAAAAGATTCGGTGGTGCGTGAGCGGATTTTTCTTGCAGGGACCACGTGATGTCATGCCGGGTCATCACTGGGAGACTCGCTGAAGAGCAGAAGAAAGGGATGAAGTGAGCAAGTTCAATTCAACTTGGGGCCTAATGTTGGGGATATAACCCCGCAATATGACCCGCCCTTAAGGATCCGGGTCATATTGATGGCTTGTGAGTCGGCCCAAGGGTGAGCCATAAAACCTACGGCCCAGGAAGATAGGCGGCTCATGGTGTGGGCCGCAAGGTAGCCCGGACGGAGAAGACCCGGGCATGTAAGCCGCTCGGGGATAGCTTGGACAAGAAGATAGAGGAAGACTCGGATAGACAATGAGACTTGGTTAAACAATTGTAAAGACCAGTGGTCCTGACCTCCTATATAAGGGCAAACCCGGGGCGACTTAGAGGCAGGTTATCGAGAACTAGGTCAAGCTTTAGCTCCCTTGTAATCGATACAACAAGCAATACAAGAACAAGCAGGACGTAGGCTATTACCTCGGCTTGAGCGTCCGAACCTGGGTAAACTTGTGTCCTTCGTCCCAATCAACCCCTTTGAGTCCATCACGTTCCCAATGGCCTCGAATCCAAGTCCGTTCACCCAGACATCTAACGTGATAAATCCACAACACATGTGATGTTAATCCTTTTATGCACCTTGTTTTGCTTAGGACGACAGTAGCACTATAAGGTGATCCCTCACTTAATTTCAAGATAAATTGTGTTCTCCCCGAGTGTGCACCGTTTCGAAAGTTCATCGTGTCGAGACACCACGTGATGATCGGGTGTGATAGACTCTATGTTCACATACAATGGGTGCAAGCCAGTGTTGCACATGCAGAACACTCGGGTTAAACTTGATGAGCCTAGCATGTATAGACATGGCCTCGGAACACAAGAGACCGAAAGGTCGAAAATGAGTCATATAGTAGATATGATCAACATGATGATGTTCACCATTGAAACCACCTCAACTCACGTGATGATCGGACTTGAGTTGGTGAATTTGGATCATGTATCACTCGAATGACCGGAGGGATGTCAATTTGAGTGGGAGTTCTTAAGTAATAGGATTAATTGAACTCATTATCATGAACTTAGTCAGTAGTGTCTTTGCAAATTATGTTGTAGATTACTAGATCGCGCTGTAGCTCCCTTGAATTTTTTATATGTTCCTAGAGAAATAGAGTTGAAAGATGATGGTAGAAATATTGCAGACTGGGTCCGCGATCTGAGGATTGTCCTCATTGCTGCATAGAAGGCTTATGTCCTTAATGCACCGCTCGGTGCGCCAACCCCTCTAGTGTCGTTTGTAGATGTTGTGAACATCTAACAAGCACGTTCTGATAACTACTTGATAGTTTAGTGCGTCATGCATTACGGCTTAGACTTGAGGCTCCAAATTGTTTTGAACGTCACGGAACATATGACATGTTTCTAAGAGCTGAAATTAGGATCTCAGGCTCGTGCCCGTGTTGTGAGATATGAGATCTCCAACAAGATTCTTTGACTGCAAGATGAAAGAGAATAGCTCAATCGTCGAGCAAGTGCTCAGATTGTCTAGGTGCTACAATCGCTTGAATCGAGTGGGAGTTGATCTTCTTTATAAGATAGTGATTGATATAGTTCTCCAAGTCACTGTCACTAAGCTACTAGAACTTGGTGATGAACTATAAAATGCCAGGGATAGAGTTAATGATCCCTGAGCTGTTCGCGATGTTTGACACCGCGAAGGTAGAAATCAAGAAGGAGCGTCAAGTGCTGATGGTTAGCAGAACCACTAGTTTCGAGAAGGGCAAGAGCAAGGAGGGAAACTTCATGGATGGCAAGTCAGTTGCTGCTCCAGTGAAGCAACCCAAAGTTGAACCCAAACCCAAGACTAAGTGCTTCGATTATGAGGAGAACGGTCGCTGAAGCGGTACAACCCTAGATACTTGGTAGATGAGAAGTCTGGCAACGTCGACATAAGTATATTTGATATACGTGCTATTGATGTGTACCTTGCTAGTACTCCTAGTATCACCTGGGTATTGGATACCGGTTCGGTTGCTAAATGTTAGTAACTCAAAGTAAAAGCTACGGAATAAACGGAGACTAGCTAAGTGTGAGGTGACGATGTGTGTTGGAAATGTTTCCAAGGTTGATGTGATCAACATCGCACGCTCTCTCTACCTTCGGGATTAGTGACGAACCTAAATAAATTTTATTTGGTGTTTTGCATTGAGCATGAACATGATTAGATCGTGTTTATTGCAACACGGTTATTCATTTAAGTTAGAGAATAATGGTTAATCTGTTCACATGAATGATTACCTTAAATGGTCATGCACCTAGTAAGAATGGTTTGTTGAATCTTGATCGTAGTAATACACATGTTCATAACATTGATGCCAAAAGATATAAAGTTAATAATGATAGTACCACATACTGGTGGCACTGCCGCTAAATGTCATATTGGTATAAAGCGCATGAAGAAACTCCATGTTGATGGATCTTTTGACTCATTCGATTTCGAATCGGTTGAGACATGCGAACCATGCCTCTTGGGCAAGATGACTAAGGACCCCGGTTTTTTGGATTGACGGAGCGGGGAAGTGATTATTGGAAATGATACATGTTGATGTATGCAATCCAATGAGTCTTGTAGCGTGCGGTGGATATCATTATTTTCTTAACTTCACTGATAATTTGAGTAGATATAGTGTATAGTTACTCAATAAAACACAAGTCTGAATCGTTTGAAAGGTTCAAGCAAATTTAGAGTGAAGTTTAAGATCATCGTGACAAGAAGATAAAATTGTCTATGATGTGATCGTGTAGGTGAATATCTGAGTTATGAGTTTGGCATAGAACTTTAGATGATGTGAAAGTTGTTTCACAACTCGCGCCACCTGGAACACCATAGTGTGATGGTGTGTCCAAACGTCATAGTCGTGCTCTATTAGATATGGTGCGTGCTATGATGTTTCTTATCGTTTTGCTACTATAATTTTGGGGTTATGCATTAGAGACAACTACATTCACTTTAAATAGGTCATCGTCTAAATCCCTTGAGATGACACCGTGTGAATTATGGTTTGATAGAAACCTAAGCTGTCATTTCTTAATGTTTGGGGCTGTGACGCTTGTGTGGAAAATGTTTTCACCTAATGAGGTCGAACCCAAAGCGGACAAATGCATCTTCATAGAATACCATAAGAACAGTTGGGTGAACCTTCTATCTCAGATCCAAGCATAAAATGTTTGTTGCTAAAATTGGGTTCTTTCTCGAGAAAAAGTTCCTCACGAAAGAATTGAGTGGGAGGAAGATAGAACTTGATGAGGTTATTGAACCTTTGTTTCAACGAGAGAGTAGCTCAGCACATGAAGATGTTTTTGTGAGGCCTATGTTAGTTGAAGAGGAAGTTAATGATGATGATCATGAAGCTTCAGATCAAGATACTATCGAACCTCGTAGGTCGACAAGGATGCGTACTGCTCCTGAGTGGTACGACAACCCTGTCTTGGAGGTCATGTTGTTGGACCTTGATGAACCTACGAGCTATGGAGAAGCGATGATGGGCCCGGATTCCGACCAATGGTTAGAGGCCATGAAATCCGAGAAAGGATCCATGTATGAAAATCAAGTATAGACTTTGGTAGACTTGCTCGTTGGACGACAGGTCGTCGAGTACAAATGGACCTTTAAAATGAAGACAGACGCTGATGGTGAATGTCACCATTTATAAAGCTCGACTCGTCGCAAAGAAGTTTCCGGCAAGTTCAAGGAGTTGACTACGATGAGACTTTCTCACTCGTAGCGGTGCTAAAGTCTGTTGGAATTATGTTAGCAGTTGTTGCATTTTTCAATTATGAAATCTGCCAGATGGATGTCAAAACATAGTTTCCCTAACAGTTTACTTGAGGAAAGGTTGTATGTGATACAACCAGAAGGTTTTGTCTGTCCTAAGGATGCTAAAACGTGAGCAAGCTTCAGTGATCCTTCTATGGAATTAAGAAAACATCTCGGAGTTGGAATATACGCTTTTATGAGGTGATCAAAGTTTTTGAGTCTATACAAAGTTTATGAGAAACTTGTATTTGCAATAAAGTGAGTGGGAGCACTATAGAGTTTCTGATAAGTATATGTGGATGACATATTGTTGATCAGAAATAATGTAGAATTTCTGGAAGGTATAAACGGTTGTTTGAAAAGTGTTTTTCAAAGGAAGACCTGGATAAATCTACCTAATTGTTGAACGTCAAGATCTATAGAGATAGATCAAGATCCTTGATGAGACTTTCAATGAGTACATACCTTGACAAGATTTTGAAAGAGTTCAAAAATGGATCAGTCAGAGAAAGAGTTCTCACCTGATTTGTAAGGTGTGAAGTTGAGTGAAACTCAAAGATCGACAACGGCAGAAGAAAGAGAAAGGACGAACGTCGTCCCCTATGCCTTAGCCATAGGCTCTCTATAGTATGCCATGCTGTGTACCGCACCTGTGTGTGCCTTGCCATGAGTCCGTCAAGGGGTACAAGAGTGACCCAGGAGTGGATCACTGGACAACGGTCAAGATTATCCTTAGTAACTAAAATACTAAGGAGATGTTTCTCTATTATGGAGGTGATAAAGAGTTCGTCGTAAAGAGTTACGTTGATGCAAGCTTTAACACCAATGGATGACTCGTAGCAGCAATCTGGATACGTATAGTGGAGCAGCCATTTGGAATTGTACCAAGTGGAGTGTGGTAGCAGTGTTTACAGTTTGACATAGAGATTTGCAAAGCACACACGGATCTGAATGTCGCAGGTCCGTTGACTATAAGACCTCTCTCATATGCAAAGCATGATCGAGCCCAGAACTTATTGGGTGTTAGATTCACAACAATGCAAATCAGATAGTGATGTGAACTAGATTATTGACTCTTGTGCCAGTGGAGACTGTTGGAAATATGCCCTAGAGGAAATAATAAATTAGTTATTATCATATTTCCTTGTTCATGATAATCCTTTATTATCCATGCTATAATTGTATTGATCGGAGACTTAGATGCATGTGTGGATACATAGACAAAACCATGTCCCTAGTATGCCTCTAATAGACTAGCTCGTTGATCAAAAGATGGTTAAGGTTTCCTAGACATGGACATGAGATGTCGTTTGATAACGGGATCACATCATTAGGAGAATGATGTGATGGACAAGACCCAAACTACAAACGTAGCATATGATCGTGTCAGTTTATTGCTACTGTTTTTTCTGCATATCAAAGTATATGTTCCTATGACCATGAGATCATGCAACTCATAGACACCGGAGGAGTGCCTTGTGTGTATCAAACGTCGCAACATAACTGGGTGACTATAAAGGTGCTCTATAGGTATCTCCGAGGGTGTCTGTTGGGTTGGCATGTATCAAGACTGGGGTTTGTTACTCTGTATGACGGAGAGGTATCTCAGGGCCCACTCGGTAATGCAACATCACAATGAGCCTTGCAAGCAATGTGACTAAGTGTTAGTCACGGGATCTTGTGTTACGGAATGAGTAAAGAGACTTGTCGGTAACGAGGTTGAACTAGGTATGGAGATACCGACGATTGAATTTCGGGCAAGTAACATACCGAAGAACAGAGGGAACATCATACGGGATTAACTGAATCCTTAACATAGAGGTTCAACCGAAAAAGATCTTCGTAGAATATGTAGGAACCAATATGGGAATCCAGGTCCTGCTATTGGTTATTGACCGTAGAGGTGTCTCGGCCATGTCTACATAGTTCTCAAACCCGCAGGGTCTGCACACTTAAGGTTTGGTGACGTTTCGGTAGTATAAAGTTATGCATGGTGGTGACCGAAGGTTGTTCGGAGTCCCAGATGAGATCCTGAATGTCACGAGGATCTCCGTAATGGTCCGTAGGTAAAGATTGATATATAGGAAGTCCTGTTTTGGTTGCCGGAAAAGTTTCGGGCTCATCGATAGTGTACCGGGAGTGTCGGTAGTGTACCGGGAGACCATCGGGAGGGGTATTTCGATCCAAGAGGCTACATGGGCTCTGGGAGAGTGAATACCAGCCCTTAGTGGGCTGTTGTAAGTCCCACACAAGGCCCATGAGGCTGGGAAGAAAAGCCCAACGAGAAAAAGGTGGAAAAAGGCAAAATTAGGGTGAATCCTAGTCCTACTAGGATTGGAGGTGGAGTCCACCTCCTCCACTTGGTTCGGCCGACCCAAGGAGTCTTGGCCCTTGCTCCAAGGCCTCTCCTCCTCTAATCCTATATATACTAGAGGGTTTTAGGGTTTTTGCAGTAGATTTATATCTATGTGTTGCCCGTTCCTCTAGTGCATAGTTTCTCCTCTAGATCGGTTTTCTGGAGTGCTTAGGCAAAGCCCTGCCGGAATAGCTCCACCACCATCGCCGGAGCGCTGTTATGCTGCCGGAGAAATATTCTACCTCCCCTCTCCCTCTTGCTGGATCAAGAAGGCGGAGATCGTCATCAAGCTGCGTGTGTGCTGAACGCGGAGGTGTCGTCCGTTCGGCGCTAGATCGGAAGGACCGTGATCAAGATTGCGAGACGGATCGTGATGAGATTTCGGGACGGATCGTGAAGAGTTCGCGGGACAGATCATGATTGCATCGCGGGACAGATCGTGATGAGATCGCGGGATGCTCGGCAATTTGGATCGCGAAGACGTTCGACTACACCAACTGCGTTTCTTAACGCTTCCCGCTTAGAGATCTACAAGGGTATGTAGATCCACTCTCCCTCTCGTAAATTCTCATCACCATGGATAGATCTTGCGTGTGCGTAGGAAATTTTTTGTTTCCCATGCAACGTTCCCCAACAGTGAGAGGCCTAGAAATCTTAGAGAAGTCTTTAATAAATCTCCTATAGAAACCAGCATGACCAAGGAAAGTTCTTATACCTCTAATATCCGTGGGACACGACATTTTTTCAATAGCACCAACTTTGGCTTTGTCAACTTCAATACCTCTTTCAGAGATTTTGTGTCCCAAGACAATACCTTCATTCACCATAAAGTGGGACTTCTCCCAATTCAAGACAAGATTAGTTTCTTCACATCTCTGCAAAACTCGATCAAGGTTGCTCAAACAATCATCAAAGGAAGTTCCGTAAACGGAAAAATCATCCATGAAAACCTCAACAATACTTTCTCAAAAAGCAGAGAATATTGCAGTCATACATGTTTGAAAGGTAGCAGGTGCATTGCCTAAACCAAAAGGCATACGTCTGTAAGAAAAGGTATCGAAAGGGCAAGTAAAACTGGTCTTGTCTTGGGCCACTTTTGACACAGGTATTTGAGAGAAGCTAGAATAACCGTCTAGAAAGCAAAAAATGTGTGTGTTTGGATAGTCTTTCTAGCATTTTGTCAATAGAAGGTAGAGGGTAATGATCTTTTCTAGTAGCTTTATTCAAATTCCTAAAATCAATTACCATTCTATATCATGTAACAATTCTTTATGGGATCGATTCATTTTTATCATTAGGAACTACGGTAATACCTCCCTTTTTAGGAACACAATGAACAGGACTAACCCATCTACTATCATCAATAGGATAAATGATACCTGCCTCTAGAAGCTTTAATATTTCATTTCTTACCACTTGTTTCATTTTAGGAGTTAACCGTCGTTGATGATCAACAACTGGTTTAGCATCGGGCTCCATATTAATTTTATGCTGACGTAGAGTGGGACTAATGCCCTTAAGATCATCAAGAGTATATCCAATAGCAGCACGGTGCTTCCTCAGAGTTTTCAATAATCTCTTTGCTTCATGATTTGAAAGGCTAGCACTAATAATAACAGGATATATCTTCTTTTCATCAAGATAAGCATATTTCAGAGTATCCGGTAATTGTTTAAGCTCAAACACGGGATTACCCTTGGGTGGAGGAGGATCCCCAAGTATTTCAACAGGCAAATTGTGTTTCAAAATAGGATGCTAATTAAAGAAAATCTTATCTATTTCATTCCTTTCATTCATATGCATATCGTTTTCATAGTCTAGTAGATATTGTTCTAAGGGATCAGTAGGAGGCACACCAATAGAAGAAAGACCAATAATTTCATCCTTACTAGGAAATTCTTTATCATGGGGTTGTCTACGAAATTGAGAGAAATTAAACTCATGAGACATGTCCCCAAAACATACAATAACAGTTTCCATTTCACTATCTGTCACGACCAAGATGCGGCCCTATCCTTATTTTGGCACGAGGACCTCGACAGGGATAGAAGCGCATCTCATCATGTTGCAAGAATGGATATTATTACAACTATATGTACATAAGAGATGAGTATATGGAATTGGCTTACACTCGCCACAAGCTACATCAAGATCACATCAATACAACAACATATTCAAACATCATACAGAAGAGCAGGGTCCGATTGCGAACGAAAACAAACGACAAAATGACATCCATCCTTGATTTCCTAGGTTGTCGCCTGGAACCCATCCTAGATTGATGATGAAGAAGAAAAACTTCAAATCAAACAAGCATCGCGCTCTCATCAAAGCATCGGATTACCTGAACCTGCAACTGTTGTTGTAGTAATCTGTGAGCCACCTGGACTCATCAATCTCATTTCCAAGGGTATCAAGACTATTAAAGCTTAATGGGTGAGGTATGGTTAAGTGTTGAGGTTGTAGCAAGCGACTAAGCATTTATTTGAGTGGCTAACTTACAAATATAGAAGTAAAGTATGGTGGTCTACGCATAATGGACGTGGACAAGAAATGATCACTAACTGATCCTGAACACCTACTTACGTCAAACATAACCCCACTGTGTTCTCTCTCGGATAAGAACTCATGAGAAGAGACAGTCGCAGTTACGCACACGGTTGGTGTATTTTATTTGAGTTTACTTCAAGTTTTCTATGACCGGGTGTTAAACAAAGTTTCCATGTTTGCCACATAATCGCGGGCACGGCTTTCTGAAAGATTTAACCCTGCAGGGGTGCTCCACCTCATCCATCACAAATTAACCACACGCAGCGGGAACAACCTTGACCACGGATCTCGTGATCTTCCTAGGCAATTCCATAGGAAATCCGCCACCTCGAGATAGCCCGAAGAAAAATCGGAATTCCTCACTCAAGACGTTCAAGAAAAGTAAAACAAATCCACCAAGGCCGTCCGATGTGTTAACGAACCCGATAAGAGCCGCGTATCTCGTTCTCAGGACACGACCGGATTAGCTAAGTTTCCGGCTAGCACACCCGTTGGCGGCCCCGACTACTGCCATTTTGGACCAACACTCATGAGGAGCACTAGCCCGGGTTGATGATTAATTATCCGCGGGTGCCAGCAGGTCCCTATGCAACTTTATTAGTTATTAAGCAAATGTAGTACCAAAGTTGGGCCTTCCCAGACAAGCTTTATCCTAAAACGAAAATCAAGGGGTCCCCATAACAACCCCGAGCATGTTAGGAGCGCTCAATTACACCGGTTCACGGGTAACTAGGACGGCAAGAGTGGAACAAAACACCGAGCAAAAGGCCAAGCCTTCCGTCCTTTACCAAGTGTATAAGTGCATAAAATTAAATAGCAATAATATTGTGTTAACAAAAAATATCCATATTGACATATGGAATCAATAGCACCTGCAGCTAGAAACGCTATAAGAAGGACTGAGCAAGCAGTAACATAGCCAAACAAAGGTTTTGCTGGGATGTGGAGGGGTTAGAGGCTTTCATGGAAATGTTGGGACGCTTGACAAACAAGTGATAGGTAGCGTGACATAACGATAAAAGTGGGACATCTAGCATGGCAATGATAGTAGTGGTATCCAGGGAAATGTGTCATCTTGCCTGAGATCCCGCTCGGAAGAAGAACGAGTCCATGAAGAAGACGAGCCAACGTGGTCGAACGAATCCTCACACTCCGAACGCTTTCGAAACTCTATCGAGAAGAAGCAAACCGGAAACAACAATCAACACACGATACACCACAACATATGCATGATATGATGCGTAGACAAATATGATGCATGTCCAGTTTAATATGCAACGCATGGCATGGCATGACAAGAACAAACAACTACTACATATTAAGTGAAGTTCAATATGCAACGAGTTGCATATTGACGAAACTCCACGTTCAAATTATTTAGTTCACTTTCGTTTAAGTACTTATCAATATAAAATATATATTTTAACATGGGTGGTCATGGCATAAGGCGAAGATGGAATTAAAAAATTTTAAATGGAGAGGGAAAACATACATATAACAAAATAATAACTCTCCATATTATGAGAAAAGTGGTTAATGTTATTTATCATGGCAAGAGGTGAAGCATGAACAACTATATCATCTAGGTATTTTAAATGAGGTCCGAAGCAACGAATAACAATTCCGGAACGACCTCATATGCATATTTTTAGTTTGGTCCAGATCTGTACTAACCATATTTTAGAGTTGTTAAACAGCAAAATAAATGTCACCATGAGATTTTACGCGTTTTTCTAGTCAAGTTACACATGTAAAACATTTGCATCAGAGTTATGGTTAATTAGTTGTGTTATAAATCATTTTAACATGACATTAATGCAAATTGCATGCAAACATCATTATAAATATTTCAAACATGGATGAAAATGGCATATTATGAATCTACACAAAATTCTAGTCATTTTACACCTTTAAATTATTTTGATCTGATGCACAATTGTTTATTTATTAGCATCTCAAAACAAAGGCATTTTGTAATTAGGCAATCCTGGATAAAACTAAAATGCAATGACCAGAAAAGAAAAACACGGGCTGGATGCAATTCTCTGCGAAAGCTCGGTTGGTAAATTGGTCCAAACGTATGCGTGCCCAAAGAGAAAAAACTACATATAACAAAGTTGCAAAAAAGAAAGGAAACGAGGTGACCCTGGGATTTATACCCCAAATCCCCCAAATCCCATGGTTGTAAACCAACCCGATGACCAGTTGCGCTAGGACGGAACTATGATTAAAATGGAGATTTTGCTCTACAAGAACCATACCCTGGCGCCAATCCGACGAAACTGACGAACGAAACAGAGATAGCTCTGTTGCCATGTCGGGAATGCAGGTTGCGGGTGCGGCGACGGTGTTGGGGTCCGCGCGACTTGAGGCGAGGGAAGGTCCGGAACAGGTAGATCCGGGAACGGGGCTCTTTCCGGTCCCGTTCTTGCTAGGTTGGCTGCAGTTGGTGGCCGTGGCGTCACTGTAAGTCAAGCTTGGCGTCCATGGCAGCTTCAGGCAATGCGGTGGCCTCCTAGAGAGAGAGAGATCAACGGCGAGAGGGACAGAGGGCAGCTATGGGGGAAGGGAGGAGGAGATGAGGATCGTGAGGGCAACCAGAGGACGCCGGCGTAGGCGCGTGGCTCAAGGCGAAGGAGCTCCGGCGTGATGCTCGCCGGCGCGACAGTGCAGCAGGGGCGCGGGGGAGCGCAGGTCCCTCCTGGTCCAGGTCGAGCGGGCGGCTCGGGCAGGGAGGCAAGGATTGGCGGGGCGACGGCCATGGAGAGAATCGGGCCACAGGGAGCAGAGGAGGCGCAGCGGGGAAGGCAGAGAACGGGTACAACGACGCGACGTGACCGGCACGACGGGCGACCCTTTGGTTAAAGTGGCCGCTTACGCACTACGGCGCGTGGCTACAGTCCAACCGTCCCGGCCGCTGACCTTGGTGAGCACGACCTGACGGGGGAACAATGCCGGCACGCCCTCGCCACTCGATTACCTGCCCCGGCGTGACTAAAGTACCGCCGGCCGTACCGGAGACTTTGGCCGGCTGGCGCTAGACGCCACCCCCAGGCGGCCCGTGCCGTGGCAGGTGGGCGAGGGCCAATCGCAGAGTCGGCTAGCAGGCCCCAACGGGAGATGGGACCGCTCGGCCGGCGGGCCCCACCAGCGACGAGACGCCACGAGCGGCGGGACCCTCTGGCCAGCCGGAAAGGCTGCCAGCCGGGTCCCCCCCCGACCTTTGTACTTATGACATATTGTAAGAGCCGTGGGGTTGGCCTATAAAACCTCCCGAGCCCCCATGCAACGGGGACGGACGAATGATCGGGAACAGACACATCCACGCACGAACGATCATCTCCACACATACCCATCTAGCAGTAGAGGAAGAGGAGTCGGCTGCCCCTTCTTCCTTGTCTAGACACAGCTCCAGGAGCAACCTTGTACTCGTACCTATCCATCCAACGAAACCAAGCAGGACTAGGGTGTTACCTCCCTCGGAGGGCCCTAAACCTAGGTACATCGTGTGTCATCACCGCTTGTGCCCAATTTCGCACCCGGAGCCCGTCAGCGTCCTCCGGCCCCAACCACCTATGATAAGCCACCACATTGCATCTGTCGTGAGAAAACGACGACAGTTGACACCCACCGTGGGGCCATATGCTGCACCGGCCGGATTCATGCTCCGGGCGGAACCCCTCGCCATTCCCCGCCGTCGCCGCTCGTCCTGGCGAAACCGTGGGGAGCTCATGGGGCTTGCCTCAACACGCCCTGGGGGACACTCCGTCGGCCTCGCGGCCGACATTGATGCGCTCACCGAGTGCTTCGGCAGGCTTAGCCTAGTCGAGGCTCCGGCCGCTGACGAGTACCCCGCGGGGGTGCTCGTCTGCGCTGGCCCGCCCACAGCAGTGGGCGCACTCGCTGCGGCTCAGCCCAATGGGTCCCACGATCGCATGGGGGTGATGGCCATCACTTCCTCCACCGCATCCGGACGGGCGCAGGTCGCGGCTACCGCTGCCGCCGCCCGCGTCGGCACGTCCGACCCGCTCGGTGCGGCCCTCCGGGGCTTGAGCACTCCGATCGCCCTGACGGCGAACCCCGACACCACCACGACCGATCTCGAGGCGGCTCGCCGCATCCTATTCGAGGATGCCACCGCCCTCGCCGCCACACGGCGTCGCATGGAGGCGGCACAGCGGGAGTACGCTTCCGCCTACGGACTCACCCCGGCTGGCATCGAGCCCAGCCGGCGTGGGGCTGTGCGCGACCGCGGCCGCGTGGTCGCCGAAATCCTCGGCGGCAAAATGCCCGTCTACGACACCCCCGCGGCTAACCTGCGGGCTCTCAAGGTGCCCTACGAGGAACTGGCCACCTTGGAGGGCGAAGAGCGTGCCGCCCATGAGCGCCACATCAAGGAGCTCATCGATGCTACTGATGTGCAACAACATCTTCTTGCGACAGGCGGTGCTGCCACTAAAAGGCGCCCGGCCAGAGCGCGAGGGCACAAGAACTTCCGGCCGCCAGGCGGCCCAGTACTCTTGCTCCCCTCGTGTCTCCGGCTGCCGGGCCTAAGCGAACAATCCCTGGCCCTCTCAGACGACGGGGAGTGAGCAGCCGGCTATTAGTAGCCGGCGCATCAACGAGCCACCTCGAAGCGGCCGCCACCACGAAGCACCGTCATCCGGCAGCCGGCGCAGCCAGGGGCACACGCCGCCTCCGCGACGCGAGTCGCGGCAGTTGGTGCCACCCACCGTCCGTCCCAAACTCTCGGCTCGGCTCGGACCACGCGTCCCCCGCAGCAAGAACGACGCCCGCAACCGCATCAACAAACTCGCGCAATCCGCCCTCCTCGAGAAGGAGGGCTCGATTGGTCCGGCCTGCTTCGGCCCCCGGATTCGCACTGAGCCGTTCCCAACCGGCTTCACACTCCCTAGGGACACCCCGAAATACAACGGGGCCGCCAAACCTGAGGACTGGCTGATCGACTACACCATCGCGGTGGACATCACCAGGGGGAATAAGCGTGTAGCCGTTCACTACGCCCCCCTCATGCTGATCGGTTCGGCCCCACCTGGCTCAACAGCCTAGCGGCCGACAGCATCAACACCTGGACGGACTTCGAGGAGGCCTTCGTCCACAACTTCACCAGCACCTACAAGCGGCCTGGCTGTCCTCGTGAACTCGCCATGTGCGTTCAGGGGCCGGATGAATCCCTCCGTGACTGAGCTCCGCAACTCCTGCGAGGGGGCGCACGAGGTGCAAGCCGTGCAATACTTCATCGAGGGCTGCCGGGATGGCACCCCCCTCAAGCATAAGCTCCTGTGCTCCAAGCCGGCCACGCTCGCCGAGCTCATGACCAAGGCGGACAAATATGCCACGGCCGATTCGGCCATCCGGGTCAAAACGACCTCGCCCGCCAAGGCAATGACAACGCCGGCCACGACCCAGCCGAATGCCGACAACCGACAGCCAGAGAACAACAAGCGCAAGAATGACCAACCGTTTCCCGCTACGGGAGCCGGCAGGTCAATACCGTCAAGGATCAGGAGCCGGCTGCCCAACCTTCCGGCCAGCACCAGCGCACCGGCAAGGCTGCCTGGCAGCCGAAGCTCACCTTCGAGTAAATGCTTGATCTCCCCTGCAAGAACCACTCAGGGGACAAACCCTCTAGGCACACGCTCTCGCAGTGCAGCTTCTCACAGCGATTGGCCCGGGGGGACGGCCTTCCGACTCCCCCCGCGCCGCCAGCCCGCGCGTCGGCCCCAGCCCAAGCCGCCGCCCCAGCGCCGACAACGGCTCCGAACGACGGTCGTCTAATTGACCAGTTCCCCAACCAGGATGGTTGCTATGTCATCTTCACCAGTGAAGAGACGGACAAACACGCTCAGCGCCGGCTCCGCCGTGAGGTGAACGCCACCATGCCGGCAACTCCCCAGTTCATGCACTGGTCAGAGAAGCCGGTCACTTGGAGCCAGCCCGATCACCCTGCCGTGATGCCAAATCCCAGCAGCTATGCCTTGGTCCTCGACCCCACCATCACCACCAAGGAGTGAGCTTGCCACTTCTCGCGGGTGCTGATAGATGGCGGCAGCAGCATCAACATTCTCTACCTCGACACGATCCATAAGCTGGGGTTGAAGATAGAAGACCTGCAGGCGAGCCGGACAGTTTTCCATGGCATCGTGCCTGGGAAGTCCTGCTCCCCCGTCGGCAAGATCACGCTCGACGTCCTCTTCGGCGGACCCGGCCATTCCCGCCGCGAGCTAGTGCTGTTCGAGGTCGTGGACCTCGCGAGCCCCTACCACGCGTTGTTGGGCCGGCCAGCTCTTGTCAGTTTTATGGCGGTCCCCCATTATGCCTACCTCAAGCTCAAGATGTCGGACAGCAAGGGAATCATCACCATCAAGGGGGACTACAAAATGTCCCTCAAGTGCACTCGAGACGGCAGCCGGCTGGCCGAGGCCCTGGAGATCGCCGAAAGAGGCGGCAGCTCAACCGGCTCGTGGCCCTTGCTGCCAGCCAGCCGGCCGTGCCAACTCCGCCCTCGCAATCCGTCGGTGAGGCCTCCTTTCAGCCGTCTAAAGACACCAAGCAAATCCCGCTCGACCCGGCCAACCCGGCTCAGTGCGTCACGATCGACTCCCGCCTCGACAGCAAATAGGAAGGTGAGCTCGTCGACTTCCTTCGTGAGAATCGGGACATCTTCGCATGGTCCCCCAAGGACATGCCGGGTGTTCCGAGGAAGTTCGTCAAGCACAAACTCCACGTCCGGTCGGACGTCAAGCCGGTCAAGCAACCCCTGCGCCGCTTCTCCATGGAGAAGCGACGTACAATAGGCGAAGAGATCGCCTGACTGTTCGCAGCCGGGTTCATCATGGAAGTGTTCCACCCGGACTGGCTGGCCAACCTAGTCCTGGTGCTGAAGACGAACAAGCCCTGGCGCATGTGCATCGACTACACTAGCCTGAACAAGGCGTGTCCCAAGGACCCATTCGCCCTGCCGCAGATCGATCAAGTCATCGACTCCATGGCCGGCTACGACTTCCTGTCCTTCCTGGACGCCTACTCATGCTACCACCAGATCAAGCTGGATCCAGAAGACCGGCTCAAGACCTCTTTCATCACGCTCTTTGGGGCCTACTGCTACATCACCATGTCCTTCGGCCTGAAGAATGCGGGCGCCAGCTTCCAACGGTGCATGTAGAAGTGCCTCCTGCCTCAGATAGGCAGGAATGTCCATGTCTACATTGACGACATCATCGTCAAAACCAAGAAGCACTTCAGCCTCCTCGATGACCTCCGGGAGACCTTCGCGAACTTACGCGAGTACAAGATCAAGCTCAACCCGGAGAAGTATGTCTTCGGCGTCCCTGTCGGTCAACTCTTGGGTTTCTTCGTGTCCGCCCGTGGCATCGAAGCTAACCCCGAGAAGATCAGCACGATCGAGCGCATGCCGAAGCCGACCCGGCTCCGCGACGTCCAGAAGTTCACCGGCTGCCTCGCATTGCTCAACCGGTTCATCAGCCGGCTGGGAGAGAAGGCCCTGCCCCTCTACGGGCTCCTTCGCAAGACGGCTCTGATCGAGCCGGGTCAAACCATGAGGCCGGGCGTCTTCGACTGGCCTGACGAGGCGGACGAGGCCTTCCGTGGCCTCAAGAGGGCTCTCACCCACGCGCCCATCCTGGCCGTACCGGCTGAGAAGGAACCGCTGCTCACCTACATGGCAGCGACCACCCACGTCATCAGCGTTGCCCTGGTGGTCGAGTGGCCGGAGGTGGGCAAGTCCATGCCGGTCCGACAACCCGTCTACTACCTCAGCGTCCAAGCAGAACTACCCCCACTACCAAAAGATGTGCTACGGCATATACTTCGCTGCCAAGAAGGTCAAGCAATACTTCCAAGAGCATACCATTACCTGTTAGAGAACGTCGCATGGGAAACAAAAAATTTCCTACGCACACGCAAACCTATCCATGGTGATGAGCATCTACGAGAGGGAGAGTGGATCTACGTACCCTTGTAGATCGCTAAGCGGGAAGCTTTGAGAAACGCGGTTGGTGTAGTCGTACTTCTTCGCGATCCAAATCGCCGAGCGTCCCGCGATCTAATCACGAACCGTCCCGCGAACTAATCACGAACCATCCCGCGATCTCATCACGATCCGTCCCATGATCCAATCACGAACCTCCTGTGGCCTTGATCACGAACCTTCCGATCTAGTACCGAACGGACGGCACCTCCGCGTTCAGCACACGTGCAGCTTGATGACGATCTCCACCGTCTTGATCTAGCAAGAGGAGGCGGAGAGGAGGGAGAGTTCACCGGTAGTGTGACGGTGCTCCGGTGATGGTGGTGGAGTTATTCCTGTAGGGCTTCGCCTAAGCACCGCAGAAAACCGATCCAGAGGAGAAACTATGCACTGGAGGTTAGGGTTGCACGTGGAAGAAAGAACTAGTGCAAAACCCTTGAAACCCTCTAGTTTATATAGGAGGAGAGGAGGAGGGAGGCAGCCTTGGCTCTCAAGCCAAGGCTGGTTCGGCCGTCTAGGAGGGCGGAGCTCTCCTCCTTCTTCTCCAAGTAGGATTAGGACTCCTTCCTTATATAGCCCTTTTTGCCTTTTTCCATCTTTTCCCTTTTGGTATTTTCTTCCCAGCCTTATGGGCTTTGTGTAGGACTTCCACCAGCCCACTAAGGGCTGGTATTAACTCTCCTACAGCCCATGTAGCCTCTTGGGTCGCAATACCCCTCCCGGTGGTCTCCCGGTACACGACCGGCACTCCCAGTACACTACCGATGAGCCCGAAACTTTTCCGGTGACCAAACTAGGACTTCCTATATATGAATATTTACCTCCGGACCATTCCGGAGCTCCTCGTGACATCCGGGATCTCATCCGGGACTCCAAACAACCTTCGGTCACCACCATACATAACTCTACACTACCGAAACGTCACCGAACCTTAAGTGTGCAGACCCTGCGGGTTCGAGAACTATGTAGACATGACCGAGACACCTCTACGGCCAATAACCAATGGCGGGATCTAGACGTCCACATTGGTTCCTACATATTCTACGAAGATCTTTATCAGTCGAACCTCTATGTCAAGGATTCAGTTAATCCCGTATAACGTTCCATTTGTTCTTCGGTATGTTACTTGCCCGAGATTCGATCGTCGGTATCTCCATACCTAGTTCAATCTCGTTACCGGCAAGTCTCTTTACTCGTTCCGTAATACAAGATCTTGCAACTAACAATTAGTCACATTGCTTGCAAGGCTTATTGTGATGTTGCATTACGGAGTGGGTCCCGAGATACCTCTCCGTCATACGGAGTAACAAATCCCAGTCTCGATCCATGCCAACTCAACGGACACCATCGAAGATACCTGTAGAGCAACTTTATAGTCACCCAGTTACGTTGTGACGTTTGATACACACAAGGTACTCCTCCGATATCCGTGAGTTGCATGATCTCATGGTCATAGGAACATATACATTGACATGCAGAAAACAGTAGCAATAAACTGACACGATCATACGCTACATTTGTAGTTTGGGTCTTGTCCATCACATCATTCTCCTAATGATGTGATCCCGTTATCAAATGACATCTCATGTCCATGTCTAGGAAACCTTAACCATCTTTTGATTAACAAGCTAGTCTACTAGAGGCATACTAGGGACATGGTGTTGTCTATGTATCCACACACGTCTCTGAGTTTCCGATCAACACAATTATAGCATGGATAATAAACGATTATCATGAACAAGGAAATATAATAATAAACACTTTATTTATTGCCTCTAGGGCATATTTCCAACAGTCTCCCACTTGCACTAGAGTCAATAATCTAGTGAACATCACTATGTGATTTACATGGTAAAGAATCGAACACCCATGCAGTTCTGGTGTTGATCATGTTTAGCCCTTGGAAGAGGTTTAGTCAACGGGTCTGCCACATTCAGATCCGTGTGCACTTTGCTAATATTTATGTCCTTCTCCTCGATGTAGAACCGGATGGAGTTGAAGCGTCGCTTTATGTGTCTGGTCCTCTTGTGAAACCTTGGTTTCTTGGCTAGAGCAATGGCACTAGTGTTGTCACAAAACAAATTTATTGGGTTCAGCGCACTAGGCACTACTCCAAGATCTGTCATGAACTGCTCCATCCAGACACCTCCCTTCGCTGCCTCCGAGGCTGCGATGTACTCTGCTTCGCACGTAGAATCAGCTACCACGCTTTGCTTGGAACTGCACCAGCTTACCGCTCCCCCGTTAAGAATAAATACGTATCCGGTTTGCGACTTAGAGTCGTCCGGATCAGTGTCAAAGCTTGCATCGACGTAACCCTTTACGACGAGCTCTTCATCACCTCCATAAATGAGAAACATGTCCTTAGTCCTGTTAAGGTACTTAAGGATATCCTTGACCGCTTGCCAGTGCTCCATTCCAGGATCACTTTGAAACCTTCCAGCCATACTTATGGCAAGGCTGACATCGGGTCTAGTGCACAACATTGCATACATGATAGAGCCTATGGCTGAAGCATAGGGGATGACGCTCATCTTTTCTTTATCTTCTGCAGTCACTGGGCATTGAGTCTTACTCAACTTCACACCTTGTAACACAGGCAAGAACCCCTTCTTGGCCTGTTCCATCTTGAATTTCTTCAAAACTTTATCAAGGTATGTGCTCTGGGAAAGTGATATTAAGCGTCTTGATCTATCTCTATAAATCTTAATGCCTAATATGAAAGCAGCTTCTCCTAGGTCCTTCATTGAAAAACTCTTATTCAAATATTCCTTCATGCTTTCCAGCATTTCTATATCGTTTCCGATCAGCAATATGTCATCCACATATAACACTAGAAACGCTATAGAGCTCCCACTCACTTTCTTGTAAATACAAGCTTCTCCATAAACTTGTATAAACCCAAACGCTTTGATCACTTCATCAAAGCGCTTATTCCAACTCCGAGATGCTTGCACCAGTCCATAAATGGATCGCTGGAGTTTGCAAACTTTGTCAGCATTCTATGGATCGACAAAACCTTCGGGTTGCATCATATACAACTCTTCCTCAAGGAAACCATTGAGGAACGCCGTTTTGACATCCATCTGTCAAATTTCATAGTCGAAATAAGCAGCTATTGCCAACATGATTCTGACAGACTTAAGCATCGCTACGGGTGAGAAAGTCTCATCGTAGTCAACTCCTTGAACTTGTGAAAAACCCTTCGCCACAAGTCGAGCTTTATAGACGGTGACATTACCGTGGCATCCGTCTTCTTCTTATAGATCCATTTGTTCTGAATGGCCTTTCGCCCTTCAGGTAGTACTTCCAAAGTCCATACTTTGTTTTCATACATGGATCCCATCTCAGATTTCATGGCCTCTAACCATTTTTTGGAATCCGGGCCCATCACTGCTCCTCCATAGCTCGTAGGTTCATTGTTGTCTAACAACATGACCTCTAAGACAGGGTTGCCGTACCACTCGGGAGTAGTACGCGTCCTTGTCGACCTACGAGGTTCAATAGTAGCTTGATCCGAAGCTTCATGATTATCATCATTAACTTCCTCTTCTACCGTCGTAGGTTCCACAGAAACATCTTTCTGCGCTGCGCTACTCTCTGGTTGAAGTAAAGGTTCAATAACCTCATCAAGCTCTATTTTCCTCCCACTCAATTCTTTCGAGAGAAACTCTTTCTCAAGAAATGTTCCGTTTTTAGCGACAAACACTTTGCCTTCGGATCTGAGATAGAAGGTATACCCGACTGTCTCTTTCGGGTATCCTATGAAGACTCATTTTTCCGCTTTGGGTTCCAGCTTTTCAGGCTGAAGCTTTTTGACATAAGCATCGCATCCCCAAACTTTAAGAAACGACAACTTCGGCTTTTTGCCAAACCACAATTCATATGGTGTCGTCTCAACGGATTTCGATGGTGCCCTATTTAAAGTGAATGCAGCTGTCTCTAATGCATAACCCCAAAACGATAGTGGCAAATCGGCAAGAGACATCATAGAACGCACCATATCCAATAAGGTTCGATTACGACGTTCAGACACACCATTACGCTGTGGTGTTCCGGGCGGTGTCAACTGTGGAACAATCCCACATTGTCTTAAGTGACTGCAAAACTCATAACTCAGATATTCACCTCCTCGATTAGATCGCAGAAATTTAATCTTCTTGTTATGATGATTCTCAACTTCACTCTGAAATTGCTTGAACTTTTCAAACGTTTCAGACTTGTGTTTCATCAAGTAAACATATCCATATCTACTCAAGTCATCAGTGAAGGTGAGAAAGTAACGATATCCACCGCACGCTATAACATTCATTGGACCACACACATCAGTATGTATGATTTCAAATAAGTCACTTGCCCGTTCCATTGTTCCAGAGAACAGCGTTTTAGTCATCTTGCCCATAAGGCATGGTTCACATGTGTCAAGTGATTCAAAATCAAGTGACTCCAAAAGTCCATCAGTATGGAGCTTCCTCATGCGTTTTACACCAATATGACCCAAACGGCAGTGCCACAAGAAAGTGGTACTATCATTAACTACTCTACATCTTTTGGCATCATTGTTATGAATATGTGTATCATCACCATCAAGATTCAATATGAATAAACCCCTAACATTGGGTGCATGACCATAAAAGATATTACTCATATAAATAGAACAACCTTTATTCTCTGATTTAAATGAGTAACCGTCTCGCAATAAACAACATCCAGATATAATGTTCATGCTTAACGCAGGCACTAAATAACAATTATTCAGGTTCATCACTAATCCTGATGGTAATTGAAGAGAGAGCATGCCAACGGCGATCACATCAACCTTGGAACCATTTCCCACGCGCATCGTCACTTCGTCCTTTGCTAGTCTTCGTTTATTCCGTAGTTCCTGCTTTGAGTTGCAAATGTGAGCAACCGAGCTGGTATCAAATACCCAGGCACTAGTACGAGAACTAGTAAGGTACACATCAATAACATGTATATCATATATACCTTGTTTGTCGTTGGCCGCCTTCTTGTCAGCCAGGTACTTGGGGCAGTTCCGCTTCCAGTGACCAGTTCCCTTGCAATGAAAACACTCAGTTTCTGGCTTAGGTCCATGCTTAGGCTTCTTTGTAGGAGTAGCAACTGCTTTGCCATCCTTCTTGGTTTTACCCTTCTTGCCTTTGCCCTTGCCATTTTTCTTGAAACTAGTGGTTTTATTGACCATCAACACTTGATGTTCTTTCTGGATTTCAGACTCAGCGACTTTCAGCATCGCAAACAGCTCGGATGATGACTTGTTCATCCCGTTCATGTTATAGTTCATCACAAAACTCTTGTAACTGGGTGGCAGTGATTGAAGAACTCTATCAATGATCGCCTCTTGCGGAAGGGCAATTCCCAACTCAGCTAGACGGTTTGAGTACCCAGACATTCTAAGTATATGCTCACTGACAGACCCGTTCTCCTCCATCTTGCAAGCATAGAACTTATCGGAGGTCTCATACCTCTCGATTCGGGCATTCTTTTGAAAGATAAACTTCAACTCCTGGAACATCTCATATGCTCCATGATGTTCAAAACGTCTTTGAAGTCCCGGTTCTAAGCCATACAGTATTGCACACTGAACTATTGAGTAATCTCCAGCACGAGCCTCCCAAACGTTCTTAACGTCTTCGGAGGTCATGTATTCTGGTTGGTCACCAAGCGATGCATCAAGGACATATTGTTTCTGGGAAGCCGTAAGGATAATCCTCAGATTACGGGCCCAATCAACAAAGTTACTTCCATCATCTTTCAACTTAGCTTTCTCTAGGAACGCATTAAAATTCAGGGGTGCTACTGCGCGAGCCATTGATCTACAACATAAATATGCAAAGTTTACTTAGACTATTGTTCAAGATAATGAGTTTAGTTAATCAAATTGCTAAAGCTCCCACTCAAATTGACATCCCTCAGGTCATCTGAGTGTCACATGATCCAAATTCACCAACTCAAGTCCGATCATCACGTGAGTTAAGCTGGCTTCAATGGTGAACATCACTATGTTGATCATATCTACTATATGACTCATGTTCGACCTTTCGGTCTCTTGTGTTCCGAGGCTATGTCTGTACATGCTAGGCTCGTCAAGTTTAACCCGAGTGTTCTGCACGTGCAAATCTGGCTTGCACCCGTTGTATGTGAACGTAGAGTCTATCACACCCGATCATCACGTGGTGTCTCAACACGACGAACTTTCACAACGGTGCACACTCAGGGAGAACACAATTTATCTTGAAATTTAAATGAGGGATCACCTTATAATGCTACCGTCGTACTAAGCAAAACAAGGTGCATAAAAGGATTAACATCACATGCAATTCATAAGTGACATGATATGGCCATGAACTTGTGCTTAAGATCTCCATCTTCACAGCACCGGCATAATCTCCATCGTCACCGGCACAACACCATGATCTCAATCATCTTGATCTCCATCAATGTGCTGCCATTGGGGTTGTGGTGCCAGCCATGCTTCTACTTCTATTGCTACCGCTTAGCGATAAAGTAAAGCATTACATAGCGCTTAATGATTGACACGCAGGTCATACAATAATTAAAGACAACCCTATGGCTTCTGCCGGTTGCCGTACTCATCGACATGCAAGTCGTGAAATTCTATACATCACATGATCATCTCATACATCACATATATCTCATCATGTAATAGGCCATATCATATCACAACATACCCTGCAAAAACAAGTTAGACGTCCTCTAATTGTTGTTGCATGTTTTACGTGGATGCTACGGGTATCTAGCAAGAACAATTCTCAACTACGCATAAACCACAACGGTGATACATAGTTTGCTTTTCAACCTTCTCAAGGACCACCTTTGTCGAATCCGATCCAACTAAAGTAGGATAAACTGACACCCGCTAGCCATCTTTTGCAACAAGTGCTGTTGAGGGAACCGGTCTCTCGTAAGTGTACGAGTAAGGTTGGTCTGGGCCGCTTCATCCCACAATACCGCTGAACCAAAACACGACCAAGGGAAGAAGCAATCTAAGCATCAACGCCCACAAACCTTTTGTGTTCTACTCGAGATCTCATCGAACCATCAACCTAGCTCATGATGCCACTGTTGGAGAACGTCACATGGGAAACAAAAAATTTCGTACGCACACACAAACCTATCCTTGGTGATGAGCATCTACGAGAGGGAGAGTGGATCTACGTACCCTTGTAGATCGCTAAGCGGGAAGCGTTGAGAAACGCGGTTGGTGTAGTCGTACTTCTTCGCGATCCAAATCGCCGAGCATCCCGCGATCTAATCACGAACCGTCCCGCGAACTAATCACGAACCGTCCCGCGATCTCGTCACGATCCGTCCCATGATCCAATCACGAATGTCCCGTGGCCTTGATCACGAACCTTCCGATCTTGTACCGAACGGACGGCACCTCCGCGTTCAGCACACGTGCAACTTGATGACGATCTCCACCGTCTTGATCCAGCAAGAGGAGGCGGAGAGGAGGAAGAGTTCACCGGCAGCGTGACGGCGCTCCGGTGATGGTGGTGGAGTTATTCCTGCAGGGCTTCGCCTAAGCACCAAAGAAAACCGATCCAGAGGAGAAACTGTGCACTGGAGGTTAGGGTTGCACGTGGAAGAAAGAACTAGTGCAAAACCCTTGAAACCCTCTAGTATATATAGGAGGAGAGGAGGAGGGAGGCAGCCTTGGATCTCAAGCCAAGGCTGGTTCAGCCGGCTAGGAGGGAGGAGCTCTCCTCCTTCTTCTCCAAGTAGGATTAGGACTCCTTCCTTATATAGCCCCTTTTTGCCTTTTTCCACCTTTTCCCTTTTGGTATTTTATTCCCAGCCTTATGGGCTGTGTGTAGGAATTCCACCAGACCACTAAGGGCTGGTATTCACTCTCCTACAGCCCATGTAGCCTCTTGGGTCGAAATACCCCTCCCGGTGGTCTCCCGGTGGTCTCCCGGTATACTCCCGGCACTCCCGGTACACTACCGATGAGCCCGAAACTTTTCCGGCGACCAAACTAGGACTTCCTATATATGAATCTTTACCTCCGGACCATTCCGGAGCTCCTCGTGATGTCCGGGATCTCATACGGGACTCCGAACAACCTTCGGTCACCACCATACTTAACTCTACACTACCGAAACGTCACTGAACCTTAAGTGTGTAGACCCTGCGGGTTCGAGAACTATGTAGACATGACCGAGACACCTCTATGGCCAATAACCAATGGCGGGACCTGGACGTCCACATTGGTTCCTACATATTCTACGAAGATCTTTATCGGTCAAACCTCTATGTCAAGGATTCAGTTAATCCCGTATAACGTTCCCTTTGTTCTTTGGTATGTTACTTGCCCGAGATTCGATCGTCGGTATCTCCATACCTAGTTCAATCTCGTTACCGGCAAGTCTCTTTACTCGTTCCGCAATACATGATCCCGCAACTAACAATTAGTCACATTGCTTGCAAGGCTTATTGTGATGTTGCATTACCGAGTGGGCCCCGAGATACCCCTCCGTCATACGGAGTAACAAATTCCAGTCTCGATCCATGCCAACTCAACAGACACCATCGGAGATACCTGTAGAGCATCTTTATAGTCACCCAGTTACGTTGCGACGTTTGATACACAAAAGGCACTCCTCCGATATCCGTGAGTTGCATGATCTCATGGTCATAGGAACATATAAATTGACATGCAGAAAACAATAGCAATGAACTGACACGATCATACGCTACGTTTGTAGTTTGGGTCTTGTCCATCACATCATTCTCCTAATGATGTGATCCCGTTATCAAATGACATCTCATGTCCATGGCTAGGAAACCTTAACCATCTTTTGATTAACGAGCTAGTCTACTAGAGGCATACTAGGGACATGGTGTTGTCTATGTATCCACACACGTATCTGAGTTTCCGATCAACACAATTATAGCATGGATAATAAACGATTATCATGAACAAGGAAATATAATAATAAACACTTTATTTATTGCCTCTAGGGCATATTTCCAACGTTACCGTGGTGAGCACGGCCCCGCTCGGCAAGATCATGAGCGGCCGGGATTCCACCGGCCGGATCGCCAAATGGGTCATCGCCCTCGCCGATCATGAGATCCGGTACGAGCCAAGAACCGCCATCAAGCCACAGGCATTGGCGGATTTCCTCGTCGACTGGGCGGAGACGGAGTTCGTTACACCTCCCCTAGACTCCATGCAGTGGCGCATGCACTTTGACGGCTCAAAAATGAGGACCAGCCTGGGTGCCAGCATAGTCCTCTCCTCCCCGAAAGGTGATCAGCTCAAATACGCTCTCTAGATCCACTTCGCCGCCTCCAATAACATGGCTGAGTACGAGGCCATCATCCACGTCCTCCGCTCACCAAGGAGATCGGCATCAGGTGCATCCTCTCCTTCGGCGACTCTGACCTCGTGGTGCAGCAAGTCTCTAGTGAATGGGATGCCAGGGACGCCAACATGGCCAGCTACCGCTTCCTTGTACAACATCTCACCGGCTCCTTCGAGGGCTGTGAGTTTCATCACGTCCCACGGGCGGACAATGAGGCGGCAGATGCGCTGGCAAAGATCGGCAGCACCCAACAGGCCATCCCAGCCGATGTCTCCCTCGAATGACTGCTCAAGCCGTCGATCAAGCCTTCCCCAGAATCAGAGTCAATCTTCGTGCTGGCGGGCGTCGCCGGCCCATTAACGGCCCCGACCGCCTCTCCGGCAACTTCACCACCGTCTCCCAAACCGTCGGCTGCCTGGTCGGCTCCGATCGAGCCGGAGGCGTGTAGGGCGGCTGCTACTTCTCTGCAATGTCGCCAGAAATTGGCAAGTTGATATTGTCTTGCGTTGGTTTTTCCCTTGAAGAGGAAAGGGTGATGCAGCAAAGTAGAGATAAGTATTTCCCTCAGTTTGAGAACCAAGGTATCAATCCAGTAGGAGTATCAAGATGAGGCCACAAGGAACCTGCACAAACACAAACAAACTTGCACCCAACGTGATAAAGAGGTTGTCAATCCCTTTACGATTACTTGCAAGGTGAGATCTTATAGTGATAATAAGTAGATGTAAATAAGTAAATAAAATTGAAGCAAATTATTTTTGGTGTTTTTGTGTTTAGATCTGAATATATAATATGTAAAATAGACCCGGGGGCCATAGTGTTCACTAGAGGCTTCTCTCATGATAGCAAGTATTACGGTGGGTGAACAAATTACTGTTGAGCAATTGATAGAATAGCGCAAAGTCATGACGATATCAAAGGCAATGATCATACATATAGGCATCACGTCCGAGACAAGTAGACCGATACTTTATGCATCTACTACTATTACTCCACACATCGACCGCTATCCAGCATGCATCTAGTGTATTAAGTTCATGATAAACGGAGTAACACTTTAAGGAAGATGACATGATGTACATGGATATATTCATGCAATATGATATAAAACCCATCTTTTTACCCTTGATGGCAACAACATGACGCATGCCTTGCTACCCCTTCTGTCACTAGGTGAGGACACCGCACGGTATGAACCCAAAACCAAGCACTTCTCCCATTGCAAGAACTGTAGATCAAGTTGGCCAAATGAAACCCAGAACTCGAAGAGAATTACAAGGATATGAAATCATGCATATAAGAAATCATAGGAGACTCAAATAATATTCATAGATAATCGGATCATAAATCCACAATTCATCGGATCTCAACAAACACACCGCAAAAGAAGATTACATCGGACAGATCACCATGAAGATCATGGAGAACTTTGTATTGAAGATCAAAGAGAGAGAGAATAATCCATCTAGATACTAGCTATGGACCCGAAGGTCTGAGGTGAACTACTCACACATCATCGGAGAGGCAATGGTGTTGATGAAGATGGCCACCGGTGATGAATTCCCCTCCGGCAGGATGCCAGAACGGTCTCCCGATTGGTTTTTGGTGGCTCTAGAGGTCTGCGGCGGCGGAACTTGTGATCTAGGTTTATTTTTTAGGGTTTCCGTATTTATAAGACCGTATGGCGTCGGGAACAAGCCGAGAGGCGCCACGAGGAGGTCACGAGCCCCCTAGCCACGGGCAGGAGGGGGCGCCTCCCAAGCTCATGGCTTCCTCGGGCCGCCTCTCCGGTATTTTTTTCTTTAGATATTTTTGATATTTTCCATAAAAAATCACGGCGAAAGTTTTATTCCGTTTGGGCTTCGTTTGATATTCCTATCTGAAAAAAGGTCAAAAACACGGAAAAAACAGGAACTGGCACTGGGCACTGGATTAATAAGTTAGTCCCAAAAATAATATAAAATAGCATATTCATGCATATAAAACATCCAAAGTTGATAATATAATAGCATCGAACAATCAAAAATTATAGATATGTTGGAGACGTATCAAGCATCCCCAAGCTTAACTCTTGCTTGTCCTCGAGTAGGGAAGTGATAAAGAACGAATTTTTGGTGTGGAATGCTACCTAACACATTTGTTTTATGTAATCTCTCTATTGTGGCATGAATGTTCAGATCCATAAGATTCAAAACAGTAGTTTAATATTGACATGAAAATGATAATACTTCAAGCATAATAGCAAAGTAATCATGAACTTTCGAAATAACAAAGCCAAAGAAAGTTATCCCTACAAAATCATATAGTCTGGCTATGCTCCATCATCCCCACACAACGAATTTAAATCATGCACAACCCCGGTTTTGGCTAAGTAACTGTTTTTGCACTCTTGTTTTTTCAAACTTTTTCAACTCTCACGCAATACATGAGAATGAGCCATGGATATAGCACTATAGTTGGAATAGAGTGTGGTGGAGGTTGTGAGGCAAAAAGGAGGAGATGGTCATATCGACTAGGCGTATCAATAGGCTATGGAGATGCCCATCAATAGATATCAATGTGAATGAGTAGGGATTGCCATGTAATGGATGCACTAGAGCTATAAGTGTATGAAAGCTCACAAATGAAAACTAGTTGGTGTGCACCCAACTTGCTTGCTCATGAAGACCTAGGGAAATTTGAGGAAGCCCATCATTCGAATATACAAGCCAAGTTATATAATGAAAATTTCTACTAGCATATGAAAGTGACAAAACAAGAGAATCTCTGTCATGAAGAATATGGTGCTATTTGAAGCACAAGTGTGGAAAAAGATAGTAGCATTGTCCCTTCTCTCTTTTTCTATCATTTTTTGTTTGGGCTCTTTGGCCTCTTTTTTATATTTTTTTTATTTGGTGGGCATCTTTGGCCTCTTTTATTTCCTCACATGGGACAATGCTCTAATGATGATGATCATCACACTTTTATTTACTTACAACTCGATACTTAGAACAATAATGACTTCTATATAAATGAAAGTGATGGCACATGTCATGAGACGAAACGATGAAAGTTGCATGGCAATATATCTCGGAATGGCTATGAAAATGCCATAATAGGTAGGTATGGTGGCTGTTTTGAGGAAGGCATATGGTGGGTTTGTGCACCGACGAGAGTTGCGCGGCACTAGAGAGGGTAGCAATGGTGGAAGGTGAAAGTGTATCTATACCATGGACTCGCATTAGTCATGAAGAGCTCATATACTTATTGCAAAAGTTTTATTAGTAATCGAAACAAAGTGCTAAACGCATACTCCTAGGGTAAGGGTTGGTAGGAGTTAACCATCACGCGATCCCGACCTCTACACAAAGGATGACAATCAATAAATCAATTATGCTCCGACTTCCTAACATAGCGGTTCACCATACGTGAATGCTACAGGAATCACTAACTTCAACACAAGTGTTTCTAGATTCACAACACTCTACTAACATAACTCTAATATTACCATATCCATATCTCAAAACTAATTGCGAGGAATCAAACTTATCTTACTAATCAATTCACTTGAATATGAAAGTTTTTATTATATCCTCTTTGGATGCCTATCATATTTAGGG
Source organism: Hordeum marinum (assembly GCA_022496015.1). Classification (NCBI taxonomy): domain Eukaryota; kingdom Viridiplantae; phylum Streptophyta; class Magnoliopsida; order Poales; family Poaceae; genus Hordeum; species Hordeum marinum. Next base: position 375,667,658 of record CM039673.1, read on the forward strand.
CTAATTTCATAACACACGCCAATTACCAAGTTACTTAGAGAGATCACTCTCAAAATGATATAAGTGAAGATTCAAGAGTTTTTATTTCTACAAAATATGACACCGCCGTGCTCTAGAAAGATTTAAGCGAAGCACTAGAGCAAAATTACCAATCTCAAAAGATATAAGTGAAGCACATGGGAGCAAAATTACCACGCTCAAAAGATATAAGTGAAGCACGTGTGAGCTAAATTACCACGCTCAAAAGATATAAGTGAAGCACATGTGAGCAAAATTTCCAAGCTCAAAAGATATAAATGAAGCACGTGTGAGCTAAATTGCCTAACTCAAAAGATATAAGTGAAGCTCATTGAGTATTCTAACAAATTCACGATGAGTGCATGTCTCTCTCATAAGGTGTGCAGCAAGGATTATTGTGAAAAAATAGAAAGCAAAGACTCTTATAATACACGATGCTCCAAGCAAAACACATATCATGTGGTGAATAAAAATATATCTCCAAGTAACGTTACCGATGGATTGAAGACGAAAGAGGGGATGCCTTCCCAGGGCATCCCCAAGCTTAGGCATTTTGGTGTCCTTGAATTTGGCTTGGTATGCCTTGGGCATCCCCAATCTTAGTATCTTGCCACTCTTTATTCTGTTGTCCATAAGAACATCACCCAAAACTTGAAAACTTCACAACACAAAACTTAAACAGAAACTCGTGATAGCATTACCATAAGAAAACAAACCACCAACTTTTTAGATACTGTAGTAAACTTTAATTTCCATTTAGATTGATGTTATATTACTGTATTCTCACTTCTCCATGGATCTCACCCCCTGATACTACCCATAGTTTCATCAAGATAAGCAATCAACACAACAAAAACAGAATCTGTCAAAAACAGAATAGTCTGTATCAATCTGTATATTTCATATACCTATGTTAACACAAAAATTATGAAATAATTATGAAAAAATTATGAAACTTAGGGCAATTTGCATATCAATCAGCAGAAAAAAGAATCAACTCAAAATATCTTCCTGGATAGGAATGAAAAATAATTTCGTGAGCACAAAGTTTCTGTCTTTTTCCAGCATGATTAAACAACTATCACCAAAACTAATCATAAAGGTTCTACTTGGCACAAACACTAATTAAAACATAAAAAGCACAATCATAACAGAATCAGGATGGTGTGGACTCAACAAAACAGAAAGTAAAAAAGCAAGAATAAATCTATTCATTGGGTTGCCTCCCAACAAGCGCTATCGTTTAACGCCCTTAGCTAGGCATAACGATTTCAATGATGCTCACAATAAGAGTAGTAATTGAGATATGCAAAAGAGCATCATGAATAGCATGAAAAACACATTTAAGTCTAACCCACTTCCTATGCATAGGGATTTTGTGAGAAAACAATTTATGGGAACAAGAATCACTTAGCATAGGAAGACAAAATAAGCATAACTTCAAAACTTTGAACACATAGAGAGGAAACTTGATATTATTGCAATTCCTACAAGCATATGTTCCTCCCTCATAATAATTTTCAGTAGAATCATGAAGGAATCTCAAAATATAACTATCACATAAAGGATTCTTTTCATGATCAATTATAGCATACGTGTCATCACCAAAACTTGGGGAACAAAAAATATCATCTCCATCAAGCATAGCATCCCAAGCTTGTGGTTTTGCATATCATTAGCATCATGGATATTCAGAGAATACATACTAACAACATGGCAATCATGCTTTTCATTCAAGGAACTATCATAAATATCCTTATAAATTTCTTCTGTCAATACTTCATCAAAAATTCCAGATTCATGATTTTCAAACAAAACTTCATAGAGATAATCAAGTGCACTCAACTGACTAGAAATTGGTTCATCATAATTTGGTCTTTCGAAAAGATTAGCAAGTGGATGAGGATCCATATCAGTAGATTTTTAGCAAGCGAAGATGCAAGCAAATAGAAGGCACATGGCAATACAAGCAAAGATAGCAACGAAAAGGCGAATAAAGAAAGGCAAATATTTTTGTAATTTTTGTTTTTTTAGAAGTGGGGGAGAGGAAAACGAGAGGAAAATAGCAAATAATGTAAATGCAAGAGATGAGTTTGTGATAGGTACTTGTAGATATGCTTCACTTGAATACTCCCCGGCAACGGCGCCAGAAATTCTTCCTGCTACTTCTCTGCAACGTCGCCAGAAATTGGCAAGTTGATCTTGTCTTGCGTTGATTTTTCCCTTGAAGAGGAAAGGGTGATGCAGCAAAGTAGAGATAAGTATTCCCCTCAGTTTGAGAACCAAGGTATCAATCCAGTAGGAGTATCAAGATTAGGCCGCAAGGAACCTGCACAAACACAAACAAACTTGCACCCAACGCGATAAAGAGGTTGTCAATACCTTTACGACTACTTGCAAGGTGAGATCTGATAGTGATAATAAGTAGATGTAAATAAGTAAATAAAATTGCAGCAAAGTATTTTTGGTGTTTTTGTGTTTAGATCTGAATATATAATATGTAAAATAGACCCGGGGCCATAGTGTTCACTAGAGGCTTCTCTAATGATAGCAAGTATTGCGGTGGGTGAATAAATTACTGTTGAGCAATTGATAGAATAGAGCAAAGTCATGACGATATCTAAGGCAATGATCATACATATAGGCATCACGTTCGAGACAAGTAGACCGATACTTTCTGCATCTACTACTATTACTCCACACATAGACCGCTATCCAGCATGCATCTAGTGTATTAAGTTCATGATAAACGGAGTAACACTTTAAGCAAGATGACATGATGTAGAGGGATAGATTCATGCAATATGATATAAACCCCATCTTTTTACCCTTGATGGAAACAACACGATGCGTGCCTCGCTACCCCTTCTGTCACTAGGTGAGGACACTGCACGGTATGAACCCAAAACCAAGCACTTCTCCCATTGCAAGAACTATAGACAAGTTGGCCAAACGAAACCCATAACTCGAAGAGAATTACAAGGATATGAAATCATGCATATAAGAAATCATAGGAGACTCAAATAATATTCATAGATAATGTGATCATAAATCCACAATTCATCGGATCTCAACAAACACACCGCAAAAGAAGATTACATCGGATAGATCACCATGAAGATCATGGAGAACTTTGTATTGAAGATCAAAGAGAGAGAAGAAGCCATCTAGATACTAACTATGGACCCGAAGGTCTGAGGTGAACTACTCACGCATCATCGGAGAGGCAATAGTGTTGATGAAGATGGCCACCGGTGATGAATTCCCCTCCGGCAGGATGCCGGAACGGTCTCCCGATTGGTTTTTGGTGGCTCTGGAGGTATGTGGCGGTGGAACTTGCGATCTAGGTTTATTTCTGAGGGTTTCCGTATTTATAAGACCGTCTAGCGTCGGGAACAAGTCGAGAGGCGCCACGAGGAGGTCATGAGCCCCCTAGTCGTGGCCAGGGGGCCCGCGCCTCCCAGGCTCGTGGCTTCCTCGGGCCGCCTCTCCGGTATTTTTCTTCATATATTTTTGATATTTTCCATAAAAAATCACGGAAAAAGTTTTATTCCGTTTGGACTCTGCTTGATATTCCTATCTGAAAAAGGTAAAAAATACGGAAAAAACAGGAACTGGCATTGGGCACTGGATTAATAAGTTAGTCCCAAAAATAATATAAAATAGCATATTCATGCATATAAAACATCCAAAGTTGATAATATAATAGCATGGAAAAATAAAAAATTATAGATATGTTGGAGACGTATCAGCGGCCAGCCACGGCGGCGTGGCCGTCATGATGGTCATCGATCAGCCGGCCCTAGGGGCCGGAGAGCCAGACCCGGGGGCTGCCAACCAGCCCCGGAGGCTCCCGAGCCGGTCCCGGGGGCTAGCGGGACGGTCTCGGGGACTGATCAACTAGTCCCGGGGGACTCCCAAGCCGGCCGCCGTCTCGGCTCCCTCATGGGCCCAACCCATGCTAGCGTTTCTTCTACGGGGCGAGCTGCCTCCGGATGAGGCTCTGGCAAGGCAAATCTAGCACCGGGCCACAGCCTACGGCATCATCAACAACAAGCTCGTCCACCGCAGCACCACCGGCGTCTTCTAGCGATGCGTCGAGCTGGAAAAGGGTCTGGAGATCCTCCTGGACATTCATCAGGGCGAGCGCGGGCATCATGCCGCCTCCCGGACCCTAGTGGCCAAGGCCTTTTGCCACGGTTACTTCTGGCCGACGGCTCTCGAGGCGGCCAAGAAGTTGGTTGACGAGTGTGAGGGCTGCCAACGCTTCAACATGCAAAGCCACCTGCTGGCAACAGCCCTCCAAACCATCCCCCTCTCGTGGCCTTTCATTGTTTGGGGGCTGGACATGGTGGGCCCATTCAAGACCGCTCGAGGCGGCATCACGCACTTGCTGGTGGCCGTCGACAAATTCACCAAGTGGATTGAGGCATGACCAATCAAGAATCTGGACAGCCTCACGGCCGTCCGGTTCATCGACGACATCACGGTACGCTACGGCGTTCCCCACAGCATCATCACTAACAACGGCACCAACTTCGCCAAGGGCGCGCTCGCGCGTTTCTCCTCCAAGCAAGGAATCCGACTCGACCTGGCCTTTGTTGCTCATCCGCAGTCAAACGGCCAGGTCGAGAGGGAGAACGGCCTCATCCTATCCGGCATCCAGCCTCGGCTCGTGGCGCCGCTGATAAGGTCGGACGGCTGCTGGATCGATGAGCTGCCGACCGTCCTTTGGAGTCTTAGGACCACCCCGAACCTATGGCAGCCCAAGTTCCGTCCCTACCTTTTATGGCATGTAATATCTTTATGAACCTTATGCCATGAGCTTAATGAATTATTTGCATCTTGTCATCCATGCCTTGTTTTGCATCCATGCATCATGCATCATAGCATTCATCATGCCATGCTTGATTTCCATGTGACCTTGAATGTGAGTGTTGTGATGTGGTTTGAGTGTGGGTGGAGTTCATGTGTGCAACCTCTTTCTCTTCCCCTCTCTTTTCCTTTGCAACAAAACCTTCCAATACCCCCTTTTTTCTTCATGTTATTTTTATCAACAAATTTAACCTGTTTTTAAAAATTGTTTAAAAATGTTCAAGAGGGAGCCTTATTTGTATTATTAATCTTGAGTATGGTTCTTTTGATGTTTGGAGTTTGTATGCTTGTGTGATTTAAATAAACAGGGGCTGTTATTTTTTTTAAAAGTATTAAAATTACTTGTCCTAAAAATTATCTTAATATTTTTATTAAATAATGCATTTTATTTCCTTTGCAAAAGTATTTTTGTTCTGCACAAAAACCTTGTATTTTACTCTGGGGATTTTCTCTTGTGTTGCTGGTTTTGAAAAGGAAAAAACCATCTCTGTTTTTGTTTTCTGAGAGAGAGAGCCAGGTGGGCCTTGCCTCTCCCACGGCCCAGCCCGCTCGAGGCAACGGCCAACTGCCTCGTTCCCCTCCGTCAGGCTTCAGAGAGTAGAGGAGCTCCGCCGTCCCCCTTTTCCGTCGCCGCCGCCGTCTGTCCCCTCCTATATATTCCCTCGGCGCTCGTGCCTCCCTACCTAGGGTTCCTCTTCTTCCCCCCCTTCAGGTAAGAATTCAGAGAGGAATTCAGAGTAGAGCGTCGCTGGTGATCTTTGGGCCGCCGTTGCCTCGCGCCTCCGGTGGACCTCATCATCGGTGGAGATGGCATGGAGCAAGGCGCCATCGTCCTCGCTCCTTTCTCGGAGCTAGGAGGCTCGGGGGTCGTCTTCTTCCTCCTCCTCGCGGATCGTCATGGGGTCTTCTTCCTCTTCGTCGCCGACGTCGTCTCCACCTCTTCTTCCCCGTCATTGCGTCTGGGTCGCAGTCGTCCTCCCCTAGGTGAGAAATCGACGCGTAGTCCTCCCCTGCTAGCTAGAGTCAACGCCCCCGTGCGCATCGCCGCCGCGCTCCTGCTCGTGCTCGAGGCGCTCCATTGTGGGTGCATCCTCCGCGTCCGAGTGCGAGAATGGAGCCCCTGCATTCCCCGCGTGCCCCGCGTCCCTGCTGCCGCTTCGCTAGACCTCCCAGTCGTCGGAATCGCCATAGCCGCCGCTGTCTGTCGCCGGTGTGTAGTGTCGTGATTCAATTTCGTCAGTTTGTTTTGCGTGTGTGTGTGTACTTGTGCAGTATTCGCCCTCCTATGTAAACGATCGCGCGCGTAGAAGAGTTGTCTGGTTCGGGGGGAAGGACCTGGTGGTCATGGGTTCGAAGCCGAACCCTCCCCATTTTTATTTTGTTTTTCTTCCTTGCAATATGTATATGTGTGTGTAGATGTAGATTTGAGCATGTTTAGGTTTTTGATTTAATTTCTGTAGATGTGTGTGTGTGCTTGGTGCATACACATAGGAGGGTGTGTGTGTGTGTGTTGAGTGCATGTGTGTGTGTATTCCTAGGTGTATATATACATGTGTATTTGAGTGTGTGTGTGAGGTATTTGCACTCATGTGGTGTGAGGGCATATGTGGTGTAGGGATGGTGTGTGTGCATGTGTATGTATATGTGGTGGGGTATGTGAGATGTATTTGTGCATGTGTAGTGTAGTGTGTGTAGTGCATTTGTGTGTGTGCACATATGCATGTGTTCTTGTGTGAGAGTGGTGTGTGTGTGTTGCCATATACGTATGCATGTGCATATATGCATTGTGCATATATGTATGCATATGTGTGTGGATGACCACCCACACGCATGAGCTTGTGTATGTGAGTGTATTGTCTTGTGCACTTGTGCATGTGAGGTGTGTGTGTGCCTATATGCAATATGCATATATGGGCATGTGAGTGTGTGTGTGGGTGAACACCCCCTTCTTGGGTGGTATGTTCATGAGTGTTTTGGTGTTCATATGCCCTTGGGCATATATAGAGCATGTGTGTGCTTGCTTGTAGTGGTCTGTGTAGAGTGTATGTGTGTGTAGGGGACTAGTGGGTTTCATACCCCTTTGTTGTATATATGCATGGTTGTGAATTGTAAGCTCTTTTCCATCTCTAACTAAGCTACCAAATCTGGTTATGTCCATTTATGCTCATGTCCATTTAGAGTAGGTTTTAACTTATAAGAGTAGGTGGTATTTTGCTAGTTTAGATTGTGCCTTGTTGCTTCACATGAAAATATGAGTATGACACATGCTTTTGGTGTAGAAAGAGCCAATGAATCCGTTGGTGCTTTCAGGTTTCACTTTTGAGCAAGTTTATAATACTGTCATTTCATCTGTGATGCTACTTTGTCATTTTTGCATGATTTAATCCTTGCTTGCTTTGGGGCATGTGCCAACTAGGAAGTGCTAGTGTTTTATGTCTATTATGCCATGGTATTTTTGTTTAACATGAGAATCACCCATATAAGTGGAAAACATGCTGCAAAGTAGCCAACTTGATGTTTTTGTTTTGAACATGCTAAATATTTCTAAGTCTGAGAATCTACTGTTATTTTTATGCCATGAAGAGTGGTTGACATCGTGTGTTATGTTGATAATTTGTTCATGCTCAGTGCTAGTAATTTGGAGTAGATGTTGCCTATTAACATCTTGTTAAATTTCATGCCAAGAGGTGTACTCTAACCTATTTAACTACTGCTTTCAACATGCTACTTTATTAACTCAGATTCGAGAAAAACTGGAAGTTTCACTAAGTCCCAGAAGTTGTTTCATCATGCCAACTTGATAGCTTCATGCTTATTGATGTGTTCCTCCTTGGCAGATTGTGTAGTTGGATAATTTGACAAGCATGTTACGTAGTTTCTGTCAATAACTTGTTTGTGGCTGTAGGATTCCTGTAGGTCAAGTTGTGGGTTGTGTAAGTTGCTATGTTGCTGTTTTGTGGCAGATTGTTTGTTTTATTGATTTGTGACTTGTGGGAGTTATACTCCATGGAATTTATTGATCTTTGAGTCTATTGTGGTTGGTTTTTCATTGCCTATCCAGTGGCTACCTTCGAATGCCAAGAATTAGCCCATGGATTTGTTGTCTTGTGTTTTGCCTTCATACCTTGTCGTGAGCGTATCGTGAGAACCGTAACTCCGTTTCTTGCGTTCTTTATATGCATTTTTATCGATTTTGCATGATGCATCCATATTTTCCATGTTCATTAATGTTTAAGTAACTTAACATGAGGTTCTGTCCAGATTTATTAATAACCAATCCTTGCATGTGAAACATGACTAGTTTTGGATTGCCATGTTATATTCTTCATAAATGAATCATGCATCATCTTGGTTGAGCATTGCACCCTGGTTGGATGTTTATTGTTGCTATTTCTCTTGGGTAGACACGAGTGTTGATAATGAGTACGAGGACCCAGGAGAGTACCACTACGAGGATCCCGCTACTTGTTCCACTGAAGAACCAACAGGCAAGATGACCGTACCCCGATCCCAATACTATTTTCGCTTGCTAGTTTCTCACTCTTATCGTTACAATTGCGCTACCTACCACTTTATATTAGCCTCCTAATTGCCATGACAGCCTCTAACCCTCCACATCCTAGCAAACCTTTGATTGGCTAAGTTACCGCTGCTCAGCCCCTCTTATAGCGTTCTTAGTTGCGGATGCAGGTTGTTCCATGTGTTAACATGGTTTTGGATATCACAATATTGTCAGTTATTTAATTTAATGCACATATATATCTTGGTATTGGTGGAAGGCTTGGCCTTTTGCTAGGTGTTTTGTTCCGCTGTTACCGCCATAGTTTCTTGTTACCGGTGTTATGTTTCCATACTTTGCGCTCCTAACGTGCTCGGGGTTGTTATGGGGACCCCCTTGTAAATTTGGTTGAGATTAAAACTTGTCTGGCAAGAACCAACATTGGTACTACATTTGCTTAATAACCAATAAATTTGCATAGGCTTTGCAACCCCCTGGATAATTAATCAACCCCCGGGCCAGTGCTCCTCATGAGTGTTGGTCCAAACTAGAGCACTGTGCGGGGCCAACCCAGGGCAACTTGGGATATTTCTATCAGGCCACCGTACACTATCTTATCCGTCGTGTCCTGAGAACGAGATACACGGCTCTTATCGGATTCGTCGATACGTCGGGTGGTCTTGCTAGATTTGTTTAACCTTTATCGAGTGTCTTGCGTCTGGACTCTGACTTTCTTCGAGTTTTCTCGAGGTGTTGGAATTCCTTTTGAATTACTGCGGATGACCACAAGATCCGTGGTCGAGGCTATTCCCGTGGAGTGTGGTTAATTTGTGATGGATTAGTTGGAGCACCCCTGCAGGGTTAAATCTTTTGGAAAGCCGTGCCCGCGGTTATGTGGCAACTTGGATATTTGTTTAACACCCGGTTATAGTTAACTTGAAGTAAACTCTAATAAAATACACCAACTGTGTGAGTAACCGTGATCGTCTCTGCTCGTGAACATGATCCGAGAGAGAACACGGTGGGGTTATGATTGACGTAAGTAAGTGTTCAGGATCTCTTAGAGATCACACTAGGTTCGATCGCTCATCGTAGGCCACTCATAATATGTTCATGTTACGTAAGTTAGCCACCATAAATGCTTAGTGCTGCTGCAAACTAAACACATACCACATCCCAACCTTTAAGCTTGAATAGTCTCGGTACCCGGGCGCATGATTGCTAAGTCCTTGTGGCTCACAGTTTACTACAACACTCCAGGTACAGGTTCTGATGAGTACGTGCAGGATGATCTTACCCAGCTCCAGTGGGAATATGACGAGGAAAGAGGCAGGATGTACATGACGTACCCGGATGAGTAGAGGTCCATGGTCGTGATATTTGGAGTAGCGAGATAGTGTCATTTGCATCTGTTTCATCGTTTGATTTCGTCTGTAGTCGGACCCTGTCTTCATCTTGATGATTTGAACTCTGTGTGGAATTGTAATTTAGTATGTGGCGAGTGTAAGCCAAACTTGTATATTCATCTCTTCTGTAATGTATGATGCAATGAGGCTATACTTGCGAACGTCAAGATGCGCATCTATCCCTTGCGGGGCCCTCGTGCCTTAATATGGATAGGCGCGCATCTTGGGCGTGACAAGTTGGTATTTAGAGCCATACGACCATAGGAGCCTTTGCTTGATCGAACTTGGCCAAGTCGAGTCTAGTTAAAAACTATTTTGATTCTAGTTATATTGGAGAGTAGGATTCTTTTTACTCCACTTCTATGCTCTGGTGAGGTATCCGACTTAGGAATTTTGATTCTACTCCTCTTCTCGCTCAAAAAAAAATTTAGGATCACGCGGGTATTTCGGAGTCTTTATGATACCGATGTGACAGGGTTCTTGTCTTGGTGCCTCCTATCTGACTTGATTTCTTCCGGGGAGTCAAGCTCCAGGGAATGTTGGCACATCATTATCATTCAGCTTCCTTGATATCTCAGGATGGAGTGTGTTCAAAATTACTTCAATACCTGTCGTGGTGAGATAAGGTCGGAGTCACCCAATACTGGGGAGGCGTCCGGGGTACCACCATGGTTTAGTATAATTGTGAGTTCAAGGATTCGAGTTAGATGAATTTGCGAAAGCCTCTGGTTATGTGTTGAAGGATGGATACAGTTGGGGTGTAGGATTGCTAGTTGAGTGAGATATTTCCTCCTTGTATCCCCCACACCGGATTGCATAACGAGAAAGTTTTCGGAAGTTCTTAGGTGGGAAATCTTGTAGTTATCTAGGATCATCTTCTTCAGATGTATGTGGGCATATATATTTGTTCTGAGCGCTTAGCTCAATACTTTTATGTTATTGCAAGTGGCTTCTAATATCTGATGATGTTTCCATTAACCGAAGAAGCATTCTTACTAATTTTTCAGTACGAAGGTTGTGTTGTTATTTGTTCAATTTCTTTCAAGCATTTGATTCAGATTTTGAATTCATCTTATCAATGAGGTGCTAATGCATTTTGTCCATCTTCAGGATGACTCCACCAACTCGCAACAATTCGGGTCGTGGTGAGGAGCAGACCGATGTTCCACCATCGCCTCCAGAAGCTTGGCAAGCTGTGATGGCCGCAACCAATGCGAACACTCAGATGTTGCTAAGGCTGTTACAAGAAAGGGAGCAGAGTCAGCAAGGTTTTCAAGGGAATTTTCAGAATCAGCCTCAGTTTGCGATGCTCAATTAGTTCCTTGCCAACCAGCCCAAGTCTTTCACCTGTTGTGAGCAGCTTTTGATGCTGATGATTGGTTCCGTGATATGAGTAAGCATTTTGAGTGCAGCAATGATAGGCTAAAGGACTTTGTCAGATTTGCATCATTCCAGCTCAAGGGTCAAGCATCTGATTGGTGGCAGCAGTACAAGGATTCCAGGGGCAATCGTGTTGTTACTTGGGACGATTTCCGTCATGACTTCAGGGCTCATTACATTCCGACAAGCTTTGTCGAGGAGATGCGTGAGAAGTTCAGGCACCTGAAGCAGGGAAGCAAGTCTATCTACCAGTACAACATTGAGTTCCAGAATCTAGCCCGCTATGCTAAGCAAGATGTTCCAGATGACAAGGCTATGATCTATCAGTTCAGAGGTGGTCTCAAGGATGAGCTTCTGCCAGGCCTATTTCTTCAAGAGCCTCGTGAGTTTGATCAGTTCTACAACATGGCTTTGAAGGTCGAGGCAACGCAGCTCAAGTTGGAGAACTCCAGGAAGCATTCAAGGGATTCATATTCGTCTTCTTCCAACTCTCAGATGGTTCCCAAGCAGCAGAAGTATTGGGTGCCAAATCCTCCTCCGTTTCGTCCTCCTCAGCAGCAGAAGCAGTTCGTTGGTCGTGGTTCTTCCCACCCACCCAACCCAGGATTTCAGCAGAGACCCCAGGCATCCAAGGCAGTTCTTGTTCCTCCTCCAGGAAATGTTCGTCCGCTTTCTGAGGTGACTCGTCACAAGTGTGGCCAGAAAGGTCACTATGCAAACAAGTGCAACCAGCGCCGTCTTCTGCCCCCTCCTCTAGGCAATGCTATGGTGAAGCATAATCCCAAGACCACAAGAGTGAATATGGTGAATGCAGCTGAAGCAGAGCATTCCAATGATGTGATTATGGGTAATCTCTCAGTTATTTCTATTCCTGCAAAAGTTTTGTTTGATACCGGAGCATTGCATTCATTCATGTCTAGACCTTTTGCTATGAGGAATGATTTCATTTCCGAGATGTTGAGTAGACCTTTGGGTGTCATTTCTCCGGGTGTGGCCATGAAAACCACCTCCACTGTTCCGAATGTTCCTATCAAGATGGACAATTATTCTTTCTTGGCTTCTCCTTATGTTCTCCAGAATTCCGATATTGATCTCATTTTGGGCATGGACTTCCTGGCTATGATTAAGGGTTATATTGATTGTCAAGCAAAAGAAGTCAAGATGACTCATCCTTCAGAAGATGTGATTATTTTCGCGGCTCGCGATGACACAGTTCGTCTCTTTGCTCTTAATGAGAAGGGTGAAATCTCGGCGGTCTCTCAAATTCCGATGGTGAATGAGTATGAAGATGTCTTTCCAAAAGAGTTGCCAGGAATGCCTCCACACCGGTCAGTCGAGTTCGTGATTGATCTCAAGCCAGGGACTGAACCGGTCTGTAAGCGCCCGTATAAACCTGGCCCCGAAGAGCTGAAAGAGTTGAAGAAGCAGCTAGATGAGCAAGAACGTCTGGGTCTGATTAGACCAAGTTCTTCTCCATGGGGTTGTGGAGTTTTGTTTGTCAAGAATAAAGATGGCACGGATTGTCTTTGTGTTGACTACCGTCCATTGAACAAGAAGACAATCAGAAACAAGTACCCACTTCCCAACATAAATGAGTTGTTTGAACAACTGAAAGGTGCCAAGGTTTTCTCGAAGCTGGATCTTCGCATGGGTTATCATCAGATTCGCATTCGCGAATAAGACATTCATAAGACCGCTTTCAGGACGAGTTTTGGCTCTTATGAGTACACTGTCATGTCGTTTGGTCTTGCTAATGCTCCTCCAACCTTCTCAAGAATGATGAATTTCATTTTCTCTCCTTTCAAGAATGAATTCGTCTTGGTCTATCTGGATGATATCCTTGTGTTCTCGGAGACAGAAGAAGAGCATGCTGAGCATCTTCGCCTTGTGCTTGACAAGTTAAGGGAACATCGATTCTATGCCAAGTTTTCCAAGTGTGAGTTTTGGCTCAATGAAGTGGTGTACCTTGGGCATGTCATCTCTGCCGAGGGAATTAAAGTGCCCCTGAGAAAGTTGAGGCAATATTGAAGTGGGAACCTCCTAAGAATGTGAAGCAGCTTCGGAGTTTCCTCAGGCTTAATAGTTATTGTAGAAGGTTCGTGGAACTTCTCTCAAATTGCTAAGCCTCTGTCCAATCTCCTCCAGAAGAGTGTCAAGTATGTTTGGTCTCCTGAGTGTGATGTGGCATTCAATACGCTCAAGCAGAGACTGACTTCAGCTCCAGTTCTTGTTCCTCCTGAGCAGTCTAAGCCTTTCCAAGTTTTCTGTGATGCTTCTCTCCAAGGTCTTGGTGGTGTTCCTTGCAAGATAAGAAGATTGTTGCTTATACCTCGCGTCAGTTGAAGCCTGCCAAGAAGAACTACCCCACTCATGATCTTGAGTTGGCGGCAGTTGTGCATGCTCTAATGACTTGGAGGCATTTGTTGTTGGGTAGACCAGTTGAGGTGTACACTGATGACCCACAAGTATAGGGGGTCTATCGTAGTCCTTTCGATAAGTAAGAGTGTCGAACCCAACGAGGAGCAGAAGGAAATGACAAGCGGTTTTCAGTAAGGTATTCTTTGCAAGCACTGAAATAGTCGGTAACAGATAGTTGTATGATAAGATAATTTGTAACGGGTAGCAAGTAACAATAGTAGAGAAGGTGCAGCAATATGGCGCAATCCCTTTTGTAGCAAGGGGCAAGCCTGAACGAACTCTTATATAAAGTAAAGTGCTCCCGAGGACACATGGGAATTATTGTCAAGCTAGTTTTCATCATGTTCATATGATTCGCGTTCGCTAATTTGATAGTTTGATATGTGGGTGGACCGGTACTTGGGTGCTTTCCTTACTTGGAGAAGCATCACACTTATGATTAACCACTCTCGCAAGCATCCGCAACTACGACAGAAGAATTAAGACAGAGTCTAACCATAGCATTAAACTAGTGGATCCAAATCAGCCCCTTGGCGATGCAACGCATAAACTAGGGTTTAAGCTTCTGTCACTCTAGCAACCCATCATCTACTTATTACTTACCAATGCCTTCCTCTAGGCCCAAATAATGGTGAAGTGTCATGTAGTCGACGTTCACATAACACCACTAGAGGATAGACAACATACAACGCATCAAAATATCGAACGAATACCAAATTCACATGACTACTCTTAGCAAGACTTATCCCATGTCCACAGGAACAAACGTAACTACTCACAAAGCATAATTATGTTCATGATCAGAGAGGTATTGAATAGCATTAAGGATCTGAACATATGATCTTCCACCAAGTAAACTAACAAGCATCAACTACAATAAGCAATTAACACTACTAGCAACCTTACAAGTACCGATCGGAGTTGCGAGACGGAGATTGGATACAAGAGATGAACTAGGGTTTGGAGATGAGATGGTGCTGATGAAGATGTTGATGAAGATGAGTCCCCTCCGATGAGAGAAGAGTTGGTGATGACGATGGCGACGATTTCCCTCTCCGGGAGAGAAGTTTCCCCGGCAGGACGGCCCTGCCGGAGCTCTAGATTGGTTCTTCTCAAGTTCCGCCTCGTGGCGGCGGCGTTTCTTCCCGAAAGCTCCCGATTGATTTTTTTTCTGCGACGAAACCCTTCATATAGGAGAAGATGGAGGCCAGAGGAGCTACAGGGGGCCCATGAGCCCCCAGGCGCGGCCAGGGGGGTAGGTCGTGCCTGGCAAGCTCGTGGCCTCCTAGTGGCTCCTCTCTGGTATATCTTCGGCCCAGTATTTTTTATATATTCCAAAATAATTGCTCATTGATTTTCACGGCTTTTGGAGTTGTGTAGAATAGATATCTCAAACTTGCTCCTTTTCCAGCCTAGAATTCCAGCTGGCGACATTCTCCCTCTTCAGGTAAACCTTGTAAAATAAGAGAGAAAAGGCATGAGTATTGTACCATAATGTGTAATAACAATGCATAATGCGATAAATATCAATATAAAAGTATGATGCAAAATGGACGTATCAACTCCCCCAAGCTTAGACCTCGCTTGTCCTCAAGCGGAAGCCGAGATCGATAAATATGCCCACATGTTTGGAGATAGAGGTGTCGATAAAATAAAATACAGACATGCAGGCATCATGATCATATTTAGAACAACAATATCGTCATATAATCCCTTATGATAAAGTGACAATTCATTCACAATGTAAAGCATGCATCAAGAACCTTATTGAGAATTAACAACCAATAGTCTTTAGTCATTAAAGCAATTGCAATTTATCATAACATCGGAAAGAGTCAAATAAGAGCTTGTAAAGAAAATCCACATACTCAATCATCTTTTAGTCTTCTACAATTGCTAAAACTCACGCGGTACTCACGAGATCAAAGTTTCAGTTGGACGCAGAGAAAGATAGGGGCTTATAGTTTCGCCTACCAACTATTTACCTCAAGGGTAATGTCAACAATAATAATTCATGATTACTTACTTCCAAGTTGATATATGAATATAGATCTTTCCCTAGCACATGACGCTTGCCAAGATGATGGCAAAATAAGGAATTGGTGACGATCACCATGACTCTTTTAAAGAAAAAAGTAAAGGTACAAGATAGGCCCTTCGCAGAGAGAAGTAGAGGTTGTCATGCGCTTTTAAGGTTTGGATGTGTGATCTCTTAATGTGAAGGAACGACACTTTATATTGCCTCTTGTGATAAAGAACTTTATTATGCAGTCTGTCGCTTCTATGTCTTCCTCATCACAGGTTTGTATAAAGCTTATTTTCCACACACTAATAGATCATACATATTTAGGGAGCAATTTTTATTGCTTGCACCGATGACAACTTACTTGAAGGATCTTATTCAATCCATAGGCAGGTATGGTGGACTCTCATGGCAAAACTGGGTTGAGGGTTTTATGGATGCACAAGTAGTATCTCTACTTAGTGCGGAAGTTTTGGCTAATATGAGGTGGAAGCAAGCGTCACATGCTAAAGGATCAATAATCATATAACATTGTTCTGAACCAGGCAAACATCATTCATTATGTTGTCTTCCTTGTCCGACATCTACTTCTTAGCATGTAATAGCTTAATGAGTGTTCACAATCATAGATGGTGTCAAAGATGATATATTTATATGTGAACCTGTCTTTCTTTATTATTTCCTATTAACTGCAACAATGACTAAAGTCTACGTTTGTCTACCCACAACAAGTTCCAGTCAACATTCCTTTTATATGTGAAGTCATTACTTCCCATAAGATCATCATATGATCTTTCATGCTTTTGTTCTTTTATTATTATTTTCTTTAGGTCATGGCAAGAAGCAAAGCCTTAACTAAAACACTCTTTATTATATAACTCATGAACTCGATTACATTGGGGTGACACAAAGCAAAACTCAAGCCTAAATCATACTAAGAACTTTATTCTACTAGATAAAGATATTACCAAAAGGATCGAACTAATATATAAAGGTAAAGGCAAAAGATGTGATGGTGATACGATACCGGGGCAACTCCCCCAAGCTTGGCACAAGCCAAGGGGAGTGCCCATACCCGTGTGTTTAATTGTCTTCCTTCGGAGGTGATGGTGGTGGAGTTGGGGTGCTAGTCGGCTTGCCCAAGCTGTCCTTTAGATCCAATAACTCGGTGAGCACGCGTTGAATCATAATGGTGTTCTTCTGGATTTCTTCCAGAAGTTGTTTGTTGGTCGGCCCCCATGAGCTTACTCCTGCATTACTTTCACTAGGACGGGGATATATCCCAATTGGAGGGTATGTGTGTGTGGGGTGTATTTTCAATTCCATAGTTATAAATCAAATTGTGGAAGTTGTTCTGATGTAACCTGTGTAACGGCCTACTAGAAGGGAGCCCTTCTTGTGCTTGCTGGCCTTCGCGATTATTGATAGTGCCCCTGGCTAGATGAGCATTTGGAATAGTGGAGATGCCAGCCAAAGTGCCCCTCTTAGAAGCTGGAGGGTGCACCTCAGAGGAATCCCCAACATCTTCCTCCATGTTTGTCTCCTCGACTTCTGATCCTTGAGACTTCATCCGCATCAACCAGGCATCATCGTGCACTTGATTGGAGGCGGAAGACGACATGATGCTTGACCTTCGGAATCCTGGCAGAAAACAGCTCGAAATGAAAACAGAGGATATTTGCGTGATACGAGGGTCAGACCTTTTGGGGGATTATATAATTAATTTTTACCGACCATAAGGAGTGTTCCACCAGAAAACGGAGTCCGGGAGGCACACGAGGAGCTCACGAGCCCCCCAGGCGCGGCCAGGGGGTGGGGCCGCGCCTGGCAGGCTCGTGGCCTCCTGGTGTGCTTTCCGGACTACCTTAAATTTTTGTATTTTTCTAAATATTCCAAAACCGAGAAAAATTGCTATTGGAAAAGTTTTGGAGTCGGTTTGCTTACCGTATCACATACCTCTTCATTTTCGGAGTTTGAAACAGGTTGGTAAACATCCCTTATGTACTCTTCCGGGGTTATGGTATTAATTATATTGCTTTCTACATTTATGGGAGTACCTGAGATATAATGCTTGATTCTTTGCCCATTCACAACTCTCGGGAAAGTGCCTTCTGCGTTGTTGATTTTGATGGCACCGGAAGGATATACTTCCTCGACAATGTAAGGACCTTCCCATTTAGAGAGAAGTTTGCCTGAAAAAAATTGTAAACGAGAATTGTATAGCAAGACATAATCACCTACATTGAACTCACGTTCTTGTATCCTTTTATCATGCCACCTTTTAACTTTCTCTTTAAACAACTTGGCATTTTCATATGCCTGAGTTCTCCATTCATCAGGTGAGCTAATATCAAATAACCTCTTCTCACCAGCAACTTTGAAATCAAAGTTGAGCTCTTTGATTGCCCAATAAGCCTTATGCTCTAGCTCAAGAGGTAAATGACATGTTTTACCCACTACAACAAAAACTGCCAATAGAGACGTCGGATGTCATACCTAGGGACGTGTTATTTCACCTCTAAGCAACTGTAGAGCCGTTTTAGAAAAGCGTCTTTGGAGCGTCTTCTCATGGACCGTCTCAAAACAAGTAAACACGCTTGATGAGCATGTTTACATGAGATGGGACGCTATATAGGGACGTTTAATGTCGTGTCTACACAGTAGAGACGTCATGTTAGACACCCTCAATAAACGTCTCTACACACATAGACATGTTCCGTTTGCGTCTCAAGACCATTGAAGCGATGCTTCTCTAAATATGTTCATCATGGGCCAAGTACGTTCATCGTGGGCCTGGTACTTACATACATCGTGTAGAGACGTTATATTTATCTCTAAATATAAAAAAACTAAATACAAATGGATTATTTTACTTTAAATATGGCTCGATTTATTTTTAATTTGTATTCTGTTATTTCAAATTCAGTCGTTTTATCATGACATGGCCGCACATAGAGATTAATCAAATAATATCATTATATGATGACACCATTCTACATCATAGATTGCACTGGCAAATATTATATTAGCAAAATTGGCAAGCTGAGTGGAATAATTAGCCCGAACAGATACTTGCACCAAAGATCACAACTGAATAATAACAGCCATTCATACATAACATTTTTTTATTAAAAAGGAAATATCCTATAGTCTAGAACTATGATTCTCAATTAAGCAAAAATATAACAGAAGCCACAATACTTTTTCATTCACAGAATGGTTCATCAACTAATCATGTCTCCTTCAGTTCACTCCTTTTTTAAATCCTCGACCACCGAACTACTCCTGGCTCCCTTAACACACTCTCTTTTCAAATCCTCAACCACCCTGAAAAATAAAATGAACAATGTTGTTAAACAAGTGCAAGACAAGATGTTCTTTGATAAATTATAAGAAATATATCATACAAATGTTTCGTTGGAGTGGTTTGCTTTTTCCCCCTAAAAACCACAAAGATTTTTCATAAATAAAATATCTTAAATGTGGATATTGGAGCATACTCGATGCTTGTACAGAAATATGCTTACATGTGAGCAAGGCCAAGCAATAACATAACCAACACTTCCTACTGCTTTGAATGTTTCATATGGTCTAACTAGTTCTCATCTCCTAGATTTGTAGAGCCACAAACAGAGACTACAACATGTTGCTCTCCAAGCATGTTTCCTTAAACCACATATGTTCTATCTTTACTCCCTAAAATTTCATTGGCCACAAGTTTGGTTTTGTTTCTCGGATTGATCGAAAAGAACAAGACTTCAATTTTATCACATTTTCCAAAAAATGAAACACTTGTTTTTCAAGAACTTGGAAAGATTTCACATTACGGAAACAAGGACAATTTCATAGATAATTAGACCAGATACTATTATACAACCATTTGGATACCTAGCATATATGTACCTGCTCAGTAATTTGGTGAAGACCACCTAGCTTGCCTGCATTGCTATTTTCAGTATAAGCATTCTGCAATTAAATAGGAAGGGGTATGATTCGATACACATAATCAGCTCAAGAATGGTAATTTCCAAGAGTTCTGACATCATGTACTCGGATGCACTAACTAGCCTTGTTCTAGACATACTTTCAGTCTACTTAGGATAAGGTTTTGTTAAAAGATAAAAATTATTTTGAAAGCTAAACATACATGCATGATGCAAACAAATGAATTACTCGTCAAGTAAACTAGAAGCGTATGTGTGCTTTGCTCTGCCGACCTCTAGTGCTGAGTGGTCTTGCGACATTGTTCTCATCATATATTCATTGTAGTATAATGTAAACCAATACTAACATGGCATGCTAGGCCTGGAACAATTGAAGTTCATTTATGTGATTATAAATTATCAAATGTAACAATGACCGTAAATCAATGTATTATGACATTTTAAATCATAGTATATCAATTGCTAGCCAACATTTGGAAGTTAAAAAAATAACCATTAATCATGAGCCAAATAAACAGCGAGGTGGACCTTTATGAATTTTTTCATCAAATTGCATGAGCAAAATAGCTTGCCATCTACCGTACACCTCCAGTCCGTGCTTCCTTTGAAATGCTCTCCCGTGAGATGGACAAAGAGATTATAAACAATTTGCATGCCTAATCAAAGGTAATGCCTGTTGGGCATGAAAAACATGACCATTTTCAGCGTCAGGAATGGCAACATCATTAAGACATTTATGTTTCTCCTTAGAGATAGCAAGGCTAGTAGGCTGCTGAAGTAGCTAAATAATGGACACCGAATGAAATCAAATCTTGCGCTATATACAGAATTAAACTAAGAGATAATATCATCAACGACAAACGATAGCCCTTATCAGATAAGAACTGCCAGATTGCATAAAGAAGAAAATCCTCTTCGCAAGCAGGAGAAGCACAGTCATATCGGTAGAGTAACACCTATATAACACTGTTATACTTCTGAATATATATAGTCAGCATTTCATTAAGCAAATAATTTGCATATTTGAATATTATCACTGAAATAATTGGTTTCAAACTATCATATATTTTCCCCCAATCCAGTTTTTTTACTGAAATAGATGTACCACTCATGCTCATAACAAAATATAAGTTATTGTTCTATTCTCTAATTCACTAAGGTGATGAAGAAATTTTGAGTAAAATATGTTTTGTGATCTTTTATTAATTTATTTTTTGGGTGAAACATAACATGCTATGTGATTGCTGAATACGCGGATGCAATAAAACATGGATGCGCCATTTTCATGTCCCCTGTCTATCGGATTTTACTTGGTTGTGTGATGTTAAAATTCTCAACATATTATCAATTTTCTACTATCTTTGAATCTTAATTCCATTTTTTTGACAATGCAGGAGGACAAGTGAGTCTTGGGCTGTGGCTAGACCAATTTGTGTTATTATATGGAAAGCAGCAACTACAATTAAGCAAACGAAGGAGGCGGCTAGACAGACCTTTAGAGAAACTTGTTGGTCCTTTATGATCGCATCACTTGGGGTTTCTTGGGATCAATTGGAGTGAGTCCAATAAATAGCACTCGAGCATGACACGTCAGAGGTTGAATCACGCACTGGCAGCTCGAAGGCAACAACACTGATGGCCACCGACCGCGGTGCAACATCTAGAGTTTTGCCGCGAGCGCAGTATGCAAGGACAGATGGAAAAACGGCGAAAAGGAGTGAGTTGAAGATGCTCGTCGATGCCAATACTGCCACCCCGCAAAGCCAACATTGCAATGCGACATGTTGTACGCCACACACAACGAGTGCTGTCTAGCCGGTAGTTTTTCACCTCTCCCCACGATGTGTAAACAACACACAACCAACCCGAGAAGCAATCAAACTGATAGGACATTCAAACTGTATGCATGCCCAATGTTCATAAGTCTTCTCTGTTGATGTGGTGAATATCTACTCTACTGCTACCACAGAGCAGAGAACCTGCAGTTTGCAGAGTCGAACGATAAACTTTACAGTGATTAAGCAAGAAATCAATTTACTACAAGAGTTTGAGATACTAGAAGAATTCGAGGATTTTCCGTACCACAGCTTGAGCGAGCATATCACAATAGCCAGGGGCACGACGAATATAGGGCGGCTACCCTAGGCAGCACAGCTGTACTTCCGTGCTTGCTCTGCATATTTCACCTGTAGGTTGAAGACGAAGTAGTTCGTCGTAGCAGAGGCTTGCTCAATCGCCGCCGCGGCCCTCCAGGCTCACGCCGGCAGGTCTCTGTACCCCAACCTCCGCCGCATCCAGTCGCTCGCCGCCCGCCAAGTCTCCCTCAGTCCGCCACCAAATGAATCGGTCGCCGCTTCTGTGTGGAGGTGTTGCACATCACCGGCCAGGGAGGGATCCCATTAGATGGATTAGGAGGTTGAAGAAGGAGATAAGTGGGGCGGGGAGATGGCGGCGTGGGTGAGAGAAAATATATACAGGGAGATATTTTTGGCGGCAACAGGAAAATAGGAGCGCCAAGGGCCAAAGTGATTTCCTCCAAACGAAATTCAGGAAAATTTATTTTTTATCATTTAGGAAAATAAAAAATTATTTCTGTCATAGATAAAACAAATAGAAATGGGGCCAGTGGTCATGCACTTGCTCTATTACTTTGCGCATATGACATTCAGAAGCACACACCAAGGCCACACGTGGCTCCCCACGAATGACACGCATTGTGAACCTAGTCACCGCTGACAACCACGACCTCTGCCATGGCGCGCCGCTCGAGCAATGCCCGTGTGGCAATGGCACTGGTAGACTTCTTATCAAGGGAGTGGACGTCTTCATGCTTACTCGTGCGGTCCAAACGCGTGGTCGTCATGTGCTTTGCACCGACAGGCTGGAGTTCCTCTCCTTAGGCAGAGTGGCGGATTCGGCAGAACTCATGCCCAGATCTGATGTGCACAAGGCGATTTTCCTGCAATGGAGGTCCTCGTGGCATGGGGATGGAGGCCTGTGCTTTGAAGTCTAAGGTTGTGGGGTCTCGATGGCATACAATTACGACATCATGTGGTTCGTTCAATGATATTCTACTAGTTATACTTCGTGATTATTCGTCAGAGTCAGAGATGTGTTGTCTCATCGCAGGCAGCTGACTTCTGGTGTGATGATCTTCATACGTCTCCGTACAAGCTCGACAGTGTGTGTGACGATTGCCAACGGTGAAGTCAGAGTCGTTTGCTCAGGTTTAGGGATAGCGAGGACACCTCTAGGGGGAGAGTGATGACGGTGACACATGTGTGTTGTCTCAACAAGACCCTTTTTGGAGTAGTGTGCGGTGAGGCATATTATGTGTGTCCCTCCGCGGTTGTGTTGGTGTTTGTCCGATTCTTCATATTTAACTCCGCAATTTGGTTTTAGCTTGATTTCCCAAATTAACTAAGCAATTCTTTTTGTTGTTGATGAATACATGAATCGTGTCATTTGGAGAAAAATATTATTTTTTGCACATATATTCTAAAGAGATTGTTTCCTAGAAAATATATTATATTAAAAATATAATTACGATGTTCCCATGTATAATGTCAACCATAAGGAGGAGGGGCACGGTGGCATAAATAGCTAAGTGAAATGACACCCAACCGATGGTGCCTCTCTTAAAAAACATAGGGTTGCTCTGCCTCCTTCCGACACCGTCGCTGGTCGCGCTCGTCTCTGGTGGGTCTAACGCCATGGAGACGTGGTCGATTACGACCTTTGTCGGCGGGAAGGCTCCATTTTTTGATGTTTTTTGAATATTTTTAGGGTTTGTGTCCTGTTTAGAAAGTCGAGACGACGGTTACTCCCTGAAAATGAAATAAGGTTTCCCTGAAAATTGTATATCTGGCCGATCTCACATGATTCGGTTGGCGGTTGTATTTGGTGGATCTATTCCGACTCGTCTTTGATTGTTTATGTTTGTGTGTCTTCAGTTTGGATCCTTCTTATCTATGCGTCTCTTCATCAACGATGGTTACTGTTTTGGTGTGCTGGTCCTATAGGACCCTAGCACGACGACTTCTCAGACTGTCTACTACAATAAGCTTTTTTCGGCTCCGGCAAGTGAGGACGATAACAACGGCATGCTTTCGGCTCGCTTGAGTGCTTGTAATCGTCGCTAGATGGTCTACGTGTCAGAATGCATTTTTTTGGTATTCATTGTACTGTCATAATTGAAGATGAATATATATATAAAAAATCTCGCAAAGAAAGTGCTCATTGAAATTGGTGTCGACCCGATGTGAACGTCGTCATAAACACGACGCGGGGGGCTACACGGAATACATTTTTGTTTCATCTTCTTGTGTTCTTACATTTTGTTTCTTATTTTTGTTTCTTTTTACTATTTTATTTTTTCATAAATTCAAAAAATGTTCAGAATTTTCATTTTGTTCAAACTTTTGTAAATGTTCATAATTTCGAAAAAAGAAAATCACGTTTTCCAAAATTTATTCATTTTTTCAAGAATGTGTTCACATTTACAAAACAAAGTTCGGAATTTATATATTTCTACACAATTTTTAATAAATGTTTGGAAATACACAAGTTGATTTGAATTTGCAAATTTTGGTCATGTTTTAAAAAAATCTGTTTGAAAAATTGTTCAGCTTTCAATAAATGTTCGTGATTTTGAAAAAGTATTTGCACTTCAATACATGTTTTATGTTTTCATAATTTATTTGTTTTTTCAAAAATGTTTACAATTCGAAAAATTGTTTGAATTTCATATGTTGTTTGCATTTCAGAAAATATTTGGCGTTTCAATTTTTTGGCAATTTCATAAAGTGTTTCAGAATGTCAAAAATGTTTTCAAATCTCAAAGCTATAGTGGGTTATTAAATATTTTGCGCTTGCCATCAATAAGCAAGAGCCATCTGTTCTGTTCAAAATATTTTATGCTTGTTTATATGTTTCAAAAAAGGTTCCTAATTACCCAAATATGTTTGGATATTAAATGTTATTTGCGTATGAAAAACTGACATTTCAAATTGTTGGCAATTTTCAAGAAATATTTCCAAAAATTTCAAAAATGTTTACGAATCTTAATGCTATGAATATAATTAAATATTTTGCACTTGCTATCAATCACCAACAGTCATCTAGTCTATGGAAATATATTTTGAGATTGTTCATGTTTTTCAAAGAAAAAATCAACAGTCCAAAAAATATTCACATTTTCCAAAACTTTTTGGAATATTAAATGTTTTTGCGTTCCAAAAAATATTTGGCTTTTTGAAATTGTTGGTAATTTTTAAAAATCAATTATGTTTCCGAATCTTCACACCACAATGGTATATTAAATAGTTTGCGCTTGGCAATAATCACCAATAGTCATCTGTTCTGTTGGCTATCAGGGAGAGTTCAGCAAAGCTAGGCCCCGAGTTCAAGTTTGCTAGATCACTCTTTTTTTCCATTTTTACGTCGCACGTTAAAAACAATACTCCCTTTTCGCAAGGTGGGCTGGGCCAATCTTGTGGACCTTGTGCCTGGCACTCATGACACAAGGTCCCGGAGGTGCACGTGATGAGATTTTTGTTCCGTGTTTAATCCAAAAAAATAAGTCTTGTCAAAATATTTCTATTTCATTTGTGCACATAGACGGGCATGTAATTTTTGGTCCGTGTTTTATCCATTTTATTAGCTTGAGGTTTTTTAAGGATGAAAGGAGCTAATCTATACCCCCTAATATTAAAGGAAGCATTGTTTTTCCACTTTTTTTCGTCCAAAGTAATTTATCGTCCGTCGCTAACAAAACGTGACTTACCAAGCGTCTTTCCAATCTCTTAGTACGTCGCTACACTCCCGACGTACGATGCTGGGCCGTATGGGCCAAGGACGCCCATGTTAAAAGGACACCTAGAAGATAAACATGCAGGAAAATGAGTCGAACCAGCAACCTCCTGCTGCATAATAGCGTAGCCAACTAGAGGACCTGGCGACTGAATTGAGCTAAATATCAGCGTAAAACTTAAAGTAGTATGTACAACCACTTATCTGTTTCTTTTTCCCCAATTCTTGGGGGGGGGGGGGGGGGGGGGGATGTGAACCATTTTCCTTCAATATTAGAATAATGTTTGAAAATCGGGAATAAATTTCGAAATTCAAAAAACATTTAAAACATGAACATTTTTTGGAAAATGTGAACAATTATTGAAAACACGAACACATTTTGAAATTCCAATTAATTATTGATTTTTTATATACAACGAACAACTTTAAATATATATTGAACATTTTTGTGATATACTCTGAACAGTTTTTAAATACACATTCAACAATTTTGTGATATACATTGAACCATATTTAAATATATATTGAACAAAAAATAAATGTATGTTGAAATGTTTTGTAATACACATTGAACATATTTAAATTTACATTGAGCATTTTTTTATATCCACAAAAGAAATTTTAAATTGTAAACAAAATTTTAAAACATGAACATTTTTGGAAAAAATAACAATGTTCCAAAATATAAGTATTTTCTAAAATACAAACAATTTTAATAATTGTGAACATATTTTGAAAACGAGGACATTTTTTGGCATTCCGAACAATATTTTAAATTTAAGAACAACTATATGAAAATAGAACAAAAGTAAAGGAAAAGGGAAAACCTAAAGAAGCATAAAAACAGTGACACCTACGTGAGCCGTCCCAACTAGGAGCGCCTTCAGCGAAGCCCTGGCGTTTTGACACTACCCTCGATATGCGTCATTAACCGATAGAAGCTAAATTATACATACACGATGGATGTACATATACTGTTGTGGACTATACACAAACAAACCATAGTAGCCGCTCACTATAGCAATGTCAATGTGGCATTACGCATCCTCTCCTACAAAGGGACGCAAGAACACATGCGTCACATCTGGCCGTGTGACGTCCAACCTCTATATTCTTCCCTCTCACTTCGCAATCAATGAACCTTTCATCTCCAATCTCCAGTGATGTGCCACGATCTACCTCCTTGACCGAGCTAACCCTGATTCAGAATAATAATTGTTTGATAGGACAAAATACAGTAGAAGTGTGAGGGAAGGTGTATGGACCAGCTGGAAGGAGTAGCTTGCTGAGATTAGTTGTTGAAGTTTTGAACATTTTCTTGCGTGGGCAAAACGATCGGTGTAACATGTGGTAACAATCGGTGTAACATGTGGTGGTGAACCCATCGCCTTAAGATTGACCACATTTCATGCGTTATCGCCTTAGGATTGACCACATTTGATGCGTTGTCATCAGACGGGCATCATGGTGACCGTCTCCGAAGGTGGGAAGAAGGATATGCAATGATGTGGTCAGGCGTCATGTCAAATTAGAGGATGTATATCTGTTAGGAGTGGGCCATACTTATTGAGATAGAGTCATGCTATTTTTTTCTCCCGTTGCAACGCACGGGCATATTTGCTAGTATTAATAAATACAGTTAATCATTATCCAAGATAGCACTAAGCAAGGCTGGAACCCCATCCTTCATCATGACATCTCTAGGTGATCTTTTTTTAGCAATCTCGTGTAATCTAGCATAGGCTGCTTGCTCATGGGACAACATATCTCCTAGAATGAACTTAGTAGATTTATTTTATTTACAACTTACTATTACAAGATTATATGTTATTACTCTTAGAAAAGATTATAGATTATTGTTAAACTCTTCTCTAAGCCATATTGTCATATTCTAAAACGTCTCAAAAATCGTCCCTACGTATTTTTAGTTTTTTTTTTGATATGATGCACTTGTAAAAATGAAATTTGTGACCCTATGCATATCGTTTCAGAAAGCATGTCTATATAATAGGTACTTCTCAATATAGGGACGAATATAAAAGCGTCATAGAAAAAGCGGACCTACTGATATGTTTTTTGTAGTGACCGTAAACCATTTTATACGGAGACATGCCCATGGGATTCTTATAAGCCCAAAGTGCATCATCAAGTTTTTTAGACCAATTCTTTCTAGACCTATTAACAGTCTTTTGCAGTATTAATTTAATTTGTCTATTACTTCACTCTACTTGACCACTAGACTGAGGATGATAAGGAGATGCAATTCTATGGTTGACATCATACTTAGCAAGCATTTTACGAAAAGCACCATGAATAAAATGTGAACCACCATCAGTCATTAAATATCTAGGGACTTCAAATATAGGGAAAATAACTTCTTTAAGCATCTTAATAGAGGTGTTGTGATCAGCACTACTAGTTGGAATAGCTTCTACCCACTTAGTAACGTAATCA
The DNA here is from genome assembly GCA_022496015.1 of Hordeum marinum. Classification (NCBI taxonomy): domain Eukaryota; kingdom Viridiplantae; phylum Streptophyta; class Magnoliopsida; order Poales; family Poaceae; genus Hordeum; species Hordeum marinum. The sequence goes on from CM039673.1 coordinate 375,695,486, forward strand.
ACAACAAATAAAATATGAGTATACCCATTGGACTTTGGAAAAGGTCCCATATAATCAAACCCCAAACATCAAATGGTTCAATAACAAGTGAATAATTCATACCATGTCCTGACGTTTACTAATATTACCTATTCTTTGACATTCATTACAAGACAAGACAAACTTACGAGCATCCTTAAAGAGAGTAGGCCAATAAAAACCTGACTTCAATACCTTGTGTGTAGTTCTATCTCCAGCATGGTGTCCTCCGTAAGCCTCGGAGTGGCACTTCTGTAGGATCTGTCCCTGTTCATGCTCAGGTACACAACGTCTAATAACACCATCTACTCCTTCTTTATACATGTGAGGATCATCCCAAAAGTAATGTCACAAATCATAAAAGAACTTTTTCTTTTGTTGGTACGTGAAACTAGGTGGCATATATTTAGCAACAATATAAATAGCATAATCAGCATACCATGCCGTACTACGTGAAGCATTGATGACATTCAATTGTTCATCAAGAAAGCTATCATCAATAGGTTGTGGGTCATCAAGAACATTCTCTAACCTAGACAAGTTATCTGCTACGAGGTTCTCAGCATCCTTCCTATCAACAATATGCAAATCAAATTCTTGTAGCAAGAGAACCCATCTAATAAGTCTAGGTTTAACATCTCTCTTTTCCATGAGATATTTAATAGCAGCATGATCAGTGTGAATAGTAACTTTAGAATCAACAATATAAGGTCTGAACTTATCACATGCAAACACAACTGCCAAAAAATCTTTTTAAGTAGTAGCATAATTTCTTTGGGCACTGTCTAGAGTTTTACTAGCATAATGAATAACATTTAATTTCTTGTCAACTCTTTGTCCTAGGACAGCACCAACAGCATAATCACTAGCATCACACATAATTTCAAAAGGTAGGTTTCAATCAGGTGGTTGAACAATAGGTGTAGTTATCAAGGCCTTCTTAAGTATTTCAAATGCTTCTTCACAATCATCATAAAAAACAAATGGAATATATTTTTGCAAGAGATTAGTGAGAGGCCTAGAAATCTTAGAGAAGTCTTTAATGAACCTTCTATAGAAACCAGCATGGCCAAGGAAACTTCTTATACCTCTAATGTTTGTAGGGCATGGCATTTTCTCAGTGGCATCAACTTTAGCCTTATCAACTTCAATACCTCTTTCGGAAATTTGATGTCCCAAGACAATGCCTTCATTAACCATAAAGTGGCACTTTTCCCAATTAAAGACACTCAAGCAATCATCAAAAGAAGATCCATAAACGGGGAAATCATCCATGAAAACCTCAACAATCGTTTATCAAAAATCAGAGAATATAGCCATCGTACATCTTTGAAAGGTAGCAGGTGCATTACATAAACCAAAAGGCATATGTCTATAAGCAAAGGTACCGAAAGGGCAAGTAAAAGTGGTTTTCTCCTGATCAGCTTGTGAAACATATATTTGGGAGAAACCAGAATAACCATCTAGAAAGCAAAAGTGTGTATGTTTAGACAATCTTTCTAGCATTTGATCAATGAAAGGTAGAGGGTAATGATCTTTCTTAGTAGGTTTATTTAATTTCCTAAAATTGATTACCATCCTATAGCCGGTAAAAATTCTTTGTGGGATCAATTCATCTTTATCATTAGGAACAACGGTAATACCTCCCTTCTTAGGGACACAATGCACCGGACTTACCCAATCACTATAAGCCACAGGGTAAATAATACCTGCTTCCAGGAGCTTTAGTATTTCTTTTCTTACCACCTCTTTTGGCTTAGGATCCAGTCTTCGTTGGGGATCGGCAACTGGTTTGGAATCAGGATCAGTTTTAATTTTATGCTGGCATAGAGTGGGACTAATGCCTTTAAGATCATCAAGAGTATATCCAATAGCAACACGGTGCTTCCTTAGAGTTTTCAATAATTTCTTTTCTTCACGCTCTGAAAGGTTAGCACTAATAATAACAGGATATATCTCCTTTTCATCAAGATAATCATACTTAAGAGTATCAGGTAATTGTTTAAGCTCAAACACGGGATCACCCTTTGGTGGACGTGGATCTCCAAGTAATTCAACAGGCAAATTATTCTTAAGCATAGGACGTTGTTCAAAGATAATTCTATCTATCTCATTCCTCTCATCCATATGCATATCATTTTCATGTTCAAGCAAGTATTGCTCTAAAGGATCAGTAGGAGGCACATCAATAGAAGTAAGAGCAATAATTTCATCCTTACTAGACAATTCTTTTTCATGAGGTTGTCTACTGAACTTAGAAAAATTAAATTCATGCGACACACCTCCAAAGCCAACAGTAACAGTTTGTTTCTCACAATCAATTTGAGCATTAACAATGTTGAGAAAAGGTCTACAAAATATGATGGGACAAAAGCTATCTTGTGTGGTAGCAAGAATGAGAAAATCAGTAGGATACTTAGTTTTACCACACAAGACTTCAACATCTCTAACAATTCCCATAGGGCAGATAGTATCTCTATTAGCAAGTTTAATAGTAAAATCAATAAATTCCATCTCGACAGGTGCAATCTCATTTTTAATTCCATTATATAAAGATTGAGGTATTGCACTCACACTAGCACCCACGTCACATAAACCATGATAACAATGATCTCCTATCTTAACGGAAACAACAGGCATGCCAACTACAGGTTTATGTTTATCTCTAGTATGAGGTTTAGCAATTCTAGCAGAAGCTTCACAGAATTGAATAACATGCCCATCAACATTATCGGCCAAGAGATCTTTAATAATAGCAATACTAGGTTCAACTTTAATTTGCTCAGGGGGTGTAGGTGTTCTAATGTAGCCCTTACGTATCACAGTTGAAGCTTTAGCATGATCCTTTATTCTAACAGGGAAAGGTGGTTTCTCAATGTAAGTAGTAGGAACAATAAAATCATTATAAGAATTAACTTTTTCTTCAACTGGAACAAATTTAGCTACATTAACTTCTATGTGAGGATGATATTTAAACCACTTCTCCTTAGGGAGATTGACATGAGTAGCAAATAATTCACATAAAGAAGCTACTATCTCAGAGTCAAGTCCATGTTTAGCGCTAAAATCACGAAAAGTATTTGTTTTTACGAAGGATTTAACGCAATCGAACTTAAGGTTCATACCTGACTCCTTACCTTCATCAAACTCCCAATCTTCATAATTGCGTTTAATTATTTCCAATAAATCCCATCTGAAGTCAATATCTCCCTTCATAAAAGAACCGGCACAAGAAGTGTCAAGCATGGTTTGATTGTCATCAGAAAGCCGAGCATAGAAGTTCATAATAATAATCTCTCTAGGGAGCTCATGGTTGGGGCATGAATATAACATTGACTTAAGCCTCCCCCAAGCTTGAGCTATACTTTCTCTATCATGAGGCCAAAAATTATAGATATAATTCTGATCATGATGTACCAAATGCATAGGATAAAACTTTTGATGAAATTCCAATTTCAATCGTTTGTAGTTCCATGATCCAGTATCATCACATAGCCTATACCATGTCAATGCTTTATCCCTCAAAGATAAGGGAAAGACCTTCTTCTTGACCTGATCCTCGAGCAAACCTGCAAGCTTAAATAAACCACAAACTTCATCTACATAGATTAGATGCAAGTCGGGATGTGATGTTCCATCTCGTGTAAAAGGACTAGCCAATAGTTTCTCTAGCATACCCGAAGGAATCTCATAATAAATATTTTCAGTAGGTGCATTAGGTTGAGGAGAAACTCTTTGTGCTTCCGGTCGAGGTGAAGTTACCCCGAACAAGCTCCTCAAAGGATTAGTTTCCATAGTGACAAGTGACAATAAATTTCAGCACACTATATAAATGTTTCCTTACCAAATTTCACTTACCAAAGGCACTTCACTCCCCGGCAACGGCGCCAGAAAAAGGTCTTGATGACCCACAAGTATAGGGGGTCTATCGTAGTCCTTTCGATAAGTAAGAGTGTCGAACCCAACGAGAAGCAGAAGGAAATGACAAGCGGTTTTCAGTAAGGTATTCTCTGCAAGCACTGAAATAGTCGGTAACAGATAGTTGTATGATAAGATAATTTGTAACGGGTAGCAAGTAACAATAGTAGCGAAGGTGCAGCAATATGGCCCAATCCCTTTTGTAGCAAGGGATAAGCCTGAACGAACTCTTATATAAAGTAAAGTTCTCCCGAGGACACATGGGAATTATTGTCAAGCTAGTTTTCATCATGTTCATATGATTCGCGTTCGCTACTTTGATAGTTTGATATGTGGGTGGACCGGTGCTTGGGTGCTGTCCTAACTTTGACAAACATACCACTTATGATTAATCACTCTCGCAAGCATCCGCAACTACGAAAGAAGAATTAAGACAAAGTCTAACCATAGCATTAAACTAGTGGATCCAAATGAGCCCCTTGCGACGCAACGCATAAACTAGGGTTTAAGCTTCTGTCACTCTAGCAACCCATCATCTACTTATTACTTCCCAATGCCTTCCTCTAGGCCCAAATAATGGTGAAGTGTCATGTAGTCGACGTTCATATAACACCACTAGAGGAGAGACAACATACAATGCATCAAAATATCGAACGAATACCAAATTCACATGACTACTCTTAGCAAGACTTATCCCATGTCCTCAGGAACAAATGTAACTACTCAAAAAGCATAATTATGTTCATGATGAGAGAGGTATTGAATATCATTAAGGATCTGAACATATGATCTTCCACCTAGTAAACCAACTAGCATCAACTACAATAAGCAATTAACACTACTAGCAACCTTACAAGTACCAATCAGAGTTGCGAGATGGAGATTGGATACAAGAGATGAACTAGGGTTTGGAGATGAGATGGTGCTGATGAAGATGTTGATGAAGATGAGTCCCCTCCGATGAGAGGAATGGTGGTGATGACGATGGAGACGATTTCCCTCTCCGGGAGAGAAGTTTCCCCGGCAGGACGGCCCTGCCGGAGCTCTAGATTGGTTCTGCTCAAGTTCCGCCTCGTGGCAACGGCGTTTCTTCCCGAAAGCTCCCGATTGATTTTTTCTGCGACGAAACCCTTCATATAGGAGAAGATGGAGGCCAGAGGAGCTGTAGGGGGCCCACGAGCCCCCCAGGCGCGACCAGGGGGGTAGGCCGCGCCTGGCAGGCTCGTGGCCTCTTGGTGGCTCCTCTGTGGTATATCTTCGGCTCAGTATTTTTTATATATTCCAAAATAATTCCTCGTTGATTTTCACGGCTTTTGGAGTTGTGCAGAATAGACATCTCAAACTTGCTCCTTTTCCAGCCCAGAATTCCAGCTTCCGGCATTCTCCCTCTCCAGGTAAACCTTGTAAAATAAGAGAGAAAAGGCATGAGTATTGTACCATAATGTGTAATAACAACTCATAATGCGATAAATATCAATATAAAAGTATGATGCAAAATGGACGTATCATACACCGATCACAAGAGCTTGAAGTACATTTTCACTTAGCCCAATCTCAATCTTCAGCAGTCTTGTTGGGTGGAAATGCTTGAGGACTTCAATCCAAGCATTGAGTGTACTCCAGGGAAAGCAAATGTCATTGCAGATGCGCTCAGCCGTAAGCCATACTGCAATAGTCTCATCTTGAAGCCTCTTCAACCCGAGCTTTGTGAAGCCTTCCGCAAGCTCAACCTTTAGATGATTCCGCAAGGATTTCTTGCCAATCTTCAAGTTTCTCCGACTTTGGAAGATCAGGTTCGCCAAGCGCAGCTTCTTGACGCTATGGTGAAGAAAGTGAAGAAAGGTGTGGCCAAGAGCATTCTGAAGTATAAGTGCTTTCGCGTTGATAACAAAGATACCTTGTTCTTTGAGGACCGTCTTGTGGTTCCAAAAGGTGATCTCAAAAAGGTTATCATGGACGAAGCACACAATTCTCTCCTATCCATTTATCCAGGCAGTTCCAAGATGTATCAGGATCTAAAACAAACCTTCTGGTGGACTCGCATGAAACGTGAAATTGCTCAGTTCGTGAATGAGTGTGATGTTTGTCGCAGAGTGAAGGCGGAGCATCAACGTCCAGCAGGTCTCCTTCAGCCTTTGCCTATCCCAGAGTGGAAATTTGATCATGTGGAGATGGATTTCATCACTGGGTTTCCCTAGTCCAAGAGAGGAAACGATGCCATCTTTGTGGTTATCGACAAGCTGTCAAAAGTTGCTCATTTCCTACCAGTCAAAGAATCTATCTCGGCAGCTCAGCTTGCGGAATTTTATACGTCAAGGAAAGTATCTTTGCATGGTATTCCTCAGCTCATCTCATCTGACCATGGAAGCCTCTTTACTTCCAAGTTTTGGTAGTCCTTCCAGACTGCTATGGGTACCAAGATCCATTTCAGCACTGCGTTCCATCCGCAGACAAGTGGTCAATTTGAGAGAGTCAATCAAATCCTTGAAGATATGCTCAGAGCCTGTGTGATTTCGTTCAGCATGAAGTGGGAAGACTGCCTTCCATATGCTGAATTCTCATACAACAATAGCTTTCAAGCTAGCTCAGGCAAGGCCCCTTCGAGATTCTCTATGGCAGAAAGTGTCGTACCCCGCTTAACTGGTCTGAAACCGGTGCGCGTCAGATATTGGGCAATGACATGATCACCGAAGCAGAAGAGATGTGCCATGTCATTTGCGAGAACCTCAAAGCAGCTCAGTCCCGATAGAAGAGCTATTACGATAGCAGACATCAGGATGTTTCCTTTGAAGTGGATGATCTAGTCTATCTCAGAGTCTCTCCCATGAAGGGCACTCAGCGATTTGGAATTAAAGGGAAGCTAGCTCCTCGTTTTTTGGGTCCTTTCAAAGTTGTTGGAAAGAGGGGTGGTCTTGCATATCAACTAGAGCTTCCTCCAAATTTCATGAATGTGCACGATGTCTTCCATGTTTCTCAGCTTCGGAGATGCTTCAAGACTCCTGAGCAAACAATTGACCTCCAAGACATCGATCTCCAAGAAGACCTCTCTTATCGTGAGCACCTAGTTGCTATTCTCAAAGAAACTGAGCGTGGTCTCATCATTCCGACGAAGAAGCTACTTGGGAATGCGAGGACCTTCTCCATTCTGAATTTCCAGACTTCTTTCGTTCCTAGATCTCGGGTCGAGATCCTCTTGTAGTGTGGGAGAGTTGTGACAGCCCAAGTGTTGTCCCTACCTTTTATGGCATGTAATCTCTATATGAACCTTGTGCCATGAGCTTAATGAATGATTTGCACCTTGTCATCCATGCCATGTTTTGCATTCATGCATCATGCATCATAGCAGTCATCATGCCATGCTTGATTTCCATGTGACCTTGTATGTGAGTGTTGTGATGTGGTTTGAGTGTGGGTGGAATTCATGTGTGCAACCTCTTTCTCTTCCCCTCTCTTTTCTTTGCAACAAAACCTTCCAATAGCCCCTTTTTTCTTCATGTTATTTTTATCAACTAATTTAACCTGTTTTTAAAAATTGTTTAAAAATGTTCAAGAGGTAGCCTTATATGTATTATTAATCTTGAGTATGGTTCTTTTGATGTTTGGATTTTGTATGCTTGTGTGATTTAAATAAACGGGGGCTGTTATTTTCTTAAAGTATTAAAATTACTTGTCCTAAAAATCATCTTAATATTTTTGTTAAATAGTGCATTTTATTTCCTTTACAAAAGTATTTTTGTTCTGCACAAAAACCTTGTATTTTACTCTGGGGATTTTCTCTTGTGTTGCTGGTTTTGAAAAGGAAAAAACTATCTCTGTTTTTGTTTTCTGAGAGAGAGAGCCAGGTGGGCCTTGCCTGTCCCGTGGCCTAGCCCGCTCGAGGCAACGGCCAACTGCCCCGTTCCCCTTCGCCAGGCTTCAGAGAGCAGAGGAGCTCCGCCGTCCCCCTTTTCCGTCGCCGTCACCGTCTGTCCCCTCCTATATATTCCCTCGGTGTTCATGCCGCCCTCCCTAGGGTTCCTCTTCTTCCTAGCGTCGCCGCCGCTTCCCTCTTTCCCCTTCTCCTCCTTCTTCCTTTCTTGTCCCCCCCTTCAGGTAAGAATTCAGAGATGAATTCAGAGCAGAGTGTCGCCAATGATCTTCGGGCCGCTATCGCCACGCGCCTCCGGTGGACCTCGTCATCGGTGGAGATGGCGTGGAGGAAGGCGCCATCGTCCTCGGTCCTTTCTCGGAGCTAGGAGGCTTGGGGGTCGTCTTCTTCCTCCTCGCCGCGGGTCGTCGTCGGGTCTGCTTCCCCTTCGTCGCCGACGTAGTCTCCGCTTCTTCTTCCCCGTCGTTGTGTTAGGGTCGCCGTCGTCCTCCCCTAGGTGAGCAATCGAGGCGAAGTCCTCCTCCCCTGCTAGCTAGAGCTGCCGTCGTCGTGCGCATCGCCGCCGCGCTCCTGCTTGAGCTCGAGGCACTCCATTGCGGGTGCCTCCTCCGCGTTCGAGTGCGAGAATGGAGCCCCTGCACTCCTTGCGTGCCCTGCGTCCCTGCTGCCGCTTCGCTAGCCCTCCCAGTCATCGGGATCGCCGTAGCCGCCGCTGTCTGTCACCGGTGTGCAGTGCCGTGATTCAGTTTCGTCAGTTTGTTTTGTGTGTGCGTGTACTTGTGCAGTATTCGCCCTCCCGTGTTAACGATCGCACACGTAGCAGAGTGGTCTGGTTCGGGGGGAAGGACCTGGTGGTCACGGGTTCGAAGCCGAACCCTCCCCGTTTTTATTTTGTTTTTCTATTTTGTTTTTATTTTGTTTTTCTTCCTTGCAATATGTATATGTGTGTGTAGATGCAGATTTGAGCATGTGTAGGTGTTTGATTTAATTTCTGTAGATGTGTGTGCGTGTGTGCTTGGTGCATACACATAGGGGTGTGTGTGTGTGTTGAGTCATGTGTGTATACCTAGGTGTATATATACATGTGTATTTGAGTGTGTGTGTGTGAGGTGTTTGCACTGATGTGGTGTGAGGGCATATGTGGTGTAGGGCTGGTGTGTGTGTGCATGTGTATGTATATGTGGTGGGGTATGTGAGATGTATTTGTGTATGTGTAGTGTAGTGTGTGTAATGCATATGTGTGTGTGCACATATGCATGTGTTCTTGTGTGAGAGTGGTGTGTGTGTGTTTTCATATACATATGCATGTGCATATATGCATTGTGCATATATGTATTCATATGTGTGTGGATGACCACCCGCACGCATGAGCTTGTGTATGTGAGTGTATTGTCTTGTGCACTTGTGCATGTGAGGTGTGTGTATGTGTGTGCCTATATGCAATATGCATATATGGGCATGTGAGTGTGTGTGTGGGTGAACACCCCCTTCTTGGGTGGTATGTTCATGAGTGTTTTGGTGTTCATATGCCCTTGGGCATATATAGAGCATGTGTGTGCTTGCTTGTAGTGGTGTGTGTAGAGTGTATGTGTGTGTAGGGGACTAGTGGGTTTCCTCACTTGATATACCCCTTTGTTGTATATATGCATGGTTGTGAATTGTTAGCTCTTTTCCATCTCTAACTAAGCTACCAAATCTGGTTATGTCCATTTATGCTCATGTCCATTTAGAGTAGGTTTTAACTTATAAGAGTAGGTGGTATTTTGCTACTTTAGATTGTGCCTTGTTGCTTCACATGAACATATGAGTATGACACATGTTTTGGGGTAGAAAGAGCCAATGAATCCATTGGTGCTTTCAGGTTTCACTTTTGAGCAAGTTTATAATACTGTCATTTCAGCTGTGATGCTACTTTGTCATTTTTGCATGATTTAATCCTTGCTTGCTTTGGGGCATGTGCCAACTAGGAAGTGCTAGTGTTTTATGTCTATTATGCCATGGTATTTTTGTTTAACATGAGAATCACCAATTTAAGTGAGAAACATGCTACAAAGTAGCCAACTTGATGTTTCTGTTTTCAACATGCTAAATATTTCTAAGTCTGAGAATCTGCTGTTATTTTTATGCCATGAAGAGTGGTTGACATCGTGTGTTATGTTGATAATTTGCTCATGCTCAGTGCTAGTAATTTGGAGTAGATGTTGCCTACTACCATCCTGTTAAATTTCATGCCAAGAGGTGGCCTCTAACCTATTTAACTACTGTTGTCAACATGCTACTTTATTAACTCAAATTCCAGAAAAACTGGAATTTTCACCAAGTCCCAGAAACTGTTTCATCACGCCAACTTAATAGCTTTATGCTTATTGATGTGTGCCTCCTTGGCAGATTGTGTAGTTGGATAATTTGACAAGCATGTTATGTAGTTTCTGTCAAAAACTTGTTTGTGGCTCTAGGATTCCTGTAGCTCAAGTTGTGGGCTTTGTAAGTTGCTATGTTGCTGTTTTGTGGCAGATTGTTTGTTTTATTGATTTGTGACTTGTGGGAGTTATACTCCATGGAATTGATTGATCTTTGAGTCTATTGTGGTTGTTTTTTCATTAGCTATCCAGTGGCTACCTTGGAATGCCAAGAATTAGCCCATGGCTTTGTTGTCTTGTGTTTTGCCTTCGTAGCTCACGTATCGTGAGAACCGTACCTCCGTTTCTTGCGTTCTTTATATGCGTTTTTATCGATTTTGCATGATGCATTCATATTTGCCATGTTCATGCATGTTTAAGTAACTTAACCTGCGGTTATGTCCAGATTCATTAATAACCAATCCTTGCATGTGAAACATGACTAGTTTTGGATTGCCATGTTAAATTCTTCATAAATGAATCATGCATCATCTTGGTTGTGCATTGCAACTTGGTTGGATGTTTATTGTTGCTGTTTATCTTGGTTAGACGCGAGTGTTGATACTAAGTACGAGGACCCAAGAGAGTACCACTACGAGGATCCCGCTACTTGTTCCGCTGAAGAACCAACAGGCAAGATGATCGTACCCGGATCCCGATACTATTTTTTCTTGCTAGTTTCTCTCTATTATCGTTACAATTGCGCTACCTACCACTTGATATCAGCCTCCTAATTGCCATGACAGCCTCTAACCCTCCGCATCCTAGCAAACCTTTGATTGGCTAAGTTACCGCTGCTCAGCCCCTCTTATAGCGTTCTTAGTTGCAGGTGCAAGTTGTTCCATGTGTTAACATAGTTTTGGATATCACAATATTGTCAGTTATTTAATTTAATGCACATATATATATCTTGGTATTGGTGGAAGGCTTGGCCTTTTGCTAGGTGTTTTGTTCCACTGTTACCGCCATAGTTTCTTGTTACCGGTGTTATGTTTCCATACTTTGCGCTCCTAACATGCTCGGGGTTGTTATGGGGAACCCCTTGTTAATTCAGTTGAGATTAAAACTTGTCTGGCAAGACCCAACATTGGTACTACATTTGCTTAATAACCAATAAAATTTGCATAGGGCTTTGCAACCCCGTGGATAATTAATCAACCCCCGGGCCAGTGCTCCTCATGAGTGTTGGTCCAAACTAGAGCACTGTGCGGGGCCAACCCAGGGCAACTTGGGAGATTTCTATCAGGACACCGTACACTAGCTTATCCTTCATGTCCTGAAAACGAGATACGCAGCTCTTATCGGGTTTGTCAACACGTTGGGTGGTCTTGCTGGATTTTTACCTTTATCGAGTGTCTTGCGTGTGGACTCGGACTTTCTTCGGGTTTTCCCGAGGTGTTGGAATTCCTTGGAATTACCAAGGATGACCACGAGATCCGTGATCGAGGCTATTCTCGTGGAATGTGGTTAATTTGTGCTGGATTAGTTGGATCACCCCTACAGGGTTAAATCTTTCGGAAAGCCATGCCCGTGGTTATGTGACAACTTGGATATTTGTTTAACACCCGGTTATAGTTAACTTGAAGTAAACTCTAATAAAATACACCAACTGTGTGAGTAACCGTGATCGTCTCTGCTCGTGAACATGATCCGAGAGAGAACATGGTGGGGTTATGATTGACGTAAGTAAGTGTTTAGGATCTCTTAGAGATCACACTAGATTCAATCGCTCATCGTAGGCCACTCATATTATGTTCCTGTTACGTAAGTTAGCCACCATAAATGCTTAGTTCTGCTGCAAACTAAACACATACCACATCTCAACCTTTAAGCTTGAATAGTCGCGGTACCCGGGTGCATGATTGATGAGTCCTTGTGGCTCACAGTTTACTACAACACTCCACGTACAGGTTCAGATGAGTACGTGCAGGATGATCTTACCTAGCTCCAGTGGGAATATGACGAGGAAAGAGGCAGGATGTACGTGACGTACCCGGATGAGTTGAGGTCCATGGTCGTGATCTTTGGGATAGTGAGATAGTGTCATTTGCATCTGTTTTATCATTTGATTTCGTCCATAGTCGGACCCTGTCTTCATCTTGATGATTTGAACTCTGTGTGGAATTGTAATTTAGTATGTAGTGAGTGTAAGCCAAACTTGTATACTCATCTCTTCTATAATGTATGATGCAATGAGGCTATACTTGCGAATGGCAAGATGGTCATCTATCCCTTGTGGGGCCCTTGTGCCTTAATATGGATAGGTGCGCATCTTGGGCGTGACAGAACCGGTCAACCGCCTACACTCCCTTCTTCCTCGTATATGGGTCTGAGGTGATCATCCCCACCGACATCGAGTTCGATTCGCCTCGGGTCACCCTGTACACGGAGAAGGACACAAAGGAGGCAAGACAAGACAGCGTCGACCTACTCGAGGAAGATCGTGAACTGGCCTTGAGCCGGACGTCGATCTACCAGTAGAAGCTCTGGCACTACCACAACAAGAGGATCCGGCCACTCTCATTCCGCGAGGGGGACCTGGTCCTCAGACGGATCCAGCGAACCGCAAACAACACAAGCTGTCCTCCCCATGGGAGCGCCCGTTCATCCTTAGCAAGGCGCTACACAACAACACGTACTACCTGATAGACGCCTAGAAGCCACAGAAACGCAAAAGAGACGGAGCGCCCATGGAACGCAGCACTCCTGTGCCCATTTTACTGCTGAGGAAAGTCAATGTATGTATGTATCTCCATCCTTTTGGGCTTATGAATGCAATGGGCGCCCCAAGTCGGCTCTTGGGGCGCACCCCGTTTTGTTTCTTTCAAAAATGTTCCTCACTCACCGGCTCCCCGGTCCGGCTCTCGGGCCCGGGGGCTAGCTGGCTGGGCCTTGAAACGCCTCTCCGAAAAATGGCTAAGTAATGTGAGCCGGCCAAACTTCCCCACCCTTACCATCTACAGAACCGGCTCCTGGCTGTCCGGCTGACGGGGCCTCGGGGCGGCAAGGTTTGGCTCACGTGAAAGGTCAAAACAAAGGGAGAGCCCTTCTAGGCCCAGCCGGACCCTCGCCGCATCTCTACCACTCTACTTATCCCGAAAAACCCTCGCGATTCCTAAGTTTTGAACCGCCTCCCTTGAGGCGGACGCCCCGACCCAGCTGCAGACTGGTTCCCGGCTGTCAGGCTGGCGGGGCCAAAACCAAAGGGGAAAAGGAATTAAAACGGAAAGAGTCGGGGCGGGGAAAAAAGGATAAGGACGAGACGGCATGAGTCACAAGGCAATTACGACAGAATATTCATGGCACCAATATTAAGGCAAAAGTGGCCCACGACCAACATTCAGCTCATTACACAAACACCCCCAGTGGGTGGATTCAAGTCTTACATGCAGGGAGGAAAAAGAGAAAGATAAAAAAGACGCCCGAGGGCTCAGGCCGCCGGCGCCTCGCCAGCCGGCGTGCCCCCAGCCAACGCGTCACGGGGCGGCTCGGTCCTCGCCCTGGAGGTGGTCGCGGCCTTCGGGCCGGCCTCCTTGTCGCGGGGTGGCTCGATCCTCGCCCCAGAGGTAGTCACGGCCTTCGGTTCGGCCTCCTTGTCCTTCGAGGCGGGCCCCTCGGTCTCGGCCGTCTCGCTGCTTGAGTCGATGCTCTCGTCGGCGACTTCATCATCATCCGGGACCTGAGGGATACCGAAGGAGTCCTCGGGCAGCGGCTTGCCATCCTCGCCAAGGGGCGTCAGGAATTCGTCTGCGTCGACGTACGACACGAGCTCGTTGGCCCGCTGGACATGGATCGGCTCGTGGGCCTCCCGCTCTGCGGGCGGCACATCCCGCATGGTCGCCAGCCGGCCCAGGTCCACGCCACGGTACCAAGACAAGACAAACCGGAGCGCCATTTGCGCCCCGGCTTGGGCAGCCAATGCCTTCTAGGCCTCGAGGCGGGGGATAGCGTGCTCCAGCCACTGAGCCACGCGGTGCGTCAGAACTCCCCCGCGGCCCATCCACAGCGCGGCGATGACCTCCTTGCCTGCGGTCTTGAGCCGCTCCATGCTACGCTCGAGATGGGTCATCCGCATCTTGACAGTGATCCCAATCTCGTCCATGTCCCACGCGGCATGCTCCTCAATGGAGCGACTGCACTCTCGAAGGTATTCCCAGTGCTCCTCAACGGCGCGTGCAGCACGGCGATGAGTTTCCCAGAAATGCCCTGGAAGGAAGAATAAGAGAAGGAAAGAAAAAGCAAGATGAAACCCGAGAAACGGCAAGGGGAAGAGCAACCGACTGAGGAAGGAGAGAGATTGGCACATACCTTCGATCGCGTCGTCCACCCCAAGGGGAAAGTGGAACGCTGCCTCGCGCTCCGACTTTCGAGCCGCCTCCGAGGTGGCGAGGGAACCCTTGACGTCCTCGAGCATCCTCTCGAGGCGGGTCACCTTGCCTTGAAGGGAGGCGGTCCTCAGGGCGGCGACAGTCGCCTCCTTGATGACCGCCTCCTGGGCCGCCACCTCCTTTGCTGCCTCGGCCTTGAGCCGGTCCCGGGCCGCCTCCCCGTCAACCAGCAGCACGGGCAGCTGGTCCGTCTCCTGCGCGGACGCCTAGACGTCCCGCGTCAGTCGGTCCCACTCGGTGACAAGCCCGGTCTTCTCCCCCCAAAGGGTGTCCAGCTTGCCTGCAAGACACAACCAACGTCAGCCGACTCTCGGGGGCTATATGCCTCTCCTACAAAGGCAACCTACCTTGCACGCATGCCAGCTCCTCCTACAGGCAGTAGAAGCCGAATTTGCCGTGGTCGTGGATGGTGACCGCTTCCGCAAAGAGCTTCTATTGCAGGAAGGTTCCCTCCTGTCACAAAAAAAGCAAAGGTCAATACATGCTCAAAGGAGATCCGGCCAGGCTGCCCGTCAGCCGGTCAGCCGGCCCGCATCTCGGGGGCTACACCCAGTGGGTGCGCTCGCGCGCCCCCACTAAAAACTCTAAGACAAACTGTCGGCTTACCTCCGCACGTTGAAGGGCGGCGTCCGCCGCCTCCGCAAACCGGGCCATCACCTGCCGGCACCGGTCCAGGACACTTCCCAGATCCGCGAGGGAAGGGACCAGGCCGCCTGCCTAGGGGGCGGTAGGGCCGGCACACTTGCCAGCGCGTCGCAGTCCCGGACGACCTCCTGCATCGACCGTAGGGTCCTCCGGGCCCGGCCGCCGTTGCCGCCCGGGCTCGCCGTGGCTCCGGCCGCCGGGGGTGGGTTGATTACGGAAAGGGGCTGGGAGTAGCCTCCTGCCGTCCCTCACCCGCCGCCGTCGCCGCCTCCTTTCCCGGCCGCTCCGCGCGTCGGTTGCACCGGAAGGCACCTCCACCTCCATGGCCGCCGCCTCCGCCGGTGCCTCCAACGTTGCCTCCGGGGCCGCCGGAACCTCCGGCACCTCGACCCGGGCCGGCTCGGCCGTAGGCGGGGCCACCTCCGGCACCTCAGGCCGGTCGCCTTGGGAGCCGACTCCATCGACGCCTCCCTCGCCTGGACCGTCTCCCGCACGGGTGGAGGCGCTGGCGGGTCCATAGTTGCCCCCCATGGCTCGCTCGACGGAGGCCTCGACATGCGGGTGGACTCCGCTACCGAGTCCGAAGCCCGCGGAGGCTCGGCCGATCCCCTTCACCGCCGGCCGCTTGAGGTCCCGGAATGCACGGCCCTTCTCGCGTCCCGAACCTGGAGGCTCGCAGCTCCGCGAGCCTCCACTTCTCCTCCCGCTGGGTGGCCGCGTGCTCGCGGGCCAGCCGGCTGGCAGTGTCCGTCTGCTCCCCCGCCGGCTCCTTCTCATGGAGCTCGACGGGGTCGTTGCAACGCCCAAGGAATGGTCATTAACCAGCTCGCGAGGCAAAAGCAAAAAACTTACGCAGAAACAAAGAACTTATGCGATGATGAGGGGCAAGGCCCGCTTGGCACGTGGAGGCGGCTTCCGCGCAGCCATCTTGACCCGCTTTGGACCGGTTGGCGGTGCCGCCGGCCCCTCCTGAGCCAGCCTCTTCCCCCGGCCGGCCGCTTCGGCTACCGGGCCTCGTGCCAGCCACTCCTCGCTCCTCTGGTCCTAGCGCGCTGCAGGAGGAGGCCCGTGTAAGATCATCAAATCGTCATCATCGTCGTCGTCGTCTGTCCAGTCCCTGATGGAGGGGGCAAGAGGGAACTCACCCGCTCTGCTGGGTTCCCCGGCTGCTCCGGACCCTCCGGCTCCATCAGGAGCACCGCCTCACAGATCCGCCGGCTCGTCGGCTCCTCCCGAGGAGTCCACTCCTTCCTCCGGGGGACCTCCCGTCTGCAAGTGTTCAGAGACGGAGTCCTCGCGCTCCGCCTCGAAGATCTACGGGTGCGGGCCGTCCGGCGTGTTGTGTCGCACCAACAACTGCGGTCAGCACTTCAATGTAAGCTCTCCATCCGGCTGCCGGTTGGGTAATGCCAAACAAGAAAGAACCACCTCAACGAGAAAAATCACCAGGAGAGGCCGATTGATGCGATCGTGCGGCTCCATGCCGAAGGACCACGAGGCGGGCTTCTGCTTGAATGTCGTGAGGGCGGTCACCCACTTCGCCACCTGAGCCGGCGTCAGCTCGACGGTGGACTACTGGCAGGGGTCGTGCCGGCCGGACATGTCGCAGATCCGGTGTGGTCTCATCTGGAGGGGCGACAACCGCGAGATGAAGGACGCCACTAGGTCGGCGGCGACCAGCCCCTCGGAGCTCTTTAGTTGCGTGAGTCGGGCAAGCTCGTCCAAGGCCACGCCGTGCGGGGCAGACCCTAGCCAGTTCTGCTGGGAGGACTGCCTGTCCACAAGAGGCGGCAGCCGGATGTCATCCGTCCTCGGGTCTACGTTCTTCACGTAGAAGAACGTTCGGTGCCACCCCTTGATATAGTCGATCAAAGAGAGAGAGAGAGGAGGAAAGTGAGCGACGATGTGGCAGCACACCACCGTGCCCCCGCATGCGTCGCTTTTCAGAGGCTTGAGGTAGAAAAGGGCATTGAAGAACTCAATGAAGGGGAGGATGCCAAGATACCCCTCGCACAACGCCACGAAGGCGGAGAGGTACAAAATCAAGTTTGGACCGAGGTTGTGCGGCTGGAGGTCAAAAGTATCGAGGAGAAGTCGGAAGAAGATGCTCACCGGAAGCCCGAAGTCCCAGGAGAAGTGCCAGAGGAACACGACGTGTTCCCTTGGCCGTGGCGCCGTCGCTATCTCGTCGCCCGGCGCGCGTGCGGCCACCCGCTCCGCCAGCGGCAGCATGCGCGCCCGGCGTAGCTCGGCGGCGTCCGCCTCGACAACGAAAGAGCTAGCCCAGCTACTGCTGCGTCTGTCGGCCATCGCGGCGGCGGTGCGGCATGCGGGCGCGGGTGTGGGCTCGGGGGCGACGGTGTGCGAAGAAGGAAGAGTGACAACGAAGAAGGGCAGCGAGGAGGTAAGTGGGGCGCGGGTTCCTCCGCCTCCTGCCCTTCGTCCCCTTTTATAGGGGAGGCCACAACCGGGGGATGTGGGATCAATTGTGCCCACTCCCCCCAGAAACTCCGCGCGTGTGGGTGGCCCGGGGCCATAACGGCCGCTTCCGGGCGCAGAGGATCCGGCCCTACACGCCGATGCCTATTGGGCTACGCCTGGGTCCTAGCGGGCTAGGTCCAGGCGACGTCCCGTCTCCCTGCGTGCGCGGGGCCCACCGCATCATTACATGCCACGTGGCGTGCCGCGTGCCGGCGCGGGTCCCGGGGCGGCGCGCCGGAACCCGAGGCATCGGGTCCAACGGCTGACCCGACTGCCCCTTCGCCTTCAAGCCGGAGGCGGGTGGTGCTGAGGGGAAGCCACCGGCTCCCCACCGCCCACCAGATGCAGGCCCTCGCCGGCTTCGGGGACTACTGACGGGGTTTATACCCCTAGGTTGGCCGAAGCAACGGGGTCTTCCCCCTTTCGCTTCAAACAAAAACTACGTGGCCGGCTGGCCGTGGCTGGCTGGAGGACGTCCAGCGCAAGCCGGTGCTGGCTGGCGCCCCGACCGGCTAGTCAAGGAGCTGGTTGGGCCCTCTGATGGTTCAGCGCGGCCGGCTGCCCACGGGCCGGCTCTTCTGTTGACATCGGGACGGACATGTCCCGTCCCGTCCCTCTGCGCGCTGGTATGACGACGCGACGTGACCGGCACGACGGGTGGCCCTATGGCTACAGTGCCTGCTAACGCACTACTGCGTGTGGCTACAATCCAACCATCCCGGCCCTGACCTTGGTGAGCGCGACCAGGCGGGGGAACACTGCCAGCACGCCCTCGCCACTCGATTACCTGCCCTGGCCTTGCCATAGTACCGTCGGTCGTACCAGAGACTTCGGCCGGCTGGCGCTAGACGACGCCCCCCGGGCGGCCCGTGCCGTGGCAGGTGCGCGAGGGCCAATCGCAGAGCCGGCTAGCGGGCCCCAACGGGAGATGGGACCACTCGGCCGGCAGGCCCTGCCAGCGATGAGATGCCACGAGCGTTGGGACCCTCTGTCCAGCCGGAGAGGCTGCCAATCGGGTCCTCCCCCACCTTTGTACTTATGACATATTGTAAGAGCCGGGGGTTTGGCCTATAAAAAAAACCCGAGCCCCCCATGCAACGGGGACGGACGAATGATCGGGAACAGACACATCCATGCACGAACGATCATGTCCACACATACCCTTCTAGCAGCAGAGGAAGAGGAGCCGGTTGCCCCTTCTTCCTTCTCTTGACACAGCACCAGGAGAAACCTTGTACTTGTACCTATCCATCAAACAAAACCAAGTAGGACTAGGGGCGTTACCTCCCTGGGAGGGCACTGAACCTGGGTACATCGTGTGTCATCAGCGCTTGTGCCCAATCTCGCACCCGGAGCCTGTCGGTGTCCTTCGGCCCCAACCACCTATGATAAGCCACCCCATGGCATCTGTCGTGAGAAAACGACGACACTCGTGGATGAGAAGGCAAGAAGCTTTGGGCAGGGTTGGCGCAGGTGGGTTGGGAGCTGCGTTGGATCGAGGGAATCGTTAGGAGCAGTGATGGTTGGCTTGGTTTGCAAATCAAGGAGGTGGATCAGACAGATCCCAAGGAAGGGCGAGACCCGGTAGGTGGGTGGCGGCGCGGGCGATTGGAATGGGTGGATGGGATAGGGGACTAGGGTTTGACTGGTTATATAGGTATGAGGGATTTTGGAGGGTAGATCTGGACCCTATAATTTGATTGGATGGTTGAGAATAATTAGGTTAGGGAGTTCAATTGGAAAACCGACGATGGATTGGGGTATTACGGGTTGATCCGGATCCAACGGTCACGACCGACGACTTGTGTTCGGGGAAGGTCTCAGACACACGCGTGGGGTCTGTGCACCTTGTAGAGGGGGTAGGCAATTAGGAAGAGAGGGGGGACTTGGGCATGCGCTTGTGAGGTTGGTTTTAAAACAGGCAACGACAAGAATGAAGAGAACCGGCAAACACAAACAGATGCAAGTTTTCGAAAACAAGTGACGATGTTATGCAGATGATGCGAATGATGCAATGATGAATGCAGCAACCGGACGGATCACACAACGACAATGGAATAAAAGGGGAATCTTCTGGAGCGTCGGTCCCAGGATGTTACAACTCTCCTCCACTACACGAGGATCTCTTCTCGAGATCTAGAATGAGAAGGGGAAGAGAAAGAGCAAGAGGTAAAACTTAGTTGCTTCACTAACAAATGAGTGAAACCAATGATGATTGAAGGTTTCAACGAGATGAAGGATGACACTGGGAACAAGGAAGAATTCACAAGAAATTTTGGCAGCACTTCAGTAGGAAAGAAAGGAAAAACTTGATAAGAAGGAAAAGAACTTGAACATAGAATACAACACTCCGGTAAAATGAATAAGCAAAGAAAGAACATGATATTAATCAAACTAGATGTGAGTTGAAAAGAGTAACACCACAATGCCTCGAGAACAGAAGAGTATAAGCTAGATCTTTGGAGAGAAGAGAACGGATAAAAAAAATGACAACTTCTACCACCATTGAATTTGAAAAGCATGGTTGAACAGAGTTGATGGAGAATCAACAAATAAAAGAACAACTTGTTATGGGCTTATGAAAAACATCTCAAAATTATGAGATGATAACCTCCCACAACAGAAACAATTGATTTCTTGAGAGCCACAAGATATGCAAAACTTCTTTCACCAATAGGACGAGGAGGAGGAAACTTGGATGACACCATGATAGCAACAATCCTTAGGAAATGCTTTAGGTGAAATCCAACCCAAGATAACTCCGAGAAAACAAGATGGGTTTACTTATCTCTTTCTTGACAATTATCCTTCGAGATTCCTCATAATCCAGTATTAAATAACACCATCTCAAAAGCCAATGGAGAGGAGTTGAACTTAGAAATCCAAGAGAAAGAACACTTGAGCACCTCCAACAAGAATCTTGATGAATACTTTGAGAAAGAATTAACTCCTTGACGAACCACCATGAAGAAGCTCTTGAAGAACACCGGAATTCAAGAATGATAGAAAAAAGTGAAGGTTGCAAAAGAACAAGATTACTGCCTTGCCATGATTTGGATGAAGCTTCACGATGAGATATTAGAGAAAACTTGGAACTCCGGAAAATAAAAGATGAGCACTTGGAACCAAGAATTGATATCATGCACAACTCCAGAAGAGGGATTGAAATCACTTGATGAAACAAGAGTAAGATTTATGTTATGCTTATCCTTCATCAAGTTAGATTGATGACAAGCAATGGATTTAGCACACAACTTATTCTTTTTCAAAAGATTGAAGAGAGAGATAGAACACAATTTTGAAGAGGTCTTGAATGAGAACGCCGGTTTGAATTTGAAATTAATGGGGATGCTACAAATGAATGGAGATACATGACATGAGAATGAAGAGATCATGAACCGCCTAATAGAAAACTTCACAAGGCACCGGAATAATTGAGATACAAATGAAGGGACAACAATTGAGAAGAATTTGAGAATGAAAGATGAAAGCTGAGAACGAAGAAATCTTCTGAAATAATGGCCTTCGGAGGATCGAAAAAAGAAAACAACTCTGAAATGCACCAGATAGATATGGAAGGAATTACTCATAATCAGAAATAATTCGAGAGGATAGCATGAAGCTAAAACCATGAATCTTCAAGAGAATGAGCAAAGATTTAAGAGAAACTCTTCTTCAATCTTCTAACACAAAGAATGATGACGGGAAACAACACCATGAACTACTGAGATACTCCGGAATAATGAATAAACAACGGTTAAGCCAATGATGAAAATAATTCGAAGCGATCATGTAGAAGGAATATGGTTGATGAAAATCATTCTTACGTCACATTTAAAAGGAACTTGAGGACATCTCCGGAAAGGATTAGAAGAGCCAGGTAAGATCCTGGGAAAAAACCCGTGGTTATCGAGCCACTTAAAAGAAACCACCATTGAGACAATTGCTTAGAAAGAGATATTGCACCAGAAAAAATATTAAGAACTTGATGAGGTGAGAACCTCTAAATAATTTAAGAGGATATGATTGGAAATGAAAGTCTTCTGATATATCTTCAGCACTCCGGCTAGAATAGAGGGAGATGAACACAAGAGATACTTGGACAGAATTTCCGACATGGGGAAGCATTTAGCGATTGAAAAGGATATGAAGAACACCGAGATCTTGAATTGAATCCACTGGAGAAGAAAAACAACGAGAACAAGGAATATGAGGATAGATCTTGAAATTGAAACTCTTGAGAATCTTCACAAGGGATCATCGGCAACAATACGAGAGAAAAGATAGCGGAAGCATCACATGAATAGAAAAGGCACTTGGATGAGAATTTAATGATTGAAGAAAACGGGTGGAAGGGTGGGGAAAACAAACAAAAATTGGAACAGATGAGACAAACTCTGGAATGAAATATGAGGATTGATCTTGCAAATATTGGAGAGGATATAATTCACTTGAAGAGAGCACACCGGATGAAAAGAATTTACATGACAACTTGATTGGCAAAAGAATTATCAATCCCACAGACATATGAGAACACTACTTCGGAAAAATATGAGATCACCACTTGACATCGTAGCAACTTGAATTACCATATTCAAAACAAAACAAAGGATGAGGCTTATGAAACAAGACAAAACAAATGCATAACAGAGATTACGCTCAATATTTTCGTGGTAAGGTTCGCACGGGCTCGATCGAACATTGGATTGTCATATTGAAATGACGCCCGAATATGCTTCCTAGGCGTAGCGAACTACAAGGCTTGACGAAGCATAAATCGAGACTGTGCTCGTAAGAAAGACCGTGAACAAACGAAACCACTAGATGTCAAAACCCAACCTCACATCACACATATGTTGAAAGATAGCATAGGCAACTAATTGAATTCCACCCTAAGAACTCCCGGAATCTTCCTGGTTATGCAATCTAGTGTTGGGGATACAAGGAGGAAAATATCTCACACAACTAACAAGCCCTACACCCCAACTGTATCCATCCTTCAACAGATTACCAGAGGCTCCGGAGCTTCATCTATCTTGGATCCTCGAAACCACAACGATACCAAGAATGGTAGTACATATGAACTCTCTCCATTAGTACTGGGGATGCCGGACTTCTCTCGCGACAACTAGTATTGAAGAAATTTCGAACATCCTCCGTCCTGAGATACTAAGAAACTGAACGATAACGATATGACAAGAATCCCTTGGATCTGTACTCATCGATAAGAGGAGGCACCAAGTACATAACTCCGTCACATCGGCATCATAGAGATTCCAAAATACCCGCGTGATCCTAAATTTTTTTGAGTGAGAAGAGGGTAAAATCAAAATTCCTAAGTCGTAAGTCCTCACTAGAGTATAGAAGAGGAGTAAAACAAACCTACTCTTCGATATAACTAAACTCAAAATAGTTTTTCACTAGACTCGACTCGGACAAGTTCGATCAATCAAGAGGGCTCCTAGGTTGGTACACGATCTGATACCAACTTATCATGCCCAAGATGCGGTCATATCCTTATTTTGGCACGAGGGCCTCGACAGGGATAGAAGCGCATCTCGTCGTGTTGCAAGAATGGATATCATTATAAGTACATGTACACAAGAGATGAGTATATGGAATTGGCTTACACTCGCCACAAGGTACATCAAGATCACATCAATACAACAACATATTCAAGCATCATATAGAAGAGCAGGGTTCTACTACGGACAAAAACAAACGAGAAAATGACATTCATCCTTGCTTTCCCAGTCTGCCGCCTGGAACCCATCCTAGATTAATGAAGAAGAAGAAGAAGAAGAACTTCAAATCAAACAAGCATCGCGCTTCGTCAAAGCATCGCATTACCTGAACCTGCAACTATTGTTGTAGTAATCTGTGAGCCACAGGGACTCAGCAATCTCATTTCCAAGGGTATCAAGACTATTAAAGCTTAATGGGTGAGGTATGGTTAAGTGGTGAGGCTACAACAATCGACTAAGCATTTATTTGAGTGGCTAACTTACGAATACAGAAAGTAAAGTATGGTGGTGTACGCATAACGGACGTGGACTAGAAATGATCACTAGCTAATCCTGAACACCTACTTACATCAAACATAACCCCACCGTGTTCTCTCTCGGATAAGAACTCATGAGAAGAGACTATCACGGTTACGCACATGGTTGGTGTATTTTATTTGAGTTTACTTCAAGTTTGCTATGACCGGGTGTTAAACTAAGTTTCCATGTTTGTTACATAACTGCGGGCATGGCTTTCCGAAAGATTTAACCCTGCAGGGGTGCTCAAACTCATCCATCACAAATTAACCACACACAGCGGGAATAACCTTGACCACGGATCTCGTGATCTTCCTAGGAAATTCCACTAGAAATCCGCTACCTCGAGAAGCAAAATCGGAATTCCTCACTCAAGACGTTCGAGAAAGGTAAAACAAATCCAGCAAGGCCGCCCGATGTGTCGATGAACCCGATAAGAGCCGCGCATGTCGTTCTTAGGACACGACCAGATTGGCTAAGTTTCCGGCTGACACACCCGTTGGTGGCCCCGGCTACTACAATTTTGGACCAACACTCATGAGGAGCACTGGCCCAGGTTGTTGATTAATTATCCGCGGGTGCCGACGGGTCCCTATGCAATTTTATTAGTTATTGAGAAAATGTAGTACCAAAGTTGGGCCTTGCCAGACAAGCTATATCCTAAAGCAAAAATCAAGGGGTTGCACATAACAACCCCGAGCATGTTAGGAGCGCTCAGTTATGGAACATAACACCGGTTCACAAGTAACTAGGGCGGCAAGAGTGGAACAAAACACCGAGCAAAAGGCCAAGACTTCCACCCTTTACCAAGTGTATAAGTGCATTAAATTAAATAGCAATAATATTTTGATAAAAAAATGTCCATGTTGACACATGGAAGCAATAGCACCTACAACTAGAAATGCTATAAGAAGGGCTGAGCAAGCGGTAACATAGCCAAACAAAGGTTTTGCTGGGATGTGGAGGGGTTAGATGCTTTCATGGCATTGTTGGGAGGCTTGACAAACAAGTGGTAGGTAGCGTGACATAACAATAAAAGCGGGACATCTAGCATGGCAATGATACTAATGGTATCCAGGGAAATGTGTCATCTTGCCTGAGATCCTGCTCGGGAGAAGAACAAGTCCATGAAGAAGACGAGCCAACGTAGTCGAAAGAATCCTCACACTCCGAACGCTTTCGGAACTCTATCGAGAAGAAGCAAACCGGAAACAACAATCAACACACGATACACAACAACATATGCATGATATGATGCGCAGACAAATATGATACATGTCCAGTTTAATATGCAACGCATGGCATGGCATGGCAAGAACAAACAACTACTACATATTAAGTGAAGTTCAATATGCAACGAGTTGCATATTGACGAAACTCCACATTCAAATTATTTAGTTCACTTTCATTTAGATACTCATCAATATTAAATGTTTTTTAACATGGGTGGTCATGGCATAAGGCGAAGATGGAATTAAGAAATTTTGAATGGAGAGGGACAAAATACATATAAAAAAATAATAACTCTCCATATTATGAGAAAAGTGTTTAATGTTGTTTATCATGGCAAGAGGTGAAGCATGAACAACTATATCATCTAGGCATTTTAGATGAGGCCCGAAGCAACGAATAACAATTCCGGAATGACCTCATATGCATATTTTTAGTTTGGTACAGATCTGTACTAACCATATTTTAGAGTTGTTAAACAGCAAAATAAATTTCACCATGAGATTCTACACATTTTTCTAGTCAAGTTACACATGTAAAACATTTGCATCGGAGCTACGGTAAATTAGTTATGTTATAAATCATTTTAACATGACATTAATGCAAATTGCATGCAAACATCATTATAAATATTTCAAACATGGATGAAAATGGCATATTATGATCTACAAAAAATTCTAGTCATTTTACACCTTTAAATTATTTTGATCTGATGCACAATTGTTTACTTATTAGCATATCAAAACAAAGGCATTTTGTAATTACGCAATCCTGGATAAAACTAAAATGCAATGACCAGAAAAGAAAAACACGGGCTGGATACAATTCTTTGCGAAAGCTCGGTTGCTAAATTGGTCCAAGCATATGCGTGCCTGATACGTCCATTTTGCATCATGCTTTTATATTGATATTTATCGCATCTTGAGTTGTTATAACACATTATGGCACAATACTCATGCCTTTTCTCTCTTATTTTACAAGGTCTACACAAAGAGGGAGAATGCTGGCAGCTGGAATTCTGGGCTGGAAAAGGAGCAAGTTTGAGTTGGCTATTCTGCACAACTCCATAAGCCATAAAAATCAATGAGGAATTGTTTTGGAATATATAAAAAATACTGGGCCAGAAATATACCAGAGAGGGGCCACCAGGAGGTCACGAGCCTGCCAGGCGCGGACAACCCCCTGGCCGCGCCTAGGGGGCTCGTGGGCCCCCTGATGCTCCTCTGGCCCCATCTTCTCCTATATGGAGGGTTTCGTCCGAGAAAAAATCATAACAGAGGTTTCGGGAGGAGACGCCACCGCCACGAGGCGGAACTTGAGCAGAACCAATCTAGAGCTCCGGCAGGGCTGTTCTGCCAGGGAAACTTCTCTCCCTGAGAGGGAAATCGTCGCCATCGTCATCACCAACACTCCTCTCATCGGAGGGGACTCATCTCCATCAACATCTTCGTCAGCACCATCTCATCTCCAAACCCTAGTTCATCTCTTGTACTCAATCTCCGTCTCGCAACTCCGATTGGTACTTGTGAGGTTGCTAGTAGTGTTAATTGCTTGTCGTAGTTGATGCTAGTTGGTTTAATTGGTGGAAGATAATATGTTCAGATCCTTAATGATATTCAATACCTCTCTGATCATGAACATAACCATGCTTTGTGAGTAGTTACATTTGTTCCCGAGGACATGGGATAAGTCTTGCTAATAGTAGTCATGTGAATTTGGTATTCGTTCGATATTTTGATGTGTTGTATGTTGTCTCTCCTCTAGTGGTGTTATGTGAACGTCGACTAGATGACACTTCACCATTATTTGGTCCTAGAGGAAGGCATTGGGATGTAATAAGTAGATGATGGGTTGCTAGAGTGACAGAAGCTTAAACCCTAGTTTATGCGTTGCGTCATAAGGGGCTGATTTGGATCCACTAGTTTAATGCTATGGTTAGACTTTGTCTTAATTCTTCTTTTGTAGTTACGGATTCTTGCGAGAGGGGTTAATAATAAGTGGGATGTTTGTCCAAGTAAGGGCAGCACCCAAGCACCGGTCCACCCACATATCAAACTATCAAAGTAGCGAACGCGAATCATATGAACATGATGAAAACTAGCTTGACAGTAACTCCCACGTGTCCTCGGGAGCACTTTGCTTTTATATAAGAGTTCGTTCAGGCTTGTCCCTTGATACAAAAGGGATTGGGCCATATTGCTGCACCTTTGTTACTATTGTTACTTGCTACCCGTTACAAATTATCTCATCATACAACTATCTGTTACCGTCTATTTCAGTGCTTGCAGAGAATACCTTACTGAAAACCGCTTATCATTCCCTTCTGCTCCTCGTTGGGTTTGACACTCTTACTTATCTAAACGACTACGATAGATCCCCTATACTTGTGGGTCATCAATGCCCAAAGAGAAAAACTACATATAATAAAGTTGCAAAAAATAAAGGAAAAGGGGTGACCCTGGGATTTGTACACCAGATCCCCTGGTTGTAGACCAACCCGATGACCAGTTGCGCTAGGACGGGACTTTGATCAAAAAAGGGATTGTGATTTACAATAACCATACCCTGGCATCAATCTGACGAAACTGGCCAACGAAACAAAGATAGATCTGTTGCCATGTCGAGAATGCAGGTTGCGGGTGTGGTGACGGTGTTGGGGTCCGCGCGACTTGAGGCGAGGGGAGGTCCGGAACAGGTGGATCCAGGTACGGGGCTCATTCCAGTCCCGTTCTTGTCGGGTTGGCTGCAGTTGCTGGCCGTGACGTCACTGTAAGTCAAGCTTGGCGTCCATGGCAGCTTCAGGCTATGCGGTGGCCTCCTGGAGAGAGAGATCAACGGTGAGAGGAGCAGAGGGCAGCTATGGGGGAAGGGAGGAGGAGATGAGGATCGTGAGGGAAACTAGTGGACGCTGATACGTCTCCAACGTATCTAGTTTTCCAAACTATTTTGCCCTTGTTTTGGACTCTAATTTGCATGATTTGAATGAAACTAACCCGGACTGACGCCGTTTTTAGCAGAACTACCATGGTGTTGTTTTTGTGTAGAAATAAAAGTTCTCGGAATTACCTGGAAACTTACTAGGATTTTTTATGGAATATATAAAAAATACCAGAGAAAGAATCAACCGAAGAGGAGCTGCCAGTGGGCCACGAGCCTAGGAGGCGCCCCCCTAGGCCGCGCCTGGCAGACTTGTGGGGCCCACGTAGCTCCTCCGACCTCATCTCTAGCTCCATATAATCTCTTTCGCCCAGAAAAAATCAAGGAGAAGAAATCATTGCATTTTACGATACGGATCCGCCGCCACCACCTGTTCTTCCTCGGGAGGGCAGATCTGGAGTCTGTTCTGGGCTTCGAAGAGTGGAAATCGAAGCCATCGTCATCATCAACCATCCTCCATCGCCAATTTCATGGTGCTCTCCATCGTTCGTGAGTAATCTCATCATAGGCTTGCTGGACGGTGATGGGTTGGATGAGATCTATCATGTAATCAAGTTAGTTTTGATGGGGTTTGATCCCTAGTATCCACTATGTTCTAAGATTGATGTTGCTACTACTTTGCCATGCTTAATGCTTGTCACTAGGGCCCGAGTGCCATGATTTCAAATCTGAACCTATTATGTTTTCATCAATATATGTGTGTTCTTGATCCTATCTTGCAAGTTGTAGTCACCTACTATGTGTTATGACCCGGCAACCCCGGAGTGACAATAGTCGGAACCACTCCCAGAGATGACCATAGTATGAGGATTCCATGTATTCACCATGTGCTAATGCTTTGTTCCGGTTATCTATTAAAAGGAGGCCTTCATATCTCTTAGTTTCCAATAGGACCCCGCTGCCACGGGAGGGATGGACAAAAGATATCATGCAAGTTCTTTTCCATAAGCACGTATGACTATATACGGAATACATGCCTACATTACATTGACGAACTGGAGCTAGTTACATATCACCCTATGTTATAACTGTTACATGGTGAATGCCATCCGACATAATCATCCATCACCGATCCAATGCCTACGAGCTTTTCCTATACTGGTCCGCTATTGCTTTACCGCTATTGCTGTCACACTTGCTACACAAATCACTACTGCTACTGTTACTGTCGTGGATTTGTCACGGCAGATGTCCGGGTCAACGGACTTAGGTTCGGGGCGAAGACACAACTACGTGGCGGCTTGAAGTGGTTGATCAGAATCGAGAGTTATGGAGTTTACCTAGGTTCGGCCCCTCCGATGGAGGTACAAGCCTACGTCCTGCTTGTCTGATATTGATGATGATGAAGATCTCTGAGTTACAAGGGTGCTAATTGCTACCTCTAATCATGAGAGCCTATAATCTGTCCATCTCTAATCTCTTGTGTTGTCTAAACTTGTGGACTTATGAATCTTGTCCTCTAGGGGTGCTCTACCCCTCCTTATATAGGTGGAGAGGGTAGGTTTACAAATAGAGTCATACTAGGAGTAGGATTAGGACTAGTCTTCTCACGAATCCTACTCCGGGTCTTATTTCCTTTAAGGGAATTCTTCTCTCTCTCTGGGCCTTCTCTTGTGGGCCGCCTGACGCCGGCTCATCCACCAGGTCTTGGGCTTGGTCTCCTATGAGTCGCCTGTCGGGTCGTTAATAAAATGTCATATCTTTATCGGGTCTCCTGTGAGTTGCCAGGCCGGGTCATACCGCGGGGTATATCCCCGACATTAGCCCCCAGGTTAGCTTGAATTTATTCATGGTAAGCTCCTGAAAATAAGAGTAACAAATATGTTAAGTGGCCGGCTTACTCCTTTGGCCGTCTTATAAAATGGCTCCTCAGAAATCCGGGTCTTTTCTGCATATGAATGAGTCATCTTGATAATCATATTGCTTATCAATGTCCTTTGAAAAATATTGAAAAAAACACCCATATGCCATTGAATCGGCTTCCAATGCTCTCGGCGGGTCATCTCCGCCGGGTCATAATCGTTGATGATGTCGGGTCATTATCATTGGTGACGCCGGGTCAAATAATTAAAATCCACTAACTTGATAAAAAATATTGGGATGAAAATCCATCTGATGTAAACCGGACTTCCATTCTTGTGAAGCAGGGTGGCTTATATAAAATCTGGCGGGTTATGCTCTTTTGATAACGCCGGGTCATAAGTGTTTGGTGACGCTGGGTCTAACAACTGAACTCCATAATTAACATATTGAAAATTCTTCTCAAAGTTTTTGATATATCCATATTACCTGTAGCCCCCAAGCTCCGAGATTATCCATGATAACTTGGTGCTTTGCAAATAATATTTTTGACTATGTAGCCCCCAAGTGTCGGGTTGACCTGCCAGGAGCAACCTGGGACTTATAACTGTCTTATACCTTATAAATCGTCGGCGGGTGTAGCCCCCAAGGGTTGGATCATCAAAAAGCTTCGGCGGGTGTAGCCCCCCAAGGGCCATCCCATCATAATGTGATGCGTCGGGTCTTCAATTTGAACCTCATAATCTGTTTAAACAGCTGAATACTGTAGCCCCCAAGTGCCGGGTTGTCTTGCCTGTAGCAACTTGGAACTTTAGAAAATTGGATCTGAGCGGTGTAGTCCCCAAGTGCCGGGTCAGTAAGAATTACTGGGCCGGGACTTAGAAAAGAAAATATAGGAAGGCCGATTCATCTCCTTGAGATAATAGGGTCTTGCTGACAATGTAATGATTTGAAAGCCGGCTTGCATTAGCCCCCAAGTGTCGTGGCGTGTGCTTGCAGCGACAGGGGACTTGCGTACTTGATATAAACTGGCTTTGAATAATGTAACCCCCAAGTGCCGGGTTGTCTGCGTGCGGCGACTCGGGACTATGTGAGAATAATATGACTCACCACAATTCGTTGAATGAATCCTTGACCGTTGTTGTAATATAACCCGGAATGAATATCCTTTGAATAATTCCTTTGTCTTTGACATGAAATCCCTGCTCGTGGTTGTGATTCAACCCGGCAAATATATATTTGAAGAAATCCATGAGTGTTGTAGATTACTACAGAGCACAATTGAAGAAATCCGAGAACCGGGCAATTATATGACACGGCATTATATCTGACAGGGCGGCTCTTGTTATAATAAGTTCTCTGAGCTAGCTTGATAAGCCGGCATGACATGTGAACATGATGAAACATATGATGCAATGTATGATACAAGATGCAAATGTATGATGTAATGTTAACTTGTCAATATTTTTTGTGTTATGAAGCCGGCAGATAGGAAGACGCCAGTTGCCGCGACTCATTTTCCTGAGCCGGATTGTATAAGAACAGCTAATAGGCGTTAGAAGCTGTACCCGAAGGTAAGAAACAGCCGTTCGCGGGTCATGAGATGTTAGCTACCCGTAGGTAAAAAACCTCTCATAACCGCGGCTAAACTGGTTAGCGGGAGATGGCACAAAGCCGGTTGATAGGGTGTTAGAAGCGATACCCGTCGGTAAGAAGCCCCCCTCAGCAGTTACGGCGTAACCCGCCGACGGATAGGTGTTAGAAGCTGCACCCGAAGGTGAGAAACCGCCCTCGCCACGACTAATTTACCTTAGTCGGTTTTTGTTTTCTTGTGGCAAAATGCCGGCTTAATAGGTGTCTACCACCGTTCAGCAATACGACGCAAAGCGCCGGCAGATAGGCGTCAGAAGCTGCACCCGAAGGCGAGAAGCTGCCCTCACCGCGACTCATTTTTATGAGCCGGATTTTAGTGGCATAATGCCCTGGCTAATAGGCATCTACTGCCGTTTGCCGACTTCAGTTGATGCATCAACCGGAATATTGTTGAACTCTTCTTATAAGTTGCCATCTTGTAAACCGCCATCTTGTATAAAGAAACGTAGAAGCTCCAAGTGATGATCAATAAATCTGGGCGCCTATGTTTGAATGGTGCATCACGGCGGTTCATCCTCTTGATCAACTTTTTAATCTTCCGCAAAAAATTGTAGTAGCCCCTAGGATCGGTTTAACTTTGCCATGACCCAGGGTTCTCGCTGAAAACAACCAAATGTGTCTCGCCATGTCTGTAGCCCGCGAGTCTTAAGTTGACTCGAAGAGGCGGTTTGAGAATCTCCATTGAAAGTTGAGGTTAGCCGTGGCTGGTTATAAATGATCCCGTATGAATTGCTTCAATGATCCGTTCGATGGTTCGTTCCAGCTGTTTGTTGAAGTGAACCAAACGGTAATGGCGGTGACTTGTGGGCTTTGTCCGTTGGGCGGCTCGTATCGACGAACACGGCACCGATATGTTGATGTAGACGTAGAAATCATCTGCGGCATTGTAAGCCGATGCTGTTGTGAAAGACAGCCATGACGTTGTACACCGTTGCAATTGCTGAGTTGCCAGTGGCGTTGGAAACAAGCATGGTCGGTAAGTCACTGTGGCATTGTTAAGCTGGCGCAGTTGGTGATTCACTCGTGGTAGTTATAAGGTGGCTCTGATGGGGGGTCATTTCTGGCATGTTGATGTAGCCTGGATCGCGGGGCGGCGGCTGACAGATGTCCATTGGGTGGCTTTGAACAGGCGGCCACGGCACTGGCTTGTTGAGTTGAATGCGAGAGTTGTCCGACGACTTGACACAAACGCGAGAGTCGGCCGCGACGTTGTAAGCCATCTTGGTCGCGCGGACGTGAGAGTTGGCCGCAACATTGGAAACCCGTGTAGTGCAACACGACGAACACTGGTCCAGATTGACGTTGGTGCACCTCCATCTCTGTTGTATGAATAATTGTCCTGCGTAAACAATATCACTGGACAGAGTAATTGTTTTCAGGAAAAAATTGAAAATATACCAGGATACCGGAAGAATTTCACCTGATGTGTTTTGTCGGAATTTATCCATCGCGGGGTTGATGATCACGAAAGTGCGCTCCGATTAATTTTGAGCTGACCAGACCCTGATTCAGCCGGCCTCCCACGTTCTTCGCATCCAACCGCACCCCACTTCTTATTCCCCCCGTGGTCAACCGGGTCCCCAGGGAGCAGCCGGTGGCAGGGCGTAGCCGGATGTGGATGAGCTGGTGAGGGGCGGCTATGATGCGGCAGACGAGGCCGTCTTGGGAGCGAAGCACGGTGGCCACGGTGTCTCATGGCGGAGAAAGCGGGGTGAGCCAAAGCAGAGGAGGTGGATGGCCGGGCGCGCTACGGCACGGGAGAGCGGGACACACGGCGGCTCACAGCACGGGAGTGGACCGAGGTCGCAGCGGAGTTAAAGCAGCAGCCCGGTGGCTCAGCTGGCCGAGGTAGGTGCTAGAGGACAGACACGGCGGTTCAAGGCGCCGTTGTAGCCATGGCAGAGGTGGACAGCGAGGCGGCTCACAACGGCCCGGTGGCTCACGGCGTCGAGGAGGCCACGGCGCAACGAGCGGAGAGGAGACTGACCCGGCAGTGGGCCAAAGCTGCAACTAGGGGCGAGCTTGGCGAGGCGGAGGAGGTGAGGTGCGGCAATGGCGAGCCAGTGGTGGGGATCGGCAAAGCTGACCGGAGCGTGCCGCAGCGGGAGCGACGAAGTTGAGGCTGGATCGGACGCAAGGCTGAATCAGAGCGAGACGAGCCTGAGCGGAGTGGGGCGGCTCAGATGCGTGGTGGCTAAGCGGGGCGAGACCGGCTCGGACACGAGCTCTAGAGGCCTTAAAGGAGTCCGCAGAGGTAGAGGCGGCAACTCCATCGTGCGGCAACACGACGGAAACAGAGCCATGGGTGGCTCGGTCGTGGGTTGACGCGGCGGAAACGGAACAAAGGGCGGCTCGTACAGGATGGGTCTCGTGAAGGCGGCGACTCTTCGGCAGCGACTCGGTAGGCGGCGGCTCTCCGGCAGTGACTCGGTAGGCGGCGGCTCTCCCTGCCATGGTTGAGGCAGAACATCACGTGGCGTGGAGGTGCTAACGCGGTCCACCCACGGCAATTGGAACACCAGCGTATCCTCGGGAGGCTGAGCCTCACGGTCACCGGCCAAACGCCTCACGAGGCGGCTTCATCGACAAAACACCCTTATGGCTGCACCGGATGCATTGTACTCATGTTTGGGCCACAGGAGCATAATCTTGCCGCTACGCGGGGGACAATGCATTCGGGTTTGGGTCATAGGGGTGTACAACCGAGCAGAAATGCACTGGTTGGCTCTTGACGGAGTTGGGAGCAGCCGGGCTAGGCCTAGCTATCTACGGCTGTGACACTCTTACATAATAATGAGTGGGTTGTATACGCCCGGAGGCCCCCGAGGACGCGGAGGGGTTCCTCCCATGCAATGTGGCAGCACCATGCTCCACGCTGGCGGAGAAGTCAACATTGCCCATCAATGACTATGCCCAAGAAATGGCGTCCTTGGTGATACGGTCGGCATCAAGGGTATTGAGGCCTCACCTCGTGGTTGCGTCCTTGGTGATCCGGTTGTATACCACGGTGGTAGGGAAATGTGCATGACTGGGACTTGTCAACGTAGAGCTGCTTGAGTGTCAAAGGGGGTTCCTGAGGAGTACACCTTAGGATCCTTAACGGTCATATAGCCACTCGCCCCTCGATGCCGTCCTTGGTGATCCGGTCGGCATCGAGGGTGAGGAGGCATCACCCCGTGGTTGCGAACTTGGCCAGTCGTAAACTACGGTGGTAGCGAAATACGCGAGGCTGGGACCTACAGACACAGAGCGTAGAAAGGGCCCCCAACATGCCCCATTCGTAAGCAAGGGAGAAGCGCCTCTGGCGGAATAGCGGATTACCTGGACAACCCAGCAGTGCCACGAGATCATCAACACAGCCCACAAGCTAAGTACACTACCGAACCAAGCAAGAGATTCCTGATCTAACGGCGCCTCGAGGATGGAGCGAGGGTTGTGCGCACTAATATGAGGATGCAGGTACTACGGGCCAACTGTGCGTGATTACTAACACCCCTGAGGTCTGAAACAACATGGGGATAGAGGCCCAGCGGCGATAGGTTGCAAGGCCACGAACCCGGGGCTGGTGGCCACGAGCTGCCCCTCGAGAGGAGGCACGTCATGAGGACCCGGCCAGCCACCATCATCAGGACGTATCGACGGCGGTGCCAAGATCCACGCGAGTTAAACTAAATCGCATAACTAGAAGCGGGCGATGGTGATTCAAGGACAAGAAACAAAGACAGAGGTAATGCGCAAAAGATTAATGCCCACGGGGGCCAAGTTTGTTTTAAACTGTTATAGGCACCAGGAGGAAGAAGCACGGGAGTCTAGGCTGATGAGTCGTTGTCGTTGTCCAAGTCGACGACCGCCGCGGCGTCGGGGCCGCCTTCCCCTCCGAGAGGGGGCACCTGGATGACCTGCGCGACCAGGGCCTTCATGTGCGGGCGCACCTCGTCCCGGAGAGGCCTCTAGAGCCCTTCGGGCACCCACTCCACGACGCGCTGGAGGTCAAGCTCTGGGATGAGGCGGCGCAGGTTAGAGAATACATGCGTCGAGGCAAGCGATAAGAGGTCTCGCGCATCTGCCTTGCTATCCGCGCTCACGGGCGAGACGCTAGTCTCCAGCGTCTCCACCACCTGGAGGAAGAAGTCGAGGTAGCCATCGTTGCCCTGCACGTTGGGGAGGGCGGGGGCTTCCCCAACGAACCGGCTCACCGCATTGACCGCATGGTGGGCAATGTCAAGGTATTGCTTGGCGCGCTAGGACTTTAGCATCTTGGCGTAAGCCGCCTCGTCCTGCGTGGCCTCCGTTGTGTCGGCCGCTTCCTGGACCTGGGTCTAGAGAGATGCCAGCTCTACCCTGGCCTCCGCTTCGCCCCTAAGGGCGACTTGGAAGGCAGCATCAGAGTACTCCAGTTGGGCCTGCATCGCGCCCACCTCCTCCTGTAGCTTGTCGCTCTTGCGCTTCTTGGCCACTGGGACTTTGGAAGGAGTACACGATCAAGCCCAGTGCATTGGACATGTCCATCAAAGGAAGGAGGTGGCGGAACACTCACTCATCCACCATGGTCCAGTGTCGGCCCCGAGCCCCCCCCCCCGCCACTGCCTCCGGAGGTGGGCGAGGGGGCTGACGGCCCCGCGCGCTCCCCTGCACCGGCTACGCTTCCTCTGGACGACATGAGAAAAAGGAGAAGCTAGGGAGAAGGAGAGGGTTTTCACTAGAGTTGCGGGACTAGGCGGGCGCCTCGAGATGGCAAGACTCCCCCCAGGGAAGGTGGATTTATAGGCATGGTCGAGGCCACGAGGCATCATGGGAGAGCAGGCGATGTGCACCCCTCCGGCGCCAAGAGTGCTGGCTCGATCAGCATGCGATCCTGCCTCACATCACCTCGCCTGACACTCTCGGGTCACATCCACGTGGCACGAGGGTTGGAAGCCTAGCGACAGCATTCAAGGAAGGGTAATGATGGTCGTTGTTGTGCGTAGGCGTCGCGTTGGTTTTACTTGGGGTGGTTCCTGACGCCTTCGGGGAGCTGGGCGTCGCCGCACAGGTGTCCAATGCGTGTAAAGCCTGGCACGCAGGCGTTGGGGACCCGCGGTGCTTTGGGCCGTCCTCAAAGCTTCGCCTCAAACTCGGCTCGAGTGCGCCTTGGGCCCGGGGGGCTACTATCAGCATTCTGGGAATAGTGGCACCTAGGCCTGCCTGGCTGCGGCCTAGGAGATAGCCCACTTAATCAACCAGGCATGGCCCTGCGTGGCTCTACAAAACACAAGGCCCTCGTGAGGACCTTGGGCTGGCGAGGAAGAACAACATCAAGACCAGCAAGGATGGGCCTCCCCAGGCCCCCTCCTGAGTGGTGGAGATCTCTATGTAGAGCCCGGCATCAGGAGTCAAAGGTCACGCAAGGAAGGACAGGCGGGCGCCAGTGTGCCAGGGGGTGCAAATCCCCTTTGGTGCAAGGGGAGCAAGGACGAACGCAGGTTCCCAACGAGCCGCCCAAAGGTTTCCATTCCGGCGCAACAAGACCATGACCACGAGCCCGGCAGGACGGATGCCATCGCCGAGCCCACCACTGCATCATTGATAGCCACTTTACAGGCAAAGACCACCTTTGGACAGGGGCAGGTGTACTCCTGTCCCCCTTCAAATTTGGCCATTGTGGGATCCCTTCCTGCCATTGCAATAAGGGAAGAGTACCCGGGCCACCACCATATATAGAGGCTAGGCCACTCCGTAGAGGGTGGGGATCAAACACTTAGCCACTCAACGAACCACCACAAGGCAGAGAGCTAAGAACACCACTTGGGCACTCTCGCGAGGCTTGAGCCCATTGTACTAGTTCCTCCACCGCACCTTCACGAGAGGCATTCCACCAAAGCAAGAGTAGGGTATTACGCTTCACGGTGGCTTGAACCTGGGTAAACTGTCGTGTTCATCTTCTTCCTTGTCATCGTGCGAGTTCGCCATAGTAACCATCAAGTAGCGAGCCAGGTTGGGCGACGCTATAGCGAACCTTCGCACATGCCCCTGTGTTCGAACCTTGATGGTTTTGTAGAGCCCAAAATCCGACACACTCTTGTACCCCTTGACAGACTCATGGCAAGGCACACACCATCTGCAGGACACAATATGGCATAGTATATAGAGCCTATGACTAATACATAGGGGACGACCTTCGTACTTTCTCTTTCTTCTGTCGTGGTCGAGTTTTGAGTCTCACTCAACTTCACACCTTACAAATAAGGCAAGAACTCTTTCTTTGACTAATCCATTTTGAACTCCTTCCAAATCTTGTCAAGGTATGCACTCACTGAAAGTCTTATCACACATCTTGATCTATCTCCATCTAACTTGATGCCCAATATTCAAGTTGCTTTATAAAAGTCTTCCTTTGAAACACTCCTTTCAAATAACCCTTTAAGCTTTCCAAAAATTCTACATCATTTCCGATCAACAATATGTCAACCACATATATTTATCAGAAATTCTATAGTTTCTCATAAACTTTTATAAACCTAAAAGCTTTGATCACCTCATCAAAGCATATATTCCAACTCCGAGATGCTTGCTCTAGTCCAAAGAAGGATCGCTGGAGCTTGCATGCATTTTAGCATCCTTAGGACTGACAAAACCTTCCGGTTGTAACACATAAAACCTTTCCTCAAGGAAACCATTAAGGAAACGATGTTTTGACATCCATCTGCCAGATTTCATAAATAAAAAATGCAGCAACTGCTAACATAATCCCAACAGACTTTTAGCATCGCTACGGGTGAGAAAGTCTCAGCGTAGTCAACTCTTTGAACTTGTCAGAAACTTCTTAGCAACGAGTCGAGCTTTATAAATGGTGACATTTACCATCAGAGTTTGTCTTCTTCTTAAAAGTCCATTTCTACTCAACAGCCTGTCGTTTAACGGTGAAGTCTACCAAAGTCCATACTTGGTTTTCATACATGGATCCTTTCTCAGATTTCATGGCTCCTAGTCATTTGTTGGAATCCGGGCCTACCATCGCTTCCTCATAGCTCGTAGGTTCACTGTTGTCTAATAACATGACCTCCAAGACAGGATTGACGTACCACTCAGGGGTGGTACGAGTTCTTGTCACCCTATTAGGTTCGGTAGTAACTTGATTCGAAGCTTCATGATCATCATCATTTGCTTCCTCTTCACTTGGTGTAGGCGTCGTAGAAACATCTTTGTGCCTCATGCTACTATCCAACTGAAGTAACAGTTCAACAACCTCATCAAGTTCTACTTTTCTCCCACTCAATTCTTTTAAGAGAAACTCTTTCTCGAGAAAGGATCCGTTTTTAGCAACAAACATTTTGCCCTTGGATTTGAGATAGAAGGTATACCCAACTATTTCCTTAGGGTATCCTATGAAGATGCACCTTTCCGCTTTGGGTTCGAGCTTATCAGACATAAGCGTCGCATTTCCAAACTCTGAGAAATGATAGCTTAGGTATCTGTCAAACCATAATTCATACGGTGTCATCTCAACGGATTTAGATGGTGCCCTATTTAAAGTTAATGTAGTTGTCTCTAATGCATAAACTCAAAATGATAGTGGCAAAACAATAAGACATATCATAGTCCATCATATCCAATAGATGTAGCGACCCGACCTGAAAGGTCAAATCTCCGGTGTTTCCGTACCATCCCAAGATCATGCTGGTACACACACGGTACATCAATGTATATATCAAAGGGAAATCACACAGCATTATATTAAAAAAATCTCATATCGAGTCCTTTATTACAATAATCATTACAATAAAGTGGCCGAAGGCCAACTCATGAGAATAACTAAGTCTTGCGGAAGCGTCGAAGGTAGATGAGTCCATCTGACTCCAAGGGCATCTCACCAAGCGTAGAGCGTGTTCTCACTCCTGGTCGGAAAAGTACTCCGCAACATGATACGTTGCATCCGTGTAGGTCATTATATGGAATATGTCGGCAAAGTCACAAGAGAGGGGGTGAAAATAATAAGCTAGTCTACATGCATATATGGCTGGTGGGGTGGTAAGTTTTTGCGTAAAGCCAAGTTTTTCCTACATCAAGAGAGAGGTTAAGCAAAATTATTACTAAGTTGGTTGATTAATGAGATGGTTCCGCCAACCAATTCTCATACCCGAATTATTAATACCCACATCATCATATTAATTTGTGTTGAGAATTCCAGAAGTTTCAGTTCCTTTGGCTCAAGTCGTCCATGACCATGGACACGGCTAATCGATTAGGTTTGAGTACTCTGCAGAGCTTTGCACACATTCCCACAAGATTTTATCGCCTCCATTGGATTCCTCGCACTTCAGGGTGTTTGAGGAACGAATGACCAAAACATGGTCTTCTAAGGGGTCCCACTAAGACTCTGTCGGTGCCCATCCTTTCCTACCGTTCTTCTACATCTCGTAGCACCGCCTGTCCAGTGTCGCCACAATATCCAACCAAGCCAGAGCCCATAATGGCTTGTGGCTGTGCAGGTAAGCCTTGGGTCTTGAAGCATCCTTCCATCCCTTCGTGCCTGGGTGGACCTTTCCGCGTGAATACTGGCACATCTCCAGCATCACCTAGGCTAACCACTGGTTTCTCCAGGGCGCCGTTCAACCATCATCCACCCAAAGGTATGTTGAAAACTTGAAGTCTTGAAGTCTTGATCATCATAGGTCTTGAAGTTATTACCTCACAACTCTCATGATTCACACATCCAACCCCGTCTACTAATAGCATAGCAAAACAAATTTAACGTTTCCCGGGGCCAAAGTTGTCAAAGGGGTTGAGGGGTACCTACCACATGATACTACAACAATGTAACCAAGTTTCCAACTAACCTATCTTGCATGCAATTGGGGAGATGGTAGAACTAATGCATATAAAACATGGGTAAAACATGATCAAGGTGACTTGCCTGATTGATAATCTTCGTACGTGAGTGACTCTAGGTAACAAGCTTTGCACACCAGATAATCTAACGAAGCAAACAAGCACTCAATAAGCATACAACAAAAATATGTAACTCAAAAACATCACCAATGAACTAGTAAACAATCAAGACAAAACAATGCACAAATCACAAGCAAGAAAACACACAAAGTTTTGTTTACTAGAAGATGATGGGAAAATCACTACTAACATAACTAAATTATTTGTATTAACAAAACAATAGTTGACAGCAAGAAAACAATAAAATATTTTATTAATAAACAGAATAAAATCAATTTAAGTTTGTTGGGAAAAACTTTAGTAAAGTTTTTTTTAAGTTTTGATAAATACTATTAGATGAGGTAGTTACAGTTTTACTAACAAAAGAGCAAAACAAGACTTATTATTTATTTACAAAACATTATCTTAACAGAATAGAAATTACTAAAAACTTGTCTTAGAAAACAGAATTAAATAAAACTTTGTTGAAAAAAACCTATTACTAACTAGTTGTTTTAATCAAATTAAACCTATTTGAAAAGAAGTTGTGATTCCTATATTAACAAAGAAATAAACTAAGGAAATTTATATTTTATTAACAGTAAGTAAAACACCTAAAGTTTAACTAACAGAACCTACTAAAACAATTAAAACTAAATCTAATTTAAACCAACTAAAAACTAAATAAATAAAACTATGCTAACTAATAGGCAGAATCTGTTTATAGCTAAAACACTAAGAAAAATCATCCTAAAAATCCTCAAACTAAACATGGTGATAGTCCTAACTAATATCAAGCAGTAGCAAAAAGATTCATATCAAAATCTATTTCTAAACTCTAGTTATTCAGATTTGAGTGATTTCAGCAAATTTGATTCAATTCAAATTTTATA
This sequence comes from Hordeum marinum, assembly GCA_022496015.1. Classification (NCBI taxonomy): domain Eukaryota; kingdom Viridiplantae; phylum Streptophyta; class Magnoliopsida; order Poales; family Poaceae; genus Hordeum; species Hordeum marinum. Next base: position 375,736,664 of record CM039673.1, read on the forward strand.
GTTCAAATTTAAAATTTATAAGTACAGGGAGAAACTACATGAAAAATGTGAGCTATTGCAAAAAGAATCAACTCAAAATATTAAACAGATTAAAAGTTATAGCTAAAACAAATTTCTAAAACATTGCGTTAACTAAAACTAAAAAAGAAGAGATAAAAGATCTACCGGACGGCCAGGGGCTACGTGGCAAGACCCTATTGGCTGAGCGGGCGCGTGCTACGGGGTTAGGGGTGGTCAACCGAACCGTAAAGAAAAACGATTCGTGGCTTAAGTTATTCTAATCGAGGCCGTTGGATCTAGATCAGAGGATGGGAGGGGTCCGACGACTTACCGGAGAGGGAGGAAGATTTCCGGCGAGGGTGGCGGTGGCCGACGGTCGGAGGAGATCAGGGGAGGCGTTCCGGTGGTCGAGGGAGGCAGTGGAGGAGCTCAGGCGACGGCGGCGGGTCTCTAGCGTCGAGTGGTGGCGTCTGTGTGGTGAGGGGTGGTCGGAGTCGACTGCCACGAGCGCCGGGAGGTTCGGTCGGGGCAGCAACTCCGGCGAGGGATTTGGCGGCGGTCTGGCAACGAGAGAGGGGGCTCGGGGGGGGGGGGGAATGGAGTGCGGGGACGGCCGCACTTATATAGGCCGAAGAGGAGCGAGGGAAAGGAAAGGAGGAGGAGGATCCCGCGGCGAGGGGATCCGGCGACGACGGCACGGAGGGAGGAAGGGGATGGCCGATGCAAGATTCGTGGCGGTCGGGGTGGGGCCCGGGTGTCAGCGAGAGCAGGAGCGGCGACAGCGCGTCGGTCGGCCGAAAATCAAGCGATTCGGCTATTAAATACGGTAGGCCGGCCCGATCCTGTTTAATCCCTTCATTTTTTATAAAACAAAGAAATAAAACCTTTTTAGAGCATTGATTTAATTCGAAGTATAGGAATATCATATATCAAAATTATCAGAATAAAATATGCCATTTAATGATCATTTTTATTCTGGTATTTGAAAACTTTGGAAAAAATATTATTTTCAGAAATGGCCTAATTGTTTTTAAATCCTTTTGCAAATATTTTCAAAATAACTCTTGGTTATTATTGTTCAAATAAATCACCAATTTGGTCCTGGTGTGGAGTGTCATGTTCCTCCTCTCTTATTTGAACTTTTTACCAAGATTTCAAATAGGTGAAAGCAACAATGGGGAAAAATAGGAAGGGCTTTCAGAATTTAAAAAGGGGCATTTCAACAATTGCATATATTCAAGCAATGATGATGATAGATGCATAGCTATATTCATAACATTCCAAAATGGAATTTTGGGATGTTACAATAGAGCACGACTACGACATTCGGACACACCATCACACTATGGTGTTCCAGGTGGCATGAATTGTGAAACAACTTCCACATTTTTTTAAGTTGTATACCAAACTCGTAACTCAGATATTCACCTCCACGATCATATCCTAGACATTTTATCCTGTTGTCACGATGATCTCAAACTTCACTCTGAATTTGCTTGAACTTTTCAAACGATTCAGACTTGTGTTTCATTAAGTAAATATACCCATATCTACTCAAATCATCAGTTAAGGTAAGAAAATAATGATATCGACCACACGCTACAACACTCATTGGACCACATACATCAACATGTATCATTTCCAATAAGTCACTTGCCCGCTCCATCATACCAGAAAACGGGGTCTTAGTCATCTTTCCCATGGGGCATGGTCTGCATGTCTCAACAGATTCGAAATCGAATGAGTCCAAAGATCCATCAGCATGGAGTTTCTTCATGTGCTTTACACCAAAAGGACATTTAGCGGCAGTGCCACAAGTATATGGTACTATCATTATTAACTGTGCATCTTTTTGGCATCAATATTATGAACATGTGTATTACAATGATCAAGATTCAATAAATCATTCTCATTGGGTGCATGACCATTGAAGGTATTATTCATCTAAACAGAATAACCATTATTCTCTAACTTAAATGAATAACCGCATTATAATAAACATGATCAAATCACTTTCATGCTCAATGCAAACACCAAATAACATTTATTTAGGTTCATCACTAATCCCGAAGGTAGAGATAGCGTGCAATGGTGATCACAGCAACCTTGGAAACACTTCCGACACTCATCGTCACCTCACCCTTAGCTAGCCTTCGTTTATTCCGTAGCTTTTATTTCGAGTTACTAACATTTAGCAACCGAACCGGTATCCAATACCCAGGTGCTACTAGGAGTACTAGTAAGGTACAAATCAATAACACGTATATCAAATATACTTATGTTGATTTTGCCAACCTTCTTATCTACCAAGTATCTAGGGTTGTTCTTCTTCAGTGACCTCTCTCCTCATAATAGAAGCACTTAGTCTCGGGTTTGGGTTCAACCTTGGGTTTCTTCACTGGAGCAGAAACTGGCTTGCCATCCATGAAGTTTCCTTCCTTGCCCTTGCCCTTCTTGAAACTAGTGGTTTTACTAACCATCAACACTTGATGCTCCTTCTTGATTTCTACCTTCACGGTGGCAAACATCGCGAATAGCTTAGGGATCATCTCCATCCCTAGCATTTTATAGTTCATCACGAAGCTCTAGTATCTTAGTGGCAATGACTTGGAGCTATATCAATCGCTATCTTATCTGGAAGATCAACTCCCACTCGATTCAAGCGATTGTAGAACCCATACAATCTGAGCACATGCTCACCAACTGAGCTATTCTCCTTCATCTTGCAGGCAAAGAATATTGTTGGAGGTCTCATACCTCTCAACACGGGCACAAGTCTGAAATCCCAGTTTCACCTCTTGGAACATCTCATATATTTTGTGACGTTCAAACCGTTTTGGAGCCTCAATTCTACCGTAATGCATGACACACTAAACTATCAAGTAGTCATCAGAACATGGCTGTCATATGTTCATAACATCTATAGACGATGCTTGAGGGGGTGGCGCACCGAGCAGTGCATTAAGGACATAAGCCTTTTGTGCAGCAATGAGGATAATCCTCAGATCATGGACCCAATCTGCAATATTGCTACCATCATCTTTCAATTCTATTTGTTATAGGAACGCGTAAAAAATAGGGGTGCTACAACGCGAGCTATTGATCTACAACATAATTTTGCAAACACAACTTAGACTATGTTCATGATAATGATTTCAATTAACCATATTACTAAAGAACTACCACTCAAATTGACATCCCTCCGGTCATCCGAGTGTCACATGACCCAAATTCACCAACCCAAGTCCGATCATCAGGTGAGATGGGGTGGTTTCAATGGTGAACATCTCCATGTTGATCATATCTACTATATGACTCATGTTAGACCTTTCACTCTCTTGTGTTCCGAGGCCATGTCTGTACATGCTAGGCTCATCAAGTTTAACCCGAGTGTTCCGCATGTGCAACATTCTCTTGCACCCGTTGTATGCGAATGTAGAGTCTATCACACCCGACCATCACGTGGTGTCTCGAAACGACCAACTTTCGCAACAGTGCGCACTCGGGGAGAACACAATTTTATCTTGAAATTTTAGTGAGGGATAACCTTATAATGCTACTGTCGTCCTAATCATAACAAGGTGGATAAAAGGATTAACATCACATGCAAATCATAAGTGACATGATATGGCCATGAACTTGTGCTTTTGATCTCCATCTCCAAAGCACCGACATGATCTCCATCGTCACCGGCATGACACCATGATCTCCATCATCTTGATCTCCATCAACGTGTTTCCATGAGGTTTTTGCGTCGACTATTGCTTCCACAACTATTGCTAACTCATAGCAAAAAAGTAAAGCAAAAAACAGCAAAAATAATTAACGACAACCCTATGGCTCCTGTCGGTTGCCGTACTCATCGACATGCAAGTCGTGATATTCTATAAAATACATGATCATCTCATACATCACATATATTTCATCATGTTATTGGTCATACCACATCACAACATACCCTGCAAAAGCAAGTTAGACATCCTCTAATTGTGGTTGCATGTTTTACGTGCCTGCTATGGGTATCTAGCAAGAACAATTTTTACCTACGCAAAAACCACAACGGTGATACGCAAATTGCTATCTAACCTTCTCAAGGACATCCTTTGTCAAATCCGGTCCAACTAAAGTGGGAGAAATAGACACCCGCCAACCATCTTTATGCAACGAAGCTACATGTCAGTTGATGGAACTTGTCTCTCGTAAGCATACGAGTAATGTTGGTCCGGGCCACTTCATTCCACAATACCGCCGAATCAAGAAAAGACCAAAGGAGGAAGCAATTTGAATATCAAAGCCCACAAACACCTTTGTGTTCTACTCGTGATCTCATCTACACATAGACCTAGCTCATGATGCCACTGTTGGGGAAGGTTACATGGGAAACAAAAAATTTCCTACGCACACGCAAAATCTATCCATGGTGATGAGAATCTACGAGATGGAGAGTGGATCTACATATCCTTATAGATCGCTAAGTAGGCAGCATTAAGAAACGCGGTTGATGTAGTCGAACATCTTCGTCATCCAAATCGCTAGCCGTCCCGCGATCCGATCATGATCCGTCCCACAATGCAATCATGAACCGTTCCGCGATCCAATCACGGTCCTTTCGTGTCACACCCTGTGTTTGTATCACCTTGTTATGTTTGGATTAATAAAATTTTGAGCCAACTAAAACTTTCTGTTCAATGCTTGTTCTTGATTGAATTGATGCTTGTTTGCTTGTTGATTGTTGTTTATGGCACTCTTACATTCTATCCCTCTTCATACTCATCTTCCTTGACCAGAACCTCTTGCCCAATGATCATGCCATGCGAATAGTGACCAAAACTATTTTCATCAATTTTATCTTCACCAAAAGGGATTTATCCAAATTATATTTTCAAGAAACCCTAAAATGAGGTTTGCACTACAAAGTCCTCAAATTGGGTGGATCCTTCTTCCCCAAAGGCTTTATTTCAAACCTACTATATTTATGACTTCCCAAAACCACCAAATATTAATTTTAAAGATTATTCTTATATTTTATTTAAAGGATTTTTCTTAAGACCATAAATGGTTTTTCATAGGGGAAAAATATTTAAATGCTTTAAAAATATTTGAGAAATTTTAGGGAGACTCAGTGGACATATATTTTCCATATATATGAGTTTCAACACGTGGGAATGTTAAAATCATGGGAAAAACCCTCAATACCCTTTCTGTTCAAATCAAACTTTTGAAATATTTCTATACGAACTTCTCTCAATAAATTCCAAGAAAATTCCAGCAAGACAACATTATCACGTGTGATGATCATGCAAAGTTTCATCTCAATCCAGGTTGATTTGGTTCATCAAACCATCCCAAAACCCTTCCTATCCAGATTCAAATTTGAACAACTTTACATTGTGAAGTTTCTACCCTTGAACCTAAACTTTGTGGACATGCTCTAATCACCAAATAATGATGCTACACTAAGTGGAGCACAAGGGTAAAAGGTTAGCATAACTAGATCTAGAGAAACCTGATTTCGTTAGTTTCTAGGGTTCACAAAGTTTCCATTGTCAACTTTGCCCACTTGAGCTGAAACTTTGTGATCCGGTCCATTTTTACCTAACATTTGACCCTGTTGAATATCTCAGTAAGTTGGTAAATTGTTCTTGCCCAAAACCCTACCAAACACCTTCTGGTGAAATAGTAAAGTCTGTGTTTTCACCCCTTCCTCTTTTACCCTTGCCTCAAAACTTTTACCTGACCCTATGGCAGTGCCCAAGCACCCCCAGTAAAACTCTCAGGTGCATAAGCCTCAGGGAGATGGGGTAAAACCCCCATTTTCACCTCTGGACAACAGCAAAACACCTCTAGGCTCCCCTCCTCTCTTATTCTAATAGCCTCCAAGGGCATCCAATGCTAGAATATCCTAGCCTAGGTCCCCTAGGGCCCTTGGACGCAAGTGGTCACGCCCAAAACGCGAAAGGCATGCCATGGCATGCCATTTGGGCGCTCTGGAGCGCGCTACAGTGCAGTCCCACATTGTAGCTGCCCCCATCCCGAAGCCCCCGACCACCTTGGTCCAAGGGAGCACGCCACCGAGCCCCCTCGACGTCCGCACCTCCCTGTCGGTCGTCTCCCCCTCCTCTCTCCCTCTCAAGCGGCCTCCCGCATGTGCGACATGGCCGCCCCTCTTGGCCAGTGCTCGGGCTCACACATGCGACGCCCCTCGCCCCCTCAGCTTGTCCGCACCTCTCCAGAGCATCTCTTGTGGACCCCCCAGCCCCGCCTATGCCCCCTCCTTGGTTGTCGTAGCTCAACGGTGAGCGCCCAAGCTTTCCCGCGCTCGCCACCTCCCCTGTTTCCTCCCTCACCAATATAAAGGGCCCCGAGCACCCCTCTCTCCTCCTTTGGCCCCCTTCGACCTTCAATCCCCCCCTCCGAGTCGCGCTAGTGATCGCACAGAGCACCTGTGCTCGGGATCGACCGAGGCACCGCCGCGTCGGGGCTTCATCGATCTCGGGCTATCGGCCTGCTCTGGCCTTCCTTCCTCCTCCATTGAGACCCCAGAGAGCTTCTGCATCGTTCCCCCTTCCTCCCCGACTGTTTTGCTACAAGAAACAACATTGGCGACCCACACCCAAATCAGCTCCGCCGCGGCCTTCTCCCCACCGGTGACTCTGGCCCATCCGACCGCCCATCCACCTGCAGGAGACCGGCGGGTCGAGGCTCAGCCCGTTCCCGCCTCCAGATTCCCTCGCCGCGCCTCCTTTCGCTGCCGGTGAGCACCCCCAGTCCTTGGCCAGAGGTAGACGACGACCTGCCAGTGGGGCCAGGTCGTCAGCCCCTCACACCCCTCCCAACTCCCTCTCTCTTGCTGGTGCCTGGGGCCCGCCTTTCCGGTTTGAACCCAGACGACCCGCGCCCCGGCTCGCCCAGGCCTGGCTCAGCCACAGGCCGGCCCAACTGGGTCTATTTTGGCCCAGTTGTCTCTGAGGCCTTTCCCTTTTTCTTTTCTGTGAGTTTTTCTTAAAATTTCCTCAGGTCACAAAATAAATGGAAATACAAACATTCTTCCACCTAAAATCTTAGAATATTCTAGAGAATTTAATAATGCCTTTTTTGTAAAAATTTAAAAATCTTTTATTCACTGTTTTATTTTTAAACCCATATTTAGGCATCTCTTTGCATCTGTTTAATAATTTCCAAATTATTTTTCACAAGAAAACCTTAGGCAAATATTTTTACTATAGCTTTTAGTATTTATCAGATTGGGGTAACATTTTTAGGATTAGTTTGTGTGCTCTAGTTTTGTGTGATGCTTATTTTTATCACTTTTATTCGCGACGATAGATTGCGTTGTTCACGAGGAAGTTGGACCTGAAGACTTCGAAGACCCGAGAGACTTTGTTGAGCCAGGCAAGCAACCCTTTCCCCATGTTGATTACTATGGTCGATGCTAGCAAGGAGCCGGCATTACTAGTGGCAAGAGTGAAGTCATCACTCTTGAGACGGGGTCATCACGGAAGTGGAAGGCCATGTGTTGTCTTTACAGGCACCGGGCACACTGTCGCGTGCCCTCATGGATGATACGAGTGATGTATATCGTGAGGGATGGCACCAATGAGTGGACCCTTTGTTTAGTGTCTGCATGGGAAAGGCATTATTCGGGTGCTTACCTCGGAAATGCAATGTACCGCGAGTCGTGGATGACACGGAAGTTCCATGAGTCTTGAGGGTAAAGTTTGCAACCTCTGCATAGTGTAAAACTATTCGAATAGCCATGTCCGCGGTCATGGACAGTTAGAGGTCCTTCTTAAACTACGTCCGGATATTTTCGCTAAAACTTGGTGTGAGTGTGTGTGTGGATACACAGAGATGACACTTGAGACAAGTCAGAGGACTTGATGTGATGGATGAACATGAGATGTTCAATCCCGGCTTATGATGATATTTGTAACTTGTTCATATGGATACCTACCAATTGTTGATGCATGCTTACCTAGTTACTCTATCATGGCGTTGCACTCAAAATTAGCAATCTGCAAAAATTGCCTACTTAGTGTTGGAAATATGCCCTAGAGGCAATATATAAAGTGTTTATTATTATATTTCCTTGTTCATGATAATCGTTTATTATCCATGCTATAATTGTATTGATTGGAAACACATTGCATGTGTGGGTAAATAGACAACACTGTGTCCCTAGTATGCCTCTAGTGAACTAGCTCGTTGATCAAAGATGGTCAGGGTTTCCTAGCCATTGACATGTGATGTCATTTGATAACGGGATCACATCATTAGGAGAATGATGTGATGGACAAGACCCAAACTACAAACGTAGCATATGATCGTGTCAGTTTATTGCTACTGTTTTCTGCATGTCAAGTATATGTTCCTATGACCATGAAATCATGCAACTCACAGACATCAGAGGAGTGCCTTGCATGTATCAAACATTGCAACATAACTGGGTGAGTATAAAGGTGCTCTACAGGTATCTCCGATGGTGTCTGTTGAGTTGGCATGGATCGAGACTGGGATTTGTTACTCCGTGTGACGGAGAGGTATCTTCGGGCCCACTCGGTAATACAACATCACAATGAGCCTAGCAAGCAATGTGACTAATTGTTAGTTGCGGGATCTTGTATTACAGAACGAGTAAAGAGACTTGCCAGTAATGAGGTTAAACTAGGTATGGAGATACCGATGATCGAATCTCGGGCAAGTAACATACCGAAGAACAAAGGGAACGTTATATGGGATTAACTGAATCCTTGACATAGAGGTTCGACCGATAAAGATCTTCATAGAATATGTAGGAACCAATGTGGACGTCCAGGTCCCGCCATTGGTTATTGACCGTATAGGTGTCTTGGTCATGTCTACATAGTTCTCGAACCCGCAGGGTCTGCACACTTAAGGTTCGGTGACGTTTCGGTAGTGTAGAGTTATGTATGGTGGTGACCGAAGGTTGTTTAGAGTCCCGGATGATATCCTGGACGTCGCGAGGAGCTCCGAAATGGTCCGGAGGTAAATATTCATATATAGGAAGTCCCAGTTTGGTCGCCGGAAAAGTTTCGGGCTCATCAGTAGTGTACCGGGAGTGCCGGTAGTGTACCGGGAGACCTCCGGGAGGGGTATTTCGACCCTAGGGGGTCCATGGGCTGTGGGAGAATAATAACCAGCCCTTAGTGGGCTGGTGGAACAGCCACAAAAGGCCCATGGCTCCAGGAGGAAAAATACCTAAACAAAAAAGGTGGAAAAAATGCAAAAAGGAAGAGTCCTACTCCTACTAGGAGTGGAGGAGAAGTGGGACTTCTCCTCCTTGGCTCGGACGGCTGCAAAGGGCTTTGCCCTTGCACCAAGGCAGCCTCCTCCTCTCCTCCCATATATACTGGTGGAATAGAAGGGTTTTGGACAGAATTTACGGCCACGTGCTACCCGTTCCACCGGTGCTCCTCTAGATCGGTTTTCCGCAGTGCTTAGGCAAAGCCCTGCCGGAATCACTCCACCACCATCGCCGGAGCGCCGTCACGCTGCCGGTGAAATCTTCCTCCTCTCCGCATCCTCTTGATGGATCAAGACGGTGGAGATCGTCATCAAGCTGCACGTGTGCTGAACGCGGAGGTGCCGCCCTTTCGGTACTAGATCGGAAGGATCGTGGTCAAGGCCACGGGACGTTCGTGATCGGATCGCGGGAAGGATCGTGACGAGATCGCGGGACGGTTCGTGATTGGTTCGCGGAACGGTTCGTGATTAGATCGCGGGACGCTCGGCGATTTGGATCACGAAGAAGTACGACTACACCAACCGCGTTTCTTAACGCTTCCCGCTTAGTGATCTACAAGGGTATGTAGATCCACTCTCCCTCTCGTAGATTCTCATCACCATGGATAGGTTTGCGTGTGCGTAGGAAATTTTTTGTTTCCCATGCGACGTTCCCCAACAGTTAGTGCTACATCAAGCATCTTTATTACCTTGTTCCACAACTTGGGTTGCTTGCGAGTATATTCTAAGAACTCATTGGCTTGCCATTGGTTATTTAATTGGGCAGGCATGGAAGAACAGGAGTATGATGAAGAGTTCGTTGGTGACGAACATGCGAACTAGGATGCCTCCCAGTCAGAATGCATGTAGGTTAAGGCAGATAGCAATGGGTTCACACTTTCGACCAAGATTTATGTTGTTTATTCTATTTAAGTGTTTGGCCCTTGTGGCCCTATCTATGTAAGACTAGAACTTCGTGGTATTTATTTGTGTAAGACGCTAAATGTGGATGTAAGACTCTTGTTATTCAGCTTCTGTGTGTTCAGTGAGCATTGATCTCTGGGATCACTGTACACGTGCATTCGGTTATCATGACTTATGAGTCGAGGTCCCCACAGAGTTGGTATCAGAGCCAGGTTGACTGTAGGAAGCCCTTAGTTAGCATGGACGTTAGTTAGGATAAAACCGCTTCCAAAACTACACCTAGCACCTATACTTAGGGAATTCTGCACTATTTACCTCTTCTATTCTTCACACAACACTTTGCTAACTCTCCTCCTTTCAAACCTTTGTAGATGGCCATCATACCCAAAGCCTTCCTGACATCCGGCTTTCCCTTACTCCTTGTGGATAGACTAGAGAAGTGCCAGTTTTGCCAACCACCCATTTTCCTCTACCACGAGCACTGTGTCGATGCCGTCACAAAGGAGTACCACGTGCATGAGGTCGTGAAGGCGAACGACTCCCCGACCAATTGGTTCTTTGAAGGACCATGGATGGAGACCATGATACTCGCAGTCGAGTCAGCTGCACGCAAGGCACTACTGCACCTTCGAGATATCATCCCCGAGATGGCTGATGAGGCGGCTACTCGGTACCTTCCCTTCACGAAGGATGATCTGGGCGAGAGTTGGACGCTGATCCCATCCAAGGAGGATGGCACGCCACTCAGGTTCCAGACCTACTTCAGCCTCTTCGCCGATAGTCTGGTTCATAACCTGATGAAGGAGTCCGTGAAGCTCCACGAGGAACTTAACCACACCCGAGACCTACTTCGGCAAGCCAAGACGAAGCCAGACAAGATCAAGAAGGATGGAGCCCCCGAGGGACGACCAGCTGTCACTTACAGAGGAGGTGTACCCCCAGCTAGTGATGCACCCACACGTCATCATCGCATGAGTGCGAAGGAGTACCGTGAGCTCTTCACCGACCCGCTAGCAAAGCGTCGTAGGGATGGACCTCCTCGTTCCCCGACCCCTTTGACCGGGAATGATGCCCGTTTTGATGATGAACAGGAGGAAGACCCAGAGGAGCGTGACTACGAGACCAAGCACTCCACCACCTAAGTCTGAGAACCCCTAGGGTAGGATCAGTCCTGTATCCCTCATGTGAACTCGAGTCCATGTAATGGTTCATATGAAACCATGTGTGCTTGTTGTTTGTTTTGTTGTTTGTGTTCCGATGCAAGTCGTGCTTTTGCCTTAGGCAACATGTAAGCGACTCCATCATCTATCTTAATATATGTTGGTCTTTCGACCTTTATTTGACCACACTTGCACTCAACCAACCCCCCTTAGGCGCGCTCTTCCATTGTTGCTTTTCCTCTCATCTATCCCAGTTATTTGACTTGGCTGCTCCAAACAGGATGGTGACTGCTACCCAAAACAGCTCCTTCGCCAACCTTGAAGCCGGCAACTCAAGCCAGCAATAGAGAGCTGGTGGGGCTGCTCACGCTGGAGGACACCAGGAGCAGCCACAAGGTGACATTCCCCCGCCACCACCTCCACCGGAGAACATGACCATAGCTCAGTTTCTCCAAGTTCTCTGGGAGGAGCGCCAGGCCAACAATGCTGCTATTCAGCAAATGGCTCAGGCCCTTGTGAACAACCAGCAGCAAGGTAGGAACAGCAATGGCCGCTCCACTCTGTCTAAGTTCATGAGGAATTCGCCCCGAACCTTCACCGAGACTGCTGAACCATTGGATGTTGATGACTGGATCCACACCATCGTGGACCTCCTTGCACTGGTCAATTGCAATGAGGATCGTGAGAAGGTGCTTTATGCCTCTCACTTCCTCGGAGGTACCGCCCGAGCTTGGTGGGATGGATTCAAGGTCATGCAAGGTGAGCATGTGATCACTTGGAACGACTTCAAGGAAGGATTCCGCACTTTCCACATTCCTTCTTGTATTGTGGCTATCAAGAAGAGATAATTACGATTGCTAAAGCAAGGAAGTGGCTCTGTCAAGGAATACCTGCAGAAGTTAAACCTGCTATCAAGGTATGCACCGGAAGATGTCAACACGGAGACTGCCAAGAAGGAACGCTTCATGGAAGGACTTCAAAAGACCCTGCAGTATCAGCTCATCGTCTATGACTGTCGTACCTTCTTTGACCTGGTAAACAAGGCCCTCATGCTGGAAGACAAGCGTCGTGCCATAGACGACACTTGCAAGCACAAGATGACCAGCAAGGGTAGCTCAAGCAACCAGAAGCCTCGCCCCTGGCAGCTAGCCCCAGCCAAGCCGACCTATCAGCCACAACAGGCTAGACCTCCTGCACCCCGTCCGAGCTACCAGCCTCAGCAGTATGCCAATCCCAGGCCAGCTTACAACAACTACCCCAATAACAACGACGGTGGCAGAAACTACACCAACAACCCTGGGCAAGTCACTTGTTTTGGATGTGGTCAGTCTGGACACATCTCTAAACTTTGCCCCAAAAAGAAGCCAGATGCCCCGCGCCCCAATGCACCAACTCAAGGTTAAGGCCGTGGAGCACCACCAAGGAACCCAGCTCCCCGCAATCAACCCAAAAATGGCAAGGGTCGTGTGAATCACGTCACCACAGAGGAATCCCAGGAAGACCCGGACGTCATACTGGATACGTTCCTCATCAACTCAACCCCAACAATAGTACTGTTTGATTGTGGAGCTTCACATTCTTTTGTCACCCAAAAGTTTGCATTAGAGAGTGGCATGAAACCTACACCCTGTGTAGTCGTATGTTGATACAAACCCCGGGATCAGTTATGAAATCTGGGATAGGTTGTAAAGGAGTGGAGATTAACATCAACAGGGTAGAATTCCTAGCAGACCTTATAGTTCTGGACTCACCCGGCCTGGATGTCATCCTTGGCATGAATTTGTTGACCAAGCACCAAGGCATGTTAGACCGTGCCAAAAGGATTTTCACCATGACCAATAACCAAGGAGTGGAAGTCTAGTATGTTCCCAACCCTGCCTCCACTCAAGCCCCTTAGGCTAACTGTCTATCGGGAGTTGAGTTGGATCAAGTGCATGTGGTATGTGAATACCCGGATGTGTTTCTTGATGAGCTTCTCGGAATGCCTCCTGACCGCGACATTGAGTTCATCATTGAGCTTATGCCCGGATCAAGGCCCATCTATAAGAAGGCCTATAGGATGGGATCCGAAGAGTTCGCTGAATTGAAGAAGCAACTCGCAAAGCAGCTCAGAAAAGGATTTATTCGCTCTAGTGCCTCTCCTTGGGGATCGCCTGTTCTATTTGTGTCAAAGAGGGACGGAACTATCAGACTCTGTGTCGACTACCGTTCTCTCAATGAAGTCACGATAAAGAACAAGTACCCACTCCCGAAGATTGAAGACATGTTTGATCAGTTGAACGAAGCCAAGGTGTTCTCCAAGATCGACCTCAGGTTTGGGTACTATCAGCTGAAGATCAGAACCCAAGACATTCCAAAGACGGCATTTGTAACCCGGTATGGCCTCTATGAATACACGGTCATGTCATTTGGGTTAACCAATGCCCCTGCTTACTTCATGTACCTCATGAATAAGGTCTTCATGGAGTACTTGCACAAGTTCATTGTCGTCTTCATTGATGACATACTCGTCTTCTCCAAGTCTGAAGAAGAGCATCAGGAACACTTGAGATTGGTCCTAGAGAAGCTTCGAGAGCACCATCTTTATGCCAAGTTCAGCAAGTGTGAATTCTGGCTACATGAAGTTGGATTCTTGGGTCATGTGCTGACTGCAGAGGGATTGCTAGTGGATCCTGACAAGATTGAAGCCATGACTGAATGGCAAACCCCAACCACCATTAAGGAAGTCAGGAGCTTCCTCGGACTCGCGGGATATTACCGCAAGTTCGTGGAAGGGTTCTCAAGCATTACCCAACCCATGACCAGGTTTTGAAGAAGGACAAGAAGTTCGAATGGACAGCTAAGTGCGAGGAAAGCTTCTACGAGCTCAAAAAGAGATTGACCATAGCCCCTGTTTTGGCCACCGCTGATATTCACATGGAGTTTGTGATCTATTGTGATGCATCAAGAACAAGGCTTGGAGGTGTTCTGATGCAAGAAGGCAGAGTTGTAGCATATCTATCCAGACAGCTATGACCCCATGAAGAGATCTACGCAACTCATGATCTTGAGTTGGCAGTCATGGTTTATGCCTTGAAGACATGGCGACATTACCTTCTAGGGAAGCGATGTGAGATATTCACAGACCACAAGAGTTTGAAATATATTTTCACTCAGAGGGAATTGATCATGAGGCAGCGAAGGTGGTTGGAATTGATCAAGGATTACGACCTCAGTGTTTAGTGCCACCCCGGAAAGTCCAATGTGGTAGCTGATGCCTTAAGCAGAAAGGCTTGCTCCTTGAATGTCGTGATTATGGAAAGGCTACCCGCCCTGTATAAAGAACTTGAAAGCTTCGGCTTGGAACTGGTTGCACCCGGGTTCCTTGCCAACCTCAAAGCAAAGCCTACCTTGATGGATGATATCAAAGAAGCTCAGAAGGGACATGAGAGCATTGAAAGCATCAAGAGGAAGATCAAGGCAGGCAAGGCCCCAAGATTCTCAGTGGATGAACAAGGAGTTGTATGGTTTAGGAATCGCATCTGCGTGCCCAACAAAGAGGAGCTCAAGAACCCGATCTTGCAAGAAGCTCATGACACTCCATACTCCATCCATCCTAGAGGAACCAAGATGTACCAAGACCTCAAGGCAAGATTCTAGTGGCATGGCATGAAACGGGAGATAGGCACATTCATTGCTAAGTGTGACGTATGGCAGAGAGTCAAAGCTGAGCATCAGCGACCCGCTGGGCTATTGCAACCTCTCAAAGTGCCTGAATGGAAGTGGGACAAGGTCAGGATGGATATCATCATCGGAATACCAAGGTCAAGCAAAGGACATGATTCCATTTGGATCATTGTCGACCACCTGACCAAGGTAGCCCATTTCATTCCCGTCAAGACCACCTATGACGGTAACAAGCTATCCAGTCTCTACATCGAGTGAATCATTAGTCTTCACGAAGTTCCAAAGGAAATTGTGTCGGACCGAGGAACCCAATTCACCTCAAGATTCTAGAAGATGTTTCAAGAAGCTATGGGAACCAAGCTCTCCTTCAGCACTGCTTTTCACCCCCAGACCGGTGGGCAAACAGAACGAGTAAATCAGATACTCGAAGATATGCTCCGTGCTTGTGTTTTGGCATGTAGAGCCAAGTGAGAAGATTGCGTACCGTTTGCCGAGTTCTCCTACAACAACAGCTATCAGTCGAGTCTTCAGATGGCACCATTTGAGGTGTTGTATGGACGCAAGTGCCGTACTCCCCTCAACTGGTCAGAGACCGGAGAAGATTTAGTTTTTGGACCAGATATCCTCCGCGAGGCAGAATATCAAGTTCAACTCGTCTGAGAGCGTCTGGAGGCTGCCAAATCAAGACAGAAGAGCCACGCCGAGAAGTGAACTTCTGTGTCGGTGACCATGTCTACCTCTGAGTCACGCCTCTCAAAGGGACCAAGCGTTTCCACGTCAAGGGAAAGCTTGCACCAAGATACATCGGTCCCTTCAATATCACCGCTACACGTGGAGAAGTTGCCTATCCTCTAGAGCTACCTTCTGAGTTGTCGGATGTGCACAACGTCTTTCATGTGTCACAACTCCGAAAGTGTCACCAAGTTCCCAACCGCCTCGACCCCTACAAGGACATCGACCATCAAGCCATCGATCTTTAGCCAGACCTCACTTATCATGAGAGGCCAGTTCACATTCTGGATGAAGTTGAGCATTGCACCCGAAGCCGCACCATAAAGTACTTCAAGGTCCAATGGAGCGACCACACTAAAGCTAAAGCAACCTGGGAGCATGAAGACTATGTTAGATTGGAGTTCCCTTATCTTTTTAGCGCTTAGCCTAGGAATCTCAGGGACGAGATTCTTGTAAGGGGGTAGGTCAGTCACACCCTCTGTTTCTATCACCTTGTTATGTTTGGATTTATAAAAATTGGAGCCAACTAAAACTTTCTTTTCAATGCTTGTGCTTGATTGAATTGATGCTTGTTTGCTTGTTGATTGTTGTTTATGGCACTCTTAGATTCTATCCCTCTTCATACTCATCTTCCTTGACCCAAACCTCTTGCCCAATGATCATGCCATGTGAATAGTGCCCAAGACTATTTCTATCAATTTTGTCTTGACCAAAAGGGATTTATCCAAATTAGGTTTTCAAAAACCCCAGAAATGAGGTTTGCACTGCAAGTCCTCAAATTGGGTGGATCCTTCTTCCCCAAAGGCTTTATTTCAAACCTACTATATTTATGACTTCCCAAAACCACCAAATATTAATTTTAAAGATTATTCTTATATTTTATTTAAAGGGTTTTTCTTAAGACCAGAAATGGTTTTTCATAAGGGAAAATTATTTAAATGCTTTAAAAATATTTGAGAAAATTTAGGGAGACTCAGTGGACATATATTTTCCATATATATGAGTTTCAACACATGTGCATGTTCTAATCATGGGCAAAACCCCTCAATACCCTTTTTGTTCAAATCAAGCTTTTGAAATATTTCTATAAGAAATATTCTCAATAAATTCCAAGAAAATTCCAGCAAGACAACACTATCATGTGTGATGATCTTGCAAAGTTTCATATTAATCAAGTTGATTTGGTTCATCAAACCATCCAAAAACCCTTCCTGTCCAGATTCAAATTTGAACAACTTTACATTGTGAAGTTTGTCCCCTTGACCCCAAACTTTGTGGACATGCTCTAATCACCAAATAATGATGCTACACTAAGTACAGCATCAAGGGTAAAAGGTTATCATAACTTGATTTACAGAAACCTGATTCTGTTAGTTTCTAGGGTTCAGAAAGTTTCCATTGCCAACTTTCCCACTTGAGCTCAAACTTGGTGATCAGGCCCATTTTTACCTAACATTTGACCCTATTGAATATCTCAGTAAGTTGGTAAATAGTTTTTGCCCAAAACCCTATCAAACACCTTCTGGTGAAATAATAAAGTCTCTGTTTTCACCCCTTCCTCTTGTACCCTTGCCTCCAAACTTTTACCTCACCCTCTGGCAGTGCCGAAGCACCCCCAGTAAAAGTCTCAGGTCCATAAGCCTCGGGGAGATGGGGTAAAACCCCCATTTTCACCTCTGGACAGCAGCAGAACACCTCTAGCTCCCCTCCTCTCTTATTCTACTAGCCTCCCAGTGCATCCATTGATACAATATCCTAGCCTAGGCCCCCCTAGAGCCCCTGGACACAAGTGGCAACCCCCAAAACACCAAAGGCATGCCATGGCATGCCATTTGGGTGCTCTAGAGCGCGCTATAGTGCGCTCCCGCACTGTAGCTGCCCCCATCCCGAAGCCCCCGACCACCTCGGGCCAAGGGAGCACGCCATCGAGCCCCCTCGACGTCCGCGCCTTCGTGCCGGTCGGCTCCCCCTCTTCTCTCCCTCTCCAGCGTCCTCTCGCACGCGCGACACGGCCGCCCCTCTCAGCCAGTGCTTGGGCTCACACGCGCGACGCCCCTCGCCCCCCTGCTTGTCTACACCCCTCCAGAGCATCTCTTGTGGACCCCTAGCCCCGCCTATGCCCCCTCCTTGTCTGTCGTAGCTCAACGGAGAGTGCCCGAGCTTTCCCGCACTTGCCACCTCCCTTGTCTCCGCCCTTGCATATATAAAGGGCCCCGAGCACCCCTCTCTCCTCCTCTAGCCCCCTTCCACCTTCAATCCCCCGTGAGTCGCCCTAGTATCCGCCCGGAGCACATGTGCTTAGGATCGATCGAGGCACCGCCGCGTCGGGGCTTCATCGATCTCGGGATACCGGCCAACTCTGGCCTTCCTTCCTCCTCCATTGAGCCCCCAGAGAGCTTCTGCATCGTTCCCCTTCCTCTCTGACCATTTTGCTGCAAGAAACGACGCTGATGACCCCCACCCGAAGCGGCTCTACCGCGGCCTTCTCCCCGCCGGTGACTCCGTTCCCCTCCGGCCGCCCTTCCACCTCCAAGAGACCGGCGGGTCGACGCTCAGCCTGTTCCTGCCTCCAGATTCCCTCGCCGTGCCTCCTTTCGCCGCCCGTGAGCACCGCCATCCCCTGGCTAGAGGTAGACGATGACCTGCCAGTGGGGCGAGGTCGTCAGCCCCACACACACCTCCCGCCTCCCTCTCTCTCGCTGGCGCCTGGGGCCCGCCTATCGGGTTTGAACCCAAACGACGTGCGCCCCGGCTCGCCCAGGCCTGGCTCGGCCACAGGCCGGCCCAACTGGGTCTATTTTGGCCCAGTTGGCTCTGAGGCCTTTTCCTTTTTCTTTTCTGTGAGTTTTTCTAAAAGTTTCCTCAGGTCACAAAATAAATCGAAATCCAAATATTCTTCCACCTAAAATCTTAGAATATTCCATAGAATTTAATAGTGCCTTTTGTAAAAATTTAAAAATATTTTATTCACTATTTTATTTCAAAACCCATATTTAGGCATCTCTTTGCCTCTGTTTAATAATTTCGAAATTATTTTTCTCAACAAAACCTTGGGCAAATATTTTTACTATAGCTTTTAGTATTTATCAGATTAGGGTAACATTTTTAGGATTAGTTTGTGTGCTCTATTTTTGTGTGATGATTATTTTTATCGCTTTTATTCGCGACGATAGATTGCGCTGTTGACAAGGAAGTTGGACCCGAAGACTTCGAAGACCCCGGAGACTTTGTTGAGCCAGGCAAGCAGCCCTTTGACCATGCTAAGAAACTATTTCATGCATGCAAAATAGCACTTGTTATTTCAATGATTGATCATGATGTGGTGTTCCCCCTTCGGTGGGTTGCCTCCAATACTCTTACCATTGACACTTGCATCGTGCATGACCCTACCACCTTATGAGAGTTATGCGGATGGGTGTAGTTATGATGCTAGTAGATGCTACACAAGTGGGTTTGGGATTTATGCATAGTGATGGAAGGGAAGAAATGATTTCAAAGACTTTTCGAAAACCCCGTTGGGTGCCACTAATGCCTGAGGGAGATGATGATGAGTTGGGTGACCACTTGAGAATGAAGTGGTGTGCCGGAACAAGTTGAGGGTGTGTTTTTGAAAACAAAGAGTTTTAAGGTATGCTGATCGTCCCAACCTTACATGCACAACCATGATACCCCTTATGGGACGAGACTTTGTTGATTATTATGGTCGGTGCTAGTGAGGATCCCGCATTACTAGTGGCAAGAGTGAAGTGGTCACTCTTGAGACGGGGTCGTCCTGGAAGTGGAAGGCCATGCGCTGTCTATACAAGCACCGGGCACACCGTTGTGTGCCCTCATGGATGATACGAGTGATGTATATCATGAGGGATGGCACCAATGAGTGGACTCTTTCTTTAGTATCACCATGGGAAAGGAATTGTTCAGGTGCTTACCTTGGGTATGCAATGTACCGCGAGTCGTGGATGACACGGAAGTTCCTCGAGTCTTGTGGGTAAACTGTGCAACCTCTGCAGTGTGTAAAACTATTCGAATAGCCGTGTCTGCGATCATGGATAGTTGGAGGTCCTTCTTAAACTACGTCTGGATGTTTTCGCTAAAACTTGGTGTGACTGTGTGCGTGGATACACATAGATGACACTTGAGACAAGTTAGAGGACTTTATGTGATGGATGAACATGAGATGTTTAATCCCGGCTTATGATGATATATGTAACTTGTTCATATGGATACCTGCCAATTGTTGATGCATGCTTACCTAGTTACTTGATCATGGCATTGCACTCAAAATTAGCATTTTGCAAAAAATACCTACTTTTTGCTACATCAAGCATCTTTATTACCTTGTTCCACAACTTGGGTTGCTTGTGAGTACATTCAAAGTGCTCATTGGCTTGACACTTGTTATTTAATTGGGCAGGCATCAAAGAACAGAAGTATGATGAAGAGTTCGTTGGTGACGAACATGCGAACTAGGATGCCTCCTAGTCAGAATGCCTGTAGGTTAAGGCAGATGGCAATGGGTTCATGCTTTCGACCAAGATTTCCGTTGTTTGTTCTATTTAAGTGTTTAGCCCATGTGACCCTATCTATGTAAGACTAGACCTTCGTGGTCTTTATTTGTGTAAGTCGCTAAATGTGGATGTAAGACTCTTGTTACTTAGCTTATGTGTGTTTTGTGAGCATTGATCTCTGGGATCATTGCACACGTGCATTCGGTTATCACGACTTATGAGTCGGGGTCCCCACATTCCGATCTAGTGCCGAACGGTGGCACCTCCGGTTTTAGCACACGTACAACTCGATGACGATCCCCGCCTTCTCGATCCAGCAAGATGGAGTGGAGATGTAGATGAGTTCTCCAGCAGCGCGACGACATGGCGGCGGTGGTGGTCGAACTATTTCAGCAGGGCTTCGCCTAAGCACTGCAGAAAACTAGAGGACTTGATCTATTGGGAGAGAGGGCTGCACCGTGGCTTAAGGTTGAAGTGATTTTGCCCTCTCTCCCTCTAGTATATATAGGAGGAAGGGGAGGGAGGCCGGCGGCCCTAGGGCTGACACTTGGTGCGGCCGAAGTGGGGAGGTGGAGGATTCCAACTCCAATCCTACTATGAGTAGGATTCCTCCTTTCCCGCTTAGAAACTCTTTCCACCTATGGGTTTTTCCCACCCCCAGCCTCATGGGCCTTAGTGGGGGTTTGGCCAGCCCACTAAGGGCTGGATTGAATCCTCCCACAACCCATGAGGCCCTTTGGGTCGAGAGGCCCCTCCCGATTGTCGCCGGTACCCTCCCGACACTCCCGGTACACTACCAAAATACCCAAAAAATTCCAGTGACCAAAATGGAACTTCCTATATATCAATCTTTACGTATGGACCATTCTGGAGCTCCACGTGATGTCATGGATCTCATACGGGACTCCGAACAACCTTCGATCATCAACATGCCTAACTCAACTATACTGAAACATCACTGGACCTTAAGTGTGCAGACCCTACGAGTTCGAGAACTATGTAGACATGACCAAGACACCTCTACGGTCGATAACCAATAGCGGGACCTGGATGCCCATACTGGTTCCTACATATTCTACGAAGATCATTATTGGTTGAACCTCTATGTCAAGGACAGTTAATCCCTTATGGTGTTCCCTTGGTTCTTTGGTATGTTACCTGCCCGAGATTTGATCGTCGATATCTCTATACCTAGTTCGATCTCTTTACCGGCAAGTCTCTTTACTCGTTCCATAATACAAGATCTCGTGGCTAACACTCAGTCACATTGCTTGCAAGGCTTATTGTGATGTTGTATTACTGAGTGGGCCCTGAGATACCTCTCCGTCACATGGAGTAACAAATCCCAGTCTTGATCCATTCCAACTCAACAGACACCCTCGGAGATACATGTAGAGCATCTTCCTAGCCACCCAGTTATGTTGCAACATTTGATACACATAAGGTACTCCTCGGGTGTGAGTGAGTTGCATGATTGTCTGGGGGATGACCCCCGGGTACCCCAAAGACGGCGAGTCGGACGGGGTGCCTGCCCACATGAGCCGACTGCTCCGACTCACACACATGGCCAGCTGCTCCGACCAGCCTGCTGCGCCCGCCAGCCGGTAGCCCGGAGCCAACTATGACGTCCCATCGGACACGCGCGGACCATACGGACATATCCCATGGGGGTGCACTAGTGGCGAGTGGTAGTGCACTGTATGCGTGTCACACAGTACTATCTACAGTGTAACCTGTCCCCTGGACACTGACTTATAAAGTGCACCAGGGGACAGACGTAGCTTAGTCCACAAGCTACATGTGGCTTGATTTGTAAGCTACCCATGGTAGCTTACACTTCAAGCTGCTTGGGATGTAAGCTACACACTCTAGCTTACATCCCAAGCTACCCCTCATGCCTATATAAAGGCCTCATGCCCACCACATATGGAGGTTGGACTCCCACTCTCACGTGCTCCCACACACTCATAAGGCAAGAAGCCTCATGGCTCTCCTCTCCCATACAGCTCCAGGAGCAACCATGTACCGGATATTCCACAGATATACAAACATGCAGGAGTAGGGGTATTATCTCTCCGGAGAGCCCCGAACTTGGGTAAACCATTGCATGCTATTCGCATACCCGTCCCAGATCATCCTCGAAAGCCTTGCTCTCACCTCGATAAGCCACCCCATGGCATCTACCGTCTCGCGTGACCCCCCGTGAGAAAACGACGATAGTTGGCGCCCACTGTGGGGCAAGCTGTTGCCGGTTCCGCAGTACGGACGGGACCATCTTCGCCAACACCATCCTGGCGTCGCCGTCGCCTCTCCGACCGCGCTCGAGGCCTGGACATCAACTCGCCCCCAGGGCGGCCGTGCGAGGCGGCGCGCCTTCGTTGTCGGCCTCACCATCTTTGCCAGCTCCGCTGTGGCGTCGCCGTCACCTCTCCGACCGTGCTCGAGGGCTCGACATCAACTCGCCCCCGAGGCGACCGTGCAATACACCGTGCCATTGCCATCGGCCTCGACGACATCGCGGCGTCTCCACCGTCCCTCCGCCTGCGTTAATCGCTAGGGCCGGGCACCGCCCCACATTGCGTCTCGCTCCGGCGCGGTCCTCAGTTGCCCCGGCCGTGCGCGCTCGGTACCCGTTGCTCCACCATGCCTGAGGCCTCGACATTGCCCCTCCACGGCTGCTCCGGCAGCGCACCCATGGTGCCGTGTCGCTCGTCCACTCGCTTCTCTTCCGCCTGCGTTCGCATAGCGCATCTCAACCTCCATCGCCGCTCCTCCGCTGCCCACCTAGCCGCTGGTCAGCCAGCCAGTTAGCTCCTTGTGAACCTCCGCGTGCACTCGTCCACTCCCGGGCTGATCTGCCTTCGCCTCCTCTCCTCTCCGTCCTGACCGATGCGCCGGATCTGCAGGCGCCGCACACTGGCCATCCCCGGCGTCGCTCCACCCGCACGGCTGCGCGCCCTGGCCTCCGTGCCGTTGTTTCCTCATGCGCGCACCACCACCACCGGAAACAGTTGCTGCCGTGCGGCTGGCCGCGCGACCGTGTTGCTCCTCAGCCCCTGTAAGTGCACACGCTTGCACCTAGCTTGCTAGCTAGCTAGCATAGCCAATGGATTTGGTTGTGTAGGCTAGCTTAGCTGGTTAGCATGGCTCGCGTGCATGCGGTGGGTCTTCGCGCTTCGGGCCGTCTCCATGCATGGTTGTCTCCACTACCATCTCCAGCGATCGCGCGCTCGCAGGTCCGCCTCGCTCCGGCTCTGCTCCGTCTGCACCGGGCTGTGGCCGGCCTCCTCGAGCTCGCTCCGGCCTCGCTCTGCTTCGGCTTGCATCGGCTCCGCCTCGTCAGCCTTCGCCCAGGCCAGTTTCGCTCCGCCAGAGCGCCTCAGCTCCCGCGAGCCGCCGACACCTCGTCACCACTGCCGCGTCCGCACCCCCGCAGTCGGCTCCACCCGTCAACGGCCGGCTCGCGCCCTCATCGCCTCCCGATCGGCCAACGTCTCCGCGCTGCCCCCACCGGCTCGGGCGTCCGCGTCCCCCACACCCTGGCATCTCCACGCCGGCCTGGCGTCCATGCCCGACTGCCTCCATCCACCCCTGCCGGCTTGTCCAAGCCCGGTCGACTCCCGCGACCACCGGCTCACTGCCCCGCCTCTAGGACCGGCTCCGCCTCCCGCCCGTGCGCCCGGGCCGGCTCGCCGCTCCGGCCACCTCGGCGCTGGCTCACGCCCCCTTGCCGGGTCCACCCTCTGCGCCCCGTCCGCCGGCTGGGCGCGCCAGCTGGCCCTCCGCGTCCTGTCGCCCATTGGGCTGCCCAGCCGGCCGTCCGCGTCCCGGCCACGGCTCGCCCGGCACCCGGGTCGCCGCCCCACGCCTGGCCGGCTCCGGGTCGCTACGCGCACCTCTCCCCGCCGGCCACAGCCCCTACCGGCCCCTCCTCCCGCAGCCCTCTGTGCTGCTGGCCGCCCCTCGCCCGGCCGGCCGCGGCCCCAGTCGGCCCCGCCTCCCGCGACCACTGGTGATGCCGGCTCCGCTTCGTCCGGCTGGCCACTGTCGTTTCCCTGCAGCACCCCGGCGGCTCCAGGGTGGTTGGCTGCCCATGTGGGGGTAAAACAAAGAGGACATATAGCGCATGCATGCGTGCATGGCCAGGGTCCACACGCGCCTGGCCGGCTATGCTCCCATCTAGCCGGCTGTGCTCGGCCTCAATAACAGCCTGATCATTCCTCCCGGCGTCATTTTGGACGGCCGACCTGCGTTGCCGCCGGATAGGCTGGCTTGCTTGTCTACTTCGACGTCGGGCTGGCCTCAACCACCCATCCGCTTCGTCAACACTCGCATAGCTGCCAACCGCCCCGGGTTCGTCGGCTACACCCAACGGGTGCGCCAGCGCGCTCCACGAGCAAACAGCCGTGCCGGCTATCTCTAGCAACACCCACCTAGCATCCACGAAAGTCAATGCACCTCCTTGTGCGAAGGCTCGGAAGCTACTCCGGCAATGCCTCGTGCACACCAGCCGGCGGACCCCGCGTCCGCCCTCGGCAGCGCCTCGCGCACACTAGCCGGCGGACCCCGAGTCCGCCCTCGACAGCGCCTCGCGCACACCAGCCGGCGGACCCCGAGTCTGCCCTCGGCAGCGCCTCGCGCATACCAGCCGGCGGATCCTGCGTCTGCGCCCGGCAGCGCCTCACGCCCATCAGCCAGCGGACCCCACGTCCGCGCCTTACAGCTCCTCGTGCGCGTCAGCAGGACCACGTTGATGACTAAACCGCCTTGCCGGCACCCAAAAGCAATGTGAGATCTCCACCTGTGCATACCCTTGTACCGTACGCACAAAACAAATAACCACGAGCGACCCTCGGGGGCCATCTCGGCATTTTTTCTGTTGCCTTACTGTTCACCCGGTGCTAGCTAGTCTCGGCCTGGGGCTGGCCGCTTGGCCCGATATGTTAGTTCCCACGAGACGTCTTAGTAGCGTGCATGGGACCGAAGGCCCACTCTTTGTCTCAGCTATAGACCGCACCGTGGCTATTCGGCTAGCGAGAGCAAAAGTTGCAGGTCACCACACGCAAAAGGCATCCAGGGAGAAAACGGCTTGGGCGGCCCGGTCGTTTCATTTATGAGTATCTACTCGGTCGAGTCCGCTTCCAGAATCCGAGTATTGTACGCTCCATTCCGCGGCCCACTCTTCGTCTCAGCTATAGACTGGCTCCCGACTGTCTGGCTAGCAAGAGCAAAAGCCAAAGGGCGGAGAGAACATGAAAAAGACTTATGGGGGCTCGGACGAACCCGAGTCGGCACCCTTTGCATAAAGCTCATGTGCTACCAAAATCAAATATTTGATATATCCGTGCCAACTTAACCTTGTCTTTTGCATGATCGTCCATGAGGAACCTCCTTACCTAGAGGCTCGGAGGCTACCCTTCGACAGGGCTTCGCGCCCATCAGCCGGCGAACTCTCCCTCAACGCCCGGCAGCGCCTCGTGCTCGACAGCCGGCGGACCCCGTGTCCGCCCTCGGTAGAGCCTCGCGCTCATCAGTCGACGGACCCCGCGTCCGCCCTCGGCGGCGCCTCGTGCTCATTAGCCGGCGAACCCCGCGTCCGCCCTCGGCAGCGCCTCGCGCTCATCAGCCTGCAGACCCCGTGTCCACCCTCGGCAGCGCCTCGTGCTCTTCAGCCGACGGACCCCGCGTCCGCCCTCGGCAGAGCCTCGTGATGTCTACTACGCAACCTTCTCCTTGTAGACGTTGTTGGGCCTCCAAGTGTAGAGGTTTGTAGGACAGTAGCAATTTCCCTGAAGTGGGTGACCTAAGGTTTATCAATCCGCAGGAGGCGTAGGATGAAGATGGTCTCTCTCAAGCAACCCTGCAACCAAATAACAAAGAGTCTCTTTTGTCCCCAACACACCCAATACAATGGTAAGTTGTATAGGTGCACTAGTTCGGCAAAGATATGGTGATACAAGTGCAATATGGATGGTAGATATAGGTTTTTGTAATCTGAAAATATAAAAACAGCAAGGTAATTAATAGTAAAAGTGAGCACGAACGGTATTGCAATACGTGGAAACAAGGCCTAGGGTTCATACTTTCACTAGTGGAAGTTCTCTCAACAATGATAACATAATCGGATCATATAACTAGCCCTCAACGTGCAACAAAGAGTCACTCCAAAGTAACTAATAGCGGAGAACAAACGGAGAGATTATTGTCGGGTACGAAACCACCACAAAGTTATTCTTTCTGATAGATCTATTCAAGAGTCCGTAGTAAAATAACACGAAGCTATTCTTTCCGTTCAATCTATCCTAGAGTTCGTACTAGAATAACACCTTAAGACACATATCAACCAAGACCCTAATGTCACCTAGATACTCCATTGTCACCTCAAGTATCCATGGGCATGATTATACAATATGCATCACACACTCTCAGAATCATCTATTCAACCAACACATAGAACTCCAAAGACTGCCCCAAATTTTCTACCGAAGAGTCAAAACGTGTGCCAACCCCTATGCATAGGTTCCGGAGGTCACGAAACCCGCAAGTTGATCACCAAAACATACATCAAGTACTCAAATGAATATCCCATTGTCACCACAGATAGACACGTGCAAGACATACATCAAGTGTTCTTAAAGACTCAATCCGATAAGATAACTTCAAAGGGAAAACTCAATTCATTACAAGAAGGGAGAGGGGGAAGAACATCATAAGATCCAACTATAGTAGCAAAGCCCGCGGTACATAGAGATCAAGACATCTCAAGAACATGAGAGAGGGAGATCAAACATATAGCTACTGGTACATACCCTCAGCCCCAAGGGTGAACTACTCCCTCCTCGTCATGGAGATTGTCGGGATGATGAAGATGGCCACCGGAGATGGATTCCCCCTCCGGCAGGGTGCCAGAACGGGCTCCCGATTGGTTTTTGGTGGCTACAGAGTCTTGCGGCGGCGAAACTCCGGATCTAGGTTTAGTTCTGCGGGTTTCAGTATTTATAAGACTGTATGGCGTCGAGAATAAGTCGAGAGGGGCCACGAGGAGGTCACGAGCCTCCCAGGCGCGGCCAGGGGGGATGGCCGCACCTCCCAGGCTTGTGGCTTCTTCGGGACTCCTCTCCGATATGTTTTTCTTCTGGTATTTTTGATATTTTCCATAAAAAATCACAGCGAAAGTTTTATTCTGTTTGGACTCCGTTGGATATTCCTATCTGAAAAAGGTCAAAAACACGGAAAAACAGGAACTGGCACTGGGCTCTAGGTCAATAGGTTATTCCCAAAAATAATATAAAATAGCATATAAATGCATATAAAACATCCAAAGTTGATAACATAATAGCATGGAATAATCAAAAAATATAGATATGTTGGAGACGTATCAAGCATCCCCAAGCTTAACTCCTACTCGTCCTCGAGTAGGGAAGGGATAAAAACAGAATTTTTGATGTGGAATGCTACCTAGCATATTTATTCTTGTAATCTTATTTATTGTGGCATGAAGGTTCAGAACCTTAAGATTCAAAACAAAAGTTTAATATTGACATGAAAACAATAATACTTCAAGCATACTAACAAAGTAATCATGAACTTTCGAAATAACATGGCCCAAAGAAAGTTATCCCTACAAAATCATATAGTCTGGCTATGCTCCATCTTCCTCACACAATGAATCTAAATCATGAACAACCCCGGTATTGGTCAAGCAATTATTTTCATACTTTTATTTTTTTCAAACTTTTTCAACTCTCACGCAATACATGAGCGTGAGCCATAGATATAGCACTATAAGTGGAATAGAATATGGTGGAGGTTGTGAGGCAAAAAGGAGGAGATGGTCACATCGACTCGGCGTATCAACGGGCTATGGAGATGCCCATTAATAGATATCAATGTGAATGAGTGGGGATTGCCATGCAACGGATGCACTATAGATATAAGTGTATGAAAGCTCAAAAGAAACTAAGTGGGTGTGCATCAAACTTGCTTCCTCACGAAGACCTAGGGCAATTTGAGGAAGCCCGTCATTGGAATATACAAGACAAGTTCTATAATGAAAATTCCCACTAGTATATGAAAGTGAAAATATATGAGACTATCTATCATGAAGATCATGGTGCTACTTTGAAGCACAAGTGTGGAAAAAGATATTAGCATTGTCCCTTCTCTCTTTTTCTCTCATTTTTTTGGTTGGGCTCATTGGCCTCTCTTTTTTGGTGGGCATCTTTGGCCTCTTTTTTATTTCCTCACATGGGAAAATTCTCTAATAATGATGATCATCACACTTTTATTTACTTACAACTCGATACTTAGAACAATAATGACTCTATATGAATAAAAGTGATGGCACATGTCATGAGACGGAACGGTGGAAGTTGCATGGACATATATCTCGGAATGGCTATGAAAATGTCATAATAGGTAGGTATGGTGGCTGTTTTGAGGAAGTTATATGGTGGGTTTGTGCACCGACGAAAGTTGCGCGACACTAGAGAGGCTAGCAAAGGTGCAAGGGTGAGAGTGCGTATATACCATGGACTCACATTAGTCATAGAGAACTCACATACTTGTTGTGAAAGTTTTATTAGTAATCGAAACAAAGTGCTAGACGCATGCTCCTAGGGGAAGGTTTGGTAGGAGTTAACAATCGCGTGATCCCGACCACCACACAAAGGACGACAATCAATAAAAACATCATGCTCCGACTTCCTAACATAGCGGTTCACCATACGTGCATGCTACGGTAATCACAAACTTCAAAACAAGTATTTATAGATTCACAGCACTCTACTAACATGACTCTAATATCACCATCTCCATGTCTCAAAACTAGATGCAAGGAATCAAACTTCTCTCACTACTCAATGCACTTGAATATGAAAGTTTTATTATATCCCTTTTGGATGCCTATCATAATAGGAATAGTTTCGTAACCTAAGCAAATTACCATGCTATTTAAGACTCTAAAAATGATACTCCCTCCGTTCCTAGATATAAGGTGTACAGTTTTTGGCACGAATATTAAAGAACACACGTGGAGGAAAAAATTCAAAAGTTTTGGGCAAGATTACACCCGACTAATGGAGATCATCAAATACAGGAGCTTGCGTGATATAAGGATATGTAATCAAATTCCTAAAAAATATATCCAAACGAGTGGTGCAACGCAATACACCTTATATTTTGGGATTTTTCTCAAAAATCGATACACCTTATATCAAGTAATGAAGGGAGTATAAGTGAAGCATGATAGTTCATCAATTTCTCTAAAATATAAACATTGCAATTCTCTATAAGGATATAGGTGAAGCGCTAGAGCAAAAGACAAACTACTCCAAAAGATATAAGTGAAGCTCAATGAGTAGTTGAATAATTATTTAGCTATGTGAAGACTCTTCCATCTAATAATTTCAGATCTTAAGTACCTTATTCAAACAAAATAAAATTACACTCCAAGGATAGAACAAATCATGTAAAGAATCAAAAACATAGGTTCAACCGATACTAACCGATAATTGTTGAAGAAGAAAGGTGGGATGCCAACCGGGGCATCACCAAGCTTAGATGCTTGAGACTTCTTGAAATATAGATTGGGGTGCCTTGGTAATACCCAAGCTTGAGATTTTGTGTCTCCTTAATTCCTCTCATGTGGTGGTTTCCAAAATCTTAAAAACTTCATCCACACAAAACTTAACAAGAACTCGTGAGATAGGTTAGTATAAATCAATGCAAAACTATATCATCCTATACTGTAGAAAATCACTCATCCCCAAGCTTAGATGCTTGAGACTTCTTGAAATATGGATTGGGGTGCCTTGGTAATCCCCAAGCTTGAGCTTTTGTGTCTCCTTAATTCCTCTCATATGGTGGTTTCCAAAATCTTAAAAACTTCATCCACACAAAACTTAACAAGAACTCGTGAGATAGGTTAGTATAAATCAATGCGAAACTATATCATCCTATAATGTAGAAAATCACTAATATTATTATTTGACATTTCAAACTAAATTCCTCGGTATATTTAAAACTCCCATCATAAAATGGAATCATTAAATAAGCACACATATGCGAACAATGCAGACATAACAGCAATCTGCCTAAACAGAACAGTCTGTGAAGAATGCAGCAAGATCCATCCTTAATTAACTCAAAAAAATCTAAAACAATTCCACGCTGTATGTAGTTTATAATAGTATACTGTGTCCAAATTTCAAGTTATTCTGACATACAGAAAATTATTGGGATTTTTTGCAATACGAGCAAACTTTCTGTTTTGGAACAGCAACTCCTATACTTGCAAATTAAGCATGGTAAAGGCTATCCTTGACATTTTTATTGAAATAAATGATGAAAAACATTAAAGTTAATATAACTAACAGCAAGTAAGTACTAATAAAATAAAATGATGCTCCTAGCAAAACAAATATCATGTGGTGAATAAAAATATAGCCCCAAGTAAAGTTACCGATGGATTGAAGACGAAATAGGGGATGCCTTCCCGGGGCATCCCCAAGCTTAGGCTATTTGGTGTCTTTGAATTTGGCTTGGGATTCCTTGGTAATCCCCAATCTTAGTCTATTTCCACTCTTTATTCCATTGTCCATAAGAACATCACCCAAAACTTGAAAACTTCACAACACAAAACTTAACGGAACTTCGTGAGATGGGTTAGTATAGTAAAGACAAATCATTCATTTTGGTACTGTCAAGACAAGATTCATAAATTTTCCCACACAATTAATAATGTATCTTATCATTTCCACAATTTATATCACTTAATATAATCTATGGAAACACTAAAACAAGCAAACTATGCATTGAAAATAGAATCTGTCAAGAACAGAATTGTCTGTAATGATCTAAATGATAACCATACTTCTGGACCTCCACAAATTCTGAAAAAATTATGTAAATTAAGGAAATTTGTATATAAATCATAATAAAAAATAATCAGCTCAAAATCTCTCTCTTTATAAAAATGAAAAATAATTTCGTGAGCACAAAGTTTCTGTCTTTTTCAGCATGATCAAACAACTATCACCCAAACTAATCATAAAGGCTTTACGTGGCACTTTATTGAAATAAAAGCTATAAAACGTGATTAATAAAGTATATTAATAATTTGAACACACAAAAATAGTAAGGATACATATTGGGTTATCTCCCAACAAGCACTTTTCTTTAATGCCTTTCAAGCTAGGCATGATGATTTCAATGATGCTCACATAAAAGATAATGATCGAAACATAATGGAAGCATCATGAAGCATATGACTAGCACATTTAATTCTAACACACTTCCTATGCATAGGTATTTTTTGAACAAACAACTTATTGGAGCAAGAATCATCTAGCATAGGAAGGCAAAGCAAGCATAGCTTCAAAATTTCAACACATAGAGAGGAAACTTGACATTGTTGCAATATGTAGAAGCATATGATCCTCTCTCATAATAATTTTCAGTAGCATCATGAATGAATTCAACAATATAACTAGCACCTAAAGCATTCTTTTCATGATCTACAAGTATAGAAATTTTACTACTCTCCACATAAGCAAATTTATTCTCATGATTAATAGTGGGAGTATCGTAAAAGACTTGAGCACTACAAATTGTTTCCACATTAAAAGAGTGATGTTTAGCAAAAGGGTACTCATAATTGTGACAAATTTTATAATCATTCTTGTTTATAGAATAAGTATCATCACAATAATCATCATAGATAGGAGGTATGCAATAATCATAGTCAATTTGATCACTCAAAGTGGGGGGACTAAAAGGATCATATTCATTTAACGTAGTGATGACCCACAAGTATAGGGGATCTATCGTAGTCCTTTCGATAAGTAAGAGTGTAGAACCCAACGAGGAGCAGAAGGAAATGACAAGCGGTTTTCAGTAAGGTATTCTCTGACAAGCACTGAAATAATCGGTAACAGATAGTTGTATGATAAGATAATTTGTAATGGGTAGCAAGTAACAATAGTAACAAAGGTGCAGCAATATGGCCCAATCCCTTTTGTAGCAAGGGAAAAGCCTGAACGAACTCTTATATAAAGTAAAGTGCTCTCGAGGACACATGGGAATTTTGTCAAGCTAGTTTTCATCATGTTCATATGATTCGTGTTCGCTACTTTGATAGTTTGATATGTGGGTGGACCGGTGCTTGGGTGCTGCCCTTACTTGGAAAAACATGCCACTTATGATTAACCCCTATCGCAAGCATCCTA
The DNA here is from genome assembly GCA_022496015.1 of Hordeum marinum. Classification (NCBI taxonomy): domain Eukaryota; kingdom Viridiplantae; phylum Streptophyta; class Magnoliopsida; order Poales; family Poaceae; genus Hordeum; species Hordeum marinum. The sequence continues at coordinate 375,769,124 of CM039673.1, forward strand.
AACTATGAAATAAGAATTAAGACAAAGTCTAACCATAGCATTAAACTAGTGGATCCAAATCAGCCCCTTGCGACGCAACTCATAAACTAGGGTTTAAGCTTCTGTCACTCTAGCAACCCATCATCTACTTATTACTTCCCAATGCCTTCCTCTAGGCCCAAATAATGGTGATATGTCATGCATTCGACGTTCACATAACACCACTAGAGGAGAGACAACATACAACGCATCAAAATATTGAACAAATACCAAATTCACATGACTACTAGTAGCAAGACTTAGCCCATGTCCTCAGGAACAAACGTAACTACTCACAAAGCATAATTATGTTCATGATCAGAGAGGATTTGAATAGCATTAAGGATCTGAACATATGATCTTTCACCAAGTAAACGAACTAGCATCAACTACAGCAAGTAATTAACACTACTAGCAACCTTACAAGTACCAATCGGAGTTGTGAGACGGAGATTGGATACAAGAGATGAACTAGGGTTTGGAGATGAGATGGTGCTGATGAAGATGTTGATGGAGATGAGTCCCCTCCGATGAGAGGAGTGTTGGTGGTGCTGATGGCGACGATTTCCCCCTCCGGGAGAGAAGTTTTCCCAGCACAACAGCCCTGCCGGAGCTCTAGATTGGTTCTGCTCAAGTTCCGCCTCGTGGCGGCTGCGTCTCCTCCCGAAAGCTCTATCTTGATTTTTTCTCGGACGAAACACTTCATATAGGAGAAGATGGGGGCCAGAGGGGCTGTAGGGGGCCCACGAGCCCCCCCAGGCGCGGCCAGGGGGGTAGGCCGCGCCTGGCAGGCTCGTGGCCTCCTGGTGGCTCCTCTCTGGTATATCTTCGGCCTAGTATTTTTTTTATATTCCAAAATAATTCCTCGTTGATTTTCATGGCTTTTCGAGTTGTGCAGAATAGACATCTCAAACTTGCTCCTTTTCCAGCCCAGAATTCCAGTTGCCGACATTCTCCCTCTTCAGGTAAACCTTGTAAAATAAGAGAGAAAAGGCATGAGTATTGTACCATAATGTTTAATAAAAACTCATAATGCGATAAATATCAATATAAAAGTATGATGCAAAATGGACGTATCAACTCCCCCAAGCTTAGACCTCGCTTGTCCTCAAGCGGAAGCTGAGATCGATAAATATGCCCACATGTTTAGAGATAGAGGTGTTGATAAAATAAAATACGGACATGCTGGCATCATGATCATATTTAGAACAGCAATATAGTCATATAATCCCCGTATGCTAAAGTGACAATTCATTCACAATGTAAAGCATGCATCAAGAACCTTATTGAGAATTAATAACCAGTAGTCTTTAGACATTGAAGCAATTGCAATTTATCATAACATCGGAAAGAGTCAAACAAGATCTTGTAAAGCTAATCCACATACTCAATCATCTTTTAGTCTTCTACAATTGCTAAAACTCACGCGGTACTCACGAGATCAAAGTTTCATTTGGACACAGAGAAAGATAGGGGCTTATAGTTTCGCCTCCCAACTATTTACCTCAAGGGTAATGTCAACAATAATAATTCATGATTACTTACTTCCAAGTTGCTATATGGATATAGATATTTCCCTAGCACATGACGCTTGCCAAGATGATGGCAAAATAAGGAATTGCTGACGATCACCATGACTCTTTTAAAAAAATAAAAAATAATGGTACAAGATAGGCCCTTCGCAGAGGGAAGCAGAGGTTGTCATGCGCTTTTACGGTTTGGATGTGTGATCTCTTAATGTGAAGGAACGTCACTTTATATTGCCTCCTGTGATAAAGAACTTTATTATGCAGTCTGTCAACTTTATGTCTTCCTCATCACAGGTTCGTATAAAGCTTATTTTCCACACACTAATAGATCATACATATTTAGGGAGCAATTTTTATTGCTTGCACTGATGACAACTTACTTGAAGGATCTTATTCAATCCATAGGAAGGTATGGTGGACTCTCATGGCGAAACTGGGTTGAGGGTTTTATGGATGCACAAATAGTATCTCTACTTAGTGCGGAAATTTTGGCTAATATGAGGTGGAAGCAAGCGTCACATGCTAAAGGATCCATAATCATATAACATTGTTCGGAACCAGGCAAGCATAATTCATTATGTTGTCTTCCTTGTCCAACATCTACTTCTTAGTATGTAATAGTTTAATGATTGTTCACAATCATAGATGGTGTCAAAGATGATATATTTATATGTGAACCTCTCTTTCTTTATTATTTCCTATTAACTGCAACAATGACCAAGGTCTATGTTTGCCTACCCACAACAAGTTTTAGTCAACATTCTTTTTATATGTGAAGTCATCACTTCCCATAAGATCATCACATTATCTTTCATGCTTTTGTTCTCTTATTATTATTTTCTTTAGATCATGGCAAGAAGCAAATCCCTTAACTAAAACACTCTTTATTATATAACCCACGAACTCGATTACATTGGGGGTAACACAAAGCAAAACTGAAGCCTAGATCATACTAAAAACTTTATTCTACTAGATAGAGATATTACCAAAAGGATCGAACTAATATACAGGTAAAGGCAAAGGATGTGATGGTGATACGATACCACGGCAACTCCCCCAAGCTTGGCACAAGCCAAGGGGAGTGCCCATACCCGTGTGTTCAATTGTCTTCCTTCGGAGGTGATGGTGGTGGAGTTGAGGCAGACTGCCTAAGCTTGTATAGTTTCCTTTTTAGCAAAAAGTTCTGCTCTTTTAGATCATTAAGTTCCTCTTCAAGCCTCAACACTCTTTGACATAATTCTTTCTTACTCTCCTGCAAAAGACGAGAAGGGGTAAACAAAATCTTAGGCTTCTCCCTTGAGTTAGGGAGACTCGACTTCTTGAACTCCACATCCATGTCCCCAGGTGAGGGTAGAGGAACTTCCTCTTCGTCGGAACTTTTTCCTTCCTTCCCCTTAGGATCACAATCTTCTTCCTCATCTGTGGTCCAACCATAAGGATCTAAGTCTCCGTAAACCCTAGGGTTATCAAGGTAATCAGCCATATAGCTCTGCCCCTCTGAATCTTGAGAGGACATCTTTGCTCTAAATCTGCTACAGAAACAGGCTCGAAACGAAATAGAGGAAATTTGCGTGATACAAGGGTCAGACCTTTCGGGAGATTATATAATGAATTTTTACCGACCATACGGAGTGTTCCACCAGAAAACGGAGTCCAGGAGGCACACGAGGAGCTCACGAGCCCCCCAGGCGCGGCCAGGGGGTGGGGCCGCGCCTGGCAGGCTCGTTGCCTCCTAGTGCGCTTCCCGGACTACCTTAATTTTTTGTATTTTTCTAAATATTCCAAAATGGAGAAAAATTGCTATTGGAAAAGTTTTGGAGTTAGTTTGCTTACCGTATCACATACCTCTTCGTTTTCGGAGTCTGAAACTGGCTGATAAACATTCCTTATGTACTCCTCCGGGGTTATGGTATTAATTATATTGATTTCTACATTTATGGGAGTACCTGAGATATAATGCTTGATTCTTTGCCCATTCACAACTCTCGGAAAAGTGCCTTCTGCGTTGTTGATTTTTATGGCACCGGAACGTTATACTTCCTCGACAATGTAAGGACCTTCCCATTTAGAGAGAAGTTTGCCTGCAAAAAATCTTAACCGAGAATTGTATAGCAAGACATAATCACCTACATTGAACTCACGTTTTTGTATCCTTTTATCATGCCACCTTTTAACTTCCTCTTTAAACAACTTAGCATTTTCATATGCCTGAGTTCTCCATTCATCAAGTGAGCTAATATCAAATAACCTCTTCTCACCAGCAAGTTTGAAATCAAAGTTGAGCTCTTTGATTGCCCAATAAGCCTTATGCTCTAGCTCAAGAGGTAAATGACATGCTTTACCGTAAACCATTTTATACGAAGACATGCCCACGGGATTCTTATAAGCAGTTCTATAAGCCCACAGTGCATCATCAAGTTTTTTAGACCAATTCTTTCTAGACCTATTAACGGTCTTTTGCAGAATTAATTTAATTTCTCTATTACTCAAATCTACTTGACCACTAGACTGAGGATGATAAGGAGATGCAATTCTATGGTTGACATCATACTTAGCAAGCATTTTACGGAAAGCACCATGAATAAAATGTGGACCACCATCAGTCATTAAATATCTAGGGCCTCCAAATCTAGGGAAAATAACTTCTTTAAGCATCTTAATAGAGGTGTTGTGATCAGCACTACTAGTTGGAATGGCTTCTACCCACTTAGTAACGTAATCAACATCAACTAAAATATGAGTATACCCATTGGACTTTGGAAAAGGTCCCATATAATCAAAACCCCAAACGTCAAATGATTCCATAACAATTGAATAATTCATAGGCATTTCCTGACATTTACTAATATTACCTATTCTTTGACATTCATTATTACGAGCATCCTTAAAGAGAGTAGGCCAATAAAAACCGGATTGCAATACCTTGTGTGCAGTTCTATCTCCAGCATGGTGTCCTCCGTAAGCCTTGGAGTGGCACTTCTGTAGGATCTGTCCCTGTTCATGCTCAGGTACACAACGTCTAATAACACCATCTGCTCCTTCTTTATACAGGTGAGGATCATCCCAAAAGTAATGTCTCAAATCATAACATAACTTTTTCTTTTGTTGGTACGTGAAACTGGGTGGTATATATTTAGCAACTATATAATTAGCATAATCAGCATACCATTGTGTACTGCGTGAAGCATTGATAACATTCAGTTGTTCATTAGGAAAGCTATCATCAATAGGTTGTGGGTCATCAAGAACATTCTCTAACCTAGAAAAGTTATCTGCTACGGGGTTCTCAACACCCTTCCTATCAACAATATGCAAATCAAATTCTTGTAGCAAGAGAACCCATCTAATAAGTCTAGGTTTAGCATATCTCTTTTCCATGAGATATTTAATAGCAGCATGATCAGTGTGAATAGTGACTTTAGAATCAACAATATAAGGTCTGAACTTATCACATGCAAACACAACTGCCAAAAATTCTTTTTCAGTAGTACCATAATTTCTTTGGGCACTGTCTAGAGTTTTACTAGAATAATGAAGAACATTTAATTTCTTGTCAACTCTTTGTCCTAGGACAGCACCTCCAGCGTAATCACTAGCATCACACATAATTTCAAAAGGTAGGTTCCAATCAGGTGGTTGAACAATTGGTGCGGTTATCAAGGCCTTCTTGAGTATTTCAAATGCTTCTTCACAATCATCATCAAAAATAAATGGAATATTTTTTTGCAAGAGATTAGTGAGAGGCCTAGAAATCTTACAGAAGTCTTTAATGAACCTTCTATAGAAACCAGCATGGTCAAGGAAACTTATTATGCCTTTGATGTTTGTAGGGCATGGCATTTTCTCAATGGCATCAACTTTATCCTTATCAACTTCAATACCTCTTTAAGAAATTTTATGTCCCAAGACAATGCCTTCATTAACCATAAAGTGGCACTTTTCCCAATTCAAGACAAGGTTAGTATCTTCACATCTCTGCAAAACTCGATCAAGGTTGCTCAAGCAATCATCAAAATAAGATCTATAAACGGAGAAATCATCCATGAAAACCTCAACAATCTTTTCACAAAAGTCAGAGAATATAGCCATCATACATCTTTGAAAGGTAGCAGGTGCATGACATAAACCAAAAGGCATACGTCTATAAGCAAAGGTACCGAAAGGTAGCAGGACAATCTTTCTAGCATTTGATCAATGAAAAGTAGAGGGTAATGATCTTTCTTAGTAGCTTTATTTAATTTCCTAACATCGATTACCATCCTATAGCTGGTAACAATTCTTTGTGGGATCAATTCATCTTTATCATTAGGAACAACGGTAATACCTCCCTTCTTAGGGACACAATGCACTGGACTTACCCAATCACTATGAGCCACAGGTTAAATAATATCTGCTTCCAGGAGCTTTAGTATTTCTTTTCTTACCACCTCTTTCATCTTACGATCCTATTATTATTAGTGCTAACTGGTTTGGAATCAGGATCAGTTTTAATTTTATGCTGGCATAGAGTGGGACTAATGCCTTTAAGATCATAAATAGTATATCCAATAGTAGCACGGTGCTTCCTTAGAGTTTTCAATAATTTCTTTTCTTCATGCTCTGAAAGGTTAGCACTAATAATAATAGGATATATCTCTTTTTCATCTAGATAAGCATACTTAAGAGTATCCGGTAATTGTTTAAGCTCAAACACGGGATCACCCTTTGGTGGAGGTGGATCTCTAAGTAATTCAACAGGCAAATTATTCTTAAGGATAGGACATTGTTCAAAGATAACTCTATCTATCTCATTCATTTCATCCATATGCATATCATTTTCATGTTCAAGCAAATATTGCTCTAAAGGATCAGTAGGAGGCACACCAATAGAAGTAAGAGCAATAATTTCATCCTTACTAGACAATTCTTTTTCATGAGGTTGTTTACTAAACTTAGAAAAATTAAATTCATGCGACACACCTCCAAAGCCAACAATAATAGTTTGTTTCTCACAATCAATTTGAGCATTAACACTATTGAGAAAAGGTCTACCAAATATGATGGGACAAAAGCTATCTTGTATGGTATCAAGAACGAGAAAATTAGTAGGATACTTAGTTTTACCACACAAGACTTCAACATCTCTAAAAATTCCCACAGGGCAGATAGTATCTCTATTAGCAAGTTTAATAGTAACATCAATAAATTCCATCTCAACAGGTGCAATCTCATTTTTAATTTCATTATATAAAGATTGAGGTATTGCACTAACACTAGCACCCACTTCACATAAACAATGATAACAATGATCTCCTATCTTAACGGAAACAACAGGCATGCCAACTACAGGTTTATGTTTATCTCTAGTATGAGGTTTAGCAATTCTAGCAGAAGCTTCAAAGAATTGAATAACATGCCCTTCAACATTGTCGGCCAAGAGATCTTTAATAATAGAAATACTAGGTTCAACTTTAATTTGCCCAGGGGGTGTAGGTATTCTAATGTAGCCCTTACATATCACAGTTGAAGCTTTAGCATGATCCTTTATTCTAACAGGGAAAGGTGGTTTATCAATGTAAGCAGTAGGAACAATAAGATCATTATAAGCAATAACTTTCTCTTCAACTGGAACAGATTAAGCTACATTAACTTCTATGGGAGGATGATATTTAAACCACTTATCCTTAGGGAGATTGACATGAGTAGCAAATTATTCACATAAAGAAGCTACTATCTCAGAGTCAAGTCCATGTTTAGCGCTAAAATCACGAAAAGTATTTGTTTCTACGAAGGATTTAACACAATCGAACTTAAGATTCATACCTGACTCCTTACCTTCATCAAACTCCCAATCTTCAGAATTGCGTTTAATTCTTTCCAATAAATCCCATCTGAAGTCAATATCTCTCTTCATGAAAGAACCGGTACAAGAAGTGTCGAGCATGGTGCGATTGTCATGAGAAAGCCAAGCATAAAAGTTCACAATAATAATTTCTCTAGGGAGCTCATGGTTGGGGCATGAATATAACATTGACTTAAGCCTCCCCCAAGCTTGAGCGATACTTTCTCTATCACGAGGCCAAAAATTATAGATATAATTCCGATCACGATGTACAAAATGCATAGGATTAAACTTTTGATGAAATTCCAATTTCAATCGTTTGTAGTTCCATGATCCAGTATCATCACATAGCCTATACCATGTCAATGATTGATCCCTAAAAGATAAGGGAAAGACCTTCTTCTTGACCTCATCCTTGGGCAAACCTGCAAGTTTAAATAAACCACAAAGTTCATCTACATAGATTAGATGCAAGTCGGGATGTGATGTTCCATCTCCTGTAAAAAGATTAGCCAACAGTTTCTCATGCATACCCGAAGGAATCTCATAATAAATATTTTCAATAGGTGCAGTAGGTTGAGGAGCAACTCTCTGTGCTTCCGGTCAAGGTGAAGATACCCCGAACAAGCCCCTCAAAGGATTAGTTTCCATAGTGACAAGTGACAATAAATTTCAGCACACTGTATAAATGTTTCCTTACCAAATTCCACTTACCAAAGGCGCTTCACTCCCTGGCAACGGCGCCAGAAAAGAGTCTTGATGACCCACAAGTATAGGTGATCTATTGTAGTCCTTTAGATAAGTAAGAGTGTCGAACCCAAGGAGGAGCAGAAGGAAATGACAAGCGGTTTTCATTAAGGTATTCTCTGCAAGCACTGAAAGAGTCGGTTACAGATGATTGTATTATAAGATAATTTGTAACGGGTAGCAAGTAACAAGAGTAACAAAGGTGCAGCAATATGGCCCAATCCCTTTTGTAGCAAGGGACCAGCCTGAACGAACTCTTATATAAAGTAAAGTGCTCCCGAGGACACATGGGAATTACTGTCAAGCTAGTTTTCATCATGTTCATATGATTCGCGTTCGCTACTTTGATAGTTTGATATGTGGGTCGACGTTCAATGCCTTCCTCTAGGCCCAAATAATGGTGAAATGTCATGTAGTCGACGTTCACATAACACCACTAGAGGAGAGACAACATACAACGCATCAAAATATCGAACGAATACCAAATTCACATGACTACTAGTAGCAAGACTTAGCCCATGTCCTCAGGAACAAACGTAACTACTCACAAAGCATAATTATGTTCATGATCAAAGAGGATTTGAATAGCATTAAGGATCTGACAATATGATCTTTCACCAAGTAAACCAACTAGCATCAACTACAGCAAGTAATTAACACTACTAGCAACCTTACAAGTACCAATCGGAGTTGCGAGACGGAGATTGAATACAAGAGATGAACTAGGGTTTGGAGATGAGATGGTGCTGATGAAGATGTTGATGGAGATGAGTCCCCTCCGATGAGAGGAGTGTTGGTGATGACGATGGCGATGATTTCCCCCTCCGGGAGAGAAGTTTCCCCGGCACAACAGCCCTGCCGGAGCTCTAGATTGGTTCTGCTCAAGTTCCGCCTCGTGGCGGCGGCGTCTCCTCGCGAAAGCTCTATCTTGATTTTTTTCTCGGACGAAACACTTCATATATGAGAAGATGGGGCCAGAGGGGATGCAGGGGGCCCACGAGCCCCCCCAGGTGCGGCCAGGGGGGTAGGCCGCGCCTGGCAGGCTCGTGGTCTCCTGGTGGCTCCTCTCTGGTATATCTTCGGCCCAGTATTTTTTATATATTCCAAAATAATTCCTTGTTGATTTTGACGGATTTTGGAGTTGTGCAGAATAGACATCTCAAACTTGCTCCTTTTCCATCCCAGAATTCCAGCTGCTAGCATTCTCCCTCTTCAGGTAAACCTTGTAAAAAAAGAGAGAAAAGGCATGAGTATTGTACCATAATGTGTAATAACAACTCATAATGCGATAAATATCAATATAAAAGTATGATGCAAAATGGACGTATCATGTAGCATCCCCAAGCTTGGGAGAAACATCAAGTGTAGCAAATATATTCTCAAACATGTCATTCTCGTCAAACATAGCATCCCCAAGCTTGTGGTTTTGCATATCATAGACATAATCACTCTCATCATTAATAGTATGAATAGCACCAATAGTGTAGAAATTATTATCATCCTCCACATTTATTTTTGATTCATTCTCATAAGGCATATCAATAATAGGAGTAACATTGCAATCATGCTCTTCATTCACATATTTTATGCCAAGCATCCTATGTAATTCTTCTTCTAGCATTTGAGCATAATTTTCTTTTCCATCTTTTTCTTGAAAGACATTGAAAAGATGAAGCATATGAGGTAACCTTAATTCCACTTTTTTGTTTTATTTTAACAAACTAAACTAGTGATAAAACAAGAAACTAAAAGATTCGATTGCAAGATCTAAAGATATACCTTGAAGCGCTAACCTCCTCGGCAACGGCGCCAGAAAAGAGCTTGATGTCTACTACGCAACCTTATCCTTGTAGACGTTGTTGGGCCTCCAACTGCAGAGGTTTGTAGGACAGTAGCAATTTTCCCTCAAGTGGGTGACCCAAGGTTTATCAATCCGCGGGAGGCGTAGGATGAAGATGGTCTCTCTCAAGCAACCCTGCAACCAAATAACAAAGAGTCTCTTGTGTCCCCAACACACCCAATACAATGGTAAGTTGTATAGGTGCACTAGTTCGGTGAAGAGATGGTGATACAAGTGCAATATGGATGGTCGATATAGGTTTTTGTAATCTGAAAATATAAAAACAAGAAGGTAATTAATAGTAAAAGTGAGCACGAACGGTATTGCAATGCGTCGAAACAAGGCCTAGGGTTCATACTTTCACTAGTGGAAGTTCTCTCAACAATGATAACATAATCGGATCATATAACTAGCCCTCAACGTGCAACAAAGAGTCACTCCAAAGTAACTAATAGCGGAGAACAAACGAAGAGATTATTGTCGGGTACAAAACCACCACAAAGTTATTCTTTCTGATCGGTCTATTCAAGAGTCCGTAGTAAAATAACACGAAGCTATTCTTTCCGTTCAATCTATCCTAGAGTTCATACTAGAATAACACCTTAAGACACATATCAACCAAGACCCTAATGTCACCTAGATACTCCATTGTCACCTCAAGTATCCGTGGGCATGATTATACGATATGCATCACACAATCTCAGAATCATCTATTCAACCAACACATAGAACTTCAAAGAGTGCCCCAAAGTTTCTACTGGAGATTCAAAACGTGTGCCAACCCCTATGCATAGGCTCCCGAGGTCACGAATCCCGCAAGTTGAACACCAGAACATACATCAAGTACTCACATGAATATCCCATCGTCACCACAGATAGACACGTGCAAGACATACATCAAGTGTTCTTAAAGACTCAATCCGATAAGATAACTTCAAAGGGAAAACTCAATTCATTAGAAGAAGGGAGAGGGGGAAGAACATCGTAAGATCCAACTATAGTAGCAAAGCCCATGGTACATAGAGATCAAGACATCTCAAGAACACAAGAGAGAGAGATCAAACACATAGCTACTGGTACATACCCTTAGCCCCGAGGGTGAACTACTCCCTCCTCATCATGGAGACCGTCGGGATGATGAATATGGCCACCAGAGATGGATTCCTCCTCCGGCAGGGTGCCGGAATGGGCTCTGTAGCGACCCGACCTGAAAGGTCGAATCTCCGGTGTTTCCGTACCATCCCAAGATCATGCTGGTACACACACGGTACATCAATGTATATATCAAAGGGAAATCACACAGCATTAATTAATCGAAATCTCATACCGAGTCCTTTATTACAATAAAAATTACAATAAAGTGGCTGAAGGCCAACTCATGAGAATAACTAAATCTTGCGGAAGCTTCAAGGTAGATGAGTCCATCTGACTCCAAGGGCATCTCACCGAGCGTAGAGCGTGTCCTCACTCCTGGTCGGAAAAGTACTCTGCAACATGATACGTTGCAGCCGTGTAGGTCAGCATATGGAATATGCCGGCAAAGTCACAAGAGAGGGGTGAAAAGATAATCATCTAATCTACATGCATATATGGCAAGTGGGGTAGTAAGTTTTTTTTGCGTAAAGCCAATTTTTCCTACATCAAGGGAGGGCTAAGCAAAAATTAATACTAAGTTGGTTGATTAATGAGATGGTTCCACCAACCAATTCTCATACCCAAGTTATTAATACCCACACCATCGTATTAATTGTGTGGTGAGTTCCGAAAGTTTCAGTTCCTTTGGCTCAAGTCGTCCATGATCGTGGACACGGCTAATCAATTAGGTTTGGGTACTCTACAGAGTTTTGCACACGTTCCCCACAAGATTTGATCACCTCCGTTGGATTCCTCGGACTTCAGGGTGTTTGAGGAACGGATGACCAAAACATGGTCTTCTAAGGGGTCCCACTGAGAATCTGTCGGTGCCCATCCTTTCCTACCGTTCTTCTACATCTCGTAGCACCGCCTGTCCAGTGTCGCCACAATATCCAACCAAGCCAGAGCCCATAATGGCTTGTGGTTGTGCATGTAAGCCTTGGGTCTTGAAGCGTCCATCTATCTCTTTGTGCCTGGGTGGACCTTTCCGCGTGAATACTGGCACATCTCCAGCATCACCTAGGCTAACCACTGGTTTCTCCAGGGCGTCGTTCAACCATCATCCACCCAGAGGAATGTTGAAAACTTGGAAATCTTGAAGTCTTGATCATCATAGTAGGTCTTGAGATTTTTACCTTACAACTCTCATGAATCACACAACCAACCCCGTCTACTAACAGCATAGTAAAACTAATTTAACATTTTCCGAGGCCAAAGTATATAAGGTTTGAGGGGTGCCTACCACATGATACTACTTCAAGTAACCAATTTCCAATTAACCTACTTTGCATGCAATTGGGGTGATGGTAGAACTAATGCAAAATAAAACATGGGTAAAACATGATCAAGGTGACTTGCGTGATTGACGATCTTCGTACTCGAGGGACTCTAGGTAACAAGCCTCACACTCCGAATGATCTAACGAATCAAACACGAGCACTCAAATAAGCATACAACAAAAATTCTAACTCACAAAATCAGGAATGAACTAGAATCACTCAAGACAAAACAAGGCACAATCACAAGAAAAGAAAAACATCACATAGTTTGGTTTTCTAAAAGTTGGTGGTTAACTACTACTAACAAGATAGAATTTATTTGTACTGTAATTAACTAAAACAATAGTTGACAAAAAAGAACAATAAAATTTTTATTAATAAACAGAATTAAATTCATTTAAAGTTTTGTTAAGAAAAATCTTAGTAGGGTTTAAAAACACTACTACATGAAGTGGGCTAGGGTTTACTAAAAATAGAGTAAAACTAAACTATATTTTTTTATTAATAAAACATTTTCCTAACAGAAAGGAATTTACTAAAACTTTTCTTACAAAACAGAAACAAATTATCTAAAACTTTGTTAAAAGAATCATTCTTAACTAGTTTGTTTTTATCAAACTATACCTAGTTGAAAAAGAGTGTAAATTCCTATAATATTAAGTATAAAACTAAGAAAATATATAATTTTTATTAACATCAAGTAAAACACCTCATGTTTAACAACAGAATCCTACTAAAAAAATATAACTAATTCTGATTTAAACTAACTAAAAACTAATTCAATTAAACTATACTAACCACTAGGCAGATTCTATTTATAGATAAAACGCTAAACAAATACATCCTAAAAATCCTCAAACTAATCATGATGATATTCCTAACTAATACCAAGCAGTAGCAAAAAGATTCATATAAAAATCTATTTTTAAACTCTAGTTATTCAGATTTGAGTAGTTTGAGAAAATTTGATTAAATTTAAATTTTAAAGTTCAAATTTAACATCTAAGTCCACAGGGTGAAACTACATGAAATATGTGAACTAATTCAAAAATAATTAACTAAAAACACTAAATAGTTTAAAAGATATGATAAAAACAAAATTTGGAAACATTTTGTTTTCTAAACAAAATCAGAAAAAGGGAAAAAATAAAACCCATCGGACGGGGGCTACGTGGCGGGTCGTGGTTGGCCGAGAGGGTGTGTGAGCGGGCGTTTGCGGGCGGGCGACTGAAGCTTAGCACATACCGGTTCGGGAAATAAAACGATCTAATCTAGCGCGTTGATCTTCGATCCGATGGTCCAGAGGGGGTCCTGCGACTTACAAAGGGGGAAGCTGGTCTCCGACGAGGACGGCGGCGGCCGGTGGTCGAAGCTGGTCGGGGAGGTCGCTCCAGCAATTGGGGAGGTCGTCGAAGAGGTCCAGGCGATGGCGGCTGGCGTCCGACGTCGATTGGTGGTGACGGACGAGGCTGAGGGCGAGGGAGGCGACGACCACGAGCGGTGGAAGCTTCGGTGGAGTCTGAACTCCGGCGAGCTCGAGCGTCGGCGGTCTGGCGAGGGAGAAAGGGGGCTTTGGGGGGGACGGAGTGCGGAGGGTGGCCTCACTATATATAAGGGCGAGGCAGAGCGAGAGGAAGGAAGGGGAGGGAGATCCGACGAGGGAGAGATCGTCGGCGAGGGTCGCGGGCGCGAAGAAGGCGGTGACCGAGCGGATCTCGCGATCCGTCGGGGTGGTACCCGCTGTCAGAGAGAGGGAGGGTGGCGTTTGCGTGTCAGTCGGCCGGTAATTAGGCAAGTCGGAGAGGGCTTAAATGCAGATGGGCCGGCTAGGCTTTAAATGGCTTTAAAAGCTTTCCTTTTTCTAAATATCAGCGCCATAAAATTCTTTTAATGCATTCGATATAATTCGAAATATAGGAAAAATATATATCAAAATTGACAGAAAAATAAATGACATTTATTGAACATTTTATTCTGACATTTGAATACTTTAAAAAAAAATATTTTCAGAAATGGCCTATTTGTTTTTAAATCCTTTTGCAAATATTATTCAAAATACCCCCCAGTTTTTATTGCTCAAATAATTCACCAAGAAGTCCCTGGTGTGGAGTGTCATATTCCTCCCCTCTTATTTGAATTTTTACCAAGGTTTTCAAATAGGTGAAAGCAACATAGAGAAAAGTGAAAGGGACTTTCACAAAGTCAGAAGAAGTATTTCAACAATGCCATACAATCAAGCAATGATGATGATGATGCATAGCTATATTTCATAACATTCCAAAATGGAATTTTGGGATGTTACAGGCTCCCAATTAGTTTTCGGAGGCTACAGAGGCTTGCGGCGGCGGAACTTCCGATCTAGGTTTAGTTCTGCGGGTTTCAGTATTTATAAGACCATATGGCGTCGAGAACAAGTCGAGAGGGGCCACGAGGAGGTCACGAGCCTCCCAGGCGTGGCCAGGGGGGTAGCCGCGCCTCCCAGGCTCGTGGCTTCCTCGGGACTCCTCTCCGGTATCTTTTTCTTCTGGTATTTTTCATATTTTCCATAAAAAATCACAGCGAAAGTTTTATTCCGTTTGGACTCCGTTTGATATTCCTATCTGAAAAAGGTCAAAAACACGGAAAAAATAGGAACTGGCACTGGGCTCTAGGTCAATAGGTTAGTACCAAAAATAATATAAAATAGCATATAAATGCATATAAAACATCCAAAGTTGATAACATAATAGCAAGGAACAATATAAAATCATAGATACATTGGAGACGTATCACCTCACGCTCATCAACCAGCGGACCCAGCGTCCGCCCTCGGCAGCGCCTCGCGCTCATCAGCCGTCGCACCCCGCGCCCGCCATCGGCAGTGCCTCGCGCTCATCAGCCAGCGGACCCCGCGCCCGCCATCGGCAGTGCCTCGCGCTCATCAGCCCGCGGACCCCACGTACGCCCTCGGCAGCGTCTCGCGGACACCGGCCGGCGGACCCCACGTCAGCCCTCGGCAGCATCTCGCGCACATCGGCCGGTGGACCCCGCGTCCGCCCTCGGCAGCGCCTCGCGCTCACCAACCGGCGGATGCCGCGTCCGCTTTCGGCAGCGCCTCGCGCACATCAGCCCGCGGACTCCGCGTCCGCCTTTGGCAGGGCTCCGCACCCATCAGCCGACGGACCCCGCGTCCGCCTTCGACAGGGCTCCGCGCCCATCAGCCGCTGGACTCTCCGTCCGGGCCCGGCAACGCCTTGCGCTCGACAGCCGGCGGACCCCGCGTCCGCCTTTGGCAAGGCTCCGCCCCCATGAGCCGGCACGCTCTCCGTCCGCTCCCGGGAGCGCCTTGTGCTCGACAGCCGGTGGACCCCGCGTCCACCTTCGGCACAGCTCCACGCCCATCGGCAGGCGGACTCTCTATCTACGCCCGACAGTGCCTCGCGCTCGACAGCCGGCGGACCCAGCGTCCGCCTTCGGTAGGGCCCCGCTCCCATCAGACGACTCACTCTACGTCCGTGTTCGGTAGCGCCTCGCGCTTGACAGCCGGCGGACCCCGTGTCCGCCTTTGGCAGGGCTTCGCGCCCATCAATCGGCGGACTCTTCGTCCGCACCCGCCAGCGCCTCGCGCTCGACAGCCGGCAGACCCCGCGTCCGCCTTCGGCAGGGCCCCGCGCCCATTAGCCGACTGACTCTCCATTTGCGCCCGTCAGCGCCACGCGCTCGACAGCCAGCGGAACCCGTGTTCGCCTTCGGTAGGGCCACGCGCCCATCAGCCGGCGGACTCTCCGTCCGCGCCCGGCAGCACCTCGCGCTCGACGGCTGGCGGACCCCGCGTCCGCCTTTGGCAGGGCCCCGCGCCCATCAGTCGACGGACTCTCCATCCGCGCTCGGCAGCGCCTCGCGCTCGATGGCCGGCGGACCCCGCGTCCGCCTTCGGCAGGGCTCCATGTCCATCAGAAGGCGGACTCTCCGTCCACGCCCGTCAGCGCCTCGCGCTCGACGGCCGGCGGACCCTGCGTCCGCCTTCGGTAGGGCTCCGCGTCCATCAGCCGGTGGACTCTTCGTTTGCGTCCGGCAACACCTCGCGCTCAACGGACGGCGGACCCCGCGTCCGCCTTCGGTAGAGCTCCTTGCCCATCAGCCGGCAGAGCCTCCGTCCACGCCCAGCGGCACCCCGTGCTCGACAGCCGGCTAACCCTGCACCAACCTCCGGCAGGGTTCCACGCCCATCAGCCGGCGGACTCTCCGTCTGCGCCCGGCAGCACCCCGTGCTCGACAGCCGGCGGACCCCGCGGCCGCCTCCGGCAGGGTTCCACGCCCACCAGCTGGTGGACCCTCCGTCCGCGCCCAGCAGCATCTCGCGCCACCAGCCAGTGGAACCTCCGTCCGCGCCTGACAGTGTCTCGAACTCACCAGCCGGCGGACCCTTCGTCCGTGCGCGGTAGTGTCTCGCGCTCATCCGCCAGCGGACCCCGTGTCCATGCCTGGAACCTTCGACGCCACCGCCTGCTTCAACAATAGCAAAGACCCTCCGCTCGATTCCTCGAGTCGCCCGGAGGCTCGAAGGCTACACCCAGCGGGTGCGCTGGCGCGCCCCCGCTGGAAACCGCCAGCCAGTCAACTCCGCGCTCGTCCCCGGCATCGCCTCGCGCCCTTCAGCCGGCGGACTCCGCGTCCACGCCCGACATCCTCTATGCCATCATCTACTTCAGCAATAGCAAAGACCCTCTGCCTGACTTCTTGAGTCGCCCGGAGGCTCGGAGGCTACACCCAGTAGGTGCGCTGGTGCGCCCCAGCGGGAAGCAAGCCGCGTCGTCCTCAACCCGCGATCGACCGTCATCGACAACTTCTACAGCAATGACAACGACTACGAAAACCCTCCGCCCAACTCTACGAGTCGCCCGGAGGCTCGGAGGCTACTGTCGGGGGGATGACCCCCAGGTACTCCAAAGACAGCGGGTCGGACGGGGTGTCTGCCTGCCTGGACAGGCTGCTCCGACTCACACCCATAGCTGGCTGCTCCGACCAGCCGGCTGCGCCCAGCAGCCGGTAGCCCGAAGCCAACTATGACATCCCATCGGACACGCGCGGACCAGACGGACATATCCCATAGCGGTGCACTAGTGGCGAGCGATAGTGCATTGTACACGTGTCACACAGTACTATCTACAATGTAACATGTCCCCTGAACACTGACTTATAAAGTGCACCAGGGGCAGACGTAGCTTAGTCCACAAACTACATGTGGCTTGATTTGTAAGCTACCCATGGTAGCTTACACTTCAAGCTGCTTGGGTTGTAAGCTACCCACTCTAACTTACATCCCAAGCTACCCCCGTATGCCTATATAAAGGCCTCATGCCCACCACATATGGAGGTTGGACTCCCACTCTCACGTGCTCCCACACACTCACGAGGCAAGAAGCCTCATGGCTCTCCTCTCCCATACAGCTCCAGTAGCAACCATGTATCGGATATTTCACAGATATACAGACATGCAGGAGTTGGGGTATTATCTCTCTGGAGAGCCCGATCCTGGGTAAACCACTGCGTGCTATTCGCATACTCGTTCCGGATCATCCAGGACAGCCTTGCTCTCACCTCGATAAGCCACCCCATGGCATCTGCCGTTTCGCGTGACCCTCTGTGAGAAAACGACGACAATGATCTCATGGTCATAGGAACAGACACTTGGCATGCAGAAAACCATAGCAATAAACTGACACGATCATATGCTACATTCATTGTTTGGCTCTTGTCCATCACATCATCTATACTTATACTAATTAGGCACTTTCTATAAATTACCTGTTAATTAGAATTTATGGACCGTTATTCTTGTGGGACCGAGTTATAACGGTGTAGATTAACCCATGTAATTCTCGCGCAGAGAAAACAATCAGTTTAGTCAACAGGTAAAAATAATCTATCTCTACGTTGAATTGTTCTACGAACAAATAATTTGTGTGGCCCCAAGTTAACCTGTTAGTGAAGAAACATGACTCTTTATTTATAATAGAATAGAAGGGAAAAAAATCCGCTCGACTGACTCTCCCAGTGTTTTCCGGTCATGTACGCATGTCACGAGTAGGTATGGACTTATTTTCTCTAAGCCGATCCATGTTACAGAGAAACCCAAGTATTCAGCCATGCAGACGTTCTACCTAAGCAAGCAGGTGGATCGATTATTCCCTGAGCAAAGACATATACGTGGCAAACTAGGTGCTCCCGGCTAGCTTAATTGATCCGGATTAGCATAAGTGCATAACGTGCAACATTCACACATAGAACATGGCAAGCCACATGCCTGTTTTTTTACACCCAATCAGATGATTCTCACATGTTATATTTCCTCCATCTTAAACAAAGCTAATATGACTATTCGCATGAATTTCTGTGAAAAGCCCGGCAACCCTAGCATTGTTCATCTTTCACATTCTTTTTGTTGCTTCATATTAAGGCTAATACAACATCATGTCAATATGGTAGGAATTTTTGTGTGTGTCTCTTATAAGCTATGTGCTAATAAATGGAACCCTCTACACAAGAAAGCTTCCACATTAATGAAATTATATACCCCTTTTTCATGTATTGCTAAAAAGATGTGGATCAATGAGGTACTTTGGCCGATCACGAGAGCTATTGACGTCGCCGTCATAGCTGATTTGGGGTTTTACTGAAAATTTCCACCATTGTAGCACATCCTGGGTTCAGCTTCTATGCCCATTATCTAACCATAGTTACATACATAGATGAGAGGTATGAAACCGTTTTGCGCTCAACAATCGATGCATGAGATTTCATAGGTGACGGCACATCGTTCAAGCCGAACATTGCTACAGTCCATTAATTTCGATGACTCCTTTTCACCTTTCGTTCCTCGACCCGGTCCAATAAGAGGTCACCATACATATGGCATGTCACACATGGGCTATGATGCCTGATGCGGAATGCCATGATGAAGTACATGTTTCAATGTTTGTAATTTTATCCGTAAGTCTTTAATAATTACTATTTGTTTTTGTACTATGTACATAAACATTACAACTTTCTTCCCTATCTTCGACAACATAGGTTTTGTGGAAGTTATGATGTTCTCTTATTTGCAAATTCTTAAGTTGTTATGTCATTTAGTTCAAATTTATTTGGTGTACCATCAATCGTTGACACTGATTCACTCACTTGAGTAAGCATTCCCCTTAAACTATACAGATCTGATGCATCTCCTTATGAACAACTATCTTTTATAATATAGAACCTAACATGCACATAACTAGCTCGTGGGAACGCACGGGTTGACGACTAGTTCTCCAAATGATGTGATCCTGTTATCAAATGACATCTCATGTCTATTGATAGAAAACCTTGACCATCTTTGATTAACGAGCTAGTCCACTAAAGTCATACTAGGGACACATTGTTGTCTATCTATCCACACATATATTAGTGTTTCTAATTAATACAATTATAGAATGGATAATAAATGATTATCATGAACAAGGAAATATAATAGTAACCAATTTATTATTGCCTCTAGGGCATATTTCCAATAAAGGGATCCTTCCGGACTCCTTCGGAACCCTCCGGAACCTTCCAGAAGCTTCTGAAAGCTTCCCTGTACAATACCGGCAAAACCCAAAACTTTTTCGATAGCCAAAATATGACTTCCCATATATAAATATTTACCTTCGTACCATTATGGAGCTCCTCCTAACGTTCGGGATCTCATCCGGGACTACAAACAACATTCGGTCACCAACGTACATATCCCAATACTACTCTAGCGTCACCAAAAGTTAAGTGTGCGTTCCCTGCGGGTTCGAGAATCATGTAGACATGACCGGGACACTCTCCGGTCAATAACCAATAGCAGGACCTGGATGCCCACATTGGTTCCTACATATTCCACGGAGATCTTTATCAGTCCAACCACGATGCCAAGGATTCAATCAATCCCGTATGAGCTCCCTTTGTCCAGCGGTACGTTACTTGCCCGAGATTCGATCGTCGGTATCTCCATACCTAGTTCAATCTCGTTATCGCCAAGTATATTTCCTCATTCCGTAATACAAGATCCCGTGACTAACTCCTTAGTCACTTTGTTTGCAAGCTTCTTGTGATGTTGTATTACCGAGTGGGCCCAGAGATACCTCTCCGTCATAGGGAGTGACAAATCTCAGTATCGATCCATGCCAACCCAATAGACACCCTTGGATATACCTGTAGAGCACCTTTATAGTCACCCATTTATGTTGTGACGTTTGATACACACAAGGCATTCCTCTGGTGTCCGTGAGTTGCATGATCTCATGGTCGTAGGAACAGATACTGACATGGCTAAAGCAGTAGTAGTAAACTAACACGGTCATATGCTATGCTTACGGTTGGGTCTTACACATCACATGATTCTCCTAATGATGTGATCCCGTTATCAAATGAAAACTCATGTTTATGGTCAAGAAACCTTGACCATCTTTTGATCAATGAGCTAGTCTAGTAGAAGCTCACTAGGGACACAATGTTTGTTTATTTGTCCACACATGTATTTGAGTTTCCGGTCAATACAATTATAGCATGGATAATTAACGATTATCATGAACAAGGAAATATGATAATAACCAATTTATTATTGCCTCGAGGGCATATTTCCAACACCATGTCCATAGATATCCTTATATTTGTTCCTTGTGTGGGACTAAACCATGTAGGTGAGAATAGTAACGAAACAACAAGGATTTCTCCCAACTCAAGATGATCTTCATCAACTTTGAGCATCCACCACTACATCACCTACATGAAGTCTTCTTCGACAAAACCCAATGTTAGTTTATCCCTCTTAAGGGGGAATGTCACATCAACGGGAAGCTTTATTCTAAGACTTTAATTAAAGCATCATGAGATGTGACAACATTAAAATGCTATATTAAAAGTGGTAACCCCACTTGTGCTTAAACGGTGAGTATGACCTATCATCTAGTATTCTTACTTGGCTCGTATGGAAATATACTCATATATAGATGACTCCGTCATCGCAAAAGTTCTTGTTAGATGCTAGAGTGATTTTTCATGTTTGCCATGATTTCATTGGACATTTTATTGTGTGAGCATGTTGGTATGCATATCTTTTCTCATTTGAGGATATTCAATTGTTGTTATTTGGCTTTCATTTTTCTTTGGTCAATTGGATATGCAAGAATGCCTAAGTATGTCCCTCTAGCTATCTATGCTTTCTCGTCTCAAATTCTATTTATGCTTCGTCAAAAATTTTGAGCAAGCACTTCTCGAACCCTTTGTGTGAGGAGCACTCAGAGTTTCATTTCGTTAAGATCCGAGTTCCAAAGCCTCCCTAGTGTAATCTCGGTGTAACCAACCTAACAATCTTGGTTCCATCGAAGCCTAGGGTTGATCTGGTTTTATGAATATCGGTAGCACCGGAATCTCCGCTTCACCGAGTTTCCCTGTCAACTTACTGTAAAGGAACTTGGTGGCACTTATATTTTAGAACCGGTGTCACCGACAGCTATGGGATATATATACTCAGCAGAACTGGTTTATGAAATTACTTCTTCAAACCCGTGGTCCACGCAAAATCCTAGTTGCTGCTCAATGTCTTTGGACTTATCCCTTGCTCCCGTGCGTCTACACCATAGGAGGTTCTCGCCGTCGACAGCAACAGCCCCGCCGTCACCATTGTAGGAGGTCGTCGCCAAGTTAGGGTGACGCCTTGAATCTTTGCCCTCCCCGTCTAATTCATGTGCAAATGATTAATTTCCATCTTCTTCCCACAGTGTGAACAAGTTCCATCCTCAAGAAATTCCATTAGATTAGAGAACGATGAATTTTTAGGTTTAAGCATCCGCAAATCGAATCTCTATGTCACTGAGTCAGAAAAATTGGTTCTAATGATTTTGGTTTTAGGGCCACAGAGAACAACTTCGGTGAAACCAAGTGGCTCTTATTGGTGAAACCGAAGAGGATGCCAAGTTTCTGTTAAGGAAGTTGTATGTCTCGGTGGCTCTAAAGTTTTTTACTCGGTGAAACTGATATCCTTTTTGCAGAAAATTAAACTTAAGATTATGAGTTCAAATTTGAGAAAACTTTATGTGTTTTGTGATGCTCATCCCCTCTACTCTTCTATACTCTATTCACAGGGTCAACTTTTCAATATGTAAGGATCAAATGCCAGACAAAATAATTTCAGAGAGACCAGTGTTGATATGGATGTTGGCACTAGCCCAGATGCTAGTTCCTCATCTTCTTCAGAACCATGCATACCTAGTTGACGAGGATATATACCTAGGGTAGGGTCCTAGGCAAGGCCCATATACCCTACCTAAAGACACCATATGGGAGAACTTGAAGATCAAGCACGAACTGTCGAGTGGATCCCTGGAGACGTCCAAAGGCACTTGACAGACATCAACTCGAAGACTCCTTCTCTCATTCGGCAGTCGCGTGTCACTCGGAAGACCATGCTTTTACTCGACGCCAGAAGACCAGGAGCCATCATCAAGAGCCCAACGGGCACACGTTGGTTCAATGGTCATTAGTAGCTTTTATTACGTACGATACCAGTAACGGAAGACTTTAAACCCCACGATCAGACCCTTAGATGCGGGATAATTATGAGGGGCAGCGAACTCCATATAAGCCAACCCTCCCCTCCTACACAAGGGTTCGCAACCATTGTAATCTCAATATTCCACACGACATAAGCTCCCAAGCACTGAGACATAGGGTTGTTACCTCCACGAGAGGGGCCTGAACTCATACATCTGTGTGTACACCCTCGCCATAGCTAGGACTCTGCCCTCTCCCTTCGTACCCCTACCATCTACTGTCAGGCTCGTTCCCACGACAGTTGGCGCCCACCATGGGGCAGGCGTCTAAGCGACTTCCGGCAAGGTTGCAATTTTCATCCTTCGACATGTCTTCTGGCGGTGTTTTTGCTCTGGGCCACGAGATCCGTTTTGGAGCGCTCACCTTCATCGTCGACGATTCGGCATGGCTCCAGGAAGCGCCTCTCGATGTCGAGGCGCTCCTAGTCCGTGGGGCCACGCACTTCCGCGTGAGTTCCTGTGACATGTTGCTGTGTCAGCCATCGACTCCCTACGCGTCGGCTCCTCTCGTTGTTTGCAGTCGCAAGCGGTTCGGCTGC
This sequence comes from Hordeum marinum, assembly GCA_022496015.1. Lineage (NCBI taxonomy): Eukaryota > Viridiplantae > Streptophyta > Magnoliopsida > Poales > Poaceae > Hordeum > Hordeum marinum. The sequence continues at coordinate 375,792,630 of CM039673.1, forward strand.
TCACGACTTCAGCGTTGGGTCGAACACGCAGAGGCACGTCAAACTTCTCCACAAATTGCAGCGCTCGAGCCTGCCGAGTCCCTTGACGGCGTGTTCGAGTCGGATTCCGATCCGTCTGACGTGCCTTCCGAGTGTGAAAGTTGCGATCCAGCAGCGAAGGTCTTGATGGCGGGCTCTCATCAGAGTTCACCGCCTGGCTTCGGCCATGGCAGGCGCAAGGCTGGAGGTCCGTCAAAAGAGCAGCCACGTCGCGAGGAGGAGGTTCTTCACACTCCCATCGTCGGCGCGACTGCCGAGGCCCAAGCTTTGGAGGTAGCGCGCATTCGTTTGGAAGAGCTCCAAGCAGAGATTTACGAGCGCACTTGCCAGCGCCCACCACGCCCCAGTCGACGTCATCGACAACTGTTTCCGATTGTATCTCACGAAGACGTTGAGGTATACCAAACGCCTATGCTAAATGTTGCCGTTGCTGCTAGGATAGCGGATTCCATTCAGCCGTCTCGGTCAGAGGCTGGAAGAGGGATGATGCAGATCAGAGCGATGTTGGATGCGGTGCAGCATCAGAATTCAATAGTTTCTTAGTCCCGTAACAAGATACACAGCAATTCACCCAAGGCAGAGACCGTTCAGTCGGCACACAGCCTTGGATCGCCCTTGCGTCGTCGAGGCGGCGGTTTCCGTGAAGGGCAAGACAGAGATCAGTTTCGCCACGAAGACCACCGTCGAGTGCCCACTCCTCCGTGGAGTGGTCCGTACGCGCCCCGACGCCAGGACGACAGGCGCTCCTTCGGTGATGAGCGGGACGCGGACTTTGACGCCCGTGCCTACCTTGTTCAGAAGTGGATTGACAAGAGCAGAGCCTACAGAGAAGGACACGATAGAGATGTTCCGAGTGGAAACTTAGCCGTGGTGTCTAGTCCCGAGTGTTTCAGTAGAGCCATACGTTCTGCAGAGATCCCCCCCCCCCCAACTTCAGAATGGCGGCGGGAATCGAAAAGTTTGCTGGCAAAACAAAGCCAGAGACTTTGTTAGATGATTACCGAGTGGCTGTACAAATTGGTGGTGGAAATGACAATGTTGCAATGAAGCACCTGTCGCTAATGTTGGATGGTTCAGCTCGAGCTTTGTTGAATCGTTTGTCTCCCTCCAGCATACATTGTAGGGAGGATCTTGCCCAGGTGTTTGTCCGAACCTTTGAGGGCACTTGCAAGCGCCCGGCAGGTCTGGTCGACTTACAACACTGCGTCAAGAAGGCCAATGAAACCTTAAGGAATTATATTCAGCGATGGTCCACCTCTGTATCATACGGTGGAGAATGTGTCGGAACACCAGGCTGTTTGTGCTTTCAAGGTCGGTGTGAAATATAGAGAGCTATATCTGAAATTTGGGCAGACGGGTGATATTTCACTCGGTAAGATGATGGAGATTGCCACTCGGTACGCCAATGGCGAAGAGGAAGACCGCCTCCATAGCGGCAAAGTAAAGGCAATCGTCAACGAGGCTGGCGGCAGCAACAATCAGAAACAGAAGTGGAAGGTTGAAGATCCGGTTCAGGCAGAGGCAGCGACATTGGCGACTCAGTCGAAGAACAAGGGCAAAGCTAAGGCTCAGTATGCCCCCAAGAAAGGGAAAGGTCAGTCAGGAACTGATATCATGGATCAACCGTGTGTAATTCACACGAGGAAAGATGTAGAAGGCAACCTGATTTTGCCCAAGCACACCACTCGACAGTGTCGAACCCTTATCCAGCAATTCAAGGGAGACCAGCCGAGTGAGAAATCTCCTTAGAAGGGAGATGAAGATGAGGAAAAGGAAACATTCTCGGATGTCACTGCTACACCGGTGATCTTTGCTGATGTCGAGAGCAAGAGTCGTTTGAAAGTCATCAACAGAGAAATCAACATGGTTGTACCAGACCCCCCCACCTACCTCAGATGGTCCCAATATGCTATCACATTCAACCAGACAGACCATCCTGCTTGTGTGGTTACTCCCGGTCGTCACGCTCTGGTAGTTGATCCAGTGGTGTAGGGGACTCGACTCAGAAAGGTCCTCATGGACGGCGGCAGTGGCCTGAACATTCTTTATGCGGATACCCTGAAAGGGATGGGCATTCTGATGTCCCGTCTAAGCGAGAGCAGCATGAAGTTTCATGGGGTCATCCCAGGAAAGAAGGCCAAGTCACTCGGCCAGATAGCATTAGATGTGACATTCGGAGATGACAACAATTTCCGAAAAGAAAAGTTGACATTTGAACTCGTGGATTTCAAGAGTGCTAATCACGCCATTTTGGGTCAACCCACTTATGCATGTTTCATGTCCCGACCATGTTACGGGTATCTCAAGTTGAAAATGCTAGGCCCTAAGGGCATGATCACGGTCACTGGCAATCGACAGCGGGCCGAAGAGTGCATCCAGCAAGGCTCCAAGATCGCCGATCAACAGATGGCCATGGTTGAGCTAGAGGAGTACAAGAAAACCGCTGACCATGTTGATTTGCTTCGTGCAAAGAAACCGGCTTTCGAGTTGGCATATCAGTCGGCAGGGGAAGTGAAGAAGGTGCACATCCACCCGACAGATCCAACTGCTGCCCCCACGAATATCTCAACAACACTCGACGGTAAATAGGAAGCCGACTTCATCCAGTTCCTCCGTGAGAACTGGGATATCTTTTCCTGGAAGCTTGCTGACATGCCAGGGATTCCCAGGGAGCTAGCTGAGCACTGTCTATGAGTGGATCCGAAAGCCAAACCCGTCAGGGAGCATTTGCGTCGCTCAGTGGCGAAGAAGCGTAAGGCAATCGGAGAAGAAGTGGCCCGTCTCTTGCAAGCCAAGTTCATTCAGGAGTTTTACCACTCCGAGTGGCTTTCGAATGTTGTGATGGTGCCAAAGAAAGATAAGTCGTTACACGTGTGCATTGACTTCAAACATCTCAATAAGATGTGCCCAAAAGACCATTTTCCGCTCCCCCGCATAGATCAAATTGTTGACTCGACAGCGGGGTGCAAGCGTTTATCGTTTTTGGATGCTTATTCTGGGTACCATCAGATCCGTCTATATGGCCCGGATGAAATAAAGACAGCCTTCATCACCCCATTCGGGTGCTTTTCTTACATCACCATGCCTTTTGGTCTTAAGAATGCCGGTGCTACTTTTATGCGCATGATTCTGAAAAATTTACTTGACCAGATCCCTCAGAATGTCGAGGCGTACATGGACAATATAGTGGTCAAGTCCCGCAAAGGTTCCGACGTCTTGGCTGACTTGGCCGAGACATTCGTTGATCTGAGGCAATTCGACATAAAGCTAAATCCGGTCAAATGTACTTTCGGTGTCCCTGGCGGCAAGTTGCTCGGTTTTCTCGTTTCCGAGAGAGGAATTGATGTCAAACCTGAGAAGGTCAGCTCCATTACCCGTATGAAGACTCCCATGCGAGTGCACGATGTTCAGAAGCTCACAGGTTGCTTGGCAGCATTGAGTCGATTCATTTCTTGTCTTGGTGAGAAGGTTCTACCCTTATATCAGTTGATGAAGAAGTCCGACACGTTCGACTAGACTCCCGAAGCCGAAGCAGCATTTGTTGAGCTCAAAGCCCTGCTCTCCACCCAGCCGGTGCTTGCCGCTCTTGTCAGCAAAGAGCCCTTGCACCTATACATCACGGCCACAAATCAGTTCGCTAGTACAGTGCTGACTGTTGAGCGAGAAGAGGAGGGTAAGGCCTATAAAGTCCAGCGGCCAGTACATTATGTCTCGGAAGTATTGTCCCCCTCAAAGCAAAGATATCCACATTATCAAAAGCTGGTTTATGGTATTTACCTATCAGCGAAGAAGGTGGCGTATTATTTCCAGGACCACTCGATTTTAGTCATCAGTGATGCTCCCTTGTCCGAAATTCTCAATATTCGAGATGCATCAGGTCGAGTGGCTAAATGGGCAATCGAGCTTGGACACTTTGACATGAGATTTGAGGCCAAGAAAGCAATCAAGTCCCAAGCTTTGGCAGATTTCATGGCCGAGTGAATTGAGCAACAACAACCTATCCAAGTTCACTCGACGCATTGGACAATGTTCTTTGATGGCTCCAAAATGTTGAATGGATCCGGTGCTAGTGTTGTCTTGATATCTCCCAGGGGTGACAAGCTCAGATATGTATTGCAAATTCACTTTGATTCCTCCAACAATGAGGCAGAGTATGAAGCACTTTTGTATGGGTTGCGCATAGCTATCTCGCTCGGCGTCAAGCGCCTGATGGTTTATGGCGACTCAGATTTAGTGGTGAATCAAGTGATGAAATAGTGGGACGTTAGAAACCCTGCTATGACTGGATACTGCAATGCAGTCTGGAAGTTGGGGAAGAAATTTGAAGGCCTGGAACTTCATCATGTTCCCCGACTGAAAAATCAAGCGGGCGACGAGCTGTCCAAGATTGGTTCCACTCGACAGCCTGTCCTTAGTGGCGTATTCTTGGAGCACTTGCACACTCCTTCGGTTCAAGAAAATCCCTTTACCGAAGATCCCCCACAAGCTTTGAGTTCCACTTACTCGACTGAAGTCGATGTTCCTGTTGTAATTGACCTGGTCATGGAGATTCTGGTTATCATTCCCGACTGGACTGTGCCATACATTGCCTATATCCTCAGACAAGAGCTCCCTGAAGATGAAGCACAGGCTCGACAGATTGTGCGCAGGTCCAAGGCTTTCACTGTGATAGGAGATCAACTATTCAGAGAGAGTGTGACTGGTGTCACCCAGCGCTGCATTTCCCCCGAGGAAGGTCAGATGATTCTAGACGAGATTCACTCGGGAACTTGCAGCCACCATGCGTCTTCAAAGACGATTGTCACTAAAGCATACCGAGCTGGTTTTTACTGGCCGCGAGCTAATGAGATGGCTAAAGACATTGTCGATCATTGCGATGGTTGCTAGTTCTATGCGAACCTGTCGCACAAGCCGGCGTCTGCTCTAAAGACTATTCCTCTCGCCTGGCCGTTTGCGGTTTGGGGACTCGACATGGTTGGCCCCTTTCGACCCGGAAAAGGAGGATTCACCCACTTGTTGGTAGCAGTCGAGAAATTCACCAAGTGGATTGAAGCCAAGCCCATCAAGAAGCTGAATTCCCGTACGGCGGTCACATTCATGAGGGAGATCATTATCTGATATGGCATTCCGCACAGCATCATCATGGACAATGGCACTAATTTTGATTCGGAAGAATTCAGGAACTTCTGTAACTCCCAAGGCACCCGAGTGGATTATGCCTCTGTTACGCATCCTCAAACCAATGGGCAAGTCGAGCGGGCTAATGGTCTCATCCTGCAAGGTCTGAAGCCTCGTCTCATGCGCGATTTGGATCATGCTGTCGTAGCCTGGGTAACTGAGTTGTTGTATGTTTTGTGGGGATTGAGGACAATGCCTAATCGGTCGACTAGATGAACTCCTTTCTTCCTTGTCTATGGTGCTGAAACCATATTGCCGAGTGACTTGGCCCACAATTCTCCTCGAGTGGAGCTGTATTCTGAGGCTGAAGCTGAACAGGCCAGACAGGATGGGGTAGATCTTCTAGAGGAGGAGCGAGAGATGGCTCTGATCCGTACTACTGCCGATCAGCAAGACCTATGGCACTTCCATGCAAAGAATGTCAAGAGTCGGGCGTTCCATGAAGGAGACTTGGTGCTCCGAGTGAATCAACACTGACCTCACAAGCTTTCTCCTGCATGGGAAGGCCCTTTTGTCGTCACTAAGGTGCTAAACATTGGAGCCTATCACCTATATAATCTCATGAAACAGATAGATGATCCACGAGCCTGGAATGCAGATCTGCTCCGGCGTTTTTACACTTGAGACAAGAGTTTTCTGATATAATAAGAATACTTCATCAATGCAATGCACGTTTCTACAATATATATATATCGTCGGTTCCAATCGTACAGTTACATTCTTGGGGATACTCTGAGTGATGAGCAATCCTCACACTCGGGGGCTTAGCTGCGAACATGTTTTGCCTAAGTTAAAAACCATGTCGGGTGGATAGCAGTCCATTCACTCAACGGCCTATTTGCGAATCGGTCTTCGTTTAGGTTCAAAAAATACTCCGAGTGATGAGCAATCCTCACACTCGGGGCCTTAGCTATGAACATGTTTCGCCTAAGTTAAAAACCCTGTCGGGTGGATAGCAGTCCATTCACTGGACGGCCTATTTGCGAATCCTTCTTCGCTTAGGTTCAAAAAATACTCCGAGTGATGAGAAATCCTCACACTCGGGGACTTAGCTGCGAACCGACATTTGCCTAAGTTCGAAAATACTCCGATTGATGAGCAATCCTCACACTCGGGGGCTTAGCTGCGAACATATTTTGCCTAAGTTAAAAACCTCGTCGGGTGGATAGTAATCCATTCACTCGACAACTTAGCTGCGAATCGACATTCGCCTAAGTTTGAAAATACTCCGAGTGATGAGCAATCCTCACACTCGGAGGCTTAGCTGCAAAACATGTTTCACCTAAGTTAAAAACCTCATCGGGTGGATAGTAATCCATTCGCTCGACAACTTAGCTGCGAAGCGACATTCACCTAAGTTTGAAAATACTTCGAGTGATGAGCAATCCTCACACTCGGGGGCTTAGCTGCGAACATGTTTCGCCTAAGTTAAAAACCCTATCGGGTGGATAGCAGTCCATTCACTCGACGACCTATTTGCGAATCTGTCTTCGCTTAGGTTCAAAAAATACTCCGAGTGATGACCAATCCTCACACTCGGGGACTTAGCTGCGAATCGACATTCGCCTAAGTTCAAAAATACTCCGAGTGATGAGCAATCCTCACACTCGGGGGCTTAGCTGCAAACATATTTCACCTAAGTTAAAAACCTCGTCGGGTGGATACTAATCCATTCACTCGACAACTTAGTTGCGAATCAACATTCACCTAAGTTCGAAAATACTCCGAGTAATGAGCAATCCTCACACTCAGAGCTTAGCTGCAAAACACGTTTCGCCTAAGTTAAAAACCTCGTCGGGTGGATAGTAATCCATTCCCTCGACAACTTAGCTGCGAATTGACATTTGCCTAAGTTCGAAAATACTCCAAGTGATGAGCAATCTTCACACTCGGGGGCTTAGCTATGAAACACGTTTTGCCTAAGTTAAAAACCTCGTCAAGTGGATAGTAATCCTTTCATTCGACAACTTAGTTGTGAATCGACATTCGCCTAAGTTCGAAAATACTCCGAGTGATGAGCAATCCTCACACTCGGGGGCTTAGCTGTGAACACGCTTCGCCTAAGTTAAAAACAAACTCAGTCGAACAGACGATTGAAGGCCAAAACAAAAATGAAATCCAAATGGTAAAACCGCGGATCAACGTTTCGTGCAAAAGCAAATGTGCTCAGGCCTAAGGCCTGAATGAAGTTTTAAGGGATGCAATTCCACTCGGCATACCAAGGCAAATATAACTGTTTCTTCCAAAGACCAAGTTTTTTAAACGGGGGACGGATTGGCGGGCTCGACAAAAGTGTCCAGGTTAATGTCGTCCGCGATTCTAGTGGCTGCCTCGATGAAGGTTTCCATGACGTCCTCAAACTAGAGTTTCTTCATGTTTACCACCTGGATCTCCTTCAGCTTCTCCTCCTCACGTCCCTGCAGTGGACCCTGACAACTGATAAAGCCACGTCGGCCTCGCAGGGAGCAGCTGATTTTTTCCAAGCTTGCACTCGACTGGGAAGTTCATTCAGGTGAGCCATTATAGAGTTGAGGTCGAGCTGAAGAGTGTCCTTGGGCCATAGCTCCTTGTCTGTTCTTTCCATGGCAGATTTCAGTCGAGCAATGTAGGCCTGGACGCCTTGGATCCAGAAGTTGAGCCGCAACATATTCATCGCCACCGCATCAGCAACTGGTGACTTGGTGGGGTCAAGATTGGGCTTAACCTCTTCTGTTTCCTTCTCAAAGTCCTGGCAGAATTCTGTTGAAGAATGGGGAATAGGAAGAGAATCAGTGAACTTCGACCCTCAAAAACTTTACAAATGTCAGTCGACAAGAAACACTCACCATCGAGCAGAAGATACATCTTCCTCGAGAATTCGCCCAAATGCTTCTCCAGGACATTGCCCCTCTTGGTCAGTTGCTCGGCCTTCTTGACAAGGTCCGCACGCTCCTGCTTCATTTTGGTGTTCTCCTCCTCCAGCTTCTTGGCAGCCGCCAGCTTCCGATCCGTAGCTTCAGTCTTGTCCTTGGCCATTCATTGAGCATCAGCAAGCGCCTTGTCCTTCTCCTCCAACGCCCTCTTCATGGAATCTAAAGAAACAACATTGTTTAGTCGCGCTCGGAGTCGATGGTTTTCATTGCGTACATCTGTTCGAGTGAGAACACTCGGTTCAAAACATGAAGAGTGAAGAGGAGAATGCAGAAAGTCAGCAGTAATTACCTCCCAAAGACTTCATCTCAGCACGTGCTCGCTCTAGAGCGTTGTTGGAGACCGCCAGATCAACTTGCAGCCAATTCCTCTCATCCTCCACGTCCTTGTACTGCGTCCCCAGTTCGCAAGCCCTCTAGAACCAGCAAAAGACAAAAATTCAATCTGCAAGTATCGAACGCCGACGAATGACTATCTTACAACCTTAGAACAACCTAAGAAGAATTCAAGCAGAAAGTCCACTCGACATGTCGAGTGGCCCTGGCGGTCCACGCGTCGCAAACAAATGTAAAGCTATCTCTATTAAGACCCCTGCCGATGCAAGCACTCGACAGCAGTCTCAGGGACTACACCCAGTGGGTGCGCTAAGAGTGCCCCCACTGAGACGGTTAACTCTCGATCCGTCAAGTAACTTGTCAGAAAATTCACTCGACATGTCGAGTGGCCCTTAGTACCATGCGTACGACGAGTTTTCCAGCCTATTGTTTATCGTCTGCGATGAACAGTAGCCTAGGGGACTACACCCAGTGGGTGCACTTAGCATGCCCCCACTGGTTATTAAAACATTCGACAAGGTCAGCCCTGTCACGACACTCGACCCGTTGAGTGACGCACCTCCCTACTCTATGAAGTGCAGTCTATCCTTATGCAGCGTCATATCATGGTTTGCCAATAATATCCATGAAACCTGCAAGGTAGCTACGGAGAGGTGTGGTTCAAGGCAAAATGTATCATGTATACAATAAACTCTAAGACCCCCGCTGGTGCAAGCACTCGACAGCGGTCTCGGGGACTACACCCAGTGGGTGCACATAGCGTGCCTCCACTGGATCTGCCGATTCTCGATCAGTTGAGAGGTCGGAAACATCCATCATGGGAATATTCATCACTCTGAGAAGTGCAGTCTATCCTTATGCAGCGTCATATCATGGTTTGGCAATAATATCCATGAAACCTACAAAGTAACTACAGAGTGGTGAGTTCGACAAGTTCTAAGACCCTTGCCGATGCAAGCACTCGACAGCGGTCTCGAGGACTACACCCAGTGGGTGCGCTAAGAGCGCCCCCACTGAGACGGTTAACTCTCGATCCGTCGAGTAACTCATCGGAAAAAATATACACTCGACATGTCGAGTGGCCCTAGTACCACATGTACTATCAATCCCAATCCTACTCGACTACGATCCGATCTATTTGAGTGGAGAAAGTTCAAACATTCTACAGCAATCACCCAGTGGGTGTACAGCAGCCAAGAGAAGATAAGAATTCAATCGGAAATGTACTTACAATCGAACTTACTTGGACATTGGTGCGGAGGGCTGCGCTAACATTATAAGCCAGCTTGCTGGACTCGGACGCCTCCTTGGTTCTCAGCATGAGCTGCTCCGCCTGGATCCTGGCCTCCTTCCCAGCTCCGGTCTGATCTTCCAGAGTGCGATGTAGAGAGAAGGTCGTCGCAGGTGGGATCGGCGTTGTTACTGGGGTAGCTGAGGTAGTCTGAGGGGGTCCGGTTGGAGTTGACGTCACAACGGTCGAGTCAGCTGGAGGAGCATGTGATAGAGGTATTGCGGGTTTAGCCCTAAGTTGTTTCGAGTTGCCTCTCCCCTGGGAAGACTCTGTAGTCGAGCGCTGAGGCGCCTGCACCGATGATGCTCTTCGGATGCGAGTGCGCGAAGTGTATAGGTGCTCCTCGTCGTCCTCCACCTGAATGACCTCTGCAACGACAACCGGCAATGTTAAAATTTGCATGTGCCGAGTCCCATTCGGACGAACCAATAACTTTCTAACCTCTGTAAGAAGTGGTTGAATCAGCAGTGTCAACATCCTTCGCTTCCCCTCCATCTCGATGAGGCGAGGTCACAGATGTAGCAGCTCTGGCGGATTGAACAGCATTCGGTCAGATACAACTAAAGAGTTTAGTCGACAGAAAAAATTCGGAAATAAACACTTACGTGGAGACAAAAGGTATGACCATCCACATGCAAGGCAGAGCCTTGCGAGGTTTGGTGGTGGCTTGCTTGGGTTGCTTGGTGCTACTTCTCCACAACATCACCAAAAGTTGGCTAGTTGATGGCAGAATTCTTGTCTTGCGTTGGTTATTTCCCTTGAAGAGGAAAGGGTGATGCAACAAGGTAGCGGTAAGTATTTCCCTCAGTTTGAGAACCAAGGTATCAATCCAGTAGGAGTAACAAGATGAGTCAACAAGGAACCTGCACAAACACCAACAAACTTGCACCCAACGCGATAAACAGGTTGTCAATCTCTTCACGATTGTTTGCAACGTGAGATCTGATAGTAATAGTAGATGAATATAAATTAGTAAGTAAAATTGCAGCAAGGTATTTTTAATGTTTTTGGTGTTTAGATCTGAATATAAAATATGTAAAATAGACTCGGGGGCCATAGTGTTCACTAGAGGCTTCTCTCATGATAGCAAGTGCTACGGTGGGTGAACAAATTACTATTGAGCAATTGATAGAATAGCGCAAAGTCATGACGATATCTAAGGCAATGATCATACATATAGGCATCACGTCTGAGACAAGTAGACCAATACTGTCTGCATCTACTACTATTACTCCACACATCGACCGCTATACAGCATGCATCTAGTGTATTAAGTTCATGATAAACGGAGTAACGCTTTAAGCAAGGTGACATGATGTAGAGGGATAGATTCATGCAATATGATATAAACCCCATATTTTTACCCTTTATGGCAACAACACGATGCGTGCCTCGCTACCCCTTAGTCACTGGGTGAGGACACCACACGGCATGAACCCAAAATCAAGCACTTCTATTACAAGAACTATAGGTCAAGTAGGCCAAACGAAACCCATAACTCAAAGAGAATTACAAGGATATGAAATCATGCATATAAGAATTCAGAATTGACTCAAATAATATTCATAGATAATCTGATCATAAATCCACAATTCATCGGATCTCAACAAACACACCGCACAAGAAGATTACATCGGATAGATCACCATGAAGATCATGGTGAACTTTGTATTGAAGATAAAAGAGAGAGAAGAAGGCATCTAGCTACTAGCCATGGACCCGTAGGTCTGAGGTGAACTACTCACGCATCATCGGAGAGGCAATGGTGTTGATGAAGATGGCCACCGGTAATGAATTCCCCTCTGGCAGGATGCCAGAACGGTCTCCCGATTGGTTTTTGGTGGCTCTGGAGGTCTGCGGCGGCGAACTTGCAATCTAGGTTTATTTTCGAGGGTTTCCGTATTTATAAGGCCGTCTGGAGTCGGGAACAAGTCAAGAGGTGGCACGAGGAGGTCACGAGCCCCCTAGCCGCGGCCAGGGGGCCCACGCCTCCCAGGCTCGTGACTCCCTCGGGCCGCCTCTCCGGTATTTTTTTCTTCAGGTATTTTTCATATTTTCCATAAAAAATCACAGCGAAAGTTTTATTCCATTTGGACTCCGTTTGATATTCCTATCTGAAAAAGGTCAGAAACACGGAAAAAACAGGAACTGGCACTGGGCACTGGATTAATAAGTTAGTCCCAAAAATCAAATAAAACAACATATTCATGCATAGAAAACATCCAAAATTGATAATATAATAGCACGGAACGATCAAAAATTATAAATATGTTGGAGACATATCAAGCATCCCCAAGCTTAACTCCTACTCGTCCTCGAGTAGGGAAGTGATAAAGAACGAATTTTTGATGTGGAATGCTACCCAACATATTTGTTTCATGTAATCTCTTTACTGTGGCATGAATGTTCAGATCCGTAAGATTCAAAACAATAGTTTAATATTGACATGAAAACAATAATACTTCAAGCATAATAGCAAAGAAATCATGAACTTTCGAGATAACAAGGCCAAAGAAAATTATCCCTACAAACTCATATAGTCTGGCTATGCTCCATCATCCCCACACAACGAATTTAAATCATGAACAACCCCGGTATTGGCCAAGTAATTGTTTTCGCACTCTTATTTTTTTCAAACTTTTTCAACTCTCACGCGATACATGAGCGTGAGCCATGGATATAGCACTATAGGTGGAATAGAGTGTGGTGGAGGTTGTGAGGAAAAAAGGAGGAGATGGTCACATTGACTCGGCGTATCAATGGGTTATGGAGATGCCCATCAATAGATATCAATGTGAATGAGTAGAGATTGCCATGTAACAGATGCACTAGAGCTATAAGTGTATGAAAGCTCACAAATGAAAACTAGTGGGTATGCACCCAACTTGCTTGCTCATGAAGACCTAGGGCAATTTGAGGAAGCCCATCATTGGAATATACAAGCCAAGTTATATAATGAAAATTTCCACTAGCATATGAAAGTGACAAAACAAGAGACTCTCTGTCATGAAGAACATGGTGCTATTTGAAGCACAAGTGTGGTAAAAGATAGTAGCATTGTCCTTTCTCTCTTTTTCTCTCATTTTTTTGTTTGGGCTCTTTGGCCTCTCTTTTTTTATTTTATTTTTGGTGGGCATCTTTGGCCTCTTTTATTTCCTCACATGGGACAATGCTCTAATAATGATGATCATCACACTTTTATTTACTTACAACTCAATACTTAGAACAATATATGACTCTATATGAATGCCTCCGGCGGTGTACCGGGATGTGCAATGATCTAGCGTAGCAATGACATCAAAAAATAGACAAGCCATGAAAACATCATGCTAGCTATGTTACGATCATGCAAAGCAATATGACAATGATGGTGCGTGTCATAATAAACAGAACGGTGAAAGTTGCATGGCAATATATCTCGCAATGGCTATGAAAATGCCATAATAGGTAGGTATGGTGGCTGTTTTGAGGAAGGCATATGGTGGGTTTGTGCACCGGCGAAAGTTGCGCGGCACTAGAGAAGGTAGCAATGGTGGAAGGTGAAAGTGCATCTATACCATGGACTTACATTAGTTATGAAGAACTCACATACTTATTGCAAAAGTTTTATTAGTAATCAAAACAAAGTGCTAAACGCACACTCCTAGGGGAAGGGTTGGTAGGAGTTAACCATCGCGCGATCCCGACCTCTACACAAAGGATGACAATCAATAAATCAATTATGCTCCGACTTCCTAACATAGCGGTTCACCATACGTGCATGTTATGGGAATCACTAACTTCAACACAAGTATTTCTAGATTCACAACACCCTACTAACATAACTCTAATATTACCATATTCATATCTCAAAACTAATTGCGAGGAATCAAACTTATCTTACTAATCAATCCACTTGAATATGAAAGTTTTTATTATATCCTCTTTGGATGCCTATCATATTTAGGACTAATTTCATAACACACGCCAATTACCAAGTTACTTAGATAGATCACTCTCAAAATGATATAAGTGAAGATTCGAGAGTTTGTATTTCTACAAAATATGACACCGCCGTGCTCAACAAAGATTTAAGTGAAGCACTAGAGCAAAATTATCTAGATCAAAAGATATAAGTGAAGCACATGGGAGCAAAATTACAACGCTCAAAAGATATAAGTGAAGCACATGTGAGCAAAATTTCCAAGCTCAAAAGATATAAGTGAAGCTCATTGAGTATTCTAATAAATTCACGATGAATGCATGTCTCTCTCAAAAGGTGTGCAGAAAGGATGATTGTGACAAAACAGAAAGCAAAGACTCTTATAATACACGACACTCCAAGCAAAACACATATCATGTGGTGAATAAAAATATAGCTCCAAGTAACGTTACCGATGGATTGAAGACGAAAGAGGGGATGCCTTCCCGGGGCATCCCCAAGCTTAGGCTTTTTTGGTGTCCTTGAATTTGTCTTGGGATGCCTTGGGCATCCCCAATCTTAGGCTCTTGCCACTCTTTATTCCATTGTCCATAAGAACATCACCCAAAACTTGAAAACTTCACAACACAAAACTTAAACAGAAACTCGTGATAGCATTAGCATAAGAAAAACAAATCACCAACTTTGAGGTATTGTAGTGAACCTTAATTTACATTTAGATTGATATTATATTACTGTATTCTCACTTCTCCATGGCTCGTACCCCCCGATACTACCCACAGTTTCATCAAAATAAGCAATCAACACAACAAAAAACAGAACCTGTCAAAAACAGAACAGTTTGTAGCAATCTGTATATTTCGTATACCTCTGTTAACTCAAAAATTCTGAAAAAATTATGACAATTAGGCAATTCTGAAATTCTTCCTGCTACTTCTCCACAACGTCACCAAAAGTTGGCTAGTTGATGGCAGAATTCTTGTCTTGCGTTGGTTATTTCCCTTGAAGAGGAAAGGGTGATGCAGCAAGGTAGCGGTAAGTATTTCCCTCATTTTGAGAACCAAGGTATCAATCCAGTAGGAGTAACAAGATGAGGCAACAAGGAACCTGCACAAACACCAACAAACTTGCACCCAACGGGATAAAGAGGTTGTCAATCTCTTCACGATTGTTTGCAACGTGAGATCTGATAGTAATAGTAGATGAATATAAATTAGTAAGTAAAATTGCAGCAAGGTATTTTTAATTTTTTTGGTGTTTAGATCTGAATATAAAATATGTAAAATAGACCCGGGGGCCATAGTGTTCACTAGAGGCTTCTCTCATGACAGCAAGTGTTACGGTGGGTGAACAAATTACTGTTGAGCAATTGATAGAATAGCGGAAAGTCATGACGATATTTAAGGCAATGATCATACATATAGGCATCACATCCGAGACAAGTAGACCGATACTGTCTGCATCTACTACTATTACTCCACACATCGACCGCTATCCAGCATGCATCTAGTGTATTAAGTTCATGATAAACGGAGTAACGCTTTAAGCAAGATGACATGATGTAGAGGGATAGATTCATGCAATATGATATAAACCCCATATTTTTACCCTTGATGGCACAACACGATGCGTGCCTCGCTACCCCTTCTGTCACTGGGTGAGGACACCGCATGGTATGAACCCAAAACCAAGCACTTCTCCTATTGCAAGAACTATAGATCAAGTTGGCTAAACGAAACCCATAACTCGAAGAGAATTACAAGGATATGAAATCACGCATATAAGAATTCATAATTGAATAAAATAATATTCATAGATAATCTGATCATAAATCCACAATTCATCGGATCTCAACAAACACACCGCACAAGAAGATTACATCGGATAGATCACCATGAAGATCATGGTGAACTTTGTATTGAAGATCAAAGAGAGAGAAGAAGCCATCTAGATACTAGCCATGGACCCGTAGGTCTGAGGTGAACTACTCACGCATCATCGGAGAGGAAATGGTGTTGATGAAGATGGCCACCGGTGATGAATTCCCCTCCGGCAGGATGCCGGAACGGCCTCCCGATTGGTTTTTGGTGGCTCTGGAGGTCTGCGGCGGCGGAACTTGCGATCTAGGTTTATTTTCGAGGGTTTTCGTATTTATAAGGCCGTCTAGAGTCGGGAACAAGTCAAGAGGTGGCACGAGGAGGTCACAAGCACCTTAGCCATGGCCAAGGGGGCCCACGCCTCCCAGGCTCGTGACTCCCTCGGGCCGCCTCTTCGCTATTTTTTTTCTTCAGGTATTTTTCATATTTTCCATAAAAAATCACGGTGAAAGTTTTATTCCATATGGACTCCGTTTGATATTCCTATCTGAAAAAGGTCAAAAACACGGAAAAACAGGAACTGGCACTGGGCACTGGATTAATAAGTTAGTCCCAAAAATCATATAAAACAACATATTCATGCATAGAAACCATCCAAAATTGATAATATAATAGCATGGAACGATCAAAAATTATAGATATGTTGGAGACGTATCACTTGGAAAGTCTTTCACTCAACTCAATAGTCGAAGGGCGACTCCGTTTCAGGTTCTTCTCACTAGGGCCCGGAGCCCTGTCCTCAGCAGCTGCCGGATCCTGGCGGGCCTTGCTGCGACCTTCTCGCCGGGGAGGTGACTCGACTTCTTCCTCTTCGCCAGAGTCTTCGTATTCATCCTCAGTGTCAGAAGGACCGTCACCGTCCACGCTGCCACCCTCGCTCACCAGGCCGTCTTCAACATGGTTCCCATTGGGAACGGGCGAGTGCATATTCGTCCACTCCTGCATGTTCAAGTGAGGAAGTCAGTTTATAAGTCAATGTATCACTCGACAGTACAACATCTGTGGACACCACACAACTCACCAGATTCTTCGGCGGGTTTTTGCCCGAGTAAGGTCGGATCCTCTTGGCTCCCAAAGGATTGTCGCAAGCTCCAGTGATGCTACGAAGCCATTGCTCGACAGTTTTCTGTGGAACCTCTTTTGGATGCGTCTTGGTCGAGTCCTCCAGGCCCGCGTAGTGCCACATGGTGTGGTCTCTGGCTTGGAGTGGCTGGATACATCGACCGAGAAACGTCTCCAACAAATCCATTCCTGTCACTTCGCCCCGGATCAATTGCACCACCTCTTCAACTAAGATACCCACTTGGACATGCTCCTCCTCGGTCACCCTCAGAGATTTGGGAACAGCGGACGGTCAGGTGTATAGGGGGGAAGGCCAGTCGACATATTGCATGATCCTACATCTTTGCAGTAGAACTAGGTTGACTGCCAGCCTCTGATGGACTCGGAAAAAGTCATGGCAGGGAAGGAACTACGGGCTCTTTTCTGAACCCCTAAACCTCCACACAGCTGGAGCACGTGAGTCTTCCCATCAGCAGGGAAAGCTTTCTTCACGGTCTGAGATCTGACCGTGAAGAGGTGCTTGAACAACCCCCAATGGGGAGAGCAACCCAGGAAACACTCATATAAAGTGACGAATGCAGACAAATATGCAATGGTATTCGGTGAGAGGTGAAGCAATTGGGCGCCGAAGAAATTCAGGAATCCCCTAAAGAACGGGTGGGGTGGCATGGAGAAACCTCTTTCAACATGGGAGAGAAGGAGAATCTGCTCCCCGTCACGCGGCTCCGGCTCGCGCTCTTCCCCCGGCAGCCTCCAGGCGCCATCCGCCACGAGCCCGTCGGCGACAAGGCCCTCCATGTCCTCGCGAGTGACTACACAGGCGAGAAAATCCCCCTGCATCCAACCCGCCGGCGCGGTGAACCAAGCAGTCGAGGGCTTCTTGCCCTTGAACCCGCTTTAGCTTCTCCGTCGTGTTCTTCATCGTCAGCGCGGCGGCTCTCGTCGAGAAGGAACGGAGTGTGGCGTTGGGGGGCAGAGGAGGCGGAAGAAAAGAGTGTTGGGGAACATTGCATGGGAAACAAAAACTTTCCTATGCACATGCAACATCTATCCATGATGATGAGCATCTACAAGAGGGAGAGTGGATCTACATACCCTTGTAGATCGCTAAGCGAGAAGCGTTAAGAAACGTGGTTCGTGTAGTCGAGCGTCTTCGCGATCAAAATAGCCGAGCGTCCCGCGATCCAATCACGATCCGTCCCGCGATCCAATCACGATCCGACTCAGCATGATCCGTCCCACGATCTCATCACGATCCGTCTCGCGATCTTGATCACGGTCCTTCCGATATAGCGCCAAACGGACGGCACCTCCGCGTTCAGCACACGTATAGCTTGATGACGATCTCCACCTTCTTGATCCAGCAAGAGGGGGTGAAGAGGTAAAAGAGTTCTCTGGCAGCATGATGGCT
Organism: Hordeum marinum; assembly: GCA_022496015.1. Classification (NCBI taxonomy): domain Eukaryota; kingdom Viridiplantae; phylum Streptophyta; class Magnoliopsida; order Poales; family Poaceae; genus Hordeum; species Hordeum marinum. The sequence continues at coordinate 375,810,655 of CM039673.1, forward strand.
CTCTGGCGATGGTGGTGGAGCTATTCCGGCAGGGCTTTGCCTAAGCACTGTAGAAATCCGATCTAGAGGAGAAACTATGCACTGGAGGAACGGGTAGCACGTGGCTGAAAATCCTGTGAAAAAACCCTTAAACCACCATTATATATAAGAGGGAGGGAGGAGAGGCCTTGGTTCAAGGTACAAGCCCTCCTTGGGCCGACTGAAGTGGGGAGGAGAGGAGCACTCCTCCTCCAATCCTAGTCGGACTAGGATTCCTTCCTTTTTTGCCTTTTTTCAATTTTCCCATTGGGCTTTTTATTCCCTAGCCGCATGGGCCTTGTGTGGGACTTCCACCAGCCCACTAAGGGCTGGTATTCACTCTACCACAGACCATGAAGCCTCTTGGGTCGAAATACCCCTCCCGGTGGTCTCCCGGTACACTACTGGCACTCCCGGTACACTACTGATGAGCCTAAAACTTTTCCGGCGACCAAAACAGGACTTCCTATATATGAATCTTTACCTCCAGACCATTTCGGAGCTCCTCATGATGTCCGGGATCTCATCCGGGACTCCTAACAACCTTCGGTCACCACCATGCATAACTCTATACTACCGAAATGTCACCGAACCTTAAGTGTGCAGACCCTGCGGATTCGAGAACTATGTAGACATGACCGAGACACCTCTACGGTCAATAACCAATAGCGGGACCTGGATGCCCATATTGGTTCCTACATATTCCATGAAGATCTTTATCCTTCGAACCTCTATGTCAAGGAGTCAGTTAATCCCTTATGATGTTCCCTTTGTTCTTCGGTATGTTACTTGCCCGAGATTCGATCGTCGGTATCTCCATACCTAGTTCAGCCTCGTTACCGGCAAGTCTCTTTACTCGTTCCGTAATACAATATCCTGTGACTAACACTTAGTCACATTGCTTGCAAGGCTTATTGTGATGTTGTATTACCGAGTGGGCCCTGAGATACCTCTCCGTCACACGGAGTAACAAATCCCAGTCTTGATCCATACCAACCCAACAGACACCCTCGGAGATACCTGTAGAGCACCTTTATAGTCACCCAGTTATGTTGCGACGTTTGATACACACAAGGCACTCCTCCGGTGTCAGTGAGTTGCATGATCTCATGGTCATAGGAACAGATACTTGACATGCAGAAAACTGTAGCAATAAACTAACACGATCATATGCTACGTTTGTAGTTTGGGTCTTGTCCATCACATCATTCTCCTAATGATGTGATCCCGTTATCAAATGACATCTCATGTCCATGGCTAGGAAACCTTAACCATATTTTGATCAACGAGCTAGTCTATAAGAGGCATACTAGGGACATGGTTTTGTCTATGTATCCACACATGCATCTAAGTCTCCAATCAATACAATTATAGCATGGATAATAAACTATTATCATGAACAAGGAAATATGATAATAACTAATTTATTATTGCCTCTATGGCATATTTCCAACAGTCTCCCACTTGCACTAGAGTCAATAATCTAGTTCACATCACCATGTGATTCGCATTGTTATGAATCTAACACCCAATGAGTTCTGGGGCTCGATCATGCTTTGCATGTGAGAGAGGTCTTATAGTCAACGAGTCTGTGATATTCAAATCCATGTGTACTTTGCAAATCTCTATGTCAAACTGTAAACACTGCTACCACACTCCACTTGGTACTATTCCAAATGGCTGCTCCATTATACATATCCAGATTGCTACTACGAGTCATCCGGATTGGTGGTAAAGCTTGCATCGACGTAACTCTTTAAGATGAACTCTTTATCACCTCCGTAATCGAGAAACATCTCCTTAGTCTTTTAGTTACTAAGGATAATCTTGACCGTTGTCCAGTGATCCACTCCTGGATCACTTTTGTACCCCTTGACAGACTCATGGCAAGGCACACACTAGGTGCGGTACATAGCATGGCATAATATAGAGCCTATGGCTATGGCATAGGGGACGACGTTCGTCCTTTCTCTTTCTTATGCCGTTGTCGAGCTTTGAGTCTCACTCAACTTCACACCTTACAAAGCAGGCGAGAACACTTCTCTCTGACTGATCCATTTTGAACTCTTTCAAAATCTTGTCAAGGTATGTACTCATTGAAAGTCTCATCAAGCATCTTGATCTATCTCTATAGATCTTGATGCTCAACAATTAGGTAGCTTTATCCAGGTCTTCCTTTGAAAAACTCCTTTCAAACAACCCTTTATGCTTTCTAGAAATTCTACATCATTTTCGATCAACAATATGTCAACCACATATGCTTATCAGAAACTCTATAGTGCTCCCACTCACTTTATTGTAAATACAAGTTTCTCATAAACTTTGTATAGACTCAAAAACTTTGATCACGTCATCAAAGTGTATATCCCAACTCTGAGATGCTTGCTTCAGTCCATAGAAGGATCACTGAAGCTCGCTCACCTTTTAGCATCCTTAGGACTGACAAAATCTTCTGGTTGTATCACATACAACCATTCCTCAAGCAAACCATTAAGGAAACGATGTTTTGACATCCATCTGCCAGATTTCATAATTGAAAAATGCAGCAACTGCTAACATAGTTCCAACAGACTTTAGCATCGCTACGAGTGAGAAAGTCTCATCGCAATCAACTCCTTGAACTTGGTGGAAACTTCTTTGCGACAAGTCGAGCTTTATAAATGGTGAAATTTACCATCAGCGTCTGTCTTGACTTTAAAGGTCCATTTGTACTCAACGACCTGCCGTCCAACGAGCAAGTCTACCAAAGTCAATACTTGGTTTTCATACATGGATCCTTTCTCGGATTTCATGGCCTCTAACCATTTGTCGAAATCCGGGCCCATCATCGCTTCTCCATAGCTCGTAGGTTCATCGTTGTCCAACAATATGACCTCCAAGACAGGGTTGTCATACCGCTCAGGAGCAGTACACATCCTTGTTGACCTACGAGGTTCAATAGTAACTTGATCCGAAGCTTCATGATCACCATCATTTACTTCTTCAACTGATGTAGGTTCCACAAAAACATCTTTCTGCGCTGCGCTACTCTCTGGTTGAAACAAAGGTTCAACAACCTCATCAAGTTCTATCTTACTCCCACTCAATTCTTTCGAGGGAAACTTTTCCTCGGGAAAGGACCCATTTTCGCAACAAACACTTTATGCTTGCATTTGAGATAGAAGGTTCACCCAACTGTTCTTAGGGTATTCTATGAAGATGCATTTTTCCGTTTTGGGTTAAAGATCATTAGGTGAAAACATTTTCCACACAAGCGTCGCAGCCCCAAACATCAAGAAATGACATCTTAGGTTTGTATCAAACCATAATTCACACGTTGTCATCTCAACGGATTTAGATGGTGCCCTATTTAAAGTGAATGTAGTTGTCTCTAATGCATAACCCAAAACTTATAGTAGCAAAACGATAAGAGACATCATAGCACGCACCATATCCTATAGAGCACGACTATGACGTTCGGACACACCATCACACTATGGTGTTCCAGGCGGCGTGAGTTGTGAAACAACTTTCACATTGTCTAAAGTTGTATGCCAAACTCGTAACTCAGATATTCACCTCCACGATCATATCGCCGACATTTCTTCTTGTCACGATGATCTTAAACTTCACTCTAAATTTGCTTGAACCTTTCAAATGATTCATACTTGTGTTTCATTAAGTAAATATAGACTATATCTACTCAAATCATCAGTGAAGGTCAAAAAATAACGATATCCACCGCACGCTACAAGACTCATTGAATTGCATACATCAACATGTATCATTTCCAATAAATCACTTGTCCGCTCCATCAAACTAGAAAACGGGGTCCTTAGTCATCTTGACCAAGAGGCATGGTTCGCATGTCTCAACCGATTCAAAATCGAATGAGTCCAAAGATCCATCAGCATGGAGTTTCTTCATGCGTTTTATACCAATATGACATTTAGCGGCAATGCCACAAGTATGTGGTACTATCATTTATTAACTTTGTATCTTTTGGTATCAATGTTATGAACATGTGTATTACTATGATCAAGATTCAACATACCATTCTTACCAGGTGCATGACCATTGAAGGTATCATTCATGTAAACAGAATAACCATTATTCTCTAACTTAAATGAAAAACAATGTTGCAATAAACACGATCTAATCACATTCATGCTCAACGCAAAACACCAAATAACATTTATTTAGGTTCGTCTCTAATCCCGAAGGTAGAGAGAGTGTGCGATGTTGATCACATCAACCTTGGAAACATTTCCAACACACATCATCACCTCACCCTTAGCTAGTTCTCTATTTATTCTGTAGCTTTTATTTCGAGTTACTAACATTTGACAACCGAATCGGTATCCAATACCCAGGTGCTACTAGGAGTACTCGCAAGGTACACATCATTAACACGTATATCAAATATACTTCTGTCGACGTTGCCAGCCTTCTTATCTACCAAGTATCTAGGGTTGTTCCGCTTCAGCGATCGCTCTCCTCATAATCGAAGCACTTAGTCTCGGGTTTGGGTTCAACTTTGGGTTGCTTCACTGGAGCAACAACTGACTTGCTATCCATGAATTTTCCCTTCCATGCTCTTGCCCTTCGCGAAACTAGTGGTTTGACTAACCATCAACACTTGATTCTCCTTCTTGATTTCTACCTTTGCGGTGTCAAACATCACGAACAGCTCACGGATCATTATTTCTATCCCTGGCATTTTATACTTCATCACCAACTTCTAGTAGCTTAGTGGCAGTGACTTGGAGAACTATATCAATCACTATCTTATCTGAAAGATCAACTCCCACTCAATTCAAGCGATTGTGGCACCCAGACAATCTGAGCACATGCTCAACGATTCAGCTATTCTCTTTCATCTTGCAGGCAAAGAATCTTGTTGCAGATCTCATATCTCGCAACACGAGCACGAACCTGAGATCCTAATTTCAGCTCTTAGAACATATCATATGTTCTGCGACATTCAAAACGTTTCAGAGCCTCAATTCTAAGCCGTAATGCATGACACACTAAACTATCAAGTAGTCATCAGAACGTGCATGTCAGATGTTCACAACAACTACAAACCATCCTCGAGGGGTTGGCGCACCGAGCGGTGCATTAAGGACATAAGCCTTCTGTGCAGCAATGAGGACAATCCTCAGATCACGGACCCAGTACGGAATATTGCTACCATCGTCTTTCAACTCTATTTCTCTAGGAACATATAAAAATTCAAGGGAGCAATAGCGCGAGCAAGTAATCTACAACATAATTTACAAAGAACCTATAGACTATGTTCATGATAATGAGTTTAGTTAATCATATTACTGAAGAACTCCCACTCCAATTGACACCCCTCCAGTCATTCGAGTGATACATGATCCAAATTCACCAACTTAAGTCCGATCATCACGTGAGTTGAGGTGGTTTCAATGGTGAACATCATCATGTTGATCATATCTACTATATGACTCATGTTCGACCTTTCGATCTCTTGTGTTCTGAGGCCATGTCTATACATGCTAGGCTCGTCAAGCTTAACACGAGTGTTCTATATGTGCAACACTAGCTTGCACCCGTTGTATGTGAACGTAGAGTCTATCACACCCGATCATCACGTGGTGTCTCGACACGACGAACTTTCGTAACGGTGCACACTCGAGGAGAACACAATTAATCTTGAAATTAAGTGAGGGATCACCTTATAATGTTACCGCCGTCCTAAGAAAAACAAGGTGCATAAAAGGATTAACATCACATGTAGATCATAAATGACATGATATGGCCATGAACTTGTGCTTTTGATCTCTATCTTAAAAGCACCGGCATGATCTCCATCGTCACCGACACGACACCATGATCTACATCATCTTGATCTCCATTAATGTGTCGCCATCGGGGTTGTCGCGCCCACCATGCTTCTACTACTATTGCTACCGTTTAGCAATAAAGCAAAGCATTACATAGCGCTTAATGATTGACACGCAGGTCATACAATAATTAAAGACAACCCTATGGCTCCTGTCGGTTGCCGTACTCATAGACATGAAAGTCATGATATTCTATACATCACATGATCATCTCATACATCCCATATATCACATCATGCAATTGACCATATCACATCACAACACACCCTGCAAAAACAAGTTAGACGTCCTCTAATAGTTGTTGCATGTTTTACGTGGCTGCTATGGGTATCTAGCAAGAACAATTCTCATCTACGCAAAAACCACAACGGTGATACACTAGTTGCTTTTCAACCTTCTCACGGACCGCCTTTGTTGAATCCGATCCAACTAAAGTGAGAGAACTGACACCCACAAGCCATCTATGCAACAAGTTGCAGTTGAGGGAACCGATCTCTCGTAAGCGTATGAGTAAGGTTGGTCCAGGCCGCTTCATCCCACAATACCGCTAAACAAAAACACGACCAAGGGAGGAAGCAATCTAAGCATCAACGACCACAAACTCTTTGTGTTCTACTTCAGATATCATCTACATATAGACCTCGATCTGATACCATTGTTGGGGAACGTTGCATGGGAAACAAAAAATTTCCTACGCACACACAAGATCTATCCATGATGATGAGCATCTACGAGAGGGAGAGTGGATCTACATACCCTTGTAGATCGCTATGCGGGAAGCGTCAAGAAACGCGGTTGGTGTAGTCGGACGTCTTGGCGATCCAAATCGCCGAGCGTCCCGCGATCCAATCACGATTCGTCCCGCGATCCAATCACGATCCGTCCTGCGAACTCATCACAATTCGTCCCGCGATCTCATCATGATCCGTCTCACGATCTTGATCACGGTCCTTCCAATCTAGCGCCGAACGGACGGCACCTCCGCGTTCAGCACACGTACAGCTTGATGACGATCTCCACCTTATTGATCCAGCAAGAGGGAGTGGAGAGGTAGAAGAGTTCTTCGGCAGCATGACGGCGCTCCAGCGATGGTGGTGGAGCTATTCCGGCAGGGCTTTGCCTAAGCACTGCAGAAATCCAATCTAGAGGAGAAACTATGCACTGGAGGAACGGGTAGCACGTGGCTGAAAATCTAGTGCAAAAACCCTAAAACCACCAGTATATATAAGAGAGAGGGAGGAGAGGCCTTGGCGCAAGGGCCAATCCCTCCTTGGGTCGGCCGAAGTGGGGAGAAGAGGAGAACTCCTTCAATCCTAGTAGGACTAGGATTCCTCCCTTTTTGACTTTTTTTCCACTTTTCCCTTTGGGATTTTTCTTCCCTAGCCGCATGGGCCTTGTGTGGGACTTCCAACAGCCCACTAAGGGCTGGTATTCACTCTCCCACAGCCCATGAAGCCTCTTGGGTCGAAATACCCCTCCCGGTGTGTCGTGGATTTATCACGGTAGATGTCCGGGTGAATGGACTTGGATTCGAGGCCATCGCTAGCGTGATGGACTCAAAGGGTTTGGTTGGGATGAAGGACACGAGTTTACCCAGGTTCGGCCCCTCAAGTCGAGGTAATAGACTACGTCCTGCTTGTTCCAGTATTAATTGTTGTATCAATTACAAGGGAGCAAAAGCTTGACCTAGTTCTCAATAGCCTATCTCCTCAGTCGCCCCGGGTCTGCCTTTATATAGGAGGTGAGGACCACGTGTCTTTAATGTTGGAAATATGCCCTAGAGGCAATATATAAAGTGTTTATTATTATATTTCCTTGTTCATGATAATCGTTTATTATCCATGCTATAATTGCATTGATTGGAAACACATTGCATGTGTGGGTAAATAGACAACACTGTGTCCCTAGTATGCCTCTAGTGAACTAGCTCGTTGATCAAAGATGGTCAGGGTTTCCTAGCCATTGACATGTGATGTCATTTGTTAAACGGGATCACATCATTAGGAGAATGATGTGATGGACAAGACCCAAACTACAAACGTAGCATATGATCATGTCAGTTTATTGCTACTGTTTTCCGCATGTCAAGTATATGTTCCTATGACCATGAGATCATGCAACTCACGGATATCGGAGGAGTGCCTTGTGTGTATCAAACGTCGCAACGTAACTGGGTGACTATAAAGGTGCTCTACAGGTATGTCCGATGGTGTCTGTTGAGTTGGCATGGATCGAGACTGGGATTTGTTACTCCGTGTGACGGAGAGGTATCTCAGGGCCCACTCGGTAATGCAACATCACAATAAGCCTTGCAAGCACTGTGACTAATTGTTAGTTGCGGGATCTTGTATTACGGAACGAGTAAAGAGACTTGCCGGTAACGAGGTTGAACTAGGTATGGAGATACCGACGATCGAATCTCGGGCAAGTAACATACCGAAGAACAAAGGGAACGTTATACGGGATTAACTGAATCCTTGACATAGAGGTTCGACCGATGAAGATCTTCGTAGAATATATAGGAACCAATGTGGACGTCCAGGTCCCGCCATTGGTTATTTGACCGTAGAGGTGTCTCGGTCATGTCTACATAGTTCTCGAACCCGCAGGGTCTGCACACTTAAGGTTCGGTGACGTTTTGGTAGTGTAGAGTTATGTATGGTGGTGACCGACGGTTGTTTGGAGTCCCGGATGAGATCCTGGACATCACGGGGAGCTCCGGAATGGTCCGGAGGTAAAGATTCATATATAGGAAGTCCCAGTTTGGTCGCCGGAAAAGTTTCGGGCTCATCGGTAGTGTACCGGGAGTGCCGGTAGTGTACCGGGAGACCTCCGGGAGGGGTATTTCGACCCCAAGAGGTCGATGGGCTGTGGGAGACTAACTACCAGCCCTTAGTGGGCTGGGGAAACAGCCACAAAGGCCCATGGCACAGGGGAAGAAAGTCCTAAAGGGAAAAGAGGAAAAATCAGCCAATAGGGAGCAATCCTACTCCAACTAGGATTGGAGGTGGACTAGGATTGCTCGCCTCCCCCTTCGACCGAATCAAAGAGGCCCTTGGCCTTGCGCCAAGGGCTGCCTCTCCCTCCCTCCTATATATACTAGTGGATTGGGTGGCTTTTGGACACAACTTACGGCCACGTGCTACCCGTTTCACCGGTGCTCCTCTAGATTAGTTTTCCGTGGTGCTTAGGCGAAGCCCTGCCGGAATTGCTCCACCACCACCATCACCGGAGCGCCGTCATGCTGCCGGTGAACTATCTCTCCTCTCCACCTCCTCTTGCTGGATCAATACGGTGGAGATCGTCATCAAGCTGCAGGTGTGCTGAACGTGGAGGTGTCGTCCGTTCGGTACTAGATCAGAAGGATCGTGATCAAGGCCACGAGACGTTCGTGATTGGATCGCGGGACGGATCGTGACGAGATCGCGGGACGGTTCGTGATTGGATCGCGGGATGGTTCGTGATTGGATCGCGGGACGCTCGGTGATTTGGATCGCGAAGAAGTTTGACTACACCAACCGCGTTTCTTAACGCTTCCCGCTTAGCGATCTACAAGGGTATGTAGATCAACTCCCCCTCTCGTAGATGCTCATCACCATGGATAGGTTTGCGTGTGCGTAGGAAAAAAATTGTTTCCCATGCGATGTTCCCCAACATTTAAAATTGGTAACTGGGTCTCATTGTCTATCCAAGTCTTCCTCTATCTTCTTGTCCAAGCCGTCCCCGAGCGGCTTACACGCCCGGGTCTTCTCCGTCCGGGCTACCTTGTGGCCCACACCATGAGCCGCCTATCTTCCTAGCCCGCAAGCTTCATGACTCACCTTTGGGCCGGCTCACGAGCCATCAGATATAATCCGGAGCCCTTGGGGCGGGTCATACCGCGGGGTTATATCCCCAACATTAGGCCCCAGGTTGAATTGAGCTCGCTCACTTCATCCTTTTCCTTCGGTTCTTCGGTGAGTCGCCCAGAGATGACCCGGCATGACATCACATGGGCCCTACAAAAAAGATCCGCTGACATACCAACAATGACTTTCCCAAAACTTTCACTCTGCATTTTGATCACCAGGAATTCAAATTCACTTCATCAAAAAAAACCAGAGTGAAGATTACATGACTTCTTCCATTTAAAGAAATGAAAAGGGATTTGAAAATGGTTTGAATTTCCATTTGAAAATATTTCAAATTCAGAAACTTTATGCAACTCAATGATTTTCATGAGAGAGGATAATATGACTTATTCAAATTATATGAAATATGAGTTGGAAGTTAAACCAAAGATTTGAAAAAGGGAATTTGAATACTATTTGAGAATTTCTCATATGGAGTTTCAATTCCCTATTTGAATTTGCAAACATCCAAACCCCTTGTCAAATATTTTGAGAGGAGTAAAATGACACTCCAAAGAAAGGGGGGATTTGTGAAGCTTTTTAATCATAAAACCCAAGGGGTGATATGAAAAATAATTTGCAAAAATAAATAAAGCCAATTAGGCAATTTTCTGAAAAAAATATTTTTTAAAGTATTTAATTTGATAGAATAAAAATGTCCATCAGATGGCATTTATTCTCCTAATAATTCTGGTACAATACTTTTTATTTTCAGGCAAGTATTTAAGGCCATTTATGTGTTTCTGATTCGCTGGTATTTAAAAAAAGAAAATTCTTTAAGGCCTTTAAGACCCAGCTGGCCCAGCCCCCCTAATCTCGCGTGAAAACACTCCCGGTCGGCCAACCGACGTGCGCCGCTCCTTTTTCTCTCTCTGACCACGGGCCCCACCCCCGACCAAAAATCCGGTCGGTCGCCTCCTTCCTTCTCCTCCCCGAGCAAACAACGCCGGTGAACCCTCGTCGGATTTCTCTCCTCCCCTTTCCTTGCGGACGCTCCGACCCCTCCTATAAATAGCCGCCGCTCCCCTCTTCCCATTGCCCCTCGTTGCCCCAAACCCCGTGCCCTCCTCTTGCCGGGATTCCTCGCCGGAGACCACCACAGCCGCAGCGCCATTGCCGCGCCACCGCACCACCCTGCCTCCCCCGCACCCCCCCCCCCCAGCCCACCATCGAGCTCGCCGCACCCGTGCGCACATCCCCGTCCCCTCACCTTCACCGGAGACCTATCGGAGCCCCCACACCATCGACCTCGCCGGAGTCCGTACCGCCCCCGAGCTCGTGTCGCTCGTCACCGTCGTCCCGAGGCCCCTCCGACGCCACCATCGCCTTCGTCGTGCTCCCCTGCGTCGAACGGAGCCAACGCCATCACCGGAGACCCCCTGGAGTCGATGCCCGCTTCGATCCCGAGCCGCCGCCGTCGCTGGAGCCCTCGCCGGCGACCTCCATCCACGGTGATCACCCTCCTCCGTCCGATCTCGAATGAACGGTGTAGATTAGAATAGGATACCCCTTCGGTTTATTTTAAAAGAACCGCTCGGTTTTTCTTTTCTGTTTTTAGACCGAAGCATTTTCGGTTAGAAGCCGGTCGCCCGCTCGAAACCCCCTATCGCGCACACCTTAGGACCAATCAGGAGATGCCACGTGTACCCCCCTGTCCGTTAGAAAATGATTTTTCTTTTCTGTTTTAATTTCTGTTTCCAGAATAGTTCTAATTTTGTTTTTATCATATCTTTTAGGTTTTTAAGTGTTTTTAATTGATTCTTTTTGCATTAAGTCACAATTTTTATCTAGTTTCCGTAGATGGCAAATTTGACCATGTTTGAACATTTAAATTTTAATTTAAACAGATTTGATTTAAATTGTGTTTTCTGAATATCTTGAGTTTAAAAATGTATTTTTGATTGATTCTTGTTGCTAATGGTCACTAGTGATCTTAGTTATCGTTAGGTAGAGTTTGAGAATTTTTAGAATAAAATTTGATTAGGGTTTTAACTAAAAAATGAATCTGTTTAGTTTCCAAATAGTTTATTTAGATTGATTTACTTTGTTTTATTTTGAAAATCTGAATATGATTTATATTATCTTTTAGATTTAATTTAGTTGTGTGTTCTAAATTTAGTATTTACTTGCTGTTAAAAAAAATTGTGTAGTTTATTAAATTATTATTGTAGGAACCTACACTCCTTTTTCAAATAGGTATAGTTTATTAAAAACAAATTAGTTAGTAATAACTATTTTAACTAAATTTTTATATAATTAAATTCTGTTTTCTAAGAAAAAGTTTTCAGTAATCTTTTCTGTTAAGAAATGTTTTGTTAATAAAAATAGTTTAGTTTTACTCTATTATTATAGGAAACTATATTCTTCATCATTAAGTAATGTTTGATAAAACAACTTAGTTTTAGTAGAGATTATTTTCACAAAGTTTTAAATGATCTTATTCTGTTTTGTAATAAAGATTTTTATTGATTACTTTCTGTTAACTTAGTTGTTTCATAGTTTGTTTTCTCTTAGTTTATGGTTGTGCTTGTAGTTAAGTTCATTAGGCAAACACTTATGTTATTTAGAATGTTGTTTTCATAGTTTTACTTGTTCTCCAAAAGTAATTCTTTTTTCTAGTAAAATATTTACTAAAATCCTTTTGTTATATTTTACTTAGTTAATGTTTTGTTACTATTGAAAATAATTGTTTGTAGGGGAAAACTACTTTAGTTGCTTTTATGAAAACTTTCTTGATTTTAACTTTTGTCTTAAGTATTTCCTTCATCAACCTTGTTGCTTTGGTTCTTGTGTTACCTTGTGATTGTTAGAATTGATTGCTAGTATGATTGCTTATGAATGCAATGTTTGTTATAGATTTCATCGGAGAGTGACGTATAGTCTATCAAGTTATTTCTGAGAGCAATCTTTATCTTCATCAACAGTACAGGCAAGTTCACTTTGACCATCTATATAATACCTATGTTTTTATTGCATGTAGTGACATCATACAACAAATCCCTCCCGTAGTGTTATTGAAATTCTTGTAGTTGAGTAGAATGCATGAGGTAGGAACCCACCACTTGTTACTAAAGCCTCGGGAACGTTAGTTACTTTTATGCTATGCTAAAGTAGACGGGTTTTGGTATGAGTGTTCGTGAGTGGTGTGAAGGACTCTACGTCAAGACGACAACTTCATGAAGACATCTACAAGTCCTGCATCTTCAAGACCTCAAGACTTCGAGACTCGAGAAGACAAGTTTTCAATACACACTACTGGGTGAGGGATGGTTGGAACGGTACCCTGGAGAAACTAGTGGATTTGCCTAGGTGTTGCTGGAGAAGTGCCAGTATTCACGCGGAAAGCCTCACCCAGACTCAAAGAGAAGGATGAATACTTCATGCCCGGAAGCTTACCTGTGTAGCCACAAGTCATTATGGGCTCTGGCTTGGTTGATCTTTTTTGTGACTCTGTTGGGCAGTGCTACGAGATGTAGTCGACGTTAGGATCAATTTGAGCCTCTGGACTTGGATCTATCTCTAAACTCTCAACACTGGACTGATAACTTAATTGTGGGCAACTTAAGATACTTGAGGGTATTGAGACATTGGTTGGCGGAACCATGTCATGATAGGTAACTCTATTGTGAAATTCCTAATATTCCTTTTGTTGTAGGAAAATAAAATCAGCTTTTACGCAAAATCTCAGACACACAGAGCCACAAAGCCTTTTGCATATAGAATAGCCTTTATTCTTCTGTTCTTCTATGATGATCTTGCCAGTGCATTCAATGTACTGACCTATATGGCTACAACGTATCATGTTGCAGGTTCTCTTCTACGACGGGTAAGAGTACGATTCAGGGTTACGGTTTGCACTCAACTTGCCGTTGGTGTTATTGGGACTCCACTCCCGTTGACTGTATCCGCTGCTATTTTAAGGTGTATATCTGTTTTAGCTGTTACATGTGATTGCACTTTGATATATACATTGATGTACTATGTGTGCCAGCATACTGATCCAGGGATGGCACAGAATACACAGAGGCTTGACTCGTTTTGAGTCGGGTCGCTACAAAAAATGGTATCAGAGCACATGTTGACTGTAGGACGTGACCCTAGAAACTGGAAATCCCTTAGGAAAAGATTTCTCTCCAACTTGTTTTCAAAACCGTCTTTACTTCTCATCCTTTCTGAGTTTTATCAAATAGTTAGACAATACCCCTTCCCTTTTGACCACACGAAGAATCAACTGAAGCCACTCCAAGAAGGACAAGATATCAGACAACTGGTGACCAACTGTGACAAAGATATATTCCATTATGGAAAGAGCTACAAAAAGGATTGAAGATTATACAGATCTGAAGAAGTTGAAGACCACGAAGAATTTCCAAGATATTATGCCCCTAGAAGACCAAACCCCTGTTGTATACTTACGTTAGACACGATGATTTGTGAGCTGTCATTTGTGTGTAAGTTTTATTTTTGACAGCCACAACAAAAAATCTATTTTCAAAACCATTGTTTGTATTGTGTGTTTTCCCCCTCCCTTCTCTCTCTCGTATCTCATCCCAAAACCTTGACCCAATAGATGAAGACTGAAGCTGGACTTGTGTATTCTGGATCAATGACTCGGTTAGACACAGAAGAATGGATTCAGAACATGGAGGATCACCTAAGAAGTAACCTTGTTGCAAGGAACGAGATGGTCCAGTATGCTCTTCGATACTTTGCAGAAGGTGCTGCACATTGGTGGAAGATGCATGAAGATATCCATGATAGGCAGGAATCAATCACTTGGGAAGATTTTAAGATGACTTTACAAGGATCCCATGTTGTTACCAATACCCAGAAGCCCCGTTGCAAAGATGTGAAGAAGATTTGTGCCTGCAAGATATGTGGAGAGATAGCACACAACCAGGAAGAACACAAGGATAGATGCCCTTACTGTGAAGAGAAACACCCTGCTGAGGAATGCCCAACTGGGCAAGTGACATGTTTCTTGTGTGAAGGAACCAATCGCTACCCTGCTCAATGCCAAGTGTACCCCAAGGTACAAGAAGTCATCAAACAGCAGAAGAAAGCCATGAAGGAAGCCTTCAGAGGAAAGTTAGGAGAATTTGTGATGAAGAAATATAGTGAAGACCCTAATGGAGAAGGATTAACCAGATTTTACTCAAATGCTTGCTATTCATGTGGAGAAGAAGGACATTTCTCACAGGACTGCACGAAGGAAAGAAAAGAGTATCTGGGAAATTTCCCGACAGAAGAAGTGGAGTTTGATCCTCGGGAAATTGAAGTTTTGATCGGAACAAAGAACCCCAGGAAGAGACAAGTCCCTGAACAGAAGGACCTGAGTCACATTAGATGCTTCAAGTGTAAGGATATGGGCCACTATACCAATAAGTGCCCAAGAAAGGAACCAAAACTTCCAGGAGCAAAAACCAAGATCAAGAAGCCCCGAGATATGTCAGAAATCATTTGCTTTCAGTGCAAGAAGACAGGACACTACTCCTATACCTGTCCAGGGAAGAATGGCTAAACATGAGTAGTCTGAGTTTTGGATTCTGGATGTAATAGGTAGCACTCTTACCATTTTGAAGTTATGTAACGAAAGTCCCAGAGTTTGTAATAAGTTCATGAGATCAATGAAATTTATGGTGTCATGAATCATTCTTATGTTGTATTACATGAGTTGTTAATCTATGACCCAAGGTCTTTGACTATTTTTGAGGATATGAGAAAATATGGTCTATGCATACATGAGTGCATTTCATTTTAAGTGTGGTAGTAACCACAGGTACCTTTTCCAGATTAAGGAGTTTGGATAAGTGAATACAGGTGAAGAGAATGTGGAACCACCTCAAACTGTGTGGATGATAACCTTTGTGACAAAGTGCTTTTTAAAGCTGGAATATTGAGAAAAGGAATGATTGTGGTGAAACCATACACAAGGTTAAACAGGCCAATGGAAAGGAAAATGGATTCCGCTGAGTGGAATCTAAACAAGAATAAGTCTGTGATTTGTTACCTCAAGGGCATGATGTATTGAACTGAAGGAAATGCTGGTATATGGAACGATAGTAACCCCAGGAGTGAGTTAAAGCTATCCAAGTATTCAAGTGAACCCACAAGTCACTGACCTCAGGATTGATAAGGATCAAACCCCACCTTTGTGAAGAAAGAAACTTGGAAGAAGCTACGACCGATCAGCAAACATTTTCTTAGGAGTTTACGATAACCTGAGAGTGGTGAAGAAAACGATAGGTGTTTTAGTTCAGCATGCAGAAATCAATGGATTTACACGAACTTTGTTCATTGACAATAGAAATTTCTGCAACGCTTGTGAGGAAGCCCAAGTGTTAGAATACGAGATTCACTAGACCTTATACAAGGTAATGATTTCAGTGCGACATGGTTTGGCCACCATGACGACTTACTCTTGTCATTCTCTTGCTATTCGGATTGGTAAATCTGAGTGACTTACCCATAGTAAAGAGACGATGTTCTTTGAAGCTTTTGTTTAAGCCTTAGAACGGAATGATGAAGAACCCTTGTACATGACAGTTTCTGTCACACGTAGGAATTCTACGGTGAGGAATGAAGCCAAGACCCATTTTCACTGCAGGACAACCACAAATGGTAGACCCCCCATGAGATCATCGATAAGTTATTTAGAATGATCGCGAGACCTGTCAGTTAAGAAGACCCAGTACCGGAGGAAAGTGCACTTTGCTGTAAGGACTCAAGATCTTGATATAACGGAAGAGCATCACCGAAGAAGCTATCGTGAAGAAGGTGAAAAGACAGATGCACCCAGAGGACTGCCAAGAATTTTGATGGACCAGTAACTCTCATTTTAAGTGTGGTAGACCCACATTTCCAGCTCAATGGAGTCTTGTTGGAAGACCCCACACCTTCTTGGTCAATGGATTTGTTAGAAGACCCCCAAACCCTAACCTTTCTTTCTAGCCCTTCCGAATCTCGAGGACGAGATTCATTTCAAGTGTGGTAGGTTTTTAACATCCCAAACTTTGGAATGTTATAATAACTATTAGAATGATTGTTTGTTTGTTTGAGTGAGTGAAAGTGAGTGAAATTTGGAACTTTTTGAAACTTTTGAAAGTTTAATGAGAGGGAATGAAATGACTTTCCCAAAACTTTCACTCTGCATTTTGATCACCAGGAATTCAAATTCACTTCATCACAAACCCCCAGAGTGAAGATGACATGACTTCTTCCATTTAAAGAAATGAAAAGGGATTTGAAATGGTTTGAATTTCCATTTGAAAACATTTCAAATTCAGAAACTTTATGCAACTCAATGATTTTCATGAGAGAGGATAATATGACTTCTTCAAATTATATGAAATATGAGTTGGAAGTTAAACCAAAGATTTGAAAAAGGGAATTTGAAAACTATTTGAGAATTTCTCATATGGAGTTTCAATTCCCTATTTGAATTTGCAAACATCCAAACCCCTTGTCAAATATTTTGAGAGGAGTAAAATGACACTCCAAACCAAGGGGGGATTTGTGAAACTTTTGAATCATAAAACCCAAGGGGTGATATGAAAAATAATTTGCAAAAATAAATAAAGCCAATTAGGCAATTTTCTGGAAAAAAATATTTTAAAGTATTTAATTTGATAGAATAAAAATGTCCATTAAATGGAATTTATTCTCCTGATAATTTTCGTATAAAACTTTTTATTTTTAGGCAAGTATTTATGGCCATTTATGTGTTTTTGATTTGCTGGTATTTAAAAAAAGAAAATTCTTTAAGGCCTTTAAGACCCAGCCGGCCCAGCCCCCCTAATCTCGCCCGAAAACACTCCCGGTCGGCCAACCGATGCGCGCCGCTCCTTTTTCTCTCTCTAACCACAGGCCCCACCCCCGACCGAAAATCCCGTCGGTCACCTCCTTCCTTCTCCTCCCCGAGCAAACAACGCCGGTGAACCCTCGCCGGATTTCTCTCCTCCCCTTTCCTTGCCGACACTCCGACCCCTCCTATAAATAGCCGCCGCTCCCCTCTTCCCATTCCCCCTCGTTACCCCCAACCCCGTGCCCTCCTCTTGCCGGGATTCCTCGCCGGAGACCACCACGGCCGCCGCGCCATTGCCGCGCCACCGCACCACCCTGCCTCCCCCGCACCCCCCCCCCCCGAGCCCACCACCGAGCTCGCCGCACTCGTGCGCACCTCCCCATCCCCTCACCTTCACCGGAGACCCACCGGAGCCCCCACACCATCGACCTCGCCGGAGTCTGAACCGCCCCCGAGCTCGTGTCGCTCGTCACCGTCGTCCCGAGGCCCCTCCGATGCCACCATCTCCTTCGCCGTGCTCCCCTGCGTCGAACGGAGCCATCGCCATCGCCGGAGACCCCTTGGAGTCGACGCCCGCTTCGATCCCGAGCCGTCGCCGTCGCTGGAGCCCTCGCCGGCGACCTCCATCCACGGTGAGCACCCTCCTCCGTCCGATCTCGAATGAACGGTGTAGATTAGAATAGGATACCCCTTCGGTTTATTTTAAAAGAACCGCTCGGTTTTTCTTTTCTGTTTTTAGACCGAAGTGTTTTCGGTTAGAAGCCAGTCGCCCGCTCGAAACCCCCTATCGCGCACACCTTAGGACCAATCAGGAGATGCCACGTGTACCCCCCTGTCCGTTAGAAAACAATTTTTCTTTTCTATTTTAATTTCTGTTTCCAGAATAGTTCTAATTTTGTTTTTATCATATATTTTAGGGTTTTAAGTGTTTTTAATTGATTCTTTTTGCATTAAGTCACAATTTTTATCTAGTTTCTGTAGATGCCAAATTTGACCATGTTTGAATATTTAAATTTGAATTTAAACAGATTTGATTTAAATTTTGTTTTCCGAATATCTTGAGTTTAAAAATGTATTTTTGATTGATTCTTTTTGCTAATGGTCACTAGCGATCTTAGTAATCATTAGGTAGAGTTTGAGAATTTTTAGAATAAAATTCTATTAGGGTTTTAACTAAAAACATAATCTGTTTAGTTTCCTATTAGCTTATTTAGATTGATTTACTTTGTTTTATTTTGAAAATCTGAATATGATTTATATTATGTTTTCGATTTCATTTAGTTCTGTGTTCTAAATTTAGGATTTACTTGCTGTTAACAAAACTAATTTGTGTAGTTTATTAAATTATTATTGTAGGAACCTACACTCCTTTTTCAAATAGGTATAGTTTATTAAAAACAAATTAGTTAGTAATAATTCTAAGAAAAAATTCTGTAATCTTTTCTGTTAAGAAATGTTTCGTTAATAAAAATAGTTTAGTTTTACTCTATTATTATAGGAAACTATATTCTTCATCATTAAGTAATGTTTGATAAAACAACTTAGTTTTAGTAGAGATTATTTTCACAAAGTTTTAAATGATCTATTCTGTTTTGTAATAAAGATTTTTATTGATTACTTTCTGTTAACTTAGTTGTTTCATAGTTTGTTTTCTCTTAGTTTATGGTTGTGCTTGTAGTTAAGTTCATTAGGCAAACACTTATGTTGTTTAGAATGTTGTTTTCATAGTTTTACTTGTTCTCCAAAAGTAATTCTTTTTGCTAGTAAAATATTTACTAAAATCCTTTTGTTATATTTTACTTAGTTAATGTTTTGTTACTATTGAAAATAATTGTTTGTAGGGGAAAACTACTTTAGTTGCTTTTATGAAAACTTTCTTGATTTTAACTTTTGTCTTAAGTATTTCCTTCATCAACCTTGTTGCTTTGGTTCTTGTGTTACCTTGTGATTGTTAGAATTGATTGCTAGTATGATTGCTTATGAATGCAATGTTTGTTATAGATTTCATCAGAGAGTGACGTATAGTCTATCAAGTTATTTCTGAGAGCAATCTTTATCTTCATCAACAGTACAGGCAAGTTCACTTTGACCATCTATATAATACCTATGTTTTTATTGCATGTAGTGACATCATACAACAAATCCCTCCCGTAGTGTTACTGAAATTCTTGTAGTTGAGTAGAATGCATGAGGTAGGAACCCACCACTTGTTACTAAAGCCTCGGGAACGTTAGTTACTTTTATGCTATGCTAAAGTAGACGGGGTTTGGTATGAGTGTTCGTGAGTGGTGTGAAGAAGGACTCTATGTCAAGACGACAACTTCATGAAGACAACTTCAAGTCCTGCATCTTCAAGACCTCAAGACTTCGAGACTCGAGAAGACAAGTTTTCAATACACACTACTGGGTGAGGGATGGTTGGAACGGCACCCTAGAGAAACCAGTGGATTTGCCTAGGTGTTGCTGGAGAAGTGCCAGTATTCACGCGGAAAGCCTCAACCAGACTCAAAGAGAAGGATGAATACTTCATGCCCGGAAGCTTACCTGTGTAGCCACAAGTCATTATGGTCTCTGGCTTGGTTGATCTTTGTTGTGACTCTGTTGGGCAGTGCTACGAGATGTAGTCGACGTTAGGATTGGATGGGCACTGTAGGACAGTCAGGGAAGCACTCTGAAAAACCATGTTTCTTTCATCCTGTTCTCAAACACCAGGCAGTGCGAGGACTTACCAGGAGGGAAAGAATCTTGTGGGTAAAGTACACAACACTCTGCAGAGTTAAACCTAATCGATTAGCCGTGTCCACAGTTACGATCAATTTGAGCCTCTGGACTTGGATCTATCTCTAAACTCTCAACACTGGACTGATAACTTAATTGTGGGCAACTTAAGATACTTGAGGGTATTGGGACATTGGTTGGCGGAACCATGTCATGATAGGTAACTCTATAGTGAAATTCCTGATATTCCTTTTGTTGTAGGAAAATAAAATCAGCTTTTACGCAAAATCTCAAACACAGAGCCACAAAGCCTTTTGCATATAGAATAGTCTTTATTCTTCTGTTCTTCTATGGTGATCTTGCAAGTACATTCAATGTACTGACCTATATGGCTGCAACGTATCATGTTGCAGATTCTCTTCTACGACGGGTAAGAGTACGATTCAGGGTTACGGTCTGCACTCAACTTGCCGTTGGTGTTATTGGGACTCCACTCCAGTTGAATGTATCTGCTGCTATTTTAAGGTATATATCTGTTTTACGCTGTTACATGTGATTGCACTTTGATATATACATTGATGTACTGTGTGTGCCAGCATACTGATCCAGCGATGGCACAGAACACACAGAGGCTTGACTCGTTTTGAGTCGGGTCGCTACCGCGCCACAACCCCAATGGCAACACATTGATGGAGATCAAGATGATGGAGATCATGGTGTTGTGCCGGTGACGATGGAGATCATGCCGGTGTTTCGAAGATGGAGATCTTAAACACAAGTTCATGGCCATATCATGTCACTTATGAATTACATGAGATGTTAATCCTTTTATGCACCTTGTTTTGCTTAGTACGGCGGTAGCATTATAAGGTGATCCCTCACTTAAATTTCAAGATGAACTGTGTTCTCCCCGAGTGTGCACCGTTGCAAAAGTTCGTCGTGTCGAGACACCACGTGATGATCGGGTGTGATAGACTCTACGTTCACATACAACGGGTGCAAGCCAGGTTTGCACGTGTAGAACACTCGGGTTAAACTTGACGAGCCTAGCATGTATAGACATGGCCTCGGAACACAAGAGACCGGAAGGTCGAACATGAGTCATATAGTAGATATGATCAACATAATTATGTTCACCATTGAAACCAGTTTAACTCACGTGATGATCGGACTTGAGTTGGTGAATTTGGATCATGTGACACTCAGATGACCTGAGGGATGTCAATTTGAGTGGGAGCTTTAGTAATTTGATTAACTAAACTCATTATCTTGAACAATAGTCTAAGTAACCTTTGCATATTTATGTTGTAGATCAATGGCTCGCACAATAGCACCCCTGAATTTTAATGCGTTGCTAGAGAAAGCTATGTTGAAAGATGACAGAAGTAACTTTGTTGATTGGGCCCGTAATCTGAGGATTATCCTCACGACTTCCCAGAAACAATATGTCCTTGATGCACCGCTTGGTGACCACCCAGAAGACATGACCTCCGAAGACGTTAAGAACGCTTGGGAGGCTCGTGCTGGAGACTACTCAATAGTTCAGTGTGCAATATTGTATGGCTTAGAACCGGGACTTCAAAGACGTTTTGAACGTCATGGAGCATATGAGATGTTCCAGGAGTTGAAGTTTATCTTTCAGAAGAATGCCCGGATCGAGAGGTATGAGACCTACGATAAGTTCTATGCTTGCAAGATGGAGGAGAACGGATCTGTCAGTGAGCATATACTCAGAATGTCTGGATATTCAAACCGTCTAGCTGAGTTGGGAATTGCCCTTCCGCAAGAGGCGATCATTCATAGAGTTCTTCAATCACTGCCACCTAGTTACAAGAGTTTTGTAATGAACTATAACATGCACGGGATGAACAACTCATCATCCGAGCTGTTTGCGATGCTGAAAGTCACTGAGTCTGAAATCCAGAAAGAACATCAAGTGTTGATGGTCAATAAAACCACTAGTTTCAAGAAAAATGGCAAGGGCAAAGGCAAGAAGGGTAAAACCAAGAAGGATGGAAAAGCAGTTGCTACTCCTACAAAGAAGCCTAAGCATGGACCTAAGCCAGAAACTGAGTGCTTTTATTGCAAGGGAACTGGTCACTGGAAGCGGAACTGCCCCAAGTACCTGGCTGACAAGAAGGCGGCCAACGACAAACAAGGTATATATGATATACATGTTATTGATGTGTACCTTACTAGTTCTCGTAGTAGTGCATGGGTATTTGATACCGGTTTGGTTGCTCACATTTGCAACTCAAAGCAGGAACTACGGAATAAACGAAGACTGGCAATGGACGAAGTGACGATGCGCATGGGAAATGGTTCCAAGGTTGATGTGATCGCCGTCGGCACGCTCTCTCTTCGATTACCATCAGGATTAGTGATGAACCTGAATAATTGTTATTTAGTGCCTGCGTTAAGCATGAACATTATATCTGGATCTTGTTTATTGCGAGACGGTTACTCATTTAAATCAGAGAATAAAGGTTGTTCTATTTATATGAGTAATATCTTTTATGGTCATGCACCCAATGTTAGGGGTTTATTCATATTGAATCTTGATAGTGATGACACACATGTTCATAACATTGATGCCAACAGATGTAGAGTTGTTAATGATAGTACCACTTTCTTGTGGCACTGCCGTTTAGGTCATATTGGTGTAAAACGCATGAGGAAGCTCCATGCTGATGGACTTTTGGAGTCACTTAATTTTGAATCACTTGACACATGTGAACCATGCCTGATGGGCAAGATGACTAAAACGCCGTTCTCTGGAACAATGGAACGGGCAAGTGACTTGTTGGAAATCATACATACTGATGTGTGCGGTCCAATGAATGTTGCAGCACGCGGTGGATATTGTTACTTTCTCACCTTCACTGATGACTTGAGTAGATATGGGTATATTTACTTGATGAAACACAAGTCTGAAACGTTTGAAAAGTTCAAGCAATTACAGAGTGAAGTTGAGAATCATCGTAACAAGAAGATTAAATTTCTGCGATCTGATCGAGGAGGTGAATATCTGAGTTATGAGTTTGGCAGTGACTTAAGACAATGTGGAATTGTTTCACAGTTGACACCGCCCGGAACACCACAGCGTAATGGTGTGTCTGAACGTCGTAATCAGACCTTATTAGATATGGTGCGTTCTATGATGTCTCTTGCCGATTTGCCACTATCGTTTTGGGGTTATGCATTAGAGACAGCTGCATTCACTTTAAATAGGGCACCATCAAAATCCGTTGAGATGACGCCATATGAACTGTGGTTTGGCAAAAAGCCGAAGTTGTCGTTTCTTAAAGTTTGGGGATGTGATGC
This sequence comes from Hordeum marinum, assembly GCA_022496015.1. Classification (NCBI taxonomy): domain Eukaryota; kingdom Viridiplantae; phylum Streptophyta; class Magnoliopsida; order Poales; family Poaceae; genus Hordeum; species Hordeum marinum. The sequence goes on from CM039673.1 coordinate 375,834,261, forward strand.
TTATGTCAAAAAGCTTCAGCCTGAAAAGCTGGAACCCAAAGCGGAAAAATGTGTCTTCATAGGATATCCAAAAGAGACAGTCGGGTATACCTTCTATCTCAGATCCGAAGTCAAAGTGTTTGTCGCTAAGAACGGAACATTTCTTGAGAAAGAGTTTCTCTTGAAAGAATTGAGTGGGAGGAAAATAGAGCTTGATGAGGTTATTGAACCTTTGCTTCAACCAGAGAGTAGCACAGCGTAGAAAGATGTTTTTGTGGAACCTACGACGATAGAAGAGGAAGTTAATGATGATGATCATGAAGCTTCGGATCAAGCTGCTATTGAACCTAGTAGGTCGACAAGGTTGCATACTACTCCCGAGTGGTACGGCAACCCTGTCTTGGAGGTCATGTTGTTAGACAACAATGAACCTACGAGCTATGGAGGAGCAGTGATGGGCCTGGTTTCCGAGAAATGGTTAGAGGCCATGAAATCTGAGATGGGATCCATGTATGAAAACAAAGTGTGGACTTTGGAAGTACTACCTGAAGGGCGAAAGGCCATTCAGAACAAATGGATCTATAAGAAGAAGACAGACATGGAAGGTAATGTCACCGTCTATAAAGCTTGACTTGTGGCAAAGGGTTTTTCACAAGTTCAAGGAGTTGACTACGATGAGACTTTCTCACCCGTAGCGATGCTTAAGTCTGTCAGAATCATGTTGGCAATAGCTGCTTATTTCGACTATGAAATTTGGAAGATGGATGTCAAAACGGCATTCCTCAACGGTTTCCTTTAGGAAGAGTTGTATATGATGCAACCCGAAAGTTTTGTCGATCCAGAGAATGCTGACAAAGTTTGCAAACTCCAGCGATCCACTTATGGACTGGTGCAAGCATCTTGGAGTTGGAATAAGCGCTTTGATGAGGTGATCAAAGAGTCTGGGTTTATACAAGTTTATGGAGAAGCTTGTATTTACAAGAAAGTGAGTGGGAGCTCTATAGCGTTTCTAGTGTTATATGTGGATGACATATTGCTGATTGGAAACGATATAGAAATGCTGGAAAGCGTGAAGGAATATTTGAACAAGAGTTATTCAATGAAGGACCTAGGAGAAGTTGCTTTCATATTAGGCATTAAGATCTATAGAGATAGGTCGAGACGCTTAATAGCACTTTCACAGAGCACATACCTTGATAAAGTTTTGAAGAAGTTCAAAATGGAGCAGTCCAAGAAAGGGTTCTTGCCTGTGTTACAAGGTGTGAAGTTGAGTAAGACTCAATGCCCAGTGACTGCAAAAGATAAAGAAAAGATGAGCATCATCCCCTATGCTTCAGCCATAGGCTCTATCATGTATGCAATGTTGTGCACAAGACCCGATGTTAGCCTTGCCATAAGTATGGCCAGAAGGTTTCAAAGTGATCCTGGAGTGGAGCACTGGCAAGCGGTCAAGAATATCCTTAAGTACCTTAACAGGACTAAGGACATGTTTCTCGTTTATGGAGGTGATGAAGAGCTAGTCGTAAAGGGTTATGTTGATGCGAGCTTTGACACTGATCCGGACGACTCTAAGTCGCAAACCGGATACGTATTTATTCTTAACGGGGGAGCGGTAAGCTGGTGCAGTTCCAAGCAAAGCGTGGTAGCTGATTCTACGTGCGAAGCGGAGTACATCGCAGCCTCGGAGACAACGAAGGAAGGTGTCTGGATGAAGCAGTTCATGACAAATCTTGGAGTAGTGCCCAGTGCACTGAATCCAATAAACCTATTCTGTGACAACACGGGTGCCATTGCTCTAGCTAAGGAACCAAGGTTTCACAAGAGGACCAGACACATAAAGCGACGCTTCAACTCCATCCGGTTTTACATCGAGGAGAAGGACATAAATATTTGCAAAGTGCACACGGATCTGAATGTTGCAGACCCGTTGACTAAACCTCTTCCAAGGGCTAAACATGATCAACACCAGAACTGTATGGGTGTTCGATTCATTACCACGTAAATCACATAGTGATGTGAACTAGATTATTGACTCTAGTGCAAGTGGGAGATTATTGGAAATATGCCCTAGAGGCAATATATAAAGTGTTTATTATTATATTTCCTTGTTCATGATAATCGTTTATTATCCATGCTATAATTGCATTGATTGGAAACACATTGCATGTGTGGGTAAATAGACAACACTGTGTCCCTATTATGCCTCTAGTGAACTAGCTCGTTGATCAAAGATGGTCAGGGTTTCCTAGCCATTGACATGTGATGTCATTTGATAAACGGGATCACATCATTAGGAGAATGATGTGATGGACAAGACCCAAACTACAAACGTAGCATATGATCGTGTCAGTTTATTGCTACTGTTTTCCGCATGTCAAGTATATGTTCCTATGACCATGAGATCATGCAACTCACGGATATCGGAGGAGTGCCTTGTGTGTATCAAACGTTGCAACGTAACTGGGTGACTATAAAGGTGCTCTACAGGTATCTCCGATGGTGTTTGTTGAGTTGGCATGGATCGAGACTGGGATTTGTTACTCCGTGTGACGGAGAGGTATCTCAGGGCCCACTCGGTAATGCAACATCACAATAAGCCTTGCAAGCATTGTGACTAATTGTTAGTTGCAGGATCTTGTATTACGGAACGAGTAAAGAGACTTGCCGGTAACGAGGTTGAACTAGGTATGGAGATACCGACGATCGAATCTCGGGCAAGTAACATACCGAAGAACAAAGGGAACGTTATACTGGATTAACTGAATCCTTGACATAGAGGTTCGACCGATGAAGATCTTCGTAGAATATGTAGGAACCAATGTGGACGTCCAGGTCCCGCCATTGGTTATTTGACCGTAGAGGTGTCTCGGCCATGTCTACATAGTTCTCGAACCCGCAGGGTCTGCACACTTAAGGTTCGGTGACGTTTCGGTAGTGTAGAGTTATGTATGGTGGTGACCGACGGTTGTTTGGAGTCCCGGATGAGATCCTGGACGTCACGAGGAGCTCCGGAATGGTCCGTAGGTAAAGATTCATATATAGGAAGTCCCAGTTTGGTCGCCGGAAAAGTTTCGGGCTCATCGGTAGTGTACCGGGAGTGCCGGTAGTGTACCGGGAGACCTCCGGGAGGGGTATTTCGACCCCAAGAGGTCGATGGGATGTGGGAGACTAATTACCAGCCCTTAGTGGGCTGGGGAAATAGCCACAAAGGCCCATGGCACAGGGGAAGAAAGTCCTAAAGGGAAAAGAGGAAAAATCAGCCAATAGGGAGCAATCCTACTCCAACTAGGATTGGAGGTGGACTAGGATTGCTCGCCTCCCCCTTCGACCGAATCAAAGAGGCCCTTGGCCTTGCGCCAAGGGCTGCCTCTCCCTCCCTCCTATATATACTAGTGGATTGGGTGGCTTTTGGACACAACTTACGGCCACGTGCTACCCGTTTCACCGGTGCTCCTCTAGATTAGTTTTCCGCGGTGCTTAGGCGAAGCCCTGCCGGAATTGCTCCACCACCACCATCACCGAAGCGCCGTCACACTGCCGGTGAACTCTCTCTCCTCTCCACCTCCTCTTGCTGGATCAAGACAGTGGAGATCGTCATCAAGCTGCACGTGTGCTGAACGCGGAGGTGTCGTCCGTTCGGTAATAGATCGGAAGGATCGTGATCAAGGCCACGAGATGTTCATGATTGGATCGCGGGACGGATTGTGACGAGATCGCGGGACGGTTCGTGATTGGATCGCGGGACGGTTCGTGATTGGATCGCGGGACGCTCGGCGATTTGGATCGCGAAGAAGTTCGACTACACCAACCGCGTTTCTTAACGCTTCCCGCTTAGCGATCTACAAGGGTATGTAGATCAACTCCCCCTCTCGTAGATGCTCATCACCATGGATAGGTTTGCGTGTGCGTAGGAAAAATTTTGTTTCCCATGCGACGTTCCCCAACATTTAAAATTGTTAACTGGGTCTCATTGTCTATCCAAGTCTTCCTCTATCTTCTTGTCCAAGCCGTCCCCGAGCGGCTTACACGCCCGGGTCTTCTCCGTCCGGGCTACCTTGCGGCCCACACCATGAGCCGCCTATCTTCCTGGTCCGCAAGCTTCACGGCTCACCTTTGGGCCAGCTAACGAGCCATCAGATATAATCCGGAGCCCTTGGGGCGGGTCATACCGCGGGGTTATATTCCCAACATTAGGCCCCAGGTTGAATTGAGCTCGCTCACTTCATCCTTTTCCTTCGGTTCTTCGGTGAGTCGCCCAGAGATGACCCGGCATGACATCACATGGGCCCTACAAAAAAGATCCTCTGACATACCAACAAATCTCGTATTAAATGGTTAGTCCAAAAATCGAGGCGTCCGCCTCGGTCGAATGATTTCGGTCGCCTGGATTTTCACACCTGCCTCATCTCCCTTTTAAATAGGACTGAGATTGCTAGAAAAAAAATTCTCCCGCTCACTCTTCATCTCCTTCCTCTCGACGCCTCCACTCTAGCGCATCCTACTCCAGCACCGACTCCTTACCATCGTCGACCAGGCCGCTGCATCGACCTGTTTTGTTCCAGAATCTCGTCCGCGTTCCACTGCTCCATCACCGGTAAGTTCATACTCCTCCCTAGATCCATTACTGCTGCAATAGGGTTTACGGAAAGCTCCGCCGCTGCCGCTTGATTCCTCCGACACCATTGCTAGTGTACTTCCAACGCCCCTAACACCTTTAACGCGCGTCCTTGTCGCGCCTCCGCGTACGGGGCGGCCGTGCGCAATGCGCGGATCCGTCGCGGCTCTGTTTATCGTTTCATTTTCCTTTGCTTTGCCTGTTCTTCGCTAGGTCTGGAAATAAAAACCTTTTTCCTGCTTTTGTAGATCCGTAATCATAGCGGTAGTTTGTGAATTCTGTTTTCCAGGACTTAGCCAAATTTCATCTCCTCATTTGATACATTGACCCGCCATGCCGCGCCGGCTCTCATCAGCCGGAGTATATCACCTTATATGTAGAATCTTTCAGATCGTAAGCCGCCGTAGATTTTAGTCTCTTCTTTGACTCGCCGCCCCCTTAATTTTGCACAGTTTTTAAGACGTCAGTATGTCTCGCGCCTCCAACTCAAGCAACTGGGTCGGATCTTGCATCACGGAGGAGTTCTTAAAGGATTTCGGTGACGCGGGCACTCTTCCTTCCAAGGATGTCCTTAATTGGCGGGTTCCGGGTGACGAAACACGGCCCTCTCCTCAAGAAGGCGAAGTAGTAGTTTTCTCTGACCATATCGAACAGGGATTCGTGCCACCCGGCTCGAAATTCTTCCGTGATGTTCTTCATTTATACAAGCTTCACCCTCAAGACTTGGCCCCCAACTCCGTTTCAAATATATGCAATTTCCAAGTGCTCTGCGAAGTCTACTTGCAAGTCAAGCCGTCTGTGGGTTTGTTTCGAGAATTCTTCTATGCCAACCGTCAAACCGAAAAGAAAGGCGGTCCGAGTCTGGAGCTTGGCGGTATTTCCATTCAACGATGTAGAGATGTCATCTTTTCGGCTACGCAGATGCCGAGTCATCCGAAGGATTGGAACAAAACTTGGTTCTACTGCAAGGATACCTCTCTTGAGAATGAGCGCCCATTACCGGGTTATCGCCCCTCCCAGCTCAGGACAAATTCAGAACTTCCTGGTCGGCTCTCAACTTCGGAACGTGCCAGATATGAGCCGGCTCATGCCAAGATCAAGGCACTCATGGCCAATGGCTTAACCGGATTGGATTTGATCCGCTGCTGGATTTGTTGGCGGATTATGACCTTAAGGCATAGAAGCCGGCTTATGTGTGAGTATGAAGGCAAGTATGACAGCTCCTTGTGCTTCAGCCAATCAACCCTGACAGTGGATGACATCACCACTGTCATCCGGAGCCTTGTCCATGAAGCCTCCGGTTCATGCAGTGCCATTGGCCTGACGCCTTTTAACATCACCAACCCGGCTCCAGATGTAAAGCAACTTTTCACCCCTTCTTTCTCTTGGACTTCGTTTGCACTTTGCTAATCTGTTACTCTTCTCCGGTTTATTTTCGCAGGCCGACTCTGATTTCTGGAAGGAGTATGTCCCTCCTCTGAAGAAGCTCAATAAGAAGGCCCCAGCCAAGAAGCCAAAGAAAGACACCCCGCAAGAGGGATGGTTCGACCCGCCACAGTCATCCGGTTTAGAGGTACAATTTATCTATTTGTTTGAGACTTTGCCTTCCTGTTTTATCAACACTTGCTTTACTCACAGGATGATGTGGAGACCAGCCGCGCCAATGCCCCTGAGGTAACCTATATTTCTTCCGGCTCAGAGTACTTTGTCCCCCGAAAGCCGCGGCGGGTTATCAGAAAAGTTCCTCTTTCTCATCCTCTCGCTTATCTGGCTCCCAACTTTCTTTTGAAAAAGCAACAACGGGCTGAACGTCATCAAACCCGTAGCGTCGGCTCTACTGAGCTTATGTCCGGCCTACCAAATTCGCCGGCTCCAAAGAAACGCCCCGTCGAGGTACGTATCTCCGCTTGATCTTTTTTTCTTTGTAACTTCGGTGTTGCCTCATCTTTCCTGACCTGTGTCTCAGAAGTCGCCCTCTTCCGGTGACTCTTCGGCGACCGCTCTGCCGCCTCCCAAGATCAACCCGCTGTAAGTGTTTTTCCACTATAACTTTCGGTTCTTTGTATGGTAGTAACATCTTTTGGATTCTGATCCTTCTACTTTGCAGTGCTCAAGCCAAGCGTCGGAAGACCAACAAGCCCTCCCCTGGCCCTGCTGCTCAAGAGCTGGAACGTGAATAACCGGAGGAGTCACGGCCGGATGTAGACCCGCCAGCCGCATCCACTGGGCCGGCTGTTGACGATATTGTCCCGGAGAGCCCTCCAAGGGATCCTTCGAAGCCACCAAGCCCTGCCAAGACCACTGCAACTCCAGACGTTGTGATTACCGGCTCTGCTCTTTAGTCTCCCCCGGCTCACGTGCTGACCAGGCATAAAGAGCCGGCCGAGGCCTCCAAGAAGCTGGACTTTGACTCTTCTTTCGAGAAGATGACGGCCGAAGAACTTCATGCGGTTATGCGAACCGGCTTTCCACCAGCCGAGATCTGGAGCTTCGGCTGGTCAATTTGATGAAGCAAAAATATGAGGTACTCCTCCTCTTGCTATACCCTTACTTAGCCCCCAAAGGCCAGTTCAATCTAATTTAAGAGTTGATCCAGGTCTTTCCTATAGATAGTGCGAATAGTCAATTGTAACCCCCAAGGACCAACTCAAATTTGGTAAAGTTGAGTCGGATCTTTAATGTGGATAGTGAGAAGAGCCACTTGTAGCCCCCAAGGGCCGACTCAATTTTGATAACATTGAGTCGGAACTTTAATAATTTGAAGAGCCATCTTGTAGCCCCCAAGTTCCGGATTACCTTTGAAGAAGATGAGCCGGAACTGTCTTTCATTCTCGAAGATCAAATATACGTTAGCCCCCAAGTGTCAAACATATTGCTTGCAATCTGCTTGAGACTTGCATATTTTTGTCTTTTAACCTTCATCATTTGATATGATTCCATCCTGGTGACTTATTCTGCCTTTTAATATGTCACAGGAAGCTTTAAGCGAAGCCGGGTCGCAGTTGATGGACCTGAAGACCAACCTGGCTGCTCAACAAATGGCCCGAAGTGCCATCGATGAGAAGTGCCAGCTCCTCTCTGAGGAGTTGGCCATAGTCAAGGCCGATTTTGCTGCTCTTAAAGAGTCAGCTAAATCTGAGAAGACTGCTTTGACCAAACGGGCGGATGACGCTGATCAGCAGCTGATAGCTATGGCGGATGAACTCCAAGGCCTGAAGCGCCATATTAGCAAGATGTCAGCCGCCCTCTTTGGTAAGCTTCTCACAACTTGTGCTTCAAATGGCTATATGTTACTTAGAGTGGCGACTCATATGAACTCTTCGTTTTGTACAGGGCCTAGGAGCCAGCAACTAGCTTTTGACAGCCTGCTGTCATTGAAGGCTATCTATACTTTAACTGAACAGCTGTACTGTGGTGCAATGTGCACTATCAAGGCCGTGCAATACAAGGATAAGATTCCGCCGACTCTCAAAGCTGTCTTAGAGCTCTTCTCCGCCATGACTAAGCAGATTGCTGAGGTCAAGAAGTCAGCCGCCTGCCAAGGGGCCATTGCGGGCATCAGCCGGGCTTTGGCCTTTGCTCCGGGTCTTACCGCATCCGAGATGATGGAGGGCTTCCCTGCAAGGAAAGATGATGGCTCAGAGTTTACTGATGCTGACTAAGCCATTGTATGAAGGAATCTTGGGTATTAGCTTCTGTCTTGGCGAAGGAAGTTGATATGTCGACTTATCAAGCACCCTATGACCCGGAGCAGAAAAGAGTCTATGGCCCTCTTTACGAGTGCAAAGATTTGACGCCTGCTCGGAGTAAGGACTTCTTTGCTCCAGATCTTTACCCGTCTCCTTATTTTGAAGGCTCTTTTGCGGCTCTAACAAACTGCAACTATGATTTGGACAACCTCCTGATCAGGGCCACGGAAGAGCCGAAGCAGGATGACCCGGCAGCTAATTAGTTTCTTCTTAAAACTTGTATCAGCCATCTCTCCCTAACCCGCTGTGTGACGGCCGAAAAAACTTGTCTGAAATTTTGATCTCCTTTGGGAGTGTAATAGCTAGATGTTCACTTTTGCTTCCCCTGGCTCTTATGTCATGATGCTTTATAAGATGATCTGGCTTTTTGGCTGCCATTTGTATGCTCTTGAATCATTTAGACTTGCTTTGTCATCATAGAAGACACTTGTAGCCAAGACTAGGTAAACTACACCTGGAGGTGGTGATTTTTGGCAATTACAGCTAACCTAGTCAGCCAGAGATGGCATAAAGCCTGGCCGATAAGGCATTTAGAAGATACACCCGGAGGTAATAATATGGCATAAACGCCGGCGGATAAGCATTAGAGGATGTACCCGAAGGTAAGAAGCTTCCCTCACTATGGCTGATTTTCCTTACCCGAATTTTTGTTCCATAAGGTCAGCTAATATGCGTTAAAAGTTGTACCCGGAGGTAAGAAGCCGCCGTTCGCCGCAGCTAATTTACCTTAGCTGTTTTTACGTGGCCTAAGGCCATCTATTAGGCATTAGAATTTGTATCCGGAGGTAAGAAGCCATCGTTCGTGGGTCATGAGATGTTAGCTACCCGTCGGTAAAAAACCTCTCATAACCGCGGCTAAACTGGTTAGCCGGAGATGGCATAAAGCCGGCCGATAGGGTGTTAGAAGCGATACCCGTCGGTAAGAAGCCCCCCTTAGCAGTACGGCGTGACCCGCCGATGAATAGGCGTTAGAAGTTGTACCCGAAGGCAAGAAGCCGCCCTCGCCACGACTAATTTACCTTAGTCAGTTTTCTTTGTGGCATAACGCCTGGCTAATAGGCATCTACTGTCGTTCGCCGACCTCAGTTGATGCATCAACCGGAATATTGTTTAATCTTCTCTCATACGAGGATTTGTGAAATAGTAGAGGCTTCTTTATTTATTTATATAACTGCGATATGTACAATGATAGTGTACAATGGTGGGTCTCTACACCCTTAAGTGAAATAAGGCCGGAGATGCGCGATGTTCCATGGCCGACGGGTCTCCTGACCAGCCGTATCTGAATCGTCTCGGATATCGATGAGGTAATATGACCCGTTGTTGAGATTTCTGCTGACCACGAAGGGCCCTTCCCATGGAGGTGATAACTTATGCATATTTGTCTGATCCTGAATCAGCAGGAGCACCAAGTCGCCCTGCTGGAACGTCCGGGTCTTGACCCTGCGGCTATGATAATGGCGCAGGTCTTGTTGATAAACCACCAATCGGGCCGCTGCTAACTCTCGCGCCTCTTCCAAAGCGTCCAATGCGTCTTGGCGTGCCATCTCGTTGTCCGTCTCAACGTAAGCCACCACCCTTGGCGAGTCATGGCGGATGTCACTGGGCAAAACGGCTTCAGCGTCGTACACCATAAAGAAGGGCGTGAAGCCCGTGGACCTGTTAGGGGTGGTTCTGTTACTCCATAAGACGGAGGGTAACTCTTCAACCCAACACCCGGGCGTTCGCTGCAAAGGAACCATAAGCCGCGGTTTAATCCCTCTTAGAATTTCCTAATTGGCACGCTCCGCCTGACCGTTGGACTGTGGATGTGCCACGGCTGAAACATCAAGCCGGATATGCTCTTCGTCACAGAATTTCTTCATAGCCCCCTTGGATAGATTTGTACCATTATCAGTAATAATGTTGTGTGGCTAACCAAAGCGGTAGATCAACTTCTTAATAAATAGAACCGTTGTAGCCGCATCGCATTTGCTGACCGGCTCTGCCTCTACCCACTTGGTAAATTTGTCAACCGCCACCAGGAGGTGCGTTTTCTTGTCCTTGGATTTCTTGAAAGGCCCTACCATATCTAGCCCCCAGACCGTAAACGGACAAGTGATTGGTATCATCCTCGGTTCTTGAGCCGGAACATGAGCACGCTGGCCAAATTTCTGACAGTCAACGCACTTACGGACTAAATCTTCTGCATCTTTGTGAGCCGTCAACCAGAAGAACCCGTGCTGGAAGCCTTGGCCACCAAAGATTTCGAGCCGGCATGATGTCCACAATCACCAGCATGGATTTCAATCAAGATCTGCCGGCCCTCCTCTGGTGAAACACAACGTTGAAAAAAACCGTTACACTGCATTTATGCAACTGACCATTAACTATCGTCATGGACTTAGAACGGCGGGTGATCTTTCTGGCCAGGTCCTCATCTTCAGGTAACTCGCCTCGGGTTAAATAGGCCAAATAAGGAATAGCCTAATCCGGGATAACATGTAGAGCTGCCACCAATTCTGCCTCCGGGTCAGGAACAGCCAAATCTTCCTCCGAAGGTATCTTGAGAGTCGGGTGGTGTAAAACGTCCAGAAAGACATTAGGTGGCACCGTCTTTCGCTGGGAACCTAGCCGTGATAAAGCATCAGTCGCTTCGTTCTTGTGACGATCAATGTGATCTACTTGATACCCTTTGAAGTGACCCGCAATAATATCAACCGCCTGCCTATAAGCCGCCATCCGTGGGTCCTTGGAGTCCCAAGTGCCAGAAACTTGCTGAGCCACTAAATCTGAGTCGCCCAAGCACCTGACCCGGCTCAAATTCATCTCCTTGGCTAATCTAAGACCATGAAGAAAAGCCTCGTACTCAGCCACATTGTTAGTGCAGGGGAACATCAACCGGAGCACATAACAAAACTTATCACCCTTGGGGGATGTCAGGACGACCCCTGCTCCGGACCCCTCTCACTGCTTGGATCCATCAAAGTGTATAGTCCAGTATGTGTTATCCGGGTTTTCTTCGGGAGATTGACACTCTGTCCAATCATTTATGAAATCCACCAAAATTTGGGATTTGATCGCCGTGCGAGGAACATACTTTAAATTAAGAGGTCCCAGCTCCAATGCCCACTTAGCAATCCTTCCTGTGGCTTCTCTGTTCTGGATAATATCCCCCAATGGAGCAGAACTGACCACACTTATCTGGTGCCCTAAAAAATAGTGTTTCAACTTGCGGTTGGCCATGAAAACCCCGTATACCAGCTTCTGCCAATGCGGATATCTTTGCTTAGATTCTGCCAGGACCTCAGTGATATAATAAACCGGCCTTTGCACGGGATACTCCTTCCCGGCCTCCTTGCGCTCAACCACAATTGCAACGCTTACTGCCCGGTTGTTAGCCGCCACATAAAGGAGCAACGGTTCTTTCTCAGCCGGAGCGGCTAACACTGGCGGCTCAGTGAGCTATTTTTTAAGCGCCTCGAGTGCGTTACCCGCCGCTTTGCTCCAGACAAACTTGTCCGTCTTTTTCATCATTTGGTATAAAGGAATTGCCTTCTCTCCAAGACGGCTTATGAACCGGCTCAGCGCAGCAATCCGCCCTGCTAAGCGCTGAACATCGTTAATGCAGGCCGGCTCTCCCAGAGAGGTAATAGCCTTGATTTTATCCGGGTTAGCTTCGATGCCACGTTCAGAGACCAAGAAACCCAGAAGCTTTCCTGTTGGAACACCGAAGACACACTAGGTTGGGTTAAGCATCATCTTGTAGACCCGGAGATTGTCAAAGGTTTCCCTTAGATCCTCCAAGAGAGTCTCCTTCTTTCTGGATTTGACCATGATGTCATCTACATAAGCATGAACGTTACGGCCAATCTCACTGTGAAGGCAGTTCTGCATGCATCGTTGATAAGTCGCCTGGGCACTCTTGAGCCCGAATGGCATAGAGACATAACAGAACGCCCCAAAGGGGGTAATAAACGTCGTCTTATCCTGGTCTTTAACTACCATCTTGATCTGATGATAACCTGAGTAACAATCCAGGAAGCATAAACTTTCACACCCCGCCGTAGCATCAATGATCTGATCAATACGAGGGAGGGCAAAAGGATCAGCCGGACAAGCCTTGTTAAGGTCCATGTAGTCCACACACATATGCCATGTGCCGTTCTTCTTGAGCACCAGCACCGGGTTAGCCAACCATTCTGGGTGAAAAACTTCAACAATAAAGCCTGCTACCAAAAGTCGGGCAACCTCTTCCCCAATAGCCTTATGCCTATCTTCATTGAACCGCCGTAAAAACTACTTAATCGGCTTAAACTTTGGATCCACATTAAGGTTGTGCTCAGCGAACTCTCTCGGTACACCCGGCATGTCATAAGGTTTCCATGCAAAGATATCCCGATTCTCACGGATGAATTCGATGAGCGCGCTTTCCTATTGGGATCCATGTGAGCTCCAATGATGAACTGCTTAGATGAGTCGCCCGGAGTGAAATCTACTGCCTTGGTATCATCCGTTGAGAATTTAAGGGGCGACTCAACTTCCGTAGTGGGATTTTTCAGAGGGGTCATATCCTCTGGATCAACATTCTCCTTATAAAACTTAAGTTCCTCCTGGGCACAACTGGATTCTACGTAAGCCGCATCTCCTTCTTTGCACTCAATAGCCGTGTTTCGGTTACCATGAACGGTAATAGTACCATTTAAACCGGGCATCTTGAGCTGCAAGTAAACATAGCAGGTCCGGGCCATGAACTTATCATAAGCCGGCTGTCCAAATAAGGCATGGTAAGGGCTCTTGATTTTGACCACCTCAAACCATAAGGATTCCACTCTATAGTTGTACTCATCGTCAAAAGCCACTTCCAAAGAAATCCTGCCCACCGGATACACCGACTTACCTGGCACCACACCATGAAAGACAGTGGACGAAGGCTTTAAATCTTGGTCAAGCAATTTCATCCGCCGAAAGGTATCATAATAAAGGATGTTTATGCTGCTGCCACCATCCATGAGCACCTTGTTTACCATATATCCACCCACGTGGGGGGCCACAACCAAAGCCAGCCGCCCTGGATCGTCCATGCGCGGCGGGTGATCTTCTCTGCTCCATGTTATGTCGTACTCAGACCACTTTAAATACTGCGGGAGAGCCGGCACAACCGCATTGACCGCCCTTTTCCGCAACTTCCGGTCCCGTTTATTGAGACTGGTCGTAAAACGTGGTACTGGCCGGAGCTGAGCTGCTTCGGATTACTCTGATAACCAGATTGATTGCGTTGTTGCTGTTGATTATTGTTACCAGAATGCGGCTGGTGTCCCCCATGACTATCCTGACCCGGTTGACTGGGTCCTGAACCGCCAGCACCAAAACCGACTCCTAATCCGCTGGGTCCCGAGCCGCCTGGCGGGCCGTTGTCTCGATTGTTAGGTTCTATAACATACCTCTTGTATTTCTGCATAAAGGAACAACTTTCCCATGTATGATTTTCCGGCTTATCAGGTAGACTGTGGTTCGGACAAGGTCGCTTAAGTAACTCCTCCATGCCTGAAAAAGGATTATGTTTGCCAAAGGACGGCCTGAACCTCCTGTTGCCCTTGGGGTGATTCTGCTGGGCGTTTGTATTGGCCACCAGTTCTGACCCATCCTCTAGATTCTTACTCTTACTCTGGCTACCGTTGTTTGCCGCCCCCTTGCCTTGGTTGCTCTTCTTACCTTAACCAGCCTTTTCCTCATCAGAACCCAGATCCTTTGTATTGTCTGAGTCGGCGTACTTCGTGAGAGCCGTCATGAGCTCTCCCATGTCCTAACACATACGCTTGAGCTGGCCAAGCTTCTGCTTTAGAGGAATAAATTGGCAGTTCTTCTCCAAGATCAGCACCGCTTGAGCCGCCGTGATCTGTTTTGATGAATGGACAATTGTTGAGACCCGCCGTACCCAATGATGAGCCGACTCATTCTCTTGTTGGACACAGTGATCAAGATCCACAATGGTCATAGGCTGCTTGCACGTCCCTTGAAAGTTTTTAATGAATCGAGCCCTGAGCTCTGCCCACGAATTGATGGTATTAGGTGGTAACCCCTTTAACCTTGTATGAGCCGGGCCTTCGAGCATCATGATAAAATACTTGGCACAAACCGCCTCACTAACATCCAGGATCTCCATGGCCAGTTCATAACTTTCCACCCAAGCCTCTGGGGTAAATCGGCGGTATAATTTGGGACCTTGCGGGGCCCTTTGAAGTCCTTTGGCAACCGTTCGCTCCGCAAAACCGGTGATAAACATGGCAGCCCTACCGTCATGGGGGTTATCCCTGCCCCTATTGAAACGGAAGGCCCGGGCTCCTGGTAAGCCGGCCTAGCTGGCGCCTTTTGTGGGCTTCCCGCATGGTTCACAAATGCTTGCATATCTCTTCCTGGTCTGTACCTGTTGGAGTCTCTCTATGACGGTTGTTGTTGGAACCTGCTGGTGACTCGTAGCGCCGGCTAAAGCTGCGACTAGGAAGAGGGGTTGAATGGACGCGGCTCCGGCTATGAGTATATTTCTCCTGATGGGCTATGGCCGTCTGCAAGTACCCGATGGCATTCCGCACATCCTCCGCAAAGGGTGCTTCATTCGGGATAGGAATCGTCTCAAGCCGGGTGGCCGCAGCCACCATGTTCTCGGCCGGGTTAGAATAATGACCCGCCGGCGTTGGAAAGCCCCTAGGTGAAGTTTGGTTATGTCGGGCCGGATGAGTCGCTGTCCATTCCGTTGGGCGGCTCTCAGGATCGCCCGCGGCTCGCCCCGCGCTAGGGGTATTGAAGAGGTTCCACGCTTCGTAGCGCTCCGGTAGACGGGATTGATGTCTCCTCCGATGTACCGCAGCGGCTGATAGCTGCTCCAGCCCAAGACGGAAGGCATCTGCCTTTATACGTTCTGCCTCTTCTTCCATCTAGGTTTTCAGCTCAGCCATCCTCTGTCGTTCCTCTGTCATCCGGCCTTTGATCCTTGCAATCTCTAAATTTCGAGCTGCTTGATTATCTGGCATGACCTCAGTGGCCATAAGAGCCGCAAGCTCATCCATCAGCTCCACAAGAGCTTGAGACGGCGGCAGATTATCACCTGAGGCGGCGGCTCCCGCGGCTGCACTACTCGCGGCTGGGGCTGATCCCGCCATGAACACCGCAGCATGAACTAGAGGCCTTAAAGCATCTGACTCAGAACTATCTGACTTAGGGTAGACATCGTCGTAGCCCCCAAGGCCACCGTTGCGCAGCTGGTATACTGATTCTGTTTCTCCACTTGAAGATTCATCCTCTGAATAGACAAGGGTCTCCTATGACCCGAAAGCTTCTAGATCCATACCTTGAGTGAAGCTTACGAAGACGTGCCTCTGACCCGGATTGGCGCGGGCAGGCCGCACGTTTCTTGCAGGTTGGAGACGCCGAGCCGGTTCGACGATGTTGGTGCAGACGTCCGGCCCGGGTGCAGATCCATCAGCCTTTCCGATGAAAACGTGGATCCCGCCGAACGGAACCCGGAATCCATACTCCACGGACTCAGCTTCAAGCCCCCAGCCGACATCATCGATGTAGAACCGGCCACGACGACTCTTGCTCATCCTTCCGACCACATATCCCTCGAGCCCTGGGAGAGAGCCCTTTGAGAACTCAACACCACCAATCACAAGCCCCATGGTGGGCGCCAACTGTCGTGGATTTATCACGGTAGATATCCGGGTGAACGGACTTGGATTCGAGGCCATCGCTAGCGTGATGGACTCAAAGTGGTTGGTTGGGACGAAGGACATGAGTTTACCCAGGTTCGGCCCCTCAAGTTGAGGTAATAGCATACGTCCTGCTTGTTCCTGTATTACTTGTTGTATCGATTACAAGGGAGCAAAAGCTTGACCTAGTTCTCAATAGCCTATCTCCTAAGTCGCCCCGGGTCTGCCTTTATATAGGAGGTCAGGACCATGGGTCTTTACAATTGTTAATCGAGTCTCATTGTCTATCCAAGTCTTCCTCTATCTTCTTGTCCAAGCCATCCCCGAGCGGCTTACACGCCCGGGTCTTCTCCGTTCGGGCTAACTTGCGGCCCACACCATGAGTCGCCTATCTTCCTAGGCCGCAAGCTTCATGGCTCACCTTTGGGCCGGCTCACGAGCCATCAGATATAACCCAGAGCCCTTGGGGCGGGTCATACCGCGGGGTTATATCCCCAACACGGTGGTCTCCCGGTACACTACCGGCACTCCCGGTACACTACCGATGAGCCTGAAACTTTTCTGGCGACCAAAACAGGACTTCCTATATAGGAATCTTTACCTCCAGACCATTCTGGAGCTCCTCGTGACGTCCGAGATCTCATCCAGGACTCTGAACAACCTTCGGTCACCACCATGCATAACTCTATACTACCGAAACATCACCAAACCTTAAGTGTGCAGACCCTGCGGGTTCGAGAACTATGTAGACATGACCGAGACACCTCTACAGTCAATAACCAATAGCGGGACCTGGATGCCCATATTGGTTCCTACATATTCCACGAAGATCTTTATCGGTCGAACCTCTATGTCAAGGATTCAGTTAATCCCGTATGATGTTCCCTTTGTTCTTCGGTATGTTACTTGCCCGAGATTCGATCGTTGGTATCTCCATACCTAGTTCAACCTCATTACCGGCAAGTCTCTTTACTCGTTCCATAATACAAGATCCCATGACTAACACTTAGTCACATTGCTTGCAAGGCTTATTGTGATGTTGTATTACCGAGTGGGCCCTGGGATACCTCTCCGTCGCACGGAGTAACAAAACCCAGTCTTTATCCATGCCAACCCAACAGACACCCTCAGAGATACCTGTAGAGCACCTTTATGGTCACCCAATTATGTTGCGACGTTTGATACACACAAGGCACTCCTCCGGTGTCAGTGAGTTGCATGATCTCATGGTCATAGGAATAGATACTTGACATGCAAAAAATTGTAGCAATAAACTAACACGATCATATGCTATGTTTGTAGTTTGGGTCTTGTCCATCACATCATTCTCCTAATGATGTGATCCCGTTATCAAATGACATCTCATGTCCATGGCTAGGAAACCTTAACCATCTTTTGATCAATGAGCTAGTCTATTAAAGGCATACTAGGGACATGGTTTTGTCTATGTATCCACACATGCATCTAAGTCTCCAATCAATACAATTATAGCATGGATAATAAACGATTATCATGAACAAGGAAATATGATAATAACTCATTTATTATTGCCTCTAGGGCATATTTCCAGCAAAGAGAGGAAGAACTGGCGGAGATACTATGCAAACCACGGTGCGGAAGGCTTTATATGTTGCCGAGTGTCTCACTGACCAGTGGGCCCGCGAGATCACTGCACACGCCAACCATTAACGGCGCCCAGTACGTGGCGATATGACCGGCGCGAGAATCGAGGTGTCGTGCCTCCACTTGCCCTGATCGTGGCGTCATCATCGCACGCGCGTGCGCTTCCCACATTTTCGTATCCCAAAAAATCCGGGTCTGTCAGACCGACCCGTCGCTTCCCAAGATATTGTCAGTTCACTCGAAGCAAAATAAATGCTGAAAATCCACTCAAGCACTTTTAAAGGCTGAATGGATCCAGGCGAACGGAGAAGAATTCAATCGGCGCAAGTTTCGTTGAAGCTCTGAATATCATTCGGAAGATTTTGCGTGTCGATCCTGGATGGACGTTAATACTTAGAGTTCAATCGACGTAAGTTCCATGGAAATCCCAAATATCATTCGGAGGATTTGATGCACTAACTCAAAGATTGATGTAGATACCTCCTTCCACCACTCGAAACCCGATCCATTCGGGGGCTAATGACAAGCATATATACCCAGGGTAGGGTCCTAGGCAAGGCCCATATACCCTACCTAAAGACACCACATGGGAGGACTTGAAGATCAAGCATGAACTGCCGAGTGGATCCCTGGAGACGTCCAAAGGCACTCGACAGATATCCACTCGGAGACTATTTCTCTCATTCGGCAGTCGCGTGTCACTCGGAAGACCTCGCTATCACTCGACGCCAGAAGACCAGGAGCCATCATCAAGAGCCCAACGGGCAGACGTTGGTTCAATGGTCATTAGTAGCTTTTATTACGTACGTTACCAGTAACGGAAGACTTTAAACCCCACGATCAGACCCTTAGATGCGGGATAATTATGAGGGGCAGCAAACTCTATATAAGCCGCCCCTCCCCTCCTGCACAAGGGTTCGCAACCATTGTAATCTCAGTATTCCACACAACATAAGCTCCCGAGCACTGAGACGTAGGGTTGTTACCTCCACGAGAGGGGCCTGAACTCATACATATGTGTGTACACCCTCGCTATAGCTAGGACTCTGCCCTCTCCCTTTGTACCCCTACCATCTACTGTTAGGCTCGTTCCCACGACACCAGTTCTCCAGATTTGCCCAAGGCTACCACCAGGTCTAGGAAGAGGCTGAATTCTGATGAAGAGGATTCAGATTTTATGCCAGAGGAAATTATTGCCAAAGAGCAGCAAGGCAAGGAAATAGATGCCAAGAAAACTGCCACTAAAGCCACTTCTGTCAATAAGCCTATAAGTAAGGAGTATGCTAGCACTCAAGCTAGAAGAGTACCAGAGAGTGCTTAGGGAAATCTGTCTCCATCCCTTGAGTCTCTAAACACCTCCAAGTCCATGCCCAAGAAGGCAGGACAGAAACCAAGGAAGAGGATTGTCTGTGTGATTGCCAGGCCTACCTCTATGTATGAGGATCCAACTCCTGCTGAAGAGGTAGAGGGAGTGGAGAAAGAGCTAGCTGCCAAGTCCCCTCCTGTTAAAAAGAAGAAGCACATGGTTGATGCTATGGCCAGCAAAGCTACAACCAAGGCCAATCCCAATGCTTCAAAATCTGTAGTTGCTCCTAACTCTAAGTGGACAACCATAAATATTCCTCTTGCTGAGAAGAACAAGAGATCATCCACCATGGATGAAGAGGAAGAAGTTGCTGTTTTGAGGAAGTTGAGACCTCATTTGCCAGAACACAATGACACACACCCAGTTGCACAAGACATGAAGAAGAGGAAGGACTTAGGACTGAGCAGATGGAGAGCATCAGATCCTGATGCTCAGAAGGGGGAGGACTGTTGTTGATGCTCGTTTCCACACCAAGGAGCAGCAAGATTTTTATGAGACTATGCTATTTGAAAAATCCCCTGTAATTAGTAACATGAGATATGTGGACTGGAAGTACACCGAGAAAAATGTTGATTACTTTCCCCATGTATTAAAGAACTTCAAGGCCATTGACATAGATGCATTTGTTGGCAGAGAGTTCACAACATGGAATGATGAGATGATCATGCAGTTTTACTCCACAACACATTTATATCTAGATGGTAGGATAGTATGGATGACTGAAGGTACAAGGTACCAATCCATAGTTGATCAGTGGGCTACCATGTGAGGAGCCCCAAAGGTATAGGAAGGTGATCTTGATGTCTACTTAGAATCCAAGATGAAACACAACACCATGACCAATATGTACAATGCTATCCCTGCTGCCTATGTGAAGACCCACAAGTTTGCTTCTGTATATGTCGTGGGAACGAGCCTGACAGTAGAAGGTAGGGGTACAAAAGGAGAGGGCAGAGTCCTACCTACGGTGAGGATGTACACACGGATGTATGAGTTCAGGCCCCTCTCGTGGAGGTAATAGCCCTACGTCTTAGTGCTCTGGAGCTTTGTCGTGTGGAATGTAGAGATTACAGTGGTTGCGAACCCTTGTGCCAGAGGGGAGGAGCGGCTTATATAGAGTTTGATGCCCTCATAATTACCAGGCATCCAAGGGTCCAATCGAGGGTTTAAAGACTAGTGTTACTGGTAACGTCCATCATAATTGCTACTAATGGCGACCGGCCTAACGCCTGCTTGATGGTCTTCTGGTGGTGGCTTCTGGCCTTCTGGTGTCGACTGGAAGTGAAGTCCTCCGAGTGATAGGCAACCGTCGAGGGGAGGAAGAAGTCTCTGAGTGGATTGTTTGTCCAGTGACTTGAGCTTCATGAGGAACCCAGTCGGAATCTTTCCTGTGGTCTTTAAGTCCTCCAATGCGGTGTCCTTAGGTAGGGTATCTAGGTCGGGCCTAAGACCCTACCCTAGGAACATATCCTCGTCATTATCTCCCGAATGGATCAGGGTTCGAGTGGTGAATGAGGGTATTGATGCCAGTTTTAGAATAAGGCACCAAATCTTTCGAATGAAATTCGGGGCTTCAACGAAACTTGCGTCAACTGAACGCTTCGTCATTCGCCCGGATCAATTCAGCTTTGAAAGTACCCGAGTGAATGTTCGATGCCAATTTTATTCCGAGTGATCTGAAGGAATCTTTGGAAGTGACGGGTCGGTCTGTCAGACCCGGATTTCGCGGGATACGAAAATTTGGGAAGCGCGCGCGCCCGCGATGATGACGCCACGATCAGAGCAAGTGGGGGTATGACGCCTCGATTCTCGCGCCGGTCATTTCGCCACGTACAAGGCGTTGTCTGTGGTTGAGATGTCTGGTGATCTCGGGGGTCCACTCGTCGGTGAGGCACTCAGCAGGATATAAATCCTGAAGCGCCGCAGATTGCACAGTATTCTTCTCTTCCTCCCCCCGCCCCCCGTTTCTAGTGCCTCACTCTGCTCCGCTTCGACGAGCCCGACCATCGTGATGATGAAGGGAGGCACGAAGAAGTTAGAGCACGCCAAGAAGGGGGCAGCGAAGGGAAAGGTCAAGGGCAAGAAGCCCTCAACCACCCGGTTCACCGCGCCGTCGGGATGGATCCAGGGGGACTTCCTCCCTTCGGTGGTCACCAGTACGGACATCGACAACTTGTTCGTCGACGGGCTTGTGGTGGATGGCGCTTGGAGGTTGCCGGAGGGGGAGCGCGAGCTGGAGCCACGCGAAGGAGAGCGGGTTCTCCTCCTCTCCCACGTCGAAAGAGGTTTTTTCTATGCCTCCCCATCCATTCATTAGAGGGTTTCTGAAATTCTTTGGGGCTCAACTCTACCACTTTCCGCCGAATGCCATTTCGTACTTGTCTGCTTTCATTACTCTGTGTGAGTGATTCCTAGGTTGTCCTCCTCATTGGGGACTGATCAAGCACATTTTCACGGTTAGATCTCAGACTGTAAAGAAAGCTCTTCCTGAGGGCGGAAAAACTCATGTAGTGCAGTTGTGTGGGGGCCTAGGAATTCATAAGAGATCTCATAGTTCCTTTCCTTCCATGACCTTTCCCGAATCTGTTAGAGGCTGGCAGTTGACATGGTTTTACTGCAAAGATGTTGCTTCTCCCAATATGTCGACTGGCCTTCCCCCTTTCACATCTGAGTGCCCTGTTGTCCCCAAGCCTCTGAGTGTCATAAGGAGAAAAAGTCCAAGTGGGAATCTTGGTGGACGCCGTAGTGAAACTTATTCGTGGTGGGGTGACCGGCATGGACCTCCTGGAGACTTTCCTCGGTCGATGGATCCAGCCACTCCAGGCTAGGGACCACACTATGTGGCATTATGCAAGCTCTGGTGACTTGACTAGGACGCATCCAGAAGACGTTTCACAAGCAACTATCGAGCAGTGGCTTCGCAGCATCACCGGGGCTTGCGAGAGTCCCCTGGGAGCCAATAGTATCCAACCTTACTCATCCGCAAACCCGCCAAAGAATCTGGTAAATCACATCTTGTCGAATGATACACCATACTGTCGAGTGGTTGAAAAAATTGCTGACTAACTTCATTGTTTGACCATGCAGGAGTAGACGCACATGTACTCGCCCGTGCCTAACGAGAACCAGCCTGAAGAAGGTGTGGAGAGCGAGGGTGGTAGCGTGGACGTGAAGGGCTCTTACGATAGTGAAGACGAATACGAGGACTCGAGTGAGAATGAGGAGGAAGTCGAGTCCACTCCACGCATCGAACGTTGTTCTAAGTCTCGTCAAGACCCTGCGACCGCCGTGGAGAAGGCCCCAGTCCCGAGTGAGAAGAACCTAAAATGGAGCCGACCCTCGACCGTCGAGTCGAGTGAGCGATCAGCGAAGCAACCCAAGCCCAACGTAGCCAAACCTCGCAAAGCTCTGCTCCGCATGAGGATGGCTATGCATGTCGTCTACACATAAGTGTTTACTTTCGGACTCTTGTTGTCGATTGTGACTTTGAATTCTTGTTGACCAAATGTCGTTTGATCTATCAGAGCTGCTACTTCAGTGATATCGCCTCCACGTGACGGAGGGTAGGCAATGGACGTAGACACTGCTGACGCAACCACTTCCCACAGAGGTAAACAAATCTTCAGTTCTGCTTCTCGAATGAGGTTCGTCGATTGCAAAAGTTAATGTTGTCGATTGATATTTGCAGAAATCATCCAGCTGGAAGATGACGAGGAACACCTTGGGGGCACTGGAGGCGAAGGCGAGATTTTAGGCACCCCACGCATACGCACTCAAAGAACTTTGTCCGAGCAGATGCCTCAGTGATCAACTGCCGGATCTTCCCAGGGGATAAGCGACTCAACATGGCTCAGAGCCGATCCTACAGTGCCTCTGTCGAGTGCCCCGCCAGCTGTTTCAACTATCGTGATGTCAACTCCAACCGAACCTGCTCAGACTACCTCGACTGCCCCAGCCATTACACCAATCCCGCCGATGACGGCTTTTCCTCTACACCGCGTTCCAGAAGATCAGGCCGGAGCCGCAAAGGTGGGCATGATCCATGCGGAGCAGATGATGCTGCACACCAAGGAGGCGTACGAGGCCAGCAAGTTGGCTTACGATGCTAGCACAACGCTTAGCACCAATGTCCAAGTAAGTTCGATTGTAAGTACATTTCCGATTGAATTCATGTCTTCTTTGGTTGTACACCCAGTGGGTATTTGTTTTCTGCTTGTAGAATGTTTGAAGGTTCTCCACTCGAATAGATAAGGTCTTTAATCGAGTAGGTTTTGGGCCCGTGGGGGCACTCTGAGTGCACCCACTAGGTGTAGTCCCCGAGACCGCTGTCGAGTGCATGCACCGGCAAAGGTCTTAGAGTTTGTCGTATGCGGGATACGTTTGCCATAGATCGCACCACTCCGTGGATACCTTGTAGGTTTCATGGATATGATCAACCATGATATGACGCTATTCCAAGGGTGCTGGGTGGGGTGGCATGTCACTCGACAGGTCGAGTGATGGATGTTCCAATGATGGATATTCTCTGCCACTCGACAGGTCGAGAGTTGGCAGATCCAATGGGGACACACTAAGTGCACCCACTGGGTGTAGTCCCCGAGACCGCCGGCGGGTGCTTGCACCGGCGGGGGTCTGATAGAGACCGTTGAATGCTCAGACAGGGCAGACATTGTCAACTGTTTTAATAACCAGTGGGGGCATGCCGAGTGCGTCCACTGGGCGTAGTCCCCGAGGCTACTGTCGATCGCAAACGATAAGCAGTAGTCTTGAAAACCCGAAATCAGAACTTTTGTCGTACGCGGAGTACGATTGTCACTCGACATGTCGAGTGTATTTTATTTTTCTTAGCCCTTCCGCATCGAAGCTACCTTGTAGGTTTTATGGACATCATTTTATCAACCATGATATGACGCTGCTTCAAAGGTGCGGAGTGGGGCCGACGGATCACTCGACAGATCGAGTAATAACCGCTCCAGTGGGGGCACTCTAAGTGCACCCACTGGGTGTAGTCCCCGAGACCACCGTCGAGTGCTTGCACTTGCGGGGGTCTGTTAGAGACCATCTTGAAGTTGTTTTATGGTACACGGAGTACAGGAGCCACTCGACATGTCGGGTGGACTTTTAGTTGAATTCTTCCTCTCCCGAACGTAGGTTTCATGGATATCATTCAATCAACCATGATATGACGCTACTTCAAGGTAGGGTGGGGCGGTGCACGCCGCCCAGTCGACCGTCTTTGGTCTTCTACACTTCGGAGTGTTGGTATTTCTTGTCGATTAAATTTCTTTCTTTGTTGGTTTTAGAGGGCTTGTGAACTTGGCACGTAGTACAAGGACCTTGAAGATGAAAGGAACCGGCTGCGCGTGGATTTGGAAGCCTCCAACAATGCTTTGGAGCGAGTGCGGGCCGAGCTGAAAACTCTGGGAGGTAATTTCTATCGACCCAATGCATTTTTATCCTCACTTTCCATGCTTTGAACCGAGTGATTTCACTCAAACAGACGTATGCGATGAAAATCATCGACTCCAAGCGCGACTCAACAATGCTATTTCTTTAGATACCATGAAGAAGGCGCTGGAGGACAAGGACAAAGCGCTTGCTGACGCCCAACGGGTAGCGAAGGAGAAGACTGAAACTGCCAATCAGAAGCTGGCTGCTGCCAAGAAGATGGAGGTGGAGAACTCAAAGCTGAAGAAGGAGCGTGTGGACCTCATCAAGAAAACTGAGCAGCTGACCAAGAGGAGCAATGGCTTGGAGAAGCACTTGGGGGAGTTTGCGAGAAAGATGTACATCATCCTCGACGGTGAGTATCTCTGTCGACTGTCCTTCATAAAATCTTTGTCGACTGTCAACTGTCATTTATAAAATATTTCTCGACTGTATCTCATTAATCTCCCTCCAATTCCTTCTTCCCAATAGAATTATGCTAGGACTTTGAAAAAAGAAACTGAAGAGATAGAGCCCAACTTGGATCCCACCAAGTCGCCTGTTGGAGATGCGGTGGCCATGAATATGTCCAGACTCAACGTCAGGCTCCAAGGGGTCCAGGCATACGTTCTCCGACTGAAAACTGCGATGGAGAGGATCGACAAGGAAAGGTGGCCTGAGGACACTCTTCAGCTTGATCTCACATCCATGATGGCACACCTTAACGACCTTCCCAGCCGTGTGCAAGCCTGGAAGAAATCGGTTGCTCGCTGCGGAACTGACGTGGCGCTCTCCCTTGTCAGGGCCCATTACAAGGAGGCAAGGGAATAAAAATTTAAGGAGCTCCGAGTGGTGAACACGAAGAAACTTCAGTTTGAAAATTTCATGGAGAACTTCATCGAAGCAGCCACCAGGATTGCAGATGGCATGGACTTGGACACGTTCGTCGAGCCAGCCAGCCCGTCCGGTGCTTGATCTTTGGGAAAAATATTATTTGCCTCAGTATGCCGAGTGGAATTGTATCAACTTTAAAACTTCATTCAGGCTTTAAGCCTGAGCACGTTTATTTTCTCACGAAACATTTATCTGCAATGAAACCTTTGGATTTATCTACATTTGGCTTTCAATCGTTTGTTCGACTGAATTTGTTTTCTAACTTAGGTGAAAGCTGGTTCGCAGCTAAGCCCCTGAGTGTGAGGATTGCCCAACACTCGAGGTAGTTTTCGAACATAGGCGAAGACTGATTCGCAGCTAGGACGTTGAGTGGATGGACTACTATCCACTCGGTGGAGATTTTAACTTAGGCGAAAGCATGTCCGTAGCTAAGCCTCCGAGTGCGAGGATTGCTCAACACTCGGAGTATCTTTGAACCTAAACAAAGACTGATTCGCAAATAGGTCATAGAGTGGATGGACTATTATCCACTCGGCAAGGTTTTAAACTTAGGCAAAAGTATGTTCACAAAAGCATGTTCGCATCTAAGACAGTGTGAGGATTGCTCGACACTCGGAGAGGAGTTTTGAACTTAGACGAAGGCTGGTTCGTAGCTAAGTGATCGAGTGAATGGACTGCTATCCACCCCATAGGGTTTTTAACTTAGGCGAAAGCATGTGCGCATCTAAGCCCCCAAGTGTGAGGATTGCTCGACACTCGAAGAGGAGTTTTAAACTTAGACGAAGGTTGGTTCGTAGCTAAGTCGTCGAGTGAATAGACTGCTATCCACCCGACAGGATTTTTAACTTAGGCGAAAGCATGTTCATAGCTAAGCCCCCGAGTGTGAGGATTGCTCGACACTCGGAGAATTCCCAAGTGTTAAACTGTACGATCGGAATCGACAAAAAACTACGGAAGTATGATTTGCATAGATGAAGTATTTTTATTACATCAAAAACCCTTCTGTCTCTAAGTATAAAAGCATCGGAGCAGATCTGCATTCCAGGCCCGTGGCTCGTCTATCAGCTTCTTGAGGTTGTAGAGGTGATAGGCTCCGTTGTTCAACACTTTGGTGACGATGAAGGGACATTCCCATGCTGGAGCAAGCTTGTGGGGTCGCTGTTGATCCACTTGGAGCACCAAATCTCCCTCATGAAACGACCTACTCTTGACATTCTTCGCATGGAAGTGCCACAGATCTTGCTGATAAGCTATAGTCCGGATTAGAGCCATCTTCCGCTCTTCCTCTAGGAGATCAACACCATCCTGCCTAGCTTGTTCAGCTTCATCTTCAGAATAAAGTTCCACTCGGGGAGAATTGTGAAACAAGTCACTCGGCAGGATAGCTTCGACTCCATAGACCAGGAAAAAAGGAGTATGTCCAGTCGATCGATTAGGAATTGTTCTCAAGCCCCATAAAACAGACGGCAGCTCAGTTACCCAGGCACCGGTGGCATGATCCAAATCACGCATGAGATGAGGCTTCAAACCTTGCAGGATGAAGCCATTAGCCCGCTCAACTTGTCCATTGGTTTGAGGATGTGCAACGGATGCATAATCCACCCGAGTGCCTTGAGAGGTGCAAAAGTCTCTGAATTCTTCCAAGTCAAAGTTGGTGCCATTATCCGTGATAATGTTGTGAGGAACACCATACCGAAAAATTATTTCTCTCATGAATGTGACCGTCGTGCGGGAGTTCAACTTCTTGATCGGCTTGGCCTCTATCCATTTTGTAAACTTGTCGACTTCAACCAGCAAATGAGTGAATCCACCTTTTCCAGTCCGAAAGGGACCAACCATGTCGAGTCCCTAAACAGCAAACGGCCAGGCGAGGGGAATCGTCTTCAGAGCGGATGCCGGCTTGTGTGACAAGTTTGCATAGAACTTGCATACATCACAATGATCAACAATGTCTTTAGCCATCTCATTAGCCCGCGGATAGAAGAAACCAGCTCGGTATGCTTTAGCGACGATTGTCCGTGAGGATGCATGATGGCCGCAAGTTCCTGAGTGGATTTCATCCAGAATCACTCGACCTTCTTTGGGGGAGATGCAACGCTGCGTCACGCCAGTCGCGCTTTCACTGAACAGCTGATCCCCAATTACAGTAAAGGCTTTCGACCTACGCACAATCTGTCGAGCTTCTGTTTCGTCTTCAGGGAGTTCTTGTCTGAGGATATAGGCAATGTAGGGCACCGTCCAATCGGGAATGACGACCAGAATCTCCATGACCAAATCAATTACTGCAGGGACGTCGACTTCAGTCGGATCAGTGGAGCTCATAGCTTGCGGGGGCTCTTCGATGAAAGGATCTTCTTGTACCAAAGGAGTATGGAGGTGTTCTAAAAACACATTACTAGGAACAGGTCGTCGAGTGGACCCAATCTTCGCTAGCTCATCAGCTGCTTGATTCTTCACTCGGGGAGCATGATGAAGTTCTAGGCCTTCAAAATTCTTTTCTAACTTTCTAATAGCACTGCAGTACCCAGTCATAGCGGGGTTTCAAACATCCCACTCTTTCATCACTTGATTTACTACAAAATCTGAGTCGCCATAAACCATCAGGCGCTTGACACCGAGTGAGATAGCCATGCGCAACCCATACAAGAGTGCTTCATATTCTGCCTCATTGTTGGAGGAATCGAAGTGAATTTGCAAGACGTAACTGAGCTTGTCGCACTTTGGAGATATCAAGACAACACCAGCACCAGACCCATTCAACATTTTAGAGCCGTCAAAGAACATGGTCCAGTGTGCCGAGTGAATCTGGGTTGGCTGTTGCTGTTCAATCCACTCAGCAATAAAATCTGCAAGTGCCTGAGACTTGATCGCTTTCTTGGCTTCAAACTTAGTGTCAAAGTATAAGAGTTCGATTGCCCACTTAGCGACTCGACCAGATGCGTCTCAATTATTGAGAATCTCGGATAACGGAGCATCACTGGCGACTGAAATCGAGTGGTCTTGAAAATAATGTGCCACCTTCTTCGCTGACAGGTAAGCACCATAAACCAGCTTATGGTAGTGTGGTTATCTTTGCTTCGAGGGAGACAAAACCTCAGAGATGTAATAAACTGGTCGTTGGACTTTGTAAGCTTTACCCTCCTCTTCCCGCTCAACAGTTAGCACTGTACCGACGACCTGATTAGTGGCCACGATGTACAGGAGCAAGGGCTCTTGGCTGCAAGGAGCGGCAAGCACCGGCTCGGTGGAGAGCACGGCTTTGAGATCATCAATCGCTGCTTCGGCTTCTGGAGTCCACTCAAACGTGTTGGACTTCTTCATCAGTCGGTACAAAGGCAGTTCCTTCTCACCGAGACGAGAAATGAATCGACTCAATGCTGCCAAACAACCTGTAAGTTTCTGAACATCGTGCACTCGCATGGGAGTCTTCATTCAGGTAATGGAACCGATTTTTCTCAGGGTTGACGTCTATCCCTCGTTCGGAAAACAGAAAACCGAGTAACTTGCCACCAGGGATGCCAAAAGTACACTTGGCCAGATTCAGCTTTATATCGTATCTCCTCAGATTGGCGAATGTTTTGGCCAAGTCAGCCAGCAGGTTGAAACCTTTGTGGGACTTGACAACTATATCATCCATGTATGCCTCGATATTCCGAGGGATCTGGTCGAGTAAACACCTCTGAATCATGCGCATGAAAGTAGCGCCGGCATTTTTCAAACCGAATGGCATGGTGATGTAGCAAAAACACCCGAATGGGGTGATGAAGGTTGTTTTTATTTCATCTGGGCCATACAGACGACTCTGATGGTACCTAGAGTAAGCATCTAGAAACGATAAACGCTCGCACCCCGCAGTCGAGTCAACAATCTGATCTATGCAGGGGAGCAAAAAATGATCCTTTGGGCAGACCCAATTGATATGTTTGAAGTCAATGCACATACGCAATGACTTATCCTTCTTGCGCACCATGACAATATTCGGGAGCCACTCGGAGTGGTAAATCTCCCGAATGAACTTGGATTCCAAGAGACGGGCCACTTCTTCACCGATTGCTTTACGCTTCTCCGGCGTCGATCGATGCAAATGCTCCTTGACGGGTTTAGCTTTCGGATCAACTCTTAGTCGGTGCTCAGCCAGCCCCCTGGGAACCCCCGGCATGTTAGCAGGCTTCCATGCGAAGATATCCTAGTTCTCACGGAGGAACTGGATGAGCTCGGCTTCCTATTTACTGTCGAGTGTTGATGATATATTGGTCGGGGCAGCTGTTGGATCCGTCGGGTGGATGTGCACTTTCTTCACTTCCCGTGCCGACTGAAATGCCAACTCAGAAGCGGGCTTCTTTGCGCGGAACAAATTAGCAGGGTCAGCGCTCTTCTTGTATTCTTCTAGCTCGACCATAGCCATCTGATGATCAGCGAACTTGGAGCCTTGCTGGAGGCATTCTTCAGCCCGTTGTCGATTGCCAATGACTGTGATCACACCCTTAGGGCCCGGCATCTTCAACTTGAGATACACGTTACATGGATGGGCCATGAAACGAGCATACGTGGGTCGACCCAAAATGGCATGATAAGCACTCTGGAAATCCACGACTTCAAACGTCAACTCTTCCTTTCGAAATTTTTTATCATTCCCGAATGTCACGTCTAATGCAATCTAGCCGAGTGACTTGGACTTCTGCCCTGGGATGACTCCATGAAATTGCATGTTGCTTTCACTCAGTCGGGACATCGGAATGCCCATCCCTTTAAGGGTATCTGCATAGAGGATGTTCAGGCCGCTGCCACCCTCCATGAGGACCTTTCGGAGTCGAGTGCCCCCCACAACCAGATCAACCACCAGAGCCTGTCTACCGAGAGTGGCCACATGAGCAGGATGGTCTGTTTGGTCGAATGTGATGGCATACTGGGACCATTTGAGGTAGGTGGGGGTGGTAGGCACGGCCATGTTGACCTTCCTGTTGATGACCTTCAATCGACTTTTGCTTTCTACATCAACGAAAATCATAGCGGTGACATCTGGGAATGTTTCTTTATCTTCATCATCCTTCTCAGGAGTCTTATCACTCGATGGAGTCTCTTTGAACTGCTGGATAAGCATTCGACACTGGCGAGTGGTGTGCTTGGGAAAAATCACATTGCCTTCCTCATCTTTCCTCATGTGGATTACACACGGTTGATCCATCACATTAGTTCCTGACTGATTCTTTCCTTTATTAGAGGCAAAATGTCCTTTGGATTTCCCCTTGTTCTTTGCTTGGGTCGCCAGCGCGGTTGCCTCTGCCTGGACGGGGCCATCAGCCTTCCGCTTATGCTTCCGATTGGAATTACCGCCGGCATCACTAACGACTGTTTTTCCTTTGCCGTTGTGGAGGCAGTCTTCTTCTTCGCCATTGGCGTACCGAGTGGCAATTTCCATCATCTTGCTGAGTGATATGTCACCTGTTCGACCAAACTTCAAGTAAAGCTCTCTATATTTCACACTAGCCTTGAAGGCACACATAGCCTGATGTTCGAAAACATTCTCCATTGTATGATGCAGAGTGGACCAACGCTGAATGTAATCCCTCAAGGTCTCATTGGGCTTCTGGACAAGTTGACCAGCCCGGCAAGATTCTTGCAAGTGCCCTCGAAGGTTCGAACGAACACTGGGGCAAGATCCTCCCAGCAATATATACTAGATGGAGCCAAGCGATTTAGCCATGCACGAGTTGAACCATCCAACATCAAGGATATGTGTTTCATTGTGATGTTACCATTGCCGCCACCAATTTGAACAGCCACTCGGTAATCACCCAACCAAGTCTCTGGCTTTGACTCGCCAGAAAACTTCCCGATCCCAGCCGCCAACCTGAAGTTGGGGGGAATCTCTGCAGAACGGATGGCCCTGCTCAAACACTCGGGACCAAAAATCATAGCTGAGCTGCCACTCGGAAAATCTCTGTCTTGACCATCTATGTGGTCTTTGCCCCTGTCGATCCGCCTCTGAGTGAGGAGATCACGAGCATCAAACCATGCATTCCGCTCGTCACCGAACGAGCGCCTTTCGTCCTGGTGCCGACGCACGTGCGGACCACCCTGTTGAGGAGTGGGCACTCGACGGTGGTCTTCACGATGAAACTGATCTCTGACCTAATCGTCACGAAAGCCGCCTCCCCTTCGGCGCAAGGGTGATCCAGGGTTGTGTGCCGACTGAACGGTTTCTGCCCTGGGTGAGTTGCTGTCTATCCTGTTATGCGACTGTGAAACAACAGAATTCTGATGTTGTGCTGCATCTAGCAAAGCTCCAATCTGCATCAACCCTCTTCCAGCCTCTGACTGCGACGGCTGAATGGAGTCTGCTATCCTAGCAGCAGTTGCAACATTTAACACGGGAGTACGATATACCTCAACATTGTTGTGAGACCCAGTCGGAAATAGTTGTCGCTGACGCCGACCGGAAACTGGTGGGCGCTGGCGAGCGCGCTCGTCGAGTTCTCTTTGAAGCTCTTCCACGTGAATACGCGTGGCCTCCAAGGCTTGGGCCTCGGCGGTCGTACCGATGATGGGAGTATGCAGGACTTCACCATCGCGACGCGGCTGTTCACTCGACGGGCCTCTAGCATCTCGCTTGCCATGGCCAAAGCCTAGTGGCGAGCTTTGATGAGGGCCCGCCATAAGGACCTCCGCTGCAGGATCACAGCTCTCGCACTCAGAGGGAACATCGGACTGCTCGGAGTCCGAATCAAACACGTCGTGGAGGGACTCGGCGGGCTCGAGTGCTGCAATTTGTGGAGAAGCAATTTGATGAGCCGCTGCATGCTTGATCCATCGCTAGAGTCGTGAGCGGCCGGACCGCGTGCGACAACGACCAGCGAGGGGAGCCGACGCATACGAGGTCGACGGCTGACGCAGCAGCATGCCGCAGGGACTACCGCGGAAGTGCGTAGCCCCACGGACTAGGAGCGCCTCAATGTCGAGAGGTGCTTCCTGTAGCCATGCCGAATCACCGGCGATGAAGGTGAGCGCTCCGAAAAGGATCTCATGGCCCAAAGCAAAAGCACCGCCGGAAGACATGTCGAAGGAGAGAAAACGCAACCTCGCCGGAAGTCGCTTAGACGCCTGCCCCACGGTGGGCGCCAACTATCGTGGGAACGAGCTGACAGTAGAAGGTAGGGGTACGAAAGGAGAGGGCAAAGTCTTAGCTATGAAGAGGATGTACACACGGATGTATGAGTTCAGGCCCCTCTCGTGGAGGTAACAGCCCTACATCTCAGTGCTCTGGAGCTTTGTCGTGTGGAATGTAGAGATTACAGTGGTTGCGAACCCTTGTGCCGGAGGGGAGGGGCGGCTTATATAGAGTTTGCTGCCCCTCATAATTACCAGGCATCCAAGGGTCCGATCGTGGGTTTAAAGACTAGCGTTACTGGTAACGTACATCATAATTGCTACTAATGGCGACCGGCCTAACGCCTGCCTGATGGCCTTCTGGTGGTGGCTTCTGGCCTTCTGGTGTCGACTGTAAGTGAAGTCCTCCGAGTGACAGGCGACCGTCGAGTGGAGGAAGAAGTCTCCGAGTGGATTGTATGTCGAGTGACTTGACCTTCATGAGGAATCCAGTCGGAATCTTTCATGTGGTCTTTAAGTCCTCCAATGCAGTGTCCTTAGGTAGGGTATCTAGGTCAGGCCTAAGACCCTACCCTAGGTACATATCCTCGTCAGTATACTTTCTACAAGCTGGACTACCGACTACCAACACCATCATGAGGCACACATTGATGCCTAAGTCTGGAGATGACAAGATGATCAAAGGGTACTCCATCAACATGTTGCACCATGTGGATCTCCACGCCAGGTTCAGGGTGATGGATCTGATAGTAGAGACTATCAAGAGGATTGTTGCTGACCAGAAGAGGTCATGTGGATATACTCCATACATTTAGATGCTATTCAATTCCAAGATTGGGAAGAGCCTCTATGCACTTGATCGTCCACATCTGCCAATCTAGCAGACTTCGAGGACAATGTTGTGGTGATGGATCCTAGTCATCCCACTTCATCTACTGCACAGGCAGAAGCAGAAGCAGCCAGAGCCACTAGTGACCCACCTCCCTATGACCAAGAGTGATCAACTTTCATACATTTTCTTTGCTATCACTGGGATTGAGAAGAATGTTGCTGAGCTCCTAAAGAACCAGAAGAGTCTTGAAACCATTGTTGAGACAAAGTTTCATGACCTCAACAACAAGGTGGACGAGTTGAGTGTGACAGTGAACACTCTGATGCAAGAAGTGGATGTCGTACCTAGTCCCTACTCCAGTGACAACGATGTTTCTCCTCTCCGGACTAGCACACAATTCAAGACCCAAGCCATATCTTCTGCAGTGTCTACCAAAGAGTTGATACCTTCTTCATCAGCCCCAGGTACAGCTCCATCAGCTACTCCACCACCCCAGAGGACTTGAGCAGAAGCTTTTGCAGATGTAGTTCTTTCGACTCCTTCAACTTCCACCGGAGGAGATTCCCAGAGAGACGGTTAGATATAGATACATTGAACTTTTTGGTAACTTGTTGTCAAAGGGGGAGAAGTGTGTAGATCAATAGGGCTTCGAGAGAGAGCGTTTTGTCTTTTTTGCTTTGCTTTTGTCGTTTTAAAAACTGTGTTTTATCACTTGATTGCTCCAAACTTGTTTGTGTTTGATCATCATATGCTTGCTTGTTGGTAGTACTATTTCATATCCTTGAGATATTTCTATGAGATGATCATTCACTCGTTTGGTGATATGTGCATTGCAATCCACTCTTATCTTTTCGCACACCACCAAGTTGTATGTGACATGGAAGATTTGCTCATGTTCCTAATCAATTGTGCATTTGCATTAAAACACAAATTTTAAATAATGCAAAAATTTAGGGGGAACTCTTCCTTATCACATACTTCTCAAAGCAAAGATGTTATTTGTTGATTATATTCTTTGTCGAAGCTTTGGTCTATATATTGTCATCAATTACCAAAAAGGGGATATTGAAAGCACAACTTCTCCCTAGGTGGTTTTGGTAATTAATAACAACATATATTTCATTGTACTAATGTTTCCACAAAGTATATTTCAGGAAAAGTTCAATGAATGGATTGGCTAAAGGTTTGTGAGGAACTGCAAAGCAAGGACTAGGATTGGCCAAGCTATAAGCATGAGGACTCCACATTTTATATTTTGTGAGTCCATAGGAAAGCCAATACTATTAAAAGGGGATGAGGTATCTATGATGATATGGTTGCTCAAAATGCTCAAGTGTTAGCCACCAAAAATACTCATTCATTCCCACACAAACATCTCTTTCTAAACCCACACACTAAAATCGATGAGACCAACATTTCCATTTCGGTCCCACCGAGTCTAAACCCTAGACAGATCCTAAACCAGGCCACCAACTCGGTACCACCAAGTTCCATATCAGTACAACCGAAAACGGTGACCAACTTACTGGTATCTCATTTTCAAGAATCAAAATTTCCAAGATTTGAAAATCGGTGCCACCGAGTTTGCAATCTTCCCAGGTGATTAATATCGGAACCATCGAGTTTCATATATCGGTTTCACCGAAAAGTCCAAAGTTGCCACATTTTGCACTAGTCGGTACAACCGAGTTTTTACTTCGGTTTGACCAAGTTGGGCAATAATGTTGTAACAGTTGGATTTTTGGAGATGCCTATATATACCCCTCCACCACCTCTCACTCGCAAGAGAAGCACTCATAAGATTTCCACACTTGTCCTATCCATTTTCTTAGAGAGAGCCACCTACTCATGTGTCGTGATCAAGACATTCCAATCCAACCATATGAAACTTTATTTCTAGCCTCCCCAAGTTGTTTTCCACCCAATCAATCTCTTATACCAAGCCAAATCTTTGAGAGAGTGATTGAGTGTTGAGGAGTCTATCATCTTGAAGCACAAGAGCAAGGAGTTCATCATACTTACCACATCTATTACCTTTTGGAGGGTGGTGTCTTCTAGATTGGTTAGGTGTTGCTTGGGAGCCTCCTACTTCGTGTTGTGGAGTTGAACCAAGAAGTTTGTAAGGGCAAGGAGAGCGTCTACTTCATGAAGATCTACCCCGAATAAGGCTAGTCCTCCGTGGACGCAAGCCATCATGGAATAGACAAGGTTGCTACTGCGTGGACCCTTCATGGGTGGAGCCCTTCGTGGACTCTCGCGCATGTTACCCATCGTGGGTTGAAGTCTCCATAAAGATGGACGTACGATAACACCACCTATCGGTACCATGGGAAAAATCTTCGTGTCTCCAATTGTGTTTGATCTTCCTCTCCCTACTTTATTTTCATGTGATTGTCTTTATTTTCCGCTGCTATACTCGTAGACATGCATGTGTAGGGTGTACTTGACTTGCTACAATTGCTAAAATCTACCAACACTAAAATTGGGAAAAGGCTAGGATTTTAATTTGGTCAAGCAGTCTAATCACCCCCCCCCCTCTATACATACTTTGGATCCTACTGCGATGACCTCCCTCCTGCACCTCCGATCCATCCCGATCATCTTACACCAAACAGGAAATACTTTGGGACTTGCTTTGGGGGGAGGCAGGCCCCACTGCTCTCATTATCACCGAAATGGGGACTGGTCTCTGTGCCCACTGCTCATGCACTGGCATTGGTGCGCAATCCATGTGACGGTCGCCGAGCACCACGACTGGCACCACCCAACATGCATCATGAGGCCGCCTCACGAGGCGACCTGCCACCCTAGGGTCAAGGCGGAATTAAGTGCGGCAGTGTGGGTCTCCGCGGGGCTTGCCCCTCACGAGGCAGCCTCCTTTGGATCGACTAGGTCTTGGACATCCTGCGTCGGCCCAAGCGCTGTCCTCGGGGCCAAAGGCAGCGGGCCGTGGTACCCCCGATCCCATTGGGCCGACAACGCGCAAATCCCTTCTAGTTTTCTTTCATCATATAAAGAAGTTACAGTTAGGTGTTTCCTTTTTTATCCTAGACACAATTTTATTGTAGGTTTTGGGTGAGCTGTGAAAAATATAGAATGAGTGTTGTATGGGTGGATTTGAGCATATGTATATTAGCTTATATAAATTTCTAACTCAGTGCATATTCCTAATGGTGTTGTACTAATTGATAGATTAAGATTGTTACTAATTTCATACAAAATTATTAAGGCTATTACCAAGTTCACACCACAATACTTTTGGTGGTTCACTACAATCCATCCCTTTCTTACAGACCATCATCGCCTATGAATATCGGAAGAATATATAGGTGATTGGTTCCTAAGCAGATGAGTAGCAGTTCATGAATATTTATTCGGCAACTACAAGTTATTTCCATTCAAAATTAGTGTATAAGCTTTTATATACCATCACTTGTGGAAATTGGTTTCAATTAACATTGTTAAGTTCTTGCTCCGTGACCTTTACATCCTCTTGAACAAGTATAGGATACACACGGGCAAGGAAGCTTCCCAAGGCTAGCGGTAATGTCATAATGTGCTCAAGATGAGGCATAAAAGTGGTTTATTGGTACGGCACTTATACCTAGATCGTCTTGGTTTATAAGTCAGACACGTGTATCTAGCTCGTCAATTTGACCAACTTAATGAGAGACATATATTACAAAAAATATATCATTAAAACCTTTAGATGTTTTATTTTCTAATGATATAATTTTTATGTTAAACAATATATTTTATATAGGTCAAATTGACGACCTAGATACACGTGCATGCCTTCTAATTTGTGACCAAGATAGTAGTTTAGGTGTTCCATAAAATACTTATTTAATGAAGACTGAGATGCATGCCAAATTGATTGTCATTAACCGTTCATACACTTATTTCCAATAATATATCACATAACCTACTCAGTTTAGGTGCCAATTTTGTAGATCATTGATCTGTATAAGAGGTGTTTCATGTTTTTTTGAATAACAAGCAAATTTAAATGTTCTGCAGACACTTTCAGAAAGAATGAAATGAACATCATGCAAGCAAAAAATTTATAAAAGTTTAGTCTATTTTTTATATGCAATATATCCTCTACAACTGAAAGGGTAGAATCAACAACCAATGACTTGAAAAGGAATTCCGTGAGCAACATGTGTGGGTACCTACTGCTGAGCTACTTGGTTCTTTATTGTCCTTGAACTATTATTCACAAGCAATCATGTTTTCTACTTTAAAATAGTACTCGTACGATGCAACATAGTCCCTGTTCAATGATGCCTCAGTGACGCACGGTGGTCCATGGTTGGGCGGTGCGCCAAGGATCCCTGAGCTGCCATGGATCTCACGCCGCTCACGGAGCCCCACATCCACTAGGATCCGAGTACCACCACAAGGGTTCGATTCCTCTTAGGCCGTCCGTAATGGGAGACGACTTGGTCGTATTCAATATGGTCCAGATCATCAAACGATTCTTAATTCCCCTCCTCATTTATTTCTTTCCCTCCCATCTCTCTCTTCAACGATTGGCAGGATGGCCATGCAAGCCCGCTAATTGGACAAGTTTAATTGCTTGAATGCAAGAGCCGTTTCTAAAACAAGATACGGTTCTCTTCTCTTCCTTATTAAATGAGGGTTCCACCTCAGCAAAAGTATGACGTGGCTACTTAAGATACAACCCACCGTGGAGCATTAGGGACGGCCTTAGGGCATCAGCAGTGTGTAGAGACAGCATTGCCTCTAACATGGGTCCCACACATCTGCCTCCATCCATAGTTAAAATTCACGTAGTGTATAGCACAATACTCAGCCTCTAAGGTGACCCCCACAACAGAATTAAAGTATAATTTCTTCATAACTGTTTCTAGCTTTTCTTCACAACTACAGAGAGCTGCCCGAGACAATGTACAATGACAAGGGGGGTCCTTTGGATTGTTTAATCAATGGAGGCTGCCTCTAACGTTGGAGGCGACTCTAACATATTTTTGGCTAGAGGCGATGGATACAATGTATGGAGGCTGCCTCTTCGTGGAGAGAGAATCCTTAGAGGCAGCAAATTTGACACATTGTGGATGCTCTTATTATCCCTACTCTTGATAGTTGACATGATCTCTTATCTTTGCTCGTTGTCGGCGGCTAGTCGTCTTTTGTTCAAAACTAAACTTTGTCCATCTAAACTCTCGAGCACAAAACTAGCATATGATTCACACATCATTCCCTTTCGTCCTTTTTACCTCATGAACATGTCACCATAGGAGTTCTCTTCTTTATTATATTTATGTTTATTTTGTAGAATTATCAACTCATTTGTTATGTTGTATCTTAATTATGCGATATAATATTCCAAAGCACCAAATAGTATGTTGTAATCCTCTAAGCATGGTTGACATACTTGCTTTGTCATATTTACTTTCATAAATTTCTTTCAATGGGTTCTCTGGAAATAATGTTCTCTATATGTTTCCATTGGTGCTTGAATAATTTACACTCTTTATTTGGTATTCATAATTTGACACCTTCTTTTTTTTCACCTTAGATGTGCATTTTTTTTGTTTCAGTCCATTGGTATCGATTTTATATGCAATGTGGAGGTCAAGAAGAATTAGGTGGACTTATTGCACCGAAATTTTAAAACCATGGGTGTGTGCTGGACAGTTTCATTTGTCTACTGTCATTTGTCTACCAGTTGACTCATACAAGCGAGTTGATTGTGACTATCCTCTAAACAATAAATGTTTATGTTAGTGTTATCTGTTCATATGAGGAATAGTTACAACGTGAATAAACAATGTTAGGCAGAAACTAATGCTATTGGACTCGAGTTTTGGTATGCATTTTTTTTGTTCTACATTTTGCTTCTCTAGGACTTTGAGTGATGTCATCTAAACTTCGTGCAAGTTTGTGATAGGACTTCGGTAAAAAGGGATGGAACATGATCGGTTAGGCAAATATTCCTTTTTAGGAATCAGTGATACAACTATTTGTAATTTGAATTTCAAAACAATGTACAACTATGGATATATTTCTTGCTAATGGTCATTTATAAAGCAATCAACTGTGAATGAATTTCTGAATGTTACCATGATGTGTATGATAGTGGTGGAACAATTCCATTGTGGTTCATGGCAAAACACTTGTGATGATGTTGTTTCATTATTGTATGGCAATTCCACTTTGTGTGTATGGGTATACCTAGGTATCCTTGGTTCATGACAACTGATGTTTATTTTGAAGTGAAGCTGTAGAAGCATAATCTCTACCTAAACCTATTATTAAAAGAAGGATTGTTTCTCCATTTTTTTGGTCCATTAGTCGTTTTTCGTCCGTCTCGTACATCATACATGAGCCTTTTTTTGGCTCGGGGTCGATCTCATGACCTCAAGATATTGCACGTGTAATGATTGCCAGCTGCGCTAATGACTTTTTGTGTTACCTTAATAA
Source organism: Hordeum marinum (assembly GCA_022496015.1). Classification (NCBI taxonomy): domain Eukaryota; kingdom Viridiplantae; phylum Streptophyta; class Magnoliopsida; order Poales; family Poaceae; genus Hordeum; species Hordeum marinum. The sequence continues at coordinate 375,873,991 of CM039673.1, forward strand.
TACAAGAAGTGTAGGAACGAACTGATGAGCCAAACCGGACACTATAGCAACTAGTACTTTAGAAAATTTCTTTTTTGGCTGGGTTCGATCTCATGACCTCAAGATATTGCACGTGTAATGATTGTCAGTTGAGCTAATGACTTTTTGTGTTACCTTAATAACACAAGAAGTGTAGGAACGAACTGATGAACCAAACCTAGAACTCCTAAATTTGGACATGAAATTTTTTTAAAGCAAGAAGAAAGTTTGGAAATTTCAAAAAAAATAAAATAGAAAATTTGAAATCTCACGAAAATGTTCTGAAAAACCCAAATAAATTCAAGAAATTTTGAAAATTTTCAAAAACATTTTTTTGAAAAAACACAAATACTTTTTGCAAAACAAGAACAAAATTTGAATATTTGACAGTTTTTCAGAAACATGAATGAAAGTTTAAACAACAAACATGTTTTGAAATTCCTAAACATTTTGGAAGTTGTGAACGACTTTTTAAACTGGGAACATTTTATGAAACTCCGAGGAAATTTGATAACAATGAATATTTTTTATTTTTCAACAATATTTCATAACATGGTCATTTTTTAAATTTCCAAAAACCATGAATATTTATTAAATGTTTAAATATCTTTGGAAATATGAACAAGTTTTGAAATCCTTCAGATTTTTTGAATTTGTGAAGAAAATTTGAAACAGGACATCCATAAAAATGGAATTCCCTATTTGAAGCTTGGCACTTGTCCGGGCTGGGCTTCATATAAACAACACAAAAAAATGGTGTATTTCTTGAGAACCGAACTTTCAATCTCACGCAAGAATGGAAGTGGATAGACAAGTTGACTAGCTAACACATTTGAACAATCAAGAGGTTTTGCTCCATTTAACCTCAAGTGAATTATATATGTGTGCACTCTGCTTTCTCTTTTTCTAGGCAATAGTCATTGGTGAGAGGTTTATTGTTAATATTTCTAACAATTAAAGTGGTCGGTTAATTAGATAGGGAACTAATCAAACATGCCCAATTCGCTTTCTCTTTTCTTCACGATAGAACACGAGCGAATGATTTGATTAATAAAGAGTTGGAACGATCAATATGGTCGGTTGATTAGATTAGCAAAATAATCAGCTTAAAATGGATTGAAGTTGTACAAGTGCATCTGCAGCGTGTATATACAGACATATCAAGTGACAAATATGTTATGTTCGTCATGAAGGTGTGTGTGGGAAGCTGAACAAGGAGAACATGTTGAAGGAGAGGGTGCACGCTGATGATGGCACTAGACTGAGAATATATTGTGTTGTTGATTTTGTTCAGTGGCATATGTGTTGTGTCGTGTCCGAGGTTATCATCTTGGGGTTGACTATATTTTGAATGTACTGTAATTAGGTGAACACCGCAACCACAATTGATGAGGGCGAAAAAGAACATACGTTGTGACATGAGTGAGACAATAATGTTTGTGACATGAGTGAGACAATAATGTTGAAATAGAGAACGTAGATCAGTAGAGCGTCTTGAGACATACTTATTATATTAAAAACACAAGATATGTTTTCTCCCGTTGCAACGCACGGACATATGTGCCGGTAATAAACCACCAATAACTGTCGGTCGTACGTCGTCGACATTTTTTGTAGAAAGCCCCTTCATTTTTTAGAATTCAACCTGCAGTCCTATTTTAAGTGGGCATCTCAAAAAACGCTTCGTTCTTGTAAAAACACTACTGAATTAGTTACGATTCTACCCACGATCCTCAATAAAACTGCTTCACCATCGGGCACACCCGCCCCTTATCCATTTGCCTTCTCCATTGTCGGGCACGCGCTGCCGCTTGCCGACGGCGTCCATGCTGCAGGAGCGGAAGGGGTAATGCGTCGTGACGGGCGTCTGTGCCTACCGAGCCCAGGAATGGGGCGAGCTATCGCGGCAGGCACACGCCGCCGCTTGCCGTCGGCGTCCACGCCGCAGGAGCGGAAGGGGTGATGCGCCGCGGTGGGCGTTCGTGCCGACCGAGCCCAGGAATGGTATGAGCCATCACGACAGGCGCGCATTCGTGTGGAAGCGAGAAGAAGGCCTTGTCGGCCTGCTGGTTTGCCGGCACTAGAGAAGCTCTTGGCAGGGAGCTCCTTTCCTCTGCTTCGGGCGCGAGGCGGCTGAAACGCTCGGGCTGCAAAGCTTTGGGGCGCGGGCCGAAGGGTGGCACGGGCGTTGGATGGGACTTGGTGCGGGTCTCCATTGAGATGGGGGTGGCGTGGAGGCAAAGGCGAGTCTACTAGTGAGGCTCAAACAGGCTGAAGCCTACCCTCAAAAAACGTAAAAAAAAATTTACTACTACTAATCTTCGTAGGCCCATGTGTGAATACCAGCCCACACAAATTGCACCGCAGCTACCAGAAAATACTATCGAGCAATTGTCCAGACTCCAGTACGCAACTCGCTGCCTCTCTCTCACGTCTCACGGAAGAAAACAGAGCGGAAGCAGAGCAAGGCGGCGGCGACCTGGGACCGGCGGACGGACGACGGGGAGCTGGCGGCGCCGGAGTTGGCGACCGGTGGTCTGGCGGAGCACCGCACGCCGCACCACCAGTAAGCCACTCACGGACGGCCGACGGGGGGACGCACCCAGCCGCCAAACCCTAGCGGCAGCCGGAAGCTGTCGCCGGCGGCCGACGGGGAGGTTTGGGCGGGCTGGAGGAGGGCGCCGGCCTGCAATAGACCAAGACGGCCTGAAGTTTGGGCGCATCGCAGCATCGGCAATCGTCGGCGTTCCGCGTACAGCAACAGACCAGCACGGGCAACACTGGTATTTGTCCAATCCTCACACTATTTTGCAGGCCGGCGCCCTCCTCCAGCCCGCCCAAACCTCCCCGCCGGCCGCCGGCGACAGCTTCCGGCTGCCGCTAGGGTTTGGCGGCTGGGTGCGTCCCCCCGTCGGCCGTCCGTGAGTGGCTTACTGGTGGTGCGGCGTGCGGTGCTCCGCCAGACCACCGGTCGCCAGCTCCGGCGCAGCCAGCTCCCCGTCGTCCGTCCGCCGGTCCCAGGTCGCCACCGCCTTGCTCTGCTTCCGCTCTACTTTCTTCCGTGAGACGTGAGAGAGAGGCAACGAGTTGCGTACTGAAGTCTGGACAATTGCTCGATAGTATTTTCTGGTAGCTGCGGTGCAATTTGTGTGGGCTGGTATTCACACATGGGCCTACGAAGATTAGTAGTAGTAAAAAATTTTTTACTGAGGGTAGGCTTCAGCCTGTTTGAGCCTCACTAGTAGACTCGCCTTTGCCCTCCCCGGTCGTTGTTTTAAGGGAGAAAGATAAAAAATACTGCCTCCAGCAGCACCCTGATCTACTCCTTTTTTTTGGCCTCCCCCAAAAACGCTACCTCTCTCCCCTATATCCAGGGGAACGAGGACCTCCTCTATCCCCTCCCTGACTCGCCGAGCGAAGCAACGGCCGGCTCGGGAAAGATCCTAAAACAACGAACGCTAGAGTTATGAAATATTATTAAAATACAGAATAAGGGAGATCTTTAGGGAAACCGCTAGAATTGAGCAATTTTTAGGAGGGGGGGTCTTTTTAAGGGAGTCCCCCATTTTGAGATATAAGGGGGAAATTTTAGAAGAACTGTTGGACTTGCCCTGAGAGGATGCGTCTGGACAAAGCATGTGGCCTCTCGCAGTCAATGCGAGCCACGAGCAGAGAAAGAAGGGATAGTTAGCGGTGCGAGATCGGTCTAACCTCTGGGTCATGGCGCATGTGGCGAAAGTTGGACGGTTTGAATCGGATCGGAGACGAGACTGCTGGCCTGATCCGGAGCACAGAGCCGGCGACTGGGGCGGGCGGCCAGATCAGGCTGACTGAGGAGCTCCAAGGCGCCAGCCATGGCATCCTCTAGGCTCCTCGCTGATTAGGAGGTGTTGCCCTGGCCAACCACCATGGCCCCGCGCATGTGCGCCTGTTCTGGCTGGGTTGGATGATAAGAGGAAGAGGACCAACGGTGGGTTAGGATGAAAGGAAAAAATGGTGATCTGGATAAGAGAAGGAGATGAGTGGCGATGAGATCAGGCACACTTTTCTTTAATGAAATGAACTGAAATAGGTCTTGTACAGGCTCGAAGCTACTAGATGCACGCGTGTTAACATCAGTTTTTTATTTTCCGGAAGAGCACCGATTATTAGTTGATGTTGTTTGTTGTTTGTACATTATCAGATAATCTATCCTAAATAAGTCTCTCAATATAATTTTATACACAATTTTGTACTCCGTTGTTTTTAAATATAAGTTTCTCAATACGAACTACTCCCTCCGTCCTAAAATAAGTGTCGTTGGTCTAGTACAAAATTTGTACTAACTTAGTACTAATTTTGCGACACTTATTTTGGTACGGAGGGAGTACATACATATATATATAGTTTCACTCATTTTGTTCCGTATGTAGTTTATTTTAAAATCTAAAGACTTGTATTTAGGAACGGAGGGAGTATTATAGTTAGTGTAAAGTTTATACACTTATTTTAAGACGGAGGGAGTATAATAATTAAAAAGTGAGTGAAATATTGAAAGAAATATTTCTTAATGGAGAAGATATTTGAAGCTCGTCAGTACTTGCTAACTATCAAGATATTCCTCAACTCTGGTCATCAATATCATCGGTAAGATAGGGGGAGAGATCGAGGGATGAAGAATAGAGAGAGATAGAGTGCGACAACGTTGCATCTTTCTCGCATCTTGTTTCGCCCCGTACGATAGCTGGGAGGGGGAGCACTACCCTCCCATTGTACCATATGCCACGCACCTCGTACCCTAATCTTAATCCTCACTGAGGCCCGATGATAATGTCGAGGGAGGTGTTCATGTTGGCATGGATGGTATGCTCCTATTGTTGGCGGCAACGTGTCAACAAAAGAATGTCAAGCATTGTAAATTCTTTACTTTCTGGTCATCATATTTTTTAAGTGGGAAAGTATAAATATGAATCAATGTTAATAGGGATTGCGAGATGGGAATTTATATATATGTCTATTTGAAACGGTCACAGTTATGCGAATGATGCACAATTACTTCCACATCGAAGGAGTAGTCGTTGATAGATAAATGGTTAGATTTTCATATTTTTACACAGGGTTGTTAAATAACAACTTATTACACATAATTCAATTTCTTTAGAGCAAGTTGAAGAAATAGGTTTTATTAGTAGAAAAAAAGATTACGAGCTTTTCGAATACAACAAGATTTTCATAAAGTGGATCCTTATGAGTCTCACAATCAATTTAATTGGAAAATCTTATTATTCATCATGATAGGTAAACACTTGAATACCATATGAACTCTCAGATTTATTTTATACCCGACGCATTTTTGCTAGTCTTCATAGAAAGTAAACAAAGAAGGTGCGGTGATTACACGTTTTCTCCTTCCACGCAACGTACGAACAATTTTTCTAATCTTTCCCTAATAATAATAAGGGATCCAATATGTCCCGAATGTTGGCATTTTTAGTATTTCGCCCCGAACGTTTTTTATGGCAACTTTAGTTGACGTGAGGTGACAACTTTAGTTGTTAAAACATGGCAACTTTGTCCCAGTTTAGAAAAATGTCCTGTTTGTCACTAAAGTCGCCACCTCCTGTCAACTGAACTTGTCACCTCGTGACAACTAAAGTTGCCAGTTTGACACGAGATGCTAAAATGCGGATGTTCGGAATTTATCATTGCCTACCTATATATCTCTACCTAATAATAAAGCATGGATAACTTCTGGTCATCCGTCATTAAATCTACACTCAAAGTTGACACAAATTATCCACTATGCCGTCCGTAAGTGTGAAAAATGATTCGATTTTTTTCCTATAGAAATAGCCATCGTCGTCGGTTTTTATACATGTCGAGACCCCAACAAATCAAGTGGCGGCACTGGCTGTAGTGGCTAGAGAACATCTCCTCCATCGAGGAGACCTAGCTTCGACTCCTAGTTGTCCCAATTTTTCTTCCGTCTTTTCTCTCTTCTTATTCTTACGTAGCAAATAGGGATGGGCACTATGAAACCAAAATCTGAAAAACCAAACCGAACCGAACCGTATTAACCGATTTGTTGGTTAATCCGATGGTTCGATTATTTGTTCGGTGGTAAATTTCAAGGTTGTTCGGTGTTTTGTTTTTGTTTGGTTTTCGATGCTTAGAAACCGAATAGACCGAACAAACCGATACGTAGGATACCCCATGTAATACCTTGTTTCTTAAAGTGCAATAGTTTGGAGGCATCACATTTTTCTCTACACATAATATTTTTCACTTTCCACGTGATTTTTCCACTTAATTATGTTTACTACTTTGCATGACCGAATACATAGAATGAAGTTAAGGTTGCTACCTCTTGTGATTACTTTATACATATTGTACAATTATAGTAACAAGTGCATGTATTTCGGTTTTTTGGTAACCGAACAAACTGAACCGATATATTATGGCTAATATGGTTCGGTTTCTAAATTTTGTGTGATTATTTTGGTTTTTATTTCTACAAAACTGAAATTGTAAAAAACCAAATAAACCGAACCATATTAACCATATAAACCGAACGCCCAGCCCTAGCAGGAAAGCATGCACCTCCTCCTTCCTTGCACAGGTTCATGGACCGACCAATGTGCCCAAGTTTATTATTTTATTTTTATTTTTATTTTAAAATTAATTCAGGATTTTTGGAATTTAAAATTGCAAGTTTTGAAAAAAATATTCATGAAATCATAAAATGTCCGGAAATTCAAAAAAGGTTTAGGGAATCATAAAATGTTCACCGATTCAAAAATGTTGATGGTCTTAAAAAATAGTTCGCATATTATAAAAGAACTCACAATTTTGAAAATGTATTCAGTAAATACAAGACGTTCATGATTTTGAAAATAATCATTTATTCAAACCATATTCGTGAATTTAGAGAAAAATTCTATGCAATTTTAAAAAATGTACACATAAACTCAAATAAATCGCGAACTTCAAAATATGTTTCCCAATTTTGAAAAAATACAGATCCAAAAAATGTCCGCTGAGTAAAAAACTATCCATGTATTTCACAAAAAAGATAAATGGACATCAATCAACAAAATTTGATCACATCTACATCGCAGCCATCCTGACGAGGGTCGAAACAAAAGATAAACAATATCATGATGGACCATCGTGTTAAAGTAAAAAATTAGAGGGCCGTCGGGGCATTGAGTCATATTTATTTGGTTAGGGTTAATACTTTTATCTCTCGTTGCAACGCACGGACATATTTGCTACTAAAACAGCCACTGCGTCATTTCTTACGTCGCGGTCAAATTTGCAGAAACACCCCTCGCTTTTCCGGTATTCAACCCGCAGTACGTTTTTAAGTTAAAAAAACTTTTCATTTTTACATAACCCCCCTCCCCGGCTTATCCATTCCCGTCTTGAGGAGGGGCCTTCTCCCCGGCGACGGGCGAGGAGGCGATGGAGGTTGGAGGCGAGGGAGCTTGAGGAGCCCCGGAGGGGCCTTCTCGCCAGAGAAGCGAGGTCGAGGGGGCGGAGCGCACGAGCGCAGGCGCACGGAGGCGGAGAGGGACGGGCATGACGAGCGTGGCGATGCGGACGGCCGGGCCGACATTGGTCGTGTGGGAAGCTAGCGGGCAGGGGCGGCGCGACGAAGGGGATGGACGGGCCGGAGAGGGAAGCGCTGGCACTTGGCCGTGGGGGGAGTGGCGCGCGGGGCCGGCCGGAGCGGCGGAGCCAGTGCGAGGAGGCAATGCGGGCGCGTGGAGACGTAGCGGGCAAAGCCGCGCGTGGCCGCGGAGGCGCTCGGGGGATGAAGGATGGAGGCCGTATTGCCGGTGCTCGGGCGCGGCAGCACGGCGGGCGCGCTTGGGGCAAGTGCTCCAGCTGCTCGTCGAGGCCTTGTCATATTTGGCATTCCTGCGCTCCTCGTCGGCTATGAGCAGGTGCGCGGGGTGCGGCGGGGAGACGAGCGAGGGCCATGGGGTGCGCGCGGTGCGGTGGGGAGACGAGCAATGGTCGCGGACGTGGCGTGTGGGCGCGGCACAGCAGGAGGCGGGGCGGCGTGCTGCGGGCGAGCGGGGCCACGCGAGGGGGCGAGCGAGCGCACAGATGGGGCTGTGAGGGGCGCGGCCGGAGCACGGTGAGGCCGGGGACGCGGCGAGTCATCAAGGCTGTGAGGCTTCAGGTTGTGGTGCGTTGAGCCGTTGCCGGTGGTGCGTTGCCGTGGCGGTGGTGTCCGATTGAAAGTACAAACCGTGTCCTTGTGAAACTCAAACTGATGAAGTGCCAGTCCTTGATTGCTGCTGGATGCTATAAGGACAACACCTCGGCTGAAATCTTCATCAGGTCAATTGCCACGAAACTATCTCCATCGGGTCAATTGTCCACGAAACATCCAATGTCGCCGCCGAGTTCGCTAGAGAAAGAAGCCCCAACTTCGCCGGAGGTAGAAGATCATCTGCCGAGCACTCCAATATCGCCTGTTGCGGCTACACCAGAGGTGCGTATCACATTGACCACTGTTTGATTTTCTGTCCCCTAGCTCCATGTCTGAATCCTCTAATTCTGATTCTAATCTGATGGACCAAGTCGAGTAGATTTCTTTTTGGTTCAGTATACTGCCACGGTTAAAAGTACATCTCTGAAGTATAAAATTCTGATGCTAATCTGATGGACCAAGTCGAGTAGATGCATGCATAGAGTTGAAGGTTTCGGTCAAATATTGCTGCATGCGTAGAGTTGATGTTCTCTTCCAGTTTTTAATGGGTTTGGTGGTGGTTTGTCTATCTGATGCATGGCTTTAGATCACTTTTCCCGAAATCCATGTTGGTAATGCAAGGCTTCACCATGTGAAAACTGCACTTACTCTGAGAAACTAAGTGTTGCTTTTGATGTGTGTGCAATATTGTTGTGGACATGCTGATTCTGAATTTTGGCATCAATTGATAGAATTCCTTGCAAGTTATATACAAGCAAAAGATCGTGTGTTCTGAATTTTCCGAACTGAATGAATGAAACGCGTGCGTTCTGAATTTTCTGAACTGAATGAATGAAAGATCATATTGTCCTTCTAAAAAGATTGATCTGAAATCAACTTTAAGTGTGTGCAAACTCTGAAGCTATGAACCAAACGCGTGTGTTCTGAATTTTCTGAACTGACTGAATGAAACGCATGTGTTCTGAATTTTTTGATCTGAATGAATGAAAGATCATTTTGTCCTTCTGAAAAGATCGATCTAAAATAAACTTTAAGTGTGTGCAAACTCTGAAGCTATGAACCCAAACAATACTAAAGTTGTATGTTCTTTAGTGTATGCTCTATAATCTGGCATGAAATTATTAATTATGTATGATCTTCAGTATATGATCTTTTTAAGCTCTGAACAATTCAGTGCCTAAAATACTACAACTCATGGATTACAAATAGAAGCTAGACCGCACATGATCAGATCAATAGAAAATACTAATAAACCAGATTGAGAAGTCAAACAATATGCATAAGTTGAACTTTTTAGTAGCAGTTTTAAACAACTACAGTTTTAAATAGCAGTAGTTCAACTGAAATTCAACCTATTTATTCGACTATTTTGGTGTCTTGCCTGCATCATATTTTTTGTATTATGTTGTTGTGGACATGCTGGTTCTGAATTTGGCAAGATGGATATAATTCCGTGCAAACTATAATGTTCTTGTTCAAGTCTAGGATAATTGCTTATAATGTCTCTGTTGTGTGTCCGCATTCAGGTGCCAAACGTGTTGGAAATATGTCCTAGAGGCAATAATAAATTAGTTATTATCATATTTCCTTGTTCATGATAATCGTTTATTATCCATGCTATAATTGTATTGATCGGAGACTTATATTCATGTGTGGATACATAGACAAAACCATGTCCCTAGTATGCCTCTAATAGACTAGCTCGTTGATCAAAAGATGGTTAAGGTTTCCTAGCCATGGACATGAGATGTCATTTGATAACGGGATCACACCATTAGGAAAATGATGTGATGAACAAGACCCAAACTATAAACGTAGCATGTGATCGTGTCAGTTTATTGCTACTGTTTTCTGCATGTCAAGTATATGTTTCTATGACCATGAGATCATGCAACTCACGGACACCGGAGGAGTGCCTTGTGTGTATCAAACGTCGAAATGTAACTGGGTGACTATAAAGGTGATCTACAGGTATCTCCGAGGGTGTCTGTTGAGTTGGCATGGACCGAGACTGGGATTTGTTACTCCGTGTGACGGAGAGGTATCTTAGGGCCCACTCGGTAATACAACATCACAATGAGCCTTGCAAGCAATGTGACTAAGTGTTAGTCACGGGATCTTGTATTACGAGATGAGTAAAGAGACTTTCCGGTAACAAGGTTGAACTAGGTATGAAGATACCGACGATCGAATCTCGGGCAAACATACCGAAGAACAAAGGGAACATCATACGGGATTAACTGAATCCTTGACATAGAGGTTCGACCGATAAAGATCTTCGTAGAATATGTAGGAACCAATATGGGCATCCAGGTCCCGCTATTGGTTATTGAGCGTAGAGATGTCTCGGTCATGTCTACATAGTTCTCGAACCCGCAGAGTCTGCACACTTAAGGTTTGGTGACGTTTCGATAGTATAGAGTTATGCATGGTGGTGACCGAAGGTTGTTCGGAGTCCCGGATGAGATCCTGGACATCACGAGGAGCTCCGGAATGGTACAGAGGTAAAGATTGATATATAGAAGTCCTATTTTGGTCGCCGGAAAAGTTTCGGGCTCATCGGTAGTGTACCGGGAGTGCCGGTAGTGTACCGGGAGACCATCGGGAGGGGTATTTCGACCCAAGAGGCTACATGGGCTGTGGGAGAGTGAATACTAGCCCTTTGTGGGCTGGTGGAAGTCCCACACAAGGCCCATGAGGCTGGTAAGAAAAGCCCAAAGAGAAAAAGGTGGAAAAAGGCAAAAATAGGATGAATCCTAGTCCTACTAGGATTGGAGGTGGATTCCACCTCTCCTTGAGAGACAAGCCTCCTCCTCTCTTCCTCTTATATATACTAGAGGTTTTAGGGTTTTTTGTACCTGATTTTCAGCCACGTGCTACCCGTTCCTCTAGTGCATAGTTTCTCCTCTAGATCGGATTTCTGCGGTGCTTAGGCGAAACCCTGTCAAAATTGCTCCACCACCATCGCCGGAGCACCGTCACGCTGCTGGAGAACTCTTCTACCACTCCTCTCCATCTTGCTGGATCAAGAAGGTGGAGATCGTCATCAAGCTGTACGTGTGTTCAATGCGGAGGTGTTGTCCATTCGACGCTAGATCGGAAGGACCGTGATCAAGATCGTGAGACGGATCGTGATGAGATCGCAGGACGGATCATGATGAGTTCGCGGGACGGATCATGATCAAGATCGTGAGACGGATCGTGATGAGATCGCGGGACGGATCGTGATGAGTTCGCAGGACGGATCGTGATTGGATCGCGGGACAGATCGTGATGAGATCGCGGGACGCTCGGCGATTTGGATCGTGAAGACGTTTGACTACACCAAGCGCGTTTCTTAATACTTCCCGCTTAGAGATCTACAAGGGTATGTAGATCCACTCTCCCTCTCGTAGATGCTCATCACCATGGATAGATCTTGCGCGTGCGTAGGAAATTTTTTGTTTCCCATGCATCGTTCCCCAACAGTGGCATCATGAGCTAGGTCTATGTGTAGATGAGATCTCGAGTAGAACACAAAGAGTTTGTGGGCGTTGATGCTTAGATTGCTTCCTACCTTGGTCGTGTTTTGGTTCAGCGGAATTGTGAGATGAAGCGGCCCAGACCAACATTACTCGTACGCTTACGAGAGACCGGTTCCCTCGACCGCAACTTGTTGCATAGATGGCTTGCGGGTGCCAGTTTCTCTCACTTTAGTTGGATCGGATTCGACAAAGGCGGCCCTTGAGAAGGTTAAAAAGCAACTAGTGTATCACCGTTGTGGTTTTTGCGTAGATGAGAATCGTTCTTGCTAGATACCCGTAGCAGCCACGTAAAACATGCAACAACAATTAGAGGACGTCTAACTTGTTTTTGCAGGGTATGTTGTGATGTGATATGGACAATTACATGATGTGATATATGTGATGTATGAGATGATCATGTGATGTATAGATTATCACGACTTGCATGTCGAAGAGTACGGCAACCGGCAGGAGCCATGGGGTTGTCTTTAATTATTGTATGACCTACGTGTCAATCATTAAGCGCTATGTAATGCTTTACTTTATCGCTACGGTAGCAATAGTAGTAGAAGCATGTTGGGCGCGACAACCCCGATGGTGACACGTTGATGGAGATCAAGATGATGGAGATCATGGTGTCGTGCCGGTGACGATGAAGATCATGTCGGTGCTTTCTAGATGGAGATCAAAAGCACAAGTTCATGGCCATATCATGTCACTTATGATTTTCATGTGATGTTAATCCTTTTTATGCACCTTGTTTTGCTAAGGACGACGGTAGCATTATAAGGTGATCCCTCACTTAATTTTAAGATAAATTGTGTTCTCCCCGAGTGTGCACCGTTGCGAAAGTTCATCGTGTCGAGACACCACGTGATGATCGGGTGTGATAGACTCTACGTTCACATAAAACGGGTGCAAGCCAGTGTTGCACATGCAGAACACTCGGGTTAAACTTGACGAGCCTAGCATGTACAGACATGGCCTCGGAACACAAGAGACCGAAAGGTCGAACATGAGTTATATAGCAGATATGATCAACATGATGAGGTTCACCATTGAAGCCACCTCAACTCACGTGATGATCGGACTTGAGTTGGTGAATTTGGATCATGTATCACTTGAATGACCGGAGGGATATCAATTTGAGTGGGAGTTCTTAAGTAATATGATTAATTGAACTCATTATCATGAACTTAGTCAGTAGCGTCTTTGCAAATTATGTTGTAGATTACTAGCTCGCGTTGTAGCTCCCTTGAATTTTTTATATGTTCCTAGAGAAACAGAGTTGAAAGATGATGGTAGCAATATCGCGGACTGGGTCCGTGATCTGAGGATTGTCCTCATTGCTGCACAGAAGGCTTATGTCCTTAATGCACCGCTCGGTGCGCCAACCCCTCTAGCATCGTCTGTAGATGTTGTGAACATCTGACAGGCATGTTCTGATGATGACTTGATAGTTTAGTGCGTCATGCATTACGGCTTAGAATTGAGGCTCCAAAACGTTTTGAATGTCACGGAACATATGGGATGTTCTAAGAGCTGAAATTAGGATCTCAGGCTCGTGCCCGTGTTGTGAGATATGAGATATCCAACAAGATTCTTTGCTTGCATGATGAAAGAGAATAGCTCAATCGTTGAGCATGTGCTCAGATTGTCTGGGTGCTACAATCGCTTGAATCGAGTGGGAGTTGATCTTCCAGATAAGATAGTGATTGATATAGTTCTCCAGGTCACTGTCACTAAGCTACTAGAACTTGGTGATGACCTATAAAATGCCAGGGATAGAATTAATGATCCCTGAGCTATTCGCGATGTTTGACACCGCGACGGTAGAAATCAAGAAGGAGCGTCAAGTGTTGATGGTTAGTCAAACCACTAGTTTCTAGAAGGGCAAGAGCAAGGAGGGAAACTTCGTGGATAGCAAGTCAGTTGCTGCTCCAGTGAAACAACCCAAAGTTGAACCCAAACCCGAGACTAAGTGCTTCGATTATGAGGAGAGCGGTCGCCGAAGCGGAACAACCCTAGATACTTGGTAGATGAGAAGGCTGGCAACATCGACAGAAGTATATTTGATATACGTGTTATTGATGTGTACCTTGCTAGTACTCCTAGTAGCACCTGGGTATTGGATACCGGTTCGGTTGCTAAATGTTAGTAACTCGAAGTAAAAGCTACAGAATAAATGGAGAATAGATAGGTGTGAGGTGACGATGTGTGTTGGAAATGTTTTCAAGGTTGATGTGATCAACATCACACGCTCTCTCTACCTTCGGGATTAGTGACAAAGCTAAATAAATGTTATTTGGTGTTTTGAGTTGAGCATGAACATGATTAGATCGTGTTTATTGCAATAAGGTTATTCATTTAAGTTAGAGAATAATGGTTATTCTGTTTACATGAATAATACCTTCAATGGTCATGCACCCAGTGAGAATGGTTTGTTGAAATCTTGATCGTAGTAATACACATGTTCATAACATTGATGCCAAAAGATACAAAGTTAATAATGATAGTACCACATACTTGTGGCACTGCCGCTAAATGTCATATTGGTATAAAGCGCATGAAGAAACTCCATGTTGATGGATCTTTGGACTCATTCGATTTCGAATCGGTTCAGACATGCGAACCATGCCTTTTTGGCAAGATGACTAAGGACCCCGTTTTCCGGATTGATGGAGCAGGCAAGTGGTTTATTGGAAATGATACATGTTGATGTATGCAATCCAATGAGTCTTGTAGCGTGCGGTGGATGTCATTATTTTCTTACCTTCACTGATGATTTGAGTAGATACAGTGGATATTTACTTAATGAAACACAAGTCTGAATCGTTTGAAAGGATCAAGCAAATTCAGAGTGAAGTTTAAGATCATCGTGACAAGAAGATAAAAATGTCTGCGATATGATCGTGGAGGTGAATATCCGAGTTGCGAGTTTGGCATGCAACTTTAGACAATGTGAAAGTTTTTTCACAACTCATGCCACCTGGAACACCATAGTGTGATGGTGTGTCCGAACGTCATAGTCATCCTCTATTGGATATGATGCGTGCTATGATGTCTCTTATCGTTTTACTACTATCATTATGGGGTTATGCATTAGAGACAACTACATTCACTTTAAATAGGGCACCATCTAAATCCGTTGAGATGACACCGTGTGAATTATGGTTTGATAGAAACCTAAGCTGTCATTTCTTAATGTTTGGGGCTGCGACGCTTGTGTGGAAAATGTTTTCACCTAATAAGCTCGAACCCAAAGCGGACAAATGCATCTTCATAGGATACCCTAAGAACAATTGGGTATACCTTCTACCTCATATCCAAGTGCAAAGTGTTTGTTGCTAAAAACGGGTCGTTTCTCGAGAAAGAGTTTCTCTTGAAAGAATTGAGTGGGAGGAAGATAAAACTTGATGAGGTTGTTGAACCTTTCTTCAACAAGATAGTAGTGCAGCGCAGGAAGATGTTTCTATGAAGCCTACGTTAGTTGAAGAGGAAGTTAATGATGATGATCATGAAGCTTCGGATCAAGTAACTATCAAACCTCGCAGGTCGACAGGGATGCGTACTGCTCCTGACTGGTACGACAACCCTGTCTTGGAGGTCATGTTGTTGGGCAACGATGAACCTACGAGCTATGGAGAAGTGATGATGGGCCCGGATTCCGACAAATGGTTAGAGGCCATGAAATCCGAGAAAGGATCCATGTATGAAAACCAAGTATAGACTTTGGTAGACTTGCTAGTTGGACGGCAGGTCGTCGAGTACAAATGGACCTTTAAGATGAAGACATACGCTGATGGTAAATATCACCATTTATAAAGCTCGACTTGTCGCAAAGAAGTTTCCGGCAAGTTCAAGGAGTTGACTACGATGAGACTTTCTCACTCGTAGCGGTGCTAAAGTCTGCTGGAATTATGTTAGCAGTTGCTGCATTTTTCAATTATGAAATCTGCCATATGGATGTCAAAACATCGTTTTCTTAACGGTTTACTTGAGAAAAGGTTGTATGTGATACAACCAGAAGGTTTTGACAGTCCTAAGGATGCTAAAAGGTGTGCAAGCTTCAATGAGCCTTCTATGGACTGAAGCAAGCATCTCGGAGTTGGAATATACAATTTGATGAGGTGATCAAAGTTTTGAAGTTTATACAAAGTTTACGAGAAACTTGTATTTACAATAAAGTGAGTGGGAGCACTATAGAATTTCTGATAAGTATATGTGGATGACATATTGTTGATCGGAAGTAATGTAGAATTTCTGGAAAGCATAAACGGTTGTTGGGAAAGTGATTTTCAAAGGAAGACCTGGATAAAGCTACCTAATTGTTGAGCATCAAGATCTATAGAGATTGATCAAGATGCTTGATGAGACTTTCAATGAGTACATACCTTGACAAGATTTTGAAAGAGTTTGAAATGGATCAGTCAGAGAAAGAGTTCTCACCTGATTTGTATGGTGTGAAGTTGAGTGAGACTCAAAGCTCGACAACGGCAGAAGAAAGAGAAAGGACGAACGTCGTCCCCTATGCCTTAGCCATAGGCTCTGTATAGTATGACATGCTGTGTACCGCACCTGTGTGTGCCTTGCCATGAGTCCGTCAAGGCGTACAAGAGTGATCCAGGAGTGGATCACTGGACAGCGGTCAAGATTATCCTTAGTAACTAAAAGACTAAGGAGATGTTTCTCGATTATGAAGGTGATAAAGAGTTCGTCGTAAAGAGTTACGTCGATCCAAGCTTTAACACCAATCTGGATGACTCGTAGTAGCAATCTGGATACGTATAATGGAGCAGCCATTTGGAATAGTACCAAGTGGAGTGTGGTAGCAGTGTTTACAGTTTGACATAGAGATTTGCAAAGCACACACGGATCTGAATGTCGCAGACCCGTTGACTATAAGACCTCTCTCACATGCAAAGCATGATCGAGCCCCAGAACTCATTGGGTGTTAGGTTCATAACAATGTCAATCACATAGTGATGTGAAATAGATTAGTGACTCTAGTGCAAGTGGGAGACTGTTGGAAATATGCCCTAGAGGCAATAATAAATTAGTTATTATCATATTTCCTTGTCCATGATAATCGTTTATTATCCATTCTATAATTATATTGATCGGAGACTTAGATGCATGTGTGGATACATAGACAAAACCATGTCCCTAGTATGCCTCTAATAGACTAGCTCGTTGATCAAAAGATGGTTAAGGTTTCCTAGCCATGGACATGAGATGTCATTTGATAACGGGATCATATCATTAGGAGAATGATGTGATGGACAAGACCCAAACTACAAACGTAGCATGTGATCGTGCCAGTTTATTGCTACTGTTTTCTGCATGTCAAGTATATGTTCCTATGACCATGAGATCATGCAACTCACGGACACTGGAGGAGTGACTTGTGTGTATCAAATGTCGCAACGTAACTGGGTGACTATAAAGGTGCTCTGCAGGTATCTCCGAGGGTGTCTGTTGAGTTGGCATGGATCGAGACTGGGATTTGTTACTCCGTGTGACAGAGAGGTATCTTAGGGCCCACTCGGTAATACAAAATCACAATGAGCCTTGCAAGCAATGTGACTAAGTGTTAGTCACGGGATCTTCTAATACGGGACAAGTAAAGAGACTTGCCGGTAACGAGGTTGAACTAGGTATGGAGATATCGATGATCGAATCTTGGCCAAGTAACATACCGAAGAACAAAGGGAACATCATACGGGATTAACTGAATCCTTAACATAGAGGTTCGACCGATAAATATCTTCGTAGAATATGTAGGAACCAATATGGGCATCCAGGTCCCGCTATTGGTTATTGACCGTAGAGGTGTCTCGGTCATGTCTACATAGTTCTCGAACCCGTAGGGTCTGCACACTTAAGGTTTGGTGACGTTTCGGTAGTATAGAGTTATGCATGGTGGTAACCGAAGGTTGTTCGGAGTCCCGGATGAGATCCTGGACGTCACGAGGAGCTCCGGAACGGACCGGAGGTAAATTTTTATATATAGGAAGTCCTATTTTGGTCACCGGAAAAGTTTCGGGCTCATCGGTAGTGTACCGGGAGTGCCGATAGTGTATCGGGAGACCATCGGGAGGGGTATTTCGACCCAAGAGGCTACATGGGCTGTGGGAGAGTGAATACCAGCCCTTTGTGGGCTGGTGGAAGTCCCACACAAGTCCCATGAGGCTGGGAAGAAAAGCCGAAAGAGAAAAAGGTGGAAAAAGGCAACAATAGGATGAATCCTGGTCCTACTAGGATTGGAGGTGGATTCCACCTCTCCGACTAGGTTCGGCCGACCCAGGGGATGGCTTCTTATGATCCAAGCCTTCTCCTCTCTTCCTCTTATATATACTAGAGGTTTTAGGGTTTTTTGCACCTGATTTTCAGCCACGTGCTACCCGTTCCTCTAGTGCATAGTTTCTCCTCTAGATCGGATTTCTGCAGTGCTTAGACGAAGCCCTGCCGGAATTGCTCCACCACCATCGCCGGGGCGCTGTCATGCTGCCGGAGAACTCTTCTACCTCTCCGCTCCCTCTTGCTGGATCAAGAAGGTGGAGATCGTCATCAAGTTGTACGTGTGCTGAACGCGGAGTTGTCGTCCGTTCGGCGCTAGATCGGAAGGACCGTGATCAAGATCGCGAGACGGATCATGATGAGATCACGGGACGGATCATGATGAGATCACGGGACGGATCATGATGAGTTCGCGGGACGGATCGTGATCAAGATCGTGAGACGGATCGTGATGAGATCGCGGGACGGATCGTGATGAGATCGCGGGACGGGTCGTGATGAGATCGCGGGACGGATCGTGATGAGATCGCGGGACGCTCGGCGATTTGGATCGCGAAGATGTTCGACTACACCAACCGCGTTTCTTAACGCTTCCCGCTTAGCGATCTACAAGGGTATGTAAATCCACTCTCCCTCTCGTAGATGCTCATCACCATGGATAGATCTTGCGTGTGCGTAGGAAATTTTTTGTTTCCCATCCATCGTTCCCCAACAAAACGAGTTTGGTAGAACTTAGGTGGAGGCCAAGGATGTTCGGCTCTCGAACATGCCACCAGTAACACTCGATGTTACCAATGTAAATATTGTAAGTTTCCAATATACAAATTGCATATTTTTTATATAGGTATTAGGTGGCATATTTATTTTAGAAATTTTTGTTTCTGTTATGGTTGAAGTGCACATGGTATTACTGATACACACATGAATTGGAAGGACTTCAATTTGTTAAGGGTGATTAGTAATATATATATATATATAGTTGAGAATCTATTTGGGCTAATTGTAATTATGTTGTTACTGCAGGAAATAGATGACATTGCTGAACTGGACATTGTAGAGGATTTGGATAACCGACCTTCAAAAAAAGCAAAAGGTTTCGAATTAGGCGTTCTGGAGCCAAAACCAATGTCACCAAATATGTCAGCATCTTCTCGAAATTCTGAATGTTTTGAATCAATTGTGCCAGAATCAGACAATCAGATAGATCATGATCCATTGGCATCACCTCCATCCCCATCTAGCTCGACACTATCTCATGTTTTTCCATTACATGATGTTAAGGAACCAGATTCAAATAAAGAGATCAAAGTTGTTCAAAAATATGATTATCTACCACAAGGTATTTGTTTCATTTATTCTGTGTACTTTTGTATTCAATATATTCCTAAATTATTTGATTTTTTGCACACTATACATTGACCGATTATGATCTATGTGCTCGTATAATAATTGAATCATCTTTAAGAAAACAAGAGTTGGTTCAGATAGATGGAAGTTCTATATATGTTACAAAATCAATTGATGTGCTTGCTTGATGAAAAAAAGTGGGTAAATGATGATGTAAGTATACCCTTAATCAAACAGAAATAAGTTTCTAATCACTAATATCTATTACTAATGTATTTGTTTGAAAATAATATTAATTATAGGTGATCGATGCATATATACGTTGTATAAAGGACCAAATACATGTCTAGAATGGCAATAAAGTATATTTTGAGAGTCCTTTTGTTATCTCACTATTAAAACGGGATGGTACCCTTGGCATACAACAAAATAGGGCCTTCGTTACATAGATTGTCAAGAAATATATGGAGCATGACATGGTAATATCCATATCCATAATTTTCATGTTCTTGTTTCAATCAATATTTATTTTTATTTTCCTAATTATCTTTATTACAGATTTAACTTCCTATAAATACCAGCAACACACATTGGTATTTAGCTATTTTATAAATACAAAAAACATGAGATTCAAGTACTAGACTCATTGTGTTGGAAGTTTGACCGAGATGATCTCGCTATTGCGGTTAGTTACATCACCAGTTTTAATCCCAAATGTAAATGACATAAATTCATACATTGTTAATGTCTATCTTTTCTAATCACTGAATCTTTTTCAGCTAGAGGAATACAATTTCATTTGGACCTTATTAAAAGTCAAAACTTGATTAACGAGGATTAGAAAGACGTTGATCTTACTGAATGGAAGATCACAGAACAATTTCAAAAGCCAGTTCAAAAAGATAGTTCTTCATGTGGTTTATTTATGGTCAAATTTATGGAATATTTCACCGGAAGTGCACTATCCTACGCAATTACACATGTATATGTCTTTTTGTTTAATAGAAAGTATATCGATTTTACATAAAGTATGTTAATTTTTGAAAATATGCTAACAATTGTTTATATTGCACAGGAAATGATTACTTCATTTAGGTTTAAGTTAGCCAGCATACTATTATGTTGGAAAACAAACACTGCATCAATGACTACAATCGTTGAAGAAACTCACGATGACACCAATGGAGATCCTCATGATGTTCAAATATTGGAAAGTCTAGATGATATAAAAAAAGTCAAAACAAAAAATCCCATTATCGGTTGAAATGAAATACAGACCACTGATATCTATTCTTTCTAATATGAGCTTACATAAGTTAACATCTGGACTCTGTAGCTTCATTAAATCCATTAATTACACCGAGATTTTAGAGTAAGTCATTTCAGATTAGTAATACAATCGTGCAATATCTTACTTATTTTCTTAATGATTCATTTTTTTTCCATTACCAGGAAAGTATGGATCCAAAGTTCAAAGCCATATGCAATTAGCTTGTCTCTCAAAAAACTACAAGGAATGCTAAGTGATGATCTACATATGGACCGAGATTGCTTTAATTTGGTCATACGGAAGATTATGTTTGATGACATCCAAACGGCACAAAAAACAAAACAATTGATAGCAAAACATTATTTGGACATGATTTTTTTGGTACGTTCTTAAATTCATTATTTACTTTTTTCTATATTCTTATTTTATTAATCATTTTTCTAACCAATTATTTTTATGTACTAGATGACTACTGATTTTGGACGGCACCCAGATTTCCGTAAAAAGTTAGATGTGGAACAACTAGTGAAATCCTGTTCGTAGTTGGCCTGGTATCAAATACGTATAATGTTTCAGAATGCAAATCGGTAAGAGCACTTCTGTATACTTTGGAGCACACATTTTTTTTATTACATCTAATATATGTATCCTATTTCAGATCCATATTCCAGTACAATCCAGCAATAATTTCATTCTATTCACGTTGGACAAAGATACCAGAATAGTGTATATTTTGAACCCTGCTCCTATTAATCCCGTTTACAGATGCAACCCACTCGCAAAATATGTGCACAAAATTATATGGATTGAAGAACACTTATCAAAAGCAATGTCAAAAGCATGCCCTGGGTCTAGATGGAACGAGAATATTCTCCTATGGCATCAAAAAATCCTAGATGATATTCCAATTTACAACAGGTATTTTTGAAGAGATGAATATTATATAGTGAGTATTTGTTGTTTTGAAAATGAATTTAAATTTAAATTACTAACATATATATTCTTATATATAAGGGAATTGTCCGGTTATATTGTTCCCCTGTTCATGTCCACATGGGAAGATGAAAACCACATTTGCCATTTATAAAGGTAAATATCGCGACCGTATACATCATTTAATATTATAATTACACATCTGATTTTGATGTCATTCGTTTACAAAAATATTGGTTGTACGGGATGGATATGAACTCAGAAAACTAATTTTGGGCCAACTATTAACATTCAAGGACAATGAATGTGAAGATAACATGTCTGTCGGTGTACTTGAATTCATCAGTTGTATCAGGAAAATCCAATTTAAATCTGGTAAAAATAGTATGATTTGGAAGATTTCGTAATAACAAATTCTTTTTTCAAGATTGATTGTTTGGTCGTACTAACTTCTATTTGCTCAAACAGGACGTGCATGCTATTTCTTTAAAAAGAAGCTTTGCTATTGGCTGGCTGTTGGATGGCATCTCTAGTGGTAGTTGTAGATAACTAGCAAATGAAATGGCTTCTCATAATTCATTGGATATAGACCAGCTGGGTCAATTACATATAGTTGGTTGTAAATGAGTTTTAGTTTCTAGCTTACAACGAAAATCTAGACATGTACTCTTTAACAGTATTTTGTGCTTGATGGTGTTCCTATGTATTGGTTCAAATTATCATGTTGTTTACTAGCAATTGCAGTGCTCTTATTATTTTATTTCCATTTTATTTCCATAAATATGGGATTCAATTTTTTTTCCGACAAATATGGGCTTTGGATTGTTGTCTCCTTGAGTGCGTGCGGGATGTATAAGCACAAAAAACAGTGCAACAAATTACAAATAAAATGTAATATTAAAAAGTAATGTTCATCACAACAAAAATGTTTCCCTTTTAAAAAATCTTGAATTTTTATTTTAGAAAACACTTTCTAGAAAAACCGTGTTTCTGGTAAGAAATACCAGAAACATTGCAAAAATAATTACAAATGAAATGTAATATTTCAAAATTAATGTTCATCACAGTAAAAATATTTTACTTTTAAAAAACTCAATTTTTTATTTTAAAAAACACCTTCTAAAATAAAAGGACGTCACTAGGCAGCGGCGTCGCATACGTGCGTTCCCGTGCGGCGGCTAAGCCTACCCTACAATCTCACGTGGCATGCTGGGCCCCGACAGGCGCGCACATGCATGAAACGCTGGTTGCCGAACGTCGCTTTCACCCTCCTGTATGCATGCAGCTGAGGGAATCTTTCCATCCTAGTCAAAAACTTGTGTTTTTGTTGCTACGAAAGAAAACTACCATTTTACTGTACATGATACAAGTATGATTGACTGTTCGTGTCTCATGCCTGACCAGTCACGTCAATGCTAAAGATCCATGGGCAGCGGTGCACGCTGAAGTAAGTAGTACTTCCTTCGTTCCATAATATAATGTGTCCTTGATTTTCAAGTTTTAAGTTTTATCATGAATTTAATCAGCGAGATCGATTACGACGGGAGTAAAAAATTGTACCATCGAAAACTTTATTCAAATACGAATTCAATGATATTTTTTTTCCGTCGCAATCGGTCTCGTTGGTTAAATTTATGGTCAAACTTCTATTTGGAGAAGCGCGGACGTACTATATTATGAAATGGAGGGAGTATGCTTCCAAATTTTAACCACTTGCCACTATATTTATTTGTAAAATCATTATGCTTGCTTGCCATATTAACAGTTCAAGTGTGTCATTGGCCAACTATATTTACTTGCCGGATTTGTTGTGCTTACTTGTCAAATTACAGTTTAATTGTGCCACTTGCTATTATAGTTAGTCATAGGGATTTATTTTGCTTGCTTAACATTTAACTGTGCCACTTGCCACTATACTTATTTGTCGAATTTATTTTGTTTGCTTGCCATATTAACAGTTTAACGGCGCCGCTTGCCATATTAAAAGTGTAACGATGCCGCTTGCCACTATACTTGCCGGGTTTATTATGGTAACTTGTCTTTTTAACAATTTAACCAGGTCATTTTCCACTATATTTACTTGCCAGATTTATTTTGCTTGCTTGCCCTATCAACGGTTTAATTGTGCCACTTGCCGCTATACTTGCTTGTCGGATTTATTATGCTAACTTGCCGCATTAATGGTTTAGCCGTGTCTGTTGCTATTATACTTGATTGTCGAATTTATTTTACTTGATTGCCACATTAACAGTTTTACCCTGTCATTTGCCACTATACTGCCTTGTCGGATTTATTTTGCTTGCCTGCCACATTAACCGTATGACATTGTCATTTGCCACTTTTCTTCCTTGTTGGATTTATTTTGCTTGCTTTGCACATTAACAATTTAACAGTGTCATGTCCCACTATACTTCCTTGTTGGATTTATTGTGCCTACTTGCCATATTAACAGTTTAACCGTGTCATTTCCCAATATACTTACTTCTCGGAATTATTTTGCTTGTTTGCCACATTAACAGTTTAACCGTGCATTAGCCGCTATACTTACTTGTCGGATTCATTTTACTTGCTTGCCACATTAACAATTTAACTGTGTCATTTGCCACTATAGTACTTGTCGAATTTATCTTGCTTGCTTTCCACATTAACAGTTTAAGCGTGCCACAGAAAGCTACCAGATTGTTTTCATATAATTACTAGGTTGTTTAGAAAGCAACTGCAGAAGAATATTGTTTTGATACAGCTGCCACATTTTTCACAGTCAGCTGCTAGATTATTTTGATATTGTTACCAGGTTGTGTACAAAGCAATTGCCAAAAAATCTTCGATGCAGTTACCGAGTTGTTTTTAAATACAATTACCGAAATTACTATGAGCAATTGCCAAATTGTTCGACGCAACTACTAGATTGTTTATTTAATAGGTACCGATTTTATTTTTAAACAATCTGATAGTCTCTTTAGAAAGAAGTAAATTTGCTTACAAACAACTTATGAGTTCCCTGTTCTCTAATTTATGTTGTATGTAATCCTTCGTGAGCAGGGTTTAAGCACAAAACTTATTAGCTATCCAGTTGTGTGATACTGGACATCCGCTTTGGAATATAAGACACATGAAAAAATATTTGTGCTATTCTATCAAACTTTTGATGCTGTTACCATCTGGTAGTTTGTAGCTTTACATTTTATGAAAATGAATTTGTCAAAAAATGTATCCTAGAACTGGATATAACAACAAAGGCAGGAAGAGAGTGTATGTCCTTAACATTAAACATGCAACTTTACCCATGCAAAAAAAAACATGCAACTTTACTACTAGTACTTTGGATGTCCATGCACAACGGAAAGCAGACCAGAACATTGTACCATCCCAGTCCGTGTACTGTAGCTGGGTTCTAGTAGCACTTCTGTACATTGGCACTTTGTAAAGTCGTAGTTGGCCACGTCACTTAATCACGCGCCTGTAAAAAAATCTGTCGTGTGGCTTTAAAAAGAAGACGAAAAGGAATAAGACGTGGGTGGGCAGCCGCCGCATCGAAACGCAGCGGTGCGCACACTACAAGTTAGATTTTCCCAAAATAAAATATATTCATGCTTTCAGGTAAGAAATACCAGGTTTAGTTACTTTGCCCGAATCAGATTAATCAATCATCCCTTAAATTAGTACAGAAAACGCATCATGCACTGCACTGCAAATGGTTGCATACCGCGTGCAGCTAGCCACGTAGTAGGACGCATGCAAGCAATGCTAATAGGTCGGGCTGGTTAATTTTAACAATAACAAACATTTATGTTCGTTCGTTATCAGCAGTGCATGCTGACAGGAGGATCCGAAGCCGCCGCGGTCTTGACGCCGTCCGGCGGTCAACGACTGCTCCGCCGGACCGGACGACAAGAAAACTACTGGGAAATACGTCTATTTTGTCATAGCTCATATAGAAAGGATGCTCGGGTTTCTCCAAGAAAAAAAACGTTGGTATATGAGTCAATTTATCCTACAACGAGTCCGTATACAAGTCGGTTTCACGGGCTTCTCTCCAGCAGTGTCCGTATACGAGTCAGTTTATTTTACACGATTCCAAATCATATTAAGATTCCTACAGGGAGTTACACCAGTCAGTTTCACGGGCTTCTCTCCAGCCGTGTCCGTATACTATCCCTACAGGAGTCCAAAACCTGCTTAGAGGCAAGCACCGTTGGTGCTACAAATGTTGCACCGTTGGTGCTACAAATCAACCGATCAAAAGACCAGTTTCACAATCTGTTTCAAATCACCGTTGGTGCTACAAATCACCATTGGTACTACACAATACCAAGCCTTTGTTGAATCAACAGATCAGTTTCACAGGTCGCCTTGTGCTACCTGCCTTTGGTTCAATTAACTTTGGTTCAATTAAATTGTTTGGCAAGTTAGCTTTACATCAGGTATTTTTGTTATATGTTTATACATATACAACATACTTCAACATGTCTATGAACACTTGTACCTGCAATCAAACAATAAATCTATCATCAGCAGTTTGGAATATCCAAACAAGTAGTGTACCAAAGTTTAGTTTGAGCAAGAAATTTACAAGATTTTTTCATGTGACACATTGAATCATATTTAAACACCACTGTTGACAAGGGAAATATAAATGCAATGATTCAACTAGAAGTATTATGACACGAGAACTCTTGATTAACTGGACCTGTTCATTGGAAGTTGGAAGAACCCAAGAGTATGTTCAGTGTGGCATTAAGCTCCTGCTCTTCTTGTAGTTGAAGGCATCGTCAAACCCAAACTGAGGTTGGCCTGAGGAAATGGCCAATTTTTCCCATCAAAATAGAAAGTTTTGCCAAACAGCAGTAACAAAATTAAACCATAACTTTACGGTCTCCGAATTAGGAGGAAAAGGCAAATTTATGCCATCAAAAAAACACAACATAGACAGTAAGGCCAGGCATGCCCGAATTACGAAGTTTCAACAAAATTGTCAAGGTTCTGGTTGGTAAAAATATTCAGTGAAAAATAAAGGCTGAATCCATGTACAGAACTGCTGATCATATTAAAGAGCATTTTTTTTAAAAATCCCTTGTTCCATGAAACAAAAAAGGTGTACTGACAACAGAGTGATATGCGTTGCAATCAGTGAAATTTTGGACCGTTATATTCAAAACTTCATATGTTTTTTCAGTGCATTTTTCTTGTTTAAGGATATATAACTTCATGAAATCCAGTTTTACTTTAACATGCAATGCACTCAAAACAAAATATCATGTTTGGCATTACAAATATTTCTTTCTCTCATGCAAGAAAACATTTGGACCATAATCTCAAATCATGGATGATGAGGAAAACGGAAGAAAGAGAGATAGAGAGCGGTATGAACGAATGAGCAAAGAAGAAAAGCAGGAGAAAAATAAAAAACGCCGTGAAGCCTATCAACAAAAGAAAGATTCAGCAAAGACAACAGAACACAAGGTAGCAAAAAGCGCACAAGAAAATCAAAGATATGGAAATATGCAACCAGAAAAAAGAAAACAAGATTTAAACAAATAGAAGCTCGCCGTCAAATGATACGGAACACACCATCCAAAGACTCAATAGCAATGGAGAACCCTGAATATGTCGCAACTGGACAGAACGTTAGCACTTCTACATTTACATCTAAACACAGGGATCATGTGCCAGCAGGAAAAAGGCAAGCGTTGCTACACCATCGTAATGAAGATTTCGCAAAAAGACGGAAACAAACTATTTCCATGTCATCAAAAGAAGATGCTTCAATGATGGAAAATTGCAATGAAAACAATCAAACTCTAGAGCAGCCAGAAGTTACGACTTACGGTAATAATCCTGATTTAATACTCGCATTACAAGTAATTACAAATATGTCTATACAACTAACCATCTATTCTGGACAGACATTCCATCCTCAATGTTTCCAAGCGTCACAGAAACAGATGCACCAATACAATCATTATACAATGATGATCATAGAAAAGTGGCTTTATGGCCAAACATACCCACCACAAATCTTGCAACAATCAAAGATGTGCAAGCACGAATACAATCATTATGCAATGATGATCACTTTAAGTTTTTAAATTCCGCATTAATACTTTTTTATAAAAACATTTAATAGATGATGATAAAATAAATAGGTGATGATGGAGTAATATATGAGCAAGAAGCGAGCATTAAGGAAGCAAATGAGGCAGTAAAATCAATCTACAACGATGATATCGGTAAGGTTATCAATTACATATATGTTCTTAGGCAATACAAACATATATAGGAGGTATTTTCCCTATATAGGACAAATGTTTTGTACGACCCGGTGTAGTTACTCCCAATTTTGTTTGGTTTGTTTTAGGTAGTATCTATCGTATCGGAAAATATGTATGTGTAGTATGTAGTATATAAAAATATTTAAATAGTATATATATACTTTTTTTAGGTAGTATGTACCGTATGTTTAGCATACTCATTTTTACGTGAAATATGTATGTATTTCATAATATGATGAAAACTATGGATCAACTATATTTTTTCATTTAATACACTTTAGATTATCTTATATATAGTATGTGGACATACTCAAAATGATAAATTAATACATATACTACCACATGGTAGTATATGAGACATGAGAATAATTACACTCGGTAGTACGAGGTATTTTTCTTTATGTGTCATGAACAAAAATAACAAGTATGTCAGTATATTTTATGTCAGCGTAAGCTGAAATTCTTGTTTTTTTGCCGAGGACACATAAATGCAAATTTTCACAATCCCACCGTTGGATCATCTTCTTACATTAGAGTGATGATACACTATTTATTTCTTTTTTTTTGATAATTTTTAGACCGTTAAAAGCTTAGCCAACTTAAACAAGTTATGTGACAAGCTATGTTAGAAACAATTTTGCCATATATAGGAGCAGAATTTTCTATCACAGCTTGCCATAGAACTAGTTAAGGTTTTCGACGGTGTAAGTTTATAAAAATTCTCACAAAAATACCGAAACACCACACCTATAATATAACATGATCCAACGGTGCGATTGAAAATATATTTCTTTATGTGTCCTGGACAAAAATAACAAGTATGTCAGAATATATTTTATGTCAGCGCAAGCTGAAATTCTTATTTTTTTACCGAGGACACACAAATGCAAATTTTCACAATCCCACCGTTGGATCATCTTGTTACATTAGAGTGACGATACAATATTTATTTCATATTTTTTTGATAACTTTTAAACCATTAAAATATTATCCAACTTAAACAAGTTCTCTCGCAAGCTATGTTAGACACAATTTTGCCATACATAGGAGCAGAATTTTCTATCACAGCTTGCCACATAACTAGTTAAGGTTTTCGACGGTGAGGATGTTTATAAAAATTCTGACAAAAATACTGAAACACCACACCTATAATATAACATGATCCAACGGTGCGATTAAAAATATATTTCTTTATGTATCCTGGACAAAAATAACAAGTATGTCAGTATATATTTTATGTCAGCGCAAGCTGAAATTCTTGTTTTTTTTGTTGATGACACATAAATGCAATTTTTTAGAATTCCACCGTTGGATCATCTTGTTATATTAGAGTGATGATACACTATTTATTTCATATTTTTTTGATAATTTTTAAACCGTTAAAAGCTTAGCGAACTTAAACAAGTTCAGTGTAGACACAAATTTGCCATATATAGGAGCCGAATTTTCTATCACAGCTTGCCGCAGAACTAGTTAAGGTTTTCGACGGTGTAAGTTTATAAAAATTCTAACAAAAATACTGAAACACCACACCTATAATATAACACGATCCAACGGTGCAATTAAACATATATTTCTTTATAAGTCCTGGACAAAAATAATAAGTATGTCAGTATATATTTTATATGAGCTCAAGCTGAAATTCTTGTTTTTTTTTGCCGAGGACACATAAATGCAAATTTTTATAATCCCACCTTTGGATCATCTTGTTACATTAGAGTGATGATACACTATTTATTTCATTTTTTTGATAACTTTTAAACAGTTAAAAGCTTAGCCAACTTAAACAAGTTCCGTGGCAAGCTATGTTTGTCACAATTTTGCCATATACAAGAGCAACATTTTCTATCACAGCTTGTCACAGAACTAGTTAGGGTTTTCGACGGTGTAATTTATAAAAATTCTGACAAAAATACTGAAACACCACACCTATATTATAACATGATCCAACGGTGCGATTGAAAATATATTTCTTTATGTGTCCTGGACAAAAATAACAAGTATGTCAGTATATAGTTTATGTGAGCGCAAGCTGAAATTCTTGTTTTTTTGCCGAGGACACATAAATGCAAATTTACACAATCCCACCATTGGATCATCTTGTTACATTAGAGTGATGATACACTATTTATTTTATATTTTTTTGATAATTTTTGAACCGTTAAAAGCTTAGCCAATTTAAACAAGTTCAGTGACAAACTATGTTAGACACAATTTTGCCATATATAGGAGCAGAATTTTCTATCACAGCTTGCCACAGAACTAGTTAAGGTTTTCCATTGCGTAAGTTTATAAAAATTCTGACAAAAATACTGAAACACCACACCTATAGTATAACATGATCCAACGGTGTGATTGAACATATATTTTTTTGTGTCCTGGACAAAAATAACAAGTATGTCGGTATATATTTTATGTGAGCGCAAACTGAAATTCTTGTTTTTTGTCGAGGACACATAAATGCAAATTTTCACAATCCCACCTTTGGATCATCTTGTTACATTAGAGTGATGATACACTATTTATTTTATACTTTTTTGATAACTTTTAAACCGATAAAAGCTTAGCCAACTTAAACAAGTTCAGTGGCAAGCTGTGTTAGACATAATTTTGCCATATATAGGAGCAGTATTTTCTATCATAGCTTGCCACAGAACTAGTTAAGATTTTCGATGGTGTAAGTTTATAAAAATTATGACAAAAATACTGAAACACTACACCTATAATATAACATGATCAACGGTGCGTGTCCTGAACAAAAATAACAAGTATGTCGGTATATATTCTATGTGAGCGCAAGCCGAAATTCTTGTTTTTTTGCCGAGGACATAAATGTAAATTTTCACAATCCCACCATTGGATCATCTTGTTACAATATAGTGATGATACACTATTTATTTCCTATTTTTTTGATAACTTTTAAACCGTTAAAAGCTTAGCCAACTTAAACAATCTTAGTGGCAAGCTATGTTAGACACAATTTTGTCATATATAGGAGCAGAATTTTCTATCATACCTTGCCACAGAACTAGTTAAGGTTTTCGACGATGTAAGTTTATAAAAGTTCTGACAAAAATACTAAAACACCACACCTATAATATAACATGATCCAACGGTGCGATTGAAAATATATTTCTTTATGTGTCCTGGACAAAAATAACAAGTATGTTAGTATATATTTTATGTCAGCGCAAGCTGAAATTCTTGTTTTTTTTGTTTGTCGAGGAGACATAAATGCAAATTTTCACAATCTCATTGTTGGATCATCTTGTTACATTAGAGTGATGATACATTATTTATTTCATATTTTTTTGATCACTTAAAACCATTAAAAGCTTAGCCAACTTAAACAAGTTCTGTGGCAAGCTATGATGGACACAATTTTGCCTATATATAGGAGCAGAATTTTCTATCATAGTTTGCCACAAAACTAGTTAAGGTTTTTGACGCTGTAGATGTTTATAAAAATTCTGAATTTTTTTACTGAAACACCACACCTATAATATAACATGATCCAACGGTGCGATTGAAAATATATTATTTTTATGTGTCCTGGACAAAAATAACAAGTATGTCAGTATATATTTTATGTCAGAGCAATCTGAAATTCTTTTTTTTTGCCGAGAACACATAAATGCAAATTTTCACAATCCCATCGTTGGATCATCTTGTTACATTAGAATGATGATACGCTATTTATTTCATTTTTTTATAAGTTTTAAACCGTTAAAAGCTTAGCCAACTTAAACAAGCTCTGTGACAAGCTATGGTAGACATAATTTTGCTTATATATAGGAGCAGAATTTTCTATCATAGCTTGTCACAGAACTAGTTAAGGTTTTCGACGGTGTAGAAGTTTATAAAAATTCTGAAAAAAATACTGAAACATCACACCTATAGTATAACATGATACAACGGTGCTATTGAAAATATATTTCTTTATGTGTCCTGAACAAAAATAACAAGTATGTCAGTATATATTTTATGTCAAGGCAAACTAAAATTCTTGATTTTTTGGCCGAGGTAACATAAATGCAAATTTTCACAATCTCACCGTTGAATCATCTTGTTACATTTGAGTGATGATACACTATTTATTTCATATTTTTTGATAAGTTTTAAACCGTTAAAACTTAGCCAACTTAAACAAGTTTTGTGGCAAGCTATGGTAGACACATTTTTGCCATAGAACTAGTTAAGGTTTTCGACGGTATAGAAGTTTATAAAAATTCTGAAAAAAATACTGAAATACCACACCTATAATATAACATGATCCAACGGCGCGATTGAAAATATATTTCTTTATGTGTTCTGTACAAAAATAACAAGTATGTTAATATATGTCTTATGTCAGCGCAAGCTGAAATTCTTGGTTTTTTTGTCGAGGGCACATAAATGCAAATTTTCACAATCCTACCGTTTGATCATCTTGTTACATTAGAGTGATGATACACTATTTATTTCATATTTTTTGATAACTTTTAAACCGTTAAAAGCTTAGCCAACTTAAATAAGTTCTCTGGCAAACTATGGTAGACACAATTTTGCCTATATATAGGAGCAGAATTTTCTATCATAGCTTGTCACAGAACTAGTTAAGGTATTCGATGACGTAGAAGTTTATGAAAATTCTAAAAAAAACGAAACACCACATCTATAATATAACATGATCCAACGGTTCGATTGAAAATATATTTCTTTATGTGTCCTGGACAAAAATAAGAAGTATGTGAGTATATATTTTATGTTAGCGCAAGCTAATTTTTTTGTTTTTTTGCCGAGGACACATAAATGCAAATTTTCACAATCCCACCGTTGGATCATCTTGGTACATTAGAGTGATGATACACTATTTATTTCATAGTTTTTGATAACTTTTAAATCATTAAAAGCTTACCAAGTTAAACAAGTTCTATGGCAAGCTATGATAGACAAAATTTTGCTTATATATAGGAGCAGAATTTTCTATCATAGCTTGTCACAGAACTAGTTAATTTTTTCGACGGTGTAGAAGTTTATAAAAAATTTAAAAAAATACTGAAACACCACACCTATAATATAACATGATCCAACGGTGCGATTGAAAATATATTTCTTTATACACACACACACATATATGTGTGTGTGTGTGTCTACATATACATATACATATCACACCTATAAGATAACATGATCCAACGGTGCGATTCAAAAAAAAATATATATAGAGAGAGAGAGAATCTCTATTCATCATCCAAGGTGCAGAATAAGTTATTCTTCACCCGAGATAATCTTACGATCAATTTATAAATAAATTATGTTCGGAATACAAAAAGTTACATTTATATTGAATCACGACGTAAAATTTTATATAAAAAAATAAAAATATAAGTCAGAAGTAAAATTACGATTAATTTATCATATATTTTCCACTATTTTTGTATGTTTATAATTTTACCTGGCATAAAATATTTTTTACGCTGATTATAAATTTTCTTACGATCTCTTTTTACGTATGAAATGAGACAAAAATTACGGGACGTAAAATTACGGTGCATTGATGGTAAAATTGTGGGGGTGAAGAATACCTATTCCTCACCCAGGGTGACGAATAGCGCGACCCTATATATAGACACACAACACAAGTAATGATGGAGTCATATTTGAAGAAGACCCAGACGAAGATGAATACTTGTTCACCGATGAAGGTATGCTTAATACAATTGAAATAAATTTGCACAATTATAATACTACTTACTAAATTTAACATGTTCCATGTCAAAACAGAGTGGGGCAGAGAAGTGGAAATTGAAATCATAGATGATGAGGAAGCTCTCAACCCCGATCCATATGATTTCGTCTACAGCAACATACCAACAAGCTCAAACATGCTCGAACAAGAAGATGATTGCACATTCTGCCATGCAACCAAATTCAAGTATGAAACTAAGGGATTATGCTGCAAAAAAGGACAGATAAGACTAGCCAATCCGGTTACTCGACCTGAACTCATGAGACTTTGGATAAGCAATGACTGTGATGCAAGACATTTTCTTTAAAATGTAAGATTTTTCAATGGGCACTTCTCATTTACTACTCTTTACTGTTAGCTTGACAAAGACACGACTGACATGCGAACGGCCGGTATTTACACCTTTCGAGCACCTAGTCAAATATATCACAACATACACTCATTTGGTGACAGTGACTCAGAACCAAAGCATCTCCAACTATACTTCTACGACGATGATCCAAGCTTAGAACATCGATATCGCTATTGTCATGATGAGATGTACGAACAAGACAAGCATGTGATTGGAATAATAACAGATATCCTACGCGGCAACCCATACTCTCAACAGTTTAGGAGTTTGGGACAAGCCGAAAACCTTGAGGACTACGGACTCATCTTGAACCTTGACTACCTAACAAGCACAACTATCCGGAGCTATACAAAATGGTAATCAAGCATATGACGGATGGTCCTTGTGGTGCATTGAATAAATTTTGTCCATGCACAAAGAATCGTCCATCATGCAAGAACAATTATCCAAGGCCATTTAATGAAACTACGATTCAAGGCAAGGACTCCTACCCCATATATAGGAGACTCAACGACCGCAGAACTGAAATGGTCAGAAATTGCGAACTAGATAACAGGTGGGTGGTTCCTTATAATCCCTATCTGTTAAGGATGTTTAACTGCCACATAAATGTTGAGATATGCTCAAGCATTAAAGCCGTTAAGTACCTCTTCAAGTACATCTACAAGGGTCATGACCGAGCATCTGTATTTGTAACTGACAAAGCAGACGAAGTCGAAATCGATGAAATTAAGCAGTACAGAGACGCACGGTGGGTGACACCTCCTGAAGCACTGTGGAGAATATATGGCTTCAAACTAAGCAAAATACACCCATCAGTCTTGCAACTGGAGTTACATCTCCCAAATATGCACATGGTTTCACATCATAGCATGGAAAAAATAAAGAATGTTATCGACCGTGAAGGCACAGAAAGATCAATGTTGACTGCGTACTTTGAAGCAAACAGCTTATATGAAAAAGCACGCGGCATACTATATAGAGAGTTTCCAAAACATTATACTTGGGAAAGTCAGGAGAATTCTTGGAAACATAGGAAGCGAGCCGCTATGTTCCAGGTTGGCAGGATCATCTTGGCACACCCAGCTGAAGGAGAACGATACTATCTTCGAGTACCCCTAAACCACATGACAGGTGCCACTAGCTATGAAGACCTACGAACAGTCAATGGACAAGTAATGCCAACCTTTCATGAAGCTGCAGAAAAAAAAGGTCTCATTGAGGCAGATAGCACATTGGATGACTGCATGACAGAAGCAAAATTGTTTCGAATGCCATCATCACTTTGCGACAATCTTGGTTTTTTGCGAGCCCAGCGACGTACGTAGCCTCTGGAACAAACACCTCGAGGCAATGCCAGAGGACTACAGCAGAAATTGCAAATGCAAACACACGGACGAACAGATGGTTCTTAAAAATATCAGAGACATGTTGCACTCACTGGGAAAAGACATAGAATAGTTTCCTCTTCCACAGATCGACCAATAACATGAGACGGAAAACGACATACTGAGGGAGATCATCGAGGAGACCTCCATCGAGGTGGACCATGAGGACACATCTTTGCATAAGAACCTAAAAAATGAGCAAAGGGAGGCCTACGACGAAATCCTAGCAGAAATTGATCGCCAAAGAGGAGGTATATTCTTTGTTGATGGACCTGGAGGCACGGGAGAAACTTTTCTTTACAGGGTGCTCTTGGCCACAATACGCGGGTAAGGCAATATTGCTGTTGGCGATAGCCACTTCCGGCGTTGCCGCTTCAATAATGCCCAGAGGGAGGACCGCACACTCGAGGTTCAAGATTCCACTCAAAATAGACGATGGGCTATTTGTGGATTCACAAAATAGAGTGGGACAGCCAAGCTACTCAAAGCAGCATCGCTAATAATTTGGGATGAAGCATCTATGACCAAGAGGCATACAATGGAGGCCCTCGACAAAAGCATGCGGGACATAATGGACAGACCAGAACTTCCATTCGGTGCAAAATCAATTGTATTTGGAGGGCATTTTAGGCAAGTGCTACCAGTTGTCCGAAAGGGAACAAGAGCACAAACACAGATAGTAGATGCATCACTATGAAGGTCCCAGCTCTGGAATTCAATGCGTCAATTGAAGCTTGTGCGCAACATGAGCGCTCAAAATGACAAGTGGTTCGCAGAATACTTACTACACATTGGAAATGGAACCGAGGAGACAAATGAAGATGGTGAAATACTACTGCCCACAAGTATATGTGTGCCAAATAAGACGGATGATAATAGCTTGGATAGGCTCATCGACAGTCTCTACCAAACGGACAATGCTTCCCTAAAAGATCCAAAGTACATCACGACAAGAGCAATTTTATCCACAAGGAACGATTCCGTAGACAGAATCAACCTAAACATGATTGATCGCTTCCAGGGGGAGAACATGGTATACCACGGCTTCGATTCAGTACAAGACGACCCACATAACTACTATCCACCAGAGTTCCTAAACACTCTCACCCCAAATGGACTGCCACCACATATGTTGAAGCTCAAAAAAAATGTCCAATCATACTACTCAGGAACATCGACCCTGCTAATGGACTATGCAACGACACGAGGTTGGTCGTACGCGGCTTTCAAAAAAATACAATTGATGCAGAGATTGTGGTGGGACATCACTCTAGAATGCGACTTTTCCTGCCTCGAATACCATTATGTGATGGGGAACGTTGCATGGGAAACAAAAAATTTCCTATGCACACGCAGATCTATTCATGGTGATGAGCATCTACGAGAGGGAGAGTGGATCTACGTACCCTTGTAGATCGCTAAGCGGGAAGCGTTAAGTAACACGGTTGGTGTAGTCGAACGTCTTCGCGATCCAAATCGCCGTGTGTCCTGCGATCCAATCACAATCCGTCCCGCGAACTTGATCACGATCCGTCCCACGAACTTGATCACGATCCTTCCGATCTAGCGCCGAACGGACGGCACCTCCGTGTTCAGCACACGTACAGCTTGATGACGATCTCCACCGTCTTGATCCAGCAAGAGAGAGCAGAGAGGTAGAAGAGTTTGCCGGCAGCGTGACGGCGCTCCGGCAATGGTGGTGGAGCAATTCCGGCAGGGATTCGCCTAAGCACTGCACAAATCCAATCTAGAGGAGAAACTAGGAACTAGAGATTAGGGTTTGCACGTGGGTGAAAAAACTAGTGCAAAACCCTAGAAATACACAAGTATATATAGGAGGAGAGGAGGAGAGGAGGAAACTTGACCTCCAAGCCAATTAGGCTTCGGCCGAATAGGAGGAGAGGAGTCCACCTCCTCCACTCCTAGTAGGATTAGGACTCCTTCCTTTTTTTTCCTTTTTGCCTATTTCCACCTTTTTCCTTTTCGGTTTTCTTCTCTAGCCACATGGGCCTTGTGTTGGAGTTTGCACCAGCCCACTAAGGGCTGATCTTCACTCTCTCACAGCCCATGAAGCCTCTTGGGTCGAAATACCCCTCCTGGAGGTCTCCGGTACACTACCAGCACCCTCGGTACACTACCGATGAGTCCGGAACTTTTCCGGCGACCAAAACAGGACTTCCTATATATGAATCTTTACCTCCGGACAATTACAGAGCTCCTCGTGATGTCCAGGATCTCATCTGGGACTCCGAACAAACTTCAGTCACGACCATTCATAACTCTATACTACCGAAACGTCACCAAACCTTAAGTGTGCAGACCCTGCGGGTTCGATAACTATGTAGACATGACCGAGACACCTCTACGGTCAATAACCAATGGCGGGACCTGGATGTCCACATTGGTTCCCACATATTCCACGAAGATCTTTATCGGTCAAACCTCTATGTCAAGGATTCAGTTAATCTTGTATGATGTTCCCTTTGTTCTTCGGTATGTTACTTGCCCGAGATTCGATCGTCGGTATCTCCATACCTAGTTCAATCTCATTACCGGCAAGTCTCTTTACTCATTCCGTAATACAAGATCCTACAACTAACAATTAGTCACATTGCTTGCAAGGCTCATTGTGATGTTGTATTACCGAGTGGGCCCTGAGATACCTCTCCGTCACACGGAGTAACAAATCCCAGTCTCGATCCATGCCAACTCAATAGACACCATCGGAGATACCTGTAGAGCACATTTATAGTCACCCACTTACGTTGCGACGTTTGATACAAACAAGGCACTCCTCCGATATCCGTGAGTTGCATGATCTCATGGTCATAGGAACATATATTTGACATGTAGAAAACAGTAGCAATAAACTGACACGATCATATGCTACGTTTGTAGTTTGGGTCTTGTCCATCACATCATTCTCCTAATGACGTGATCCCGTTATCAAATGACATCACATGTCAATGGCTAGGAAACCTTGACCATCTTTGATTAACGAGCTAGTTCACTAGAGGCATACTGGGGACACAGTGTTGTCTATTTACCCACACATGCAATGTGTTTCCAATCAATACAATTATAGCATGGATAATAAAACGATTATCATGAACAAGGAAATATAATAATAAACACTTTATTTATTGGCTCTAAGGCATATTTCCAATAGTCTCCCACTTGCACTAGAGTCAATAATCTAGTTCACATCACTATGTGATTTACATGGTAATGAATCGAACACCCATGCAGTTCGGGTGTTGATCATGTTTAGCCCTTGGAAGAGGTTTAGTCAACGGGTCTGCAACATTCAGATCCGTGTGCACTTTGCAAATATTTATGTCCTTCTCCTCGATGTAATACCGGATGGAGTTGAAGCGTCGCTTTATGTGTCTGGTCCTCTTGTGAAACCTTGGTTCCTTGGCTAGAGCAATGGCACCAGTGTTGTCACAGAACAGGTTCATTGGATTCAGTGCACTAGGCACTACTCCAAGATCTGTCATGAACTGCTTCATCCAGACACCTTCCTTTGCCGCCTCCGAGGCTGCGATGTACTCCGCTTGCGAGTGCTCCATTCCAGGATCACTTTGAAACCTTCCGGCCATACTTATGGCAAGGCTGACATCGGGTCTTGTGCACAGCATTGCATACATGATAGAGCCTATGGCTGAAGCATAGGGGATGACACTCATCTTTTCTTTATCTTCTGCAGTCACTAGGCATTGAGTCTTACTCAACATCACACCTTGTAGCACAGGCAAGAACCCCTTCTTGGACTGATCCATTTTGAACTTCTTCAAAACTTTATCAAGGTATGTGCTCTGTGAAAGTGCTATTAAGCGTCTCGATCTATCTCTATAGATCTTAATGCCTAATATGAAAGCAGCTTCTCCTAGGTCCTTCATTGAAAAACTCTTATTCAAATATTCCTTCATGCTTTCCAGCATTTCTATATTGTTTCCAATCAGCAATATGTCATCCACATATAATACTAGAAACGCTATAGAACTCCCATTCACTTTCTTGTAAATACAAGCTTCTCCATAAACTTGTATAAACTCATCAAAGCGCTTATTCCAACTCCGAGATGCTTGCACCAGTCCATAAATGGATCGCTGGAGTTTGCAAACTTTGTCAGCATTCTCTAGATCGACAAAACCTTCGGGTTGCATCATATACAACTCTTCCTCAAGGAAACCGTTGAGGAACGCCGTTTTGACATCCATCTGCCAAATTTCATAGTCGAAATAAGCAGCTATTGCCAACATGATTCTGACAGACTTAAGCATCGCTACGGGTGAGAAAGTCTCATCGTCGTCAACTCCTTGAACTTGTGAAAAAACCTTTGCCACAAGTCGAGCTTTATAGACGGTGACATTACCGTTCGCGTCCGTCTTCTTCTTAAAGATCCATTTGTTCTGAATGGCCTTTCGCCCTTTAGGTAATACTTCCAAAGTCCATACTTTGTTTTCATACATGGATCCCATCTCGGATTTCATGGCCTCTAACCATTTCTCGGAATCCGGGCCCATCACTGCTCCTCCATAGCTCGTAGGTTCATTGTTGTCTAACAACATGACCTCCAAGACAGGGTTGCCGTACCACTTAGGAGTAGTACGCGTCCTTGTTGACCTACGAGGTTCAATAGTAGCTTGATCTGAAGCTTCATGATCATCATCATTAACTTCCTCTTCTACCATCGTAGGTTCCACAGAAACATCTTTCTGCGTTGCGCTACTTTCTGGTTGAAGTAAAGGTTCAATAACCTCATCAAGCTCTATTTTCCTCCCACTCAATTCTTTCGAGAGAAGCTCTTTCTCAAGAAATGTTCCGTTCTTAGCGACAAACACTTTGCCTTCGGATCTGATATAGAAGGTATACCCAACTGTCTCTTTTGGGTATCCTATGAAGACGCATTTCTCCGCTTTGGGTTCCAGCTTTTCAAGCTGAAGCTTTTTGACATAAGCATCACATCCCCAAACTTTAAGAAACGACAACTTTGGCCTTTTGCCAAACCACAGTTCAGATGGCGTCGTCTCAAAGGATTTTGATGGTGCCCTATTTAAAGTGAATGCAGCTGTCTCTAATGCATAAGCCCAAAACGATAGTGGCAAATCAGCAAGAGACATCATAGAACGCACCATATCCAATAAGGCTCGATTACAACGTTCAGACACACCATTACGTTATGGTGTTCCGGGCGGTGTCAACTGTGAAACAATTCCACATTGTCTTAAGTCACTGCCAAACTCATAACTCAGATATTCACCTCCTCGATCAGATCGCAGAAATTTAATCTTCTTGTTACGATGATTCTCAACTTCACTCTGAAATTGCTTGAACTTTTCAAACGTTTCAGACTTGTGTTTCATTAAGTAAATATACCCATATCTACTTAAGTCATCAGTGAAGGTGAGAAAGTAACGATATCCACCACGCGCTGCAACATTCATTGGACCGCACACATCATTATGTATGATTTCCAATAAGTCACTTGCCCGTTTCATTGTTCCAGAGAACGGCGTTTTAGTCATCTTGCCCATGAGGCATGGTTCACATGTGTCAAGTGATTCAAAATCAAGTGACTCCAAAAGTCCATCAGCATGGAGCTTCCTCATGCGTTTTACACCAATATGACCCAAACGACAGTGCCACAAGAAAGTGGTACTATCATTATCAACTCTACATCTTTTGGCATCAATGGTATGAACATGTGTGTCATCACTATCAAGATTCAATATGAATAAACCCCTAACATTGGGTGCATGACCATAAAAGATATTACTCATATAAATAGAACAACCTTTATTCTCTAATTTAAATGAGTAACCGTCTCGCAATAAACAAGATCCATATATAATGTTCATGCTTAACGCAGGCACTAAATAACAATTATTCAGGTTCATCACTAATCCTGATGGTAATCGAAGAGAGAGCGTGCCGACGCGATCACATCAACCTTGGAACCATTTCCCACGCGCATCGTCACTTCGTCCTTAGCCAGCCTTCGTTTATTCCATAGTTCCTGCTTTGAGTTGCAAATGTGAGCAACCGAACCGGTATCAAATACCCAGGCACTACTACGAGAGCTAGTAAGGTACACATCAATAACATGTATATCATATATACCTTGTTTGTCGTTGGCCGCCTTCTTGTCAGCCAGGTACTTGGGGCAGTTCCGCTTCTAGTGACCAGTTCCTTTGCAATGAAAGCACTCAGTTTCTGGCTTAGGTCCATGCTTAGGCCTTTTTGTAGGAGTAGCAACTGCTTTGCCATCCTTCTTGGTTTTACCCTTCTTGCCTTTGCCCTTGCCATTTTTCTTGAAACTAGTGGTTTTTATTGACCATCAACACTTGATGTTCTTTCTGGATTTCAGACTCAGCGACTTTCAGCATCGCAAACAGCTCGGCGACTGACTTGTTCATCCCGTGCATGTTATAGTTCATTACAAAGCTCTTATAACTAGGTGTCAGTGATTGAAGAACTCTATCAGTGATCGCCTCTGGCGGAAGGGAAATTCCCAACTCAGCTAGACGGTTTTAATACCCAGACATTCTAAGTATGTGCTCACTGATAGACCCGTTCTCCTCCATCTTGCAAGCATAGAATTTATCGTAGGTCTCATACCTCTCGATCCGGGCATTCTTCTGAAAGATAAACTTCAACTCCTGAAACATCTCATATGCTCCATGACGTTCAAAACGTCTTTGAAGTCTCGGTTCTAAGCCATACAATATTGCACACTAAACTATTGAGTAGTCTCCAGCACGAGCCTCCCAAACGTTCTTAACGTCTTCGGAGGTCATGTCTTCTGGTTGGTCACCAAGTGGTGCATCAAGGACATATGACTTCTGGGAAGTCGTGAGGATAATCCTCAGATTACGGGTCCAGTCAACAAAGTTACTTCCATCATCTTTCAACTTAGCTTTCTCTAGAAACGCATTAAAATTCAGGGATGCTACTACGCGAGCCATTGATCTACAACATAAATAGACAAAGGTTACTTAGACTATTGTTCAAGATAATGAGTTTAGTTAATCAAATTACTAAAGCTCCCACTCAAATTGACATCCCTCAGGTCATCTGAGTGTCACATGATCCAAATTCACCAACTCAAGTCCGATCATCACGTGAGTTGAGGTGGTTTCAATGGTGAACATCATAATGTTGATCATATCTTCTATATGACTCATGTTCGACCTTTCGGTCTCTTGTGTTCCGAGGCCATGTATGTATATGCTAGGCTCGTCAAGTTTAACCCGAGTGTTCTGCACATGCAAATCTGGCTTGCACCCGTTGTATGTGAACGTAGAGTCTATCACACCCGATTATCACGTGGTGTCTCGACACGACGAACATCCGCAACGGTGCACACTCGGGGAGAACACAATTTATCTTGAAATTAAGTGAGGGATCACCTTATAATGCTACCGTTGTTCTAAGCAAAACAAGGTGCATAAAAAGATTAACATCACATGCAAATAATAAGTGACATGATATGGCCATGATCTTGTGCTTTTGATCTCCATCATGAAAGCACCGGCATGATCTCCATCGTCACCGGCATGACACCATGATCTCCATCATCTTGATCTCCATCAACGTGTCGCCATCGGGGTTGTCGCGCCCAACATGCTTCTACTACTATTGCTACCGTAGCGATAAAGTAAAGCATTACATAGCGCTTAATGATTGACACGCAGGTCATACAATAATTAAAGACAACTCTATGGCTCCTGCCGGTTGTCGTACTCATCGACATGCAAGTCGTGATAATCTATACATCACATGATCATCTCATACATCACATATATCACATCATGTAATTGACCATATCATATCACAACATACCCTGCAAAAACAAGTTAGACGTCCTCTAATTGTTGTTGCATATTTTACGTGGCTGCTACGGGTATCTAGCAAGAACAATTCTCATCTACGTAAAAACCACAACGGTGATACACTAGTTGCTTTTCAACCTTCTCAAGGACCGTCTTTGTTGGATCCGATCCAACTAAAGTGAGAGAAACTGTCACCCGCAAGCCATCTATGCAACAAGTTGCGGTTGAGGGAACCAGTCTCTCGTAAGCGTACGAGTAATGTTGGTCCGGGCCGCTTCATCTCACAATACCGCTAAATCAAAATCCGACCAAGGGAGGAAGCATTCTAAGCATCAACGCCCACAAACCTTTTGTGTTCTACTCGAGATCTCATCGACACATAGACCTAGCTCATGATGCCACTGATGGGGAACGTTGCATGGGAAACAAAAAATTTCCTACGCACACGCAGATCTATCCATGGTGATGAGCATCTACGAGAGGGAGAGTGGATCTACGTACCCTTGTAGATCGCTAAGCGGGAAGCGTTAAATAACGCGGTTGGTGTAGTCGAACGTCTTCGCGATCCAAATCGCCGTGTGTCCCGCGATCCAATCACGATCCGTCCCGCGAACTTGATCACGATCCGTCCCATGAACTTGATCACGATCCTTCCGATCTAGCGC
The DNA here is from genome assembly GCA_022496015.1 of Hordeum marinum. Classification (NCBI taxonomy): domain Eukaryota; kingdom Viridiplantae; phylum Streptophyta; class Magnoliopsida; order Poales; family Poaceae; genus Hordeum; species Hordeum marinum. The sequence goes on from CM039673.1 coordinate 375,917,811, forward strand.
CGAACGGACGACACCTCCGCGTTCAGCACACGTACAGCTTGATGACGATCTCCGCCGTCTTGATCCAGCAAGAGAGAGCGGAGAGGTAGAAGAGTTCGCCGGCAGCGTGACGGCGCTCCGGCAATGGTGGTGGAGCTATTCCGGCAGGGCTTCGCCTAAGCACTGCAGAAATCCAATCTAGAGGAGAAACTAGGCACTAGAGATTAGGGTTTGCACGTGGCTGAAAAAACTAGTGCAAAACCCTAGAAATCCACTAGTATATATAGGAGGAGAGGAGGAGAGGAGGCAACTTGGCCTCCAATCCAATTAGGCTTCGGCCGAATAGGAGGAGAGGAGTCCACCTCCTCCACTCCTAGTAGGATTAGGACTCCTTCCTCTTTTTTTCCTTTTTGCCTTTTTCCACCTTTTTCCTTTTCGATTTTCTTCTCCAGCCACATGGGCCTTGTGTGGGAGTTTTCACCAGCCCACCAAGGGCTGATATTCACTCTCTCACAGCCCATGAAGCCTCTTGGGTCGAAATACCCCTCCCGGTATACTACCGGCACCCCCGGTACACTACCGATAAGGCCGGAACTTTTCCGGCGACCAAAACAGGACTTCCTATATATGAATATTTACCTCCGGACCATTCCGGAGCTCCTTGTGACGTCCAGGATCTCATCTGGGACTCTGAACAAACTTCGGTCACCACCATTTATAACTCTATACTACCGAAACGTCACCAAACCTTAAGTGTGCAGACCTTGCGGGTTCGAGAACTATGTAGACATGACCGAGACACCTCTACGGTTAATAACCAATGACGGGAACTGGATGTCCACATTGGTTCCCACATATTCCATGAAGATCTTTATCGGTCGAACCTCTATGTCAAGGATTCAGTTAATCCCGTATGATGTTCCCTTTGTTCTTCGGTATGTTACTTGCCCGAGATTCGATCGTCCGTATCTCCATACCTAGTTCAATCTTGTTACCGGCAAGTCTCTTTACTCATTCCGTAATACAAGATCCCGCAACTAACAATTAGTCACATTGCTTGCAAGGCTCATTGTGATGTTGTATTACCGAGTGGGCCCTGAGATACCTCTCCGTCACACGGAGTAACAAATACCAGTCTCGATCCATGCCAACTCAACAGACACCATCGGAGATACCTATAGAGCACATTTATAGTCACCCACTTACGTCGCGACGTTTGATACACACAAGACACTCCTTCGATATCCGTGAGTTGCATGATCTCATGGTCATAGGAACATATACTTGACATGCAGAAAACAGTGCAATAAACTGACACGATCATATGCTACATTTGTAGTTTGGGTCTTATCCATCACATCATTCTCCTAATTATGTGATTCCGTTATCAAATGACATCACATGTCAATGGCTTGGAAACCCTGACCATCTTTGATCAACGAGCTAGTTCACTAGAGGCATACTAGGGACACAGTGTTGTCTATTTACCGACACATGCAATGTGTTTCCAATCAATGCAATTATAGCATGGATAATAAACGATTATCATGAACAAGAAAATATAATAATAAACACTTTATTTATTGGCTCTAGGGCATATTTCCAACATTATGCCCCTCTGACGATGACATGTTCCCGTTCAGTTTCAAGAGGAAGCAATTTCCAGTTAGGGTAAGTTTTGCAATGACAATAAACAAATCACAAGGTCAGACAATACCGAATGTCGGCGTCTACCTTCCTGAACCGGTTTTCTCACATGGTCAACTATAAGTAGCGTTTTCTAGAGCAACGGCAACAACAAACATTAAGGTACTAGCAGGTACGCATGATGTGAACAACCAGAAGAGAAAAATACCGGTACAGTCGACAGATGCATAAAGGGAAAGAAGAATAAGAAGACCAATACAAGTGGGACCTATACGAAAAATATTGTCTACCAGGAAGTCCTCACCAAATAGGTAATGCTTAGGATAAACTAAAGTGTTTATATTTCACATTGCATTGCTTATCACACACGCTAGCCTGACCATTTGTCGCAGGTATGAAGTTGTGGACACCAACCTTGACCACTAATTCTAATGCTAAAATATTAAATCGGTTTTCCAGTCTAGATACTAATATCATTTACATAAGCTTAATCTCAATAGTCATGTAGATACCAACATATAAGTTTAAATGTTTGAGTACGCGCACCCCCAACTGATAATATCTCTTGACCAGAGGGAAGAGTGCACACAGGTATAGCTATTAGAAGGTAATAATTAGTGCTCAGGAGTGACGGATCAAAAACATGCTGAAACAAACCTGAAAGCTAACCTTTTTCATCTCACCAAGTGAAAATGCTTTATTTTTCCTTGAAGAAATCCACAACTGCTTCAACTTCAACAGTCTAACCTTCCCGAGCTACATCATGGAAACAAACCACATACGTAAGAAGTGTTTGGCAGAGGTTAGCAACAGGTCATCATTACCTCCTGATCTCTCATTACAGCCAAATCCAACATCGCTAAAAAAAAGACAAATTCAATCTAAAGATACTTTTGAGTGTGTGACTCTCATTACAGTATGCACTATACTCTCAAAATTCTAAAATGCACCTAACCATAAAAATTCATCATTTAATTTCATATCATATAAACCAAACAAAAATGATTAGTGAACAATTCAGCTAGCTAAAGTTACCCACTGCATGATTGCTTGTGCATGTCCCAGCAGTGCTTCTCCTGCATCTGTCCTATTCATGGCATGGCAGAGACGACACCCAAATTCAGAATCTGCTAACATGTTGCCCAGAAATGTGCTACGTATCACCATGGACGGCACACTTACTTGTGCATCTCGTTGCCGTTTTTACTGGCGGTGATGTCATACATCGGCGTCTCCAGGCGAGGTCGTGGGGAGGGGGAGAGGATGCGCCGGGGCGAGGCCGTGGGGAGGGGGAGAGGATGCGTCGGGGCGAGGCCGTGGGGAGGGGGAAAGGATGCGCCGGGCGACATCGTGAGGGAGAGGAGGCAGCGTGCGAGTGCTTGCCGGGGAAAGGAGGCAGTGGGGAGATCAGGCGGGGCCTCACGCCAGCGGAGGGAACGAACGGCAGGGGGGCGACCACCGTTGGAGGTACATCGAGAGCTCAGCTCCACAAGGAATGGAAGGGAAAGCTTGTTTTTTTTTTGAACTTGGGCGACCTTTATTACATAATAATCATATCAGTTACAAGGGAGGGAATTAAGAAATCAGGAAGGGAAAGCTTGTTTGGTTGGTGGGAGTTGGAGATTGGAAATGGTAGTTTAAGGTAAGTGAGACTTCAAATCCTTTGATTGGCTCATCGACATGGGAATTAAGGAAGTAAGGGGAAGGGTAATTAAGAGGCCCAAGTCCCTCAAAACTCATCTCTGGGGTACCCTTGGTAATTCAAGTGGGGATTTGGAATTTGATCAAAAAAATAACGATTGGTACGTGCGCGAGGGAATGCCTCGTTGAAAGCTTTTAACTCCCGTGCCTAATCCCACCAGCCAAATAGGGGCAATTAACTCCCTCTTAAATTCTCAGGTTTTTTTTGCGAATATAAGGGGATTTTATTATAAAATAATAGGGTTACAATCCAGAGGCAACAATTCCTCAATACATGGAGGATCTCTGTTCATCCAAACAGCCGTGCAAGACTCGGTACAACTATAAACAGCCAATCGATCTGCTATCCTATTTTGCTCTTTTCTAATTTTCTGCGGAACAAATACCCTCCTTTCCATAAGTGCCTTAATCTCAACAGCTAAATGGACGTACCCTGACCCTGAAAGAGTATCGTCGGTCGGGGTAGATAGAGCTTCAGAAGAGTCAGATTGAAGGATGATCGGCAAATCTGTATGTTGTATGGTCAGTGCCATACCTTGCATCAATGCATGGATCTCTGACTCCACCGCCTCATTACAATTGAAGATAAAACGGTAGGCTATGAAAATCACTGAACCATCACTCCTTCGTAGTACCATGCCTGCCGCTGTCGTGCCATCGTTAGACGAAAAAGAACCATCCACGGATAGGGTCGCCCATCCTACCGGTGGTGGCGGCCAAGGCAGCAGTGGCTTGACAGGCGCCACAGCTCGCGGAACATTATCATGAAATATCGGCATATTTCCTTTTAGTATTTGCCCCACTTCAAAAGTCTTTGCTAATCTCAAAGAATTAAAGTAGCTTACAAGAAAGTCAACCATGGTCTCCACACGGGGCATATCTTTGCCGTGAACGTAGTCTGTTGCACCCTGCCAACAGAAGTAACACCCAATCTTTGCATGTGTCCTGAAATAATTCCAGTTGTGGTAATGGCCAGACCGAACGCATACCATCCCACACCATGCTTGCATGCGTACACGTAACTAGTGCATGGAAACTTCCTTCTCTTTCCACCCCACACAAAGGGCACCTGCTTTGTTTTGAAATATGACGATACACTTTGCATTGATTTGTTGGCAACGCACTAGCCACCACCTTACACGCCATGATACGCATCTTCAGTAGTATGTTAGCCCACCAAATGCCTCTCCATAATAAGCGTACACCATCTGGTTTGGAACTAGAAGTTCCACCTGCAAACACGTCATCGTGATCTGCGGTTGCTAACTTATATGCACTCTTTACAGAAAACCGACCAAACCTATCCGGGAACCAAGCCAAATAGTCCGGTTGACGTCTTGGTGATGTTCTGATCTTAAGAATCTCACGAACATCGATATGCCAGAAATGCTCCTCCAGCAAAGGCGTATTCCAAGATCCATTCGTATTCAGAAAATCTGAGACACGACTCAGTCTACAATTTCTCTTCGGCGTGATAGGCTTGAAATCACGACCACGAGGGATCCAGGGGTCTTGCCACATCCTGATGAGAGAAACATTGCCAACACGCCAAATAATGCCTCTCTTAACCAGTTCCAGACCATATTCAATGCCCTTCCATACCGCAGATGAATTACCAGAAAAAATTGTATCTAGTAAATTTCCATGGGGCTAATACTTAGCTCGAAGTAGACGAGCACATAAACTCTCTGGAGTCTCTATCAAATGCCAAGCCTACTTTGCAAGCAAAGCTTGGTTAAAAGCCCTCATATCTTGAAAACCAATGCCGCCTTTAGCTTTTGGCAGTCTGATCTTATCCCAACTCAGCCATGCCATTTTTCGTTTACCTTTTTCCACTTCCCACCAGTATTGCCGCATCAAGCGGGTCAGGTCATCACATACCGAAACTGACAGTCTGAACACACTCATCACATATGTAGGTATGGCCTGGGCAACAAATTTTATCAACAACTCCTTGTTCCCTGAAGACATGAATTGTTCACTCCAATCGATCATTCTTTTACTCAAACTTGCTTGTAACGTCTCAAACCTACCCTTATGCATTATCCCTTCCGGTACAAGAAGACCCAAATATTATGGTTCAAAAACCTCCTTAGTTATCTCCAAAATCCTCTTAACTTTAACTGCAATCGGTTCTGGGCAATTACCAGAAAAAAGGATGGAACACTTTGACGGGTTAATGAGTTGACCTGTTGATGAAGCGTAAGTGCTCAACAAACCTTTTACCACTATAGCATGTTGCTCACAAGCCCAAAAAAACAATAAAGAGTCATCTGCAAACAACAAGTGAGAGATTATGGGAACTCTTCTGCAAATTTGCACCCCTTCCAAGCCCCCTTCCACCACGGCCTTGTTTAACAAGGCAGACAGAGCATCAACAACAAAAAGAAATAAAAAAGAGGACATGGGATCACCTTGGCGAAGACCCCTAGTAGGTGAAAAGGGTGCCAGTAACTTCCCATTCAATTTAACTGAGTATTTGACGGAAGAAACACATGCCATAACTCGTTAAATCCAGTGTTGCGAGAAACCCCATCTCAACAAAGCCTTCTCCAAAAATTCCCAATCCACCAGATCATAGGCTTTAGATAAGTCAAGCTTGTAAGCACAACATGCTGGTGAATTCCCCTTTAGGGACTGGATATACTCAATACACTCAAAAGCAATAATAGAATTATGAGAGATCAACCTCCTAGGAATAAAAGCACTTTGGTTGACTGAAATTAAATATGTCAGTAAGGGTCTCAAACGATTCACCAAGCATTTAGAAACAATTTTATAGACCACATTGCACAGACTAATCGGTCTAAAGTCCTTCAACTCCGTTGGGTGTGGAAGTTTCGGAATTAAGACAATAGCAATATCATTAACACCATCGGGCATAATTCCCGTCTCAAAAAACTCCAAAACGGCAACAATTATTTCAGGTTTTAAAATGCCCCGGTTACGTTGATAAAAGCGTGTGGGAAACCCATCCATACCTGGACCCTTTAGAGGCCCAATCTGAAATAAAGCATCTGATACCTCCTTTTCAGTGTACCGTGCACATAAAATTCCGTTCATCTCCATTGTCACCTTATGATCAATACACTCTAGCACCTCATTAGGAGAAAGTGTTGCATCTTTTTTGTACACATCCTGGAAGTAAGAGCGAGCCATAAGTTCCATATCGAAAGGGGTATTACACCACGTACCGTCCGTCCTATGTAGTCTTTGAATATAATTCATGCGCGCTCTTCAGACTGCACGACGATGCAAATACTCGGTATTGCGTTCTCCCTCCTTTAGCCAGGTAATGCGTGATCTTTATAGCCATAACATTTCCTTGCGGTATAAAAGTTCATCCAACTCATTCATCTTACGCCGGATTTGAGACCGATCTGCATCTGTCGCTTGTAAATTTTCTAACTCTTTCCTGAGCTTTTCTAACTCTTTTGTAACATTACCAAAGTTTTTCTTGCTCCAATCATGCAGATTCTTCATCATATCTTTTAAAGATTCCGCCACCTTTCCCGAATTCCCTCTTGGCCTCGACCTCGACCACGAATCTGCAATGACGCCGGTAAGTGTAGGATCCCTTTCCCACATGATCTCAGCATTTTAAATTCCCAGTTTTAATTGCCTTTAACATGCCAAACAAAGGAATGTGAGTTAAAATCAATTTCCCATGTACAATCCCTGCGCAAACTCCCATCCTTAAACTCCCATTCCATCTCCTTGTGGTTGCCAATCTCCTTGTGGCGGTCACCATTGGAATGGGGGGAGTGATGGGAACAGAGTGAAGAGATGAGGATAACTTTTTCTTAGAAGAAGATGAGGAGAACTGAGAGGGAGCGAAAGCCGTGTCTCTTTTGTTTCTTTTTTTTATCAAATAGCCCATTTGGTCAAGTAATAGGCGTTCCTCAGAGAAAAATTCATTATTGTTTTGGATAGCCCTTACGGTCATTTGGTGTTTTTTTAGAATTATCGGGTGCGCCTATCGATGGATGAGATCTTCTTATACAACCACAAGGGTTTAGAAAAAAAATCAATCATGTTTTCTTAAATGACAATTTATTTATTGAATATATCTAAATTTCGTAATCATGCACGTCATCTTGTGGTCAATGTGTATTAAATTTTGTGAAAATAAATAAATAATATTGCTAAAATAAAGACCACTGGAATTGTTATTTCTCTTACAGAAAACCACTTTTGAACTTTGCGTCAACCAATTCGTACATTCGTATACGACTTAACTTTCATTTTGCTATTGATGATAAGGCTGCTTCCAATGCATTGGTGCTAAGATGGGGTGCTAAACATATTTAAAAGTTTAGCAACCAAAGCCTCCAATGCATAGGTGTTTAACTTGTTGTAGCTAAGCATACTCTATTAACAATTTAGCTACTAAGGTTCTTCATGCATTGGTGGACTTTCTTTCATTTAAGTATTTTGCCTAGGTTCCCGGGCTTGGCACCGTTTCTTCCTGGGGTTACCACACCCATCTCTGTCTTCTTAAATACCATACCACGTCAGTTTTTTTGCCTACGTGACAGCCTTAGCACTTGTATAAGGTGAAGCATTGGGAGGGGCCTAATGTATTTTTGCTACATGGTTGACAGTTGCAGTTCTCGGGAGGTACTGGACAGTAATTGACAAAAAAAAAGTATTTCTATTAGTATCTTCTATTTTCTTTCGTTTCGGAAGTTTTTATCGGTATTAGTTCCTCCGTCCGAGTTTATTAGGCCAAGTTTATTAGGCCCAACGACCTGCCGTTCGGTTCCACTTCCTATGTTATTTAATGTCGGTAATCAAGGCTGCCATCTATGCGTGCTAATCGTGTGGCTGCATGCCCAATCCAAGAGAAAAGCCAACGCATGCACTGGCTGCTGCATGTAACGCCACCGCATTTTACTCCAACAATGGGAAACAAAAGCTGCGCCTAATGCCTCGTGCTTGGTTCGGGCCTTGAATTAACGGACGCGCCTTTGATGCTCAGGAGCCCAATAAATCCGGACGGAGGGAGTAGCAGCTACAATGGTATGTTCTCTGTTTGAATCACGAAGGAATGTATTCTCGCTGTTTAAATTATTAAAGCTCTTGATTCTCAAAAAAAAGGACACACCCTGCTACAGATAGGTGTTCACATGCTTCATGCTATTAAATATCTGCTGGATAACTCAGTCCATATGTTTCTTCAGAGGATAGCACTAACTGAAAAATATTCTTCAATACCGACCGAGCAGTCTTCATTATCATGATGGTGTTTCTTTCGTCGATATACACAATTGCTTCATGTTCTTTGCAGAGATTAAATAAGTAAAGTTTTGATGATGGTCTTTTGGTAAATATATGACCAACCGGTGCGGAGTTTTTATGCGAATCCCTACTCATAAGTCGTGATCATCGAATGCACGTGTACAGTGATTCCAGAGATCAATGCTCACTGAACACATAAAAGCTGAATAACCAGAGTCTTACATGCTTACATACCGTCTTACATAAATAAAGACCATGGAGGTCAACTCTTACATAGATAGGGCCGTAAGGGCCAAACATTAAAACATAACAACCAACGGAAAACTTGATCGAAAGCGTGAACCCATGCCATCTGCCTTAAACCTACATGCATTCTGACTGGGAAACGTCCTAGTTCGCATGTTCGTCACCAACGAACTCTTCACCCACTACTACAAAAACGGCTATAGCTAATATGGACATTAATGACGCACCATGTATGTGGTGCGCCACTGCTATATAGCAGTGACACACCAGATATGGCTGCGCCATTAATGGCCATATTACTAATGGCGCACCTGGTGTGTGGTGCGCCATTACTAGTTGTGTCCTGGCCCCACACCCCTCCCCAGACTTAGCAGTGGCGCACCAGGTGAAAGTGCGCCATTACTAGTTTTAACTAGTAATGGCGCACCAGAACCACGGTGCGCCACTACTAACAATTTTTATGGCGCACCCCTAAAAGGTGCGTCATTGCTAACCCTCCCCCCACTACGGCATTCCCCTTCTTTCATTCCCTCCCCTCCCGCCTCCCGCCTTCTTCTTGTAGCTTTCACAACCGGTAGGCTAGGGTTTCGCCCTCCCACCCCCGCTCCGCCATTGCTAACCCTCCCCCCACTACGGCCTTCCCCTTCTTTCATTCCCTCCCCTCCCGCCTCCCGCCTTCCCCTTCTAGCTTTCACAACCGGCCGGCTAGGGTTTCGCCCTCCCACCCCTGCTCCGCCATTGCTAATCCTCCCCCCACTACGGCCTTCCCCTTCTTTCATTCCCTCTCCTCCCGCCTCCCACCTCCCACCTTCCCCTTCTAGCTTGCACAACCGGCCGGCTAGGGTTTCGCCCTCCCACCCCTGCTCCGCCGTCACCTCTGTCGCCGGCCACTTCCACGGAGCTCCCCCGGAAGTGACATGAAATAAGTTAGTACGTAATGGCGCAACTAAAAATCTTAAGTTATTACATGCAACTAAAAATCCAAAAAAATAAAAAAAGTTAGTAATGGCGCACCAGGAGAAGGTGCGCCATTGCTATCACGGTGTTTATGGCGCACCCCTAAAAGGTGCGCCATTGATATACCAATAAAAAAAGTTAGTAATTGCGCACCAGGAGAAGGTGCGCCATTGCTATCGCGGTTTTAATGGCGCAACCCTAAAAGGCGCGCCATTGCTAACCCTCCCCCACTACGGCCTTCCCTCCCTCCCCTCCCGCGCGCCTCCCGCCTCCCCTTCGAATTCTTTCACAACCGCGCTCTGCCGTCGCGCTCCGCCATCACCTCCCACCCCCGTCCTCGCCGCCCTCGCCTCCCGCCCTCGCCCCGTCGCCTCCCGCTTCCCTTCCGCTCCTCCTCCGCCCCATCCGACGCCCTATGCTCCTCCTCTGCCCCATCCGACGCCCTCCGCCCCTCGCCGGCCCCCGCGTCTTCGTCGCCGCACCCTCCGCCGGCCGCCTCCTCCTCCCTCTCTCCCCCATCCGATGCCCTCCGCTCCTCCTCCGCCACCTACGACAAGCTGCTCACCAAGGTGCCCATGTAAAAACAGATCACGCCATCCGTCCTCTCCGAAAGACTCGGGGTAACGCAGGCACGCCATCCTCCTCCCTCCTTCGGATCTCTTCTTCTTGCTTGCTTCCGACGAGAATTGAGATCTCGCGATGGTAGAACCTGTATGTGTGAAGTGTTTTGCTGTGATGCTCTGTTTTGGGGTCAGTCAGTAGTACTCCTGAGCAAGAGCATGAACTCATACCTGCGATCTAGGCTATAGCATATGCATATATGATTTCGTTATGAATTTATTGCGCATCTATTGGATGCCGGTTTCGGGCATTAGAGTAGGATGGTTAGGATGTCTATCCAATGCTCTCCTCACTACAGCCTTTTCACCCTCAGTCTCATCATTGTCTCCTTGGCTATCATATAGTATACATCTGAAAGGATCTGAGACATCATAGAAATTCCTCAGATCTCCAAGGATTTGAGCTCATAATGTTCTTTTTATATTCTTCCAAGACTTTCTCCTGTGTGTTACTCAAATTGCTAAGCACCCGTGTGTCCTGGAATGTTGACGCCAGGACAAATAGTTACCCCTTTCTCCTGAAATGTTGATTAATTTCCGTTTCGGTTGAAAATGGGGCACTCCTAGGTCAAGAAAATTAGCAAAGGTCATGCCCAATTTTCTTGACCTAGAAGGTGCCCGATTCTCAACCGAAACAAAAATTAATCAACATTTAGAGACAAAAATTAATCAAGATTTGCTAGAAAGAGAATTAAACGACATTTTGAGTTGACTATAAGTCTGTCGGGGCTCCATACATGACAGTTAAAAATCAGTGAGGGAGAGTCTCCACCATATATGAGAGAAGAAGAATGTCGACTGTTGTCGTGGGGGTCGCTTCTCCTTCTTCTCCTTGTGCTAGACCTTTGTTATGCAGTAGGGGAAGAAGGAGTCGCGACCATCATCGACGGTCGAAAAAACAATGAGGGAATGTCCACCATATATGAGAGAGGAAGGAGAATCCCGACAGACCGATAGTCAACCCGTGATGAATAATAATGATCTAATTTAGTTTTTGTAGTACATATATTTAAGTAGAAGTTTATTAATTTTGTTTTCATAATTAAGCATTTGTGCTCGACGTCGACGATGCCTGGCCCGCATCCTCATCGTCGAATCGGTGAAGGAGGCCTGCTTGATTATAGGGGCCATGTCCGGGACTGGGCTCCGCCGGGCTGGTACGGCGAGGTCCTACCTTCCGGGGCGCGCAACTTGGTGAGGACGCAGCCCTTCGTCGACCTGGAGGTTGTTTGGTGGTAGTCGCGTGGGCCACTGTCGGTACAGAGGGAGCCGGGCCCCGCGGAGGTGATACGTCGCCGTGTTAGGGAGGAGGACGAGCACGTCAGACGCTATATGGCTGCGTTGGACGCCAGGTTCTCCAATACCTGGCAGGTTCTTCAGGGATCTCACCTGAGCTATGATCCTGTGATGGTTCCTTCTCTTTGGGTGTCCACCACCCGCGCCGATACCCGTCGTTCGCTATGGTTCTAATTGTATTAGTGATGTATTAGTGATACTATTCGATGATGTACAGACGCAAGAGATGATTTAGTTTTGCTTATTGAATGCATGCTAATTTGAATACTAAATTGTTTTATGATTTAGTTTTGCTTATTGAATGCACGTCTGTTTGGTATATGGAACGGGTTGACTTTGGTATATGGAACGGGTTGATTTAGCTTTGCTTATTGAATGCACGTCTGTTTGGTATATATATGAGAGAGGAATAATCCCGACTGTTGTCGTGGGGGTCACTTCTCCTTCGTTCCCGTGTGCTAGACACTTTGGTGTAATGCACTCGGGGACGAATGAAGGAGCCACCATCACCGACTGTCGCAATATCAGAAGAGTGCCCACCATATGCGTGAGATGAGAGTTTAGGAAGGAAAGACTCGACAGACCTAAAGTCAACCTGTTGCATATTGAGTAATTTAATAGTGATCTGTGTGTTGATCAATTTTCTCTTAGTTTCCTTCGATCGGTTTTAAATGTTTCAACTATGAACATAGGAAATGTCTGACGACGAAAGTGAATTCGGTATGTGCGAATACTGCGAAGACGAGCACGACCTCTGTGACAAGACTTTCCTAGTTGATGGTAGACGCTTCAGCATCATGCTGGATGAGAACTTCGAAGTGGATACAATAAGTCACAATGACAAGTCTTTTTTCGTGATTAAGCATGACTTCTGCCTCTTTTTCTTCAACTTATAATTAATTTTAATTTTTTACTATTCTACTAGCGTACCCCCTGCCATGCAAGAATCGTTGTCTTGGATAAGATTGGTTTCAATACTAAAAAAAGAAATCGAGGTAAAGATAGTTCACTTGAGGACCAAGCATGGTTTTACTTTTGCGGTAAAATTGTTCCATGCACACACCTATTGCTATTTGAATGCAAAAATTGGCAAGCACTATGCAAGGCTTATGCATTTGAGCCTAATATGCTTATCACCTTTGATATTCGTCCGGAAGATGAAATAGAAGGTAATATCGACATCTGGGTCGATGTACACACGCCTCCAGTTCTACCATTATCTGAGTTTCTCAACCATATTTATTAAGTAATTTATATTGTTTATTTAAAAATAGTTGACAACTTATTTGCATTTACAGCTTATTTTCATTCTTCAAAAAATGTACGGAAGATGGTAGACAGAACCTACTACTACAATGATGAAGCAGAATTAACTTATAAGGAGAAAGATCATCTTACCGCATTTCTTAGTCATCTTGAGAATTACAATAGCTATTATCAAACTCCTGCACATTATGGTCAATACGTGCCACTAGTGCACGCGCTGAACTACGGTAACATCCATGGAGATTGCATGGTAAGATTTTAATTCTACTATTACGACATCCGTGCAACTTTTGCATAAATTCTTCTAAAACTAAACTACATTGCTAACTACAAAGTTATTACTATGTTTTTCAACAGAAAATCCCGGAGGATTGTGTGCCTCATCTGATGTTTCCGAGAGGCCACATTGTTTTTACGAGCTTAGGGCCACCACCACCAGGTCAGCCTACGCATCACTCCTGTCCATACCGGATTTCTAAAACCGATGGAGTCATGACAATCAAAGATTGGAAAAAATGTATGCTCAATCGTAGAGAGCTACTTGGAAGCAACATTGTGCGTAGGCCAAGACTGGGAGACAGGATGATCTCCGATCTCCATAATGGAGAGTCAGGGCCTATTTTTTATGATATTGTACCTAAGAGAGGGTAGAGTAGGTCCTACGAGAGAGGACTAGGTCCTAGGTACAATGTGTTATTATGTGCTACAATGTGTTAGAGTTGATGATGATGATGAGGAGGAGTTGTAATTATGACTAGTGACCAACTTGTTATTGGGTTAAGTCGCATGGGAAACAAAAAATTTCCTACGCACACGCAGATCTATCCATGGTGATGAGCATCTGTGAGAGGGAGAGTGGATCTACGTACCCTTGTAGATCGCTAAGCGGGAAGCGTTAAGAAACGCGGTTGGTGTAGTCGAACATCTTCGCGATCCAAATCGCCAAGCGTCTCGCGATCTCATCACGATCCGTCCCACGATCCAATCACGATCCATCCCGTGAACTCATCACGACCCGTCCCGCGATCTCATCACGATCCGTCTCACGATCTTGATCACGATCTGTCCCGCGAACTCATCACGATCCGTTCTGCGATCTCATCACGAACTGTCTCATGATCTTGATCACGGTCCTTCCGAACGGCAGATCGACGGTGCTCCGGTGATTGGTGGAGCAATTCCGGCAGGGCTTCGCCTAAGCAATGCGGAAATCCGATCTAGAGGAGCACCGGTGGAACGGGTAGCACGTGGCCGTAAAATCTAGTGCAAAACCCTAAAATCCACCGGTATATATAAGAGGAGAGGAGGAGAGGCTGGCGCAAGGGCCAAAACTCCTATAGGAGTCGGCCAAACTAGGAGGAGAGGAGTCCTCATCCTCCACTCCTAGTAGGATTAGGACTCCTTCCTATTTTTGCCTTTTTGCCTTTTTCCACCTTTTTCTCTTTGGGTTTTCTTCTCCAGCCACATGGGCCTTGTGTGGGAGTTTCCACCAGCCCACTAAGGGCTTATATTCACTCTCCCACAGCCCATGAAGCCTCTTGAGTCGAAATACACCTCCCGGTGGCCTCCCGATACACTACCGGCACTCCCGGTACACTACCGATAAGCCCGGAACTTTTCCGACGACCAAAATAGGACTTCCTATATATGAATCTTTACCTCCGCACCATTCTGGAGCTCCTCATGATGCCCTGGATCTCATCCGGGACTCCGAACAAACTTCGGTCACCACCATACATAACTCTATACTACCGAAACGTCACCAAACCTTAAGTGTGCAGACCCTGGGGGTTCGAGAACTATGTAGACATGACCGAGACACCTCTACGGTCAATAACCAATGGCGGGACCTAGATGTCCACATTGGTTCCTACATATTCTACGAAGATCTTTATCGGTCGAACCTCTATGTCAAGGATTCAGTTAATCCCGTATGATGTTCCCTTTGTTCTTCGGTATGTTACTTGCCCGAGATTCGACCGTCGGTATCTCCATACCTAGTTCAACCTCGTTACCGGCAAGTCTCTTTACTCATTCCGTAATACAAGATCCCATGACTGACACTTAGTCACATTGCTTGCAAGGCTTATTGTTATGTTGTATTACCGAGTGGGCCCTGAGATACCTCTCCGTCACACGGAGTATCAAATCTCAATCTTGATCCATGCCAACCCAACAGACAACCTCGAAGATACCTGTAGAGCACCTTTATAGTCACCCAGTTACGTTGCGACGTTTGATACACACAAGGCACTCCTCCGATGTCCGTGAGTTGCATGATCTCATGGTCATAGGAACACATACTTGACATGCAGAAAACAGTAGCAATAAACTAACACGTGTTGGGAGACGTAGTAGTAAATCAAAAAATTTCCTACGTGTCACCAAGATCTATCTATGGAGAAACCAGCAACGAGAGGGGAGAGATTGCATCTTCATACCTTTGAAGATCGCTAAGCGGAAGCGTTGCTAGAACGCGGTTGATGGAGTCGTACTCGCAGCGATTCAGATCGCGGTAGATCCGATCAAGTGCCGAACGGACGGCACCTCCGCGTTCAACACACGTGCAGCCCGGTGACGTCTCCTACGCCTTGATCCAGCAAGGAGGAGGGAGAGGTTGGGGAAGAGCTCCAGCAACAGCACGACGGCGTGGTGGTGGTGGAGTAGCAAGGTATCCCGGCAGGGCTTCGCCAAGCGCTGCGGAGGAGGAAGAAGAGAGGTAGAGCTTCGCCGAGAGAGAGAGAGTTCAGATCTTTTCTCAAAGGGCCAAAACCTCAAGTATATATAGGAGGAGGGAGAGGGAGGGCTGGCTTGACCCCTCCTCCAAGGAGGAGAGGTTCGGCCGAGCTAGGGGGAGAGTCCACCTCCCACAAGGGAGGTGGATCTCCTCCTTTTAAATCTTTTCCAGCCCTATCTCTTATCTCCAGCCACATGGGCCTTTAGCAAAAGTATTTCCCAGCCCAATAAGGGCTGACACACTTTATCTAACAGCCCATGAAGTCCTCTGGTCGTCACACCCCTCCCGGGGTCCTTCGACACCCTCCCGGCACTCCCGGTACACTACCGATGAGCCCGAAAACTTTCCGGGGACCAAAACTGGACTTCCTATATATCAATCTTTACCTCTGGACCATTCCGGAGCTCCTCGTGACGTCTAGGATCTCATATGAGACTCCGAACAACCTTCGGTAATCACGTATACCTTTTCCCTATAACCCTAGCGTCATCGAACCTTAAGTGTGTAGACCCTACGGGTTCGGGAGACACGTAGACATGACCGGGACACCTCTTCGGCCAATAACCAACAGCGGGATCTGGATACCCATGTTGGCTCCCACGTACTCCACGATGATCTCATCGGATGAACCACGATGTCAGGGATTCAATCAATCCCGTATACAATTCCCTTTGTCTATCGGTATGGTACTTGCCCGAGATTCGATCGTCGGTATCCCTATACCTTGTTCAATCTCATTACCGGCAAGTCTCTTTACTCGTTCCATAATACATGATCCCGTGGCTAACTCCTTAGTCACATTGAGCTCATTATGATGATGTCTTACCGAGTGGGCCCAGAGATACCTCTCCGTCACACGGAGTGACAAATCCCAGTCTCGATTCGTGTCAACCCAACAGACACTTTCGGAGATACCCGTAGCGTACCTTTATAGCCACCCAGTTACGTTGTGACGTTTGGCACACCCAAAGAATTCCTACGGTATCCGGGAGTTACACAATCTCATGGTCTAAGGAAACGATACTTGACATTGAAAAGCTTTAGCAAACGAACTACACGATCTTGTGCTATGCTTAGGATTGGGTCTTGTCCATCACATCATTCTCCTAATGATGTGATCCCGTTATCAATGACATCCAATGTCCATGGTCATGAAACCGTGACCATCTATTGATCAACGAGCTAGCCCATTAGAGGCTCACTAGGGACATGTTGTGGTCTATGTATTCACACATGTATTACGGTTTCCGGTTAACACAATTGTAGCCTGAATAATAGACAATTATCATGAACTAGGAAATACAATAATAACCATTTTATTATTGCCTCTAGGGCATATTTCCAACAGTCTCCCACTTGCACTAGAGTCAATAATCTAGTTACATTGTGATGAATCGAACACCCATAGCATTCTGGTGTTGATCATGTTTTGCTCGTGAGAGAGGTTTAGTCAACGGATCTGCGACATTCAGATCCGTATGCACTTTACAAATATCTATGTCTCCCTCCTGAATGTAATCACGGATGGAGTTGAAGCGGCGCTTGATGTGTCTTCTCTTCTTGTGAAACCTGGGCTCCTTCGCAAGGGCAATAGCTCCGGTGTTGTCACAGAGTAGAGTCACCGCGCCCGACGCATTTGGAATCACTCCTAGGTCGGTGATGAACTCCTTCATCCAGACTCCCTCCTTTGCTGCTTCCGAAGCAGCTATGTACTCCGCTTCACATGTAGATGCCGCCACGACGCTTTGCTTGCTGCTGCTCCAGCTCACTGCCCCTCCATTCAAAATATACACGTATCCGGTTTGCGGCTTGGAGTCGTCCGGATCTGTGTCAAAGCTAGCATCGACGTAACCCTTTACGACGAGCTCTTCGGCACCTCCATAAACGAGAAACATGTCCTTTGTCCTTTTCAGGTACTTCAGGACATTCTTGACCGCTGTCCAGTGTTCCGCTCCGGGATCACTTTGGTACCTCCCTACCAAGCTTATGGCAAGGTTCACATCAGGTCTGGTACACAGCATGGCATACATAATAGAGCCTATGGCTGAAGCATAGGGGATGACGCTCATCTCTTCTCTATCCTTTGCCGTGGTCAGGCATTGAGTCGTACTCAATCTCACACCTTGCAACACAGGCAAGAACCCCTTCTTGGACTGATCCATATTGAACTTCTTCAATATCTTTTCAAGGTATGTGCTTTGTGAAAGACCAATTAGGCGTCTCGATCTATCTCTATAGATCTTAATACCTAATATGTAAGTAGCTTCTCCAAGGTCGAAAACACTTATTCAAGTAGGCCTTTATACTTTCCAAGAGTTCTATATTATTTCCCATTATCAGCATGTCATCCACATACAGTATAAGAAATGCTATAGAGCTCCCACTCACTTTCTTGTAAATACAGGGTTCTCCATAAACCTGTACAAACCCAAATGCTTTAATCACCTCATTAAAGCGAATGTTCCAACTCCGAGATGCTTGCACCAGCCCATAGATGGAGCGCTGGAGCTTGCACACTTTGTTAGCATCTTTAGGATCGACAAAACCTTCCGGCTGCATCATATATAGTTCTTCCTTGAGGAAGCCATTAAGGAATGCCGTTTTGACGTCCATTTGCCAGATCTCATAATCATAAAATGCGGCAACTGCTAACATGATTCGGACTGACTTTAGCATCGCTACGGGTGAGAAAGTCTCATCGTAGTCAACTCCTTGAACTTGTCGATAACCCTTACAGACAAGCCAAGCTTTATAGGCGGTCACATTACCGTCCGCGTCAGTCTTCTTCTTAAAGATCCATTTGTTTTCAATGGCTCGCTTATCATCAGGCAAGTCCACCAAAGTCCATACTTTGTTCTCATACATGGATCCTATCTCGGATTTCATGGCCTCAAGCCATTTGTCGGAATCCGGGCCCGCCATCGCTTCTTCATAGTTCGAAGGTTCACCGTTGTCCAACAACATGATCTCTAGAACAGGATTGCCGTACCACTCTGGTGCGGAACGTGTCCTAGTGGACCTTCGAATAGCGACTTGATCTGAAGCTTCATGATCATCATCATTAACTTCCTCTCTAACCGGTGTAGGCTCCACAGAAACAACTTCCTGTGCTACGCTACTCTTCGGTTCGAGTGGAGGTACAATTACCTCATCAAGTTCTATTTTCCTCCCACTTACTTCTTTCGAGAGAAACTCTTTCTCGAGAGAGGATCCATTCTTGGCAACAAAGACTTTGCCCTCGGATCGTAGGTAGAAGGTATACCCAATAGTCTCTTTGGGATATCCTATGAAGACGCACTTTTCCACTTTGAGTTCGAGCTTCTCAGGTTGAAGTTTCTTCACATAAGCATCGCATCCCCAAACTTTTAGAAACGACAGCTTAGGTTTCTTTCCAAACCATAATTCATACGGTGTCGTCTCAACGGATTTAGACGGTGCCCTATTTAAAGTGAATGCAGCAGTCTCTAATGCATATCCCCAAAATGATAGCGGTAAGTAGGTAAGAGACATCATAGATCGCACCATATCCAATAGAGTGCGATTACGACGTTCAGACACACCATTTCGCTGAGGTGTGCCGGGTGGCGTGAGTTGTGAAACGATTCCACATTTCCTAAGGTGCATGCCAAACTCGTGACTTAAATATTCTCTGCCACGATCAGATCGTAGGCATTTTATTTTCCTATCATGTTGATTCTCGACCTCACTCTGAAATTCCTTGAACCTTTCAAACATTTCAGACTTGTGCTTCATTAAGTAGACATAACCATATCTACTCAAGTCATCAGTGAGGGTGAGAACATAACGGTAGCCACCGCGAGACTCGATGCTCATTGGACCGCATACATCGGTATGTATTATCTCCAACAAGTCAGTTGCTCGCTCCATTGTTCCGGAGAGCGGAGTCTTGGTCATCTTGCCCATGAGGCATGGTTCGCACGTGTCAAATGATTCGAAATCAAGTGACTCCAAAAGTCCATCAGCATGGACCTTCTTCATGCGTTTGACACCAATATGACCAAGGCGGCAGTGCCACATGTAAGTGGGACTATCGTTATCAACTTTACACCTTTTGGTACTCACACTATGGACATGTGTAACATCACGTTCGAGATTCATCAAAAATAAACCATTGACCAGTGGGGCATGAGCATAAAACATTTCTCTCATATAAATAGAACAACCATTATTCTCGGATTTAAATGAGTAGCCATCTCGCATCAAGCGAGATCCAGATACAATGTTCATGCTCAAAGCTGGTACTAAATAACAATTATTAAGGTTTAAAACTAATCCCGAAGGTAGATGTAGAGGTAGCGTGCCGACGGCGATCACATCGACCTTGGAACCATTCCCGACGTGCATCGTCACCTCGTCCTTGGCCAGCCTCCGCTTATTCCGCAGCTCCTGCTTGGAGTTACAAATGTGAGCAACTGCACCAGTATCAAATACCCAGGAGCTACTACGAGCGCTGGTCAAGTACACATCAATAACAAGTATATCACATATACCTTTATCATTACCGTCCTTCTTATCCGCTAAGTACTTGGGGCAGTTCCGCTTCCAGTGACCGGTACCCTTGCAATAAAAGCACTCAGTCTCAGGATTGGGTCCATTTTTCTTCTTCTTCCCGGCAACTTGCTTACCGGGCATGGCAACAGTTTTGCCGTCCTTCTTGAAGTTCTTCTTACCCTTGCCTTTCTTGAAACTAGTGGTCTTATTTACCATCAACACTTGATGCTCCTTTCTGATCTCGACCTCTGCTGATTTCAGCATCGAGTACAACTCTGGAATGGACTTCTCCATCCCCTGCATGTTGTAGTTCATCACAAAGCTCTTGTAGCTAGGTGGAAGCGACTGGAGGATTCTGTCAATGACCGAGTCATCCGGGATGTTAACTCCCAGCTGAGTCAAGCGGTTGTGAAGCCCAGACATCTTGAGGATGTGTTCACTGACAGAACTATTCTCCTCCATCTTACAGCTAAAGAACTTGTCAGAGACTTCATATCTCTCGACCCGGGCATGAGCTTGGAAAACCAGTTTCAGCTCTTGGAACATCTCATATGCTCCGTGTTGCTCAAAACGCTTTTGGAGCCCCGGTTCTAAACTGTAAAGCATGCCGCACTGAACAAGGGAGTAATCATCGCAGCGAGAATGCCAAGCGTTCGCAACGTCTTGTTCTGCTGGGAGAAGGGGTGGGTCACCTAGCGGTGCATCAAGGACATATAGTTTCTTGGAAGCTATGAGGATGATCCTCAAGCCACGGACCCAGTCCGCGTAGTTGCTTCCATCATCTTTTAGCTTGGTTTTCTCTAGGAACGCGTTGAAATTGAGGTTGACATTTGCGTTGGCCATTGGATCTACAATGTATATATTAAAGGCAATTTTAGACTAAGTTCATGATAATTAAGTTCACATAATCATATTATTCAATGAACTCCCACTCATATAGACATCTCTCTAGTCATCCAAGTGATACATGATCCATGTCAACTAGCCCGTGTCCGATCATCACGTGAGACGGACTAGTCATCCATGGTGAACATCTTCATGTTGATCGTATCTTCTATACGACTCATGTTCGACCTTTCGGTCTTCCGTGTTCCGAGGCCATGTTTGTACATGCTAGGCTCGTCAAGTCAACCTAAGTGTTTCGCGTGTGTAAATATGGCTTACACCCGTTGTATGCGAACATTAGAACCTATCACACCCGACCATCACGTGGTGCTTCGGAACAACGATCCTTAGCAACGGTGCACAGTTAGGGTGAACACTTCTCTTGAAATTTTATTGAGAGATCATCTTATTTACTACCGTCGTTCTAAGCAAATAAGATGTAAACATGATAAACATCACATGCAATCAATATAGTGACATGATATGGCCAATATCATCTTGCTCCTATGATCTCCATCTTCGGGGCACCATGATCATCACTGTCACTGGCACGACACCATGATCTCCATCATCATGATCTCCATCATTGTGTCTTCATGAAGTTGTCTCGCCAACTATTACTTCTACTACTATGGCTAACACTTAGCAATAAAGTAAAGTAATTACATGGCGTTTATGATTGACACGCAGGTCATACAATAAAGTAAGACAACTCCTATGGCTCCTGCCGGTTGTCATAGTCATCGACATGCAAGTCGTGAACCCTATTACAAGAACATGATCAATCTCATACATCACAATGCATCACATCACATCCTTCTGGCCATATCACATCACAAGGCATATGCTGCAAAAACAAGTTAGACGTCCTCTAATTTGTAGTTGCAAGTTTTTTACGTGGTTGCTATAGGTTTCTAGCAAGAACGTTTCTTACCTATGCCAAAACCACAACGTGATATGCCAATTGCTGTTTACCCTTCATAAGGACCCTTTTCATCGAATCCAATCTGACTAAGGTGGGAGAGACAGACACCCGCTAGCCACCTTATGCAACTAGTGCATGTCAGGCGGTGGAACCGGTCTCACGTAAGCATACATGTAAGGTTGGTCCGGGCCGCTTCATCCCACAATACCGTCGAATCAAGATAAGACTAGTAACGGCAAGCATATTAATAAAATAGACGCCCACAACTGCTTTGTGTTCTACTCGTGCATAGATTCTACGCATAGACCTTGCTCATGATGCCACTGTTGGGAGACATAGTAGTAAATCAAAAAAATTCCTACGTGTCACCAAGATCTATATATGGAGAAACCAGCAACGAGAGGGGAGAGATTGCATATTCATACCTTTGAAGATCGCTAAGCGGAAGCTTTAATAGAACGCGGTTGATGGAGTCGTACTCGCAGCGATGCAGATCGCGGTAGATCCGATCAAGTGCCGAACGGACGGCACCTCCGCGTTCAACACACGTGCATCCCGGTGACGTCTCCTACGCCTTGATCCAGCAAGGAGGAAGGAGAGGTTGGGGAAGATCTCCAGCAGTAGCACGACGGCGTGGTGGTGGTGGAGTAGCAAGGTATCCCGGCAGGGCTTCGCCAAGCGCTGCGGAGGAGAAAGAAGAGAGGTAGAGCTTCGCCGAGAGAGAGAGAGAGTTCAGATCTTTTCTCAAAGGGCCAAAACCTCAAGTATATATAGGAGGAGGGATAGGGAGGGCTGGCTTGACCCCTCCTCCAAGGAGGAGAGGTTCGGCCGAGCTAGGGGGAGAGTCCACCTCCCACAAGGGAGGTGGATCTCCTCCTTTTAAATCTTTTCCAGCCCTATCTCTTATCTCCAGCCACATGGGCCTTTAGCAAAAATATTTCCCAGCCCAATAAGGGCTGACACACTTTATCTAACAGCCCATGAAGTCCTCTGGTCGTCACACCCCTCCCGGGGTCCTCCGGCACCCTCCCGGCACTCCCGGTACACTACCGATGAGCCCGAAAACTTTCCGGTGACCAAAACTGGACTTCCTATATATCAATCTTTACCTCCGGACCATTCCGGAGCTCCTAGTGACGTCCAGGATCTCATTCGGGACTCCGAACAACCTTCGGTAATCACGTATACCTTTTCCCTATAACCCTAGCGTCATCGAACCTTAAGTGTGTAGACCCTACGGGTTCGGGAGACACGTAGACATGACCGAGACACCTCTTCGGCCAATAACCAATAGCAGGATATGGATACCCATGTTGGCTCCCACGTACTCCATGATGATCTCATCGGATGAACCACGATGTCAGGGATTCAATCAATCCCGTATACAATTCCCTTTGTCTATCGGTATGGTACTTGCCCGAGATTCGATCGTCGGTATCCCTATACCTTGTTCAATCTCATTACCGACAAGTCTATTTACTCGTTCCGTAATACATCATCCCGTGGATAACTCCTTAGTCACATTGAGCTCATTATGATGATGTCTTACCGAGTGGGCCCAGAGATACCTCTCCGTCACACGGAGTGACAAATCCCAGTCTCGATTCGTGTCAACCCAACAGACACTTTCGGAGATACCCGTAGCGTACCTTTATAGCCACCCAGTTACGTTGTGACATTTGGCACACCCAAAGCATTCCTACGGTATCCGGGAGTTACACAATCTCATGGTCTAAGGAAACGATACTTGACATTGAAAAGCTTTAGCAAACGAACTACACGATCTTGTGCTATGCTTAGGATTGGGTCTTGTCCATCACATCATTCTCCTAATGATGTGATCCCGTTATCAATGACATCCAATGTCCATGGTCATGAAATCGTGACCATCTATTGATCAACGAGCTAGCCCATTAGAGGCTCACTAGGGACATGTTGTGGTCTATGTATTCACACATGTATTACGGTTTCCGGTTAACACAATTGTAGCCTGAATAATAGACAATTATCATGAACTAGGAAATACAATAATAACCATTTTATTATTGCCTCTAGGGCATATTTCCAACAACACGATCATATGCTACATTTGTAGTTTGGGTCTTGTCCATCACATCTCTCCTAATGATGTGATCCCGTTATCAAATAAAATCTCATGTCCATGGCTAGGAAACCTTAACCATCTTTTGATCAACGAGCTAGTCTATTAGAGGCATACTAGGGACATGGTTTTGTCTATGTATCCACACATGCATCTAAGTCTCCGATCAACACAATTATAGCATGGATAATAAACGATTATCATGAACAAGGAAATATGATAATAACTAATTTATTATTGCCTCTAGGGCATATTTTCAACAGTCTCCCACTTGCACTAGAGTCAATAATCTAGTTCACATCACCATGTGATTTGCATTTCTTATGAATCTGACACCCAATGAGTTCTGGGGATCAATCATGCTTTGCATGTGAGGGAGGTCTTATAGTCAACGGGTCTGCAACATTCAGATCCGTGTGTACATTGCAAATCTCCATGTTAAACTGTAAACACTGCTACCACACTCCACTTGATACTATTCCATATGGCTGCTCCAATATACGTATCCAGATTTCTACCGTGAGTTATCCGGATTGGTGTTAAAGCTTGCATCGACGTAACTCTTTACGACGAACTCTTTATCACCTCCATAATCGAGAAACATCTCCTTAGTCTTTTAGTTACTAAGGATAATCTTGACCGCTGTCTAGTGATCCACTCCTGGGTCACTCTTGTACCCATTGACACACTCATGGAAAGGCACACATAGGTGCAGTATACATCATGGCATAATATAGAACCTATGGCTAAAGCATAGGGGACGACGTTCGTCCTTTCTCTTTCTTCTGCCGTGGTCGAGCTTTGAGTTTCACTCAACTTCACACCTTACAAATCAGGCGAGAACTATTTCTCTGACTGATCCATTTTGAACTCTTTCAAAATCTTGTCAAGGTATGTACTCATTGAAAGTCTCATTAAGCATCTTGACCTATCTCTATAGACCTTGATGCTCAACAATTAGGTAGCTTTATCTAGGTCTTCCTTTGAAAATCACTTTCCAAACAACCGTTTTATGCTTTCCAGAAACTCTACATTATTTCCGATCAACAATATGTCATCCACATATACTTATCAGAAATTCTATAGTGCCCCCACTCACTTTATTGTAAATACAAGTTTCTCGTAAACTTCGTATAAACTACAAAACTTTGATCACCTCATCCAAGCGTATATTCCAACTCTGAGATGCTTGATTTAGTCCATACAAGGATCACTGAAGTTTGTACACCTTTTAGCATCCTTAGGACTGACAAAACCTTCTGGTTGTATCACATACAACCTTTCCTCAAGTAAACCGTTAAGGAAACGATGTTTTGACATCCATCTGCCAGATTTCATAATTGAAAATGCAGCAACTGCTAACATAATTCCAACAGACTTTAGCATCGCTACGAGTGAGAAAGTCTCATCGCAGTCAACTCCTTGAACTTGTCACAAACATCTTTGCAACAAGTTGAGCTTTACAAATGGTGACATTCACCATCAGCATCTGTCTTCATTTTAAAGATCCATTTTGTACTCAACGACCTGCTGTCCAACGAGAAAGTCTACCAAAGTCTATACTTGGTTTTCACACATGGATCCTATCTCGGACTTCATGGCCTCTAACCATTTGTCGGAATCTGGGCCCATCATCACTTCTCCATAGCTCGTAGGTTCATCGTTGTCCAACAATATGACGTCCAAGACAGGGTTGTCGTACCGCTAGGGAGCAGTACACATCCTTGTCGACCTACGAGGTTCGATAGTAACTTGATCCTGAAGCTTCATGATCATCATCATTAACTTCCTCTTCAACTAACGTAGGCTTCATAGAAACAACTTCCTGCGCTGCGCTACTCTCTAGTTGAAAAAATTAGCAACCTCATCAAGTTCTATCTTCCTCCCACTCAATTCTTTCAAGAGAAACTCTTTCTCGAGAAAAGATCCATTAGTAACAAACACTTTGCACTTGGATCTGAGATAGAAGGCATACCTGTTGGGGAACGTTGCATGGGAAACAAAAAATTTCCTACGCACACGCAAACCTATCCATGGTGATGAGCATCTACGAGAGGGAGAGTGGATCTACGTACCCTTGTAGATCGCTAAGCGGGAAGCGTTAAGAAACGTGGTTGGTGTAGTCGAACTTCTTCGCGATTCAAATCACCGAGCGTCCCGCGATCTAATAACGAACCGTCCCGCGAACCAATCACGAACCGTCCCGCGATCTCGTCACGATCCGTCCCGTGATCCGATCACAAACGTCCCGTGGCCTTGATCACGATCCTTCCGATCTAGTACCGAACGGACGACACCTCCGCGTTCAGCACACATGCAGCTTGATGATGATCTCCACCGTCTTGATCCAGCAAGAAGAGGCAGAGAGGAGGGAGAGTTCACCGGCAGCATAACGGCGCTCCGGCGATGGTGGTGGAGTAGTTCCGGTAGGGCTTTGCCTATGCACTGCAGAAAACCGATCTAGAGGAGCACCGGTGAAACGGGTAGCACGTGGCCGTAAACTGTGTCTAAACAGCCTCAATCCACCAGTATATATAGGAGGGAGGGAGAGGCAGCCCTTGGCGCAAGGCCAAGGGCCTCTAGGAGTTGGCCGGCTAGAGAGGAGGAGTCCTACTCCTCCTCCACTCCTAGTAGGAGTAGGACTCTTCCCTTTTTGCCTTTTTTCCACCTTTTCCTTTAGGATTTTCACCTCCTGCGCCATGGGCCTTGTTGTGGATGTTTCTCCAGCCCACTAAGGGCTGGTTATCACTCTCCACATCCCATGGACCCTTTGGGGTCGAAATACCCCTCCCGGAGGTCTCCCGGTACACTACCGGCACTCCCGGTACCCTACCGATGAGCCCGGAACTTTTCCGACGACCAAACTTGGACTTCCTATATATGAATTTTTCCCAACGGACCATTCCGGAGCTCCTCGTGACGTCCAAGATCTCATCCGGGACTCCGAACAACCTTCGGTCACCACCATACATAACTCTACACTACCGAAACGTCACCTAACCTTAAGTGTGCAGACCCTGCGGGTTCGAGAACTATGTAGACATGACCGAGACACCTCTACGTTCAATAACCAATGGCGGGACCTAGACGTCCACATTGGTTCCTACATATTCTATGAAGATCTTTATCGTTCGAACCTCTATGTCAAGGATTCAGTTAATCCCGTATAACGTTCCCTTTGTTCTTCGGTATGTTACTTGCCCGAGATTCGATCGTCGGTATCTCCATACCTAGTTCAACCTTGTTACCGGCAAGTCTCTTTACTCGTTCCGTAATGCAAGATCCCGTAACTAACAATTAGTCACATTGCTTGCAAGGCTTATTGTGATGTTGTATTACCGAGTGGGCCCTGAGATACCTCTCCGTCACACGGAGTAACAAATCCCAGTCTCGATCCATGCCAACTCAACAGACACCATCGGAGATACCTGTAGAGCACCTTTATAGTCACCCAGTTACGTTGCGACGTTTGATACACACAAGGCACTCCTCTGATATCCGTGAGTTGCATGATCTCATGGTCATAGGAACATATACTTGACATGCGGAAAACAGTAGCAATAAACTGACACGATCATATGCTACGTTTGTAGTTTGGGTCTTGTCCATCACATCATTCTCCTAATGATGTGATCCCGTTATCAAATGACATCACATGTCAATGGCTTGGAAACCCTGACCATCTTTGATCAACGAGCTAGTTCACTAGAGGCATACTAGGGACACAGTGTTGTCTATTTACCCACACATGCAATGTGTTTCCAATCAATGTCATTATAGCATGGATAATAAACGATTATCATGAACAAGGAAATATAATAATAAACACTTTATATATTGCCTCTAGGGCATATTTGCAACAATACCCAACTCTTCTTAGGGTATTCTATGAAGATTTGTCCGCTTTGGGTTCGAGCTTATTAGGTGGAAACATTTTCCACACAAGCATTGCAGCCCCAAACATTACGAAATGACAGCTTAAGTTTCTATCAAACCATAATTCACACGGTGTCATCTCAACGGATTTAGATGGTGCCCTATTTAAAGTGAATGTAGTTGTCTCTAATGCATAACCCCAAAATTATAGTAGTATAATGATAAGAGACATCATAGCACGCACCATATCCAATAGAGCATGACTATGACGTTCGGACACACCATCACACTATGGTGTTCCAGGTGGCGTTAGTTGTGAAACAACTTTCACATTGTCTTAAGTTGTATGCCAAACTCGTAACTCAGATATTCACCTCCACGATCATATCGCAGTCATTTTTATCTTCTTGTCACGATGATCTTAAACTTCACTCTGAATTTGCTTGAACCTTTCAAGCGATTCAGACTTGTGTTTCATTAAGTAAATATACACTATATCTACTCAAATCATCAGTGAAGGTAAGAAAATAACGATACCCACTGCACGCTACAAGACTCATTGGATTGCATACATCAACATGTATCATTTCCAATGAATTACTTGCCTGCTCCATCCAATGGGGTCCTTTAGTCATCTTGCCCAAGAGGCATGGTTCGCATGTCTCAACCGATTCGAAATCGAATGAGTCCAATGATCCATCAGCATGGAGTTTCTTCATGCGCTTTATACCAATATGACATCTAGCGGTAGTGCCACAAGTATGTGGTACTATCATTATTAACTTTGTATCTTTTGACATCAATGTTATGAACATGTGTATAACTACGATCAAGATTTTAACAAACCATTCTCACTGGGTGCATGACCATTGAAGGTATTATTCATGTAAACAGAATAACCATTATTCTCTAACTTAAATGAATAACCGTATTGCAATAAACATGATCTAATCATATTCATGCTCAATGCAAAACAACAAATAACGTTTATTTAGGTTCGTCACTAATCCTGAAGGTAGAGAGAGCGTGCGATGTTGATCACATCAACCTTGGAAACATTTCCAACACACATCGTCACCTCACCCTTAGCTAGTTCTCCGTTTATTTCGTAGCTTTTATTTCGAGTTACTAACATTTATCAACCGAACCGGTATCCAATACCCAGGTGCTACTAGGAGTACTAGCAAGGTACACATCAATAACACGTATATCAAATATACTTCTATCGATGTTGCCAGCCTTCTTATCTACCAAGTATTTAGGGTTGTTCCGCTTCAGCGACTGCTCACCTCATAATAGAAGCACTTAGTCTCAGGTTTGAGTTCAACTTTGGGTTGCTTCACTGGAGCAGCAACTGACTTGCTATCCATGAAGTTTCCCTCCTTGCCCTTGCCCTTCTCGAAACTAGTGGTTTGATTAACCATCAACACTTGACGCTCCTTCTTGATTTCTACCTTCGCGGTGTCAAACATCGCGAACAGCTCAGGGATCATTATTTCTATCCCTGGCGTTTTATAGTTCATCACCAAGTTCTAGTAGCTTTAGTGACAGTGACTTGGAGAACTATATCAATCACTATCTTATCTGGAAGATCAACTCCCACTTGATTCAAGCGATTGTAGCACCCAGACAATCTCAGCACATGCTCAACGATTGAGCTATTCTCTTTCATCTTGCAGGCAAAGAATCTTGTTGTAGATCTCATATCTCGCAACACGGGCACGAGCCTAAGATCCTAATTTCAGCTCTTAGAAACATCTCATATGTTCCGTGACGTTCAAAATGTTTTGGAGCCTCAATTCTAAGCCGTAATGCATGACGCACTAAACTATCAAGTAGTCATCAGAACGTGCCTGTCAGATGTTCGCAACATCTACAAACGACGCTAGAGGGGTTGGCGCACCGAGCGGTGCATTAAGGACATAAGCCTTCTATGCAGCAATGAGGACAATCCTCAGATCACGGACCCAGTCCGCAATATTGCTACCATCATCTTTCAACTCTATTTCTCTAGGAACATATAAAAATTAAGGGAGCTACAACGCGAGCTAGTAATCTACAACATAATTTGCAAAGACACTATTGACTATGTTCATGATAATGAGTTCAATTAATCATATTACATAAGAACTCCCACTCAAATTGACATCCCTCCGGTCATTCGAGTGATACATGACCCAAATTCACCAACTCAAGTCCGATCAGCACGTGAGTTGAGGTGGCTGCAATGGTGAACATCATCATGTTGATCGTATCTACTATATGACTCATGTTCAACCTTTCGGTCTCTTGTGTTCCGAGGCCATGTCTATACATGCTAGGCTCGTCAAGTTTAACCCGAGTGTTCTGCATGTGCAACACTGGCTTGCACCCATTGTATGTGAACGTAGAGTCTATGACACCCGATCATCACGTGGTGTCTCAACACGACGAACTTTCACAACGGTGCACACTCGGGGAGAACACAATTTATCTTGAAATTAAGTGAGGGATCACCTTATAATGCTACCGTCGTTCTAAGAAAAACAAGGTGCATAAACAGGATTAACATCACATGCAAATCATAAGTGGCATGATATGGCCATGAACTTGTGCTTTTGATCTCCATCTAGAAAGCATCGGCATGATATCCATCATCACCGGCACGACACCATGATCTCCATCATCTTGATCTCCATCAACGTGTCGCCATCGGGGTTGTCGCGCCCAACATGCTTCTACTACTATTGCTACCGTAGCGATAAAGTAAAGCATTACATAGCGCTTAATGATTGACACACAGGTCATACAATAATTAAAGACAACCCAATGGCTCCTGCCGGTTGCCGTACTCATTGACATGCAAGTCGTGATAATCTATACATCACATGATCATCTCATACATCACATATATCACATCATGTAATCGGCCATATCATATCACAACATACCCTGCAAAAACAAGTTAGACGTCCTCTAATTGTTGTTGCATGTTTTACATGGTTGCTATGGGTATCTAGCAAGAACGATTCTCATCTACGCAAAAACCACAACGGTGATACACTAGTTGCTTTTCAACCTTCTCAAGAACCGCCTTTGTCGAATCCGATCCAACTAAAGTGAGAGAAACTGGCACCCGCAAGCCATCTATGCAAGAAGTTGCGGTTGACGGAATCGGTCTCTCGTAAGCCTACGAGTAATGTTGGTTCGGGCCGCTTCGTCTCACAATACCACTAAATCAAAATTCGACCAAGGGAGGAAGCAATCTAAGCATCAACACCCACAAACATTTTGTGTTCTACTCGAGATCTCATCGACACATAGACCTAGCTCTGATACCACTATTTGGTTACGTCGCATGGGAAACGAAAATTTTCCTACGCACACGCAGATCTATCCATGGTGATGAGCATCTACGAGAGGGAGAGTGGATCTACATACCCTTGTAGATCACTAAGCGGGAAGCGTTAAGAAAACGCGGTTGGTGTAGTCGAACATCTTCACGATCCAAATCGCCTAGAGTCTCGCGATCTCATCACGATCCGTCCCGCGATCCAATCAGGAACCGTCTTGTGATCTTGATCACTGTCCTTCCGATCGGTAGCGTGACGGCGCTCCGGTGATGGTGGTGGAGCAATTCTGGTAGGGCTTCGCCTAAGCACTGCAGAAATCCGATCTAGAGGAGCACCGGTGGAACGGGTAGCACGTGGCCGTAAAATCTAGTGCAAAACCCTAAAATCCACCGGTATATATAAGAGGAGAGGAGGAGAGGCTGGCGCAAGGGCCAAAACTCCTATAGGAGTCGGCCGAACTAGGAAGAGAGGAGTCCTCCTCCTCCACTCCTAGTAGGATTAGGACTCCTTCCTATTTTTGCCTTTTTGCCTTTTTCCACCTTTTTCTCTTTGGGTTTTCTTCTCCAGCTACATGGGCCTTGTGTGGGAGTTTCCATCAGCCCACTAAGGGCTGATATTCACTCTCCCACAGCCAATGAAGCCTCTTGGGTCGAAATACCCCTCCCGGTGGCCTCCCGGTACACTACCGGCACTCCCAGTACACTACCGATAAGCCCGAAACTTTTCCGACGACCAAAACGAGACTTCCTATATATGAATCTTTACCTATGGACCATTCCGAATCTCCTCGTGACGTCCAGGATCTCATACGGGACTCCGAACAAACTTTGGTCACCACCATACATAACTCTATACTACCGAAACGTCACCAAACCTTAAGTGTGCAGACCCTGCGGGTTCGAGAACTATGTAGACATGACCGAGACACCTCTACGGTCAATAACCAATGGCGGGACCTGGATGTCCACATTGGTTCCTACATATTCTACGAAGATCTTTATCGGTCGAACCTCTATGTCAAGGATTCAGTTAATCCCGTATGATGTTCCCTTTGTTCTTCGGTATGTTACTTGCCCGAGATTCGATCGTCGGTATCTCCATACCTAGTTCAACCTCGTTACCGGCAAGTCTCTTTACTCGTTCCGTAATACAAGATCCCGTGACTAACACTTAGTCACATTGCTTGCAAGGCTTATTGTGATGTTGTATTACTGAGTGGGCCCTGAGATACCTCTCCGTCACACGCAGTAACAAATCCTAGTCTTGATCCATGCCAACCCAACAGACACCCTCGGAGATACCTGTAGAGCACCTTTATAGTCACCCAGTTACGTTACGACGTTTGATACACACAAGGCACTCCTCCGATGTCCGTGAGTTTCATGATCTCATGGTCATAGGAACACATACTTGACATGCAGAAAACAGTAGCTATAAACTGACACGATCATATGCTACGTTTGTAGTTTGGGTCTTCTCCATCACATCGTTCTCCTAATGATGTGATCCCGTTATCAAATGACATCTCATGTCCATGGCTAGGAAACCTTAACCATCTTTTGATCAACGAGCTAGTCTATTAGAGGCATACTAGGGACATGGTTTTGTCTATGTATCCACACATGCATCTAAGTCTCCGATCAACACAATTGTAGCATGGATAATAAACGATTATCATGAACAAGGGAATATGATAATAACTAATTTATTATTCCCTCTAGGGCATATTTCCAACACTTGTATGTGATGGTAGTTTAGATGATCGATATCGACTTTGTAATGTGACGACAAACTCGGCTAATACGATGAACTTTGCTAATGTCTCGAGACCTAAACTTGGCTAATGTTTGAACTTTGTTTTCTATTTCGAATTTGGGTACTAATATGATGAATTCTATTGTGTGATGTTTATATTCTGTGCTGTAACGTATTTTGTAACTTGTGCAAATACCAGAAAAGCAAAAAATAATAATTCCTAATATTCATAGTAGTGGCGCGCCATATTGAGCATTAGTGGCGCACCAGGGCCAAATACCAGTGGCGCATTATGGAGCATAGTAATGGCACACCTAACCATACTCCTGCACTTCCATGCCTGACCAATTAAATAACCAGTGGCAAGCCAATGAGTACTTTGAATGTACTCGCAAGCAACCCATGATGGAACAACGAAGTAACAATGCAGGATATAGCACTAAGTAGGTAAGTTTTGCAGAAAGTTGATTTTAAGTGCAAAGATATGATCAAGTAACTTGAGTAAGCATGCATCAACTGATAACAGGTACTCATGTGAACAAGTCTCAATTACCATTATAAGCAGGGGTTGAACATCTCATGTTGAACATCATGCCAAGTCATCGGACTTAGCTCAAGTATCACCTTTGTCACCATCACACACACACAAAAAAGTTTAGAAACCATGCACGTAGCACAAGAGTGGTCATCCAACTGTCCTTGACCGTGGGCACGACTATCTGAATAGTTTTACACTCTGTAGAGGTTGCACACTTTACCCATAAGACTCGGGGAACTTCCGTGTCATCCAGGACTCGCGGTATATTTAATACCCGAGGTAAGCTCCCGAACATTGCCTTTCCCCTAGCGATACTAAACAAAGAGTCCACTCGTTGGTGTCATCCGTCATGATATACATCGCATGTATCATCCATGAGGGCACGCAATGGTGTGCCCGGTGCCTATGAAGACAGCACATGATCATCCATTCCGGTACGACCCCGTATCAAGAGTGACCACTTCACTCCCGCCACTAGTAATGCGGGCTCTATGCTAGTACCCACCAAGGTAATCAACAAAGCCCCTTCCCATAAAGGGTATCATGGTCGTACATGTAAGGTTGGAATAACGGTCGAAACTTACACCGATCCATTTTCAAAAACCACACACACTCACTTACTCCGGTACACCACTTCTTTATCAAGTGGCTACCTAGCTCATCAACATCTCCCTCGAGCATTAGTGGCACCTGACGGGGTTTTCGAAAAGTCTTTGAAATCATAATGTTTCCATCACCATGCATATTCCCATCCCACTTGCGTAGCAACTAGTAGCAACCTAACTACTCCCACCGCCACAACCCTCATAAGGAGGTAGGGTCATGCATGATGCAAGTATCAACAAGAAGGTATCGGAGACATCTCACCGAAGGAGAATACCACATCATCATGATCAATGCCACGAAATAAAGTGCTATATGCCATGCAATAAAAGATTTCATAGTTATGGTCAAAGGGTTGCTTGTCTGGCTCAACAAAGTCTTCGGGGTCTTCAAAGTCTTCATGCCCAACTCCCTCGTCAATAGCGCAATCTATCATCGTGATAAAATAACGATAATAATAAGCATCACACAAAAAAGCACAAAAATCTACTAATAAAATGTTGCCTGCTACTTCTCTGCAACGTCGCCAGAAATTGGCAAGTTGATCTTGTCCTGCGTTGGTTTTTCCCTTGAAGAGGAAAGGGTGATGCAGCAAAGTAGAGATAAGTATTTCCCTCAGTTTGAGAACCAAGGTATCAATCCAGTAGGAGTATCAAGATGAGGCCACAAGGAACCTGCACAAACACAAACAAACTTGCACCCAACGCGATAAAGAGGTTGTCAATCCCTTTACGATTACTTGCAAGGTGAGATCTGATAGTGATAATAAGTAGATGTAAATAAGTAAGTAAAATTGCAGCAAAGTATTTTTGGTGTTTTTGTGTTTAGATCTGAATATATAATATGTAAAATAGACCCGGGGGCCATAGTGTTCACTAGAGGCTTCTCTCATGATAGCAAGTATTACGGTGGGTGAACAAATTACTATTGAGCAATTGACAGAATAGCGCAAAGTCATGACGATATCTAAGGCAATGATCATACATATAGGCATCACGTCCGAGACAAGTAGACCGATACTTTCTGCATATACTACTATTACTCCACACATCGACCGCTATCCAGCATGCATCTAGTGTATTAAGTTCATGATAAACAGAGTAACGCTTTAAGCAAGATGACATGATGTAGAGGGATAGATTCATGCAATATGATATAAACCCCATGTTTTTACCCTTGATGGCAACAACACGATGCGTGCCTCGCTACCCCTTCTGTCACTAGGTGAGGACACCGCATGGTATGAACCCAAAACCAAGCACTTCTCCCATTGCAAGAACTATAGATCAAGTTGGCCAAATGAAACCCATAACTCGAAGAGAATTACAAGGATATGAAATCAGGCATAAAAGAAATCAAAGGAGACTCAAATAATATTCATAGATAATATGATCATAAATCCACAATTCATCGGATCTCAACAAACACACCGCAAAAGAAGATTACATCGGATAGATCACCATGAAGATCATGGAGAACTTTGTATTGAAGATCAAAGAGAGAGAAGAAGCCATCTAGATACTAGCTATGGACCCGAAGGTCTGATGTGAACTACTCACGCATCATCGGAGAGGCAATGGTGTTGATGAAGATGGCCACCGGTGATGAATTCCCCTCCGACAGGATGCCGAAACGGTCTCCCGATTGGTTTTTGGCGGCTCTGGAGGTCTGCGGCGGCGGAACTTGCGATCCAGGTTTATTTCTGAGGGTTTCTGTATTTATAAGATCGTCTGGCGTCGGGAACAAGTCGAGAGGCGCCACGAGGTCATGAGCCCCCTAGCCGCGGTCAGGGGGGGCCCGCGCCTCCTAGGCTCGTGGCTTCCTCGGGCCGCCACTCCGGTATTTTTTTTCTTCAGATATTTTTGATATTTTCCATAAAATAACACGGCGAAAGTTTTATTCCGTTTGGACTCCGTTTGATATTCCTATCTGAAAAAGGTCAAAAACACGGAAAAAACATGAACTGGCACTGGGCACTGGATAAATAAGTTAGTCCCAAAAATAATATAAATAGCATATTCATGCATATAAAACATCCAAGTTGATAATATAATAGCATGGAACAATAAAAAATTATAGATATGTTGGAGACGTATCAAGCATCCCCAAGCTTAACTCCTGCTCGTCCTCGAGTAGGGAAGTGATAAAGAACGAATTTTTGATGTGGAATGCTACCTAACACATTTGTTTTATGTAATCTCTCTATTGTGGCATGATTGTTCAGATCCATAATATTCAAAACAATAGTTTAATATTGACATGAAAACGATAATACTTCAAGCATAATAGCAAAGTAATCATGAACTTTCGAAATAACAAAGCCAAAGAAAGTTATCCCTACAAAATCATATAGTCTGGATATGCTCCATCATCCCCACACAACAAATTTAAATCATGCACAACCCCGGTATTGGCCAAGTAATTGTTTTCGCACTCTTATTTTTTCAAACGTTTTCAACTCTCACGCAATACATGAGCGTGAGGCATGGATATAGCACTATAGGTGGAATAGAGTGTGGTGGAGGTTGTGAGGCAAAAAGGAGGAGATGGTCACATCGACTAGGCGTATCAATAGGCTATGGAGATGCCCATCAATATATATCAATGTGAATGAGTAGGGATTGCCATGTAACGGATGCACTAGAGATATAAGTGTATGAAAGCTCACAAATGAAAACTAGTGGGTGTGCACCCAACTTGCTTGCTCACGAAGACCTAGGGCAATTTGAGGAAGCCCATCATTGGAATATACAAGCCAAGTTACATAATGAAAATTTACACTAGCATATGGAAGTGAAAAAACAAGAGACTCTCTATCATGAAGATCATGGTGCTACTTTGAAGCACAAGTGTGGAAAAAGATAGTAGCATTGTCCCTTCTCTCTTTTTCTCTCATTTTTTTGTTTGGGCTCTTCGGCCTCTTTTTTTATATTTTTTTGGTGGGCATCTTTGGCCTCTTTTATTTCCTCACATGGGACAATGCTCTAATAATGATGATCATCACACTTTTATTTACTTACAACTCGATACTTAGAACAATAATGACTTCTATATAAATGAAAGTGATGGCACATGTCATGAGACGGAATGGTGGAGGTTGCATGGCAATATATCTCGGAATGGCTATGAAAATGCCATAATAGGTAGGTATGGTGGCTATTTTGAGGAAGGCATATGGTGGGTTTATGCACCGGCGAGAGTTGCGCGGCACTAGAGAGGGTAGAAATGGTGGAAAGTGAAAGTGCATCTATACCATGGACTCACATTAGTCATGAAGAACTCATATACTTATTGCAAAAGTTTTATTAGTAATCGAAACAAAGTGCTAAACGCATACTCCTAGGGGAAGGGTTGGTAGTAGTTAACCATCGCGCGATCCCGACCTCTACACAAAGGATGACAATCAATAAATCAATTATGCTCCGACTTCCTAACATAGCGGTTCACCATACGTGCATGCTACGGGAATCACTAACTTCAACACAAGTATTTCTAGATTCACAACACCCTACTAACATAACTCTAATATTACCATATCCATATCTCAAAACTAGTTGCGAGGAATCAAACTTATCTTACTAATCAATGCACTTGAATATGAAAGTTTTTATTACATCCTCTTTGGATGCCTATCATATTTAGGACTAATTTCATAACACACACCAATTACCAAGTTACTTAGAGAGATCACTCTGAAAATGATATAAGTGAAGATTCGAGAGTTTGTATTTCTATAAAATTAGACACCGCCATGCTCTACAAGGATTTAAGTGAAGCACTAAAGCAAAATTACCAATCTCAAAAGATATAAGTGAAGCACATGGGAGCAAAATTACTAAGCTCAAAAGATATAAGTGAAGCACATGTGAGCAAAATTACCACGCTCAAAAGATATAAGTGAAGCACATGTGAGCAAAATTACCACGCCCAAAAGATATAAGTGAAGCACATGTGAGCAAAATTTCCTAGCTCAAAACATATAAGTGAAGCACGTGTGAGCTAAATTGCCTAACTCAAAAGGTATAAGTGAAGCTCATTGAGTATTTTAACAAATTCACGATGAGTGCATGTCTATCTCAAAAGGTGTGCAGCAAGTATGATTCTGACAAAACATAAAGCAAAGACTCTTTTAATACATGATGCTCCAATCAAAACACATATCATGTGGTGAATAAAAATATAGCTCCAAGTAACGTTACCGATGGATTGAAGACGAAAGCAGGGATGCCTTCCCGGGGCATCCCCAAGCTTAGGCTTTTTGGTGTCCTTGAATTTGGCTTGGGATTCCTTGGGCATCCCCAAGATTAGGCTCTTGCCACTCTTTATTCCATTGTCCATAAGAACATCACACAAAACTTGAAAACTTCACAACACAAAACTTAAACAGAAACTCGTGATAGCATTAGCATAAGAAAACAAACCACCAACTTTTTAGGTACTGTAGTAAACTTTAATTTCCATTTAGATTGATGTTATATTACTGTATTCTCACTTCTCCATGGCTCGTACCCCCCGATACTACCCATAGTTTCATCAAAATAAGCAATCAACACAACAAAAACAGAATCTGTCAAAAACAGAACAGTCTGTAGCAATCTGTATATTTCGTATACCTCTGCTAACTCAAAAATTCTGAAACAATTATGAAAATTAGGGGAATTTGCACATCAATAAGCATAAAAAATAATCAACTCAAAATCTCTTTATGGATAGGAATGAAAAATAATTTCGTGAGCACAAAGTTTCTGTCTTTTTCCAGCATGATTAAACAACTATCACCAAAACTAATCATAAAGGTTCTACTTGGCACAAATACTAATTAAAACATAAAAATCACAATCATAACAGAATCATGATGGTGTTGACTCACAAAACAGGAAGTAAAAGAGCAAAAATAAACCTGTTTATTGGGTTGCCTCCCAACAAGCGCTATTGTTTAACGCCCTTAGCTAGGCATAAGGCAATAGAATCAAGTATTATCATCTTTAGTGCTCAAACCATAAGTATCTCTCATAATAGATTCATAAGGCAATTTTATTCTCTTTCTAGGAAAATGTTCCATGCCCTTCTTCAATGGAAATTGAAATTTAATATTCCCTTCCTTCATATCAATAACCGCACCAATAGTCCTAAGGAAAGGTCTATCAAGAATGATGGGACATGTAGGATTGCAATCAATGTCAAGCACAATGAAATCTACGGGCACATAATTCCTATTTGCAATAATAAGAACATCATTAATCCTTCCCATAGGTTTCTTAATAGTAGAATCCGCAAGATGCAAATTAAGAGAGCACTCATCAATCTCATTGAAACCTAGAACATCACATAAAGATTTTGGAATTGTGGAAACACTAGCACCCAAATCACACAAATCATGGCATTCACAATTTTCAATCTTCATTTTTATAATAGGTTGCCACTCATCATGAAGTTTTCTAGGAATAGATATTTCCAACTCAAGTTTCTCTTCAAGAGATTTCATCATAGCATCAACGATATGTTTAGTAAAAGCCTTATTTTGGCTATAAGCATGTGGAGAGTTTAGCATGGATTGCATCAAGTAAATACATTCAATCAAAGAGCAACTATCATAATTAAATTCCTTGAGATCCAAAGTAGTAGTTTCATCACTATTCAAAGTTTTGATATCTTCTACTTCACTTTTAGTATTTTTAGCATCAAGATAAATAGACTCCGAATCATTGGGGCGTTTTTCAACCAAAGTGAATTCACATCCAGCCCCATAATCATTAAGATTGACATTATAAAACAAGGATTCAATAGGAGTCACATCAAGCACTTTAAGATCTTCGTGATTCTCATCACGAGAACACGCCTTTTTGAGCCATTCATGTCTAGCACGAATTTGGCGGTCCTTTCTTTACTCTCATTCATAGAAATATGCATAGATTTCAAAGTTTAATCCATATTAATCTTGGGAGGAACACATCTCAATTTCAAAGTATCAATATCAAGAGACAT
Organism: Hordeum marinum; assembly: GCA_022496015.1. Classification (NCBI taxonomy): domain Eukaryota; kingdom Viridiplantae; phylum Streptophyta; class Magnoliopsida; order Poales; family Poaceae; genus Hordeum; species Hordeum marinum. The sequence continues at coordinate 375,958,013 of CM039673.1, forward strand.
TCTATCAACAGTCCTAGCCAAGTCATCAATTTTAAGCAGTTTTTCTTCTATGGAAGCATTGAAAAGCTTTTGCGAATTAATAAACTCCTTAATATTATTTTCAAGATTAGAGGGTATTTTATTATAATTTCCATGAGCATTGTTGTAGGAATTTCCAAAATTACTAGAGGGATTACTAGGAAAAGGCCTAGGATTAAAGTTACCTCTATAAGCATTGTTGCTACAAAAATTATTCCTACCAACAAAATTAACATCCAAATTTTCATTGCTATTCTCAATCAAGGAAGATAAAGGCATATCATTAGGATCTATAGGAACACTCTTACTAGCAACCAACTTCATTAACTCATCCATCTTAGCACTCAAAGAGTTAATTTCTTCTATATCATGCACTTTTTTACTAGTAGGTGACCTTTCAGTGTGCCATTGAGAATAATTTGTCATGATATTATCCAAGAGTTTTGTAGCTTCTTCTAATGTGATTTCCATAAAAGTTCCACCGGAGGCGGAATCCAAGATATTTCTAGAAGCAAAATTCAAGCCAGCATAGAAAATTTGTATAATCATCCAAAGACTTAGACCATGAACGGGACAACTTCTAATCATCAATTTCATTCTCTCCCAAGATTGTGCAACATGATCATGATCTAGTTGCTTAAAATTCATAATATCATTACGAAGAGAGATAATCTTAGCAGGTGGAAAATACTTGGAAATAAAGACATCTTTACACATGTTCCATGAATCAATACTATTTTTAGGTAAAGATGAAAACCAAGTATTTGCTTGATCTCGTAGTGAGAACGGAAATAACTTAAATTTAATCATATCATTATCCACATCTCTCTTATTTTGCATATCACATAACTCAATAAAGGTATTAAGATGGGATGCGGCATCTTCACTCGGAAGGCCAGAAAATTGCTCTTTCATAACAAGATTTAACAAGGCAACATTAATTTCATATGATTCCGCACTAGTGGCGGGAGCAATTGGAGTACTAATAAAATCATTGTTATTAGTATTAGAGAAATCACACAATTTAGTGTTTTCAGACATGGTGACTTAGCAAGCAGACAAGCACACAAGCAAACAGAAAACAAGCGAAAGAAAAGGGAAAATAAAGAAAGGCAAATATTTTTGTAATTTTTGTTTTTTAGAAGTGGGGGAGAGCAAAACGAGAGGCAAATAACAAATAATGTAAATGCAAGAGATGAGTTTGTGATAGGTACTTGTAGATATGCTTCACTTGAATACTCCCCGGCAACGGCGCCAGAAATTCTTCTTGCTACTTCTCTACAACGTCACCAGAAATTGGCAAGTTGATCTTGTCCTGTGTTCGTTTTTCCCTTGAAGAGGAAAGGGTGATGCAGCAAAGTAGAGATAAGTATTTCCCTCAGTTTGAGAACCATGGTATCAATCCAGTAGGAGTATAAGATGAGGCCACAAGGAACCCGCACAAACACAAACAAACTTGCACCCAATGCGATAAAGAGGTTGTTAATCCCTTTACGATTACTTGCAAGGTGAGATCTGATAGTGAAAATAAGTATATGTAAATAAGTAAGTAAAATTGCAGCAAAGTATTTTTGGTGTTTTTGTGTTTAGATCTGAATATATAATATGTAAAATAGACCCGGGGGCCATAGTGTTCACTAGAGGCTTCTCTCATGATAGCAAGTATTACGGTGGGTGAACAAATTACTGTTGAGCAATTGATAGAATAGCGCAAAGTCATGACGATATCTAAGGCAATGATCATACATATAGGCATCACGTCCGAGACAAGTAGACCGATACTTTCTGCATATACTACTATTACTCCACACATCGACCGCTATCCACATGCATCTAGTGTATTAAGTTCATGATAAACGGAGTAACACTTTAAGCAAGATGACATGATGTAGAGGGATAGATTCATGCAATATGATATAACACGATGCATGCCTCGCTACCCCTTCTGTCACTAGGTGAGGACACCGCACGGTATGAACCCAAAACCAAGCACTTCTCCCATTGCAAGAACTATAGATCAAATTGGCCAAACGAAACCCATAACTCGAAGAGAATTACAAGGATATGAAATCAGGCATATAAGAAATCAGAGGAGACTCAAATAGTATTCATAGATAATCTGATCATAAATCCACAATTCATCGGATCTCAACAAACACACCGCAAAAGAAGATTACATCGGATAGATCACCATGAAGATCATGGAGAACTTTGTATTGAAGATCAAAGAGAGAGAAGAAGCCATCTAGATACTAGCTATGTACCCGAAGGTCTGATGTGAACTACTCACGCATCATCGGAGAGGAAATGGTGTTGATGAAGATGGCCACCGGTGATGAATTCCCCTCCGACAGGATGCCGGAACGGTCTCCCGATTGGGTTTTGGTGGCTCTGGAGGTCTACGGCGGCGGAACTTGCGATCTAGGTTTATTTCTGAGGGTTTCCGTATTTATAAGATCGTCTGGCATCGGGTACAAGTCGAGAGGCGCCACGAGGAGGTCACGAGCCCCCTAGCCGCGGCCAGGGGGGCCCGCGCCTCCCAGGCTCGTGGCTTCCTCGGGCTGCCTCTCCGGTAATTTTTTCTTCCGATATTTTTGATATTTTCCATAAAAAATCACGACAAAAGTTTTATTCCGTTTGGACTCCGTTTGATATTCCTATGTGAAAAAGGTCAAAAACACGGAAAAAACATGAACTGGCACTGGGCACTAGATTAATAAATTAGTCCCAAAAATAATATAAAATAGCATATTCATGCATATAAAACATCCAAAGTTGATAATATAATAGCATGGAACAATCAAAAATTACAGATATGTTGGAGAAATATCATTGCCCTACTCTGATAAATACTACAAACTATTCTACAAATATTCTACTAAGGTTTGGTATGAAAAATGTTTTCAAAACTATTTTTAACAGTGGCTAAAAATGCCAAAAAGGGGTTTTAAAATAAAATAGTACATAAAATATTTTACAAATAGCACTATAAAATTCTACAGAATATTTCAAGATTTATGGTGGAAAAATATTTGGCATAGGATTTTTATTTAGCCCTGTGGGATTTTTGGAAAACCTACTCAAAAGGAAAAATAAAAAGGCCATGATGCCTTGGGCCAAATGCCCAGCCGTACTGGGCCCAACCGGCCAGGCCGGCCCAGCCGAGCTGCGGGCGCGCGCATGCGTGGCTAGGTTTGAACCTGACGCGCGGGCCCCGGCGCCAATGAGAGAGAGGGAGAGGGAGAGAGGTGCGGGGATGATAGGGGGTCCCACCTGTCATATCCTACCTCCTGACAGGGGGAGGCGATGCTCACCGGTGGCGAAAGAGGGCACGGCAAGGGGAGTTGAGGGCGGGGATGGACCCAACACCGATCCGCCGTTCCTCTGGAGGTGGAGCGGACGCCGGAGGCTCGTGGTTTTGCCGGCGACGAGGAAGCACGGCGAAGCTGCTTCGAGAGGGGATCGCCGGCGGTGTTCCTCTACTGGAAACGGACGGGAAGGAAGGGGAAAAGGTCAGGGGGACCCTACGGGCTCGATGGAGGTGAGAAGAGCGCCAGAGCGGGCCTGTGTCTCGAGATCGACGGAGCTTCGCCGCAGCGACGCCTCGGTCGATCTCGAGCACTGGTGCTCGGGGGCTCAAATGGGGGCTTGGGACGGCCGAATGGGAGCAAGAGAGGGCCAGAGGAGGGAAGAGGGGGCTCGAGGATGCCTTTTACAGGCAGGACACCAGTCCACCGCGGACCCGTGCGCCGGCAAGGTCGTGGCCGAGGCCAGAGGGAGAGAGAGAGAGCTCGCGGGGCTACTCGGGGGGGGGGGGGTGTTCCTGGGGTTGGTCCACGACGAGCGGGAGCAAGAGAGAGAGAGAGGAGTGCGCGCGTGTGAACCTGCTCACTGGTCGAGCCGGGCGGCACTCGACACGCGCGAGAGGAGGGAGAAGGAGGAGGAGAGAGAAGGGGGCCGACAGGGAAGGCGTGTCCCGGACGTTGAGGGGGCCAAGTGGCGAGAGGGGGAGGGGGAGTCCGAGGCTACGCGGGGCCATGCAGTGAGCGGCGGCTACAGTGCCTGTCGGCATTGTAGCACGCTCCAAAGCACGCGTATGGCATGCCACAGCATGCCAACGACGTTCTGGGTGTGCCCAACCCTACCCAGTGGGTCTAGGGAGGCATAAACAATGTGGGAAGGCTTTGGGTGCTCTGGCGAGCCTAGGGAGAAAGATAAAGGCCAGGGAAGAGAGAGAAAAGGGATTGTCTAAAGGGGAAAACTGGATTTTTACCCCACTTAAGCATTGAGTCTTGACCAGGGAGAGTTACTGGGGATAGGAGGGGAATGCAAGTGAGTGTGGTAAAAAAAATTAACTCAAGGAGAACAGGATAACGGGGCCAAACATGGGTTTTATATTTCTGGCAGAAGGTGTTTAATGGAGGCTAGGCCAAGCAAATGGGCTTTGCTTGCCATAAGATTTGACAAGATCAAATGGTGATTAGAATTAGGCTTGATCACCAAGTTTGAGCTTGATTGAAGAAAGTTCACAATGTAACTTTGTGAAACCCTAGAAATCAACATAATCTGATTTCTGTAGATCTAGTCATGCTAAGCTAATCTCCTTGATGCACCAATTGGTGTAGCATCATCATTTGGGGATTATAACATGTCCACAAAGTTTGGGTCCAAGGGAAGAAACTTCACAATGTAAAGTTGTTCAAACTTGAGTCTGGACAGAGAGGGGTTTGGAGTTTTTTTATGAATCAAAATAATTGGTATTAAGATGAAACTATGCAAGATCATCAACTATGACAATGTTCACTTGCTGAAATTTTCTTGGAATTTATTAAGAATATTTCTTATAGAAAGGGTTTTGAGGGGTTTTACCCATGATTTTGAACATGAACATGTGTTGAAACTCATATATATGGAAAATATATGTCCACTGAGTTTCCCTAAATTTTCTCAAATATTTTGAAAGCACTTAAATAATTTTTTCCTATAAAAGACCATTTTTGACCTTAAGAAATCCTTTTAAATAAGTAATAAAATAATATTTAAAATTAATATTTGGTGTTTTTGGAAATTCATATATATATAGTAGGTTTGAAATAAAGCCTTTGGGGAAAAAGGATACACCCAATTTGAGGACTTGTAGTGTAAACCTCAACTCGGGGATTTTTTGAAAACCTAATTTGAATAAATCCTTTTTGGTCAAAATAATATTTGATAAAAAATAGATTTGGTCACTATTCACATGACATGATCATTGGGCAAGAAGTTTGGTTTAAGGAAGACGAATATGGAGAGAAGTAGAACCTAAGAGTGCCACCAAACAATCAAATAAGCAATAATTCAAACAAGCATGCACTCAAAAAGTTTTAACTGGTCCCAAATTTTGTAAATCCAAGCATGACAAAGTGATATAAGCGCAGGGTGTGACAGTTTCATTCCATTTGAATGAAAGTTCATATGTTTGCATCTCTACTAGCACTTCGATGGCGGTGCAGAGCTGAAGTAGATGTCGACGGAGGGTGAGGGCGGGACTTTTCAAATACAAAATTCATGATCCAATATCGACAATCTAACCCGCTGCAACACACGGGCACTTTTACTAATTTAATATAAAAACTGGAAAAGCAAAAAAGTAATTGCACAGGGCAAGACAAAGTGGCCCAAGTGAGCCCACCCATGACCCATCTATTGGTTGGTGTTGCTCAAAAAATAAAATAAAATCCATTGCTTGTTGGACGGACGGCTGGGATGACGTGAAGCGCATCATCCGATGGCGAGGCCCTGCCCTGCGCCTTTATAAGGGGCAATATCTCTCCACTCCCACCGCCGAAAGCCCGAAACCCTCGTAAGGATCCGCCGCCGCCCTCCTGCTCCGCTGCTGCTCGTTGGCTGCAGCTGGGAAGAGCTGCTGTTCGCTGCCGGATCTGAGGTGCATGTTTCTTATTCCTCTTTTGTTTTTCTTTTCATATTTCCTTTGGTTTCTCATGTTGGGATCTTTGTTTTGTCAGAATGGCGAATAACAATCAGCCAGATCCAATGGAAGTGGACGCCCAACCAGTGGCACCATTTAATCCACGCCATGTAAGCATATTATGTAATTTCTAGTGTATATGTCAAGAATTTCCTGATAATGCCGCCAACTTGCTTTCTCTTTCCTAGTTCGCTGGTTAGTCTGTAGTCATTGGTTATTGTTGGACAATCACATACTGTTATCTTTCCGATTGATGGAAAGGGGATGCACGATTGGATATGCCAAATTAATTCGAATTTCGATATATATATCTTTTTTTTGTTCAACCTACTAACCCCACCCATTGTGTACGATTGTAGGACAATGAGTTCGTGATGTTTACGAGATATAGAAAGAATCAAAAAACTCGAGATGTTCGCCATCCGCGTGGAACTGTTATTCAACCGTACCAATTCACCTGTAGTAATAATGATCTTGATGGGCAAAAAGAAGGGCATGTTTATTTTTCCAATCAAATGAAGGAAATAAAATTTCTGGGGAAAGATGGCTTCAACTCAACAAAGGTGCATGAAAGAGATGCTAGTTTCATGGTTGGGAATCCATCTGTAGATCAGCTTGTAGATCCCCTAAACCCCATGGGTCACCCTCACATTGGGATTTTGAAGAGCTATGGGGCCGCATACAACCTGCAAATTAAAAAGACACTCAAAGCTTTTGCTGAATTTGGAAGTGTGACCCCTTGGATAACTACAAATCTACCTCCCCAAATTCCAAATCAACGACTGTTCATTCCCAGTGACCTGAGAGATAATATCATGTATGGCCACCCTATTCTCTTCTTTATGCCACCCTCTCCTCTTCTTTATGCTATGCATCTTATATTTCCTTACTAAATTCATTTAATTGGATAGTTCTAATTGCTTTCACATTAGCTTTTCATGTTACATTTGCCTCATTAATTGTGCTTGTGCTTGTCTTCCTCATTATATTTCTCATCTTAGAGACTGAAATTGTGTTACTGTATTGAAAAATTATCTCTTCCTAACGATGGTAGGAATCTGTACAAGGCAATGGAATATCTCTGGAAGAATGACTACACAGTACAGGATTTGCGCAATATTTCAAGTTATGGTGTAAATAACAACATGATAAAATTTTGATCCCAAATTGGAGCCAAGGATCCTCATGATACCATGCAGACTCTTCGGAGTGATTTTGCCTCCATGCTACAGAATACTGTTTTTGCAGCATATGGAACTGATATCGAGTTATTTCATTTCATTGAACTGCTGCAAAACACAAGTGCAAGGTACCTATGAGACAACTAATGCTCCCACTCCCTCCAGTTGTATACAAGGCGTTTTTCTTGTCAAACTTCTAATTTTCTAATTTTGGTCAACAAATTATGGATTATGTCATAAAATATATATGAGAAAGTTCTTTGAAATATGCATCCAGTGACATGCTTGTTGATCATTATCTCTAAATTAATCATTGTTATTAATATGGCAGTGAAGAAGATATCTTAGGTCATCCACTGTTAGCCAGCTCTCATGCAAGGGAGAGGATGTATGAAGAATATCATGAACAACATCTGGCTCTTTCTCAGAAAAAGAAAGATTGGTTGAACAACCATGTTGGCAATGCTGGGTGGCAAAACACAGTTATTTGGAATTTGGGTCTTAAAAAGATTATGATCTATCAGAAAAGAAAAGCAGGGGGATTTAGTGCCACTAGATGTAGCGGTGCCTTGCATTTTGCAAAGGTCTCCCTTGACCATTATCACCATCATTGCCCCAATACGGTAAAACTTTACTAATTTTTGCAGTATTTTCTTTTATGTTCTTTGGATACTTTATTTAATTATTGCAGTATATTATTTTAGGTTCTATGCTCACTTTTTCTTTCTGTGTGATAGCGTGACGATCTTGATGCTTTGCTGAGGATACATCTAGCAGGCGTTCTCACTGGGATATATGGTGCTAATTTCAACCAAACATATTTGACTACTATCTAGTTGACTACTTCTATTCCTGTTAGACTTAAACTAAGTTGTATTGACCAGTAACCTAGTTGACTACTTCTATTCCCGTGAGACTTAAACTAAGCTGTATTGACCAGTAACCTAGTTGACTACTTCTATTCCTGTTAGACTTAAACTAAGCTGTATTGACCAGTAACCTAGATGACTACTCTATTCCTGTGAGACTTAAACTAAGTTGTATTGAGATTTTATCTACTTCTCCAACTTGTATGATGTTGTATGCCTAAGTTTTATTGAGACTCTATGAAGTTGTATGACTAAGTTGTGTCCAGACTTTACCTAAGTTGTATGAAGTTTTTTGCCTATGTTGTATTGAGACTTTATCTAAGTTGTATGTAAGTTAGTGTGAGGTTAAGTGAACTATTGATTTGAACAATGTTTTTGTATGCTTTGTTGTGATCATACTAAGGTTATGACTGCATATTTTCTGACGTGTTAACACTGTATTCCCACATACGCCGCATAGGGGACACACCAGCTTCTCTGCCGTGTAGAATAGGGGACACACCAGCTTCTCTGCCGTGTAGAATGAAGAACGTGGCCAGCTTGTCGTTAGACGGCCAGCACAAGTACACCGACAGCCTGCATGCATAAGGCAGGACATGGCAGGACGCCGGCATGGCCGCGCGGGCCGTGTACGTGTTCGTTGGAGGACACCATGATACATGAGGTTCCACCGCGGGAGCATCTTCCCCTTGCCGATTTTAGCGTCGCTTGAAAGCCGGCCAGCGCTCGTCGTCCCCCAACTGCCGCTTTCGGTTCATTTACGGTCATAAAACCGGCCTAAAGTTTAATTTTTGATAAAAATATATTACAAAAAAACCTATGTCGTCCGCCGCCTCCGCCCCATCATCGTGCTGCCGCATTCTACATGCTGAGAAGCTTGTAGAAGTTGGTGTAGTCGTCGTCGTCGTCCTGCATGCCGTGGTCGCCGTCCCGGCTACAGCCCTGCCCTGCGTCGTCAAAACAGTGCAGTTCGTGGTTGGAGGGCCCTGGCGCCTCGTTGTTGCTATCATTGTCGAGGATGATCATGTTGACGAGCTCCTTCTCGCGGTGGACACGGTGGCGAGCCTCAATCTCCTCGAGGGCCCGACGCTGTCGCTCCATCTCCTCGCGGACGTAGTCGTCACGCGCCCACTTCATTGCCGTCTCGTCGGTGACGGCCATGGCGAGGTGCTCCTGCTTCATCACCGCCGTGCCAGGCTCCGTCTTCGGCCTAACAAGGCGGAGGTGAGGGCTCGCGGCGGCGGCCCTCGTTGATGGTGATGCCGCCGCCGCTGCGACCGCTGTGCCGGAGTGGGGTCGAGTCGGGCCGTCCTTCACGGCGACAAGAGGCGTGCGCGTTGCGTCGGAGGAGTGGGAGGACGACAAGGACGGCGCCTCCATGCGCCGTGGCTGCCACGACGAGCCGCGCCGGCGGGAGATGGAGGTCGGCTCCGTCGGGTACTCGAGGCGCGGCACGTTGCAGCCCTCGATGTGCTCAAGGACGGCCTCGAGCGTGCGCCCGGGGACGCCCCACCAAAGGCGGCGACCCTCGCTGTTGTTGCGGTCGCGTGCAGGGCCGCTGTTGGTGGACGCGAGCTGCTCCTCGCGGCGGCGCTCGAAGTAGGCCGTCCAGAGGCTCGTGCTATCCAGGGCGTACCTCGGTTGCCGACGCACTTCCTCGGAGAGGGAGGACCGGATCCGGGCGATCTCGGCGCGCCGCTCGGCTCCACACCGGTGGCACGGGGATGCCGCCAGCGTTGAGCCTCCAGGCGCCCGGCGCCCGCATGTCGGGCAGCGTCAGGTACTCCGCCTCGTACAAGAGGTGGGCCTCGTCCTCGTGGAGGTGCTGGCGGCCGAAACCATTGCGGGCCACGCCGTTTCCTGGGTAGCGCTCCTCCATCGGGGGAAAGGAAGGGGAGCGGAGATCGCTGCGGAGAGAGAGAAGGGCGTCGGCGGCGGGGGGTTTGGGACAGGAGAAGGTGTGGCGGGGCACTGACGAGGGGTCGGCTTTTATAGGGGCGATGGGGTGCGTGGAGAGTGGAGATGTGGACGTGCGTCGCCCTGTACTGACGGCACCGTCCGTGAACGCCGCGCGGTCGCCGACTCGTGTAGGATCGAAAGTAGGTCTAGAGGGAGGGGGGGGGTGATTAGACTACTTGACCAAATAAGAATCTACCTTTTCCCAATTTTAATTCTTGGCAGATTTTAGCATTCATAGTATGTCAAGTACACCCTACACATGCATGTCTAAGAGTATAGTAGCAGAAAGTAAAGACATTGCACATGTAAATAAAGAGAGGGTAAGGAAAGCAAACACAATTGGTGACACGATGATTTTTCCTGTGGTTCCGATAGGTGGTGCTATCATACATCCATGTTTATGGAGTCTTCAACCCACGGAGGGTAACGGTCGCGAGAGTCCACGGAGGGCTCTACCCACAGAGGGTTCCACGAAAAAGCAACCTTGACTATACCATGACGACTTACGTCCACGGAGGACTAGCCTTACTCAGGGTAGATCTTTACGAAGTAGGCGATCTCCTTGCCCTTACAAAATTCTTGGTTCACTCCACAACAAGAAGTAGGAGGCTCCCAAGCGACACCTAACCAATCTAGGAGGCACCACCCTCCAAAAGGTAATAGACTCGGTAATGTCGATGAACTCCTTGCTCTTGTGCTTCAAGATGATAGACTCATCAACACACAATCACTCTCTCAAAGATATGGCTTGGTAGAAGAGATGGGATTGGTCGAAAGAAACTTGGGGAGGCTAGAAATCAAGATCCATATGGTTGGAGTGGAAGATCTTGATCTCAACACAAGGGGAGGTGGTTCTTTCTCACAAAACTGATAGGATAGGTATGGAATAGTTCTGAGTGCTTCTTTTTGGAGTAGGTGGTGGTGAAGGGGTATATATAGGCATCCCAAAAATCCAACCGTTACACACAAAATGACCAACTCGGTGACACCGATGTGTTAATCTCGGTGGTACCGAAGTGACCAAAAGGTGGCAACTTTTGAATCTCGGGACCGATATAGGAATCTCGGTTGCATAGATAAGGTGACCAACGGTCAGAATGCCCATTCTCGGTGACGCTGATTCAACAATCTCGGAGGGACCGAAACAGTGAACTTGCATAACAGAAAGTTGGCAGCCCAACTCGATGGCACCGAAAGCAGTATCGGCTGTACCGAAGGGTCAGGGTTCGGTTGAGTTTGTCTAGGGTTTGGAATCGGTGGCACCAAATGTGGAATGTTGGTTGCACCGATTTTGAGTGTTTGGCTTAGAGCATACTTTGGTGGGAGAGTTTGTGGGTGTCTTTTGTGACTATCACTTGTGCACATATGAGCATTTTGTTCACCAACAAAACTTTACCCCCTTTTAATAGTATTGGGTTTCCTATGGACTCAAGGTGATTTCTCACAAATATAAAATGTAGAGTCCTCTTGCTTAAAGCTTTGCCAACCTATTTTCTTGCATCTTGGGGTGTTCCACAATCTCTTTGCCAACCCATCATTGAACTTTTCCTGGAATATACTTGATGGAAACATTAGTTCAGTGACTTATATGTTGTTATGAATTACCAAAACCACCAAGGGAGCAAATGTGCTTTCAATCTCCCCCTTTTTGGTAATTGATGACAACATATAGATCAAAGCGTTGACATATGATATAATCAATGGATATAATCGTCGCTTTAAGAAGTATGTGATAAGGAAGAGCTCCCCCTAAATTTGTGCATTATTTTGGATTTGCGTTTGAATGCAAATGTACAATCGATTAGGTACATGTGGCACTTCTTCCATGTCACATACAACTTGATGGTGTGCGAGAATAATTAGAGTGAACATCATAGCACAACACAATCAAGCAATGTAGAAGGATCATCTCATAAAGCATTAATATGATAGGAAGTAGTAGCATCACACAAAACGTGTATCACAAGCAACCAAAAGACAATTGTTTTTGAAAAAGCAATAAACACCAAAACGCTCTCTCACTCGAAGCCTAAAGAGTTACCAAAAAGTTCCCCCTTTGGCAACAAGTTACCAAAAAGTTCAAAGGCATATGTCTAAGCGTTCTTGGGCTGATCTCCTCAGGTTGTTGATGAAGGAGTCGAGAGAACAACGTCGGCGAAGATCTCTGCAGATGTTGTGGATAGAGATGGAGTGGATACTAGAGGAACTGGAGCTGATGGAGCAAGAGTTGAGGTGACAGCAGCAGGAGCTGATGAAGAGGGCCTCAAGTCTGGAGCTGGCATAGTGGCTGATCTGGCCTGAGTGGGAAACTGTGTGCCTGTCCTGAGAGGTGATCCATCCTCATCATCATCATCATCATATCATCATCATCATCATCATCAGAAGAATCCCGAGGGATATGCACCGAGTCAACTTCCTTCTAGAGCTCTATGACTGTCTTAGTCACCCTGTCCACCTTATCATTAAGAGTCTTGATCCTTGTTTAAAAGATCCTCACAAGACTGTTTTGGTTGTCCAGAATCCCCTTAATGTCCTTTTGCATGCCCTGAACTAATGAAATCAACAGATCCATTTGCTCACTTCTGGATCTAGGGACTTGAGCACTAGTGGCGCAAGCTGCCTCTGCCTCTGCCTGAGCTGTAGCAGATGTGGGATGATCTGGGTCCATCACCACGACGTTATCCTCAAGCTCTAGCTATAGGGGAAAATGGGGACTGTCAATAGCAAATATGTGCTTCTCAATCTAAGAGTTGATAAGCATCTGGATATAGGGTGCATAGCAGCAAGAGCGCTTATGATCAGCATCGGCCCTCTTGACTGTCTCAACAATCAAGTCCATGACTCTAATCCTGGTGTGTTTGCCAAGTTGGATCAACATGTTGATGGAGTATCCTCGGATCATCTTGTCATCTCCTGACTTGGGCATCAAAGTATGCCTCAGAATGGTGTTCATTGTGCGGAGGCCAGCCTGAAGATAGTAGATGGATCCTAGCTTGTGAGACTTCACATTAGCATCAGGGATCTCCTTGTACATTTTGGCCATAGCATTGTGGCTCTCCTTGGATTCTGAGTAGACATCCAAATCACCATCACGTGCCTCCCGGACTCCTAGAATTGCAGCCCATTCATCAACAGTGGACTTATATCTTGCTCCTTCTGTCATCCATATAATCCTACTATCTCCATAGAAGTGTGCAGTGGAGTAGAATTTTATGATCAATTCATCATTCCATGCAGTAAATTCTCTAACAACAAATTCATCCAAACCAATGCAGTGGAAATTGTCTTGGACACTTGGAAAAATAGTCCTCATTCTCCTTAATGAATTTCTAGTCAACATGTCTCATGTCACTGACTCCTGGGCTCTTGTCTAGCAGGACTGTCTCATAGAAGTCTTGCTGCTCCTTGGTGTAGAATCTCTAATCAACAGCAGTCTTCTTCCTTTGGGCATATGTATCAACATCTCTTCATGCCCTCAACCCTGAGTCTTTTCTCTTCTTCATATCTTTAGCAACTAGGTGGCTGACATCATGTACTGGAAGATGTGGTCTGAGTTTCATAAGGGTTGTAAAGTCAGCATCATCCTCTACTCTGGAGGTAGTTCCCTTGTTCTTTTCTGAAGCTGGAATCTGCCTGGATGTCCTCTTAGGCTTTTCAGCAGCAGCCTTCTTCGATTTTGTGCTTTTGGATGTGCTAGTCTTGGGCATAACATCAGCTAGAAGTTTCTTGGCCTTCTTCTTGGGAGGAGTCTTTGCAGCTGGCTCACCCTCCTCTTCAGTAGCAGCTGTCTCCTATGGATCTTCATAAATGGATGTAGGCCTGCCAGTCATATGGATTATCCTTTTTCTGGCTCTCTTCTTCCCTGCCTTCTTAGGCATAGACTTCCTTGGGGGATCAATGGTCATTGTAGCTCTGGCACTCTCAGGTGCTTTGAAAGTTTCAGCAGGTGTATGAATTTTGCTAACCACCCTCCTGGAAGAGTGATACGTCTCCAACGTATCTATATTTTTGATTGTTCCATGCTATTATATTATCAACTTGGGATGTTTTATATGTATTTATATGCTATTTTATATCATTTTTTGGGACTAACTTATTAACTCAGTGCCCAGTGCGAGTTTCTGTTTTTCCGTGTTTTTGACCTTTTTCAGATAAGAATATTAAACGGAGTCCAAACGGAACAAAACCTTCAGAATGATTTTTTCCACGACAGAAGAGATCCAGAAGACTTGATAACCAAGGCAGAGGGCCACGAAGGAGGCCACGAGCCCCCTAGGCGTGCCCTAGGGGGTGGGCGCGCCTAGCAGGCTCGTGGGCCCCTCGTGCCTCCTTTGCCCTACCTCTTTCGCCTATAAATTCCCTAAAATCCCAGAACCGACAGAGAGAGCCACGAAGATACTTTTCCGCCGCCGCAAGCTTCTGTTTCCGCGAGATCCCATCTGGAGACCGTTCCGGTGCCCTGCCGGAGAGGGATTCGGACACGGAGGGCTTCTTCATCAACACCATTGCCTCTCCGATGATGCGTGAGTAGTTCACCACAGACCTTCGGGTCCATAGCTAGTAGCTAGATGGCTTCTTCTCTCTCTTTGATCTTCAATACAAAGTTCTCCATGATCTTCATGGAGATCTATCCGATGTAACTTTCTTTTGCGGTGTGTTTGTCGAGATCCGATGAATTGTGGATTTATGATCAGATTATCTATGAATATTATTTGAGTCTCCTATGATTTCTTATATGCATGATTTCGTATCCTTGTAAGTCTCTTCGATTTATGGGTTTCGTTTGGCCAACTTGATCTATAATTCTTGCAATGGGAGAAGTGCTTGGTTTTGGGTTCATACCGTGCGGTGTCCTCACCTAGTGACAGAAGGGGTAGCAAGGCACGCATCGTGTTGTTGCCATCAAGGGTAAAACGATGGGGTTTATATCATATTGCATGAATTTATCCCTCTACATCATGTCATCTTGCTTAAGGCGTTACTCTGTTTGTTATGAACTCAATACACTAGATGCATGCTAGATAGCGGTCGATGTGTGGAGTAATAGTAGTAGATGCAGAAAGTATCGGTCTACTTGTCTCGGACGTGATGCCTATATGTATGATCATTGCCTTAGATATCGTCATGACTTTGCGTGATTCTATCAATTGCTCGACAGTAATTTGTTCACCCACCATAATACTTGCTATCATGAGAGAAGCCTCTAGTGAACACTATGGCCCCCGGGTCTATTTTACACATTATATATTCAGATCTACATACAAAAATACCAAAAATACCTTGCTGCACTTTTACTTATTTATTTATATTTACCTATTATCACTATCAGATCTCACCTTGCAAGTAATCGTAAAGGGATTGACAACCCCTTTATCGCGTTGGGTGCAAGTTTGTTTGTTTTTGCGTAGGTGCCTTGGTGCCTCATCTTGATACTCCTACTGGATTGATACCTTGGTTCTCAAACTAAGGGAAATACTTATCTCTACTTTGCTACATCACCCTTTCCTCTTTAAGGGAAAAACCAACGCAAGCTCAAGAAGTAGCAGGAAGAATTTGTGGCGCCGTTGCCGGGGAGTATTCAAGTGAAGCATATCTACCAAGTACCTATCACAAACTCATCTCTTGCATTGACAATATTTGCTATTTGCCTCTCGTTTTCCTCTCCCCCACTTCTAAAACAAAAATTTACAAAAATATTTGCCTTTCTTTATTTGCCTTTTTCGTTCGCCCTTTTATTTAGCTTACTTTCTGTTTGCTCATGTGCTTGTGTGCTTGCTAAGTCACCATGTCTGAAAACACTAAATTGTGTGACTTCTCTAATACTAATAACAATGATTTTATTAGTACTCCAATTGCTCCCACCACTAGTGTGGATTCATATGAAATTAATGCTGCCTTGTTGAATCTTGTTATGAAAGAGCAATTTTCCGGCCTTCCGAGTGAAGATGCCGCATCCCATTTTAATACCTTTGTTGAGTTATGCGATATGAAAAAGAAGAGATCTGGATAATTATATGATTAAATTGAAGCTATTTCCGTTCTCACTACGAGATCGAGCAAAAACTTGGTTTTCATCTTTACCCAAAAATAGTATTGATTCATGGAACAAGTGTAAAGATGCCTTTATTTCCAAGTATTTTCCACCTGCTAAGATTATCTCTCTCCGTAATGATATTATGAATTTTAAGCAACTAGATCATGAACATGTTGCACAATCTTGGGAGAGAATGAAATTGATGATTAGAAATTGTCCCGCTCATGGCCTAAGTCTTTGGATGATTATACAAATTTTCTATGCTGGTTTGAATTTTGCTTCTAGAAATATCTTGGATTCCGCCTCTGGTGGAACTTTTATGGAAATCACACTAGGAGAAGCTACAAAACTCTTAGATAATATCATGACAAATTATTCTCAATGGCACACTAGAAGGTCACCTACTAGTAAAAAAGTGCATGCTATAGAAGAAATTAACTCTTTGAGTGCTAAGATGGATGAGTTAATGAAGTTGTTTGCTAGTAAAAGTGCTCCTCTAGATCCAATTGATATGCCTTTATCTTCCTTGATTGTGAATAGCAATGAAAATTTGGATGTTAATTTTGTTGGCAGGAATAATTTTGGTAACAACAATGCTTATAGAGGTAACTTTAATCCTAGGCCTTTCCCTAGTAATCCCTCTAATAATTTTGGCAATTCCTAGAACAATGCTCATGGAAATTATAATAAAATACCCTCTCATCTTGATAGTAATATTAAGGAGTTTATTAATTTGCAAAAGATTTTCAATGCTTCCATAGAAGAAAAACTGCTTAAAATTGATGACTTGGCTAGGACTGTTGATAGAATCTCTCTTGATATTGATGCTTTGAAATTGAGATGTGTTCCTCGCAAGATTAATATGGATGAAACTTTGAAAGCTATGCGTGTTTCTATGAATGAGAGTAAACAAAGAACCACCCAAATTCGTGCTAGACATGAATGGCTCAAAAAGGCGTGTTCTCATGATGAGAATCATGAAGATCTTAAAGTGCTTGGTGTGACTCCTATTGAATCCTTGTTTTCTAATTTCAATCTTAATGATGATGGGGCTGGATGTGAATCCACTTTGGTTGAGAAATGCCCCAATGATTCGGAGTCTATTTATCTTGATGCTAAAAATACTAAAAGTGGAGTAGAGGATATCAAAAGTTTGAATAGTGATGAAATTACTACTTGGATTTCAAGGAATTTAATTATGATAGTTGCTCTTTTATTGAATGTATTTCCTTGATGCAATCCATGCTAAACTCTCCACATGCTTATAGCCAAAATAAGGCTTTTACCAAACATATCGTTGATGCTATAATGAAATCTCTTGAAGAGAAACTTGAGTTGGAAATATATATTCCTAGAAAACTTCATGATGAGTGGGAACCTACTATAAAAATCAAGATTAAAAATTATGAATGCCATGCTTTGTGTGATTTGGGTGCTAGTGTTTCCACAATTCCAAAATATTGATGTGATGTTCTAGGTTTCAATGAGATTGATGAGTGCTCTCTTAATTTGCATCTTGCGGATTCTACTACTAAGAAACCTATGGGAAGGATTAATGATGTTCTTATTATTGCAAATAGGAATTATGTGCTCGTAGATTTCATTGTGCTTGATATTGATTGCAATCCTACATGTCCCATCATTCTTGATAGACCTTTCCCTAGGACTATTGATACAACCAGGAGGTTTTGTCAGTCCTAAGGATGCTAAAAGGTGTGCATGCTTTAGTGATCCTTCTATGGACTAAAGCAAGCATCTCAGAGTTGGAATATACGCTTTGATGAGGTGATCAAAGTTTTGATGTTTATACAAAGTTTACGAGAAACTTGTATTTACAATAAAGTGAGTGGGAGCACTATAGAATTTCTGATAAGTATATGTGGATGACATATTGTTGATCGGAAATAATGTAGGATTTCTGGAAATCATAAATGGTTGTTTGAAAAGTGATTTTCAAAGGAAGACCTGGATAAAGCTACCTAATAGTTGAGCGTCAACATCTATAGAGATAGATCAAGATGCTTGATGAGACTTTCAATAAAGTACATACCTTGACAAAATTTTGAAAGAGTTCAAAATGGATCAGTCAGAGAAAGAGTTCTCGCCTGATTTGAAAGGTGTGAAGTTGAGTGAGACTCAAAGCTTGACAACGGCAGAAGAAAGAGAAAAGACGAATGTCGTCCCCTATGCCTTAGCCATAGGCTCTGTGTAGTATGCCATGCTGTGTACCGCACCTGAGTGTGCCTTGCCATGAGTCTGTCAAAGGGGTACAAAAGTGATCCAGGAGTGGATCACTGGACAGCGGTCAAGATTATCCTTAGTAACTTACATACTAAGGAGATGTTTCTCGATTATGGAGGTGATAAAGAGTTCATCGTAAAGAGTTACGTCGATGCAAGATTTAAACACCAATCCGGATGGCTCGTAGTAGCAATCTGGATACGTATAGTGGAGCAACCATTTGGAAAAGTACCAAGTGGAGTGTGGTAGCAATGTTTACGGTTTGACATAGAGATTTGCAAAGTACACATGGATCTGAATGTTACAGACCCGTTGACTATAAGACCTCTCTCACATGCAAAGCATGATCAAGCCCCAGAACTCATTGGGTGTTAGATTCATAACAATGCGAATCACATGGTGATGTGAACTAGATTATTGACACTAGTGCAAGTGGGAGACTGTTGGAAATATGCCCTAGAGGTAATAATAAATTAGTTATTATCATATTTCGTTGTTCATGATAATCGTTTATTATCCATGCTATAATTGTATTGATCGGAGACTTAAATGCATGTGTGGATACATAGACAAAACCATGTCCCTAGTATGCCTCTAATGGACTAGCTCGTTGATCAAAGGATGGTTAAGGTTTCCTAGCCATGGACATGAGATGTCATTTGATTACGGGATCACATCATTAGGAGAATGATGTGATGGACAAGACCCAAACTACAAACATAGCATATGATCGTGTCAGTTTATTGCTACTGTTTTTTGCATGTCAAGTATGTGTTTCTATGACCATGAGATCATGCAACTCACGGACATCGGAGGAGTGCCTTGTGTGTATCAAACGTCGCAACGTAACTAGGTGACTATAAAGGTGCTCTACAGGTATCTCCGATGGTGTCTGTTGAGTTGGCATGGATCGAGACTGGGATTTGTTACTCCGTGTGACGGAGAGGTATCTCGGGGTCCACTCGGTAATACAACATCACAATGAGCCTTGCAAGCAATGTGACTAATTGTTAGTTGCAGGATCTTGTATTACAGAACGAGTAAAGAGACTTGCCGGTAACGAGGTTGAACTAGGTATGGAGATACCGACGATCGAATCTTGGGCAAGTAACATACCGAAGAACAAAGGGAACATCGTACGGAATTAACTGAATCCTTGACATAGAGGTTCGACCGATAAAGATCTTCGTAGAATATGTAGGAACCAATGTGGACATCCAGGTCCCTCCATTGGTTATCGACCGTAGAGGTGTCTCGTTCATGTCTACATAGTTCTCGAACCCGCAGGGTCTGCACACTTAAGGTTTGGTGACGTTTCAGTAGTGTAGAGTTATGTATGGTGGTGACCGAAGTTTGTTCGGAGTCCCGGATGAGATCCCGGACGTCAAGAGGAGCTCCGGAATGGTCCGGAGGTAAATATTCATATATAGGAAGTCCCAGTTTGGTCGCCGGAAAGGTTCCGGGCTCATCGGTAGTGTACCGGGAGTGCCGGTAGTGTACCGGGAGACCACCGGGAGGGGTATTTCGACCCAAGAGGCTTTATGGGCTGTAGGAGGATGAATACCAGCCCTTAGTGGGCTGGTGGAAGTCCTACACAAAGCCCATGAGGCTGGGAAGAAAATACCAAAAGGAAAAAGGTGGAAAAAGGCAAAAAAGGGCCAAATAAGGAAGGAGTCCTAATCCTACTAGTAGTGGAGGAGGACTCCTCCCTCCTTGGTTTGGCTGACCGAAGGGATGCCTTTTTGGCAGCCAAGCCTCCTCCTCCTCTTCTCTTATACATACTAGAGGATTTTAGGGTTTTGGCATAAGATTTTCAGCCACGTGCCACCCGTTCCTGTAGTGCATAGCTTCTCCTCTAGATCGGATTTCTGCAGTGCTTAGGTGAAGCCGTGCTGGGAATAGCACCACCACCATCTCCGGAGTGCCGTCATGCTGCCGGAGAACTCTTCCTCCCCTCCACTTCCTCTTGCTGGATCAAGACGGTGGAGATCGTCATCAAGCTGCACGTGTGCTGAACGCGGAGGTGTCGTCCGTTCGGTACTTGATCGGAAGGATCGTGATCAAGGCCACGAGACGATTCATGATGAGTTCACGAGACGGATCGTGATTGGATTGCGGGACAGATCGTGATCATATTGCGGTACGCTCGGTGATTTGGATCGCAAAGATGTTCAGCTACACCAACCGCGTTTCTTAACGCTTCCCGCTTAGCGATCTACAAGGGTACGTAGATCCACTCTCCCTCTCGTAGATGCTCATCACCATGGATAGGTTTGCGTGTGCGTAGGAAATTTTTTGTTTCCCATGCGACGTTCCCCAATAGTGGCATCATGAGCTAGGTTGATGGTTCGATGAGATCTCGAGTAGAACACAAAAGGTTTGTGGGCGTTGATGCTTAGATTGCTTCCTCCCTTGGTCGTGTTTTGGTTCAGCGGTATTGTGGGATGAAGCGGCCCGGACCAACCTTACTCGTACGCTTACGAGAGACCGGTTCCCTCAACTGCACTTGTTGCAAAAGATGGCTAGCGGGTGTCAGTTTCTCCTACTTTAGTTGGATCGGATTCGACAAAGGTGGTCCTTGAGAAGGTTGAAAAGCAACTAGTGTATCACCGTTGTGGTTTTTTTGTAGATGAGAATCATTCTTGCTAGATACCCATAGCATACACGTAAAACATGCAACAACAATTAGAGGACGTCTAACTTGTTTTTGCAGGGTATGTTGTGATATGATATGGCCAATTACATGATGTGATATATGTGATGTATGAGATGATCATGTGATGTATAGCTTATCATGACTTGCATGTCGATGAGTACGGCAACCGGCAGGAGCCATAGGGTTGTCTTTAATTATTGTATGACCTGCATGTCAATCATTAAGCGCTATGTAATGCTTTACTTTATCGCTAAACTGTAGCAATGGTAGTAGAAGCATGCAGGGCGTGACAACCCCGATGGCGACACGTTGATGGAGATCAAGATGATGGAGATCATGGTGTCATGCCGGTGACGATGGAGGTCATGCCGGTGCTTTCTAGATGGAGATCGAAAGCACAAGTTCATGGCCATATCATGTCACTTATGATTTGCATGTGATGTTAATCCTTTTTATGCACCTTGTTTTGCTTAGGACGATGGTAGCATTATAAGGTGATCCCTCACTTAATTTCAAGATAAATTGTGTTCTCCCCGAGTGTGCACCGTTGCGAAAGTTCATCGTGTTGAGACACCATGTGATCATCAGGTGTGTTAGACTCTACGTTCACATACAACAGGTGCAAGCCAGATTTGCACGTGCAGAACACTCGGGTTAAACTTGACGAGCCTAGCATGTACAGACATGGCCTCGGAACACAAGAGACCGAAAGGTCAAACATGAGTCATATAGTAGATATGATCAACATAATGATGTTCACCATTGCAGCCACCTCAACTCACGTGATGATCGGACTTGAGTTGGTGAATTTGGATCATGTATCACTCGAATGATCGGAGGGATGTCAATTTGAGTGGGAGTTCTTAAGTAATATGATTAATTGAACTCATCATCATGAACATAGTCAATAGTGTCTTTGCAAATTATGTTGTAGATTACTAGCTCGCGCTGTAGCTCCCCTAATTTTTTATATGTTCCTAGAGAAATAGAGTTGAAAGATGATGGTAGCAATATTGCGGACTGGGTCCGTGATCTGAGGATTGTCCTCTTTGCTGCACAGAAGGCTTATGTCCTTAATGCACCGCTCGGTGCGCCAACCCCTCTAGCATCGTCTATAGATGTTGTGAACATCTGACAGGCACGTTCTGATGACTGCTTGATAGTTTAGTGCGTCATGCATTACAGCTTAGAATTGAGGCTCCAAAACGTTTTGAACGTCACGGAACATATGAGATGTTTCTAAGAGCTGAAATTAGGATCTCAGGCTCATGCCCGTGTTGTGAGATATGAGATCTCCAACAAGATTCTTTGCCTGCAAGATGAAAGAGAATAGCTCAATTGTTGAGCAGGTACTCAGATTGTCTGGGTGCTACAATCGCTTGAATCAAGTGGGAGTTGATCTTCCAGATAAGATAGTGATTGACATAGTTCTCCAAGTCACTGTCACTAAGCTACTAGAACTTGGTGATGAACTATAAAAATAATGATTCCTGAGCTATTCGCGATGTTTGACACCGCGAAGGTAGAAATCAAGAAGGAGCGTCAAGTGTTGATGGTTAATCAAACCACTAGTTTCGAGAAGGGCAAGAGCAAGGAGGGAAACTTCATGGATAGCAAGTCGGTTGCTGCTCCAGTGAAGCAACCCAAAGGTGAACTCAAACCTGAGACTAAGTGCTTCTGTTATGAGGTGAGCGGTCGCTGAAGCGGAACAACCCTAGATACTTGGTAGATAAGAAGGCTGGCAACATCGACAGAAGTATATTTGATATACGAGTTATTGATGTGTACCTTGCTAGTACTCTTAGTAGCACCTGGGTATTGGATACCGGTTCGGTTGCTAAATGTTAGTAACTCGAAATAAAAGCTACAGAATAAACAGAGAACTAGCTAAGGGTGAGGTGACGATATGTGTTGGAAATGTTTCCAAGGTTGATGTGATCAACATCGCACACTCTCTCTACCTTCAGGATTAGTGACGAACCTAAATAAATGTTATTTGGTGTTTTGCGTTGAGCATGAACATGATTAGATCATGTTTATTGCAATACGGTTATTCGTTTAAGTTAGAGAATAAATGGTTATTCTGTTTACATGAATAATACCTTCAATGGTCATGCACCCAGTGAGAATGGTTTGTTGAAATCTTGATCATAGTAATACACATGTTCATAACATTGATGTCAAAAGATACAAAGTTAAATAATGATAGTACCACATACGTTGGCACTGCTGCAAAATGTCATATTGGTATAAAGCGCATGAAGAAACTCCATGCTGATGGATATTTGGACTCATTCGATTTTGAATCGGTTGAGACATGCGGACCATGCCTCTTGGGCAAGATGACTAAAGGACCCCGTTGGATGGAGCAAGCAAGTGATTCATTGGAAATGATACATGTTGATGTATGCAATCTAGTGAGTCTTGTAGCGTGCAGTGGATATCGTTATTTTCTTACCTTCACTGATGATTTGAGTAGATATAGTGTATATTTACTTAATGAAACACAAGTCTGAATCGTTTGAAAGGTTCAAGCAAATTCAGAGTGAAGTTTAAGATCATCGTGACAAGAAGATAAAAATGACTGCGATATGATCGTGGAGGTGAATATCTGAGTTACGAGTTTGGCATACAACTTAAGACAATGTGAAATTTGTTTCACAACTAACGCCACCTGGAACACCATAGTGTGATGGTGTGTCCGAACATCATAGTCATGCTCTATTCGATATGGTGCGTGCTATGATGTCTCTTATCGTTTTACTACTATAATTTTGGGGTTATGCATTAGAGACAACTACATTCACTTTAAATAGGGCATCATCTAAATCCGTTGAGATGACACCATGTGAATTATGGTTTGATAGAAACCTAAGCTGTCATTTCTTAATATTTGGGGCTGCGACACTTGTGTGGAAAATGTTTTCACCTAATGAGGTTGAACCCAAGGCGGACAAATGCATCTTCATAGAATACCCTAAGATCAGTTGGGTGAACCTTCTATCTCAGATCCTAGTGCAAAGTGTTTGTTGCTTAAACGGATCCTTTCTCGAGGAAATGTTTCTCTCGAAAGAATTGAGTGGGAGGAAGATAGAACTTGATGAGGTTGTTAAACCTTTGTTCAACCAGAGAGTAGCGCAGTGCAGAAAGATGTTTCTGTGAAGCCTACGTTAGTTGAAGAGGAAGTTAACGATGATGATCATGAAGCTTCAGGATCAAGTTACTATCGAACTTCGTAGGTCGACAAGGATGTGTACTGCTCCTAAGAGGTATGACAACCCTGTCTTAGAGGTCATGTTGTTGGACAAAGATGAACCGACGAGCTATGGAGAAGCGATGATGGGCCTGGATTCCGACAAATGGTTGGAGGCCATGAAATCTGAGCTAGGATCCATGTATGAAAACCAAGTATAGACTTTGGTAGACTTGCTTGTTGGACGGCAGGTCGTTGAGTACAAATGGATCTGTAAAATGAAGACAAACACTAATGGTAAATGTCACTATTTGTGAAGCTCGACTTGTTGCAAAGATGTTTGTGACAAGTTCAAGGAGTTGACTACGATGAGACTTTCTCACTCGTAGCGGTGCCAAAGTCTGTAGGAATTGTGTTAGCAGTTGCTGCATTTTTCAAATTATGAAATCTGGCAGATGGATGTCAAGACATCGTTTCCTTAAAGGTTTACTTGAGGAAAGGTTGTATGTGATACAACCAGGAGATTTTGTCAGTCCTAAGGATGCTAAAAGGTGTGCAAGCTTCAGTGATCCTTCTATGGACTGAAACAAGCATCTCAGAGTTGGAATATCCGCTTTGATGAGGTGATCAAAGTTTTGATGTTTATACAAAGTTTACGAGAAACTTGTATTTACAATAAAGTGAGTGGGAGCACTATATAATTTCTGATAAGTATATGTGGATGACATATTGTTGATCGGAAATAATGTAGGATTTCTGGAAAGCATAAATGGTTGTTTGAAAAGTGATTTTCAAAGGAAGACCTGGATAAAGCTACCTAATAGTTGAGCGTCAACATCTATAGAGATAGATCAAGATGCTTGATGAGACTTTCAATAAAGTACATACCTTGACAAAATTTTGAAAGAGTTCAAAATGGATCAGTCAGAGAAAGAGTTCTCGCCTAATTTCAAAGGTGTGAAGTTGAGTGAGACTCAAAGCTTGACAACGGCAGAAGAAAGAGAAAAGACGAACGTCGTCCCCTATGCATTAGCCATAGGCTCTGTGTAGTATGCCATGCTGTGTACCGCACCTGAGTGTGCCTTGCCATGAGTCTGTCAAAGGGGTACAAAAGTGATCCAGGAGTGGATCACTGGACAGCGGTCAAGATTATCCTTAGTAACTTACATACTAAGGAGATGTTTCTCGATTATGGAGGTGATGAAGAGTTCATCGTAAAGAGTTACGTTGATGCAAGCTTTAAACACCAATCCAGATGGCTCGTAGTAGCAATCTGGATACGTATAGTGGAGCAGCCATTTGGAAAAGTACCAAGTGGAGTGTGGTAGCAGTGTTTACGGTTTGACATAGAGATTTGCAAAGTACACACGGATCTGAATGTTACAGACCCGTTGACTATAAGACCTCTCACACATGCAAAGCATGATCAAGCCCCAGAACTCATTGGGTGTTAGATTCATAACAATGCGAATCACATGGTGATGTGAACTAGATTATTGACTCTAGTGCAAGTGGGAGACTGTTGGAAATATGCCCTAGAGGCAATAATAAATTAGTTATTATCATATTTCGTTGTTCATGATAATCGTTTATTATCCATGCTATAATTGTATTGATCGGAGACTTAAATGCATGTGTGGATACATAGACAAAACCATGTCCCTAGTATGCCTCTAATGGACTAGCTCGTTGATAAAAGGATGGTTAAGGTTTACTAGCCATGGACATGAGATGTCATTTGATAACGGGATCACATCATTAGGAGAATGATGTGATGGACAAGACCCAAACTACAAACATAGCATATGATCGTGTCAGTTTATTGCTACTGTTTTCTGCATGTCAAGTATGTGTTTCTATGACCATGAGATCATGCAACTCACGGACATCGGAGGAGTGCCTTGTGTGTATCAAACATCGCAACGTAACTGGGTGACTATAAAGGTGCTCTACAGGTATCTCCGATGGTGTCTGTTGAGTTGGCATGGATCGAGACTGGTATTTGTTACTCCGTGTGACGGAGAGGTATCTCGGGGCCCACTCGGTAATACAACATCACAATGAGCCTTGCAAGCAATGTGACTAATTGTTAGTTGTAGGATCTTGTATTACAGAACGAGTAAAGAGACTTGCCGGTAACGAGGTTGAACTAGGTATGGAGATACCGACGATCGAATCTCGGGCAAGTAACATACCGAAGAACAAAGGGAACATCGTACGGAATTAACTGAATCCTTGACATAGAGGTTCGACCGATAAAGATCTTCGTAGAATATGTAGGAACCAATGTGGACATCCAGGTCCCGCCATTGGTTATTGACCGTAGAGGTGTCTCAGTCATGTCTACATAGTTCTCGACCCGCAGGGTCTGCACACTTATGGTTTGGTGACGTTTCGGTAATGTAGAGTTATGTATGGTGGTGACCGAAGTTTGTTTGGAGTCCCGGATGAGATCTCAGACATCACGAGGAGCTTCGGAATGGTTCGGAGGTAAAGATTCATATATAGGAAGTCCCGGTTTGGTCGCCGGAAAGGTTCCGGGCTCATCGGTAGTGTACCGGGAGTGCCGGTAGTGTACCGGGAGACCACCGGGAGGGGTATTTCGACCCAAGAGGCTTTATGGGCTGTAGGAGGATGAATACCAGCCCTTAGTGGGCTGGTGGAAGTCCTACACAAAGCCCATGAGGCTGGGAAGAAAATACCAAAAGGAAAAAGGTGGAAAAAGGCAAAAAAGGGCCAAATAAGGAAGGAGTCCTAATCCTACTAGGAGTGGAGGAGGAGGACTCCTCCCTCCTTGGTTTGGCCGACCCAAGGGATGCCTTTTTGGAAGCCAAGCCTCCTCCTCCTCTCCTCCTATATATACTAGAGGATTTTAGGGTTTTGGCATAAGATTTTCAGCCACGTGCCACCCGTTCCTCTAGTGCATAGCTTCTCCTCTAGATCGGATTTCTGCAGTGCTTAGGCGAAGCCCTGCTGGAATAGCTCCACCACCATCTCTGGAGCGCCGTCATGATGTCGGAGAACTCTTCGTCCCCTCCACTTCCTCTTGCTGGATCAAGACGGTGGAGATCGTCATCAAGCTGCACGTGTGCTGAACGCGGAGGTGCCGTCCGTTTGGTACTAGATCCGAAGGATCGTGATCAAGGCCACGAGACGATTCATGATGAGTTCGCGAGACGGATCGTGATTGGATCGCGGGACGGATCGTGATGAGATCACGGGACGCTCAGCGATTTGGATCGCGAAGATGTTCGACTACACCAACCGCGTTTCTTAACGCTTCCCGCTTAGCGATCTACAAGGGTACGTAGATCCACTCTCCCTCTCATAGATGCTCATCACCATGGATAGGTTTGCGTGTGCGTAGGAATTTTTTTGTTTCCCATGCGACGTTCCCCAACATGTTTTGCTTGGAGCGTCGCGTATTATAGGAGCCTTTGCCTTTTGTTTTATCACAATCATCCTTGCTACACACCTTTTGAGAGGTACATGCACTCATCGTGAATTTGTTAGAATACTCAATGAGCTTCACTTATATCTTTTGAGCTAGGCAATTTAGCTCACATGTGCTTCACTTATATCTTTTGAGCTTGGTAATTTTGCTCACATGTGCTTCACTTATATCTTTTGATCTTGGTAATTTTGCTCCCATGTGCTTCACTTATATCTTTTGAGCTAATTAATTTTGCTCTAGTGCTTCAGTTAAATCTTTGTAGAGCACGGCGGTGTCATATTTTGTAGAAATAAATACTCTTGATCTTCACATATATCATTTTGAGAGTGCTCTCTCTAAGTAACTTGGTAATTGGCGTGTGCTATGAAATTAGTCCTAAATATGATAGGCATCCAAAGAGGATATAATAAAAACTTTCATATTCAAGTGCATTGATTAGTAAGAGAAGTTTGATTCTTCACGATTAGTTTTGAGATATGGAGGTGATAATATTAGAGTTATGATAGTAGGGTGTTGTGAATCTAGAAATACTTGTGTTGAGGTTAGTGATTCCCATAGCATGCACGTATGGTGAACCGCTATGTTAGGAAGTCAGAGCATAATTGATTTATTGATTGTCATCCTTTGTGTGGCGGTCGGGATCGCGCGATGGTTAACTCCTACCAACACTTCCCCTAGGAGTATGCATTTAGCACTTTGTTTCGATTACTAATAAAACTTTCGCAATAAGTATATGAGTTCCTCATGACTAATGTGAGTCCATGGTATATATGCACTTTCACCTTCCACCATTGCTAGCCTCTCTAGTTCCGCGCAACATTCGCCGGTGCAAAACCCACCATATACCTTTCTCAAAACAGCCACCATACCTACCTATTATGGCATTTTCATAGCCATTCCGATATATATTGCCATGCAACTTCCACCGTTCCGTCTCATGACATGTGCCATCACTTCCATTCATATAGTCATTATTGTTCTAAGTATCGAGTTGTAAGTAAATAAAAGTGTGATGATCATCATTATTAGAGCATTGTCCCATGTGAGGAAATAAAAAAATAGAGGCCAAAGATGCCCACTAAAAAATAATAATAAAAAAATTTAAAAAAGAGGCCAAAGAGCCCAAACAAAAAATGAGAGAAAAAGAGAGAAGGGACAATGCTACTATCTTTTTCCACACTTGTGCTTCAAAATAGTACCATGTTCTTCATGATAGAGAGTCTCTTGTTTTGTCACTTTCATATGCTAGTGGGAAGTTTCATTATATAACTTGGCTTGTATATTCCAATGATGGGCTTCCTCAAATTGCCCTAGGTCTTCCTGAGCAAGCAAGTTGGGTGCACACCCACTAGTTTTTATTTTTGATCTTTCATATACTTATAGCTCTAGTGCATCCTTTCCATGGCAATCCCTACTCATTCACATTGATATCTATTGGTGGGCATCTCCATAGCCCATTGATACGCCGAGTCAATGTGACCATCTCCTCCTTTTTGCCTCACAACCTCTACCACACCCTATTCCACCTATAGTGCTATATCCATGGCTCACGCTCATGTATTGCGTGAAAGTTGAAAAAGTTTGAGAAGATAAGAGTGTGAAAACAATTACTTGGCCAATACCGGGGTTGTGCATGATTTAAATTCGTTGTGTGGGGATGATGGAGCATAGCCAGACTATATGATTTTGTAGGGATAACTTTCTTTGGCCTTGTTATTTTGAAAGTTCATGATTACTTTGCTAGTATGCTTGAATTATTATTGTTTTCATGTCAATATTGAACTATTGTTTTGAATCTTATGGATCTGAACATTCATGCCACAATAAAGAAGTTACAAAGAACAAATATGTGAGGTAGCATTCCACATCAAAAATTCGCTCTTTATCACTTCCCTACTTTAGGAGGAGCAGGAGTTAAGCTTGGGGATGCTTGATACGTCTCCAATGTATCTATAATTTTTGATTGTTCTATGCTATTATATTATCAACTTGGGATGTTTTATATGCATTTATGTGCTATTTTATATCATTTTCTAGGACTAACTTATTAACTCAGTGCCCAATGCCAGTTTTTGTTTTTTCTGTGTTTTTGACCTTTTTCAGATAAGAATATTAAACGGAGTCCAAACGGAATAAAACCTTCGGAATGATTTAGAATATTAAACGGAGTCCAAACGGAATAAAACCTTCGGAATGATTTTTTCCACGACAGAAGAGATCTAGAAGACTTGAGAACCAAGGCGAAGGGCCACGGAGGAGGCCACAAGCCCCCTAGGCGCGCCCTAGGGGGGTGGGCGCGCCTAGCAGGCTCGTGGGCCCCTCGTGCCTCCTTTGCCCTACCTATTTCGCCTATAAATTCCCTAAAATCCCATAACCAACAGAGAGAGCCACGGAAATACTTTTCCGCCGCCGCAAGCTTCTGTTTCCGCGAGATCCCATCCGAAGACCGTTCCGGTGCCCTGCAGGAGAGGGATTCGAACACGGAGGGCTTCTTCATCAACACCATTGCCTCTCCGATGATGCGTGAGTAGTTCACCATAGACCTTTGGGTCCATAGCTAGTAGCTAGATGGCTTCTTCTCTCTCTTTGATCTTCAATACAAAGTTCTCCATGATCTTCATGGAGATCTATCCGATGTAACTTTCTTTTGCGGTATGTTTGTCGAGATCCGATGAATTGTGGATTTATGATCAGATTATCTATGAATATTATTTGAGTCTCCTCTGATTTCTTATATGCATGATTTCGTATCCTTGTAAGTCTCTTCAATTTATGGGTTTCGTTTGGCGAACTTGATCTATAATTCTTGCAATGGGACAAGTGCTTGGTTTTGGGTTCATACCGTGCGGTGTCCTCACCTAGTGACTGAAGGGGTAGCGAGGCACACATTGTGTTGTTGCCATCAAGGGTAAACAGATGGGGTTTATATCATATTGCATGAATTTATCCCTCTACATCATGTCATCTTGCTTAAGGCGTTACTCTGTTTGTTATGAACTTAATACACTAGATGCATGCTAGATAGCGGTCGATGTGTGGAGTAATAGTAGTAGATGCAGAAAGTATCGGTCTACTTGTCTCGGACGTGATGTCTGTATGTATGATCATTGCCTTAGATATCATCATGACTTTGCACGATTCTTTCAATTGCTCGACAGTAATTTGTTCACCCACCGTAATACTTGCTATCATGAGAGAAGCCTCTAGTGAACACTATGGCCCCCGGGTCTATTTTACACATTATATATTCAGATTTACATACAAAAATACCAAAAATACCTTGCTGCACTTTTACTTATTTATTTATATTTACCTATTATCACTATCAGATCTCACCTTGCAAGTAATCGTAAAGGGACTGACAACCCCTTTATCGCGTTGGATGCAAGTTTGTTTGTTTTTGCGCAGGTGTCTTGGTGCCTCATCTTTATACTCCTACTGGATTGATAACTTGGTTCTCAAACTAAAGGAAATACTTATCTCTACTTTGCTGCATCACCCTTTCCTCTTCAAGGGAAAAACCAATGCAAGCTCAAGAAGTAGCAAAGAGGTGGCCTCATTTGCTGACTTCTTGGCAACTTTCTCTTGCTTCTTGGCAAGAGCCTCTTCAGGCACAAAATCTTAATCTTACTCATCTGAATTCAGCTTCTTCCTGGCCCTAGTGGCAGCCTTGGGCAACCCATGAGAGCTAGGGGTGCCTGGATCTGAAAAGGAACTAGGCTCATGTCAACTCCCTGCTTTGGTAGATTCTGACTGTCTGACTCTGACATGCTGACCCTGTGAATACAGTATAGAAGAGTGGAATAGGTTGAGTCATCACAAAGTATTCAGCTGGATTTTCAAAGTTTGAACAGAAAAATTATAGATGTAGTTCACTGCAAAATTGAATTTTGGTGTCACCGAGTGAAAACTATCGGTGCTGCCGAGACTCCCAAAACCCTTAACAAAGACTTGTCAACAGTTTCGATCAGACCAAAACTGCCACTCGGTCTCACCGAGTTTTGTCCTCAGTAGCACAAATAGGCAATCGATGGAACTGATTTTTCTGACTCGTCTCACCGAGATACAATTTCACGGGCAACTAAACCTATTTTTTCGATTTGCTAGGCTATAGAGTTCATCATGTGGATATAACAATCTCAAATAGTGGCTAGATACTGGTGAAACCTTAATGCGCAAGATTTGGAGGTTGGAGCACAGGAGGGGCCCGAATCCGTACCCTAGCTCGGTGACGAATCCGCTACGATGGCGATGGGAGCGAAGATTCCATCGGCGGCGGCGATTCCCATCGGCGAAGGAGTGCGGGAAGACAAGGGCGACGGCTAGGGGTCCTTCTGCGACATCTTAGGGCTTGGGTGCAACAGTTTGACGAATGAATTTTTGAAACGTCGGGACCACCGAATATATACCCTTTACTATCGGTGACACCGATTCTAAATTTTCGGTGTCACCGAGTTTCTCAGCTGTCAGCTGACAGGGAAACTCGGTGCAACCGAGAATATGGAATCGGTTGTACCGAGGCAAGAAATCCAGATCAACCCTAGGCATTCGGTGTGACCGAGATTTTGGTGTTGGTTCAACCGAGATGCACTTGAGAGGTTTTAATGGCCAGTCCTTGTCGATACGGAACTCCGAGTGCTCCACACACAGAGGGATCAAAAAGCACTTGTTCAAATTTTGTGATGCAGCATGAAAAGAGTACGAGGTGGGAAAACATAGATAGCTAAAGGAGTGGTCCTAGGCATTCTTGTATATCCAATTGGCAAAAGATAAATCAAAATCCAAATAGCAACAATTGGATATCCTCGAATGAGTAAATAAATGTAGACCAACATGCTCACACAATAAGATGTCTTTGATGGGAGACGTAGTAGTAAATCAAATTTTTTTCCTACGATCACCAAGATCTATCCATGGAGAAACCAGCAACGAGTGAGGAGATATTGCATATTCATACCTTGGAAGATCGCTAAGCAGAAGCGTTACAAGAACGCGGTTGGTGGAGTCGTACTCGCAGCGATTCAGATCGCGGTGGATTCTGATCTAAGCGCCGAACAACGGCGCCTCCATGTTCAACACACGTGCAGCCTGGTGACGTCTCGTACGCCTTGATCCAGCAAGGAGGAAAGAGAGGTTGGGGAAGAGCTCCAACAGCAGCACGACGGCGTGGTGGTGGTGGAGTAGCAAGGTATTCCGGCAGGGCTTCGCCTAAGCGCTGCGGAGGAGGAAGAAGAGAGGTAGGGCTTCGTCGTGAGAGAGAGAGTTTAGATCTGTTCTCAAAAGGCCAATACTTCAAGTATATATAGGAGGAGGGAGAGGGAGGGCTTCCTTGGCCCCTCCTCCAAGGAGGAGGTCTTCGGCCGAAGTGGGGAAGGAGTCCACCTCCCACAAGGGAGGTGGATCTCCTCTTTTAAACTCCTTTGCCCTCTATCTCTAGATCTCCAGCCGCATGGGCCTTTCTAGAAGGTCTTGTCCAGCCCAATAAGGGCTGTCACACCTTCTCTAAGGGCCCACAAAGTCCTATGGACGTCACAACCCTCCCGGGGGTCCTCCGGCACCCTCCCGGCACTCCCGGTACAATACCGATGAGCCCAAAAACTTTCCGGTGACCAAAACTAGACTTCCTATATATATCAATCTTTACCTCCGGACCATTCCGGAGCTCCTCATGACATCTGGGATCTCATCCGGGACTCCGAACAACGTTCAGTAATCACGTATACCATTTCCCTATAACCCTAGCGTCATCGAACCTTAAGTGTGTAGACCCTACGGGTTCGGGAGACACGTGGACATGACCGAGACACTTCTCCGGCCAATAGCCAATAGCGGGATCTGGATACCCATGTTAGCTCCCACGTACTCCATGATGATCTCATCGGATGAACCACGATGTCGGGGATTCAATCAATCCCGTATTCAATTCCCTTTGTCTATCGGTATGATACTTGCCTGAGATTCGATCGTCGGTATCCCTATACCTTGTTCAATCTCGTCACCGGAAAGTCTCTTTACTCGTTACATAATACATCATCCCGTGGCTAACTCCTTAGTCACATTGAGCTCATTATGATGATGTCTTACCGAGTGGGCCCAGAGATACCTCTCCGTCACACGGAGTGACAAATCTCAGTCTCGATTCGTGCCAACTCAACAGGCACTTTCGGAGATACCCGTAGTGCACCTTTATAGACACCCAGTTACGTTGTGACATTTGGCACGCCCAAAGCATTCCTACGGTATCCGGGAGTTGCACAATCTCATGGTCTAAGGAAACGATACTTGACATTAAAAAGCTTTAGCAGACGAACTACACGATCTTGTGCTATGCTTAGGATTGGGTCTTGTCCATCACATCATTCTCCTAATGATGTGATCCCGTTATCAACGACATCCAATGTACATGGTCATGAAACCATGACCATCTATTGATCAATGAGCTATCCAACTAGAGGCTTACTAGGGACATGTTGTGGTCTATGTATTCACACATGTATTATGGTTTCTGGTTAATACAATTGTAGCACGAACAATAGACAATTATCATGAACTAGGAAATACAATAATAACTATTTTATTATTGCCTCTAGGGCATATTTCCAACAGTCTCCCACTTGCACTAGAGTCAATAATCTAGTTACATTGTGATGAATTGAACACCCATAGCACTCTGGTGTTGATCAAGTTTTGCTCGTGAGAGAGGTTTAGTCAACGGATCTGCGACATTCAGATCCGTATGCACTTTACAAATATCTATATCTCCCTCCTAAATGTAATCACGGATGGAGTTGAAGCGGCGCTTGATGTGTCTTGTCTTCTTGTGAAACCTGGGCTCCTTCACAAGGGCAATAGCTCCAGTGTTGTCACATGGTAGAGTCATCGGGCCTAACGCATTGGGAATTACTCCTAGGTCGGTGATGAACTCCTTCATCCAGACTCTCTCCTTCGCTGCTTCCGAAACAGCTATGTACTCCGCTTCACATGTAGATGCTGCCACGACGCTTTGCTTGCTGCTGCACCAGCTGACTGCCCCTCCATTCAAAATATACACGTATTCGGTTTGCGACTTGGAGTCGTCCGGATCTGTGTCGAAGCTAGCATCGACGTAACCCTTTATGACGAGCTCTTCGGCACCTCCATATACGAGAAACATGTCCTTTGTCCTTTTCAGGTACTTCAGGATATTCTTGACCGCTGTCCAGTGTTCTGCTCCGGGATCACTTTGGTACCTCCCTACCAAACTTATGGCAAGGTTCACATCAGGTCTGGTACACAGCATGCCATACATAATAGAGCCTATGGCTGAAGCATAGGGGATGACGCTCATCTTTTCTCTATCCTTTGCCGTGGTTGGGCATTGAGTCGCACTCAATCTCACACCCTATAACATAGGCAAGAACCCCTTCTTGGACTGATCCATATTGAACTTCTTCAATATCTTTTCAAGGTATGTGCTTTGTGAAAGATCTATGAGGCGTCTCGATCTATCTCTATAGATCTTAATACCTAATATGTAAGCAGCTTCTCCAAGGTCCTTCATTGAAAAACACTTATTCAAGTAGGCCTTTATACTTTCCAAGAGTTCTATATCATTTCCCATTATCAGTATGTCATCCACATATAATATAAGAAATGCTACAGAGCTCCCACTCACTTTCTTGTAAATACAGGGTTCTCCATAAACCTGTACAAACCCAAACGCTTTAATCACCTCATTAAAGCGAATGTTCCAACTCCGAGATGCTTGCATCAGCCCATAGATGGAGCGCTAGAGCTTGCATACTTTGTTAGCATCTTTAGGATCGACAAAACCTTCCGGATGCATCATATACATTTCTTCCTTGAGGAAGCCATTAAGGAATGCCGTTTTGACGTCCATTTGCCAGATCTCATAATCATAAAATGCGGCAACTGCTAACATGATTCGGACAGACTTCAACATCGCTACGGGTGAGAAAGTCTCATTGTAGTCAACTCCTTGAACTTGTTGATAACCCTTAGCGACAAGCAGAGCCTTATAGGCGGTCAC
Source organism: Hordeum marinum (assembly GCA_022496015.1). NCBI lineage: Eukaryota > Viridiplantae > Streptophyta > Magnoliopsida > Poales > Poaceae > Hordeum > Hordeum marinum. Next base: position 375,993,615 of record CM039673.1, read on the forward strand.
ATTACCGTCCGCGTCAGTCTTCTTCTTAAAGATCCATTTATTTTCAATGGCTCGCTTATCATCAGGCAAGTCCACCAAAGTCCATACTTTGTTTTCATACATGGATCCTATCTCGGATTTCATGGCCTCAAGCCATTTGTTGGAATCCGGGCCCGCCATCGCTTCTTCATAGTTCGAAGGTTCACCGTTGTTCAATAACATGATCTCTAGGACAGGGTTGCCGTACCACTCTGGTGCGGAACGTGTCCTAGTGGACCTTCGACGTTCAATAGTAACTTGATCTGAAGTTTCATGATCATCATCATTAACTTCCTCTCCAGCCGGTGTAGGCTCCACAGAAACAACTTCCTGTGCTGCGCTACTCTCCAGTTCGAGTGGAGGTACGATTACCTCATCAAGTTCTATTTTCCTCCCACTTACTTCTTTCGAGAGAAACTCTTTCTCGAGAAAGGATCCATTCTTGGCAACAAAGACTTTGCCTTCGGATCATAGGTAGAAGGTATACCTATTAGTCTCTTTGGGATATCCTATGAAGACACACTTTTCCGCTTTGGGTTCGAGCTTCTTAGGTTGAAGTTTCTTCACATAAGCATTGCATCCCCAAACTTTTAGAAACGACAGCTTAGGTTTCTTTCCAAACCATAATTCATACGGTGTCGTCTCAACGGATTTAGACGGTGCCCTATTTAAAGTGAATGCGGCAGTCTCTCATGCATATCTCCAAAATGATAGCGGTAAGTCGGTAAGAGACATCATAGATCGCACCATATCCAATAGAGTGCGATTACGACGTTCAGATACACCATTTCGCTGAGGTGTGCCGGGCGGCGTGAGTTGTGAAACAATTCCACATTTCCTAAGGTGCGTGCCAAACTTGTGACTTAAATATTCTCCGCCACAATCAGATCATAGGCATTTTATTTTCCTGTCACGTTGATTCTCTACCTCACTCTAAAATTCCTTGAACCTTTCAAAGGTTTCAGACTTGTGTTTCATTAAGTAGACATACCCATATCTGCTCAAGTCATCAGTGAGGGTGAGAACATAACGGTAGCCACCGCGAGCCTCGACGCTCATTGGACCGCATACATCGGTATGTATTATCTCCAACAAGTCTGTTGCTCGCTCCATTGTTCCGGAGAACGGAGTCTTGGTTATCTTGCCCATGAGGCATGGTTCGCACATGTCAAATGATTCGAAATCAAGTGACTCCAAAAGTCCATCAGCATGGAGCTTCTTCATGCGTTTGACACCAATATGACCGAGGCGGCAGTGCCACATGTAAGTGGGACTATCATCATCAACCTTACACTTTTTGGTACTCACACTATGGACATGTGTAACATCACATTCGAGATTCATTAAAAATAAACCATTGACCAATGGGGCATGACCACAAAACATTTCTCTCATATAAATAGAATAACCATTATTCTCAGATTTAAATGAGTAGCCATCTCGCATCAAGCGAGATCCAGATACAATGTTCATGCTCAAAGCTGGTACTAAATAACAATTATTAAGGTTTAAAACTAATCCCGAAGGTAGATGTAGAGGTAGCGTGCCGACGACGATCACATCGACCTTGGAACCATTCCCGACGCACATCGTCACCTCGTCCTATGCTAGCCTCCGCTTATTCCGCAGCTCGTGCTTGGAGTTACAAATGTGAGCAACTGCACCAGTATCAAATACCCAGGAGCTACTACGAGCGCTGGTTAAGTACACATCAATAACAAGTATATCACATATACCTTTAACGTTGCCTTCCTTCTTATCCGCTAAGTACTTGGGCCAGTTCCGCTTCCAGTGACCGGTACCCTTGCAATAAAAGCACTCAGTCTCAGGCTTGGGTCCATTCTTGTTCTTCTTCTTCCGGCAACTTGCTTACCGGGCGCGGCAACAACTTTGCCGTCCTTCTTGAAGTTCTTCTTACCCTTGCCTTTCTTGAAACTAGTAGTTTTATTCACCATCAACACTTGATGCTCCTTTTTGATCTCGACCTCCGCTGATTTCAGCATCGAGTACAACTCAGGAATGGACTTCTCCATCCATTGCATGTTGTAGTTCATCACAAAGCTCTTGTAGCTAGGTGGAAGCGACTGGAGGATTCTGTTAATGACCGAGTCATCGGGGAGATTAACTCCCAGCTGAGTCAAGCGATTGTTTAGCCCAAACATCTTGAGGATGTACTCACTAACAGAACTATTCTCCTCCATCTTATAGCTGAAGAACTTGTCGAAGACTTCATATCTCTCGACCCGGGCATGAGCTTGGAAAACCAGTTTCAGCTCTTGGAACATATCATATGCTCTACGTTGCTCAAAACACTTTTGGAGCCCCGATTCTAAACTGTAAAGCATGCCACACTGAACAAGGGAGTAATCATCGCAGTACGACTGCCAAGCGTTCATAACGTCTTGGTCCGCTGGGAAAATGGGTGCGTCACCTAGCGGTGCATCAAGGACATACAATCTCTTGGAAGCTATGAGGATGATCCTGAAGCCACGGACCCAGTATGCATAGTTGCTTCCATTATCTTTCAGCTTGATTTTCTCTAGGAACGCGTTGAAGTTAAGGGTGACATTCACGTTGGCCATTGGATCTACAATATAGATAGTAAAAATAATTTTAGACTAAGTTCATGATAATAAAGTTCACATAATCAAATTATTTAATGAACTCCCACTCAGATAGACATCTCTCTAGTCATCCAAGTGTTACATGATCCATGTCAACTAGCCCGTGTCCGATCATCACGTGAGATGGACTAGTCATCCATGGTGAACATCTCTATGTTGATCGTATCTTCTATATGACTCATGTTCGACCTTTCGGTCTTCCGTGTTCCGAGGCCATGTCTGTACATGCTAGGCTCGTCAAGTCAACCTAAGTGTTTTGCGTGTGTAAATCTGGCTTACACCCGTTGTATGCGAACGCTAGAACCTATCACACCCGATCATCACGTGGTGCTTCGGAACAACGATCCTTAGCAACGGTGCATAGTTAGGGTGAACACATCTCTTGAAATTTTATTGAGAGATCATCTTATTTACTACCGTCGTTCTAAGCAAATAAGATATAAACATGATAAACATCACATGCAATCAAAATAGTGACATGATATGGACAATATGATCTTGCTCCTTTGATCTCCATCTTCGGGGCACCATGATCATCACTGTCACCGGCACGACACCATGATCTCCATTATCATGATCTCCATCATCGTGTCTTCATGAAGTTGTCTCGCCAACTATTACTTCTACTACTATGGCTAACGTTTAGCAGTAAAGTAATTACATGGCATTTATGATTGACACGCAGGTCATACAATAAAATAAGACAACTCCTATGGCTCCTGCCGGTTGTCATAGTCATCGACATACAAGTCGTGAATACTATTACAAGAACATGATCAATCTCATACATCACAATGCATCACATCACATCCTTTTGGCCATATCACATCACAAGACATATGCTGCAAAAACAAGTTAGACGTCCTCTAATTTGTAGTTGCAAGTTTTTACGTGGCTGCTATAGGTTTCTAGCAAGAACGTTTCTTACCTACGCCAAAACCACAACGTGATATGCCAATTGCTATTACCCTTCATAATGACCCTATTCATCGAATCCAATCCGACTAAGGTGGGAGAGACAGACACCCGCTAGCCACCTTATGCAACTAGTGCATGTCAGGCGGTGGAACCGGTCTCACGTAAGCGTACGTGTAAAGTTGGTCCGGGCCGCTTCATCCCACAATACCGTCGAATCAAGATAAGACTAGTAATGACAAGAAAATTAACAAGATCGACACCCACAACTGCTTTGTGTTCTACTCGTGCATAGATTCTACGCATAGACCTAGCTCTGATACCACTGATGGGAGACGTAGTAGTAAATCCAATTTTTTCCTACGATCACCAAGATCTATCCATGAAAAAACCAGCAACGAGTGAGGAGAGATTGCATCTTCATACCTTTGAAGATCGCTAAGCGGAAGCATTACAAGAACGCGGTTGGTGGAGTCGTACTCGCAGCGATTCAGATCGCGGTGGATTCCGATCTAAGCGCCGAACAATGACGCCTCCGCGTTCAACACACGTGCAGCCCGGTGACGTCTCCTACGCCTTGATCCAGCAAGGAGGAAGGAGAGGTTGGGGAAGATCTCCAATAGCAGCACGACGGCGTGGTGGTGGTGGAGTAGCAAGGTATTCCGGCAGGACTTCGCCTAAGCACTGCGGAGGAGGAAGAAGAGAGGTAGGGCTTCGCCGTGAGAGAGAGAGTTCAGATCTGTTCTGAAAAGGCCAATACCTCAAGTATATATAGGAGGAGGGAGAGGGAGGGCTGCCTTGGCCCCTCCTCCAAGGAGGAGGGCTTCGGCCGAATTGGGGAAGGAGTCCACCTCCCATAAGGGAGGTGGATCTCCTCTTTTAAACTCCTTTGCCCTCTACCTCTAGATCTCCAGCCGCATGGGACTTTCTAGAAGGTCTTGTCCAGCCCAATAAGGGCTGGCACACCTTCTCTAAGGGCCCACAAAGTCCTATGGTCGTCACAGCCCTCCCGGGGGTCCTCCGGCACCCTCCCGGCACTCCCGGTACAATACCGATGAGCCCAAAAACTTTCCGGTGACCAAAACTAGACTTCCTATATATATCAATCTTTACCTCCGGACCATTCCGGAGCTCCTCATGACATCTGGGATCTCATCCGGGACTCCGAACAACGTTCAGTAATCACGTATACCATTTCCCTATAACCCTAGCGTCATCGAACCTTAAGTGTGTAGACCCTACGGGTTCGGGAGACACGTGGACATGACCGAGACACTTCTCCGGCCAATAGCCAATAGCGGGATCTGGATACCCATGTTAGCTCCCACGTACTCCATGATGATCTCATCGGATGAACCACGATGTCGGGGATTCAATCAATCCCGTATTCAATTCCCTTTGTCTATCGGTATGATACTTGCCTGAGATTCGATCGTCGGTATCCCTATACCTTGTTCAATCTCGTCACCGGAAAGTCTCTTTACTCGTTACATAATACATCATCCCGTGGCTAACTCCTTAGTCACATTGAGCTCATTATGATGATGTCTTACCGAGTGGGCCCAGAGATACCTCTCCGTCACACGGAGTGACAAATCTCAGTCTCGATTCGTGCCAACTCAACAGGCACTTTCGGAGATACCCGTAGTGCACCTTTATAGACACCCAGTTACGTTGTGACATTTGGCACGCCCAAAGCATTCCTACGGTATCCGGGAGTTGCACAATCTCATGGTCTAAGGAAACGATACTTGACATTAAAAAGCTTTAGCAGACGAACTACACGATCTTGTGCTATGCTTAGGATTGGGTCTTGTCCATCACATCATTCTCCTAATGATGTGATCCCGTTATCAACGACATCCAATGTACATGGTCATGAAACCATGACCATCTATTGATCAATGAGCTATCCAACTAGAGGCTTACTAGGGACATGTTGTGGTCTATGTATTCACACATGTATTATGGTTTCTGGTTAATACAATTGTAGCACGAACAATAGACAATTATCATGAACTAGGAAATACAATAATAACTATTTTATTATTGCCTCTAGGGCATATTTCCAACAGTCTCCCACTTGCACTAGAGTCAATAATCTAGTTACATTGTGATGAATTGAACACCCATAGCACTCTGGTGTTGATCAAGTTTTGCTCGTGAGAGAGGTTTAGTCAACGGATCTGCGACATTCAGATCCGTATGCACTTTACAAATATCTATATCTCCCTCCTAAATGTAATCACGGATGGAGTTGAAGCGGCGCTTGATGTGTCTTGTCTTCTTGTGAAACCTGGGCTCCTTCACAAGGGCAATAGCTCCAGTGTTGTCACATGGTAGAGTCATCGGGCCTAACGCATTGGGAATTACTCCTAGGTCGGTGATGAACTCCTTCATCCAGACTCTCTCCTTCGCTGCTTCCGAAACAGCTATGTACTCCGCTTCACATGTAGATGCTGCCACGACGCTTTGCTTGCTGCTGCACCAGCTGACTGCCCCTCCATTCAAAATATACACGTATTCGGTTTGCGACTTGGAGTCGTCCGGATCTGTGTCGAAGCTAGCATCGACGTAACCCTTTATGACGAGCTCTTCGGCACCTCCATATACGAGAAACATGTCCTTTGTCCTTTTCAGGTACTTCAGGATATTCTTGACCGCTGTCCAGTGTTCTGCTCCGGGATCACTTTGGTACCTCCCTACCAAACTTATGGCAAGGTTCACATCAGGTCTGGTACACAGCATGCCATACATAATAGAGCCTATGGCTGAAGCATAGGGGATGACGCTCATCTTTTCTCTATCCTTTGCCGTGGTTGGGCATTGAGTCGCACTCAATCTCACACCCTATAACATAGGCAAGAACCCCTTCTTGGACTGATCCATATTGAACTTCTTCAATATCTTTTCAAGGTATGTGCTTTGTGAAAGATCTATGAGGCGTCTCGATCTATCTCTATAGATCTTAATACCTAATATGTAAGCAGCTTCTCCAAGGTCCTTCATTGAAAAACACTTATTCAAGTAGGCCTTTATACTTTCCAAGAGTTCTATATCATTTCCCATTATCAGTATGTCATCCACATATAATATAAGAAATGCTACAGAGCTCCCACTCACTTTCTTGTAAATACAGGGTTCTCCATAAACCTGTACAAACCCAAACGCTTTAATCACCTCATTAAAGCGAATGTTCCAACTCCGAGATGCTTGCATCAGCCCATAGATGGAGCGCTAGAGCTTGCATACTTTGTTAGCATCTTTAGGATCGACAAAACCTTCCGGATGCATCATATACATTTCTTCCTTGAGGAAGCCATTAAGGAATGCCGTTTTGACGTCCATTTGCCAGATCTCATAATCATAAAATGCGGCAACTGCTAACATGATTCGGACAGACTTCAACATCGCTACGGGTGAGAAAGTCTCATTGTAGTCAACTCCTTGAACTTGTCGATAACCCTTAGCGACAAGCAGAGCCTTATAGGCGGTCACATTACCGTCCGCGTCAGTCTTCTTCTTAAAGATCCATTTATTTTCAATGGCTCGCTTATCATCAGGCAAGTCCACCAAAGTCCATACTTTGTTTTCATACATGGATCCTATCTCGGATTTCATGGCCTCAAGCCATTTGTTGGAATCCGGGCCCGCCATCGCTTCTTCATAGTTCGAAGGTTCACCGTTGTTCAATAACATGATCTCTAGGACAGGGTTGCCGTACCACTCTGGTGCGGAACGTGTCCTAGTGGACCTTCGACGTTCAATAGTAACTTGATCTGAAGTTTCATGATCATCATCATTAACTTCCTCTCCAGCCGGTGTAGGCTCCACAGAAACAACTTCCTGTGCTGCGCTACTCTCCAGTTCGAGTGGAGGTACGATTACCTCATCAAGTTCTATTTTCCTCCCACTTACTTCTTTCGAGAGAAACTCTTTCTCGAGAAAGGATCCATTCTTGGCAACAAAGACTTTGCCTTCGGATCATAGGTAGAAGGTATACCTATTAGTCTCTTTGGGATATCCTATGAAGACACACTTTTCCGCTTTGGGTTCGAGCTTCTTAGGTTGAAGTTTCTTCACATAAGCATTGCATCCCCAAACTTTTAGAAACGACAGCTTAGGTTTCTTTCCAAACCATAATTCATACGGTGTCGTCTCAACGGATTTAGACGGTGCCCTATTTAAAGTGAATGCGGCAGTCTCTCATGCATATCTCCAAAATGATAGCGGTAAGTCGGTAAGAGACATCATAGATCGCACCATATCCAATAGAGTGCGATTACGACGTTCAGATACACCATTTCGCTGAGGTGTGCCGGGCGGCGTGAGTTGTGAAACAATTCCACATTTCCTAAGGTGCGTGCCAAACTTGTGACTTAAATATTCTCCGCCACAATCAGATCATAGGCATTTTATTTTCCTGTCACGTTGATTCTCTACCTCACTCTAAAATTCCTTGAACCTTTCAAAGGTTTCAGACTTGTGTTTCATTAAGTAGACATACCCATATCTGCTCAAGTCATCAGTGAGGGTGAGAACATAACGGTAGCCACCGCGAGCCTCGACGCTCATTGGACCGCATACATCGGTATGTATTATCTCCAACAAGTCTGTTGCTCGCTCCATTGTTCCGGAGAACGGAGTCTTGGTTATCTTGCCCATGAGGCATGGTTCGCACATGTCAAATGATTCGAAATCAAGTGACTCCAAAAGTCCATCAGCATGGAGCTTCTTCATGCGTTTGACACCAATATGACCGAGGCGGCAGTGCCACATGTAAGTGGGACTATCGTCATCAACCTTACACTTTTTGGTACTCACACTATGGACATGTGTAACATCACATTCGAGATTCATTAAAAATAAACCATTGACCAATGGGGCATGACCACAAAACATTTCTCTCATATAAATAGAATAACCATTATTCTCAGATTTAAATGAGTAGCCATCTCGCATCAAGCGAGATCCAGATACAATGTTCATGCTCAAAGCTGGTACTAAATAACAATTATTAAGGTTTAAAACTAATCCCGAAGGTAGATGTAGAGGTAGCGTGCCGACGACGATCACATCGACCTTGGAACCATTCCCGACGCACATCGTCACCTCGTCCTATGCTAGCCTCCGCTTATTCCGCAGCTCGTGCTTGGAGTTACAAATGTGAGCAACTGCACCAGTATCAAATACCCAGGAGCTACTACGAGCGCTGGTTAAGTACACATCAATAACAAGTATATCACATATACCTTTAACGTTGCCTTCCTTCTTATCCGCTAAGTACTTGGGCCAGTTCCGCTTCCAGTGACCGGTACCCTTGCAATAAAAGCACTCAGTCTCAGGCTTGGGTCCATTCTTGTTCTTCTTCTTCCGGCAACTTGCTTACCGGGCGCGGCAACAACTTTGCCGTCCTTCTTGAAGTTCTTCTTACCCTTGCCTTTCTAGTAGTTTTATTCACCATCAACACTTGATGCTCCTTTTTGATCTCGACCTCCGCTGATTTCAGCATCGAGTACAACTCAGGAATGGACTTCTCCATCCATTGCATGTTGTAGTTCATCACAAAGCTCTTGTAGCTAGGTGGAAGCGACTGGAGGATTCTGTTAATGACCGAGTCATCGGGGAGATTAACTCCCAGCTGAGTCAAGCGATTGTTTAGCCCAAACATCTTGAGGATGTACTCACTAACAGAACTATTCTCCTCCATCTTATAGCTGAAGAACTTGTCGAAGACTTCATATCTCTCGACCCGGGCATGAGCTTGGAAAACCAGTTTCAGCTCTTGGAACATATCATATGCTCTACGTTGCTCAAAACACTTTTGGAGCCCCGATTCTAAACTGTAAAGCATGCCACACTGAACAAGGGAGTAATCATCGCAGTACGACTGCCAAGCGTTCATAACGTCTTGGTCCGCTGGGAAAATGGGTGCGTCACCTAGCGGTGCATCAAGGACATACAATCTCTTGGAAGCTATGAGGATGATCCTGAAGCCACGGACCCAGTATGCATAGTTGCTTCCATTATCTTTCAGCTTGATTTTCTCTAGGAACGCGTTGAAGTTAAGGGTGACATTCACGTTGGCCATTGGATCTACAATATAGATAGTAAAAATAATTTTAGACTAAGTTCATGATAATAAAGTTCACATAATCAAATTATTTAATGAACTCCCACTCAGATAGACATCTCTCTAGTCATCCAAGTGTTACATGATCCATGTCAACTAGCCCGTGTCCGATCATCACGTGAGATGGACTAGTCATCCATGGTGAACATCTCTATGTTGATCGTATCTTCTATATGACTCATGTTCGACCTTTCGGTCTTCCGTGTTCCGAGGCCATGTCTGTACATGCTAGGCTCGTCAAGTCAACCTAAGTGTTTTGCGTGTGTAAATCTGGCTTACACCCGTTGTATGCGAACGCTAGAACCTATCACACCCGATCATCACGTGGTGCTTCGGAACAACGATCCTTAGCAACGGTGCATAGTTAGGGTGAACACATCTCTTGAAATTTTATTGAGAGATCATCTTATTTACTACCGTCGTTCTAAGCAAATAAGATATAAACATGATAAACATCACATGCAATCAAAATAGTGACATGATATGGACAATATGATCTTGCTCCTTTGATCTCCATCTTCGGGGCACCATGATCATCACTGTCACCGGCACGACACCATGATCTCCATTATCATGATCTCCATCATCGTGTCTTCATGAAGTTGTCTCGCCAACTATTACTTCTACTACTATGGCTAACGTTTAGCAGTAAAGTAATTACATGGCATTTATGATTGACACGCAGGTCATACAATAAAATAAGACAACTCCTATGGCTCCTGCCGGTTGTCATAGTCATCGACATACAAGTCGTGAATACTATTACAAGAACATGATCAATCTCATACATCACAATGCATCACATCACATCCTTTTGGCCATATCACATCACAAGACATATGCTGCAAAAACAAGTTAGACGTCCTCTAATTTGTAGTTGCAAGTTTTTACGTGGCTGCTATAGGTTTCTAGCAAGAACGTTTCTTACCTACGCCAAAACCACAACGTGATATGCCAATTGCTATTACCCTTCATAATGACCCTATTCATCGAATCCAATCCGACTAAGGTGGGAGAGACAGACACCCGCTAGCCACCTTATGCAACTAGTGCATGTCAGGCGGTGGAACCGGTCTCACGTAAGCGTACGTGTAAAGTTGGTCCGGGCCGCTTCATCCCACAATACCGTCGAATCAAGATAAGACTAGTAATGACAAGAAAATTAACAAGATCGACACCCACAACTGCTTTGTGTTCTACTCGTGCATAGATTCTACGCATAGACCTAGCTCTGATACCACTGATGGGAGACGTAGTAGTAAATCCAATTTTTTCCTACGATCACCAAGATCTATCCATGAAAAAACCAGCAACGAGTGAGGAGAGATTGCATCTTCATACCTTTGAAGATCGCTAAGCGGAAGCATTACAAGAACGCGGTTGGTGGAGTCGTACTCGCAGCGATTCAGATCGCGGTGGATTCCGATCTAAGCGCCGAACAATGACGCCTCCGCGTTCAACACACGTGCAGCCCGGTGACGTCTCCTACGCCTTGATCCAGCAAGGAGGAAGGAGAGGTTGGGGAAGATCTCCAATAGCAGCACGACGGCGTGGTGGTGGTGGAGTAGCAAGGTATTCCGGCAGGACTTCGCCTAAGCACTGCGGAGGAGGAAGAAGAGAGGTAGGGCTTCGCCGTGAGAGAGAGAGTTCAGATCTGTTCTGAAAAGGCCAATACCTCAAGTATATATAGGAGGAGGGAGAGGGAGGGCTGCCTTGGCCCCTCCTCCAAGGAGGAGGGCTTCGGCCGAATTGGGGAAGGAGTCCACCTCCCATAAGGGAGGTGGATCTCCTCTTTTAAACTCCTTTGCCCTCTACCTCTAGATCTCCAGCCGCATGGGACTTTCTAGAAGGTCTTGTCCAGCCCAATAAGGGCTGGCACACCTTCTCTAAGGGCCCACAAAGTCCTATGGTCGTCACAGCCCTCCCGGGGGTCCTCCGGCACCCTCCCGGCACTCCCGGTACAATACCGATGAGCCCAAAAACTTTCCGGTGACCAAAACTAGACTTCCTATATATATCAATCTTTACCTCCGGACCATTCCGGAGCTCCTCATGACATCTGGGATCTCATCCGGGACTCCGAACAACGTTCAGTAATCACGTATACCATTTCCCTATAACCCTAGCGTCATCGAACCTTAAGTGTGTAGACCCTACGGGTTCGGGAGACACGTGGACATGACCGAGACACTTCTCCGGCCAATAGCCAATAGCGGGATCTGGATACCCATGTTAGCTCCCACGTACTCCATGATGATCTCATCGGATGAACCACGATGTCGGGGATTCAATCAATCCCGTATTCAATTCCCTTTGTCTATCGGTATGATACTTGCCTGAGATTCGATCGTCGGTATCCCTATACCTTGTTCAATCTCGTCACCGGAAAGTCTCTTTACTCGTTACATAATACATCATCCCGTGGCTAACTCCTTAGTCACATTGAGCTCATTATGATGATGTCTTACCGAGTGGGCCCAAAGATACCTCTCCGTCACACGGAGTGACAAATCTCAGTCTCGATTCGTGCCAACTCAACAGGCACTTTCGGAGATACCCGTAGTGCACCTTTATAGACACCCAGTTACGTTGTGACATTTGGCACACCCAAAGCATTCCTATGGTATCCGGGAGTTGCACAATCTCATGGTCTAAGGAAACGATACTTGACATTAAAAAGCTTTAGCAGACAAACTACACGATTTTGTGCTATGCTTAGGATTGGGTCTTGTCCATCACATCATTCTCCTAATGATGTGATCCCATTATCAACGACATCCAATGTCCATGGTCATGAAACCATGACCATCTATTGATCAACGAGCTAGCCAACTAGAGCCTTACTAGGGACATGTTGTGGTCTATGTATTCACACATGTATTACGGTTTCTGGTTAATACAATTGTAGCACGAACAATAGACAATTATCATGAACTAGGAAATACAATAATAACTATTTTATTATTGCCTCTAGGGCATATTTCCAATAGTCTTAAATAGCAAAAATGAACATAGATGCGCTTATGTAGGGAAAATTCAACCTGAAATCAGACTGGAATTCAGTTTGATTTGAGGTCAAATTTCCCCATATAAGGGCACCTATTTTCAATTTGGGAGTAACTGAACAAGGCAGAGAGGGGTGGGATTATAAACTTGTTCGAGCGCCCCTCGCTTGGCAAGGTTGGACTAAACTCCCACCACAGCCATGACCAACCTTTAGTCCCGGTTGGTGGATCCAACCGCGACTAAAGGTTAGCCTATAGTCGCGGTTGGAGCCACCAACCGAGACTAAAGGTTCCCATGGGGCCACATGCTGACGCCAGCCTGCCACCACACGTTTAGTGCTGGTTGGAGCTACCAAACGGGACTCATGGTCCGCAACAAACCGGCAGTAATGATCCCCGTCATGAACCGGCACTAATGATCACATTAGTGCCGACTCAAAAGCCAACCGGGACTAATGTTGCTGACAAAAGATCGGTTTTCTACTAGTGCATAGTGGGTAACTGAGACCCAGAAATTGGCAGCTCGAGGAGGAGTGAACTTGGCACTTGCTCGAGCGAAAGTATATCTACTGGAAGTGGACGTGGAGTTCCTAAGAGGCGGCTTCCCGGAGTTCAAACTTGATGGCTCCGCATTTACCCATTCAGATTATACAAAATGAATTACAGAGACTCGACCATTGGCGTATTTGATAGGTAAAGAGATGGATGTTTCAAAGTATCACCCTGTCTATACCGCTAATAACGAGCGTGTCAATGCACCTAAAGATGAGTTGTCCGACCTGGTGCCTCCTCGACGTAAGAGAAACTTTGCTCTTGATGTTGATCCGTCATATTTTGTTGAAGACGTAGGAAATTTTGAATCTCTGATCTCAATCCGATGGCAACAAAGGGGCTAGCAGGTTAATGATGATGAGCCGATACAATTAGAATCAGAGGCGGCTGATGACAAGGCATGAATACGTCACTGAAGTTGGATAAATCACCCCTATCAGGGCGAGCCCCCTTTTTGGGTGATATCATACTTTGAAGATTTGTGTGGCTTCCATCACGGGCCTGTAATAGGGCTAGTCCTTCAACATTGTTCTGTCATGCCATCATGTATATCGGCGCCTTTTGTTGGTGTGGAACTTCAATCTGTTTAGCTTTTGCTACTGTATTGATGATATGTTATTACCTATCTTCGCCTTTTTTCTTGCTTCGTTCTCAGCGAATCTTATATTGTCAATAAGGAAAGTCAATTAATAAGCAGGTACAATTACTTGGCTCTCGAGACTCAAGTCTATTTAATTTTACTTCAATGATATTGAATATGAGCCATTCTGGGAACTGGTCATAATATGAACCCAGCTGTGTAACCCGGCCATTAAATATGAGCCAATAACGAGAATAATTTTGCACCTAAAAATTATGAATACAACAATATTTATCTTATAGTCTGGCTCAGTAAGACTTGGCAAAAGAGGGGCCGGCTTTCGAGGCTCATGTCCTACTTCAATGAAGCGGGTATGATAACCCATCTTTTTCCTAGCTCTATGTATGCCGGCTCTCGCATGAATAAGGCTAGTGTTTTAACATTAAAAGTTCAGGGTCCGAAAAAGGATTAACTTTTTAAGAGTAAATAGGATCATTTGATCGGAGTCGCATCAAGCATACAGGTAGGTTTAACCATATTAATGGTGGTTTTTGCCAGGTCAAGGGGGTGAGAAAGCTGAACTCGATGAGTTGGAATCCCCCAAGTGACCTATGTTCCAAACAATAAAGACTCATGCTCAATTTATAGGCTGAAACAACGGAGACCCCGCGTTACGAGGGTGTCATATTTATTATATTTGAACACAAAAGAACTATATACAAAATACTGTAAAAGGGGGGAAATTATAGAATGGTTGAGCATGTGGCTCCAAAGTGTAATAAGGTCGTAGGTGTGTAATATTCCAAGGCCGGGTTGCCTCCTCCTTAGAAGTGTGTGATCCTTCTCGTAAGTCGATCAGATAATATGAACCATTATTGAGATTTCAACTAATGACGAAAGGACCCTCCCAAGGTAGGGAGAGCTTGTGCATTCCCGTTTGGTCTTGAATCAGACGGAGCACTAAGTCGCCTTCTTGAAAATTTGGCTCCAGACTCTATGGCTATGCTAGCGTCGTATGTCTTGCTGATATATGGCCGATCTGGCTGTCACTAAGTCACGTGCTTCTTCCAAGGCATCGAAGGAATCCTGGCATGCTAGCTCATTATCCGCATCAACATAAGCAGTAACTCCGGGTGAGTCATGACGTATATCACTTGGTAGAACCGTCTTGGCTCCGTAAATCAGGAAAAAAGGGTGTATCTAGTGGATCTATTTGGTGTTGTTCGGATACTCCAAAGTACTGAAGGGAGTTCCTCAACCCAACAACCCGGCGTGCGTTCAGTGGGGCACCATGAGCCGGGGTTTGATTCCTCTCAAGATCTCCTGGTTGGCTCTTTTGGCTTGCCCATTGGACTGTGGGTGCTCAACTGCCACCAAGTCAAGCCGAATGTGTTCTCATTGGCAAAATTGTTCCATGGCTCCCTTGGATAGATTGGTACGTCTGTCAGTAATGATGTTGTGAGGGTAGCCAAAACGAAAAATTAACTTCTTCAAGAATTTGACCGCAGTTTCTGCATCACAATTGCTGACCGGCTCTACTTCGACCCACTTGGTGAACTTATCAACCGCCACCAATAAGTGGGTTTCCTTGTCATAGGACGACTTAAATGGACCAACCATGTCAAGCCCCCAGACCGCAAACGGCTGGGTAATTGGGATCATACGCACCTCTAGAGCCGGTACATCAGCCTGTCGAAGAAACCTCTAGCAACCATCACACTTGCGCACAATTTCCTCGGCGTCGGCATGAGCCGCCACCTAGTTAAAACCATGCCGGAAAGCTTTGTCACCCAACGATCGTCAGCCGGCGTGATGTCCATAGTCGCCAACATGAATCTCATTAAGAATATCATGTCCTTCTTCAGGAGAAACACAATGTTGAAAAACGCCAGTGCTGCTCCGACGGTGTAACTCACCATTGATGATTGCCATTGAATTTGACCACCAGATGATCTGCCTAGCGTCGATGTCTTCCTCTACGAGTTTCCCTCGAGTCAGGTAGGCCAAATAAGGCACAGTACAATCAGGGGTGACATGCAGAGCCGCCACCAAGTGTGCCACTGGGTCAGATAGAGCTATGTCCTCTTTAGTCGGCAATTTGATTGATGGACTATGAAGTACGTCCAAGAATACGTTAGGCGGCATCGGCTTTCTCTGTGAGCCAAGTCTAGACAATGCATCCGCTGCTTCATTAAGCTGGCGGTCTATATGATCAACTTGATAACCTTGGAAATGACCTGCCACATTGGAGACTGCCCGGTAGTAAGCAGCCATCAGGGGGTCCTTAGGATCCAAAGTCCCTGAGACCAGTTGAGCCACCAAATCTGTGTCGCCTAAGCATCTGACCTGACTGAGGTTCATTTCTTTAGCTATCCTAAGACAATGTAAATGGGCCTCGTACTCAGATGCGTTGTTAGTACAAGGAAACATGAGCCGCAAGACATAACAAAAGCTATCACCTTTGGGGGAGGATAATATGACACCAGCCCCGAGCCCTCTAGCTGTCTAGACGTGTCAAATTGTATAGTCTAGTACGTGTTATCTGGCCTATCTTCCGGAATCTGTATGTATGTCCAGTCATTGATGAAATCCACCAGGGCTTGAGACATGACGGCAGTTCGAGGTGCATATTTCTAGTGGTGATCACCAAGTTCAGTATCCCAGCTAGCAATCCTACGTGTGGCCTCCCGATTTTGTATAATGTCACCAAGAGGCGTCGAACTGACCACAGTGATCGGTTGTTCCTGAAAATAATGCTTTAATTTTTGGCTTGCCATGAAGATCCCGAAGACCATCTTCTGCCAATGTGGATATCGCTAATTGGATAGATTTAAAACTTCACTAACAAAATAAACCAAATGATGAACCCGATATTCCTTTCCTTCCTCTTTCCACTCGACCACAACTGCAACGCTAACCACTATGGAGTTGGCAGCAATGTACATGAGCATAGACTCCTTGGTGGGAGCAGCCAAAATGGACGGGTTAACAAGCTATTTTTTGAGTGCTTCAAAAGCTTTGTTAGCAGCATCCGTCCATTTAAAATCACCCTTTTTTTCAGAAACTAATAGAAAGGAATTGCCTTCTCTCCTAGTTAGATTATTAACCGGCTTAAAGCCGCGATCCGACCGGCGAGGCGCTGAACTTGATTCACGTTTCCGGCTCACATAGTGAGGTCACTGCCTTGATCTTATTCGGGTTGGCTTCGATGCCCAGTTCGGAGACTAGGAAACCCAGAAGCTTGCCTACAGGTGTCGGTATCAAAACCGGCGGATCTCGGGTAGGGGGTCCCGAACTGTGAGACTAGGATTGACGGTAACAGGAGACAAAGGGGACACGAATTTACCCAGGTTCGGGCCCTCCAATGGAGGTAATACCCTACATCCTTCTTGATTATATTGATAGGGTGAGGGGTTACAAAGTTGATCTACCTCAAGATCGTATGTCTAACCCTAGATGAGTTGTTCTGCCCCTACGCCCTAAAACCCTCTAGCTTATATAGATGCCGGGGGTGCCCTTGGCTTACACATGGTCGGTTACATGCCAAAGAGATAACTTTCCCAACTACAGATAATAACTTGGAGAACACGTGTAGACTCTATGAAGCTTCCATCCTGGCGCAGGTGGTCCTCGATCCCCCGATGCCTGCCTTGAGGCCCTTGGGCAATGGGACGACTATCTGAGGACCCCTTAATACCGTACTCCCTCAGTAGCCCCTGGACTGGCCTTCAACGCCGATATATATTCGGTTGATTCTCTCACGTCATCGTCTTTGGCTTGCAAGGCGATTTCATCGGCCTTCTTGATCCAGCATCCGACCAGTGTTCGGCAAGATCCCAAGAATTGCGGGCGCAGATCATTATAATAACTGCACAAGTTCCTCGATTTTTGTGCATCGTGCAGAGGTGAGTAGCCAGATATTTTTACAATCCTACCCCCTGTAACGGAGGCGCTGACCCATTTAACCAAACAAAATCGTGATTCATACCACATCTTCTTCCTTCCTATTGCCAAAAACTCCTATCGGAAGCTCTACGCAAAACATGGCTAATGCTCCCAGCTCCTCAAGGCCCCCTTATGGCCAGTTCCCAGGCGACTGGACCAGTTGCTCTGTCACACTCCCTCGGCTCCATAACCTGGAGACCCAGGGGTATCTCCCATCATCAAATCTAGAGGCAACCCGTGCTGGTCTGTTCTCTTATGGCGACGAGGTGTTCAACGAGCGCTTCCCCAATCCAAACAAAGGGGAGCGCATTTGCTTTGTTCCGTTCCTCCTTTGAGGCCTTGGATTTCCAATCCACCAATTCTTCAGGGGGTTACTAGAGTTCTACGGAATTCAACTCCACCATATCACCCCAGGGTCGATCTTGCACATCTCGGGTTTCATTGCCCTCTGTGAGGTGTTCTTAGGGTGCGAAGCTCACTTCGATCTGTGGAGGAAATACTTCTGCCTCATCCGTCGAACTCGGGACAAGGCCATCTTAGAGGTCGGCAGAGCCGAAGTATGCCGCATAGCGGGGACGGGGTATCCGATTTGCACGCCGAAGAAATCTGAAGAATGGACTTCAGAGTGGTTCTATATTGAAGACGTCCCCCTATTTGAGCCAACTCGGACATGCCTGCCCGAATACTCTGACCTCCTCCCAAACAAAAGGTACAACTGGCGACCCAAGGGCTCATCTCAGGAGGAGAGCGCCGAAGTGCAACGCCTTGCCATGCAAGTGAGGATGCTCACCCATCACCGGCTAACAATGATCAATGTCATGGCCGCATCTATCTCCCGGTGCGTGCGACCCCTCCAACAAAGGGTGCACCCCTTATGGCGATACAATGGGACAAGCGACGCCACACGTTCCCGAAGACTAGGTCCTGCCAATCCAACAGCGCTGGTCATCGTACTTGCCGACCTCTATAAAGGAGAGCAAGAAGACTTCATCTAGCGGTCAACCAAGGAAGGGTATTAGGACCACAATCCAATCGAATAGGTATGCCTTCCTTTTTCAATCATGAAATAGTTCAGGACTTCATTCTGCACTCTTATTTGACCGAGGCCTTGGAGCGAATAGGAATGGAGGAGCTTCATCGAGACAGTCAAGTGTCCGGCTCCTCATCCCGAGAATCGTTCACGTGACAACGATCCGGGCTTCAACAAGGACCTAGATCTCCTTATCGACTTTGAAAATGGAGTCTATCATCAGGACAACATCGTCCAGACCACAGTGGCGATCATAGTCGATTACCTCGAGTCATTCTCCATTCCATCCATGGGCAAGAAGAAAAACTCCTCCCGTAAGAGGCCTTCTACCAAGAGCGCTCCAAACGCGCCGGTCCCATCCCCCAAGCGTCGTCGATCAGCATGCCTTGGGCCAGCAATCAAAGCCACAGGCGAGTCAGAGGCCGACCAGGACCTTGCAAAGGAGCCGGACACGGGGAAGAATCCACCCGTACGTGCATCCCAAAGGTACATTGCTCGGATATCCATTTTATCATTGTGCTTGGCAGAATCTTATGCCTGCTTGTTTTTTATCCAGGCAAAACACCCAATCTGCACCTACCGAGGAGGCTGTTCGGATGTCACGAGACGTCCGAAGCTCCCAGGCTACCACCCATGCGAGTTCCGCTACGGAAGCCCCCCTATGACCAGTCTGATGCCCACCGAATCTGGCGACGGAGTATCCGTCACCAAATCGGAAATGGAGAGTGCCATGCATCATCGGCACCAATGGGAGCCCATGCGACACCCAATTCTCTTCGACCAGGAGTTTGGCAGCCCACGCTCGGCGGATGCACACCTTGGGGCCGGCCGAGCTGGATTCAGTGATGCTATGAAGCTGATAAAACCAATATTCAGGTAAGTGGTCGGATTTTGTAGAATCCGTATACTTGTATAAGCCTACTAGCCCCCAAGCCTTAATTTGATTTGGAAAAAATGAATTAAGGATCTCCATACTGTTTGACTGCTGACGTAGGCCTCAAAGCAACAGTCCGAGCAAATGGCCAAGCCCCTCGAGGAGAGCCGCGGGGAGGTGCAGTCCGTGAAGGCCGAACTAGCACAAGTGAAAATCTTCATGCGAGAGGCCCATGGTAAGTGTGCTTTTACTGCTAGTCAATAGAACATATGGATTCCGTGCTTGACATATGGATTCTATGTAGCAGCAGAATCAATAGGACATATGGAAAGGCAGCTGGAAGAAGACCGGGATTCACAAAGGTATGCGGACTCCCAACAACAAGTCGGTTGTCTTGTTATACAAAAATAGGCCGATGAAATAAAGAGTTTAAAGACTCAATTGTCCCAAGCTCAGGAAGAGAATCACAATCTTCGGAGGGCTAGTTTAAATACAATCACGCTACGAGTAAGTATTTCCGATGTATAAAATGATAATAATCGCGCTTGTTGTCTTGTGTACAGGTCTCCTAACCGGACATACAGAAGAGGAGATCGAATCATTCCAAGGGGACCTGCAGAAGGAGCTGATCTCTCTCCACGAGCATGTGTAGAAGGCGATAAAAGGGATAATGAAGGAATTATGGCCCACCAAACAGCCATCCGAAGGTCTGGCCGCACTTGTGGATCGATTTAGGGGGCTCGGTGTAGGTTCGAGCTGTGGAAGACTTTGGCCTGCCGCAAAGGAGCGTGGGAGGTATGGGCAATGATCAAGACCCATTTCACCAGACTTAACCCGGAAAATATGGCACAGGTTGGTCCTATGGGATCAGATGGAAAAGAAGTGCCACTCCTCCTAGTATATGACTAGGTAATGCTAGCCACCCGGCTCTCGCAAGCAGACTGCCCCCTCTCCACAATAATTGGTGATCTCAATCAGCAGCCACATATTTACATATATATGTGTAGAACAATCTGTGTTGTAAACTTTGTCTTAACCAACCATCGGCTTCTCCCTCCCAGGCGAAGAGCTTGGGAGTGTTCCTTATTATTATTCCTTCGCCGAAGAGCGAAATTGTATTCGAGGAACCAAGCAATCCGGCCATGTGGTGCGAACAGACTTAAAGCACACAGAAAGATATGTTATATTACGACATAACATAAGAAACATCTTCCGACTAAAATAGTTCCACTAACGATACCTTTCGCCAGGGTTCTACGAAGAATGTAGATAGGAATCCGCATACTTGCGACTAAGTGTCCTTTTGTAATAAGAGACCCAAACAACTGAAAAAGCAGCTAGGGACGGATACGGTGTTTCCGTCATAGCCGATCAGTTATATACACAAGATAGCTAGCTTTCGGTTTCACCTGTCTGAGGTACGTGTCCAGATGAACCGGTCGTAACAATCACAGTGGTGCTCCCTTTACTCTCTATCCAAACAAGCGGGAACGTAGAGAGCAACTACATGAGCGAGGAAACCCAGCTTGGCAAAGTCTTAGTTCGAATTGATGCATATGATGGCTAAAACATGACAAAAGAAACATGCGCGCATAACAGATGCGTGCAAATAATTACAATAGAAAAGGATGGCTACTAGAAGGAGCCCCACATGTTGCGTTCGGATGTAACACTCTATGGTGCTGCCAATAACCTTAGTATAGGATCGGTTTAATCGAACATAGGAATAAGAAAATCAATCCTATCTAACAGCAAAGTGGGATGGAAAGAAAACAATGAAAATACAAGAAAAAGAAAAATGTAAAATGTACACCGATTGGGACAGGACCGGTCTATCTGTAGAAGCGCTGTAGACGAGCTGCATTCCATGTGTACGGTTCAAGGCGATTATCTGATGAGTTTTGAAGGCGATAGCCTCCTCCCGCGAGTACTTCGTCGATGATGAAGGGGCCCTCCCACTTGGGGTTGAGTTTATGCTTATGCTTCTCCGGGAGACTGTCACACCCTGTGTTCTGGCACATTGTATGATTTGGTTTATAAAATTTGGAACTAGTTAAAACCGTTTGAGTGCATGCTTGTTTGATTGCTTGGATGATCATGTTTGGCACTATTAGGTTCTACTCCACTCCATCTTCATCTTCCTTGATCCCAACTCCTTGCCCTATGATCATGCCATGTGAATAGTGCTCAAAACTATTTTTTTATCAAAATTTATTTTCACCAAAAAGGATTTATTCAATTTAGGCTTACTAAAACCCCTGAATTCAGGTTTGAACTACAAGTCCTCCATTTAGGTGGACCCCTTATTCCCAAATGCATTATTTGAAACCTACTATATATATATGACTTCTCAAAACCACCAAATATTATTTTTAAAGATTACTTTCATATTTTATTTAAAGGCTTTTTCTTAAGGCCAGAAATGGCTTTTCCTAAGGAAAATTATTTAAATGGTTTGAAAATATTTGAGAAAATTTAGAGAAACTCATTGGACATATATTTTCCATATATATGAGTTTCAACACAACGGCTTGATCATGAAATGGGCAAAACCCCTCAAAACCCTTCCTGTTCAGATTGAACTTTTGGGATGTTTCTATAAGAAATATTCTCAATAAATTCCAGGAAAATTCTAGCAAGTCAAAACCACCATGGGTGATGATCTTGCAAAGTTTCATCTCAATCCAAGTTGGTTTGCTTCATCAAACCAACCCAAAACCATTCCTGTCCGGATTCAAATTTGAACAACTTTACATTGTGAAGTGTCCTCCCTTGGCCTCAAACTTTGTGGGCATGCTCTAATGACCAAATAGTCATGATCCACTAAGTGGTGCATCAAGGGTTAAAGCCTAACACCTTTGAATCTATAGAAAGCAGATTCTGCCTATTTCTAGGTTTTCCCTAAGTCCCATTGTGAACTTTCTTCAAACCATCTCAAACTTGGTGATCACACTTGTTTTCCACCACCCCTTGACCCTATAAAGTCTCATGTTAATCTAAGTCCATTTGATCCCCCAAATCATCATCAAACACCTTCTGCCAGATTTGTATATATGGCATTTTCACCTCAAATCCTTTTACCCTTGGGCCCTCCTTTTCACCACAGCTTCTAGGGGACAATGGTTACCTCCAGTAAAAAATTCATGGCCATAGCTCATGGGTAAGTGGGTGAAAACCCCATTTTCACCCTCTGGTCCACCTGGCAGGAGCTCTCTCTCCTCTCTCCTCCTATTCTATTCCTTCCCAGGGCATCCAAGGGCCTAGCCCAACTTATTTCCCCCCTAGATTCCCCTGGACAGTGGTGGCCGCGCAAAGGAGGCCGATGGCATGCCATGGCATGCCATACTTGCGCTCTGGAGCGCGCTACTGTGCCGACAGGCACTGTAGCTGCTGCCCAATGGCCAGCCCCGACCTTCTCGGGCCCTCCCCTTGCGCCAGTCGAGGCCCCTCGGCGTTCATGACGCGCGAAGCTGCTGGCCCCTCCTCTCTCTCCTTCCTCCTCCCTCCTCCGCACGCGGGCGGCGCCGCCCGGTTTGGCGAACCACCGAACCCACACGTGCGTGCCTCCCCTCCTCTCTCCTCTCTCCCTCTGTCCGTGGACGACCCCCAGGAACGCCCTGGCTCGCTCCCATCTCTCCCCGAGCCCTCCAGCGAGCGCCACGTCCTTGCCGGAGCACCGTGGCTCGGTGGACTCGCCCCCGCCTATAAAAAGGGCCCCCGAGACCCCTCTCTCCCCTCTGGTCCCCTCTCTCCACCCCTTTAGACCCCATGCGGAGCTCGAGCGCCTACCGTGGCTCCTGCACTCGGAATCGGGCCGAGGACCGCCGCGGCGACCTCACCATCGATCTCCGGGTACAGAGCCGTCCGGCCCTCATTTCTCTCCCTTTGCTCCTCTCTTGTCTCTCTGCTTCGATCCCCCTCATCCCCGCCTTGTTTGCAGCCTGGAACGGCCTCGGCGACCTCCTCCCGAAGCTGTCTCCGTCGCGGGTGCTCGTCGCTGATGACCCCGTCCACCTCCGGCCCTCCTTCCACCTCGATAGGACTGGCGGGTCCTTCCCGAGCTCATCCCTGCCTTCGCCGCCCCTCGCCGTGCCTCCCCTCGCCGCCGGTGAGCGCCCCCTCCTCTCTGTCGCGAGGAGGAAGAAGGACCCGACAGGTGGAGCCCACCTGTCGGCCTCTCTCTCCCCTCCCACGCTCTCTCTCCCCTCGCCTGAGCCACTGGCCGCCGGGCCCCGTACGTCAGGTTTGAACCTGAGCGCGCGCGTGGCCGGCCGACTGGCTAGGTGGTCCGTCCCAGCCCCTGGCCGCCCCTGGCACAGGGTCTGGTGCCCTTTTTCCTTTTTTTTCTTTTCTGGTGGGATTTGTAAAAATTCCACAGGATTAATTCTTTGCCCAATGCAAATAATTTTTCCACCATAAATCTCAGAATAATGTGTAGACTTTAATGGTGCCATTTGTACATTTTTTGAAAACCTTTTATATACTGGTTTTATTTAAAACCTATTAAATGCAACTTTTTACCCTCTGTTTATTTGTTTCTAAAAAGATTTTCACAAGAAAAACCTTTTGTAGATATTTTTAGTATGACTTTAGGTATTTAACAGAATAGGTGAACATTTTGTTGAGTAGTTTGAGTGCTCTATTTGCATGCTTGTTTATTTATTATCGTTTATTTCCGCGTCGGTAGATTGTGCTATTGACGGAGAAGTTGGACTCGAAGACTTCGAAGACCCTGAAGACTTTGTTGAGCCAGGCAAGCAGCCGTTTGACCATATCAAGAAACTATTTTCATTGCATGTCATATAACAATTTACTTCTGGCATATCGATCATATGTTGTGGGGTTCCCCTTCGGTGTGATGCCTCCGGTACTTTCCGTTGATACTTGCATCGAGCATGACCCTACCACCTTATGAGGGTTGTGCGAGTGGGAGTAGTCAGGTAGCTAAGTAGATGCTACGCAAAGTGGGACGGGACTTATGCATGGTGAAACTAGGAAGGATGTGTTTTCAAATACTCTTTCGAAAACCCCGTCGGGCGCCACTAATGTCCGAGGGAGATGATGATGAGTTGGGTGACCACTTGAGAAAGAAGTGGTGTACCGGAACAAGTGTGTGTGTGTGTTTTTGAAACGGATTAGATTTAAGATTTGTCGACCGTCCCAACCTTACATGCACAACCATGATACCCCTTATGGGACGGGGCTTTGTTGATTACATTGGTGGGTACTTGCAAGGAGCCCGCATTACTAGTGGCGGGAGTGGCGTGGTCACTCTCGATACGGGGTCATACCGGTATGTACGATCACGTGCTGTCTTCACAGGCACCGGGCACACCGTTGGTCCCCTCATGGATGGTACGAGTAGAGCAAGGCTCGTGTGATGTACATCATGAGGGCTGGGTACCAATCGAGTGGACTCTTTGTTTAGTATTGCCGGGGGAAAGGCATTGTTCGGGTGGTTACCTCGGGTAGTTATATACCGCGAGTCGTGGATGACACAGAAGTTCCCCGAGTCTTGTGGGTAAAGTGTGCAACCTCTGCAGAGTGTCAAACTATTTGAATAGCCATGTCCACGGTGAAGGACAGTTGGGTGGTGCTGCTTAAACTACGTCCTGGTGTTTTCGTGAAACATTGGCGTGAGTTTGGGTGTGATAGTGACAAGAGGTCAAATGAGTCAAGTCCGATGACTTGGCATGAGGAATGAACTAAGTACGATGACTTAGTATGAACATGATGTGTTCAACTGATACCCGTGATGGTATCGACAATGTGTTATCATGAATACTTGGTTAGTTGTTGATGCATGCTATTACTTGATCATGTCACTTGCATATAAAATCAGATTTCCGCAAATTTACCTATAGTGCTATATCATGCATGATTATTGCCTCGTTCCACTCTTGGGTTGCTTGCGAGTACATTCAAAGTACTCATTGGCTTGCCACTGGTTATTTAATTGGCCAGGCATGGAAGAACAGGAGTTTGTTGAAGAGTTCGTTGGAGACGAACATGCGAACTAGGACGCTTCCCAGTCAGAATGCCTGTAGGTTAAGGCAGATGGCATGGGTTCATGCTTTCGACCAAGATTTCCTCTGCTTGTTCTAGATTAAGTGTTTGGCCCATGTGGCCCTACCCATATAAGACTAAGACCTTCGTGGTCACCATTTGTGTAAGACACTTAATGTGGATATAAGACTCTTTTATTCAGCTTCTGTGTGTTCAGTGAGCATTGATCTCTGGGATCACTATACACGTGAATTCGGTGATCTCGACTTATGAGTCGGGGTCCCCACAAAGCTGGTATCAGAGCCATCCTGACTGTAGGAAGCCCTTAGTTAGCATGGACATTAGTAGGGTAAAGCCGTTTTCAAAATTACACCTAGCTTTGGAACTTAGGAAAATCTGCAGTGTTTACTTCTCCTATGCTTCACACAACACTTTGTTGACTCTCCTCCTTTCAAACCTTTGTAGATGGCCGTCGTACCCGAAGCCTTCCTGACATCCGTATTTCCCTTACTCCTTGGGGATAGCCGGGAGAAGTGCCAGTTTCGCCAACCACCCATTTTCCTCTACCACGAGCACTGGGTCGATGTCGTCATGAAGGAGTACCACGTGGATGTGGTTGTGAAGGCAAACGACTCCCCGACTAGTTGGTTCTTTGAAGGACCACGGATGGAGACCGTGATGTTTGCCTTCGAGACAGCTGCACGCAAGGCACTCCTATACCCTCGAGACATCATTCCAGAGATGGCTGACGAGCCAGCTACTCGCTACCTTCCCTTTCGAAAGGATGACTTTGGCGAGAGTTGGACGCTGATTCCGACCAAGGAAGATGGCGCACCACTCAGGTTCCAGACCTACTTCAGCCTCTCCGCTGATAGTCTGGTTCACAACTTGATGAAGGAGTCCGTGAAGCTCCGCGAGGAAGTTCACCACACTTGAGAGCTACTTCAACAAGCCAAGACGAAGCCAGACAAGATCAAGAAGGATGGAGCCCCCGAGGGACGACCAGCTGTCGCTTATCGAGGAGGAGTACCCCCAGCCAGTGATGCACCCACACATAGTTGTCGCATGAGTGCGAAGGAGTACCATGAGCTCTTCACCGACCCGCCGGCAAAGCATCGTCGAGATGGGCCTCCTCGTTCCCTGACCCCTTCGACCGGGAACGATGCTCGTTCAGAGGATGAGCCAGAGGAAGACCCAAAGGAGCGTGACTACGAGACCGAGCACTCCACTACCTGAGTCCGAGAACCCCTCTCGTGCGTAGTAGGGTCCATGTAGTGGTTCATGTGGAACCATGCATACTTGTTGTTTGTTTGTTGTTTGTGTTCTGTTGCAAGTCACGCTTTTGCCTTGGGCTACATGTAAACGACTACATTGTCTATCTTAATATATGTTGTTGGTCTTTTGACCTTTGTTTCTACACACTTACACTTGACCGACCCCCTTAGGCGCGCTTTGCCGTTATTGCTTACCCCTCTTGTCGACCCCAGTTGTTTGACTTGGCTGCTCCAAACAGGATGGTGACTACTACCCGCAACAGCTCCTTCACCAACCCTGAAGCCGGCAACTCGAGCCAGCAACAGGGTGATGGTGGGGCTGCTCACGGTGGAGAACACCAGGAGCATCCTCAAGGCAACGTTCCCCCGCCACCACCTCCGCCGGAGAACATGACCATAGCTTAGTTTCTCCAAGTTCTCCGGGAGGAGCACCAGGCCAACAATGCTGCTCTCCAGGAGATGGACCAGGCTCTTGTGAACAACTAGCAGCAAGGTAGGAATGGAAATGGCTGCTCCACTCTGTCGGAGTTTAGGAGGAACTCGCCCCCGACCTTCACTGAGACTGCTGAACCATTGGATGCTGATGACTGGATCCGCACCATCGAGGACCTCCTTGCGTTGGTCAACTGCAATGAGGATCGTGAGAAGGTCCTTTATACCTCTCACTACCTCAGAGGTATCGCCCGAGCTTGGTGGGATGGATTCAAGGTCATGCAAGGAGAACGTGCGATCACGTGGAATGACTTCAAGGAAGGATTCCACACTGCCCATATTCCATCTTGGATCATGGCTATCAAGAAGAGGGAATTTCGAGCGCTAAAGCAAGGAAGTGGCTCTGTCAAGGAGTATTTGCAGAAGTTCAACCTGCTGTCAAGGTATGCACCTGAAGACGTCAGCACGGAGGCTGCCAAGAAGGAACGCTTCATGGAAGGACTTCAGCAAGTTCTGCAGTATCATCTCATCATCTGTGACTGCTGCACTTTCTTTGACTTGGTGAACAAGGCCCTCATGCTGGAAGACAAGCGTCATGCTATCGACGACACTCGGAAGCGCAAGATGATCAGCAAGGGAAGCTCAAGCAACCAGAAGCCTCGCCCATGGCAACCACCCCCAGCTAAGCCAACCTATCAGCCGCAGCAGGCTAGACCTCCTGCGCCTCGTCCGAGCTACCAGCCTCAGTAGTATGCCAAACCCAGGCCAGCTTACAATAGCAACCCCAATAACAACAGCGGTGGCAGGAACTTCAACAACAACCCTGGGCAAGTCGCTTGCTTTGGATGTGGTTAGCCTGGACACATTTGTAGGCTGTGCCCCAACAAGAAGCCAGATGCACCGCCCTAATGCGCCAGCTTAAGGACAAGCCCGTGGAGCACCGCCAAGGAAACTAGCTCCCCGCACAACCCAACAATGGCAAGGGTCATGTGAATCACGTCACCGCAGAGGAAGCCCAGGAAGACCCGGACGTCATACTGGGTACGTTCCTTGTCAACTCAACCCCAACAACAGTATTGTTTGATTGTGGGGCTTCGCATTCTTTTGTCACCCAAAAGTTTGCACTAGAGAGTGGCATGGATCCTACACCCTTGGGTAGTCGTATGCTGATACAAACCCCCGGTTCATTTATGAAGTCTGGGATAGGGTGTAAGGGAGTGAAGATTGACATCAACAGGGTAGACTTCCTAGCCCACCTTATCATCCTGAAGTCAGAAGGCTTGGATGTGATCCTAGGCATGGTTTAGTTGAGCAAGCATCAAGGCCTGTTAGACTGTGCCAAGAGGATTGTCACCATGACCAACAACCAAGGTGTGGAAGTCAAGTATGTCCCCAACCCTGTCTCCACTCAAGCCCCTCAGGCTAACTGCCTGTCGGGAGTTGAGTTGGATCAAGTGCCAGTGGTATGCGAGTACCCGGATGTGTTTCCTTATGAGCTGCTCGGAATGCCTCCTGACCGTGATATCGAGTTCATTATTGAGCTTATGCCCGGATCAAGGCCCATCTATAAGAAGGCCTACAGGATGGGATCCGAAGAGTTGGCTAAGTTGAAGAAGCAACTGGCGGAGCAGCTCAGGAAAGGATTTATTCGCCCTAGTGCCTCTCCTTGGGGATCGCCTGTTCTATTTGTGTCAAAGAGGGACGAGACTATCAGACTTTGCGTTGATTACTGTTCTCTCAATGAGGTCACAATAAAGAACAAGTACCACTCCCCAAGATCGAAGACCTGTTTGATCAGTTGAATGGAGCCAAGGTGTTCTCCAAGATCGACCTCATGTCTGGGTACTATCAGCTAAAGATCAGACCCCAAGATATCCCCAAGACAACATTTGTAACCCGGTATGGCCTGTATGAATACACGGTCATGTTGTTCGGATTGACGAATGCCCCTGCCTACTTCATGTACCTCATGAATAAGGTCTTCATGAAGTATTTGGACAAGTTCGTTGTTGTCTTCATTGACGACATCCTTGTCTTCTCCAAGTCTGAAGAGGAGCATGAAGAGCACTTGAGATTGGTCCTAGAGAAGCTTTGAGAGCAGCAGCTTTATGCCAAGTTTAGCAAGTGTGAATTCTGGCTGCATGAAGTTGGATTCTTGGGTCATGTGTTGACGGCAGAAGGATTATCAGTGGATCCTGCCAAGATTGAAGCCGTGACTGAGTGGCGGACCCCAACCACGGTGAAGGAAGTCAGGAGCTTCGTCGGACTCGCAGGATATTACCGCAAGTATGTGGAAGGGTTCTCAAGCATTGCTCGTCCTTTGACCCAGCTTTTGAAGAAGGACAAGAAGTTCGAATGGACCACTAAGTGCGAGGAAAGTTTCCAGGAGCTCAAGAAGAGATTGACCACCGCCCCTATTTTGGCCACCCCCGATATTCACAAGGAGTTTGTGATTTATTGTGAGACATCAAGAACCGGACTCGGAGGTGTTCTGATGCAAGAAGGCAGAGTTGTAACATATCTTTCCAAACAGCTACGTCCTCATGAAGAGAACTACGCAACTCATGATCTAGAATTGGCAGCCATGGTTCATGCCTTGAAGACATGGCGGCATTATATTCTGGGGAAGCGATGTGAGATATTCACATACCACAAGAGTTTGAAGTATGTCTTCACTCAAAGAGAATTGAACATGAGGAAACGAAGATGGTTGGAGTTGATCAAGGACTACGACCTCAGTGTTCAATACCACCCCAGAAAAGCCAATGTAGTAGCTGACGCCTTAAGCAAAAAGGCTTGTTCCTTGAATGCTATGAGTAAGGAAAGGCTACCCGCGTTGTATGAAGAGCTTGAGAGCTTCGGCTTGGAACTGGTCGCACCAGGATTTCTCGCCAACCTCGAAGCAAAGCCTACCTTGATGGGTGATATCAAAGAAGCCTGGAAGGGACATGAGAGCATTGAAGGCATCAAGAGGAAGATCAAGGCAGGCAAGGCTCCAGGATTCTCGGAGGATGAACAAGGAGTTGTATGGTTTGGGAATTGCATTTGCGTACCCAACAAAGAAGAGCTCAAGAACCTGATCTTGCAAGAAGCTCATGACACACCCTACTCCATCCATCCTGGAGGAACCAAGATGTATCAAGACCTCAAGACAAGATTCTGATGGCATGGCATGAAGCGGGAGATACACACATTTGTGGTTAAGTGCGACATATGCCAGAGGGACAAGGCTGAGCATCAGCGACCCGCTGGGCTACTCCAACCCCTCAAAGTGCCTGAATGGAAGTGGGATAAAGTCGGGATGGATTTCATCACCGGTTTGCCGAGGTCAAACAAGGGACATGACTCCATTTGGGTCATTGTTGATCACCTGACCAAGGTAGCCCACTTCATCCCAGTCAACACCACCTATGATGGAAGCCAGCTCGCAAATCTCTACATCAACCAAATTGTGAGTCTCCGCGGAGTTCCAAAGGAGATAGTGTC
The DNA here is from genome assembly GCA_022496015.1 of Hordeum marinum. Lineage (NCBI taxonomy): Eukaryota > Viridiplantae > Streptophyta > Magnoliopsida > Poales > Poaceae > Hordeum > Hordeum marinum. The sequence continues at coordinate 376,024,489 of CM039673.1, forward strand.
AGACCGAGGAACCTAGTTCACCTCAAGGTTCTGGAAGAAGTTTCAAGAAGCTATGGGAACCAAGCTCTCCTTCAGCACTGCTTTTCACCACCAGACCGGTGGGCAAACAGAGCGAGTAAATCAGATACGCGAAGACATGCTCCGTGCTTGTGTCTTGGCATATGGAGCCAAGTGGGAAGATTGCTTAGCCTTCGCCGAGTTCTCCTACAACAAGAGCTATCAGTCGAGTCTTCAGATGGCACCGTTTGAGGTGTTGTATGGAAGCAGGTGCCGTACTCCCCTCAACTGGTCAGAAACCGGAGAAGGATTAGTATTTGGACTAGATATCCTCCGCGAAGCCGAAGAGCAAGTTCAACTCGTCTGCGAACGCCTCAAGACCGCCAAGTCAAGACAGAAGAGCCACACCAACTCTCGCCGTTGAGAACTGAACCTCGATGTTGGAGACTATGTCTACCTCCGCGTCACGCCTCTCAAGGGAACCAAGCGTTTTCACGTGAATGGAAAGCTCGCGCCATGGTATATAGACCCCTTCGAGATCACTGCAAGACGAGTAGAAGTCGCCTACCAGTTGGAGCTACCTTCTGAGCTATCGTATGTGCACAACGTCTTTCACGTGTCACAGTTCCGGAAGTGTCTGCAAGTTCCCAACCGCCCCGACCTCTACAAGGACATCAACCATCAAGCTATAGACCTTCAGCCAGATCTCACTTATTGTGAGAGGCCTGTCCGCATTTTGGATGAAGCTGAGCGCTGCACTCGTAGCCGCACCATCAAGTACTTCAAGGTCCAGTGGAGCAACCACACGGGAGCAGAAGCAACATGGGAGCATGAAGATTATCTCAGATCAGAGTTTCCTTATCTTTTTAGCGCTTAGCCTAGGAATCTCGGGGACAAGATCCTTGTAAGGGGGGAAGGTCTGTCAGACCCTATGTTCTGGCACATTGTATGATTTGGTTTATAAAATTTGGAACCAGTTAAAACCTTTTGAGTGCATGCTTGTTTGATTTGATGCTTGTTTGATTGCTTGGATGATCATGTTTGGCACTATTAGGTTCTACTCCACTCCACCTTCATCTTCCTTGATCCCAACTCCTTGCCCTATGATCATGCCATGTGAATAGTGCTGAAAACTATTTTTTTTATCAAAATTTATTTTCACCAAAAAGGATTTATTCAGTTTAGGTTTACTAAAACCCCTGAATTGAGGTTTGAACTACAAGTGCTCCATTTAGGTGGACCCCTTCTTCCCAAATGCATTATTTGAAACCGACTATATATATGACTTCTCAAAACCACCAAATATTATTTTCATATTTTATTTAAAGGCTTTTTCTTAAGGCCAGAAATGGCTTTGCCTAAGGAAAATTATTTAAATGCTTTGAAAATATTTGAGAAAATTTAGAGAAACTTAGTGGACATATATTTTGCATATATATGAGTTTCAATACAAGGGCTTGATCATAACATGGGCAAAACCCCTCAAAACCCTTCCTGTTCAGATTGAACTTTTGGGATGTTTCTATAAGAAATATTCTCAATAAATTCCAGGAAAATTCTAGCAAGTCAAAACCACCATGGGTGATGATCTTGCAAAGTTTCATCTCAATACAAGTTGGTTTGGTTCATCAAACCAACCCAAAACCATTCCTGTCCGGATTCAAATTTGAACAACTTTACATTGTGAAGTGTCCTCCCTTGGCATCAAACTTTGTGGGCATGCTCTAGTGACCAAATAGTGATGATCCACTAAGTGGTGCATCAAGGGGTAAAGCCTAACACCTTTGAATCTATAGAAAGAAGATTCTTCCTATTTCTAGCTTTTCCCTAAGTCCCATTGTGAACTTTCTTTAAACCCTCTAAAACTTGGTGATCACACTTGTTTTCCACCACCCCTTGACCCTATAAAGTCTCATGTTAATCTATGTCCATTTGATCCCCGAAATCATCATCAAATACCTTGTGCCAGATTTGTATATATGGCATTTTCACCTTAAATCCTTTTACCTTTGGGCCCTTCTTTTTACCACAACTTCTGGGGGACACTGGTTACCTCTAGTAAAAATTTCATGGCCATAGGTCATGGGTAAGTGGATGAAAACCCCATTTTCACCCTCTGGTCCACCTGGCAGGAGCTCTCTCTCCTCTCTCCTCCTATTCTATTCCTTCCCCAGGGCATCCAAGGGCCTAGCCCAACTTCTTTTTCCACCTAGATTCCCCTGGACACTGGTGGCCATGCAAAAGAGGCCGATGGCATGCCATACGCGCGCCCTGGAGCATGCTACAGTGCTGACAGGCACTATAGCTGCTGCCGAATGGCCAGCCCCGACTGTCTCGGGCCCTCCCCTTGCGCCAGTAGAGTCCCCACGGCGTCCGTGACATGCCAAGCTGCCGGCCCCCTCCTCTCTCTATCCTTCCTCCTCCCTCCTCCGCACGCGCGCGGCGCCCCTCGGTTCGGCCAACCACCAAACCCACATGTGCGCGCCTCCCCTCCTTTCTCCTCTCTCCCTCCGTCCGTGGACGACCCCCAGGAACGCCCTGGCTCGCTCCCATCTCCCCCCGAGCCCTCCAGCGAGCGCCACATCCTCGCCGACGCACCACGGCTCGGTGGACTCGCCCCCGCCTATAAAAAGGGCCCCCCGAGACCCCTCTCTCCCCTCTGGTCCCTCTCTCTCCACCCCTTTAGACCCCCTGCCCGAGCGCCTCCCGTGGCTCCTGCACTCGGAATCGGGCCGAGGACCGCCGTGGCGACCTCACCGTCGATATCTGAGTACAGAGCCCCTCCGGCCCTCATTTATCTCCCTTTGCTCCTCTCTTGTCTCTCTGCTTCGATCCCCCCTCATCCCCGCCTTCTTTGCAGCCTGGAACGGCCCCGACAACCTCCTCCCGAAGATGTCTCCGCCGTGGGTGCTCGTCGCTGGCGACCCTGTCCACCTTTGGCCCTCCTTCCACCTCTAGAGGACCGGTGGGTCCTCCCCGAGCTCATCCTTGGCTTCACCGCCCCTCGCCGTGCCTCACCTCGTCGCCGGTGAGCGCCCCCTCCTCTCTATCACGAGGAGGAAGAAGGACCCGACAGGTGGAGCCCACCTGTCGGCCTCTCTCTCCCCTCCCACGCTCTCTCTCCCCTCGCCCGAGCCACTGGCCGCCGGGCCATGCGCGTCAGGTTTGAACCTGAACGCGCGCACGGCCGGCCGGCTGGCCAGGTGGGCCGGCCCAGCCCCTGGCCGCCCCTGGCACAGGGTCTGGTGCCCTTTTTCCTTTTTTCTTTTCTGGTGGGATTTGTAAAAATTCCACAGGATTAATTATTTGCCCAATGCAAATAATTTTTCCACCATAAATCTTAGAATAATGTGTAGAATTTAATGGTGCCATTTGTAAAAAAAATTGAAAACCTTTTATACACTGGTTTTATTTAAAACCTATTAAATGCAACTGTTTAGCCTCTGTTTATTTGTTTCTAAAAAGATTTTCACAAGCAAAACCTTTTGTAGATATTTTTAGTATGAATTTAGGAGAATAGGTGAACATTTTGTTGAGTAGTTTGAGTGCTCTGTTTGCATGCTTGTTTATTTAGTATCATTTATTTCCGCGTCGGTAGATTGCGCTATTGACGGAGAAGTTGGACTCGAAGACTTCGAAGACCCTAGAGACTTTGTTGAGCCAGGCAAGCAACCCTTTGACCATATCAAGAAACTATTCTCATTGCATTTCGTATAGCAGTTTACTTCTGGCATATCGATCATATGTTGTGGGGTTCCCCTTCGGTGGGATGCCTCCGGTACATTCCATTGATACTTGCATCGAGCATGACCCTACCACCTTATGAGGGTTGTGCGAGTGGGAGTAGTTAGGTTGCTAAGTAGATGCTACGCAAAGTGGGATGAGACTTATGCATGGTGAAACTAGGAAGGATGTGTTTTCAAATACTCTTTCGAAAACCCCGTCGGGTGCCACTAATGCCCGAGGGAGATGATGATGAGTTGGGTGACCACTTGAGAAAGAAGTGGTGTATCGGAACAAGTGAGTGTGTGTGTGTGTTTTCGAAACGGATTAGATTTAAGATTTGTCGACTGTCCCAACCTTACATGCACAACCATGATACCCCTTATGGGACGGGGCTTTGTTGATTACCTTGGTGGGTACTGGCAAGGAGCCTGTATTACTAGTGGCGGGAGTGGCGTGGTCACTCTCGATACGGGGTCGTACCGGTATGTACGATCATGCGCTGTCTTCATAGGCACCGGGCACACCGTTGGTCCCCTCATGGATGGTACGGTTAGAGCAAGGCTCGTGTGATGTACATCATGAGGGATGGGTACCAATCGAGTGGACTCTTTGTTTAGTATTGCCGGGGGAAAGGCATTGTTCGGGTGCTTACCTCGGGTATGTTATATACCGCGAGTCGTGGATGACATGGAAGTTCCCCGAGTCTTGTGGGTAAAGTGTGCAACCTCTGCAGAGTGTCAAACTATGCGAATAGCCATGTCCACGGTGAAGGACAGTTGGGTGGTACTGCTTAAACTACGTCCTGGTGTTTTCGTGAAACATTGGCATGAGTTTGGGTGTGATAGTGACAAGAGGTCACATGAGTCAAGTCCGATGACTTGGCATGAGGAATGAACTAAGTCCGATGACTTAGTATGAACATGATGTGTTCAACTGATACCTGTGATGGTATCGACAATGTGTTATCATGAATACTTGGTTAGTTGTTGATGCATGCTATTACTTGATCATGTCACTTGCATACAAAATCAGCTTTCCGCAAACTACCTATAGTGCTATATCATGCATCATTATTGCCTCTCTCCACTCTTGGGTTGCTTGCGAGTACCTTCAAAGTACTCATTGGCTTGCCATTGGTTATTTAATTGGGCAGGCATAGAAGAACATGAGTATGTTGAAGAGTTCGTTGGAGACGAACATGTGAACTAGGACGCTTCCCATTCAGAATGCCTGTAGGTTAAGGCAGATGGCATGGGTTCAAGGTTTCGACAAAGATTTCCGCTGGTTGTTCTAGATTATGTGTTAGCCCGTGTGGCCCTATCCATGTAAGACTAAGACCTTCGCGGTGACCATTTTTGTAAGACGCTTAATGTGGATGTAAGACTCGTGTTGTTCAGCTTCTGTGTGTTCAGTGAGCATCGATATCTGGGATCACTGTACACGTGCATTCGGTGATCTCGACTTATGAGTCAGGGTCCCCACAGTGCTGGTATCAGAGCCATCCTGACTGTAGGAAGCCCTTAGTTAGCATGGACATTAGTAGGATAAAAGTCGTTTTCAAAACTACACCTAGCTTTGGAACTTAGGAAATTCTGCACTATTTATCTCTCCTATGCTTCACACAACACTTCGCCGACTCTCCTCCTTTCAAACCTTTGTAGATGGCCGTCGTACCCGAAGCCTTCCTGACATCCGGCTTTCTCTTACTCCTCGGGGATAGCCTGGAGAAGTGCCAGTTTCGCCAAACACCCATTTTCATCTACCACGAGCACTGGGTCGATGCCGTCACGAAGGAGTACCACGTGGATGTGGTCATGAAGGCAAACGACTCCCCGATTAGTTGGTTCTTTGAAGGACCATGGATGGAGACCATGATAGTTGCCGTCGAGACAGCTGCACGCAAGGCACTCCTATACCTTCGAGACATCATTCCAGAGATGGCTGACGAGCCAGCTACTCGTTACCTTCCCTTTCGAAAGGATGACTTTTGCGAGTGTTGGATGCTGATTCCGACCAAGGAAGATGGGGCACCACTCAGGTTCCAGACCTACTTCAGCCTCTCCGCCGATAGTCTGGTTCACAACTTGATCAAGGAGTTTGTGAAGCTCCGCGAGGAACATCACCACACCCGAGAGCTACTCTGACAAGCCAAGATGAAGCCAGACAAGATCAAAAAGGATGGAGCCCCCGAGGGACGACCAGCTATCGCCTATCGAGGAGGAGTACCCCCAACCAGTGATGCACCCATGCGTAGTCGTCGCATGAGTGCGAAGGAGTACTGTGAGCTCTTCACCGACCCGCCTCCAAAGCGTCGTCGGGATGGGCCTCCTCGTTCCCTGACCCCGTCGACCGGGAACGATGATCGTTCTGAGGATGAGACAGAGGAAGACCCAGAGGAGCATGACTACGAGACCGAGCACTCCACCACCTGAGTCCGAGAACCTCTAGGGTAGGATCAGTTATGTATCCCTCATGCGAAGTAGAGTCCGTGTAATGGTTCATATGAAACCATGTCTGTGTTGCTGTTTTTGTTGTTGTTTGTGTTCCGATGCAAGTCGCGCTTTTGCCTTGGGCAACATGTAAGCGACTACATCGTCTATCTTAATATATGTTGTTGGTCTTTTGAACTTTGATTCTACACACTTCCACTTGACCAACCCCCTTAGGCGCGCTTTGCCGTTATTGCTTACCCTCTTGTCAACCCCAGTTGTTTGACTTGGCTGCTCCAAACAGGATGGTGACTGCTACCCGCAAACAGCACCTTCACCAACCCCGAAGCCGGCAACTCGAGCCAGCAACAGGGTGATAGTGGGGCTGCTCACGCTGGAGAACACCGGGAGCAGCCTCAAGGCGACGTTCCCCTGCCGCCACCTCCGCCGGAGAACATGACCATAACTCAGTTTCTCCAAGTTCTTCGGGAGGAGCGCTAGGCCAACAATGCTGCTCTGTAGCAGATGGCCCAGGCTCTCGTGAACAACCAACAGCAAGGCAGGAATGGCAATGGCCGCTCCACGCTGCCGAAGTTCATGAGGAAGTCGCCCCCGACCTTCACCGAGACTGCTGAGCCATTGGATGCCGATGACTGGATCCGCACCATCGAGGACCTCCTTGCTTTGATCAACTGCAATGAGGATTGTGAGAAGGTGCTTTATGCCTCTCACTGCCTCGGAGGTACCGCCAAAGCTTGGTGGGATGGATTCAAGGTCATGCAAAGAGAACGTGCGACCGCGTAGAATGACTTCAAGGAAGGATTCCGCACTGCCCATATTCCATCTGGGATCATGGCTATCAAGAAGAGGGAATTTCGAGCACTGAGGCAAGGAAGTGGCTCTGTCAAGGAGTATTTGCAGAAGTTCAACCTGCTGGCAAGGTATGCACCTGAACATGTCAGCACGGAGGCTGCCAAGAAGGAACGCTTCATGGAAGGACTTCAGCAAGTTCTGTAGTATCAGCTCATCATCTGCGACTGTCGCACCTTCTTCGACTTGGTGAACAAAGCCCTCATGCTGGAGGACAAGTGTCGTGCCATCGACGACACTCGCAAGCGCAAGATGATCAGCAAGGGAAGCTCAAGCAAACAGAAGCCTCACCCGTGGCAGCCTACCCCAGCTAAGCCAACCTATCAGCCACAGCAGGCTAGACCTCCTGCGCCTCGTCCGAGCTACCAGCCGCAGCAGTATGCCAATCCCAGACCAGCTTACAACACCAACCCCAACAACAACAACGGTGGCAGGAACTTCAACAACAACCCGGGGCAAGTCGCTTGCTTTGGATGTGGTCAGCCAGGACACGTCTCTAGGCTGTGCCCCAACAAGAAGCCAGATGCATCGCGTCCCAATGCGCCAGCTCAAGGACAAGCCCGTGGAGCACCACCAAGGAACCCAGCTCCCCGCAATCATCCCAACAATGGCAAGGGTCGTGTGAACCACGTCACCGCAGAGGAAGCCCAGGAATACCCGGACGCCATACTGGGTACGTTCCTCGTCAACTCAACCCAGCAACAGTATTGTTTGATTGTAGAGCTTCACATTCTTTTGTCACCCAAAAGTTTGCACTAGAGAGTGGAATGGAACCTACACGCTTGGGTAGTCATATGCTGATACAAACCCCCGGTTCAGTTATGAAGTCTAGGATAGGGTGCAAGGGATTGAAGATTGACATCAACGGGGTAGACTTCCTAGCACACCTTATAGTCCTGGATTCACCCGGCTTGGATGTTATCCTTGGCATGAATTGGTTGACTAATCACCAAGGCCTGTTAGACTGTGCCAAGAGGACTGTCACCATGACCAATAGCCAAGGTGTGGAATTCAAGTATGTCCCCAACCCTGTCTCCAGTCAAGCCCCTCAGGTTAACTGCCTGTCGGGAGATGAGATAAATCAAGTGCCGGTGGTATGTGAATACCCGGATGTGTTTCCTGATGAGCTTCCCAGAATGCCTCCTGACATTGACATCGAGTTCATCATTGAGCTTAATCCCGGATCAAGGCCCATCTATAAGAAGGCCTATAGGATGGGATTTGAAGAGTTGGCTGAGTTGAAGAAGCAACTTGCAGAGCAGCTCAGGAAAGGGTTTATTCTCCCTAGTGCCTTTCCTTGGGGATCTCCTGTTCTATTCGTGTCGAAGAGGGACGGAACTATTAGACTTTGCGTCGATTACCATTCTCTCAATGAGGTCACAATAAAGAACAAGTACCCACTCCCCAAGATCGAAGACCTTTTTGACCAGTTGAATGGAGCCAAGGTGTTCTCCAAGATCGACCTTAGGTTTGGGTACTACCAGCTGAAGATCAGACCTCAAGATATTCTGAAGACGGCATTTGTAACCCGGTATGGCCTGTATGAATACACGGTCATGTCGTTCGGATTGACTAATGCTCCGGCCTACTTCATGTACCTCATGAATAAAATCTTCATGGAGTATTTGGACAAGTTCGTTGTTGTCTTCATCGATGACATCCTTGTCTTCTCCAAGTCAGAAGAGGAGCATGAAGAGCACTTGAGATTGGTCCTAGAGAAGCTCCGAGAGCACCAGCTTTATGCCAAGTTCAGTAAGTGTGAATTCTGGCTGCATGAAGTTGGATTCTTGGGTCATGTGTTGACAGCAGAAGGATTGTCAGTGGATCCTGCTAAGATTGAAGCCGTGACTGAATGGCAGACCCCAACCACCGTGAAGGAAGTCAGGAGCTTCCTCGGACTCACGGGATACTACTGCAAGTTCATGGAAGGGTTCTCAAGAATTGCTGGGCCTTTGACCCAGCTTTTGAAGAAGGACAAGAAGTTCGAGTGGACCGCTAAGTGCGAGGAAAGTTTCCAGGAGCTCAAGAAGAGATTGACCACAACCCCTGTTTTGGCCACCCCCGATATTCACAAGGAGTTTGTGATTTATTGTGATGCATCAAGAACCAGACTTGGAAGTGTTCTGATGCAAGAAGGCAGAGTTGTAGCATATCTTTCCAGACAACTATGTCCTCATGAAGAGAACTACGCAACTCATGATCTAGAGTTGGCAGCCGTGGTTCATGCCTTGAAGACATGGCAGCATTATATTCTGGGGAAGCGATGTGAGATATTCACCGACCACAAGAGTTTGAAGTATATCTTTACTCAAAGGGAATTGAACATGAGGCAGCGAAGATGGTTGGAGTTGATCAAGGACTACGACCTCAGTGTTCAATACCACCCCGGGAAAGCTAATGTGGTAGCTGACGCCTTGAGCAGAAAGGCTTGTTCCTTGAATGCTGTGATTAAAGAAAGGCTACCCACCTTGTGTGAAGAGCTTGAGAGCTTTGGCTTGGAACTGGTCGCACCAGGGTTTCTCGCCAACATTGAAGCTAAGCCTACCTTGATGGATGATATCAAAGAAGCTCAGAAGGGACATGAGAGCATTGAAGGCATCAAGAGGAATATCAAGGCAGGCAAGGCCCCTGGATTTTCAGAGGATGAACAACGAGTGGTATGGTTCGAGAATCACATTTGCGTACCCAGCAAAGAAGAGCTCAAGAACCTGATCTTGCAAGAAGCTCATGACACTCCCTATTCCATCCATCCTGGAGGAACCAAGATGTACCAAGACCTCAAGACTAGATTCTGGTGGCATGGCATGAAGCGGGAGATAGGCACGTTCGTGGCTAAGTGCGACGTATGCCACACGGTCAAGGCTGAGCATCAGCGATCCGCTAGGCTATTGCGACCCCTCAAAGTGCCTGAATGGAAGTGGGAGAAAATTGGAATGGATTTCATCACCGGTTTACCGAGGTCAAGCAAGGGACAGGACTCCATTTGGGTCATTGTTGATCACCTAACCAAGGTAGCCCACTTCATCCTCGTCAAGACCACCTATGACGGTAACAACTTTGCCAGTCTCTACATAGAGCGGATTGTGAGTCTCCATGGAGTTCCAAAGGAGATTGTGTCAGACCGAGGAACCCAGTTCACCTCAAGGTTCTGGAAGAAGTTTTAAGAAGCGATGGGAACCAAGCTCTCCTTCAACACTGATTTTCACCCCAGACCGGTGGGCAAACGGAACGAGTAAATCAGATACATGAGGACATGCTCCGCGCTTGTGTCTTGGCATATGGAGACAAGTGGGAAGATTGCTTACCCTTCACCGAGTTCTCCTACAACAACAGCTATCAATCGAGTCTTCAGATGGCACCATTTGAGGTGTTGTATGGTAGCAAGTGCCGTACTCCCCTCAACTGGTCGGAGACCGGACAAGGATTAATATTTGGGCTAGATATCCTCTGCGAAGACAAAAAGCAAGTTCAACTCGTCCACGAGCGCCTCAAGACCGCCAAGTCAAGACAAAAGAGCCACGCCGACTCTCACCGTCGAGAAGTGAACTTCTGTGTCGGTGACCATGTCTACCTCAGGGTCACGCCTCTAAAGGGAAACAAGCGATTCCACGTCAAAGGAAAGCTCGCGCCAAGATTCATCGGCCCCTTCAAGATCACCGCCACCCAAGGAGAAGTTGCTTATCAGCTAGAGTTACCTTCTGAGCTGTCAGATGTGCACAACGTCTTTCACGTGTCACCGCTCTGGAAGTGTCTGCAAGTTCCCAACCGCCCCGACCTCTACAAGGACATCGACCATCAGGCCATCGACCTTCAGCCAGATCTCACTTATCCTGAGAGGCCTGTCCGCATTTTGGATGAAGCTGAGCACTGCACCCGGAGCCGCACCATTAAGTACTTCAAGGTCCAGTGGAGCAGCCACATGGAAGCAGAAGCAACATGGGAGCGTGAAGATTATCTCAGATCAGAGTTCCCTTATCTTTTTAGCGCTTAGCCTAGGAATCTCGGGGACGAGATTCTTGTAAGGGGGGAGGTCTGTCACACCCTATGTTTAGGCACATTATATGTTTGGTTTTACAAAATTTGGAACCAGTTAAAATTTTGAGTGCATGCTTGTTGGATTGATGATTGTTTGATTCGCTTGAATGATCATGTTTGGCACTATTAGGTTCCACTCCACTCCACCTTCATCTTCCTTGATCCAAACACCCTGCCCTATGATGATGCCAAGTGAATAGTACTTCAAACTATTTTTATCACAAATTATTTTCACCAAAAAGGATTTATTCAATTTAGGTTTACTAAAACCCCTGAATTGAGGTTTGAATTACAAGTCCTCAATTTAGGTGGATCTTTTCTTCCCAAATGCTTTATTTGAGACCTACAATATAGATGACTTCTCAAACCCACAAAATATTATTTTTGAAGATTATTTTCATATTTTATTTAAAGGCTTTTTCTTAAGACCAGAAATGGCTTTTCTTAAGGGAAAATTATTTAAATGCTTTGAAAATATTTGAGAAAATTTAGAGAGTCTCAGTGGACATATATTTTCCATATATATGTGTTTCAACACAAGGGCTTGATCATAACATGGGAAAAACCCATCAAAACCCTTTCTGTTCAGATTGAACTTTTGGGATGTTTCTACAAGAAATATCCTTAATAAATTATAGGAAAATTCTAGCAAGTCAACACTATCATGGGTGATGATCTTGCAAAGTTTCATGTCAATCCAAGTTGGTTTGCTTCATCAAACCAATCCAAAGCCATTTCTGTCTAGATTCAAATTTGAACAACTTTACATTGTGAAGTGTCTTCCCTTGGCCTCAAACTTTGTGGGCATGCTCTAATGGCCAAATAGTGGTAATCCACTAAGTGGTGCATCAAGGGTTAAAGCCTAGAACCTTTGAATCTATAGAAATCAGATCCTGCCATTTTCTAGGTTTTCCCTAAGTCCCATTATGAACTTTCTTCAAACCCTCTCAAACTTGGTGATCACTCTTGTTTTCCATCACCCCTTGACCCGATAAAATCTCTAGTTAATCCAAGATCATTTGATCCCCCAAATCATCATCAAACACCTTCTGCCAGAAATGTAAAACTGGCATTTTCACCTCAAATCCTTTTAACCTTGGGCCCTCCTTTTTACCACAGCTTATAGGGGATACTGGTTAACCCTAGTAAAAGTTTCAATCCTGGACTCCATGGGTAAGGGGGTGAAACCCCCATTTTTACCCTCTGGTGCACCTGGAAGGGCCTCTGTTCCCTCTCCCCTCTCATTTTACTTCTTCCCCAGAGCATCCAAGGGCCTAGCCCAGTTTCTTGTTCCCCCTAGATTCCCCTGGACACTGGTGGCCATGCAAAAGAGGCCAATGGCATGCCATGGCATGCCATACGCGCGCTCTGGAGCGCGCTACAGTGCCGACAGGCACTGTAGCTGCTGCCCAATGCCCAGCCCCGACCGTCTCGGGACCTCCCCTTGCGCCAGTCGAGGCCCCTCGGTGTCTGCGGCACGCCAAGATGCCGGCCCCTCCTCTCTCTCCCTCATCCTCCCTCCTCCGCATGCGCGCGGCGCCGCCCGAGCCGGCCAACCCCCGAACCCAGACGCGCGAGCGACCCCCTCCTCTCTCCTCTCCCCCAAGGCCTGGACTGACCCCAGGAACACCCTAAGGCCGTCTCCTCTCCCTCCCGTGGCCTGTGGTGAGCACCCTGTGCTCACCGGCGCACGGCGCCCTCGGTGGACCGCCCCCCGCCTATAAAAGGCACCCCCGAGGCCCTCTCTCCCTTCTGATCTCTCTCTCCACCCAATAGGCCACCTGCGGAGCCCGAGCTCCTCGCTCTCTCTCTGTGCTCGGGATCGACCCGAGGACCGCCACGGCTACCTCTCCGAGAATCTCCTGGTACAGAGCCCCTCCGGCCCCCATTTTTCTTCCATCTGCTCTCCCTTGCTCCCTGCTACGATCCCCCTCATCTCCGCCTTCCTTGCAGACAGGAACGGCCCCAGCGACCTCCTCCCGAAGCTGCCTCCACCGGGGGTGCTCGTCGCCGGTGACCCCGTCCACCTCCGGCCTTCACTCCACTTCCAGAGGACCAACGGGTCCTCCCCGAGCCGTTTCGACCTTCGCCTCCTCTCGCCGTGACCTCCCTCATCGTTAGTGAGCCGCCCACCTCTCTGTCGCGAGGAAGAAGACGGACCCGACAGGTGGTACCCACCTATCGGCCTCTCCTCCCCTCGCCCGCGCTCTCTCTCCTCGCTCCTGAGCCGCGGGCAGCCGGGCTCCGCACGTCAGGTTTGAACCTAACTGCGCGCGCGGTCGTCCGGCTGGCCAGATGGGCCGGCCCAGCCCTGGCCGCCCCTGGAACAGGGTCTGGTGCTCGTTTTTCTTCTTTTTATTTTCTGGTGGATTTGAAAAATTCCATAGGATGGATTATTTTCCCAATGCAAATAATTTATCCACCATAAATCTTAGAATAATCCATATAATTTAATAGTGTCATCTGTGAAATTTTTTGAAAACCTTTTATACACTAGTTTTATTTAAAACCTATTAAAGTCATTATTTTGCCTCTGTTAAATTGTTTCTAAAAATATTTTTCACAGCAAAACCTTTTGTAGATATTTTTAGTTTAACTTTAGGTATTTAACAGAGTAGGTGAACATTTTTGTTGAATAGTTTGAGTGCCCTGTTTTCATGCTTGTTTATTTATTATCGTTATTTCGCGACGATAGATTGCGCCGTTGACGGAGAAGTTGGACTCGAAGACTTCGAAGACCCCAGAGACTTTGTTGAGCCAGGCAAGCAGCCTTTGACCATATCAAGAAACTATTTTCATTACATGTCATATAGCACTTTACTTCCGACATATCGATCATGAGTGGTAGTGTTCCCCTCCGATGGGATGCCTCCGGTACTTTCCATTGATACTTTCATCAAGCATGACCCTACCACCTTATGAGGGTTGTGCGGGTGGGAGTAGTTAGGTTGATAGTAGATGCTAGGCAAAGTGGGATGGGACTTATGCATGGTGATACCGAGAGAGGTGTGCTTTCAAATACTCTTTCGAAAACCCCGTCGGGTGCAACTAATGCCCGAGGGAGATGATGATGAGTTGGGGTGACCACCTGAGAAAGAAGTGGTGTGTCGGAACTAGTGAGTGTGTGTGTGTTTTCAAAAACGAAGAGTTGTAAGGTATGCTGACCGTCCCAGCATTACATGCACAACCATGATACCCCTTATGGGACGGGGCTTTGTTGATTACCTTGGTGGGTACTGGCAAGGAGCCCGCGTTACTAGTGGCGTGTTCACTCTCGATACGGGGTCATACCGATATGTATGATCATGCGCTGTCTTTACAGGCACCGGGCACACCGTTGGTCCCCCCATGGATGGTATGGTTAGAGCGAGGCTCGTGTGATGAACATCATGAGGGCTGGGTACCAATCGAGTGGACTCTTTGTTTAGTATCGCCGGGGAAAGGCATTGTTCAGGTGCTTACCTCGGGTATGTTAAATACCTCGAGTCGTGGATGACACGGAAGTTCGCCGAGTCTTGTGGGTAAAGTGTGCAACCTCTGTAGAGTGCAAAACTTTTCAAATAGCCGCGTCCGTGGTCATGGATAGTTGGAGGTCCATCTTAGACTACGTCCGAATGTTTTCGCGGAACTTTGTCGTGAGTATGGGTGTGTTAGTGACAAGAGGTCACATGAGTCAAGTCCGATGACTTGGCATGAGGATTTAACTAAGTCCGATGACTTAGCATGAGCACGATGTGTTCAACTGATACCCGAGATGGTATCGACAAGGTGTTATCATGAATACTTGGTTAGGTGTTGATGCATGCTTATTATTACTTGATCATGTCACTTGCATACAAAATCAGCTTTCCGTAAACTACCTACAGTGCTATATCATGCATGATTATTGCCTCTCCCCACTCGTGGCTTGCTTGCGAGTACATTTAAAGTACTCATTGGCTTGCCACTGGTTATTTAATTGGCCAGGCATGGAAGAACAGGAGTATGTTGAAGAGTTCGTTGGAGACGAACATGCGAACTAGGACGCTTCCCAGTCAGAATGCCTGTAGGTTAAGGCAGATGGCATGGGTTCACGCTTTCGACGAAGATTTCCGTTGCTTGTTCTAGATTAAGTGTTGGCCCATGTGGCCCTATCCATGTAAGACTAAGACCTTTGCGGTCACCATTTGTGTAAGACGCTTAATGTGGATGTAAGACTCTTGTTATTCAGCTTCTGTGTGTTCAGTGAGCATTGATCTCTGGGATCACTATACACGTGCATTCGGTGATCTCGACTTATGAGTCGGGGTCCCCACACAAGGTATGCACCTAAAGATGTCAGCATGGAGGCTGCCAAGAAGGAACGCGTCATGGAAGGACTTCAGCAAGTTCTGCAGTATCAGCTTATCATCTGCGACTGCAACACCTTCTTCGACTTGGTGAACAAGGACCTCATGCTGGAAGACAAGCATTGTGCCATCAACGACACTCGCAAGCGCAAGATGATCAGCAAAGGAAGCTCAAGCAACCAGAAGCCTCTCCCATGGCAGCCAGCTCCAGCCTTGCAAACCTATCAGCCACAGCAGTCTAGGCCTCCTGTGCCTCGTCCGAGCTACCAGCCTCAGTAGTATACCAATCCCAGGCCAGCTCTCAACAACAACCCCAATAATAACAATGGTGGCAGGAACTTCAACAACAACCCTGGGCAAGTCACTTGTTTTGGATGTGGACAGCCAGGACACATCTCTAGGCTATGTCCCAACAAAAAGAGAGATGCACAACGCCCTAATGCGCCAGCTCAAGGCCAAGCCCGTGGAGCACCGCCAAGGAACCCAGCTCCCCACAAGCATCCCAACAATGGCAAGGGTCGTGTGAATCACGTCACCGCAGAGGAAGCCCAGGAAGACCCGAACATCATACTGGGTACGTTCCTCATCAACTCAACCCTAGCAACAGTATTGTTTGATTGTGGAGCTTCGCATTCTTTTGTCACTCCAAAGTTTGCACTAGAGATTGACATGAAGCCTACACCCTTGGGTAGTCGTATGTTGATACAAACCCCGGGATCAGTTATGAAGTCTGGGATAGGGTGTAAGGAAGTTGATATTAACATCAACGGGGTAGACTTCCTAGCCGGCCTTATCATCCTAAAGCCGGAAGGGTTGGATGTAATCCTAGGCATGGATTGGTTGAGCAAGCACCAAGGCTTGTTAGTCTTTGCCAAGAGGATTGTCACCATGACCAATAGCCAAGGAGTGGAGGTCAAGTATGTTCCCAACCCTGTCTCAACTCAATCCCCTCAGGCTAACTGCCTATCAGGAGTTGAGTTGGATCAAGTGCCAGTGGTATGTGAATACCCGGATGTGTTTCCTGATGAGCTGCCCGGAATGCCTCCTGACCGTGACATCGAGTTCATCATTGAGCTTATGCCCGAATAAAGGCCCATCTATAAGAAGGCCTACAAGATGGGATCCGAAGAGTTGGCCGAGTTAAATAAGCAACTGGCAGAGCAGCTCAGGAAAGGATTTATTCGCCCTAGTGCCTCTCCTTGGGGATCGCCTGTTCTATTCGTGTCATAGAGGGACGGGGCTATCAGAATTTCCGTCGATTACCGTTCTCTCAATGAGGTCACAATAAAGAACAAGTACCCACTCCCCAAGATTGAAGTCTTGTTTGATTAGTTGAACAGAGCCAAGGTGTTCTCCAAGATCGACCTCAGGTCTAGGTACTATCAGCTGAAGATCGGGCCGCAAGACATCCCGAAGACGGCATTTGTAACCCGGTATGGCCTGTATGAATACAGGGTCATGTCGTTCGGATTGACGAATGCCCCGGCCTACTTCATGTACCTCATGAATAAAGTCTTCATGGAGTACTTGTACAAGTTCGTTGTAGTCTTCATTGATGACATCCTTGTCTTCTCCAAGTCTGAAGAGGAACATGAAGAGCACTTGAGATTGGTCCTAGAGAAGCTTCGAGAGCACCAGCTTTATGCCAAGTTCAGCGAGTGTGAGTTCTGGCTGCATGAAGTTGGATTCTTGGGTCATGTGTTGATTGCAGAAGGATTATCAGTGGATCCTGCCAAGATTGAAGGCATGACTGAATGGCAGACCCCAGCGACTGTGAAGGAAGTAGGAGCTTCCTCGGATTCATGGGATATTACCACAAGTTCGTGGAAGGATTCTCGAGCATTGCCTAGCCTTTGACCCAACTTTTGAAGAAGGACAAGGAGTTCGAATGGACCACTAAGTGCGAGGAAAGCTTCCAGGAGCTCAAGAAGAGATTGACCACAACCCCTATCTAGACAGCTACGTCCTCATGAAGAGAACTACGCAACTCATGATCTAGAGTTGGTAGCCGTGGTTCATGCCTTGAAGACATGGCGGCATTACATTCTGGAGAAGCGATGTGAGATATTCACAGACCACAAGAGTTTGAAGTATATCTTCAGTCAAAGGGAATTGAACATGAGGCAGCGAAGATGGTTGGAGTTGATCAAGGACTACGACCTCAGTGTTCAATACCACCCCATAAGCCAACGTGGTAGCTGACACCTTAAGCAGAAAGGTTTGTTCCTTGAATGCTATGATTAAGGAAAGGCTACCTGCCTTGTATGAAGAGCTTGAGAGCTTTGGCTTGGAACTGGTTGCACGAGGATTCCTCGCCAACCTCGAAGCGAAGCCTACCTTGATGGACGATATCAAAGAGGCCCAGAAGGGACACGAGAGCATTGAAGGCATCAAGAGGAAGATCAAGGCAGGCAAGGCCCCAAGATTCTCAGAGGATGAACAAGGAGTTTGTAGCGACCCAACTCGAAACGAGTCAAGCCTCTGTGTGTTCTGTGCCATCCGTGGATCAGTATGCTGGCACACACAGTACATAAATGTATATATCAAAGTGCAATCACATGTAAACATAAAACTGATACAGTCAACGGGAGTGGAGTCCCAATAACACCAACGGCAAGTTGAGTGCAGACCGTAACCCTGAATCGTACTCTTACCCATCGTAGAAGAGTATCTGCAACATGATACGTTGCAGCCATATAGGTCAGTACATTGAATGTACTTGCAAGATCACCATAGTAGAACAGAAGAATAAAGACTATTCTATATGCAAAGGCTTTGTGGCTCTGTGTCTAAGTTTTTGCGTAAAAGCTGATTTTATTTTCCTACAACAAAAGGAATATCAGGAATTTCACTATAGAGTTACCTATCATGACACGGTTCCGCCAACCAATGTCTCAATACCCTCAAGTATCTTAAGTTGCCCACAATTAAGTTATCAGTCCAGTGTTGAGAGTTCAGAGATAGATCCAAGTCCAGAGGCTCAAATTGTCCGTAACCGTGGACACGGCTAATCGATTAGGTTTAACTCTGCAGAGTGTTGCGTACTTTACCCACAAGATTCTTTCCCTCCTGGTAAGTCCTCGCACTGCCTGGTGTTTGAGAACAGGATGAAAGAAACATGGTCTTTCAGAGTGCTTCCCTGACTGTCCGACAGTGCCCATCCAATCCTAACGTCGACTACATCTCGTAGCACTGCCCAGCAGAGTCACAACAAAGATAAACCAAGCCAGAGCCCATAATGACTTGTGGCTACACAGGTAAGCTTCCGGGCATGAAGTATTCATCCTTCTCTTTGAGTCTGGGCGAGGCTTTCTGCGTGAATACTGGCACTTCTCCAGCAACACCTAGGCAAATCCACTGGTTTCTCGAGGGTGCCGTTCCAACCATCCCTCACCCAGTAGTGTGTATTGAAAACTTGTCTTCTCGAGTCTCGAAGTCTTGAGGTCTTGAAGATGCCGGACTTGAAGATGCCTCCATGAAGTTGTCATCTTATCGTGGAGTCCTTCTTCACACCACTCACAAACACTCATACCAAACCCCGTCTACTTTAGCATAGTATAAAAGTAACTAACGTTCCCGAGGCTTTAGTAACTAGTGGTGGGTTCCTACCTCATGCATTCTACTCAACTACAAGAATTTCAATAACACTACGGGAGGGATTTGTTGAATGATGTCACTACATGCAATAAAAACATAGGTATTATATAGATGGTCAAAGTGAACTTGCGTGTACTGTTGATGAAGATAAAGTCGCTCTCAGAAATAACTTGATAGACTATTCGTCACTCTCCGATGAAAATCTATATAACAAACATTGCATTCATAAGCAATCATACTAGCAATCAATTCTAACCATCACAAGGTAACACAAGAAACAAAAGCAACAAGGTTGATGAAGGAAATACTTAATACAAAAGTTAAAATAAAAAAAACTACATCAACACAACTAAGGTGATGATGAAGGAAATACTTAAGACAAAAGTTAAAATCAAGAAAGTTTTCATAAAAGCAACTAAGGTAGTTTTCCCCTACAAACAATTATTTTCAATAGTAACAAAACAATAACAAAGTAAAATATAACAAAAGGATTTTAGTAAATATTTTACTAGCAAAAAGAATTACTTTTGAAGAACAAGTAAAACTATGAAAACAACCTCCTAAACAACATAAGTGTTTGCTTAATGAACTTAACTACAAGCACAACCATAAACTAAGAGAAAAAAAATTATGAAACAACTAAGTTAATAAAAATCTTTATTACAAAACATAATTAGATCATCTAAAACTTTGTGAAAATAATCTCTACTAAACTAAGTTGTTTTATAAAACATTACCTAATGATGAAGAATATAGTTTCCTATAATAGAGTAAAACTAAACCATTTTTATTAACAAAACATTTCTTAACAGAAAATATTTATTAAAACTTTATTTGAAAACAGAATCTAATTACATAAAACTTTATTAAAATTAACTATTACTAACCAGTTTGTTTTTATCAAACTATACCTAGTTACAAACTATAATGTCCCTATAACAACATAGTAATAAACTAAGCAAATTATTTTATTGTATTAACAGCAAGTAAAACTCCTAAAGTTGAGACAATATAACCTACTAAAACAAAATATAACTATCTCAGATTTAAACTAAGAAAATAAAACTAATTAAACTATATTAACAAACTAAACAGATTCTGTTTTTAGTTAAAACCCTAATCAAATTTTATTCCAAAAATTCTCAAACTCTACCTAATGATAACTAAGATCACTAGTGACAAGTAGCAAAAAGAAGCAATCAAAAATATATTATAAAACTCAAGTTATTCAGAAAACAATATTTAAATCAAATCTGTTTAAATTCAAATTTAAGTATTCAAATATAGCCAAACTTTATATCTACAGAAACTATAATAAATTTGTGGTCTAATGCAAAAAGAATCAAATTAAAACAGTTAAAAACATAAAAGATATACTAAAAATAAATTCAGAACTATTCTGGAAACAAAAATTAAAACAGAAAAGAAAAATCATTTTTAGCGGGCAGGGGGTGCTACGTGTCGTTTCCTGATTGGCTGCAGGTGCGTGTGATCTAATGTTTCGAGCGGACGGCCGCAACTTAAAGAAAACGCTTCGGCTAAATCTAAACTAAGAAAACCAGCCGGTTCACTTTTCTAAAACCGAAGGGGTACGGGCTATTCTAATCTGTGCCGTTGATTAAAATCGGACGGTGGGGGAGAGAAAGGGGGCTCACCGCGGTGGGGTGAAGTCCGGCGAGGTCGTCATCGACGGCAGGGACGGCGAGGTCGTCGGGGCGATGGCTTCCGGGGGGTCTCCGGCGATGGCTCCGGCACTGGTCGACACAGGGGAGCTCGGCGATGACGATGGTGGCGTCGGAGGGGCCTCGGGGTGACGGAGACGATGGCAGGGGAGCTCGTGGTGGCGGCGGACTTCGTGTGGCAACGGGGAAGAGAGCTCCGGTGGGGTCTGGGGCTCGGGGAGGGCACTGGGGGGTGCGGGGGAGTGCGGTGAGGTCGTTGGAGGGCTCGGGTGGTGTAGAGGTGGTCGGGGTGGAGCAGCAGCAAGGCAATGGCGCGGCGGCGGCTTCGGACTCCGGCGACGGATTCTGGCGAGGAGAGGCGGTGGGAGAGAGGGCAAAGCGGGGGAATGGAGGCAGAGAGCCTCGGGCTTTATAGGGACGGCTCGGGGCGTCCGAATCGGCAAGGGAGAGAGGGGTCCGGTGATGGCTCCGGCGATGGCGGTGCTCGGGAGGGGACAGAGGGACCGGGAGGATGGGGATGGGCGACGGGCGACCGTTCGGGAGGGTTTTCGGGCGAGATTAGGGGGGCTGGGCCAGCTAGGTCTTAAAGGCCTTAAAGAATTTTCCTTTTTTATTTTTCCAGCGAAATCAAAACCAATTAATGTCCATAATTACTAGCCTAAAAATAAAAAGTTTTATACCAAAATTATCAGGAGAATAAATTCCATTTAATGGACATTTTCCCCGACCAATTAAATACTTCAAAAAATTATTTTTTCAGAAAAAATGCCTAAATTGATTTTTAAATCCTTTAGCAAAAAAATTCAAATAACCCCCTAGTTTTATTGCTCAATTATTTCACCAAGATGCCCCTGGCTTGGAGTGTCATATTACTCCTCTCAAAATATTTGACAAGGGGTTTGGATGTTTGCAAATTCAAATACGGAACTCAAATGAAATTGAAACTCCATATGAGAAATTCTCAAATAGTTTTCAAAGTCCCTTTTTCAAATCTTTGGTTTAACTTCCAACTCATATTTCATATAATTTGAAGAATTCATATTATCCTCTCTCATGAAAATCATTGAGTTGCATAAAGTTTCTGAATTTGAAATATTTTCAAATGGGAATTCAAACCATTTTCAAATCCCTTTTCATTTCTTTAAATGGAAGAAGTCATGTCATCTTCACTCTGGGGTTTTGTGATGAAATGAATTTGAATTCCTAGTGATCAAAATGCAGAGTCAAAGTTTTGGGATAGTCATTTCATTCCCTCATTAAACTTTCAAAAGTTTCAAAAAGTTTCAAATTCCACTCACTTTCAAATCACTCAAGCAAACAAACAATCATTCTAATATTTATTATAACATTCCAAAGTTTGGGATGTTACAAACCTACCACACTTAAAATGAATCTCGTCCTCGAGATTCGAAAGGGCTAGAAAGAAAAGGTTAGGGTTTGGGGGTCTTCTAACAAATCCATTGACCAAGAAGGTGTGGGGTCTTCCAACAAGACTCCATTGACCTGGAAGTGTGGGTATACCACACTTAAAATGAGAGTTACTGGTCTCTCAAAATCATGGCAGTCCTTTGGGTGCATTTGTCTGTTCACCTTCTTCACGATAGCTCCTTCGGTGATGCTCTTCCGTTATATCAAAATCTTGTGTCCTCATAACAACATGTATTTGCTCTGATACTGGGTCTTCTTAAATGATAGGCCTCACGTTCATTCTAAATAACCTATCGATGATCTCATGGTGGTCTACCATTAGTGGTTATCCTGCAATGAAAATGGGTCGTGGCTTCATTCCTCACCGTAGAATTCCTACGTGTGACAGCAACTGCCATGTACAAGGGTTCTTCATCCTACCATTCTAGGGATTAAACAAAAGCTTCAAAGAACGTCGTCTCTTACTATGGGTAAGTCACTCAGATTTACCATTCTGAATAGCAAGAGAATGATTAGAGTAGGTCGTCATGGTGATCAATCCATGCCGCACTGAAATCATTACCTTGTATAAGGTCTAGTGAATCTCGTATTCTAACACTTGGGCTTCCTCACAAGCATTGAAGAAATTTCTCTTGTCAACGAATGAAGTTCGGATAAATCCATTGATTCTGCAAGCTAAGCAAACCATCTATCGTTTTCTTCACCACTCTCAGGTTATCGTATACTCCTAAGAAAACTTTTGCTGATCAGTCGTAGCTTCTTCCAAGTTTCTTCCTTCACAAAGGTGGGGCTGGATCCTTATCAATCCTGGGGTCAGTGACTTGCGGGTTCACTTGAATACTTGGATAGCTTTAACTCACTCCTGGGGTTACTATCGTTCCATATACCAGCATTTCCTTCAGTTCTCTCCATTATACTCTTCACAGACTTATTCTTGTTTAGATTCCACTCAGCGGAATTCATTTTTCTTTCCATTGGTCTGTTTAACCTTGGATATGGCTTCATCACAATCATTCTTTTTCTCAACGTTCCAGCTTCGAAAGCACTTTGTCACAAAGGTTATCATCCACACGGTTTGAGGTGGTTCCACATTCTCTTCACCTGTATTCACTTATACAAACTCCTCAATCCAGAAAAGGTACCTGTGGTTACTACCACACTTAAAATGAAATGCACTCATGTCTGCATAGACCATATTTTCTCATATCCTCGAAAATGGTCGGAGATCTTAGGTCATAAGATAAATCATGACACCATAAATGTCCATTGACTCATGAATTTATTGCAAACTCTGAGACTTCCGTTACAAGATAATCTCATGAAAACAAGAGTGCTTCATGATACAATTATTGTCATCTTCAAAACTTAACTACTCTATTCTAGCTTTCTTCTCATATTCAATCCTTTATTACATCCTCAATCACTTCTTAAAACTCCTAGAAAATACTTTATTACAAATGCTGCCATCCACATAGTTTGGTATGGTCTAGCATCGACTCCCAACTTTATTCATTCATCTCCCCTTGGAGATATTCTAGTACCACTGGAACTTTGCAATGTGCTCCTTGAAATCATCCATCTTTTCCTTGATCAGGGTGGTCATGAGCTTCATCTCCATCATCTCCGTATGCACCTCTTGCAGGTATTCCCGAGTATGATGGAGTCTTGCTTCAAGTATTTCTCCAATCTGGCGTATGGCTTCCATGGCAGCGTCGCGAACAGCGTCAAAGAAAATTGCTCGTGGTATACGAGATATGTAAAAGTATTGCCCCATTGTCTTTGGGCAAACTCCTTTCACACGGTGGAGGTGTACCTCCACATACCAGAGTTCCACTCCATTTTCCATGAATGGGTAGACTTTGTAGACTGCATCTCCTTCCAGATGGATGTGCTTCATCATATCCTTCAGGATCCTTGGGTAATCATGATCACTAGTCAGAGTCATGATCGTCTCCGGGCCTTTGAGGAAAGACTCATAAAGGGTGGTCATTTGCAGGTGTCAAAATAAGGTACTCAGAGTTAACATATGTTTTCATCTTGGGTAGGCATCCATGTTATCCAAAACCAAGCTTCAATCACTTTCCAACATTTTTTAGAGAGTATTGTCATCCTTAAAACAAATGGGTTATCCATTACATAACCTCAAATGATAATACTACTACCTATTACATTTATTACTTCCAAAATCCAAAACTCAACTACTCATGTTTGAACTTCTTCTCTGGGCATTTATAGGCATAGTGGCCCATATCCTTACACTTGAAACATCGAATAGGACTCAGGTCCTTCTGTTCAGGGGCTTGTCTCTTCCTGAGGTTCTTTGTTCTGATCAACACTTCAATTTCCCATGGATCAAACTCCACTTCTTCTACCGAGAAGTTTCCCAGATACTCTATTCTTTCCTTCGTACAGTCCTGTGAGAAATGTCCTTCTTCTCCACATGTATAGCAGGCATTTGAGTAAAATCTGGTTAATCCTTCTGCATCAGGGTCTTCAATATCTTTCTTCGTCACTAGTTCTCCTAATTTTTCTCTGAAGGCTTTCTTCATGGCTTCCTTCTGCTGTTTGATGACTTCTTGTACCTTGGGGTACACTTGGCATTGAGCAGGGTAGTGATTGGTTCCTTCACACAAGAAACAGGTTACTTGCCCGGTTGGGCATTCCTCGGCAGGGTGTTTCTCTTCACAGTAAGGGCATCCATCCTTGTGTTCTTCTTGGGTGTGTCCTATCTATCCACATATCTTGCAAGCACAAATATTCTTCACAACTTTGCGACGGGGCTTCTCGGTGTTGGTAACAACATGGGATCCTTACAAAGTCATCTTGAATTCTTCCCAACTGATTGATTCCTGCCTATGCATCTTCCACCAATGTGTAGCACCTTCTGCAAAGTATCGAAGAGCATACTGGACCATCTCGTTCCTTGCAACAAGGTTACTCCTTAGGTGATCCTCCATGTTCTGAATCCATTCTTCTGTCTCTAACCGAGTCATCGATCCAGAATACACAAGTCTAGCTTCAATCATCATCTATTGGGGTCAAGGTTTTGGGATGAGATGCAAGAGGGAGAAAAGGAGAGGAAAACACACAATACAAACAATGGTTTTTTTTGAAAGTAGATTTTTGTTGTGGCTGTTGAAAAAATTACACACAATTGATAGCTCACAAATCATCGTATCTAACATAGGTATATAGCAAGGGTTTGGTCTTCTAAGGCATAACATCTTGGAAATTCTTCATGATCTTCAATTTCTTCAGATCTGTATAATCTTCAATCCTTTTTGTAGCTCTTTCCATAATGGAATACATCTTTGTCGGAGTTGGTCACCAGTTGTCTGATATCTTGTCCTTCTTGGAGTGGCTTTAGTTGATCCTTCGTGTGGTCAAAAGGGAAGGGGTATTGTCTAACTATTTGATAAAAATAAGAAAGGATGAGAAGTAAAAGATCTTTTGAAAACAAAGTTTTCGGGAAATCATTTCCTAAGGGCTTTCCAGTTTCTAGGGTCACGTCCTACAGTCAACATGTGCTCTGATACCATTTCTATAGCGACCCGACTCGAAATGAGTCAAGCCTCTGTGTGTTTTGTGCCATCGCTGGATCAGTATGCTGGCACACACAGTAGATAAATGTATATATCAAAGTGAAATCACATGTACACGTAAAACTAATATATACCTTAAAATAGCAGCAGATACAGTCAACGGGAGTGGAGTCCCAATAACACCAACGGCAAGTTGAGTGCAGACCGTAACCCTGAATCGTACTCTTACCCGTCGTAGAAGAGTATCTGCAACATGATACGTTGCAGCCATATAGGTCAGTACATTGAATGTACTGGCAAGATCACCATAGTAGAACAGAAGAATAAAGACTATTCTATATGCAAAGGCTTTGTGGCTCTGTGTCTAAGTTTTTGCGTAAAAGCTGATTTTATTTTCCTACAACAAAAGGAATATCAGGAATTTCACTATAGAGTTACCTATCATGACATGGTTCCGCCAACCAATGTCTCAATACCCTCAAGTATCTTAAGTTGCCCACAATTAAGTTATCAGTCCAGTGTTGAGAGTTCAGAGATAGATCCAAGTCCAGAGGCTCAAATTGTCCATAATCGTGGACACGGCTAATCGATTAGGTTTAACTCTACAGAGTGTTGTGTACTTTACCCACAAGATTCTTTCCCTCCTGGTAAGTCCTCGCACTGCCTGGTGTTTGAGAAGAGGATGAAAGAAACATGGTCTTTCAGAGTGCTTCCCTGACTGTCCGACAGTGCCCATCCAATCCTAACGTCGACTACATCTCGTAGCACTGCCCAGCAGAGTCACAACAAAGATGAACCAAGCCAGAGCCCATAATGACTTGTGGCTACACAGGTAAGCTTCCGGGCATGAAGTATTCATCCTTCTCTTTGAGTCTGGGTGAGGCTTTCCGCGTGAATACTGACACTTCTCCAGCAACACCTAGGCAAATCCACTGGTTTCTCCAATGTGCCGTTCCAACCATCCCTCACCCAGTAGTGTGTATTGAAAACTTGTCTTCTCGAGTCTCGAAGTCGTGAGGTCTTAAAGATGCCGGACTTGAAGATGCCTCCATGAAGTTGTCGTCTTATCATGGAGTCCTTCTTCACACCACTCACAAACACTCATACCAAACCCCGTCTACTTTAGCATAGCATAAAAGTAACTAACGTTCCCGGGGCTTTAGTAACCAGTGGTGGGTTCCTACCTCATGCATTCTACTCAACTACAAGAATTTCAATAACACTACGGGAGGGATTTGTTGAATGATGTCACTACATGCAATAAAAACATATGTATTATATAGATG
Organism: Hordeum marinum; assembly: GCA_022496015.1. Classification (NCBI taxonomy): domain Eukaryota; kingdom Viridiplantae; phylum Streptophyta; class Magnoliopsida; order Poales; family Poaceae; genus Hordeum; species Hordeum marinum. Next base: position 376,051,409 of record CM039673.1, read on the forward strand.
GTCAAAGTGAACTTGCCTATACTGTTGATGAAGATAAAAATCGCCCTCAGAAATAACTTGATAGACTATTCGTCACTCTCCGATGAAAATCTATATAACAAACATTGCATTCATAAGCAATCATACTAGCAATCAATTCTAACCATCACAAGGTAACACAAGAGACAAAAGCAACGAGGTTGATGAAGTAAATACTTAATACAAAAGTTAAAATCAACAAAACTACATCAACACAACTAAGGTGATGATGAAGGAAATACTTAAGACAAAAGTTAAAATCAAGAAAGTTTTCATAAAAGCAACTAAGGTAGTTTTCCCCTACAAACAATTATTTTCAATAGTAACAAAACAATAACAAAGTAAAATATAACAAAAGGATTTTAGTAAATATTTTACTAGCAAAAAGAATTACTTTTGAAGAACAAGTAAAACTATGAAAACAACCTCCTAAACAACATAAGTGTTTGCTTAATGAACTTAACTACAAGCACAACCATAAACTAAGAGAAAACAAATTATGAGACAACTAAGTTAATAAAAATCTTTATTACAAAACAGAATTAGATCATCTAAAACTTTGTGAAAATAATCTGTACTAAACTAAGTTGTTTTAAAAAACATTACCTAATGATGAAGAATATAGTTTCCTATAATAGAGTAAAACTAAACCATTTTTATTAACAAAACATTTCTTAACAGAAAATATTTATTAAAACTTTATTTGAAAACAGAATCTAATTACTTAAAACTTTACAAATTCAGAACTATTCTGGAAACAAAAATTAAAACAGAAAAGAAAAATCATTTCTAGCGGGCAGGGGGTGCTACGTGTCGTTTCCTGATTGGCTGCGGGTGCGTGTGATCTAATGTTTCGAGCGGACGGCCGCAACTTAAAGAAAACACTTCGGCTAAATCTAAACTGAGAAAAACCAGCCGGTTCACTTAACTAAAACCGAAGGGGTGTGGGCTATTCTAATCTGCGCCGTTGATTAAAATCGGACGGTGGGGGAGAGAAAGGGGGCTCACCGCGGCGAGGTGAAGTCCGGCGAGGTCGTCGTCGACGGCAGGGACGGCGAGGTCGTCAGGGCGATGGCTTCCGGGGGGTCTCCGGCGATGGCTCAGGCACTGGTCGACGCAGGGGAGCTCGGCGATGACGATGTTGGCGTCGGAGGGGCCTCGGGGCGACGGAGACGATGGCAGGGGAGCTCGTGGCGGCGGCGGCCTTCGGGCGGCAAGGAGGAAGAGAGATCCAGTGGGGTCTGGGGCTCGAGGAGGGCACTGGGGGGTGCGGGGGAGTGCGGTGAGGTCGTTGGAGGGCTCGGGTGGTGTAGAGGTCGTCGGGGTGGAGCAGCAGCAAGGCAATGGCGCGGCGGTGGCTTCGGACTCCGGCGACGGATTCTGGCGAGGAGATGCGGTGGGAGAGAGGGCAAAGCGGCGGAATGGAGGGAGAGAGCCTCGGGCTTTATAGGGATGGCTTGGGGCGTCCGAATCGGCAGGGGAGAGAGGGGTCCGGTGATGGCTCCGACGATGGCGGTGCTCGCGAGGGGACAGAGGGAGCGGGAGGAGGGGGATGGGCGCAGGAACGACGCGGGCGGTCGGTGGGACCCACCGGTCAGCGAGAGGGGAGAGGGAGCGTGGCGACGAGCGACCGTTCGGGAGGGTTTTCGGGCGAAATTAGGGGCGGGGGGCTGGGCCGGCTAGGTCTTAAAGGCCTTAAAGAATTTTCCTTTTTTATTTTTCCAGTGAAATCAAAACCAATTAATGTCCATAATTACTAGCCTAAAAATAAAAAGTTTTATACGGAAATTATCAGGAGAATAAATGCCATTTAATGGACATTTTTCCCCGGCCAATTAAATACTTCAAAAAATTATTTTTTTCAGAAAAAATGCCTAAATTGATTTTTAAATCCTTTAGCAAAAAATTTCAAATAACCCCCTGGTTTGATTGCTCAATTATTTCACCAAGATGTCCCCGGCTTGGAGTGTCATATTACTCCTCTCAAAATATTTGACAAGGGGTTTGGATGTTTGCAAATTCAAATAGGGAACTCAAATGAAATTGAAACTCCATATGAGAAATTCTCAAATAGTTTTCAAATTCCCTTTTTCAAATCTTTGGTTTAACTTCCAACTCATATTTCATATAATTTGAAGAAGTCATATTATCCTCTCTCATGAAAATCATTGAGTTGCATAAAGTTTCTGAATTTGAAATATTTTCAAATGGGAATTCAAACCATTTTCAAATCCCTTTTCATTTCTTTAAATGGAAGAAGTCATGTCATCTTCACTCTGGGGTTTTGTGATGAAATGAATTTGAATTCCTAGTGATCAAAATGCAGAGTGAAACTTTAGGGAAAGTCATTTCATTCCCTCTCATTAAACTTTCAAAAGTTTCAAAAAGTTTCAAATTTCACTCACTTTCAAATCACTCAAGCAAACAAACAATCATTCTAATATTTATTATAACATTCCAAAGGTTGGGATGTTACAGAGTTGTATGGTTCGGGAATCGCATTTGCGTACCCAACAAAGAGGAGCTCAAGAACCTGATCTTGCAAGAAGCTCATGACACTCCCTACTCCATCCATCCTAGAGGAACCAAGATGTAGCAAGACATCAAGACAAGATTCTGGTGGCGTGGCATGAAGCGGGAGATGGGCACGTTTGTGGCTAAGTGTGACATATGCCAGAGGGTCAAGGCTGAGCATCAAGGACCTGCTAGGCTACTGCAACCCCTCAAAGTGCTTGAATGGAAGTGGGACAAAGTCAGAATGGATTTTATCACCGGTTTACCAAGGTCAAGCAAGGGACATGACTCCATTTGGGTCATTGTTGATCACCTGACCGTGGTAGCCCACTTCATCACCGTCAAGACGACCTACAATGGGAAGCAATTGGCCAACCTATACATCAACCGGATTGTGAGTCTTCACGGAGTTCCAAAGGAGATCGTGTTAGACCGAGGGACCCAGTTCACCTCAAGGTTCTGGAATAGGTTCCAAGAAGCCATGGGAACCAAGCTCTTCTTCACCACCGCTTTTCACCCCCACACCGGTGGGAAAATGGAACGAGTAAATGAGATACTCGAAGACATGCTCCGCGCTTGTGTTTTGGCATATGGAGCCAAGTGGGAAGATTGCTTACCCTTCGCCGAGTTCTCCTACAACAACAGCTATCAGTCGAGTCTTCAGATGGCACCGTTTGAGGTGTTGTATGGACGCATGTGCCGTACCCCCCTCAACTGGTCAGAAACCGGAGAGGGATTAACCTTTGGGCCAGATTTCCTCCGCGAAGCCGAAGAGTAAGTTCAACTCGTCCGCGAATGCCTCGAGATCGCTAAGTGCAGACAGAAGAGCTAGGCCAATTCCCACCGGCGAGACATGAGTTTCCGTGTTGGGGACCATGTCTACATCCGGGCCATGTGTCTCAAGGGAAACAAGCGAATCCTTGTCAAGGGAAAGCTCGCACCCAGATTCAGCCCCTTCAAGATCACTGACAGATGAGGAGAAGTTGCTTATCAGCTAGAGTTACCTTCCGAGCTGTCAGATGTGCACAACGTATTTCATGTGTTACAACTCCAGAAGTGTCTGTAAGTTCCCAACCGTCCCGACCTCTACAAGGACATCGACCATCAAGCTATCGACCTTCAGCCAGATCTCACTTATCGTGAGAGGCCTGTCCGCACTTTGGATGAAGCCGAGTGATGCACTCTAATCCCACCATCAAGTACTTCAAGGTCTAGTGGAGCAACCACATGGAAGCAGAAGCAACCTGGGAGCGTGAAGATTATCTTAGGTCAGAGTTTCCTTATCTTTTTAGCGCTTAGCCTAGGAATCTCGGGGACGAGATTCTTGTAAGGGGGGAAGGTTTGTCACACCCTGTGTTTGTAGCACATTCTATGATTTGGTTTATAAAATCTGGAACCAACTAAAACTTTTTGAGTGCATGCTTGTGTGAATTGATGCTTGTTTGATTGCTTGGATGATCATGTTTGGCCCTCTTAGGTTGTACTCCTCGCCACCTTCATATTCCTAGATCCAAACTCCTTGCCCTATGATCATGCCATGTGAATAGTACTCAAAACTATTTTTATCAAAATCAATTTTCACCAAAAAGGATTTATTCAATTTAAGTTTACTAAAACCCCTGAATTGAGGTTTGTACTACAAGTCCTCAATTTGGGTGGGCCCTTTCTTCCCAAATTCTTTATTTGAGACCTAATATATATGAATTCTCAAAACCACCAAATGTTATTTTTAAAGATTATTTTCATATTTTATTTAAAGGCTTTTTCTTAAGGCCAGAAATGGCTTTTCCTAAGGAAAAATTATTGAAATGCTTTAAAAATATTTGAGAAAATTTAGAGAAACTCAGTGGACATATATTTTCCATATATAAGAGTTTCAACACAAGGGCTTGATCATAACATGGGCAAAACCCCTCAAAACCTTTTCTGTTCAGATTGAACTTTTGGTATGTTTCTATAAGAAATATTCTCAATAAATTCCAGGAAAATTCTAGCAACTCAACACCATCATGGGTGATGATCTTGCAAAGTTTCATCTCAATCCTAGTTGGTTTGCTTCATCAAACCAACCCAAAACCATTTTTGTCCAGATTCAAACTTGAGCAACTTTACATTGTGTAGTGTCCTCCCTTGGCCTCAAACTTTGTGGGCATGCTCTAATGGCCAAATAGTGATGATACAGTAAGTGGTGTATCAAGGGTTAAAACCTAACATTACTGGATCTCTAGAAATCAGATTCTGCTAATTTCTAGGTTTTCCCTAACTCCCATTGTGAACTTTCTTCAAACCTTCTCAAACTTGGTGATAACACTTGTTTTCCATCACCTCTTGACCCTATCAAATATCATGGCAATCCAAGTCAATTTGCTTGCCCTAAACAGCATCAAACACCTTCTGTCTGATTTGTAAAAGTGGAATTTTCACCTCCAAACCTTTTACCCTTGCCCCCTCCTCTTTACCACAGTCTCTCATGGGCATAATTCACCTCCAGTAAAAACCCCAGGGCCCTGGGTCACTAGGAAATGGGGTAAATCCCCCATTTTTACCTCTGGTCAGCCTTGGTAGGAGCTCTCTTCCCTCTTTCCTCTTATTCTAACCCTCCCCCAGAGCATCCAAGGGCCTAGCCTACCTTCTTTTCTCCCCCTAGATCCCCTGGGCACGAGTGGCCACGCAGGAGACGCCAAGGGCATGCCATGGCATGCCATAGACGTGCTCTAGAGCGTGCTACAGTGCCGACAGGCACTGTAGCCGCTCCCCAATGGCCGGCCCCGACCACCTTGGGCCTCCCCCACGTGTCCCTCGAGACGCCCTCGGTGTCCGTGACACGGCAAGCGGTCGCCCCCCTCCTCTCTCTCGTTCCTCCTCCCTCCTCTCGCACGCGCATGGCGCCGCCCGAACCGGCCAACCCCCGAGCTCACACGCGCGCGGCTCCCCTCCTCTCTCTTCTCTCCCTCTGTCCGTGGACGACCCTCAGGAACGCCCCGGCTCGCTCCCGTCTTCCCCCGAGCCCTCCAACAAGCGCCACATCCTCGCCGGCGCACCGCGGGTCGGTGGACTCGCCCCCCTCCTATAAAGCCCCCCCGAGTCCCTTTCTCCCTTCCTCTGGACCCCTCTCCTCCTCTATTAACCGCCTTGAGCCCCCTCCTTAGCCCCCTGAGCACCAGTGCTCGAGATTGATCGAGGCCCCGCCACGGCGGAGCTTCGTCGATCTCGGGACACAGGCCCGCTCAGGCGCTCCCCTCGCCTCCATTGAGCCCGGAATCATCCCTTGGTCCGTTTCCCCCTCTCCCCCACTCGTTTTGAAGCCGGAAACACCATCATCACCCCCTTCCCGAATCTCCCTCCACCGCAGGTGCTCGCTGCTGGCGACCCCGTCCACCTCCGGTGCTCCCTCCACCTCAGAGGACCGATGGGTCCTCCCCGAGCCCATTCGGGCCTTCGCCTCCCCTCGCCGTGCCTTCCCTCGCTGTCGGTGAGCCGCCCTCCCCTTGGCCGCGAGGAGGAAGAAGGACCTGACAGGTGGGGCCCACCTGTTGGCCTCTCTTTCCCCCTCCTGCGCTCTCTCTCCTACCCCTTGTCTCGCTGGCAGCCAGGCCCCGCACGTCAGGTTTGAACCTGACCGTGCATGAGGCTGGCTGGCTGGCCAGTTGGGCCGGCCCAGCCTCTGGCCGCCCCTAGCCAGGCTCCACTGCCTCCCCTTTTCTCTTTTTTTTATTTCTGTGGATTTGTAAAATTTCAACAGAATAAAATATTTGCCCAGTGCAAATATTTGTTCCACCTAAACTCCTAAAATAATGTGTAGAATTTAATGGTGCCATTTGTGAATTTTTTTGAAAACCTTTTCTATACTGATTTAATTTAAACCTCTTTTAGGCAATTTTTGCCTCTGTTTTAAATAGTTTCTAAAATGATTTTTACCCCAAAACCTTAGGAGAATATTTTTAGGATTGTTATTAGGATTTTTCAGAATAGAGTAACATTTTGTAGTGGCTTTTGTGCTCTGCTTATATTGTGATTCTTATTATTATCGTTTATTCCGCGACGGTAGATTGCGCTGTTGACGAAGAAGTTGGACCCGAAGACTTCGAAGACCCCGGAGACTTTGTTGAGCCAGGAAAGCAGCCCTTTGTCCATGACAAGGAACCTTTTTTTCATTGCATGTCACATAGCACCTTACTTACGTCGTATTTGATCACATGTGGCATTCCCCTCTCGGAAGGATGCCTCCGGTACTGTTGGGGATATAACCCCGTGATATGACCCGGCTGTAAGGTTCCGGTTGATGACATTGGTTATGAGCCGGCCCACGAAGACATGTGTCAACTGAAGGCCCAAGATGATTGGCGGCTCTTGGTGTGGGCCGGACGGCAGAGACCCGGAGGTGTAAGGAGTCTCGATGATGGCTTGGATAGGAAGATAGAGATAGACTCGAATATGTAAACGTGATCTGATTGTACAATTGTAAGACCCGACGGTTCTGACCTCTTATATAAAGGCAGAGTCGGGGTGGCGTAGAGGTAGGTTATAGAAAACTAGGTCAAGATTCTAGCCCCTTGTAATCGATACAACAAGCAATAACAACACAAGCAGGACGTAGGCTTTTACCTCGACTTGAGGGGCCGAACCTGGGTAAACTCGTGTCCTTTGTCTCGATCAACCCCTTTGAGTCCACTACCATGGCGACAACTCTGAACTCAAGTCTGGTAAACCGGACATCTGCCGTGACAAAACCACGATAGTTGGCGCCCACCGTGGGGCTAGCGCTCGCTGGTGTTGAGTTCTCAAAGGGCTCCCTCCCAGGGCTCGAGGGATACGTAGTTGGAAAGATGACCAAGAGTCACCACGGCCGGCTGTACATTGACTACGCCGACTGGGGGCTTGACGCTGCTTCCGTGGAGTATGGTTTCCGGGTTCCGTTCGGCGGGATCCAGGTGTTCATTGGAAAGATCGACGGATCTACACCCGGGCCGGACGTCTGCACCAACATCGTCGAGCCGGCTCGGCGTCTCCAGCCCGCACGCAAGGTAGGCCCTGCCCGTGTCAACCCGGGTTAGGACCATGTCTTCGTGGGTTTCACTCAAGGTATGGATTTGGAAGCATCCGGATCTCAAGGGACTCTTGTGCACTCCGACGATGAGTCGTCGAGTGGGGAAACAAAATCTGTGTACCGGCTCAGCAACGGTGGCCTCGGGGGCTATGGTAACGCTCGCCTCGGGTCAGAGCGCGACGAGTCAGATGGGTCGGAGCGGCTATCTCACGCGGCAGTGTTCATGGCAGGGCCAGGGGCGGCCAGGTCAGGAGCTAACCCTCCCCCCCAGCCGCCGGCTTAGGGCCTTGTGGAATTGATGGATGAGCTTGAGGCCTTGTTGGCTACGGAGGTTACACCAGATAATCAGGCGGCTCATAATGCGGAGATCGCAGGGATCAAGGGCCGGATGGCCAAGGAGCGTCAGAGGATAGCTGAGTTAAACACCCAGATGGAGGCAGAGGCAGCACGGCTTAAGGCTGACGCTTTCCGTTTGGGGCTGGAATAGGTTTCAGCGGCGGCTGTGCACCGCAGGAGGCATCAATCTCGTCTGTCGGAGCGCTACGAGGCGAGGAATCTCTTTAACACCCCCGGGTCTGGGAGAGCGGTGGCTGCCCCTGAGGAAGGACGAGCAGCGGCTCACACGGCCCCACCCGGAGGGTTTACAACACCGGCGGGTCATTATTCCAACCCGGCCGAGAATATGGTAGCGGTGGCAACCCAGCTTGGAACGATCCCTATCCCAGACGAAGCGCCCTTTGCGGAGGAGGTGAGAAACGCTATTGGATACTTACAGACAGCCGTGGCTCAACAGGAGAAATATACTCACAGCCGGAACCGGGTCCACTCCACCCCTCTCCATAGTCGAAGTTTCAGCCGGCGTTATGAGTCGCCGGCGGTTTCCAGCAGTGGTCCACATCGCGGGCCGGAAGGGGGGCGAGCAGCGCTAGATGCGCAGACCCTTGTGGACCAGGCGAGGAACAGGCGAGAAGACGAGGCAACGATGGGCCATTCGGGTCATGGACACTCGGTGTTAACAGAGGCCGGAGCTACTGGTAGCATTAGAGCCGTGGGAGTCCAATGCTTGACTCCGGCTCTACGGAGCGAGAGGTTGCCCCAGGATTTCAAGGGACCCCGTAAGGTTCCGAATTACACAGCGGATCTCCCTCCCGAGGCTTGGGTTGAGAGCTACGAGCTAGCTATGGAGATGTTAGACATCAGTGAAGCTGTTTTTGCGAAGTATTTCATCATGATGCTTGAGGGTCCGGCTCGCACATGGTTAAAGGGCTTACTGCCCAACACTATAGGTTCCTGGGCCGAGTTAAGGGCAAAGTTCATCAAAAATTTCCAAGGGACTTGCAAGCAGCCTATGACCATTGTGGATTTGGATCATTGCGTTCAACAGGATAATGAGTCGACTCATCATTGGGTCCGGCGGGTGTCAACCATCATTCACTCGTCAGAACAGATCACCGCGGCTCAGGCGGTGCTCATTTTGGAGAAGAATTGTCACTTTGTTCCGCTGAAATAGAAGCTTGGCCGGCTTAAACGCACGTGTCAAGATATGTGGAACTCATGACGGCTCTGACGAAATATGCCGACTCAGTCAACGCCAAAGATCCGGGTTCGGATGAGGAGAAGTCAAATGAAGGGAAGAAGAACAACCAAGCCAAAAGTTCGATGAACAATGGGAATCAAAACAGACAGAGGAACGCTGGTGGCGGATCAGAGCTGGTGGCGAATGCTAACATAGGGCCAAATACTCCTAAGGCGAATGGACGGTATAAGCCGTACCAACGTGGCAACAAGCCCCCTTTCAATTTGGAAGCAGCTCTTAGGAAGCCCTGCCCAGAGCATAGCATGCCTGACAAGCCGTCAACGCATGCGTGGGGCGATTGTTTTATCATGCAGAGATTTAAAAACCAACATTTTCAACCACCTAACAATCAGGGTGGCGGGCCGCCTGGCGGCTCAGGGCCTGGCGGCTCAGGCTACGGCGGGTCAGGTGCCGGGTCCGGTAGCGGCGGCTCAGGAGCGGGGAATCCGGGTCACAGTAATCAGCAGCATCAACAGCACCCTGGCAACAACAACCATAACAATCAGCAGCAGCAACAGCAGCGGCGCAATCAGTCTGGATTCCAGAGTAACCCGAAGCAGCTCAGTTCAGGGCAGTATCATGTGTTTACAACGGGTCACAGCAAAAGAGATGAGAAACTACAGAGGCGAGCGGTTAATACGGTTGCACCGGCTCTTCCACGATATCTACCGTGGTCGGAGTATGACATAATGTGGAGTAGGGAGGATCACCCGCCGCAGGTGGACGACCCGGGCCGGCTAGCTCTGGTAGTGGCTCCTCAGATACATGGTTATGGAGTGAATAAGGTGCTCATGGATGGAGGTAGCAGTATCAACATCTTATACTATGACACCTTTCGGCGGATGAAGTTGCTAGACAAGGATCTAAAAAATTCTTCTACTGTGTTTCATGGTGTGGTGCCTGGTAAGTCGGCGTACCCTGTAGGTAAAATTTCTTTGGAGGTGGCTTTCGGCGATGAATACAACTACAGGGTGGAGACCTTATGGTTTGAGGTGGTCAAAATCAAGAGCCCCTACAATGCATTGTTCGGGCGGCCGGCTTACGCCAAATTCATGGCTAGGCCTTGTTATGTTTATTTGTAGCTTAAGATGCCTGGCTTAAATGGCACGATTACGGTTCATGGCAATTGGAAGACGGCTCTGGAGTGCGAGGAAGGAGATGCGGCTTATGCCGAGGCTAGCTGTGCACAGGAAGAGCTTAAGTTCTATAAGGAGAACATTGACCCGGAGGACATGACCCCGTTGAAAAAGCCAACTACAGAGGCAGAGCCGCCACTTAAGTTTTCAACGGATGATACCAAGGCAGTGAACTTCACCCCGGGCGACTCATCCAAGCAGTTCATAATTGGGGCTCACATGGATCCCAAATAGGAAAGCGCGCTCATCGAATTCATCCGTGAGAATCGGGACATCTTTGCATGGAAACCTTCTGACATGCCGGGTGTATCGAGAGAGTTCGCTGAGCACAATCTTAATGTGAATCTGAAGTTCAAGCCGATCAAGCAGTTTCTACGGCGGTTTAATGAGGAGAGGCGCAAAGCTATCAGGGAAGAGGTTTCCCGGCTCTTAGCCGCTGGATTTATAGTTGAAGTTTTTCACCCGGAGTGGTTAGCCAACCCGGTGTTGGTACTCAAGAAGAATGGTACTTGGCGTATGTGCATAGATTACACGGACCTCAACAAGGCTTGTCCGGCTGATCCCTTCGCACTCCCCCGTATTGATCAGATCATCGATGCAATAGCCGGTTGTGAGAATTTGTGTTTTTTGGATGCTACTCAGGGTATCATCAGATCAAAATGGCAGTCAAGGATTAGGAGAAGACATCGTTCATCACACCTTTTGGGGCGTTCTGTTACGTTTCCATGCCTTTCGGGCTCAAGAGTGCCCAGGCGACTTACCAGCGGTGTGTGCAGAATTGTCTCCACAGTCAGATTGGCCGTAATGTTCACGCTTATGTGGATGACATAGTGGTGAAGTCTAGGAAGAAGGAAACCCTCTTGGAGGACCTCAAGGAAACTTTTGACAATCTCCGGGTCTACAAAATGATGCTTAACCCGGCAAAGTGTGTTTTTAGTGTTCCTACAGGAAAGCTTTTGGGGTTCTTGGTCTCTGCGCGTGGCATCGAGGCTAACCCAGATAAAATTAAGGCTATCACCTCTCTGCGAGAGCCGGCATGCATCAATGATGTTCAGCGCATTGCAGGGCGGATTGCTGCGTTGAGACGGTTCATCAGTTGACTTGGGGAGAAGGCTATTCCTTTGTATCAGATGATGAAAAAGACAGACAAGTTCAAGTGGAGCAAGGAAGCCGCAGAGGCATTTCAAGCTCTTAAAATGCGATTGACTGAACCGCCGGTATTAGCTGCTCCGGCTGAGAGAGAGCTGTTGCTCCTTTATGTGGCAGCCAACAACCGGGTGGTCAGTGTGGCGATTGTGGTAGAGTGTAAGGAGGCAGGGAAAGAATATCCCATTCAGCGGCCTGTTTATTACATCAGTGAGGTCTTGGCAGAGTCCAAGCAGAGGTATCTGCATTCGCAGAAGCTTGTATACGGGGTCTTTATGGCTAATCGTAAGCTGAAGCACTACTTTTTGGGCCATCAGATAACTGTAGTAAGCTCTGCCCCGTTGGGAGATATTATTCAGAATAGAGAAGCTACGGGGAGGATTGCTAAGTGGGCTTTAGAATTGGGGCCTTTTAATATCGCCTACACCCCTCGTACAACAATTAAGTCTCAAGCCTTGGTGGATTTCGTAAATGATTGGATAGAATGCCGGGCGCCTGAAGAGAAGCCGGACAACACATACTGAACTATACATTTCGACGGGTCTAAGCAGCTTGAGGGGTCTGGTGCTGGAGTGGTTCTCACTTCCCCCAAAGGTGACAAGTTTTGCTATGTGCTCCGGTTGATGTTCCCCTGTACTAACAATGCTGCTGAGTATGAGGCCTTGCTCCATGGTTTGAGAGTCGCTAAAGAGATGAATTTAAGCCAGGTTAGATGCCTGGGCGACTTAGACCTTGTGGCTCAGCAAGTTTCAGGTACTTGGGATTCTAAGGACCCATGTATGGCGGTTATCGACAGTAGGTTGATATTGTTGCAGGTCATTTCAAAGGCTATCAAGTGGATCATATTGATCATGGGCGGAACGAGGCGGCTGATGCATTATCACGACTCGGATCTCAACGTAAGCCGGTACCGCCTAATGTTTTTCTTGATGTGTTATATCATCCGACTATTAAGATGCCTTCTGAAGAGAATCTGGCAATTCTTGACCCGGAGGCAGCTCTAGTGGTGGCTCTACATGTTATTCCGGATTGGACTACTCCTTATTTAGCATACTTGACGCGCGGCGAGTTGTCGGACGATGAGAGCCAGGCTCGGGAAATCACCCGCCGGTCTAAGTCCATGACAATTATCAATGGTGAGTTGCACAAATGCAGTGCGACAGGTGTTTTCCAGCGCTGCGTATCACCAGAGGAGGGCCAACAGATCTTAAATGAAATTCATGTTGGAGATTATGGACATCATGCCGGGTCAAGATCTTTAGTGGCCTAGGCTTTTCGGCATGGTTTTTTCTGGTTGACGACTCACAAGGATGCAGAGGACCTGGTCCGTAAGTGTGACGGCTGTCAGAAGTTTGGCCGACGTGCTCATATTCCGGCTCAAGAGTTGAGGATGATACCAATCACTTGGCCGTTTGTGGTCTGGGGGCTTGATATGGTGGGACCTTTCAAGCGATCCAAGGATAAGAAAATGCACCTCTTGGTGGCGGTTGATAAGTTTACTAAGTGGGTTGAGGCTGAGCCGGTTATCAACTGTGATGCGGCTACAACGGTTGAATTTGTTAAAAAGTTGAACTACCGTTTTGGTTATCCACACAGCATCATTACAGATAATGGAACAAACCTTTCCAAGGGGGCTATGAAGACGTTCTGCGAGAAAGAGCATATACAGCTTGATGTTTCAGCCGTGGCACATCCGCAGTCCAATGGCCAAGCTGAGCGGGCTAATCAGGAAATATTGCGAGGGGTTAAACCTCGGCTCATGGTCCCTTTGAAGCGGATGCCCGGATGTTGGGTTGATGAGTTACCTTCCGTCTTGTGGAGCATCCGGACTACACCTAACAGGTCTACAGGTTTTACACCTTCCTTCATGGTGTACGGGGCTGAGGCGGTTCTGCCCAGTGACATCCGGCATGATTCACCAAGAGTGGTGGCTTATGTTGAGACGGGCAATGAGACGGCACGCCAAGATGCGTTGGATGCCTTGGATGAAGCACGAGAGTTAGCGGCGGCCAGATCGGCGATTTATCAACAAGACCTGTGACGCTATCACAGCCGCAGGGTGAAGACCCGGACGTTCCAGGAAGGAGATCTGGTGCTCCGGCTGATTCAAGACCAATCTGGGATGCATAAGCTCTCTCCACCGTGGGAAGAGCCCTTTGTGGTTAGCAGAAACCTCAACAACGGGTCATATTATCTCATTGATATTCGTGATGAGTCGGACATAGCGGGTCAGGAGACTCTGCGGCCATGGAATGTCGCGCACCTGCGGCCATGTTATACCTAATAGGTGACAAAGATCCATCATCATTGTACATATCATATCTATATCAGCATAGAGTAGTATTTCTACCAAAGACTGGAGCCACGGCTCTTATGTGTATCCTTATGATATAAGGATGAAATTCACCTACGGCCATATTATACCTAATAGGTGACAAAGATCCATCATCATTGTACATATCATATCTATATCAGCATAAAGTAGTATTTCTACCAAAGACTGGAGCCACGGCTCTTATGTGTATCTTTATGATATAAGGATGAAATTTTTTGGTTCAACAAATTTGCAGTTGATGTGGTTCTTTAACCCGCCGAAGATTTGCTAGTTAATCTCGTCTGGAGACCCTGAACTGATTATAGTTTACAGTGACCCGCTGAGTTTATTCCAGTCAATCTCGCTTTAGAGACCCTGAGCCGGTTCAACGAGTTGACGGCCAATCTCGCTTTAGAGACCCTGAACTGATGTCAATACAATAAGCTCTTACCAGTCAATCTCGCTTTAGGGACCCTGAGCCGGTTCACAGAGTTGACGGCCAATCTCGCTTTAGAGACCCTGAACTGGTATGATGCGCAGTTGGCTTTATGCCCTTTCAAAAACACCGTTGGCAGGGAGGCTTCTTGCCCACGGGTATAGCTTACATCTCCCCTGTGGGGTCCACCTTTTATACTATTGCAAGGAGGCTTCTTACCTTTTGGTATAGCTTACATCTCCCTTGCGCAGTTGGCTTTATGCCTAGTTTGAGTAAATTAAGCGCTGTTGTTGATGGAGGCTTCTTACCCTTGGTATAGCATAATATAACCCTAAGACAGCAGCGTGTACATCAAATTCCAGTTGCTTATCAACTGCGGCCATCAAAGGGGGCTTCTTATCGACGGGTATCGCTTATCTCACCCTAATGGCCGGCTTTATGCCATTTCCGGTTATTTATTAACCGCGGTTGTCGAAGGGGGCTTCTTACTGACGGGTTCGCTTATCTCACCCTAACAACCGGTGTTTACGCCAAAAATAGTTGTGGAAGGAGGCTTCTTACCCTTGGGTATAACTTACATAAACCCTTCACACAGCCGGCTAGTACAATTACTAGTCGCGGCTGTCGAATGGAGGCTTCTTGCCATAAGGTATAGCTTACATAAACCCATCGGCAGCCGGCCCTATACAACATTGGCTGATTGGAGGAGGCTTCTTGCCTTCGGGTATAGATTACATCACCCTCCAACAGCAGGCTTTTTTGAGCTGCGGTTGTCAGTAGAGGCTTCTTACCTTTCGTATAGCTTACATAAACCTATTGACAACCGGTGTTGGAGTACAATGGATAAGTATTTGCTGTTAAAAGGAGGCTTCTTACCATCATGGTACAACTTACATCACGCTTCATGCAGCCGGTTGTAGACCGCTTTAAGTTGTTAATAGTTGACGTTGTTACATAGAGGCTTCCTACCGTCAAGTATAGCTTACTTTATCCTATGACAGCCGGCTCTTCCATGGCATGACATTATACGAGAAAGAAGTCATATTGCTCCGGCTGATGGAGTAAACTTCCCAGGTCCAATGGGTCCGGGTGAAGGAAAGACATTTCAGGAAGATTATGCATTGGTTTATCCACAGCCGCAGTTTTGTTCATCGAGGCTTATTACCAACAGAGGTGCTCTCCGGTTCTAAAGACCTATGAAGATTTACAAGTACCTCTCATGAATCATTGGCAAGATTATAAAGCTGGAAGTATAGAGCTGACAAAGATTGTTGACAGCAATATCAAACAAACAGCCGGCAAGTACACTTAGATGTTATAAGGCTGTTACAAAAGATGTTCTCGGAAGGAACAAACGGTGTTTCTAACAAGTTTCAAAATGCCATTGGCGGGTAATTACAAGAGCCGTTCTTGCTCTGAATGGTATAAAATTATATTACTGGTCTGGTTCATCCTGCTTCGGTTCTCCTGCGGGTCGGATCTGAAGATTGTCGAGTTCCGAGTTGTAGTTAGAGACGACAGCAAAGGTCCCTTCAAAGAAAGGTGAGACGTTGAGCTCACCAGGGAAAATATCCTTGCTACGGGCGGGTGTTAGGTATTTGCATTCATAAAGAGATCCGCGGATCCGTTTGTCTTCCTGGTCATATGCTGCTTGGTAGCTCTTCAGGTCCTCCTCCGCCTCATCAGCCATGACAGACGCCAAGAAGCGAGAGTCCTTAACGACTTTGAAATAGTCTACTTAAGAGAATTCTGAGCCGTCAACTTTCTTCGAAGGGTACCCGCCCATCATTTCGGATGACGTGAGATCCGGCGTGAAGGCCATAGCCCGGCTCAAACCTGCGACAGCTCCAGAACGGAAAGCTGATTTCTTGAGTTCTTGTATCTGCATGGGCACTGTTGAGAACAGTTCTAACACCCCTTTCAGGGTATTGGAAATCTTTTCTTTATATTGTATGCTCTTGATGGTAAACATCGCCCCACAGTACAGTTGCTTCGTGAAGGTGTACATGGCCTTCAGTGACAGGATACTGTCCGTTACAAGTTGACGACTCAAGGGACCTGCATGAGCCGGAAGAGACATGTGAGTCAGTTATTTCATGAAGGATGATGGTATATGGAGTACGGTAAGGTTGACTTACCAAATAAGGCAGCAGACATCTTAGTGATGTGCCGTTTGAGACCTTGGAGCTCTTCAGCAACGGTGATAAGCCGCTGATCGGCATCATCCGCCCGTTTTGTCAGAGCGGCTTTCTCCGACTCAGCCGCCTCTTTTAGCGATGATAGCTCGGCGGTGGCCTTTGCTAATTCCTCAGCTAGGAGCCGGCATCTTTCATCAGCTAGGCTTCGTGCTTCCTGTTGAGCCGCCAGGTTTTTTTTAAGATCCGTCAGCTAAGAGCCGACGGCGTTCAGAGCGTCCTGCATATATTCAAGCAAAATGAGAGCTATTATAGCGGCAAGAGTGTTGATATAAACAAGGGTTCACAGTTCAAAGTTATACAAGTCTCAAACAGATTGCAAGCAATAAATTTGACACTTGGGGGCTAATGTACATTTCATCTGTTCAAGTATACAGTTCCGGTTCATCTTCTTTGAAACTGATCCAGAACTTGGGGGCTACACTATGGCTCTTTGCAGATCAAAATTCCCGACTCTAATAAGATTTGAGCCGGCCCTTGGGGGCTACACTATGGCTCTTTGCAGATCAGAAGTCCCGACTCTAATAAGATTTGAGCCGGCCCTTGGGGGCTACATTTGGCAGTATGCAAGTGTTCACAGTGTGCAGTGTATGTGTACAGTATTTAAAGCAAAAGTGTTTTCTACATAACCTTCAAAGAAGACCCGATTCAACTATACATTAGATTAAATCCGGCTCTTGGGGGCTGGGGAAGGTTATGGCTGGAGAAAGGTAACATACCTCATATTTTGTCTTCATCATGGGGACCAGCCGGAGTTCCAAGTCTCGGCTGGTGTTGACCCGGTTCATGTAGCCGGAGTGGAGTTCTTCGGCTGTCATCTTGTCGTATGACGAGTCAAATTCAAGGTTCCGTGAAGCTTCAGACGGATCAGGATGCCGGGTTAATACATGTGCTGGGGAAGGAGGCTTTTGAGCAGACCCGGTGATGATGACATCTGGGGTCGCAGGAGTCTTGGCGGGTGTAGCCGGCCTTGAAGGAGCAGTTGGGGAGTTGTCCATTATAACGTCCTCTGCTGCCGGCTCAGTGGAAGTCGTTGGTGGAGCTTCTTCTGCTGGATTTTCCTCCGGCTGTCCAAGATCCGGTTGAGCCGGGGCTGGCTGTTCAGACTCCTGATTTTCAAGGACGGGGCCGGAAGAAGGATGGTTGGTCTTGCGGCGTTTCTCTTGAGCACTGCAAAGTGAAGGGTTAGCGTTTGAAGGAGACTGGTATTTCGACAAAGGCATCCGGGTGTTTGAATGCTTATAGAGGATTGATTTTCGGAGGAGGTATGACTGAGGCTGAAGAATCGCCTGAAGAGGGTGTCTTTTGAAAGAGTAAGACACAGAATGAGAAGACATTTAGACACGAAGGGAAACCAAAGGAAAATAAGGATACTAACCTCTACAGGTCGCTTCTTAGGAGCCGGCGAGTTTGGTAGCCCTGATGCAAGCTCTGTAGAGCCGGTGCTCCGAGTCTGACGACGTTCAGTTTGCTGTTGCTTTTTCAAGAAGAAATCGGGAGCCAGATAAGCGAGAGGGTGAGAAAGAGGGAATTTCCTAACGACCCGCCGCGGCTTTCGGATGAAATATTCTGAGTCGGAGTATATGCAAGTTACCTTAGGAGCGTTGGCGTGACTGGTTTCTACTTCTTCCTGTGAGACATGGAAAAACATTAATAAGAACCGGCAAGACAAAGAGTTAAGTAAGCAAGTTAAAGATTTTTACCTCCGACTCTGAAGAGGCCGGGTGTTCAAACCAGTTTTCTTGGGGAGCTGCCTTTCTTTGTTTCTTGGTGGCAGCTTTCTTCTTGGTTGCCTTCGGAGGAGGAACATATTCCTTCTTCCAGAAGTCCGAGTCAGCCTGCGCAAAATTGACCCAGAGGAAAGATATCAAGCTTAGTAGAGAGGAGTGAGTAAACATACAACAGACAAAAGAAAGACAAAAATACTTACAAGAGGCGCCGGGTTAGTCACGCAGAAGGGCGCCAGCCCGATGGTTCTGCAAGAGCCGGGGGTCTCATGTACAAGACTTCGGACGATCATGCAGATATCGTCCTCAATCAATGAAACCTTGCTGAAGCATAGTTCACTGTCATACTGCCCTGGATATTCATACATAAGCCGGTTCCTGCGGCTCAGAGGCATGATCCGCCATGCTACCCAGCAGCGGATAAGGTCAGTTCCAATAAGGCCATTGGCCAGGAGAGCCTTCACTCTGGCATGAGGCTTCTCGTATCTGGCACGGTCAGCAGGTGAGAGCCGGTCGGGCAGTGCTGTATCAATCGAGAGCCGGGAAGGACGATAACCCGGCAGGCGATGTTCCGTGTCAGGAGATGTGTCTTTGCAATAGAACCACGTCTTATTCCACTCTTTTGGGTGACTGGGCATCTGAATAGCCAGAAAGGTGATACCCCTTCGGCGCTGGATGGTGATCCCCCTGAGTTCTAGGCTTGGCCCGCTCTTGTATGCTGTCTGGCGGTTGGCGTAGAAGAACTCATGGAAGAATCCGACTGACGGCCTGGACTGAAGGTACGCCTCACAGAGGACTTGGAAGTGGCAAATATTGGATACGGAGTTCGGTGCTAGATCTTGTGGGTGTAGCTTATATAAATGGAGAATGTCCCGGAAAAACTTTGACCCGGGCAGTACGAACCCCCGATCAATATGGTCCGTGAAAACTATGACCTCCCCTTTCTTTGGTGTGGCGCGGGTCTCATCACCCGAAACCCGCCAGTTGATCACTTCCCTTGGAGGAAGGGTGCCAGCAGCTACGAGGTCTGACAAATACTCTTCAGTCACGCAAGAGCCGACCCAATTGCATGAATTGGTGGTGCGTGTCATGTTTGCGGCTTAAAAATACTGTGCAAAAAGAAAATGGTGACTAGTCAAAACAAGAGCGAACAGCTACAGCGGCTTACAAGTTACTGTTGGGAGACGTAGTAGTAAATCAAAATTTTCCTACGTGTCACCAAGATCTATCTATGAAGAAACTAGCAAACGAGCGGGGAGAGATTGGATCTTCATACCTTTGAAGATCGCAAAGCGGAAGCGTTGCTAGAACGCGGTTGATGGAGTCGTACTCGCAGCGATTCAGATCGCGGTAGATCCGATCACGTGCCGAACGGACGGCACCTCCGCGTTCAACACACGTGCAGCCCGGTGATGTCTCCTATGCCTTGATCCAACAAGGAGGGAGGAGAGGTTGAGGGAGAGCTCCGGCAACAAGACGGCGTGGTGGCGGTGGAGCTGCGTGGTACTCCGGTAGAGCTTCGCTAAGCACTACGGAGAACGAGGAGAGGGAGGAGTAGGGCTGCACCAGGGAGGAGATGAACTCGTGTGTTGTGCAGCCCCAAATACCTCCACTATATATAGGGGGAGGGGAGGAGAGGTGCTGCACCCTAGGATTCCACCCTAGGGGTGGCGGCAGCCTCCAGGAGCCCATCTAGCTGGCGGCCAGGGCAGGGAGAGGTGGAGGCGCCCTAGGGTGGGCCTTAAGGCCCATCTAAGCCTAGGGTTTGCCCCCTCCACCCTTGCTGCGCCTTGGGATGGGGTGGGAGGCGCACCAGCCCACCTAGGGGCTGGCTCCCTCCCACGCTTGGCCCATGGAACCTTCCGTGGCAGTTGGGCCCACTTGGTGGACCCCTGGAACCCTTCCGGTGGTCCCGGTACACTACCGGAGACACCCGGAACACTTTCGGTATCCAAAACGTCACTTCCTATATATCAATCTTCATCTCCGGACCATTCCGGGACTCCTTGTGACGTCCGAGATCTCATCCGGGACTCCGAACAACCTTCGTTAACCACGTACACTATTTCCCTATAACCCTAGCGTCATCGAACCTTAAGTGTGTAGACCCTACGGGTTCGGGAGACACGTAGACATGACTGAGACACCTCTCCGGTCAATAACCAACAGCGGGATCTGGATACCCATGTTGTCTCCCACGTACTCCACGATGATCTCATCGGATGAACCACGATGTCAAGGATTCAATCGATCCCATATACAATTCCCTTTGTCTATCGGTATGGAACTTGCCCGAGATTCGATCGTCGGTATCCCCGTACCTTGTTCAATCTCGATACCGGCAAGTCTCTTTATTCGTTCCGTAATACATCATCCCGTGACTAACTCCTTAGTCACATTGAGCTCATAATGATGATGTCTTACCGAGTGGGCCCAGAGATACCTCTCCGTCACACGGAGTGACAAATCCCAGTCTCGATTCGTGTCAACCCAACAGACACTTTCGGAGATACCCGTAGCATACCTTTATAGCCACCCAGTTACGTTGTGACGTTTGGCACACCTAAAGCATTCCTACGGTATCCGGGAGTTACACAGTCTCATGGTCTAAGGAAACGACACTTGACATTGAAAAGCTTTAGCAAACGAACTACACGATCTTGTGCTATGCTTAGGATTGGGTCTTGTCCATCACATCATTCTCCTAATGATGTGATCCCGTTATCAATGGCATCCAATGTCCATGGTCATGAAACCATGACCATCTATTGATCAACGAGCTAGCCAACTAGAGGCTCACTAGGGACACGTTGTGGTCTATGTATTCACACATGTATTACGGTTTCCGGTTAACACAATTATAGCATGAATAACAGACAATTATCATGAACTAGGAAATACAATAATAACCATTTTATTATTGCCTCTGGGGCATATTTCCAACAGTCTCCCACTTGCACTAGAGTCAATAATCTAGTTACATTGTGATGAATCGAACACCCATAGCATTCTGGTGTTGATCATGTTTTGCTCGTGAGAGAGGTTTAGTCAACGGATCTGCGACATTCAGATCCGTATGCACTTTACAAATATATATGTCTCCCTCCTGAATGTAATCACGGATGGAGTTAAAGTGGCGCTTGATGTGTCTTGTCTTCTTGTGAAACCTGGGCTCCTTCGCAAGGGCAATAGCTCCAGTGTTGTCACAGAGTAGAGTCATCGGGCCCGACGCATTCGGAATCACTCCTAGGTTGGTGATGAACTCCTTCATCCAGACTCCCTCCTTTGCTGCTTCCGAAGCAGCTATGTACTCCGCTTCACATGTAGATGCTGCCACGACACTTTGCTTGCTGCTGCTCCAGCTCACTGCTCCTCCATTCAAAATATACACGTATCCGGTTTGCGACTTGGAGTCGTCCGGATCTGTGTCGAAGCTAGCATCGACGTAACCCTTTACGACGAGCTCTTCGACATCTCCATAAACGAGAAACATATCCTTTGTCCTTTTCAGGTACTTCAGGATATTCTTGACCGCTGTCCAGTGTTCCGCTCCGGGATCACTTTGGTACCTCCCTAGCAAACTTATGGCAAGGTTCACATCAGGCCTGGTACACAGCATGGCATACATGATAGAGCCTATGGCTGAAGCATAGGGGATGACACTCATCTCTTCTCTATCCTTTGCCGTGGTCGGGCATTGAGTCGTACACAATCTCACACCTTGCAACACAGGCAAGAACCCCTTCTTGGACTGATCCATATTGAACTTCTTCAATATCTTTTCAAGGTATGTGCTTTGTGAAAGACCAATGAGGCGTTTCGATCTATCTCTATAGATCTTAATACCTAATATGTAAGCAGCTTCTCCAAGGTCCTTCATTGAAAAACACTTATTCAAGTAGGCCTTTATACTTTCCAAGAGTTCTATATTATTTCCCATTATCAGCATGTCATCCACATACAGTATAAGAAATGCTATAGAGCTCCCACTCACTTTCTTGTAAATACAGGGTTCTCCATAAACCTGTACAAACCCAAACACTTTAATCACCTCATTAAAGCAAATGTTCCAACTCCGAGATGCTTGCACCAGCCCATAGATGGAGCGCAGGAGCTTGCATACCTTTTTAGCATCTTTAGGATCGACAAAACCTTCCGGCTGCATCTTATACAGTTCTTCCTTGAGGAAGCCATTAAGGAATGCCGTTTTGACGTCCATTTGCTAGATCTCATAATCATAAAATGGGGCAACTGCTAACATGATTCAGACTGACTTTAGCATCGCTACGGGTGAGAAAGTCTCATCGTAGTCAACTCCTTGAACTTGTCGATAACCCTTAGTGACAAGCCGAGCCTTATATGCGGTCACATTTCCGTCCGCGTCAGTCTTCTTCTTAAAGATCCATTTGTTTTCAATGGCTCGCTTATCATCAGGCAAGCCCACCAAAGTCCATACTTTGTTCTCATACATGGATCCTATCTCGGATTTCATGGCCTCAAGCCATTTGTCGGAATCCGGACCCGCCATCGCTTCTTCATAGTTCGAAGGTTCACCGTTGTCCAACAACATGATCTCTAGGACAGGATTGCCGTACCACTCTGGTGCGGAACGTGTCCTAGTGGACCTTCGAATAGCGACTTGATCTGAAGCTTCATGATCATCATCATTAACTTCCTCTCTAGCCGGTGTAGGCTCCACAGAAACAACTTCCTGTGCTGCGCTACTCTCCGGTTCGAGTGGAGGTACAATTACCTCATCAAGTTCTATTTTCCTCCCACTTACTTCTTTCGAGAGAAACTCTTTCTCGAGAAAGGATCCATTCTTGGCAACAAAGAATTTGCCCTCGGATCGTAGGTAGAAGGTATACCCAATAGTCTCTTTGGGATATCCTATGAAGACGCACTTTTCCGCTTTGGGTTCGAGCTTCTCAGGTTGAAGTTTCTTCACATAAGCATCGCATCCCCAAACTTTTAGAAACGACAGCTTAGGTTTCTTTCCAAACCATAATTCATACGATGTCGTCTCAACGGATTTAGACGGTGCCCTATTTAAAGTGAATGCAGCAGTCTCTAATGCATATCCCCAAAATGATAGCGGTAAGTCGGTAAGAGACATCATAGATTGCACCATATCCAATAGAGTGCGATTACGACGTTCAGACACACCATTTCGCTGAGGTGTGCCGAGCGGCGTGAGCTGTGAAACAATTCCACATTTCCTAAGGTGCGTGCCAAACTCGTGACTTAAATATTCTCCGCCACGATCAGATCGTAGGCATTTTATTTTCCTGTCACGTTGATTCTCGACCTCACTCTAAAATTCCTTGAACCTTTCAAAGGTTTCAGACTTGTGTTTCATTAAGTAGATATACCCATATCTGCTCAAGTCATCAGTGAGGGTGAGAACATAACGGTAGCCACCGCGAGACTCGACAGTCATTGGACCGCATACATCGGTATGTATTATCTCCAACAAGTCAGTTGCTCGCTCCATTGTTCCGGAGAACGGAGTCTTGGTCATCTTGCCCATGAGGCATGGTCCGCGTGTGTCAAATGATTCGAAATCAAGTGACTCCAAAAGTCCATCAGCATGGAGCTTCTTCATTCGTTTGACACCAATATGGCCAAGACGGCAGTGCCACATGTAAGTGGGACTATCGTTATCAACTTTACACTTTTCGGTACTCACACTATGGACATGTGTAACATCACGTTCGAGATTCATCAAAAATAAACCATTGACCAGCGGGGCATGAGCATAAAACATTTCTCTCATATAAATAGAACAACCATTATTCTCAGATTTAAATGAGTAGCCATCTCGCATCAAGCGAGACCCAGATACAATGTTCATGCTCAAAGCTGGTACTAAATAACAATTATTAAGGATTAAAACTAATCCCGAAGGTAGATGTAGAGGTAGCGTGCCGACGGCGATCACATCGACCTTGGAACCATTCCCGACACGCATCGTCACCTCGTCCTTGGCCAGCCTCCGCTTATTCCGCAGCTCCTGCTTGGAGTTACAAATGTGAGCAACTCCACCGGTATCAAATACCGAGGAGCTACTACGAGCGCTGGTCAAGTACACATCAATAACAAGTATATCACATATACCTTTAATGTTGCCGTCCTTCTTATCCGCTAAGTACTTGGGGCAGTTCCGCTTCCAGTGACCGGTACCCTTACAATAGAAACACTCAGTCTCAGGCTTGGGTCCATTCTTGTTCTTCTTCTTCCCGGCAACTTGCTTACCGGGCGGGGCAACAACTTTGCCGTCCTTCTTGAAGTTCTTCTTACCCTTGCCTTTCTTGAAACTAGTGGTCTTGTTTACCATCAACATTTGATGCCCCTTTCTGATCTCGACCTCTGCTGATTTCAGCATCGAGTACAACTCAGGAATGGACTTCTCCATCCCCTTCATGTTGTAGTTCATCACAAAGCTCTTGTAGCTAGGTGGAAGCGACTGGAGGATTCTGTCAATGACCGAGTCATCCGGGATGTTAACTCCCAACTGAGTCAGGCGGTTGTGAAGCCCAGACATCTTGAGGATGTGCTCACTGACAGAACTGTTCTCCTCCATCTTACAACTAAAGAACTTGTCAGAGACTTCATATCTCTCAACCCGGGCATGAGCTTGAAAGAACAGTTTCAGCTCTTGGAACATCTCATATGCTCCGTGTTGCTCAAGACGCTTTTGGAGCCCCGGTTCTAAACTGTAAAGCATCCCGCGCTGAACAAGGGAGTAATCATCGCAGCGAGAATGCCAAGCGTTCGAAACGTCTTGTTCTGCTGGGAGAAGGGGTGGGTCACCTAGCGGTGCATCAAGGACATACATTTTCTTGGAAGCTATGAGGATGATCCTCAAGACACGGACCCAGTCCGCATAGTTGCTTCCATCATCTTTCAGCTTGGTTTTCTCTAGGAACGCGTTGAAATTGAGGTTGACATTTGCGTTGGCCATTGGATCTACAATATAGATATTAAAGGCAATTTTAGACTAAGTTCATGATAATTAAGTTCACATAATCATATTATTCAATGAACTCCCACTTAGATAGACATCTCTCTAGTCATCCAAGTGATACATGATCCATGTCAACTAGCCCGTGTCCGATCATCACGTGAGACGGACTAGTCATCCATGGTGAACATCTTCATGTTGATCGTATCTTCTATACGACTCATGTTCGACCTTTCGGTCTTCCGTGTTCCGAGGCCATGTCTGTACATGCTAGGCTCGTCAAGTCAACCTAAGTGTTTCGCGTGTGTAAATCTGGCTTACACCCGTTGTATGCAAACGTTAGAACCTATCACACCCGATCATCACGTGGTGCTTCGGAACAACGATCCTTAGCAACGGTGCACAGTTAGGGTGAACACTTATCTTGAAATTTTATTGAGAGATCATCTTATTTACTACCGTCGTTCTAAGCAAATAAGATGTAAACATGATAAACATCACATGCAATCAATATAGTGACATGATATGGCCAATATCATCTTGCTCCTATGATCTCCATCTTCGGGGCACGATGATCATCATTGTCACCGGCATGACACCATGATCTTCATCATCATGATCTCCATCATTGTGTCTTCATGAAGTTGTCTCGCCAACTATTACTTCTACTACTATGGCTAACGCTTAGCAATAAAGTAAAGTAATTACATGGCATTTATGATTGACACGCAGGTCATACAATAATATAAGACAACTCCTATGGCTCCTACCGGTTGTCATAGTCATCGACATGCAAGTCGTGAACCCTATTACAAGAACATGATCAATCTCATACATCACAATGCATCACATCACATCCTTCTGGCCATATCACATCACAAGGCATATGCTGCAAAAACAAGTTAGACGTCCTCTAATTTGTAGTTGCATGTTTTTACGTGGTTGCTATAGGATTCTAGCAAGAACGTTTCTTACCTACGCCAAAACCACAACGTGATATGCCAATTGCTATTTACCCTTCATAAGGACCCTTTTCATCGAATCCAATCCGACTAAGGTGGGAGAGACAGACACCCGCTAGCCACCTTATGCAACTAGTGCATGTCAGGCGGTGGAACCGGTCTCACGTAAGTGTACGTGTAAGGTTGGTCCGGGCCGCTTCATCCCACAATACCGTCGAATCAAGATAAGACTAGTAACGGCAAGCATATTAACAAAATCAACGCCCACAACTGCTTTGTGTTCTACTCGTGCATAAATTCTACGCATAGACCTAGCTCATGATGCCACTGTTGGGAGACGTAGTAGTAAATCAAAATTTTCCTACGTGTCACCAAGATCTATCTATGGAGAAACCAGAAAACGAGCGGGGAGAGATTGCATCTTCATACCTTTGAAGATCGCAAAGCGGAAGCGTTGCTAGAACGCGGTTGATGGAGTCGTACTCGCAGCGATTCAGATCGCGGTAGATCCGATCAAGTGCCGAATGGACGGCACCTCCGCGTTCAACACACGTGCAGCCCGGTGACGTCTCCTATGCCTTGATCCAGCAAGGAGGGAGGAGAGGTTGAGCGAGAGCTCCAGCAACACGACAGCGTGGTGGCGGTGGAGCTGCGTGGTACTCCGGCAGAGCTTCGCTAAGCACTACGGAGAACGAGGAGAGGGAGGAGTAGGGCTGCACCAGGGAGGAGATGAACTTGTGTGTTGTGCAGCCCCAAATACCTCCACTATATATAGGGGGAGGGGAGGAGAGGTGCTGCTCCCTAGGGTTCTACCCTAGGGGTGGCGGCAGCCTCCAGGAGCCCATCTGGCCGGCGGCCAGGGCAGGGAGAGGTGGAGGCGCCCTAGGGTGGGACTTAAGGCCCATCTAAGCCTAGGGTTTGCCCCCTCCACCCTTGCTGCGCCTTGGGATGGGGTGGGAGGCGCACCAGCCCACCTAGGGGCTGGCTCCCTCCCACTCTTGGCCCATGGAACCTTCCGGGGCAGGTGGGCCCACTTGGTGGACCCCCGGAACCCTTCCGGTGGTCCCGGTACACTACCGGAGACACCCGGAACACTTTCGGTATCCAAAACCTCACTTCCTATATATCAATCTTCGTCTCCAGACCATTCCGGGACTCCTCGTGACGTCCGGGATCTCATCCGGGACTCCGAACAACCTTCGGTAACCACGTACACTATTTCCCTATAACCCTAGCGTCATCGAACCTTAAGTGTGTAGACCCTACGGGTTCGGGAGACACGTAGACATGACCGAGACACCTCTCCGGCCAATAACCAACAGCGGGATCTGGATACCCATGTTGGCTCCCACGTACTCCACGATGATCTCATCGGATGAACCACGATGTCAAGGATTCAATCAATCCCGTATACAATTCCCTTTGTCTATCGGTATGGAACTTGCCCGAGATACGATCGTCGGTATCCCCATACCTTGTTCAATCTCGTTACCGGCAAGTCTCTTTACTCATTCTGTAATACATCATCCCGTGACTAACTCCTTAGTCACATTGAGCTCATAATGATGATGTCTTACCGAGTGGGCGCAGAGATACCTCTCCGTCACACGGAGTGACAAATCCCAATCTCGATTCATGTCAACCCAACTGACACTTTCGGAGATACCCGTAGCGTACCGTTATAGCCACCCAGTTACGTTGTGACGTTTGGCACACCCAAAGCATTCCTACGGTATCCGGGCGTTACACAATCTCATGGTCTAAGGAAACGACACTTGACATTGAAAAGCTTTAGCAAACGAACTACACGATCTTGTGCTATGCTTAGGATTGGGTCTTGTCCATCACATCATTCTCCTAATGATGTGATCTCGTTATCAATGACATCCAATGTCCATGGTCATGAAACCGTGACCATCTATTGATCAACGAGCTAGCCAACTAGAGGCTCACTAGGGACACGTTGTGGTCTATGTATTCACACATGTATTACGGTTTCCGGTTAACACAATTATAGCATGAATAACAGAGAATTATCATGAACTAGGAAATACAATAATAACCATTTTATTATTGCCTCTAGGGCATATTTCCAACAGTTACAGGGTTCTAAAAAATTAAAGCCTTGAAAGGCCCGGCTGATAAAGAGCCGGAGGGAGTCTAGCGGCTCACTATGGACATAAGAGCCGGAAGTCAGTCAAGACCCAGACAAACAGGTTTCACAAATTGTTACTAAAATTTTGGATCTATCGAAGCGGGAAAAAGAGTTCTACGTCGACCTAAGCGAAGAACAGTGGGAAACGGAAAGTTGATCTACAGCCCTAGCTAACAGCCCGCGCATTACGCGCGGATGGACCACATACGGCGGCGGTGGTAACGGTGCGGCCTAAGGGCGCGCAGCGGGCCTCGAGACTAGCCCATGCGGCTGCGCCGGAGGTTGGAACGCGCGACGGAAGGTCCGCCGGAGAAACCCTATCTCTAGCGATCTAAAGCTACGGGAAAGAAACTCTTACCGGAGATGGAGACGGCGGAGGACGAGAATCTGGAACGAACAGGTCGATGTAGCGGCCTACGTTGGTGACGGATGAGCGGTGGCGCCGGAGCGGAGTGGAGCGAGGCTTGGTCGACGGGCGGCGGCATGAGGAAGACGACGGGCGCACGAGCGGGAATGAAAAGTTTTTGACCCGTGCGGGTCCTATTTAACAGGGGGACGGTGCGGATTCCCAGGCGTCAACACCGGTCTTGCCGAGGCGGACGCCTCGATTCTTGGTAAGTGGTTAAATGCGAAAGATTTGGCGATACGTCAGTGGATCCTGTGACGTCATGCCGGGTCATCCTGTGGCGACTCTCAGATGAAATGAGCTGGCTCACTTCAACCTGGGGCCTAATGTTGGGGATATAACCCCGTGATATGACCCGGCTGTAAGGTTCCGGTTGATGACATTGGTTATGAGCCGGCCCACGAAGACATGTGTCAACTAAAGGCCCAAGATTATTGGCGGCTCTTGGTGTGGGCCGGACGGCAGAGACCCGGAGGTGTAAGGAGTCTCGATGATGACTTGGATAGGAAGATAGATATAGACTCAGAGATGTAAACGTGATCCAATTGTACAATTGTAAGACCCGACGGTTCTGACCTCTTATATAAAGGCAGTGTCGGGGCGGCTTAGAGGTAGGTTATCGAAAACTAGGTCAAGCTTCTAGCCCCTTGTAATCGATAGAACAAGCAATAACAACACAAGCAGGACGTAGGCTTTTACCTCGACTTGAGGGGCCGAACCTGGGTAAACTCGTGTCCTTTGTCTCAATCAACCCCTTTGAGTCCACTACCATGGTGACAACTCTGAACTCAAGTCTAGTAACCCGGACATCTGCCATGACAAAACCACGACAGGTACCTTTCCGTTGATACTTGCATCGAGCATGACCCTACCACCTTACGAGGGTTGTGCGGGTGGGAGTAGTTAGGTTGCAAGTAGATGCTACGCAATGTGGGATGGGACTTATGCATGGAGATGAAAAGGAGGGAATGATTTTAAAGACTTTCCGAAAACCCCGTCGGGTGCTACTAATGCCCGAGGGAGATGAAATTGAGATAGGTGACCACTTGAGAAAGTAGTGGTGTACTGGAACAAGTGAGAGCGGTGGTTTTCGAAAACGGATTGGTGTAAGTTGCGACAGTTATTCCAACTTTACATGCGCAACCATGATACCTCTTATGGGACGGGGCTTTGATGATTACCTTGGTGGGTACTGGCAAGGAGCCCGCATTACTAGTGGCGGGAGTGGCGTGGTCACTCTCGATATGGGGTCGTACCGGAATGTACGATCACGCGCTGTCTTCACAGGCACCGGGCACACTGTTGGTCCCCTCATGGATGGTACGATTAGAGCGAAGCTCATGTGATGTACATCATGAGGGTTGGGTACCAATCGAGTGGACTCTTTGTTTAGTATCGCTGGGGGAAAGGCATTATTCGGGTGATTACCTCGGGTATGTTATATACCGCGAGTCGTGGATGACACTGAAGTTCCCAGAGTCTTGTGGGTAAAGTGTGCAACCTCTACAGAGTGTCAAACTATTCGAATAGCCATGTCCACGATCAAGGACAGTTGGATGACCGCTCTTGTGCTACGTCCAAATGTTTTAACTTGTGTGTGTGTGTGGGTGTGGTGGTGACTAGAGGTCACATGAGTTAAGTCCGATCACTTGGCGTGAGGAGTGAACAAAGTACGATGACTTATCGTGAACATGAGATGTTCCACTAGTGCTTATGATGATATCTGAAATTTTGTTCACATGAGTACCTGCTAGTTGTTGATGCATGCTTATTAGTTACTTTATCATATCACCTGCATACAAAATTAGCTTTCCGCAAACTTACCTACTTAGTGCTATATCATGCATAATTATTTCCTCGATCCACTCTTGGGTTGCTTGCGAGTACATTCAAAGTACTCATTGGCTTGCCACTGGTTATTTAATTGGCCAGGCATGGGAGAACAGGAGTTTGTTGAAGAGTTTGATGGAGACGAACATGCGAACTAGGACGCTTCCCAGTCAGAATGCCTATAGGTTAAGGCAGATGGCATGGGTTCACGCTCCGATCAAGATTTCCGCTACTTGTTCTAGTTCAAGTATTTGGCCGTGTGGCCCTACCTATGTAAGACTAAGACCTTCATGGTCAACATTTGTGTAAGACATTAAGTGTGGATGTAAGACTCTTGTTATTCAGCTTCTGTGTGTTCAGTGAGCATTGATCTCTGGGATCACTATACACGTGCATTCAGAGATCTCGACTTATGAGTCGAGGCCCCAACAGAAGGCTTATGTCCTTAATGCACCGCTCGGTGCGCCACCCCCTCTAGCGTCGTCTGTAGATCTTGTGAACATCTGATAGACACGTTCTGACGACTACTTCATAGTTTAGTGCGTCATGCTTTACGACTTAGAATTGAGGCTCCAAAAATGTTTTGAACGTCATGGAGCATATGAGATGTTCTAAGAGCTGAAATTGGGATCTCAGGCTCATGCCCGTGTTGTGAGATATGAGATCTCCAACAAGATTCTTTGCCTACATGATGAAGGAGAATAGCTTAATCATTGAGCCCGTGCTAGATTGTCTGGGTGATACAATCGCTTGAAGGAGTGGGAGTTGATCTTCCAGATAAGAAAGTGATTGATATAGTTTTCCAAGTCACTGTCACTAAGCTACTAGAGCTTCGTGATGAACTATAAAATGCCAGGGATGGACATATTGATCCGTGAGCTGTTCACGATATTTGACGCCGCGAAGGTAGAAATCAAGAAGGAGAATCAAGTGTTGATGCTTAGTGAAACCACTAGTTTCAAGAAGGGCAAGGGCAATGAGGGAAACTTCATGGATGGCAAGTCAGTTGCTGCTCCAGTGAAGCAACCCAAAGTTGAACCACAACCCGAGACTAAGTGGTTCTATTATGAGGAGAGCGGTCGTTGAAGCGGACAACCCTAGATACTTGGTAGATAAGAAGGTTGGCAACGTCGGCAGAAGTATATTTGATATACATGTTATTGATGTGTACCTTGCTAGTACTCCTAGTAGCACCTGGGTATTGGATACCGGTTCGGTTGCTAAATGTTAGTAACTCTAAGTAAAAGCTACGGAATAAATAGAGAACTAGCTAAGGGTGAGGTGACGATGTGTGTTGGAAATGTTTCCAAGGTTGATGTGATCAACATTGCATGCTCTCTCTACCTTCGGGATTAGTGACAAACCTAAATAAATGTTATTTGGTGTTTGCGTTGAGCATGAACATGATTAGATCGTGTTTATTGCAATGCGGTTATTCATTTAAGTTCGAGAATAATGGTTATTCTGTTTACATGAATAATACCTTCAATGGTCATGCACCCAGTGAGAATGGTTTGTTGAATCTTTATCGTAGTAATACACATGTTCATAACATTGATGCCAAAAGATACAAATTTAATAATGATAGTACCACATACTTGTGGCATAGACGAGTCGCGCCCAAGATGCGTGCCCATCCATATTAAGGCACGGGGGCCTCACAAGGGTTAGAGGCGCATCTTGTCGTTCGCAAGTATAGCATCATTACATCATACATTACAGAAGAGATGAGTATATGAGTTGGCTAACACTCGCCACATACTAAATTACAAATCCACACAAGAGTTCAAACATCAATATGAAGACAGGGTCCGACTACGGACGAAAACAAACAATAAAAGCAGATGCAAATGATACTGTCTCGCTAGTCCCGAAGATCACGACCATGGTCCTGTACTCATCCGGATAAGTCACGTACATCCTGCCTCTTTCCTCGTCATACTCCCATCGGAGCTGCGGTAGATCATCCTGCAGGAACTCATCTGTACCTACACCTGGATTGTTGTAGTAATCTGTGATTCACAAGGACTCAGCAATCATGCGCCCGGGTACCGAGACTATTCAAGCTTAAAGGTTGGGATAGGGTATGTGTTTAGTTCGCAACAACACTAAGCATTTATGGTGGCTAAACTTACATTACGTGAAGATAATTGTAAGTGGCCTACGATGAACGATCAAATCTAGAATGACCTCTATGAGATCCTGAACACTTACTTACGTCAATCATAACCCCATCGTGTTCTCTCTCGGATCATGTTCACGAGAAGAGACGATCATGGTTACTCACACAGTTGGTGCATTTTATTTAGAGTTTACTTCAAGTTAACTATAACCGGGTGTTAAACTAATATCCAAGTTGCCACATAACCGCGGGCACGGCTTTCCGAATGATTTGACCCTGTAGGGGTGCTCCAACTAGTCCATCACAAATTAACCACACTCCGCGGGAATAGCCTTGACCAAGGATCTCGTGATCATCATAGGTAACTCCAAAGGAATTCCAACACCTCTAGATAACCCGAAGAAAGTGAGATCCCTCACACAAGACACTCGATAAAGGTAAAAGAAGTCCAGCAAGACCTCCCAATGTGTCGACGAACCCGATAAGAGCCGAGTATCTCGTTCTCAGGACATGACGGATTGTCCAAACTTCCGGTAGGCCAAACACAGAGTTGCCCCTGGTGGCCACGGGCGGTTGACATTTTGGACAAACACTCATGAGGAGCACTGGCCTGGGGGGTTGATTAATTATCCATGGGGTTGCAAAGCCCTGTGCAAATTTTATGAAGTTATTAATCAAATTTAGTACCAAACTTGGGTCTTCCTAGACAAGTTTTAATCCAACCAAATAAACAAGGGGGTCCCCATAACAACCCCGAGCATGTTAGGAGCGCAAAGTATGGAAACATAACACTAGTAATAAGAAACTATGGCGGTAACAGCGGAACAAAACACATAGCAAAAGGCCAATCCTTCCACCAATACCAAGATATATATATGTGCATTAAATTAAATAACAGATAATATTTTGATATGCCAAATCCATGTTATCACATGGAACAACCTGCACCTGCAACTAAGAACGCTATAAGAGGGGCTGAGCAACGGTAACTTAGCGAATCAAAGGTTTGATAGGAGGTGGAGGGTTAGAGTCTACCATGGCAAATAGGAGGCTGACATTCAAGTGCTAGGTAGCGCAATTGTAACGATAAGAGCGAGTCATCTAGCAAGCGAAAATAGTATCGGGATCCGGTTACGATCATCTTGCCTACTGGTTCTTCAGTGGAACAAGTAGTGGGTTCCTCGTAGGTGTACTCACCTGGCTCTTCATACTCAGATTCAATGTTCACGTCTACCCAAAATAAACAACAAGAATAAACAAACAACCATGGTGCAATGCACAAGCAAGAATGATGCATGCTCATTTGAAGAGTTTTAGCATGGCAATCCTAACTAGTCATGTTTCACATGCAAATGATTGGTTATTAATGAATTTTGACAGAACCTTATGTTAAGTTATTTAGACTTGCATGAACATGGCAATTATGGATGCATCACGCAAAAAGGATAAAAATGCATATGAAGAACGTAATAAACGGAGTTATGGTTCTCACGATACTCTCACGACAAGATATGAAGGCAAAACTCAAGACAAGAAGGACCTGGGCTATTCCTTGGCATTCCAAGGTAGCAACTGGATATGCAATGAAAAACCAACCACAATAGAGCCAAAGATCAAGCAATTCCATGGAGAATAGCTCCCACAAGTCACAAAACAATAAAACAAACAATCTGCCACAAAACAGCAACATAGCAACTTTCACATCCAACAACTTGAGCTACAGGAATCCTACAACAACAAACAAGGTGTTGACAGAAACTACATAACATGCTTATCAACTTATCCAACTACAAAATCTAGAAAGGAGGCACATATCAATAAGCCTAAAGCTCACAAGTTGGCATCATGAAACATATTTCTGGGACTTAGTGAAAATAACAGTTTTTCTAGAACCTGAGTTAACATGATGACAAGTTGACAACGGAATCTAATGGTGATAGAGACGACCTCATGGCATGCAAATTAATAGGATGCTAGAAGATAACATATACTCCAAAACACTAGCACTTAGCTTGAGCTAATTCACAACATATAACAAGATAGCAACCACTCTTCATGGCATCAAAATAACAACAGATTCTCAGACTTAGAAATATTTAGCATGCTGAAAACAATAACATTAAGTTAGCTACTTTGTAGCAAGTTTCCCACTTATATGGGTGATTCTCGTGTCAAACAAAAATACCATGGCATAATAGGCATGAAACACTAACACTTCCATGTTGGCACATCCCCCAAAGCAAGCATGGATTAAATCAAGCAAAAATGACAAAGTGGCATCACAGCAGAAAATGACAGTTTTATAATCTTGCTCAAAAGTGAAATCTAATTGCACCTATGGATTCCTTGGATCTTTCTACCCCAAATTCATATATTATACCCATATGGTCACATGAAGCATCATGACACAAACTACATAGCAAAACATCATCCTCTCCATATAAGTGAAAACTTACTTAAAATACACATGTGCAAAAATATGCATGTCCAGATTTGGAATAATTACTATAAATGGAAATAAGCTAATTAAACGCTAAAACAAAAAAACACAAATAATTAGTGTATGACAACTGGGGCATGGGCCCACTTGTCATACACACACACTCAACACACACACACTACACCAGCACACACACACTAGCATACACACACACACACCACATGCACACCAGATCCTTCCACCACATAGGATCCTGCCACCACTAGCACACACACACACACTCTACACCACCGCCACACCAGATCCTTCCCGTGGCGACATGAGATCCGAACAGCACACACACTTCCAGCCAATCCAAAAAAAGAAAACAAAAGGGGGGAGGCTAGGATCGAACCCACGACCTCCCTCTCGGGAGCAGGGTGCTGACCAGCCGGGCTACCGAGCGGATGTTGACAGGGGAGGGGCTGCACCCGACTAGAACTAGACTAAACTAACTGAACCTACACGGCGGCGGTGAGTGGCACCGGCAGAGGCGAGCACAGGGGAGGTCTCCGGCGAGGGAGAACCCCGGCGGGGGATGCAGGATCCTTAGGGAGCCCATCCCCACAGCAAGGGAGTGGCGATACAGGCTGGAGGTGCGCGACTGATACTCCCTGAGCCCAGAATTCAGGGAACGGCGGAGCACTGGGAGCACCACGGACGCACGGCGCTAGTGAGAGCTACGGGCGGATAAACTCCATGAGGAGGCTTGGAGGAGGAGAGGGGAGTACCTCCTCTACCTTGGGCGTGAAGAAGAGGTCGGGGACGCGATTGATAGATGGAGACGGGGCGAGGACTCCGACATGGCGCGGATCGCAGAGCACCCAGCCACGATGACGAAGATGAAGGGGCCGAGGAAGAGGGCGATCCCTTCCGCTCCTAGCCCCAGGAACAAAACGAGGGTGACGTCGAGGCCCTCCAGGGCATCCTTGATGGAGCGGGGAAGGCCACCGGAGAGGGGTATGTCGATGAGGAAGACACGCTGCAACCCTGAACCTACTGAATCTCTGTTGCTTCCTCAGCGCTCACAACACCCAGGCGACACGAGGAAGAGGAAAGAGGCTGGCGGTGGCAAGGAGGGGAAGGATAAACCCTAGGAAGAGGTGGACGAGGCGGGGCTTAAAAGGGGGAAAAGCGACGAGACCTCCTCAGCGTCCGTGAGGAACTTCACGGCGCTGACAGAGGCGACGATGGGGCAGGTCTCCACTAGGTCCTGGGCTGGGCCGCGTGAGACAAAACAGACCCAGTTCCTACAGCTGCTCAGAGGGAAAAAACATAACATAGGTTTTTTTCTTTTTAGAATAATAATAACACAAGATAAAAACCGCTAGAGAAAAGAAAAGGGATCTAGGTAAAACCAAGTTAATTTGTCACTAAAGCAAATAGGCCCTATTTAATAAAAATACAAAGAAGAATTTTAGATCAAGTAATTTTCACACTTGAAATAAATGAATGCTGCTGTTTTTATGAAACCAAATTAAACCAAGGCACAAACCCCAAAGAGGGCAACACACATCTTTTCAAAATAATATTCCCTTATACGAGAACGTTCTAACAGAATTAATTTTCAATTTATTTTATCAAGTAGAATAATAGAGGGAATAAGAGGGGTTTGGTCATGTTTGAAAAAAGGGGATGAGAAGGAGTTGTTGCACCACACCCTCTAGCCACATTACACAACACAAGGAGCACTCACAACATCACAAACAAAGGCATGGCATGATGATGAATGATATGATGCATGATGCATGAATTCATGAGACAAGGCATGACATGAAGCAAACTCATTTCGTTAATCACTAGACAACAATGTTCACATAAGATACATGCCATACAAGGTAGGGACAGCACTTGGGCTGTCATAACTCTCCAACACTACGAGAGGATCTCAACCCGAGATCTAGGAACGAAAGAATTCTGGAAATTCGGAATAGAGAAGGTCCTCACGTTCCCAAGTAGATTCTTTGTCAGAATGATGAGACCACTTCACCTTGAGGAAATTGATAGATTTGTTGCGAGTCTTACGCTCAGTTTCCTCGAGAATTGCCATTGGATGCTCATGATAAGAGAGGTCTTATTGGATATCAATGTCTTGGAGGTCAATGGTACGCTCTGGAGTCTTGAAACACCTCCAGAGCTGAGAAACATGGAAGACATCGTGAACATTTGCGAAATTTGGAGGAATCTCTAGTTGATAAGCAAGTCCACCTCTCTTGCCAACAACTTTGAAAGGACCAACGAAACGAGGAGCTAGCTTCCCTTTAATTCCAAACCGCTGAGTGCCCTTCATGGGAGAGACTCTGAGATAGACTAGATCATGCACTTGACAGGAAACATCCCGATGTTTTCTATCGTAATAGCTCTTCTGTCGGGACTGAGCTACTTTGAGGTTCTCACGAATGACACGACACATTTCTTCTGCTTCAGTGATCATGTCATTGCCCAATATCTGACGCTCACCGGTTTCAGACCAGTTAAGCGGGGTACAACACTTCCTGTCATAGAGAATCTCGAGAGGGGCCTTGCCTGAGCTAGCCTGAAAGCCATTGTTGTATGAAAAGTCAGCATAAGGAAGGTCGTCCTCCCACTTCATGCCAAACGAAATCACATAGGCTCTAAGCATATCTTCAAGGATCTGATTGACTCTCTCAACTTGACCACTTGTCTGCGGATGGAACAGAGTGTTGAAACAGATCTTGGTACCCATAGCAGTCTGGAAGGACTCCCAAAACTTGGAAGTAAAGTGGCTTCCACGGTCAGATGAGATGAGTTGAGGAATACCATGCAAAGATACTATCCTTGACGTATACAACTCTACAAGCTGAGCTGCCAACATAGATTCTTTGACTAGCAGGAAATGAGCAACTTTTGTCAGCTTGTCGATAACCACGAAGATGGCATCGTTTCCTCTCTTGGACTTGGGAAACCCAGTGACGAAATCTATCTCCACATGATCGAATTTCCACTCTGGGATAGGCAAAAGCTGAAGAATACCTGCTGGACGTTGATGCTCCGCATTCACTCTGCGACAAACATCACACTCGTTCACGAACTGAGCAATTTCACGTTTCATGCGAGTCCACCAGAAGGTTTGCTTGAGATCCTGATACATCTTGGAACTACGTGGATGAATTGATAGAAGAGAATTGTGTGCTTCGTCCATGATAACTTTTCTGAGATCACCTTTTGGAACCACCAGACAGTCCTCAAAGAACGAGGTATCTTTGTCATTAGCGCGAAAGCACTTATACTTCGGAATGCCCTTGGCCACACCTTTCTTCACTTTCTTCACCATAGCGTCAAGAAGCTGCACTTGGTGAACCTGATCTTCTAGAGTCGGAGAGACTTGAAGATTGTCAAGAAATCCTTGCGGAATCATTTGAAGGTTGAGCTTGCGGAAGGCTTCACAAAGCTCGGGTTGAAGAGGCTTCAAGATGAGACTTTTGTAGTATGCCTTACGGCTGAGCGCATCTGCAATGACATTTGCTTTCCCAGGAGTATACTCAATGCTTGGATTGAAGTCCTCAAGCATTTCCACCCAACGAGACTGCCGAAGCTTAAGATTGGGTTGAGTGAAAATGTACTTCAAGCTCTTTTGATCGGTGTATACCTCGACTGGTCTACCCAACAACAAATGCCTCCAAGTCATTAGAGCATGCATAACTGCCGCCAACTCGAGATCATGACTGGGGTAGTTCTTCTCGGCAGGCTTGAACTGATGCGTGGTATAAGCAACAATCTTCTTATCTTGCATGAGATCACCACCAAGACCATGGAGAGAAGCATCACAGAATATTTGGAAAGGCTTTGACTGCTCAGGAGGAAGAAGAACTAGAGCGAAAGTCAGTCTCTACTTGAGAGTATTAAATGCCACATCACACTCAGGAGAACAAACATACTTGACACTCTTCTATAGGACTTTGGACAGAGGCTTAGCAATTTGAGAGAAGTTCTCCACGAATATTCTGCAATAACTAGCAAGCCCGAGGAAACTACGAAGCTGCTTCAGATTCTGAGGAGGCTCCCACTTCAAGATTGCCTCTACTTTCTCAGGGTGCACTTTAATTTCCTCGGTAGAGATCACATGGCAAGGTACACATTGATGCAAACCTCACACTTGGAAAACTTGGCATAGAATCGATGCTCTCTCAAAGTGTCAAGCACAAGGCAGAGATGCTCTGCATGCTCTTCATCTGTCTCCGAGAACACAAGGATATCATCCAAATAGACCAAGACAAACTCATTCTTGAAAGGAGAGAAAATGAAGTTCATCATTCTTGAGAAGGTTGGAAGAGCATTTGCAAGACTAAACGACATGACGGTGTACTTATAAGAGCCAAAACTCATCCTGAAAGCAGTCTTAGGAATGTCTTCTTCGCGAATGCGAATCTAATGATAACCCATGCGAAGATCAAGCTTCGACAAAACCTTAGCACCTTTCAGTTGTTCAAACAACTCATTGATGTTGGGAAGTGGGTACTTGTTTCTGATTGTCTTCTTGTTCAATGGATGGTAATCGACACAAAGATGGTCCGTGCCATCTTTCTTCTTGACAAACAAAACACCACAACCCCATGGAGAAGAACTTGGTCTAATCAGACCCAGACGTTCTTGCTCATCTAGCTGCTTCTTCAACTCGTTCAGCTCTTCGGGGCCAAGTTTATATGGGCGCTTGCAAACCGGTTCAATTCCAGGCTCGAGATCAATCACAAACTCGACTGGCCGGTGCGGAGACATTCCTGGCAATTCTTCTGGAAAGACATCTTCATACTCATTAACGACCGGAATTTGAAAAATCGCCGAGATTTCACACTTCTCATTAAGAGCAAAGAGACGGATTGTGTCATTGCGAGCTGCGAAAATAATCACATCTTTTGAAGGATGAGTCAGCTTGACTTCTTTTGCTTGACAATCAACGTAAGCCTTATTCATAGCCAAGAAGTCCATGCCAAGGATGAGATCAATATCAGAATTACGGAGAACAATAGGAGAAGCCAGAAAAGAATAATTGCACATCTTGATAGAAGCATCCCGATCCACAAAACGAAAATTCATTTGCAAACTCGGAGACACCACGGTCAACGATCTAGAGAATTCTTCGCAACAAAACTCATGCTTTGAAACAAATGGCCTTGGTATGAATGAATGCGATGCAGCAGTATCAAACAAAACTTTTGCAGGAATGGAGTTAACTGAGAGATTACCCGTGATCACTTGAGAAGAATCCCCTACATCTGTTGTGTCCACATGGTTCACCCTTGCAAACTTGTGATTATGCTTCACCATAGCACTGCCTGGGGTCTTGACAGGAGGAGGAGGCGGAAGACGCCGCTGGTTGCACTTGTTTGCATAGTGACCCTTCTGGCCACAATTGTGACAAGTCACCTCTAAAAGCGGACGAACATTGCCTGGAGGAGGAACAAGAACTGCCTTGGATGCTTGGGGTCTCTGCTGAAATCCTGGGTTGGGTGGGTGGGAAGAACCACGGCCACCGAATTGCTTTTGTTGCTGAGGAGGACAAAATGGAGGAGGATTTGGCACCCAATACTTCTGCTGCTTAGGAACCATCTGAGAGCTGGAAGAAGACGAATATGAATACCTTGAACGCGTCCTTGAGTTCTCCAACTTGAGCTGAGTTGCCTCGACCTTCAAAGCCATGTTGTAGAACTGATCAAACTCACGAGGCTCTTGAAGAACTAGACCTGGCAGAAGCTCATCCTTGAGACCACCTCTGAACTGATAGATCATCGCTTTGTCATCTGGAACATCTTGCTTAGCATAGTGGGCTAGATTCTAGAACTCAATGTTGTACTGATAGACAAACTTGCTTCCCTGCTTCAGGTGCTCGAACTTCTCACACATCTCCTCGACAAAGCTTGTCGGAATGTAATGAGCCCTGAAGTCACGACGGAAATCGTCCCAAGTAACAACACGATCGCCCCTGGAATCCTGGTACTGCTGCCACCAATCAGCTGCCTAACCCTTGAGCTGGAACGATGCAAATCTGACAAAGTCCTTTGTCCTGACATTGCTGCACTCAAAATGCTTACTCATATCATAGAGCCAATCATCAGCATCAAAAGGCTGCTCACAACAGGTGAAAGACTTGGGCTGGTTGGCAAGGAACTGATTGAGCGTCGCAAACTGAGGTTGATTCTGAAAATTCCCTTGAAAGCCTTGCTGACCTTGATCTCTTTCTTGCAACAGCCTGAGCAACATCTGAGTGTTCGCATTGGTTGCGGCCATCACAGCTTGCCAAGCTTCTGGGGGAGGAGGCGGAGGCGGTGGTGGTGGAACATCAGCTTTCTCCTCACCACGACCCGGATTATTGCGAGTTGGTGGAGCCATCCTGAAGATGGACAAACACATCATCACCTCATTGATAAGATGAATTCAATAGCTGAATCAAATGCTTGAAAGAAATTGAACAAATAATATCACAGCCTTCCTACTGAAAAATTAGTAAGAATGCTTCTTTGGTTTCGCGATAACATCATCAGATATTAGAACCACTTGCAATAACACAACAGTATTGAGCTAACTGCTCAGAACAAATGTACATGCCCACATACATCTGAAGAAGATGATCCTAGATAACTACAAGATTTCACACCTAAGAACTTCCGAAAACTTTCTGGTTATGCAATCCGGTGTGGGGGATACAAGGAGGAACTATGTCGCACAACTAACAA
Source organism: Hordeum marinum (assembly GCA_022496015.1). Taxonomy (NCBI): domain Eukaryota; kingdom Viridiplantae; phylum Streptophyta; class Magnoliopsida; order Poales; family Poaceae; genus Hordeum; species Hordeum marinum. The sequence goes on from CM039673.1 coordinate 376,093,128, forward strand.
TCCTACACCCCAACTGTATCAATCCTTCAACACATAACCAAAGGTTGTTGCAAATTCATCTAACTCGAATCCTCGAACTCACAATGATACCCCGGACGCCTCCCCAGTACTAGGTGACTCCAACCTTATCTCACCACGACAAGTATTGAAGTAATTCTGAACACTCTCTGTCCTGAGATATCAAGGAAGCTGAATGATAACGATGTGACAACATTCCCTGGAGCTCGACTCCCGAGAAGAAATCAAGTCAGACAGGAGGCACCAAGACAGAACCCTGTCACATCGGTATCATATAGACTCCAAAATACCTGTGTGATCCTAAAAAAAATTTGAGTGAGAAGAGGAGTAGAATCAAAATTCCTAAGTCGAATACCTCACCAGAGCATAGAAGAGGAGTAAAAAGAATCGTACTCTCCGATATAACTAGACTCAAAATAGTTTTTACTAGACTCGACTTGGCCTAGTTCGATCAAGCAAAGGATCCTATGGTCGTATGGCTCTGAATACAAACTTGTCACGCCCAAGATGCACGCCTATCCATATTAAGGCACGGGCGCCTCGCAAGGGATAGAGGCGCATCTTGTTGTTCGCAAGTATAGCATATTTACATCATACATTACAGAAAAGATGAGTATATGAGTTGGCTTACACTCGCCACATACTAAATTACAAATCCACACAAGAGTTCAAACATAAATATAAAGACAGGGTCCGACTACAAATGAAAACAAACAATAAAAGTAGATGCAAATGATACTATCTCGCTAGTCCCGAAGATCACGACCATGGTCCTCTACACATCTGGATAAGTCATGTACATCGTGCCTCTTTCCTCGTCATACTCCCACTGAAGCTGCGTCAGGTCATCCTGCATGAACTCATATGTACCTGTACCTAGATTGTTGTAGTAAGCTATGAGCCACAAGGACTCAGCAATCATGTGCCCGGGTACCGAGACTATTCAAGCTTAAAGGTTGGGATGGGGTATGTGTTTAGTTTGCAGCACCACTAAGCATTTCTGGTGGCTAAACTTACATTACGTGAAGATAATTGTAAGTGGCCTACGATGAATGATCGAATCTAGAATGACCTCTATGAGATCCTGAATACTTACTTATGTCAATCATAACCCCACCGTGTCTCTCTCGGATCATGTTCACGAGCAGAGACGATCACGGTTACTCACATAGTTGATGCATTTTATTTAGAGTTTACTTCAAGTTAACTATAACCAAGTGTTAAACAAATATCCAAGTTGCCACATAACCGCGGGCACGACTTTCCAAAAGATTTGACCCTGCAGGAGTGCTCCAACTAGTGCATCACAAATTAACCACACTCTGTGGGAATAGTCTCGACCATGGATCTCGTGATCATCATAGTTAACTCCAAAGGAATTCCAACATCTTGAGATAACCCGAAGAAAGTCGGAGCCCTCACGCAAGACACTCGATAAAGGAAAAACAAGTCCATCAAGACCTCCGGTGTGTCAAAGAACCCGATAAGAGCCGCGTATCTCGTTCTCAGGACACGACGGATTTTCCGAACTTCCGGTAGGCCAAACACAGAGTTGTCCCTGGTGGCCACCGGTGGTTGACATTTTGGACCAATACTCATGAGGAGCACTGGCCCGGGGGGTTGATTAATTATCCACGGGGTTGCAAAGCCCTATGCAAATTTTATTAAGTTATTAAGCAAATGTAGTACCGAAGTTGGGTCTTGCTAGACAAGTTTTAATCCAATCGAATAAACAAGGGGGTCCCCATAACAACCCTGAGCATGTTAGGAGCGCAAAGTATGGAAACATAACACCAGTAACAAGAAACTATGGCGGTAACAGCGGAACAAAACACCTAGCAAATGGCCAAGCCTTCCACCTATACCAAGATATATGTGTGCATTAAATTAAATAACATATAATATTGTGATATGCCAAATCCATGTTATCACATCGAACAACCTGCACCTGCAACTAAGAATGCTATAAGAGGGGCTGAGCAGCGGTAACTTAGCCAATCAAAGGTTTGCTAGGATGTGGATGGTTAGAGGCTACCATGGCAAATAGGAGGCTGCCATTCAAGTGGTAGTTAGCGCAATTGTAATGATAAGAGCGAGTCAACTAGCAAGCGAAAATAGTATCGGGATCCGGGTACGGTCATCTTGCCTGTTGGATCCTTAGTGGAACAAGTAGCGGGATCCTCGTAGGTGTACTCGTCTGGCTCTTCGTACTCAGGTTCAACGTTCGCGTCTACCCAAAAGAAACTGGAAGAATAAACAAACAACCATGGTGCAATGCACAAGCAAGAATGATGCATGCTTATTTGAAGAGTTTTAGCATGGCAATCCTAACTAGTCATGTTTCACATGCAAAGGATTGGTTATTAATGAATCTGGATGTAACCTTATGTTAAGTTATTTATACTAGCATTAACATGGAAATTATGGATGCATCATGCAAAAACGATAAAATGCATATGAAGAACGTAAGAAACGGAGTTACAGTTCTCAGATACGCTCACGACAAGATACGAAGGCAAAACTCAAGACAAGAAGGACCTGGGATATTCCTTGGCATTCCAAGGTAGCCACTGGTTTGGCCATGAAAAATCAACCAAAGTAGAGCCAAAAGATCAAGCAATTCCATGGAGTATAGCTCCCACAAGTCACAAAACAATAAAACAAACAATCTGCCACAAAACAGCAACATAGCAACTTTCACAGCCAACAACTTGAGCTACAGGAATCCTATAACAACAAACAAGGTATTGACAGAAACTACAGAACATGCTTATCAACTTATCCAACTACACAATATCAAAAGGAGGCACACGTCAACAAGCATGAAGCTCACAAGTTGGCATGATGAAACATATTTCTGGAACTTAGTGAAGATAACAGTTTTTCTGGAATCTGAGTTAACCTGATGGCAAGTTGACAGCAGAAACTAATGGTGATAGAGACGACCTCTTGGCATGAAAATTAACAGGATGCTAGAAGACAACATATACTCCAAAACACTACCACTAAGCTTGAGCTAATTCACAACATATCACAAGATAGCAAGCACTCTGCATGGCATAAAAATAACAGCAGATTCTCAAATATTTAGTATGGTGAAAACTGTAACATTAAGTTAGCTACTTTGCAGCAAGTTTCCCACTTATATGGGTGATTCTCATGTCAAACAAAAATACCATGGCATAATAGGCATTAAACACTAACAATTCCATGTTGGCACATCCCCCAAAGCAAGCATGGATTAAATCATGCTAAAATGACAAAGTGGCATCACAACAGAAAATGACAGTTTTATAAACTTGCTCAAAAGTTTGATCTAATTGCACCAATGAATTCCTTGGATCTTTATACCACAAATTCATATATTATACCCATATGGTCACATGAAGCATCATGACACAAACTACATAGCAAAACATCATCCTCTCCATATAAGTGAAAACTTACTTAAACTACTCATGTGCTAAAATGTGCATGTCCAGATTTGGAATATTTACTATAAATGGAAATAAGCTAATTAAACACTAAAACAAAAAAACACAAATAATTAGTGTATGACAAGTGGGGCATGGGTCCACTTGTCATACACACACACTCAACACACACACACACTACACTAGCACAAACACACTAGCATACACACACACAACACATGCACACCAGATCCTTCCACCATAGAGGATCCTGCCACCAGTAGCACACGCACACTCTACACCACAACCACACCAGATCCGGCCCGTGGCCACACGATTTCTGAACCGCACACACACTTCCAGCCAATCCAAAAAAGGAAAACAAAAGGGGGAGGCTGGGATCGAACCCACGACTTCCCTCTCAGGAACGGGGTGCTGACCAGCCGGGCTACCGAGCGGATGTTGATAGGGGAAGGGCTGCACCCGACTAGAACTAGACTGAACTAACTGAACCTACGCAGCAGCGGCGAGTGGCAGCGGCAGAGGCAAGCACAGGGGAGTTCTCCAGCGAGGGAGAACCCTAGAGGGGGATGCGGGATCCCTAGGGAGCCCATCCCCACATCAAGGGAGCGGAGGCACGGATGGGAGGTGCGCGACTGATACTCCCTGAGCCCGGAATTCAGGGAACGACGGAGTACTGGGAGCACCACGGACGCATGGCGCTAGTGAGAGTTACGAGCAGACAAACTCTACGAGGAGGCATGGAGGAGGAGAGGGGAGTACCTCCTCTACCTTGGGCATGAAGAAGAGGTCGGGGACGCGATTGACAGACGGAGACGGGGCGAGGACTCCGGTGAGGCAAGGATCGTAGAGCACCCGGGCACGACGATGAAGATGAAGGGGCCGAGGAAGAGGGCGAGCCCTTCTGCTCCTAGCCCCGGGAACAAAACGAGGGCGGCGTCGGCGCCCTCCAGGGCATCCTGGACAGAGTGGGGAAGGCCACTAGAGAGGGGCACGTCGACGAGGAACACGCGCTGCAACCCTGAACCTACTGAATCTCTGCTGCTTCCTCAGCGCTCATAACTCCCAGGCGACACGAGGAAGAGGAAAGAGGCTGTCCGCGGCAAGGAGGGGAAGGAGAAACCATAGGAAGAGGTGGATGAGGAGGGGCTTAAAAGGTGGAAAAGCGATGAGACGTCCTCGGCGTCCGTGAGGAACTTTACGGCGCCGGGAGCTCTCCACTCTCACTGACCTGACGGAGGCGACGACGGGGCAGGTCTCCGCTAGGTCCTGGGCTGGGCCACGCGAGACAAAACAGGCCCAGTTCCTACAGCTGCTCACAGGAAAAAAACATAACACATGTTTTTTTTGCTTTTTAGAATGATAACAACACAAGATAAAACCCCCCAGAGAAAAGAAAAGGAATCTAGGTAAAACGAAGTTAATTTGTCGCTGAAGCAAATAGGCCTTATTTAATAAAAATGCAAAGAAGAGTTTTAGATCAAGTAATTTTCACACTTTAAATAAATGAAAGTTGTTGTTTTTATGAAACCAAATTAAACCAAGGCACAAATCCTAAAGAGAGCAACACACATCTTTTCAAAATAATATTCCCTAATACCAGAACATTATAACAGAATTAATTTTCAAGTTATTTTATCAAGTAGAATAATAGAGGCAATAAGAGGGTTTTTTGTCATGTTAAAGAAAGGGGGGGATGAGAAGGAGTTGTTGCACCACACCCTCTAACCACATCACACAACACAAGGACCACTCATAACATCACAACAAGGCCACATCACAAACAAAGGCATGGCATGATGATGAATGATATGATGCATGATGCATGAATGCACGAGACAAGGCATGACATCAAGAAAACTCATTTCATTAATCTCTCGACAACAAGGTTCACATAAGATACATGCCATACAAGGTAGGGACAACACTTGGTGTGTCACATGCCCCTAAATGTCATATTGGTATAAATCCCATGAAGAAACTCCATGGTGATGGATCCTTGGACTCATTCGATTTCGAATCGGTTGAGATAGGTGAACCATGCCTCTTGGGCAAGATGACTAAGGACCCCGTTTTCCAGTTTTATGGAGCGGGCAAGTGATTTATTGGAAATGATACGTGTTGATGTATGCAATCCAATGTATCTTGTAGTGTGCGTTGGATATCGGTATTTTCTTAGCTTCACTGATGATTTCAGTAAATATAGTGTATATTTACTTAATGAAACACAAGTCTGAATCATTTGAAAAGTTCAAGTAGAATTGGAGTGAAGTTTGAGATCAAAGTGACAAGAAGATAAAATGTCTATGATATGATCATGGACACTGGTAGAAAAAGGCCCATTTGTCAGGGTTCTAGAGGGCCATTTGTCTCGGTTCTGGAACCGGGACTAAATGGTCGTTACTAATGCCCGAAACCTTTAGTCCCGGTTTGCCCACGAACCGGGACAGATGGGGCTCCACGTGGCCTCTGCGGCTTTCCCGGGCAGGAGGGCCTTTTGTCCCGGTTGGTAGCACCAACCGGGACCAAAATGCATCCACGCATCAGCAGTTCCGGGGCTGGGTTTTATTTTTGAGAGGGGGGATGGGGGTTTTGTAGGATTAATTTTGGGGTTTAATATATTGTGTTAGCTAGCTAATAGAGAGAGGTGTCCTCTCTTATCTCCGTGCTTGGTCGACGCTATGTACTATACGTATAGAGAGGACTCGACATGCTAGCTAGTAAGCAAATGAAGGAATTAAACCATTAAGTACAGAAGATCGTCATGAACATATACAGAGAGAAGTGAGATTGTTCGAACAACAAGTTTTCGTATATCTATCCGACGGTACTAGCTACATATATACAATATAAGATCTCTTACAATACCCTAACATCTGAAATCAAGTTCCATATGGTATTCTCCCTCTTTCCTGATGACGTGTTCAAGAAAGAATCCCGCCAATTCCTCTTGAATAGCTATTATGCGATCTTGTGGTAGGAGTTGTTCCTGCAGCTCCCAAAGCTAATTCGAAGAAGGGGGTCAATACATATATATGAATGAAAATCAACACAAATGATGGTAATAAAATAAAATTGTGAATATTATTTCTTACGCACATCAAAATATTTTTTAGAGTAGTCGCCCTGCTTAGAGATCGTCGCGTTGTAGATGAACTCGCATACATAGTATCCACAAAGATTAGTCCCTGGTTGCTGCCACAACCACTTTACGAGAAATAGAGGTCAATCAAACTGATAATCAAGCATTATATAAATGGTATTGATGAAACTAGCTAGAATCAATATAATGGTATATGCGCGAAACTAGCTAGTAGTACTTACTTTCGGGCGTGTAAATTTCAGCTCCTTCGGCAGTCACGGAGATTTTGTGGTGAACGGTATCCAAACCCTGCCAGACATAGAAAATAATTATTACCTAATATCAGGAAATGAACAAAGTTGCCGAAATGGTGTGATAATGATCGATTGAACTTACTTCTTAAGCATTCCAGTGATGATCGCATACGTCTTGGGATCTTTTCGTCTTGAGTCTAAGACGGTTACTAGTCCCTCCTCAAGCATAATCTCTAGGAGAATCAAGTGGAAGCTGCGCACACATGCATAACTCATCAATTACATTACTATAACCTCGAGTAAATAAAGGAAAACCGAATATGCACAGTATAACACTCACTCGAAGTTGTAAGGAAAGATTATTTTTTGTTTGTTTTGATGTTGAAGCAACGGTTGTAGCAAGTTGGCCTCGGCTTGTTTGGGATTATTTTTCATCTCCCATTCATGAAAGAGATTTAGGTTAATGAACCCAATATTATAGATTTCTCTTTGCTTGCATTCGAAGATCTTCAATCTGCATGATATAATGAAAGAGCTGAGCTATATATAGAGACTTAATTAAAGAAGTAGTACTTACACACAGTAGCAAGTGACGATTACTTTATCGATGACCTTTTGATTGAAAAGCTAGAATAACTCCTCAAATGGAACACACAACACGTCAATTCCAACGAGGTCGTGCTTGTCTCTAACCATAATCATCAGATTATCCAACCCAGAGTTCTTGCAGGTGTCCATGTACCACTGATGTAATTTTCGCATCATCGTTGGTAGCTGTTGATCAGGTCTGACGAGAGGATACCCGTGCCGGAATTTGTGTTCGTCCACCTCCAGTGCATCAAAATGTGTATCGTCGGGCAGGTAATCAGCAGGATTGGTACCGAGCGCCATCTTGGCCGGCAGATTTGCGACGACGATATCGCTAGACACCTCCAGCGGGGGGCACGATTGTTTCGCCTGTTCGCCGAGCTGGGGAATTTTTCCCTACTGAAATTTGTTGTTCTCTCCTTTTGTCAGTTGTAGTGGTTCCGGACCGGCGTGCTTCTTGCACTTTCTTTTTAAGAGCGTGGACATGGTTGTCATCCAGCGGAGCCGGTGTTGGTCGCTTCAGGGCATCCAAAGTGCGCTTCAATTTCACCTCAAAGCCACATACTAAAATTTCAACCCTTTCTGACTTCATCAGTCTTCACTTTTTATTCGCTTGTGTCCTTTGCTTATTGCTCCGTAACCATGGATATTCTTCATCACTTAACATGGTGCTTGGATCAGCCTTGACTTTGAAGGGAGGAATTTCATGAAAGTTTTCATAATCTCCAGACATGTCTGTCTTGCCCTCCAATCCCACGATGTCTCTTTTTCCTGAAAGAACTATGTGGCGCTTTGGCTCATTGCATGATGTATTCGCTTCCATATCTTTTCTATTTCTCGGTTTGGTAGACATGTCCTTCACATAGAAAACCTGCGCCACATCGTTGGCTAGGACGAATGGTTCGTCTGTGTTCCCAAGATTGTTCAGATCCACTGTTGTCATTCCGTACTGTGGGTCTACCTGTACCCCGCCTCCTGACAGATTGACCCATTTGCACTTAAACAAAGGGACCTTAAAATCATGTCCGTAGTCAAGTTCCCATATGTCCACTATGTAACCATAATATGTGTCCTTTCCCCTCTTGGTTGCTGCATCAAAGCGGACACCGCTGTTTTGGTTGGTGCTCTTTTGATCTTGGGCGATCATGTAAAATGTATTCCCATTTATCTCGTACCCTTTGTAAGTCAATACAGTTGAAGATGGTCCCCTGGACAACGAGAACAGCTCATCAGATACAGTGTTGTCACCTCTGACATGTGTTTCCAACCAATCGCCGAAAGTCCTGATGTGTTCATGTGTAATCCAGTCGTCACCCTCCTCCGGGTGTTTGGAGCGCAGACTGTTCTTGTGTTCATCGACATACGGGGCCACCAAGATAGAGTTCTGTAGAACTGTGTAGTGTGTTTGAGACCAAGAATGTCCGTCCCTGCATATTATTGAGTCCCTTCCAATCGTGCCTTTTCCAGTCAATCTCCCCTCATACCGCAATTCAGGTAGACCAATCTTCTTAAGGCCAGGAATGAAGTCGATACAAAACCCAATGACATCCTATGTTTGATGGCCCATGGAGATGCTTCCTTCTGGCCTAGCGCGGTTACAGACATATTTCTTTAGAACTCCCATGAACCTCTCAAAGGGGAACATATTGTATAGAAATACGGGGCCCATAATGAAAATCTCGTCGACTAGATGAACTAGGAAGTGCGTCATGATATTGAAGAAGGATGGTGGGAACACCAGCTCGAAACTGACAAGACATTGCGCCACATCACTCCTTAGCCTTGGTAGGATTTCTGGATCGATCACCTTCTGAGAGATTGCATTGAGGAATGCACATAGCTTAACAATGGCTAATCGAACGTTTTCCAGTAGAAGCCTCCTCAATGCAACCGGAAGCAGTTGCGTCATAATCACGTGGCAGTCATGAGACTTTAGGTTCTGAAACGTTTTCTCGGCCATATTTATTATTCCCTTTATATTCGACGAGAAGCAAGACGGGACCTTCATACTGAGCAGACATTCAAAGAAGATTTCCTTCTCTTCTTTGGTAAGAGCGTAGCTGGCAGGACCTTCATACTGCTTTGGAGGCATGCCGTCTTTTTCGTACAAACGTTGCAGGTCCTCCCATGCCTCCGGTGTATCTTTTGTCTTCCCATACACATCCAAGAAACCTAGCAGGTTCATGCAAAGGTTCTTCGTCACGTGCATCACGTCGATTGAAGAGCGGACATCTAGGTGTTTCCAGTAGGGTAGGTCCCAAAATACAGATTTCTTTTTCCACATGGGTGCACGTCCCTCGTCGTCATTCGGAACAGATAGTCCGCCGGGACCCTTTCCACATATTACGTGTAAATCATTGACCATAGCAAGTACGTGATCACCGGTACGCATGGCGGGCTTCTTCCGGTGATCTGCCTCGCCTTTGAAATGCTTGCCTTTCTTACGACATTGATGATTGGTCGGAAGAAATCGACGATGCCCCAGGTACACATTCTTCCTGCATTTTTCCTGGTATATACTTTTGGTGTCAGCTAAATAGTGCGTGGATGCGTGGTATCCCTTGTCTGTCTGTCCGAAAAGGTTACTGAGAGCAGGCCAATCATTGATGGTTGCAAACAACAACGCATGCAGGTCAAATTCCTCCTGTTTGTGCTCATCCCACACACGTACACTGTTTCCATTCCACAGCTGTAAAATTTCTTCAACTAATGGCCTTAGTTGCACATCAATGTCGTTGCCGGGTTGCTTAGGGCCTTGGATGAGAACTGGCATGATAATGAACTTTCGCTTCATGCACACCCAAGGAGGAAGGTTATACATACATAGAGTCACGGGCCAGGTGCTGTGATTGCTCCTCTGCTCCCCGAAAGGATTAATGCCATCCGCGCTTAAACCAAACCATACGTTCCTTGGGTCATCTGCAAACTCAGCCCGGTACTTTCTCTCGATTTTTCTCCACTGCGACCCATCAGCGAGGTGTCTCAAATTCCCGTCTTTCTTACGGTCTTCATTGTGCCATCGCATCAACTTGGCATGCTCTTTGTTCCTAAATAGACGTTTCAACCATGGTATTATAGGAGCATACCACATCACTTTGGCAGGAACCCTCTTCCTGGGGGGCTCGCCGTCAACATCACCAGGGTCATCTCGTCTGATCTTATACCGCAATGCACCGCATACCGGGCATGCGTTCAAATCCTCGTACGCACCGTGGTAGAGGATGCACTCATTAGGGCATGCATGTATCTTGTGCACCTCCAATCCTAGAGGGCATACGACCTTCTTTGCTGCGTACGTACTGTCGGGCAATTCGTTATCCTTCGGAAGCCTCTTCTTAAATATTTTCAGTACATCCTCAAATCCCTTGTCAGGTATACCATACTTTGCCTTCCACTACAACAATTCCAGTACGGTATCGAGCTTTGTGTTGCCATCTTCGCAATTGGGGTACAACCCTTTTTTGTGATCCTCTAACATCCGATCGAACTTCAGCTTCTCCTTTTCACTTTCACACTGTCTCCTTGCATCAACAATGACCCGGCGGAGATCATCATCGGGCACATCGTCCGGTTCCTCTTGATCTTCAACTTCCCCCGTTGCAGCATCACCGTATTCAAGGGGCACATAGTTGTCATCGTACTCTTCTTCTTCGCCGTCTTCCATCGTAACCCCTATTTCTCCATGCTTGGTCCAAACATTATAGTGTGGCATGAATCCCTTATAAAGCAGGTGGGCGTGAATGGTTTTCCGGTCAGAGTAAGACTTCGTATTCCCACATATAGAGCATGGACAACACATAAAACCATTCTGCTTGTTTGCCTCAGCCACTTCGAGAAAATCATGCACGCCCTCAATGTACTCGGAGGTGTGTCTGTCACCGTACATCCATTGCCGGTTCATCTGTGTGCATTAAGTGTGTCAAAAACCATTACAGAACATCATGAATAGATAAGTGACCAAATTAATAGAAGTTCATCATCACATTAAAACCAAAGTACATACATAGTTCTCATTGAACAACATATAGCTCTCCAGAGCATCTAATTAAACCATACATTGAAACTATGTAAAACATTTCAATGTAACAACAAATGCGATCATAATCGCAACCAAGGTAACAATTTAAAGGCAACGGCATAATGATACCAAGCCTCGCTATGAATGGCATATTTTCTAATCTTTCTAATCTTCAAGCGCATTGCATCCATCTTGATCTTGTGACCATCTACGACATCCACAACATGCAACTCCAATATCATCTTCTCTTCTTCAACTCTTTTCTTCTCTTCTTCAACTCTTTTTAATTTTTCTTTTAAATACTCGTTTTCTTCTTTAACTAAATTTAACCTCTCGACAAGAGGGTCATATGTAATATCCGGTTCACATACCTCCTAGATAAAGACATCTATGTCAAGTTGGTGTCAGCATAATTACCATAAACACTAAATGAAACAAATAGTTATAAAAGATAATATATACCACATCCGAATCATAGACAGGACGAGGGCCCACGGGGGAGGATACCAAAACCATCGCACTATATAATAACAAGCAATAATACAAGTAAGAAAATTAGACAATTATCTATCTAATCATACAAGGAAGAATTTTTTTCTTTTATAAAGAAGATAAGAACAAGAGGCTCACCACGGTGGTGTCGGCGACGAGATCGGCGCGGGCGATCGACGGCGGTGAAGACGGGGATGGGACGTGACGGACCGCTAAATCTGGACAAATCTTGAGGAAAATGGAGCTTGGAGGTCGAGTTTGGAGAGGAGAAAGCTTAAGTAGTGTGGCTCGGGCATTTCATCGAACACCTCATGTGCATAAAGGTGAGCTAGAGCAGCACAAAGCCCTCTCCTCGCCGGCCAGGAAAAAATAGAGCAGTGGCTCGCGAGCGAGGGGTATATATAGCCAGTTCATTGGTCCCGGTTCGTTTCTGGAACCGGGACTAAAGGCCATCCTTTAGTCCCGGTTCCATCTACGAACCGGGACCAATGGTTGTGGGCCAGGAGCGAGGCACATTGGTCCCGGTTCGTGTCTGGAACCGGGACTAATGGGTCCAAACGAACCGGGACCAATGCCCCACGAGGCCCGGCCGGCCCCCTGGACGCACGAAATGGGACATATGCCCCCATGTGTCCCGGTTCATGACTGAACCGGGATTAATGGGCTGGCCAGGCCTGAACCAAAGCCCTGTTTTCTACTAGTGGGAGGTGAATATCTGAGTTACGAGTTTGGTATACAACTTAAGACAATGTGAAAGTTGTTTCACAACTCACGCCACCTGGAACACCATAGTGTGATGGTGTGTCCGAACATCATAGTCATACTATATTGGATATGGTGCGAATTATGATGTCTCTTATCACTTTAGCACTATTGTTTTGGGTTATGCATTAGAGACAACCACATTCACTTTAAATAGGGCACCATCTAAATCTGTTGAGATGGCACCATATGGTTTGGCAGAAACCAAAGCTGCCATTTCATAATGCTTGGGGCTGCGACGCTTATGTGAAAAGGGTTTTCACCTAATTAGCTCGAACCCAAAGCGGGTAAATGCATCTTCAAAGAATACCCTAAGAACAATTGGGTACACCTTCTATCTCAGATCCGAGTGCAAAGTGTTTGTTGCTAAAAATGGGTCGTTTCTCGAGAAAGAGTTTCTCTCGAAAGAATTGAGTGGGAGGAAGATAGAACTTGATGAGGTTGTTGAACCTTTGTTTCAACCAGAGAATAGTGTAGCGCAGAAAATTGTTTTTGTGGAGCCTACGTTAGTTGAAGAGGAAGTTAATGATGATGATCATGAAGCTTCAGATCAAGTTACTATCAAACCTTGTAGGTCGACAAGAACGCGTACTGCTCCTGAGTGGTACGGCAACCCTGTCTTAGAAGTCATTTTGTTGGACAACGATGATCCTACAAGCTATGGAGAAGCGATGATGGGCCCGGATTCCGACAAATGGTTAGAGGCCATGAAATCCGAGAAAGGATCCATGTGTGAAAACCAAGTATATACTTTGATAGACTTGATCGTTGGATGGCAGGCCGTCGAGTACAAATGGACCTTTAAGATGAAGACAGACGATGATGGTAAATGTCACCATTTATAAAGCTCGACTTGTTGGAAAGAAGTTTCCGCCAAGTTCAAGGAGTTGACTACGATGAGACTTTGTCACCCGTAGTGATGCTAAAGTCTGTTGGAATTATGTTAGCAGTTGCTACATTTTTCAATTATGAAATCTAGTAGATGGATGCCAATACATCGTTTCCTTAATAGTTTACTTGAGGAAAGGTTGTATGTGATACAACCAGAAGGTTTTGTCAGTCCTAAGGATGCTAAAAGGCGTGCGAGCTCCATCAATCCTTCTGTGGGATGCAGCAAGCATCTTGGAGTTGGAATATACCCTTTGATGAGGTGATCAAAGTTTTTGAGTCTATACAAAGTTTATGAGAAACTTGTATTTACAATAAAGTGAGTGGGAGCACTATAGAGTTTCTGATAAGCATATGTGGATGACATATTGTTGATCGGAAATGATGTACAATTTCTGGAAAACATAAATGGTTGTTTGAAAAGAGTCTTTCAAAGGAAGACCTGGATAAAGCTACCGAATTGTTGGGCATCGAGATCTATAGAGATAGATCAAGATGCCTGATGAGACTTTCAATGTGTACATACCTTGACAAGATTTTGAAATAGTTCAAAATGGATCAGTCAAAGAAAGAGTTCTTGCCTGATTTGTAAGGTGTGAAGTAGAGTGAGACTCAAAGCTCGACCACAGTATAAGAAGGAGTAAGGACGATGGTCGTCCCCTATGCTTTATCCATAGGCTCTATATATTATGACATGTTGTGTACCGCACCTGGTGTGTGCCTTGCCATGAGTCTATCAAGGGGTACAAAAGTGATCCAGGAGTGGATCACTGGATAGCGGTCAAGATTATCCTTAGTAACTAAAGGACTAAGGAAATGTTTCTCGAATATGGAGGTGATAAAGATTTCGTCATAAAGAGTTACGTCGATGCAATATTTAACACCAAGACAAATGACTCTTAGTAGCAATCCGGATACGTATAGTGGAGCAGCCATTTGGAATAGCTCCAAGTGGACTGTGGTAGCAGTGTATATAGTAAGACATAGAGATTTTCAAAGTACACATGGATCTGAATGTCGCACTACCGTTGATAAAAGACCTATCTCACATGCAAAGCATGATCGAGCCCCAGAACTCATTGGGTGTTAGATTCATAACAATGCGAATCACATGGTGATGTGAACTAGATTATTGACTCTAGTGCAAGTGGGAGACTGTTGGAAATATGCCCCAGAGGCAATAATAAATTAGTTATTATAATATTTCCTTGTTCATGATAATCCTTTATTACCCATGCTAGAATTGTATTGATCGGAAACTCAGATACATGTGTGGATACATAGACAACACCATGTCCCTAGTATGCCTCTAATAGACTAGCTCATTGATCAAAGATTGTTAAGGTTTCCTAGCCATGGACATGAGATGTCATTTGATAACGGGATCACATCATTAGGATAATGATGTGATGGACAAGACCCAAACTATAAACGTAGCATATGATTGTGTCAGTTTATTGCTACAGTTTCTGCATGTCAAGTATCTGTTCCTATGACCATGAGATCATGCAAATCACTGGCATCGGAGGAGTACCTTGCGTGTATCAAACATCGCAACATAACTGCGTGACTATAAAGGTGCTCTACAGGTATCTCCGAGGGTGTTTGCCGGGTTGGCATGGATCAAGACTAGGATTTGTTACTCCGTGTGACGGAGAGGTATCTCAAGGCTCACTCGGTCATACAACATCACAATAAGCCTTGCAAGCAATGTGACTAAGTGTTAGCCACGGACTCTTGTATTACGGAACGAGTAAAGATTCTTGCCAGTAACGAGATTGAACTAGGTATGTGATGACCCACAAGTATAGGGGATCTATCATAGTCCTTTCGATAAGTAAGAGTGTCGAACCCAACAAGGAGCAGAAGGAATTGACAAGCGGTTTTCAGTTAGGTATTCTCTGCAAGCACTGAAATAGTCGGTAACAAATAGTTGTATGATAAGATAATTTGTAACGGGTAGCAAGTAACAATAGTAACAAAGGTGCAGCAATATGTCCCAATCCCTTTTGTAGCAAGGGAAACGCCTTAACAAACTCTTATATAAAGTAAAGTGCTCCCGAGGACGCATGGGAATTATTGTCAAGCTAGTTTTCATCATGTTCATATGATTCGCGTTCGCTACTTTGATAGTTTGATATGTGGGTGGACCGGTTTTTGGGTGCTGCCCTTACTTGGACAAACATACCACTTACGATTAACCCCTCTCGCAAGCATCTGCAACTATGAAAGAAGAATTAAGACAAAGTCTAACCATAGCATTAAACTAGTGGATTCAATTCAGCCCCTTGCGACGCAACTCATAAACTAGGGTTTAAGCTTCTGTCACTCTAGCAACCCATCATATACTTATTACTTCCAAATGCCTTCCTCTAGGCCCAAATAATGGTGAAGTGTGATGTAGTCGACGTTCACATAACACTACTAGAGGAGAGAAAACATACAACGCATCAAAATATCAAACGAATACCAAATTCACATGACTACTAGTAGCAAGACTTAGCCCATGTCCTCATGAACAAACGTAACTACTCACAAAGCATAATTATGTCATGATCAGAGAGGATTTGAATAGCATTAAGGATCTGAACATATGATCTTTCACCAAGTAAACCAACTAGCATCAACTACAACAAGTAATTAACACTACTAGCAACCTTACAAGTACCAATCGGAGATACGAGACGGAGATTGGATACAAGAGATGAACTAGGATTTGGAGATGAGATGGTGATGATGAATATGTTGATGGAGATGAGTCCCCTCCGATGAGAGGAGTGTTGGTGATGACGATGCCGACGATTTCCCCCTCCGGGAGAGAAGTTTCCCCGGCAGAACAGCCCTACCGGAGCTCTAGATTGGTTCTGCTCAAGTTCCGCCTCGTGGTGGCGGCGTCTCCTCCCGAAAGCTCTATCTTGATTTTTTTCTCAGACGAAACACTTAATATAGGAGAAGATGGGGGCCAGAGGGGCTGCAGGGGGCCCACGAGCCCCCAAGTGCGACCAGGGGGTGGGCCGCACCTGGCAGGCTCGTGGCCTCGTGGTGGCTCCTCTCTGGTATATCTTCGGCCCAGTATTTTTTATATATTCCAAAATAATTCCTCATTGATTTTCACGGCTTTTGGAGTTGCGCAGAATAGACATCTCAAACTTGCTCGTTTTCCAGCCCAGAATTCCAGCTACCGGCATTCTCCCTCTTCAGGTAAACCTTGTAAAATAAGAGAGAAAAGGCATGAGTATTGTACCACAATGTGTAATAACAACTCATAATGTGATAAATATCAATATAAAAGTATGATGCAAAATGGACGTATCAACTCCCCCAAGCTTAGACCTCGCTTGTCCTCAAGCGGAAACTAAGATCGATAAATATGCCCACATGTTTAGAGATAGAGGTGTCGATAAAATAAAATACAGACATGCAGGAATCATGATCATATTTAGAACAGCAATATCGTCATATAATCCCCGTATGCTTAAGTGATAATTCATTCACAATGTAAAGCATGGATCAAGAACCTTATTGAGAATTAACAACCAATAGTCTTTAGTCATTGAAGCAGTTGCAATTTATCGTAACATCGGAAAGAGTCAAATAAGAGCTTGTAAAGCAAATCGACATACTCAATCATATTTTAGCCTTCTACAATTGCTAAAACACACGTGGTACTCATGAGATCAATGTTTCAGTTGGACACAGAGAAAGACAGGGCCTTATAGTTTTGCATCCCAATTATTTACCTCAAGGGTAATGTCAACAATAATAATTCTGGATTACTTTCTTCCAAGTTGATATATGAATATAGATCTTTCCCTAGCACATGACGCTTGCCAAGGTGATGGAAAAATAAGGAATTGGTGACGATCACCATGACTCTTTTAAAAATAAAAAATAAAGGTACAAGATAGGCCCTTCATAGAGGGAAGCAGAGGTTGTCATGCGCTTTTAAGGTTTGGATGTGTCATCTCTTGATGTGAAGGAATGCCACTTTATATTGCCTCCTGCGATAAAGAACTTTATTATGCAGTCTGTCGCTTTTATGTGTTCCTCATCACAGGTTCGTATAAAGCTTATTTTCCACACACTAATAGATCATACATATTTAGGGAGCAACTTTTATTGCTTGCACCGATGACAACTTACTTGAAGGATCTTATTCAATCCATAGGTAGGTATGGTGGACTCTCATGGTGAAACCGGGTTGAGGGTTTTATGGATGCACAAGTAGTATCTCTACTTAGTGCGGAAATTTTGGCTAATATGAGGTGGAAGCAAGCGTCACATGCTAAAGGATCCATAATCATATAACATTGTTCGGAACCAGGCAAACATAATTCATTATGTTGTCTTCCTTGTCCAACATCTACTTCTTAGCATGTAATAGTTTAATGAGTTTTCACAATCATAGATGGTGTCAAAGATGATATATTTATATGTGAACCTCTCTTTCTTTATTATTTCCTATTAACTGCAACAATGACCAAGGTCTATGTTTATCTACCCAAAACAAGTTTCAGTCAACATTCTTTTTATATGTGCAGTCATCACTTCCCATAAGATCATCACATGATCTTTGATGCTTTTGTTCTCTTATTATTATTTTCTTTAGATCATGGGAAGAAGCAAAGCCCTTAACTAAAACACTCTTTATTATATAACTCACGAACTCGATTACATTGGGGGTAACACAAAGCAAAACTCAAGCCTAGATCATACTAAAAACTTTATTCTACTAGATAGAGATATTACCAAAAGGATCAAACTAATATAAAGGTAAAGGCAAAGGATGTGATGGTGATACGATACCGGGGCACCTCCCGCAAGCTTGGCAAAAGCCAAGGGGAGTTCCCATACCCGTGTGTTTAATTGTCTTCCTTCGGTGGTGATGGTGGTGGAGTTGTTGGGGTCCAGGGTTGATCCTCCGTCTTCGAAGGCATAGGTTCTCCATCATGGAAAGATGATCGAGTCTCCGAGATCCTCAAATCTGCAGCCAACCGCATTGCTTTAAATCTATACTCATACTCACAGTTCTATTTTTGTAGGTCGTAGATCTAGGCTTGGAGATGATCGATTCTATTATAGAGCTTGAGGAGGTGTTCCCCGATGTCCTTGGCGTCGATCTTGTGCTTGTTGGTGAACTTCGTAATCATCATGTGGTTGGCGTTGAGTCCGCGTTCCACCATCCCTTGGCACTTGAAGACTTGCTGCTCCATTGCTTCGAGCCTCGTCTCCACGCTTCCGGTCTTGTTGGGCCCCTCAACGTCACAGATGTGCAGCACCCCCTAACGCATCTCAATGGTTTGAGGGTGTTGCAGCACCTCCGCGAGGTAGGGGTTGATGACCTACTCAAAGAACTTTTCCTTCGAAACCTTGGTGGATGTCATAGCAATCTAAATCTATCTGCACAACAGCTCGAAACGAAAACCAAGGATATTTGCGTGATACGAGGGTCAGACCTTTCGGGAGATTATATAATGAATTTTGACCTACCATAAGGAGTGTTCCACCAGAAAACGGAGTCCGGGAGGCACACGAGGAGCTCATTAGCCCCCCAAGTGTGACCAGGGGGTGAGGCTGCGCCTGGCAGGCTCGTGGCCTCCTGGTGCGCTTCCCGGACTACCTTATTTTTTGTATTTTTCTAAATATTCCAAAACGGAGAAAAATTGCTATTGCAAAAGTTTTGGAGTCGGTTTGCTTACCGTATCACATACCTCTTCGTTTTCGGAGTCTGAAACAGGCTGATAAACATCCCTTATGTACTCCTCCGGGGTTATGTATTAATTATATTTCTTTCTACATTTATGGGAGTACCCGAGATATAATGCTTGATTCTTTGCCCATTCACAACTCTCGGAAAAGTGCCTTCTGCGTAGTTGATTTTTATGGCACCGGAATGCTATACTTCCTCTACAATGTAAGGACCTTCCCATTTAGAGAAAAGTTTGCCTGCAAACAATCTTAAATGAGAATTGTATAGCAAGACATAATCACCTACATTGAACTCATGTTTTTGTATCCTTTTGTGATGCCACCTTTTAACTTTCTCTTTAAACAACTTAACATTTTCATATGCCCGAGTTCTCCATTCATCAAGTGAGCTAATATCAAATAACCTATTCTCACTAGCAAGTTTGAAATCAAAGTTGAGCTCTTTGATTGCCCAATAAGCCTTATGCTCTAGCTCAAGAGGTAAATGACATGCTTTACCGTAAACCATTTTATACGGAGACATGCCCATGGGATTCTTATAAGCAGTTCTATAAGCCCACAGTGCATCATCATGTTTTTTAGAGCAATTCTTTCTAGACCTATTAATAATATTTTGCAGAATTAATTTGATTTCTCTACTACTTAACTCTACTTGACCACTAGACTGAGGATGATAAGGAGATGCAATTCTATGGTTGACATCATACTTAGCAAGCATATTATAGAAAGCACCATGAATAAAATGTGAACCACCATCAGTCATTAAATATCTAGGGACTCCAAATCTAGGGAAAATAACTTCTTTAAGCATCTTAATAGAGGTGTTGTGATCAACACTACTAGTTGGAATGGCTTCTACCCACTTAGTAACGTACTCAACAGCGACTAAAATATGAGTATACCCATTGGACTTTGCAAAAGGTCCCATATAATCAAAACCCCAAATGTCAAATGGTTTAATAACAAGTGAATAAATCATAGGCATTTCCTGACGTTTACTAATATTACCTATTCTTTGACATTCATTACAAGACAAGACAAACTTACGAGCATCCTTAAAGAGAGTAGGCCAATAAAAACTAGATTGCAATACCTTGTGTGCAGTTCTATCTCCAGCATGGTGTCCTTCGTAAGCCTCGGTGTGGCACTTCTATAGGATCTGTCCTCGTTCATGCTCAAGTAAACAATGTCTAATAACACCATATGCTCCTTCTTTATAGAGGTGAGGATCATCTCAAAAGTAATGTCTCAAATCATAAAAGAACTTTTTCTTTTGTTGGTACGTGAAACTAGGTGGTATATATTTAGCATAAATATAATAAGCATAATTAGCATACCATGGTGTACTGCGTGAAGCATTGATAACATTCAATTGTTCATCAGGAAAGCTATCATCAATAGGTTGTGGGTCATGAAGAACATTCTCTAACCTAGACAAGTTATCTGCTACAGGGTTCTCAGCACCCTTCCTATCAACAATATGCAAATCAAATTCTTGGAGAAAGAGAACCCATCTAATAAGTCTAGTTTTAGCATCTCTCTTTTTCATGAGAAATTTAATAGCAGCATGATCAGTGTGAATAGTGACTTTAGAATCAACAATATAAGGTCTGAACTTATCACATGCAAACACAACTGCCAAAAATTCTTTTTCAGTAGTAGCATAATTTCTTTGGGCACTGTCTAGGGTTTTACTAGCATAATGAATAACATTTAATTTCTTGTCAACTCTTTGTCCTAGGACAGCACCAACAGCATAATCACTAGCATCACACATAATTTCAAAAGGTAGGTTCCAATCAGGTGGTTGAACAATTGGTGCAGTTATCAAGGCCTTCTTGAGTATTTCAAATGCTTCTTCACAATCATCATCAAAAATAAATGGAATATCTTTTTGCAAGAGATTAGTGAGAGGCCTAGAAATATTA
The DNA here is from genome assembly GCA_022496015.1 of Hordeum marinum. Lineage (NCBI taxonomy): Eukaryota > Viridiplantae > Streptophyta > Magnoliopsida > Poales > Poaceae > Hordeum > Hordeum marinum. The sequence goes on from CM039673.1 coordinate 376,114,301, forward strand.
GAGAAGTCTTTAATCAACCTTCTATAGAAACCAGCATGGCCAAGGAAACTTCTTATACCTTTGATGTTTGTAGGGCATGGCATTTTCTCAATGGCATCAACTTATAGATAAAATTATAGATATAATTCCGATTACGATGTACCAAATGCATAGGATAAAACTTTTGATGAAATTCCAATTTCAATCGTTTGTAGTTCCATGATCCATTATCATTAAATAGCCTATACCATGTCAATGCTTTATCCCTAAAAGATAAGGGAAAGACCTTCTTCTTGAACTCATCCTCGCGCAAACCTACAAGCTTAAATAAACTACAAACTTCATCTACATAGATTAGATGCAAGTCGGGATGTGATGTTCCATGTCCTGTAAAAGGATTAGCCAACAATTTTCTCTAGCATACCCGAAGGAATCTCATAATAAATATCTTCAATAGGTGCAGTAGGTTGAGGAGCTAGTCTCTGTGCTTCCGGTCGAGGTGAAGATACCCCCAACAAGCCCCTCAAAGGATTAGTTTCCATAGTGACAAGTGACAATAAATTTCAGCACACTGTATAAATGTTTCCTTACCAAATTCCACTTACCAAAGGCGCTTCACTCCCCGACAATGGCGCCAGAAAAGAGTCTTGATGACCCACAAGTATAGGGGATCTATCGTATTCCTTTCGATAAGTAAGAATGTCGAACCCAACGAGGAGCAGAAGGAAATGACCAGCGGTTTTCAGTAAGGTCCTCTCTGCAAGCACTGAAATAGTCGATAATATATAGTTGTATGATAAGATAATTTGTAACGGGTAGCTAGTAACAATAGTAAAAAAGGTGCAGCAATATGGCCCAATCCCTTTTGAAGCAAGGGACAAGCCTGAACAAACTCTTATATAAAGTAAAGTGCTCACGAGGACACATGGGAATTATTGTCAAGCTAGTTTTCATCAGGTTTATATGATTCGCGTTCGCTACTTTGATAGTTTGATATGTGGGTGGACCAGTGCTTGGGTTCTGCCCTTACTTGGACAAACATCCCACTTATGATTAACCCCTCTCGCAAGCATCTGCAACTACGAAAGAAGAATTAGCACAGAGTCTAACCATAGCATTAAACTAGTGGATCCAAATCAGCCCCTTGCGACGCAACTCATAAACTAGGGTTTAAGCTTCTGTCACTCTAGCAACCCATCATCTACTTATTACTTCCCAATGCCTTCTTCTAGGCCCAAATAATGGTGAAGCGTCATGTAGTCGATGTTCACATAACACCACTAGAGGAGAGACAACATACAACGCATCAAAATATTGAATGAATACAAAATTCACATGACTACTAGTAGCAAGACTTAGCCCATGTCCTCAGGAACAAACGTAACTACTCACAAAGCATAATTATGTTCATGATCAAAGAGGATTTGAATAGCATTAAGGATCTGACAATATGATCTTTCACCAAGTAAACCAACTAGCATCAACTACAGCAAGTAATTAACACTACTAGCAACCTTACAAGTACCAATCAGAGTTGCGAGATGGAGATTGGATACAAGAGATGAACTAGGGTTTGGACATGATATGGTTCTGATGAAGATGTTGATGGAGATGAGTCCCCTCCGATGAGAGGACTATTGGTAATGACGATGGCGATGATTTCCCCCCTCCGAGAATGAAGTTTCCCCGACACAACAGCCCTGCCGGAGCTCTAGATTGGTTCTGCTCAAGTTCCACCTCGTGGCGGTGCCGTCTCCTTCGGAATGCTCTATCTTGATTTTTTCTCGGACGAAACACTTCATATAGGAGAAGATGGGGGCCAGAGGGGCTGCAGGGGGCTCACGAGCCCCCCAGGCGCGGCCAGGGGGGTGTGCCGTGCCGGGCAGGCTCGTGGCCTCCTGGTGTCTCCTCTCTAGTATATCTTCGGCCCAGTATTTTTTATATATTCCAAAATAATTCCTCGTTGATTTTCATGGCTTTTGGCGTTGTGCAGAATAGACATCTCAAACTTGCTCCTTTTCCAACCCAGAATTCCAGCTGCCGGCATTCTCCCTCTTCAGGTAAACCTTGTAAAATAAGAGAGAAAAGGCATGAGTATTGTACCATAATGTGTAATAACAACTCATAATATGATAAATATCAATATGGAAGTATGATGCAAAATGGACGTATCAGTATGGATATATCGACGATCGAATCTCAGGCAAGTAACATACCGAAGAACAAAGGGAACATCATATGAGATTAACTGAATCCTTGAAATAGAGGTTTGACCGATAAATATCTTCGTAGAATATCTAGGAATCAGTATGGGAATCTAGGCCCCTCTATTGGTTGTTGACCTTTGAGGTGTGTCAGTCATGTCCACATAGTTCTCGAACCCGCAGGGTCTGCAGACTTAAGGTTCGGTGACGTTTCAGTAGCAAAGAGTTATGTATGGTGGTGACTGAAGGTTGTTCGGAGTCCCGGATGAGATCCCGGATGTCACGAGGAGCTCCGGAATGGTCTGGAGGTAAAAATTAATATATGGGATAATAGTGTTTGGTCTCCGAAAGGGTTCCGGAATTCACCGAAAGTAGTTTTTGATGTTTCCCGAAATGTTCGGGGTACAAGGACACTTTATTTGGGCCAAGGGGTATAGCCCATGAGGCTTTAGGAAGGTGCAAAAGGTGTTTTGCGGAGGCCAGGGGCCAAACGCCAGGGACCCTGGCGTTTGGGGGCCAGATGCCGAGGACCTTGGCGTCTAGTCCTAAAGTCTGAGGAGGATTGTTGCCTTGCGGGCAAACCGACCTTGAGGGGGATTTTTCTCCAAGTTTCGACCCCAGGGCTCAACATATAAATAAAGGGGCGGGGCTAGCACTTGGGACATATCAAGAAACCCAAAGCCATGTGCTGCCTCTCCTCTAGTTCATACTTTCTCCTCTAGATCGGTTTCACCGGTGCTTAGGTGAAGCCCTACTGGAATAGCTCCACCACCATCGCCACAACGCCGTCACGCCGACAGAGAACTCTTCTACCTCTCCGCTCCCTCTTGCTGGATCAAGTAGGCATAGATCGTCAGCGAGTTGTACGTGTGCTGAACGCGGAGGTGCCGTCCGTTCAGCGCCAGATCGGAAGGACCGTGATCAAGATCGCGAGACGATTCGTGATTGGATCACGGGATGGATCATGATGAGATTGCAGGATGGATCATGATTGGATCGTGGGATGGATCGCAATGGGATCGCGGGACGCTCGGCGATTTGGATCGCGAACAATTTCGACTACATCAACTGTGTTTCTTAATGCTTCCCGCTTAGTGATCTACAAGGGTATGTAGATCCACTCTCCCTCTCGTAGATACTTATCACCATGGATAGATCTTGCGTGTGCATTGGAAATTCTTTGTTTCCCATGCATTGTTCCCCAACAGGGGGCTCCTGTTTCCCATGCATTGTTCCCCAACAGGGGGCTCCTAGGTCGGTACAGGCTCTGATACAAACTTGTAACGCCCAAGATGCGATCCTATCCTTATTTTAGCACGCGAGCCTCGACAGGGATAGAAGCGCATCTTGACGTTTCACAAGAATGGATATCATTACAAGTACATGGACAGAAGACATGAGTATATGCAATTATTTTACACTCGCCACAACCTACACCCATATCACATCAATACAACAACATATTCAAACATCATACATAGGAGCAGCGTCCGACTACGGATGAAAACAAACGATAAACTGACATCCATCCTTGCTATCCCAGGCTGCCACCTACAACCCATCCTGGATTGATGAAGAAGAAGAAGATTCCAAATCAAAACAAGCATCGCGCTCACGTCATATCATCGCATTACATGTACCTACAACTGCTGTTGTAGTAATCTGCTAGCCACAAGGACTCAGCAATCTCATTTACAAGGTTATCAAGACTATTAAAGCTTAATTGGTGAGGTATGGTTAACTGGTAAGGCTGCAGCAAGCAACTAAGCATTTATTTGAGTGTCTAACTTACGAATACAGAAAGTAAAGTGGGTGGTCTATGCATAACGGACGTGAACTAGTAATGATCACTAAGTGATCCTTAACACCTACTTACGTCAAACATAACCCCACCGTGTTCTCTCTCGGATAAGGACTAACGAGAAGAGACAATCACAGTTACACACACAGTTGGTGTATTTTGTTTGAGTTTATTTAAAGTTTACTATGACTGGGTGTTAAACAAAGTTTCCAAGTTGCCACATAACCGTGGGCATGGCTTTTTGAAAGATTTAACCCTGCAGGGGTGCTCCAACTCATCCATCACAAATTAAGCACTCTCAGCGGGAATAACCTCTACCACGAATCCCCTGATTTCTTAGGAAATTCCGTTGGAAAGCCGCAACGTTGAGATAGCCCGAAGTATTCTCGGAATTCCTTGCACCAGACGTTCGAGAAAGGTAAAACAATTCCAGGAAGGCCGCTTGGCAGGCCAGATCCCTATAGGAGTCGCGCATATCTCGTTCTCGGGGAACTACCAGATGAGCTAGACGCCTGGTTGGCAGAAAGCCCGCATGACCAGAGGGTGTCGTACATTGCTCCGTTTGTACCAACACTCATGAGGAGCACCGGCCCGGGGTTTGATTAAATTATCCACGGGTGCCGGCAGGTCCCTATGTAATTTTATTAGTTATTAGGAAAGTGTAGTACCAATGGTGCGCCTTTCAAGATAAGTTTTATCCCAAAACGAAAATCAAGGGGGTCCTCATAACAACCCCGAGCATGTTAGGAGCGCTCAATATGGAACATAACACCAGTTCACAAGTAACTAGGGGCAAAAAAGTGGAACAAAACACCGAGCAAAAGGCCAAGTCTTCCATGTTTTACCAAGTATAGAAGTGCACCAAATTAAATAGGAATAATATTGTGATAAAAAAAGAATGTCCATGTTGACACATGGAAGCAATTGCACCTGCACCTAGAAACGCTATAAGAAGGCGGAGCAAGCGGTAACATAACCAAACAAAGGTTTCCTGGGATGTGGAGGGGTTAGAGGCTCATCATGGCAATGTTGGGAGGCTTGTCAAACAAGTGGTGTAGCGACCCGACCTGAAAGGTCGAATCTCCGGTGTTTCCGTACCATCCCAAGATCATGCTGGTACACACACGGTACATCAATGTATATATCAAAGGGAAATCACACAACATTATATTAATCGAAATCTCATATCGAGTCCTTTATTACAATAAAAATTACAATAAAGTGGCTGAAGGCCAACTCATGAGAATATCTAAATCTTGCGGAAGCGTCGAAGGTAGATGAGTCCATCTGACTCCAAGGGCATCTCACTGAGCATAGAACGTGTCCTCACTCCTGGTCGGAAAAGTAATCTACAACATGATACGTTGCAGCCGTGTAGGTCAGCATATGGAATATGCCGGCAAAGTCACAAGAGAGGCGTGAAAAGATAATCATCTAATCTACATGCTTATATGGCAGGTGGGGTGGTAAGTTTTTTTGTAAAGCCAATTTTTTCCTACATCAAGAGAGGGCTAAGCAAAAATATTACTAAGTTGGTTGATTAATGAGATGGTTCCACCAACCAATTCTCATACCCAACTGTTAAATACCCACATCATCATATTACTTGTGTTGAGAATTCCGAATGTTTCAGTTCCTTTGGCTCAAGTCGTCCATGACCGTGGACACGGCTAATCGATTAGGTTTGAGTACTCTGCAGAGTTGTGCACACGTTCCCCACAAGATTTGGTCGCCTCCGTTTGATTTCTCGCACTTCAGGGTGTTTGAGAAACGGATGACCAAAACATGGTCTTCAAAAGGGTTTCCCTGCGACTCTGTCGGTGCCCATCCTTTCCTACCATTCTTCTACATCTCGTAGCACCGCTTGTCCAGGGTTACCACGATATCCAACCAAGCCAGAGCCCATAATGACTTGTGGCTGTGCAGGTAAGCCTTGGGTCTTGAAGCACCCATCCATCTCTTTGTACCTGGGTGGATCTTTCCGCGTGAATACTGGCCATCATTATGTAGGTCTTGAAATTATTAACTCTCTCAACTCTCATGTATCACACAACCAACCCCGTCTACTAATAGCATAGCAAAAAGTAAAACAACGTTTCCCGGGGCCAATGTGTCAAAGAGTTTGAGGGGGGGGGTACCTACCACCTGATACTACGACAAAGTAACCAAGTTTCCAACTAACCTATCTTGCATGAAATTTGGGGAGATGGTAGAACTAATGCATATAAAACATGGGTAAACATGATCAAAGTGACTTGCCTGATTGATGATCTTCGTACGTGAGTGACTCTAAGTAACAAGCTTCGCACTCCGGATAATCTAACGAAGCAAACAAGCACTCAATAAGTATACAACAAAATAATGTAGCTAACACACACATCAACAAAGAACTAGTAAACAATCAAGACAAAACCATGCACAAATCACAAGCAAGGAAAGCACACAAAGTTTTGTTTACTAGGAGATGATTGATAAAACACTACTAACATAATAAAACTATTTTGTAATAACAAACAATTGTTGACAGCAAAATATTTTATTAATAACAGAATTGAATTCAGTAAAGTTTGTTGAGAAAAACTTTAGTAAAGTTTTTTTTAAAGTTTTGATAAACACTATATGAAACAGCTATAGTTTTACTAACAAAAGGGCAAAACAAAACTTATTACTTAATAGCAAAACATGTTCTCAACAGAAAAGAATTTACAAATAAACTTGTTTTAGAAAACAAAATTAAATTATATAAAACTTTGTTGAAAGAAAACTATTACTAACTAGTTGTTTTAATCAAAATAAACCTATTTGAAAAGAAATTGTGATTCCTATATTAACAAAGAAATAAACTAAACAATTTTATATTTTTATTAACAATAAGGAAAACACTAAATGTTTAAATCAACAGAACCTACTAAACAAATTAAAACTAAATCTAAGTTAAACTAACTAAAACTAAGTAAATAAAACTATACTATAATACTAGGCAGATTCTATTTATAGCTAAAACACTAACAAAATCATCCTAAAAATCCACAAACTAAACATGGAGGTAGTCCTAACTAATACCAAACAGTAGCAAAAAGATTCATGTCAAAATCTATTTTCAAACTCTAGTTATTCAGATTTGAATGATTTGAGCAAATTTGATTCAATTCAAATATTATAGTTCAAATTTAAAATTTAAAGTACAGTGTGAAACTACATGAAAAATTTGAGCTATTTCAACAAGAATCAACTCAAAACATTAAATAGATTAAAAGATATTCACAAAACAAAATCATAACAGGTTCTGTTTTCTAAACAAAATCAGAAAAAGTGAAATATCTACCGGACGGCCAGGGGGTGACGTGGCACGATCCTATCGGTTGGCTAGCGCGTGTGTTGGATGGTTTCGAGCGGGCGACCGATCTCTAATGGAAAACGTTTCGGGGTTTAAAATCAATCTAATCGGGACCGTTTAGTGGGGATCCGATGGATGGGGTGAGCTCGAAGACTTTACCGGAGACGGAGGTGGAACTCCGGCGATGGTGGCGGTGGCCGGTGGTCGAGGACATCGCCGGAGGGGTCTCTGGTGGTCGAGGGAGGCAGCGAAGGGGTTCAGACGGTCGTGGTGGACGTCCTGCGTCGAATGGTGAGGTCAGAGGGGCGAGGGGAAGAGTGGAGCGACGGGCACGAGCAATGGGAGCTCCGGTGGTGGCAGGGGCTCCGGCGAGGAATTTGGCAGCGCCTCGGCGAGGGAGAGAGGGGGCTTGGGGGGGGAATGGAGAGCGGGGACTTGGGGCTCTCATATAGGGTTCTCGGGGGGTGCGGGGGAGGGGAGGAGAGAGAGATCCGGGGAAGTAACTGCCGGCGATGGATCTCCGGCGCGCGCGGGGAAGAAGAAAGGCGACCGAGCGGAGCAACGGTCGGTCGACGTGGGGCCCGGTGTCAGTGAGAGGGAGGGCGAGGTTTCCGCGTCGGTCGGCCGGCGCGTATTGAATTCGCGAAATAAAGCTTGTGGGCCGGCCCGTTTTAATTCTAAAACCGTTACCGTTTTTTGTTTAATGTTTTTCCAGAGCGTTTCAAAAACCTTTAAAGCATTCAAATCTTCTCTAAATATAGGAGTATTATATATCAAAATGAACATAATAATAAATGCCATTTAATGAACATTTTTATTCTGTCATTTGAACAGTTTAAAAAAATTAATATTTTTAGAAATTGCCTATTTGTTTTTAGAACCTTTTTGCAAATATTTTCAAAACAACTCCTGGTTACTTTTGTTCAAATAGATCACCAAAATGACCCTGGTGTGGAGTGTCATGTTACTCCCCTCTTATTTTGAACATTTTACCAAGATTTCAAATAGGTGAAAGCAATACATTCAAAGTAGAAAGGGCTTTCAGAAATTTTAGAAAGAACATTTCAACAATACAGGTATTCAAGCAATGATGATGATGGATGCATAGCTATATTTCATAACATTCCAAAATGAAATTTTGGGATGTTACAAACCTACCCACCTTAAGATGAATCTCGCCCTCGAGATTCGGGTTGGCTAGGAAATAGGTGCGGGTGGTCTCTACGAAGATCTTCTTCGCGTTCCCAGGTGGCTTCTTCCTCGGTGTGGTGACTCCACAAAACCTTACAAAACTTGATGATCTTGCTACGGGTAACTCTGTTGGCAGTCTTGAGGATTCTGACAGGTTTCTCCTCGTAAGTCAGATCATTGTCAAGTTGTATGGCCTCTAGGGGCACTGTGTCTCTCAAAGGAATATCAGCCATCTCAGCATGACATTTCTTCAACTGGGAAACATGGAAAACATCATGAACTCCGGATAATCCTTCCGGCAATTCCTGCTTGTATGCAACTTCGCCTCTATGTTCAAGAATTTTGTAGGGGCCTATGAATCTGGGTGCTAATTTTCCTTTAACACCAAACCTCTTGATTCCTCGAAGCGGGGACACACGAAGATAAGCTCGGTCTCCCACTTCATACGTCACTTCTTTACGTTTGCTGTCAGCATAACTCTTCTGTCGAGATTGAGCTATCTTGAGTCTGTCACGAATCAACTTGACTTTCTCTTCCGAATCTCGGATAAGATCGGGACCAAAAAGTTGTCGGTCTCCAACACCATCCCACGTCAGTGGCGTTCTGCACCTCCTTCCATATAAAGCTTCGAAAGGGGCCATCTTCAGACTAGTCTGATAACTGTTGTTGTAAGAAAATTCTGCGTAAGGTAAGTTGTCATCCCAACTAGATCCATAATCTAGCGCACAAGCTCTCAACATGTCTTCCAGAATCTGGTTGACTCTCTCAGTCTGTCCATCTGTCTGCAGATGGAAGGCTGTACTGAACTCTAGCCTTGTACCCAAAGTTTCATGTAACTGATGCCAAAACTTTGAGCTAAATTGTGTTCCTCTATCTAACACGATACTCCTCGGAACTCCATGCAAACATACGATCCTGGTCATATATATCTTGGCTAGCTTAGCACTGGTATAGGTGGTCTTCACTGGAATGAAATGAGCTACCTTGGTCAAGCGATCTACCACTACCCAGATAGAATCATAACCTGAATGGGTCCTGGGTAATCCTGTGATGAAGTCCATACCAAGCTTTTCCCATTTCCACTCGGGTATAGGCAAAGCTGGGAGTAACCCTGCTGGTTTCTGATGTTCCGACTTTACTCGCTGACAAACATCACATATTGCAACATGTTCCGCAATATCTTTCTTCATACCTGTCCACCAATAACTTTCCTTTAAATCCAGATACATCTTGGTATTGCCTAGGTGTATCGAGTAAGGGGAATCGTGGGCTTCCTGAAGTATCAACTTCCTGAGCTCTGGGTCATTGGGCACATAGATTCGGTTCTCAAACCACAAAGTTCCGTGTTCATCCTCACGAAAACCTTTAGCTTTACCATCTTCCATTCTCTGCTTTATCTCAGCTATCTCCTTGTCAAATTTCTGGGCTTCACAAATTCTTTCAGTCAAGGTGGACTGAATTTCCAGTGTAGCAACATATCCTCTTGGAACTATCTCTAGCTTGAGCTCTCTGAGATCATCGGTTAACTCTTGGGGTAATCCTCCCGCTGTGAGTGTGTTTACATAAGTTTTCCGACTCAAGGCATCGGCTACAACATTGGCCTTACCTGGATGGTAATGTAATCTCATTTTATAGTCCTTGATTAACTCTAACCATCTCCTCTGTCTGAGGTTCAACTCCTTCTGCGTGAAGATATATTTCAGGCTCTTATGGTCGGTGTAAACATCACAACTATTTCCGATAAGAAAATGTCTCCAGGTCTTGAGTGCATGCACAACGGCTGCTAGTTTCAAATCATGGGTGGCATAATTCAACTCATGAGGTCGTAGTTGTCTGGATGCATAAGCTACAACCTTCCCATCTTGCATGAGTACTCCTCCAAGTCCTTGACGTGAAGCATCACAATAAACCTGGAAGTCCTTCCGAATATTGGGCAAAATCAACACTGGGCTGTGACCAAACGTTTCTTCAACTCCTGGAAACTGGCTTCACATTCCTTAGTCCAAACATACTTGGATTCTTTCTTCAACAACTCTGTCATGGGCTTGGCTATCTTTGAGAAATTCTCAATGAACCTCCGGTAATATCTGGCAAGTCCGAGGAAACTGCGGATCTCCTTAACTGAGGTCGGTGACTTCCACTCGGTGACGGCTTCAACCTTAGCGGGGTCTACAGCTATTCCTTCTCCGGAAATAACATGTCCAAGGAATCCGACTTCCATCAGCCAAAATTCACATTTGCTGAACTTGGCATATAACTGATGATCTCTTCGCTTTTCCAGAACTAAACGCAGATGTTCCTTGTGTTCTTCCTTGTTCTTGGAGAATATCAAAATATCATCGATGAACACCACGACAAACTTGTCCAAATATTGCATAAACACCTTGTTCATCAAATTCATGAAGTAGGCAGGAGCATTAGTCAAACCAAAGGACATGACATTATACTCATACAAGCCATACCTTGTGGTGAAAGCTGTTGTGGGTATATCCTATTCACGAATCTTCAGTTGGTGATACCCTGATCGAAGATCGATCTTAGAGAATACTTTGGCGCCTACTAGCTGATCAAACAAGTCATTAATCATCGGCAGAGGGTACTTGTTCTTGATAGTCACCTCGTTCAAGGCACGATAATCGACTACCATTCTCAAGGTTTTATCCTTCTTCTCCACCAAAAGAACTGGGGCTCCCCAAGGTGATGAACTTGGGCGAATATATCCCTTGTCCAATAGCTCCTTAATCTGCTTCTTGATTTCCAACAGATCATTTGCGGGCATCCGATAGGGTCTCTTGGAAATTGGTGCTGTCCCTGGCTGTAGCTCTATTAGGAACTCAATCTCCCTATCTGGTGGCATGCCTGGTAATTCTTCCGGAAATACATCCAGAAAGTCTTTTACCACAGGTACTTCCTCCTGAACAACTCCTGTGAGGGCATTTAACCGTGCACTCATCTGGGTGCGTCGGGATACATACTTAATCCTCTTGTTCTCCGGGGTGGTGAGTGAAACGGACTTGCTGGGACAATCAAGATTTCCTTCATACTTGGTCATCCAATCCATGCCTAGGATTACATCAAATCCCTGGGATTCTAAGACGATGAGGTCGGTGGGAAAAACATGGTTTCTTATATTGAGTTTCAAGGCATGGCATCCTATTCCTGCCATCATCATACCTCCTGGGGAACTGACCTTAATGGGCTGTCTAAGGGTTTTGGTGGGCAAACCATACTTATCCACAACTACCCTTGATATGAATGAATGAGTTGCACCGGAATCAAAAAGTACTGTAACTGGACGTGAATGCAATAAAAACTTACCAACCACAGTCTCGGGTTGATCATAGACTTCTTCCATGTCGAGGTGGTTCACCTGGGCACGAGGAAAAGGGTTTGGCTTCTTGGCTGCGCAGTTGCCGTTTCCATTTCCCTGCTTGCCCTCGGGACACTCAGTAGCATAGTGCCCTGTCTTCTGGCACTTGAAACAGGTGATGTGGCTCAGATCCTTATGAGTAGGAACGTGACGGTGCTGGTTGTTATTCCCATTCCCACTGTCAGTCTTGAAATTGCCATGGTTGGGACGAGCATTCCCATTTCCTCCATGGTTGTGGCCTCCATGTTTGTGCACGGCATGAGTGTGTCTTCCAAACTTACCGGTCCCTGATCCGGTATTCCCTCAGTACGGGGAGTAGCGGGGCTTTGGATGAGATCCAGAGTTAAACTTCCCCTTAGTGTACTTCCTCTTGCGATTCTCAATCTGTTGCTGTTTACCTTCCAAAATGAGTGCCTTATCCACCAGCTCTTGGTAGTTGTTGAAAGTAGCCACTACCAGCTGTATGCTCAACTCGTCATTGAGTCCTTCCAAAAACTTTTCTTGCTTGGCCGCATCATCGGCCACGTCTCCTGGTGCATAACGTGCCAATGTGCTGAAGTCATCCACGTACTGGGCCACAGAGCGATTTCCCTGACGCAAGTTGCGAAACTCGCGCTTCTTCAGACTCATGGCTCCTGCTGAAACATGTGCGGTGCGGAAAGCTTGCTGGAACTGCTCCCAAGTTACATCGGCAATAGGATAGGTGGTGGTGTAGTTCTCCCACTATGAAGCTGCTGGTCCATCTAGTTGATGTGCGGCAAAACGCACCTTCTCAGCGTCAGTACATCCAACGGTGACGAGTTCTCTCTCCACCTTACGGAGCCAGTCATCTGCCACAATGGGCTCAGTGTTGCTGGAGAAAGTTGGAGGATTCAACCTCAGAAAACGGGTGAGATTGTCAGTCTGGGGTGGATGTTGGTGGTTGTTGTTGTTCTGGTTGTTGGTCTGATTCTGGATCAATAGCTGCATCAGTGCATTCTGCTGCTGAAGGAGTTGCGTGAGTTCTGGCGGGAAGGTGAAGTCGGACTCACGTCATGGAGGCATCTTGCTGTTTTCAGAGGGGTGAGAATTAGAATAGAACAAGGGCCTAAAAGAAGAAATTCACTACCCATATGCAATGCAACAAACATATCACACCAAACACTCATTTATTTATTCAATCAATGTCAAACATTGGAATACAATACTCAATCAAACTAAGCATCGACCTACGCTCTTAACGTTGAAAAAATAAAAGATACATGGAGGGCATAACTAAAGTTTTCCTCAGAAGTACATGGTGACTGAGTCTCCTCCAGTGGTGATCTCCTCATAGTCATCATCGTCGCTGATTAAAGGAGCCAAGTCTCCCTCAGGATGAAGATTTTCTCCCATGTCCATCTGTTCCTCCAGAGTGGCGATGCGAGTGTTCAGCTTGTCAATTCTCTCTAAGAAATCCTTCACCTCATATTCATGTTCATAGTTGGCTTCCTGCAAATCAGCTTCAAGGTCAATCTCATGGTTCATCAGATTCTTGATTGTCTTCGTATCAGTACGAACTCGAAGCTCCAGAGTCCTGATGTGCGTCTCCAGGGTCTGGATATATGACATGGTGGAGTCTCCAGTGGGAGGGGTTATGATGTTGCCATGGGCATCTCTGCGGCAAACCATGCTGAGTCCTGGTGAAATGGTTCCACCTCTGTATTCCTCCTGAATACGTCCAAGGGCACGATGAATGGCCATGTCTGTTCCAAGTATCCAGCTGGGTGCCACAAACTTGAAATCGATGGGTTCCTTCCGATTCCCAAAGGTCTTCCCTGGGATGTGCACCTCGATCCTGTAGCGTCCATCTTGTGGAAATGACATGATAGGAGACCCGGTGATGCTCGGCAAAGCAATCCTCACGTCCTTGACGATCCTCATCAGCTCCTTACCAAAAGGCATCGTTGCCTCAGGCTGACAAAACTCCGTGATCAACACTGGGATGAAGGTGGCCATCTATAAATTTTGAAATAATTGGGAGAAATCAGAAATGAGTAGATGAGAGTATAAGAATTTTAAAGACAAAGAGATACAATCCTAAGGCTTTCCAATCCTAGAGGTTACGTCCTACGGTCAACCTGGCTCTGATACCATTTCTGTAGCGACTCGACCTGAAAGGTCGAATCTCCGGTGTTTCCATACCATCCCAAGATCATGCTGGTACACACACGGTACATCAATGTATATATCAAAGGGAAATCACACAGCATTATATTAATCGAAATCTCATATCGAGTCCTTTATTACAATAAAAATTACAATAAAGTGGCTGAATGCCAACTCATGAGAATATCTAAATCTTGCGGAAGCGTCGAAGGTAGATGAGTCCATCTAACTCCAAGGGCATCTCACTGAGCATAGAACGTGTCCTCACTCCTGCTCGGAAAAGTAATCTGCAACATGATACGTTGCAGCCGTGTAGGTCAGCATATGCAATATGTCGGCAAAGTCACAAGAGAGGGGTGAAAAGATAATCATCTCATCTACATGCTTATATGGCAGGTGGGGTGGTAAGTTTTTGCGTAAAGCCAATTTTTTCCTACATCAAGAGAGGGCTAAGAAAAAATATTACTAAGTTGGTTGATTAATGAGATGGTTCCACCAACCAATTCTCATACCCAACTGTTAAATACCCACATCATCATATTACTTGTGTTGAGAATTCCGAATGTTTCAGTTCCTTTGGCTCAAGTCGTCCATGACCGTGGACACGGCTAATCGATTAGGTTTGAGTACTCTGCAGAGTTGTGCACACGTTCCCCACAAGATTTGGTCGCCTCCGTTTGATTTCTCGCACTTCAGGGTGTTTGAGAAATGGATGACCAAAACATGGTCTTCAAAAGGGTTTCCCTGCGACTCTGTCGGTGCCCATCCTTTCCTACCGTTCTTCTACATCTCGTAGCACTGCCTGTCCAGGGTTACCACGATATCCAACCAAGCCAGAGCCCATAATGATTTGTGGCTGTGCAGGTAAGCCTTGGGTCTTGGAGCACCCATCCATCTCTTTGTACCTGGGTGGATCTTTCCGCATGAATACTGGCCATCTCCAGCATCACCTAGGCAATTCCACTGGTTTCTCCAGGGTGCCGTTCAACCATCATCCACCCAGAGGTATGTTGAAAACTCGGAGTCTTGAAATCTTGATCATTATGTAGGTCTTGAAATGATTAACTCTCTCAACTCTCATGTATCACACAACCAACCCCGTCTACTAATAGCATAGCAAAAAGTAAAACAACGTTTCCCGGGGCCAATGTGTCAAAGAGTTTGAGGGGGGGGGGTACCTACCACCTGATACTACGACAAAGTAACCAAGTTTCCAACTAACCTATCTTGCATGAAATTTGGGGAGATGGTAGAACTAATGCATATAAAACATGGGTAAACATGATCAAAGTGACTTGCCTGATTGATGATCTTCGTACGTGAGTGACTCTAAGTAACAAGCTTCGCACTCCGGATAATCTAATGAAGCAAACAAGCACTCAATAAGTATACAACAAAATAATGTAGCTAACACACACATCAACAAAGAACTAGTAAACAATCAAGACAAAACCATGCACAAATCGCAAGCAAGGAAAGCACACAAAGTTTTGTTTACTAGGAGATGATTGATAAAACACTACTAACATAATAAAACTATTTTGTAATAACAAACAATTGTTGACAGAAAAATATTTTATTAATAACAGAATTGAATTCATTAAAGTTTGTTGAGAAAAACTTTAGTAAAGTTTTTTTTTAAGTTTTGATAAACACTATATGAAACAGCTATAGTTTTACTAACAAAAGGGCAAAACACAACTTATTACTTAATAGCAAAACATGTTCTTAACAGAAAAGAATTTACAAATAAACTTGTTTTAGAAAACAAAATTAAATTATATAAACTTTGTTGAAAGAAAACTATTACTAACTAGTTGTTTTAATCAAAATAAACCTATTTGAAAAGAAATTGTGATTCCTATATTAACAAAGAAATAAACTAAACAATAAGTAAAACACTAAATGTTTAAATCAACAGAACCTACTATATAAATTAAAACTAAATCTAAGTTAAACTAACTAAAACTAAGTAAATAAAACTATACTATAATACTAGGCAGATTCTATTTATATCTAAAACACTAACAAATTCATCCTAAAAATCCTCAAACTAAACATGGAGGTAGTCCTAACTAATACCAAACAGTAGCAAAAAGATTCATGTCAAAATCTATTTTCAAACTCTAGTTATTCAGATTTGAATGATTTGAGCAAATTTGATTCAATTCAAATATTATAGTTCAAATTTAAAATTTAAAAGTACAGGGTGAAACTACATGAAAAATGTGAGCTATTGCAAAAAGAATCAACTCAAAACATTAAATAGATTAAAAGATATTCACAAAACAAAATCATAACAGGTTCTGTTTTCTAAACAAAATCAGAAAAAGTGAAATATCTACCGGACGGCCAGGGGGTGACGTGGCACGATCCTATTGGTTGGCTAGCGCGTGTGTTGGATGATTTCGAGCGGGCGACCGATCTCTAATGGAAAATGTTTCGGGGTTTAAAATCAATCTAATCGGGACCGTTGAGTGGGGATCCGATGGATGGGGTGAGCTCAAAGACTTTACCGGAGAGGGAGGTGGAACTCCGGCGATGGTGGCGGCGGCCGGTGGTCGAGGACGTCGCCGGAGGGGTCTCTGGTGGTTGAGGGAGGCAGCAAAGGGGTTTAGACGGTCGCGGTGGACGTCCTGCGTCGAATGGTGAGGTCGGAGGGGCGAGGGGAAGAGTGGAGCGACGGGCACGAGCAATGGGAGCTCCGGTGGTGGCAGGGGCTCCGGCGAGGAATTTGGCAGCGCCTCGGCGAGGGAGAGAGGGGGCTCGGGGGGGAATGGAGAGCGGGGACTTGGCGCTCTTATATAGGGTGCTCGGGGGGTGCGGGGGAGGGGAGGGGAGAGAGATCCGGGGAAGTAACTGCCGGCGATGGATCTCCGGCGCGCGCGGGGAAGAAGAAAGACGACCGAGCGGAGCAACGGTCGGTCGACGTGGGGCCCGGTGTCAGTGAGAGGGAGGGCGAGGTTTCTGCGTCGGTCGGCTGGCGCATATTGAATTCGCGAAATAAAGCCTGTGGGCCGGCCCGTTTTAATTCTAAAACCGTTACCGTTTTGTGTTTAATGTTTTTCCAGAGTGTTTCAAAAACCTTTAAAGCATTCAAATCGTCTCTAAATATAGGAGTATTATATATCGAAATTAACATAATAATAAATGCCATTTAATGAACATGTTTATTCTGTCATTTGAACAATTTAAAAAAAAATATTTTTAGAAATTGCCTATTTGTTTTTAAAACCTTTTTGCAAATATTTTCAAAACAACTCCTGGTTACTTTTGTTCAAATAGATCACCAAAATGACCCTGGTATGGAGTGTCATGTTACTCCCCTCTTATTTTGAACATTTTACCAAGATTTCAAATAGGTGAAAGCAACACATTCAAAGTAGAAAGGGCTTTCAGAAATTTTAGAAAGAACATTTCAACAATACAGGTATTCAAGCAATGATGATGATGGATGCATAGCTATATTTCATAACAATCCAAAATGAAATTTTGGGATGTTACAAGTGGTAGGTAGCGTGACATAATAATAAAAATAGGAAAACTATCTTAGCAATGATAGTAGTGGTTTCTAGGGAAATGTGTCATCTTGCCTGAGATCCTGCTTGGAAGAAGAACGAATCAACGAAGAAGACAATCCGTGAAGTAGACGAACGAATCCTCACACTCCGAATGCTTTCGAAACTCTATCGAGAAGAAGATATCCAGAACAAACAATCAACACAAGATACACCACAACATATGCATGACATGATGATCAAACAATATGATGCATATCCGGTTTAAATATGCAAGGCATGGCAAATCACATCAAACATCTACTACACATTAAAGTGAAGCTCAATATGCAACGGGTTGCATATTTATGAAACTCCACATTCGAATATTTAGTTCTCTCTCGTTTAGGTACACGACAATATTAAATGTTGTTAACCATGCCAACAGGTAGACGAAGGGTCAAAAAAATTATTCGCCCGTCCCGCTCCCGCGAGCGGGGGGCAAACCCGGTTGCGCTGTTGCCAGCCCCTCCTTTCTGTCCTCCTCCCCTCGCGACCGCTGGCGCATCTTCGGGCAAAGCCCGGTTGGCATAGGCGTAAGCGGGGCTCTCTTCCTCCTCGACGGCTTCCCTGTTACACGGGATGCGGGCGCCTCCTGGGGATGCAGCGCTCGTGTAGGGTGCGGTGGCAGCGGCGTGGTTGGCCGCGCCAGCGGCGCGGGCGACCGTGGAGGCTGTGATAGCTGTGTGGCCTCGCCTGGCCGTGAAGCGGCGAGGGCTGTGAGTAGGAGGTGCAGGCATCCATGGCGGCTGGCGGCGGCGGTTGGTGCACGATGGCAGGGCGAAAGGGGTGAGGGGCGGCTTGCTCGGCTCCGGCCAGGTCCGACTGGCTCGTCGGCGCTGTTGGTGGCGCGGTGACGCGGCTGGTTGGTGGTGCAGGCGGGGGTTGGGGACGGCGGCCGTGATGGCCTGGCCAGATCTGACCTCGTGGCATCGCAGGTGGGGCAATGGCTTGGCATGGCTGGTGCTCCGGCCATGGGCAGCTGCGATTGGAGGCCCAGCATGGCGGTGCCCTCTCGGTGGCGTGGCGGCTACATGGTGGTTCGGCGGCTTTGCCTATGGCGACAGTCGGTTCTTTTGAGCATCGGCTCATCTGCGGGCTGACCGCATCGACCCTCACTTCACGCTCTCTCGTCATGTGCCTTTTACATGCGCCGAGGAGCTAGGCCTCTCCCAGCTTTGGTCCATCTCTCGTCTCGCGTTTGGTGTAGCAGGACCGAGCTCGTGTCGCGCCCGGTGCGGCAGGACCGAGCCCGTCTCACGCCTGATGCTGTAGGACCGTGCTCATCTTGCACCCGGTGCTGCAGGACCGAGCTCGTCTCACACCCAATATGGTAGGATGGGTCGATGGAGGCCAGTTTTGGCCGGCCTTTGGTTCTCAGTGCTGGGGGCATCCAAGGGTACGAAAGGCGCCTCCTTTCTCTCGTCTCTTTGGTTGGGGTAGCGGCATATCTCGGATGCGGTGGTGTAAGGGTTCTGGATGCCAGGGCGGCGACCTTGGGGGTGGTAGCGCGGTGCTCATGGGCAAAGGTCGTGCATGGTGTTGCCCGGTGACCATGGTCGTGTGGGCGGCGTGGTTATCGGGGTGTGGCGTTCGGTGGCGGTGAGTATTGGCCGGGGTGAAAACATGCTCTATCTTTAGACGAAGTGGCGATGGCGATGCTCGTTCCCTTCTTCAAGGCATTGTTGCGACTCTCATTGCCCGTCGTGGTGCTCCAAGGGAAACTCTAATCCTCGGATCGGAAAGCACAACATGCTCCCTTGGTGGTTTCGATAATTCATGGCAACATACATTTTCTCTTGGACTAATACTTTTATGTAGTGTATTTCAGATAATAGTCCATGGAGAGTAGGGTTGGCAAATGGATTGAAGAAATTCTGGAGATACCCCAAGAAGCAAGGAGATAAGTTGGCAAAGCTTTAAGCAAGAGGACTCTACATTTTATATTTCTAAAAAATCACTTTGAGTCCATAGGACATCCAATACTATTAAAAGGGGGGTAAGGTTTTGTTGGTGAACAAAATGCTCATACGAGCACAAGTGATAGTCACCAAAAACATCCACAAGCTCTCCCACCAAAGTCTGTCCAAAGCAAAACACTCAAAATCAGTGTAACCAACATTCTACATTGGGTGCCACCAATTCCAAACCCTAGACAGACTCAGCCAAACCCTAGCCTTTCGGTACAGCCAATACTGCATTCGGTGCCACCAAGTTGGGTTGCCAAGTTTCTGTTATGCAAGTTCACAGTTTCAGTCCCCGAGATTGGGCGTCACCGAGATTGGGCATTCTGACCATTGGTCACCTTATCGGTGCAACCGAGATTCCTACATCAGGCTCACCGAGATTCAAAAGTTGCCACCTTTTGGTCACTTCGGTACCACCGATATTAGCACATCGGTGTCACCGAGTTGTTCACTTTGTGTGTAACAGTTAGATTTTGGGTGATGCCTATATATACCCCTCCACCACTACCTACTCAAAACAGAAGCACTCAGGACTATCCCATACCTATCCTATTAGATTTTCTGAGAGAGAACCACCTACCCTTGTGTTCAGGTCAAGATCCTCCACTCCAACCATATGGATCTTGATTTCTAACCTCCCGAAGTTGCTTTCCACAATTCCCATCTCTTCTACCAAGCCATATCTGTGAGAGAGTGATTGTGTGTTGAGGAGTCTATCATCTTGAAGCACAAGAGCAAGGAGTTCATCATCATTACCGAGCCTATTACCTTTTGGAGGGTGGTGCCTCCTAGATTAGTTAGTTGTCGCTTGGGAGCATCCTACTTCGTGTTGTGGAGTGAACCAAGAAGTTTGTACGGGCAAGGAGATCGCCTACTTCGTGAAGATCTACCCATAGTGAGGCTAGTCCTTCGTGGACGGAAGCCGTTATGGAATAGTCAAGGTTGCTACTTCGTGGACCCTTATGGGTGGAGCCCTCCGTGGACTCTCGCGAATGTTACCCTCTGTGGGTTGAAGACTCCATAAATGTGGACGTACAGTACCACCACCTATCGGAACCACGGGAAAAATCCTTGCATCCCCAGTTGTGTTTGATCTCCATATCTCAACTCTTTACTTCATGTGCGATGTCTTTAATTTCTGCTGCCATATTTGTTGACATGCATGTTTAGGGTATATAGACTTGCTACTCTCGCTAAAACTGTTACAATCTGCCAACCAATTAACTTGGGAAAAGGTTAGGTTTTAATTTTCTGCTAGTAGTCTATTCACCCCCCTCAAGACACTCTTGGAGTGATCCCTCAATTGGTATCAGAGCTTTGGTGTCCATTGCTTTGGTTTAGTCACCGAGGAGGAAGATGGATGTGTCTAGTGTGGAGAGTTTGTTTTGTAGAGTGCCCATTCTTGATGGAGAGTACTATGGTCAATGGAAGAGTGCTATGATTGATCTATTTGATAAATTCCATTTTAGAAAATATATTGAAAACTCCTATGTGCTCCCTATTGATGAATTGCATCCCACACACGAAGAGGAAATTAACATGCTTGGTAACCTAAGAACTATCAATCTTATTGTTAGAGTTTTACCAAGATTCGTGCTTTCTCAATTGAAGAAATTTGCATGTGCTTATACCTTATGGACTGATTTAGAGAAACGCTATCCGAACCTTTCATTAGGAAATCTTGATGAAATTCTTCATAAAACCATTGCTTTCCACAAAATGAAGCCAAGTGATCCAAACTTTAATAAATGCCTATTTGAGCTTCGTGATCTTATGTGTGCTAAAGGAGATGTCACCACTATCAACAACATTAACTTTGAAGCCATTCGCATTCATAAACATGAACATTGTTATGATCACAACTCTAACGAATCTCTTGTTCTTTATGATGAGGATTTCCCACTTGATGATGACAATGTGGAACATGACTACCTTGGCGAAGATGAGTTGTTCGACATCGAGCATCAAACGATCATGACGAATCTAATTCTAATGGAAAACTTCGATTATATGTCCGGAGGAAAAGAGTGGATTCTCGACAAGGGGTGTATGGCTCATATGACTGGTCATAAAGACATGTTCCAAGAGATCACGCCTAATCAAGGTCCTTGAAGGTACGTGACCTTTGGAGACAACTCTAAGGGTAAGGTACTTGGCCTTCATAAAGTGGCCATATCCCATGATAGCTCTATTCAAAATGTTATGCTTGTTGAATTCGTTGGCTAAAATGTTCTTTCTGTATCTAGACTAGCCGACTTCGGTTTCAATGTGTTATTCATGAAAGTAGATTGCCAAGTGTTTCGTCAAGATAATCATAAAATGGTCTTTACCGGTTTCCGTAGAGGTGATCTATACATTGTTGATTTCACTAAGAGATCCAAACCTCCTACTTGTTTCATTGCTAAATCATCTAAAGGTTGGCTATGGCATAGAATGCTTGGACATGTAGGCATGCGCAGTCCATATAAGCTAATCAAGGGCTATCACATCCTTGGTGTTAAAGATGTTAGCTTTGACAAAGATAGACTTTGTAGTGCTTGTCAAGCAGGAAAACAAGTAGGCAGAAGTCATCCCGTTAAGAATATCATGACTACTTGGAGACCACTTGAGTTACTTCACATGGATCTTTTCTGTCCTAATGCTTACAAGAGTCTTGGTGGAAATTCCTATGGTCTAGTTATAGTTGATGATTTTTCCAAATTTACGTGGGTATTTTTCCTTGATGATAAGTCGGAGGTTCAAAAGATCTTCAAGAACTTCGTTTGCAAAGCGCAAAATCAATTTGAAGTGAAGATCTAGAAAGTTCGGAGCGATAACGGATCGGAGTCCAAGAACACCCATGTGGATACCTTTCTTGATGAAGAAGGTGTCGCACATGAGTTCTCGGCTATGTACACACCTCAACAAAATGGAGTTGTTGAGAGGAAGAACCAGACGCTTATTGAGATGGCTAGAATGATGCTTGACGAATACAAGACGCCAAGACACTTTTGGGCAGAAGCCGTGGAAACAGCATGTCATGCCACAAACCGACTTTACTTGCACAAGCTTCTCGATAAAATGGCATACGAGCTACTCACAGGTAACAAACACCAAGTTGGATACTTTCGGGTATTCGGCTCCAAGTCCTACATTCTTGACAAGCATCGTCGTACTAAATTTGCACCTAAATCTCATGAAGGATTCCTACTAGGTTATGGATCGAACTCTCACACTTACTGTGTCTACAACAACTTCACTCAAAAGTTGAAGAGTCGTTAGATGTGAAGTTTGATGAATCTAATGGTTCACAAGTCGAACAATTGCCAAATGATGTAGGTGATAAGGACCCCTCGGGAGCTATCCAAGACCTGTCTATTGAAAAATTTGTCCCATGGAGGTGAAGGAAAGCACTTCATCAACCAAAGTGGAAGGTCCTACTTCGTATCAAGGCTACCGACAATACGACATGGAAGCATCCACAGTGGTACACGACAAGATGAAGAGGAGGAGGAAGTACGTCACAAAGATCCACCACAACTTCTTTCACCACCACCTCAAGGATATGATCAAGTTGACAACAACGAAGACGAAGGAGATGATGATGAAGAAGAAGATCCACCATCCAACAATCAGAAGCAGACCCGAGTTTGAGAACAAGTGACCAAGAACCATACCCTAAACCAAATCTTTGGTGACATCCAAACCGGGAGAATCAGTCGCTCTAAAACTCGTCTAACTAACTTTTCTGAGCATTATTCTTGCATATCTAGCATTGAGCCTTTGAAGGTAGAACAAGCTCTTGAAGACGCGGATTGGGTGAACGCGATGCATGAAGAGCTTCACAACTTCGAAAGGAACGAACACTCGTGGAGAAGCCCGAGGATGAGCACAATATCATCAGAACCAAATGGGTGTTTCAAAACAAGCAAGACGAAGACGGTCAAGTCGTACGCAACAAGGCACGTCTCGTGGCCCAAGGATATACTCAAGTCGAAGGTATGGACTACGGTGAGACGTATGCCCCCTTTGCTAGACTAGGAGCTATTCGAATTCTTCTTGCCTATGATAATCACCATGATATCACGCTCTATCAAATGGACATTAAAAGTGCTTTTTTAACTGGTGAAATTGAAGAAGAGGTTTTTGTTAAGCAACCACCTGGTTTTGAGAATACTAAGAAACCTAATCATGTTTACAAACCTCATAAATTCCTTTATGGTCTTAAGCAAGTCCCTCGTGCTTGGTACAAATGCTTAACGAAGTTTCTTGTTGAAAAAGGTTTTGAAATTGGTAAAATTAATGCAACCATGTTCACTAACAGAGTTAATGGAGAATTATTTGTGTGCAAAATCTATGTGGATGATATTATCTTTGGCTCCACTAACCCTCAATTTAGTGAAAGATTCGGAAGGTTGATGTTCGAGAAGTACCAGATGTCCATGATGTGTGAGCTGAAATTCTTTCTTGGATTGCAAATCAAGCAATCAAGAGAAGGAACTTTCATATATCAAACTAAGTATACCAAGAACTTGATCAAGAAGTTCAACATGCAACAGTGCAAAGCTATGAAAACTCCTATGCCAACTAGTGGACATGTTGATCTTACCAAGGATGATGAACTGGTTGATCAAAAGGTTTATCGATCTATGATTGGTTCGTTGCCATATCTATGTGCATATCGTCCCGATACTATGCTTAGCGTTTGCATGTGTGCTAGATATCAAACTACACCTAAGGAGTGTCATCTTTTGGCCGTGAAACGTATTGTGAGATACTTGATACAAACACCAAACTTTGGCATTTGGTATCCCAAGGGATCTTTGTCGGATTTCAGGCTCCGCAAAACCCTTAAGAACACACGGGCGTGTGCGAGGATTCTCCGTGGCCTCGCCCCACTGTGGGGACCCCGACTCATAAGTCGAGATCACCGAATGCACGTGTACAGTGATCCCAGAGATCAATGCTCACTAAACACACATAAGCTGAATAAAAGAGTCTTACATCCACATTAAGCGTCTCACACAAATGGTGACCATGGAGGTCTTAGTCTTTCAAGGATAGGGGCTCACGGCCAAACACTTAGTCTAGGACAAGCAGCGGAAATCTTCATCGAAAGCGTGAACCCATGCCATCTGCCTAAACCTACAGGCATTCTGACTGGGAAGCGTCCTAGTTCGCATGTTTGTCTCCAACGAACTCTTCAACATACTCCTGTTCTTCCATGCCTGGCCAATTAAATAACAAGTGGCAAGCCAATGAGTACTTTGAATGTACTCGCAAGCAACCCAAGAGTGGAATGTGGCAATAATGATGCATGATATAGCACTAAGTAGGTAATTTGCGGAAAGTTGACTTTGTATGCAAGTGACATGATCAAGTAATTGTAAGCATACATCAACAACTAACCAAGTATTCTAGATAACACACTGTCGATACCATCACGGGTATCAGTCGAACACATCATGTTCATGCTAAGTTATCGGACTTAGTTCATTCTCGTGCCAAGTCATCGGACTCGACTCATGTGACCTCTGGTCACTAACACACCCATACTCACACCAATGTTTCACAAAAACATCCGGACGTAGTCTAAGAAGGACCTCCAACTGTCCATGACCGTGGACGCAGCTATTCGAATAGTTTTACACTCTGCAGAGGTTGCACACTTTATCCACAAGACTCGGGGAGCTTCCGTGTCATCTATGACTCGCGGTATATAACATACCCGAGGTAAGCACCGGAACAATGCCTTTCCCCCGGCGATACTAAGCAAAGAGTCCACTCGATTGGTACACATCCCTCATGATGTACATCATACGAGCCTCGCTCTAACCATACCATCCATGAGGGGACCAACGGTGTGCCTGGTGCCTGTACAGACAGCACATGATCGTACATATTGGTACGACCCCGTATCGAGAGCGACCATGCCACTCCCGCCACTAGTAATGCGAGCTCCTTGCCAGTACCCACCAAGGTAATCAACAAAGCCCCGTCCCGTTAGGGGTATCATGGTCGTGCCTGTAATGTTGGGACGGTCAGCAGACCTTAGAACTCTCCGTTTTCAAAAACACACACACACACACAGTTGTTCTAGCACACCACTTCTTTCTCAAGTGGTCATCCAACACGTCATCATCTCCCTCAGGCATTAGTGGCACCCGACGGGGTTTTCAAAAGAGTATTTGAAGTCACACCCTGCTCGGTATCACCATGCATAGTCCCAACCCACTTTGCATAGCATCTACTAGCAACCTAACTACTCCCACCCGCACAACCCTCATAAGGTGGTAGGGTCATGCCTGATGCAATTATCAACGGAAAGTACGGGAGGTATCCCACCGAAGGGGAAACCCTCACAACATATGATCGATAAGCCGAAAGTAAGGTGCTATATGACATGCAAATAAAAGGGTTTTCTATCATGGTCAAGGGGTTGCTTGCCTGGCTCAACAAAGTCTCCGGGGTCTTCGAAGTCTTTGAGTCCAACTTCTCCGTCAACGGCGCAATCTATCAACGCGGGAATAACGATAACAAAAAAAAACATGCAAACAGAGCACTCAATCTACCTATCAAAAATGTTCACCTATTATGTTAAATACCTAAAGTCATATTAAAAATGTCTACAAAAGGTTTTGCTAAGAAAACTATTTTATAAACGAGATAATAGAGGCAAAAAGGTGCTTGTAATCGGTTTTAAAATAAATCAGTGATAAAAACTATTGCTAATATTTCATCAAATGACACCATTAAATTCTAGGGAATATTTTCTGAATTTAGGTGGAAGAATTTTTTTCATTGGAATAATATTCAGAGCTGTGGAATTTTTGGAAATAACAGGAAAAAGGAAAAAGGTAAGGGCCACTGTGCTCTGGGCCAGGGCTGGCTGCAACTGGGCTGGCCTAGAGAAACCAGCCCGCCGGCGAACCGACGCCCGCGCCGCGCCAGGTTTGAACCTGACGGGCGGGCCCCATGGGCCAGAGACAGAGAGGGGAGAGAGAGAGGCGATGGAGAGGCCGACAGGTGGGGTCCACCTGTCGAGTCCTTCTCCTACCTCGGGCCCGAGAGGGGAGGGACTCACCGGCGGCGAGGGAGGCCACAGCGAGGGGAGGTGAGGGTCGAAACGGGCCTGGGGAGGACCCGCCGGTCCTCTGGTGGTGGAGCGGAGGCCGGAGATGAACGGGGTCGCCGGCGACGAGCTCCCGCGGCGGAGGCAGCTTCGGGACCGGCCCGGAATGCTCGTCCCAGCCTGCAAAACGAACGGGGAAGAGGGGGAAATGGGTCAGGAGGACAAGAGAGGACCAAAGGGAGGAGAAAGCGGACCGGAGCGGCGCCGTACCCAGAGATCAACGACGGAGCTGCCGTGGCGAGCTTCGGCTCGATCCCGAGCACACGGGCCTCGAGAGCTCTCTGGTGTGGCACAGGGCTCAAGTGGGTGAGGGAGAAGGGTCCAGAGTGGGGGAGAGCAGTCCGAGAGGGGCTTTTATAGTCTCCCCATGGTCCACCGCACGGTGGTGCACCGGTGAGCTCGCGGCCCTCGGCACAGGTCACGGGGGTGAGCTCGGGCTAGTCTGGGATGCTCCTGGGAGGGGTCT